>OV277871.1:38847556-41247556 GCA_922989275.2 Gari tellinella
AATTTGGAAGACAGTATTCTCGTTCAAAAATACATTTGCCCTTATTGTAAGCAGCTTAGTGCACGAATCGACATTTTTAAGTGATGTCAATTTAACATTTTATTGCACTGCGTGTGGGTTTAGATGTGCTTTGAACGTTACTACGTCTTATCAAGTGTTATACAGTGGAGAATATGTTGTTCTTTCCCGTAAACGCAAACAGTTTGGAGCCTGATCAGACGCCGGGTTACCCGGCGTCTGATCTGGCTCCAAACTGTTTGCACTGCAAATAATAGTTTTAGCGTAAACGCGTTTATTGGGAAAGAATAACAGATTATCCAATGTACGATGTCCAAATAACGGAAGTAACTCTTTCACGAATGACATTGGCAACCAGTTTAGGTGATGATTAAACTCCGCGTAACGCAGCGTCAGATCAGGATTCAAAGTGTTTGTGACGCATTACGATATTATTTCAGTCAATTTACCTTAACTTTTAATATCAGAAAAACAGTGGACAATGTTTAAAACAGATCGGTAGTGAAAGGGTGAACAGTACTTTGTATTTTAGCTTTTAATGTTTTGATTACTTTTAACCTTTCAAAATAAACAATATAATTTCTGTCATTTATAGAAGGGATGTCCTTAAGATGACATGCACTGCAATAACCAATTTCCTTTCTGGATATATCCTGATTTTATACAGTGGTGGGGAAGACTTCTTTCCCAATTAAATGGATCAGACGCCAGGTATCCCGGTTTCTGGACAGGCTTCGAACTGTGTGCCACTATGTTTGAAATGAAAAAGTTAGAAATTTATAAAAAAAAAAAAAAAAGTCATATTTATAAATTTTAGTGCATTGTGCTTCGTTTGTGTTTTGACGAAAAGGAACGACGTCTTCTTCTTTGTATCTACAACTAGATCGGTCACAAGGAACGCCTATAGCGTGACATCACTTTACCTTCGTTTTGTATCCATTGTAGTTCTCCTTCGCTGTCTAGGCTACATTTACTGCAGCCGTTCTCATCGCCTTGAACAAAACAAGTTCCACTTGAAACACAATAGCCAGGCTGCAAAAAATAGCTACATATATTTCATTCAAAATGTTAATACAGATGAGAGACAATGTGCTTGATTTTAATTAAAACAACCAAATCGCACAACAAGTCATACCAAACAGTACAACACGACGAATACGTCCACCTGAAAAGGACTGCAGTATAAAAGACGTTATTATCTAATAAACGCGCATGTGATAAAACTTTCATTTATTGCAAATAGTTTGGAGGAATGTCATGCACGTCCTTAGATCAGGCTCCAAGCTATTTATCAATCAGTGTGATATAAATTGATAATATTTTCAAGAAAGTGTTCTATTATGAATAGTGTTGTATTGAGTTTAGTTTGATTCAAAGGGACCGAATTATATACACTTCATTATGAGTGATTGCGAAAACCACATGTGGTAGAGTAACACAGCATCACATCAATACAGTGGAGAATCTGTTATTCTTTCCCGTTTAAACGCAAACGTACGCAAACGCAAAGCGCTAAAACGTAGAAAAGAATAACTTTTGGACAATTCTGATATTTCATGTTTATCATGGTGGCAAACAGTTTGAGCCTGATCAGACGCCGGGTTACCCGGCGTCTGATCTGGCTCCAAACTGTTTGCACTGGAAATAATAGTTTTAGCGTAAACGCGTAAACGCGTTTATTGGGAAAGAATAACACATTCTCCACTGTACAAGAATGCCCTGTTTGAGCAGTTTGTATAAGTTTTGTATCTGCTTTTACCCTTTAGCTCTCAATGAAGCTTAAAAGCGCATTTGCAAACAGTTTGGATCCTGATCGAACGCCTCTACCAAACTTTTTGACACTCGTTTTGAAATTTCTTGTCATTCTGTCTTATTTTTAACTTCGAAACGACATTGCAGACATCAAATTTGAAGCAGACGATAATGAAACGGTGAAGGGGTAAACCTCTCACGAAATATTTGATAGTGAACGGGTTAAGCAGCCATGAGCCATACACATTTTACATGTTATTTGCAATGGTTGTCATGACATGATTTGCCAGCATCGTCTAAGCTTTGCGTCGTATGAAACGGACCCATGTATTTTGATTAAAAATATATTTGGTTAAACAATGTCTTAATACCGCGCAGAACATGCTTCCATGACGAACACGTGTACATGTATGTTGTTACGTGAAACTAATATCATGATTCGAATTCATCTAGCATACGGTCTTAGACGATGCACATATCAGTTTAAGATTGAATGTAGCCATGTTGATCACATACTTCGATACATTATCTACACATCAACCCCGATTTGTCACATTGTGATATAAAATGCTTCTTAGATTTAATATCATAACTTATTTTGTTATTAAGGCCCAATAGCTTGTTTTAAGAGGTAGCTTGAAGAAGACTGAATAGAAGAAAGCTTCTAAAAGCTAAGGGTTTACTTTCAGTCTGGTGAAAGCATCAATCTATCAGAAACAATATTTATACATGTATATAATTATTATTTTGCTTTTTTAAATTGCAAGGTAAAAACATGAAAATGTATTTCAATGAGAAATAATTCCTTAAATAATTTGCTTATATGGATACAATTGTTTGTGAATATATAGAGTGTACTGGTATCTCACCAATTTCTGGCAAAGGACTGCCCCAGCATCCTTTGAGCAAGTAACACATGTCGAATCATACACAACTAAAACATCTGCATCACTGAACACCTGACCATTGTTGCTGATAGAAATGTTATAGCCTTCTGCCAATATGCCATCGGAAGTTTGCCCGGATATCTCGCGCCTCCCTCTTGCATTCGGAAGTCGACAGTTGACTTCCGCAACAGACAAAGCATCTGCAGGAACTTCAAAAGTCTCTTTAAAGATGGTTTTGGATTGTGCATTTATCTAAAAGTAGACGTTTATTTGTTATGCACCTGTGTGTGAGACAGAGACGGAGACAGAGAGTGAGCGACACACTCACACAGACACAGATACGGACACAAGGAGACAGAGAATGGTAGATAGAGACAGATGGACAGGATGAGATACAGGAATAGACTGAGAGGGGTGATGTGACAGGGAGCTACGTATACAGCTAGAGGGGGATAAACAAAGGGAGACATACACATACAGATAGAACATAACAGAACAGAACATACTTTTATTGACTTGTATATAAGTACATCATCATATAACACATTTACATACATTTATTACACAAAGAAAGAAAACATATTTACATATACATCTATAGAGCCACTCAGACAGAGAGACATGAAGGTAGGGAGTCAGAGAATGAGATAGACAGATTCTTAGAGAGGGATACAGAGAGACACAGGGGACAGACAGGTAGTCAGAAATACCGGGAGGGAGACATAGAGAGACATGGAGAGAGACACACAGAAAGACACAGGGGAGGACGGACAGGCAGATAGACACAGCTAAAACATGGAGAAACAGACATAGGCAGACAGACATACAAGCAGACTAAAATGTACACTGACAACCAGACAGAAGAGACAGACTATGAAAAACAGACATTCATTAGACATATATAGAGAGAATGAGAGACATAGACACACGGAGAGTGACATGAATTAAACGAGAAATAGAGAAAGAGAAAACGAGAGAGATTGAACGTGTCTGAATATACGTATGAGAGAAGGGATCAGAGAAAGGGTGTGTCAGAGAGAAAACAAACGAGAGAGACTGGGAGATGACAAGTAAACAGGAGAAAGTGAAACAGAGAGAAGAGAAAGACACAAAGAGAGAGATACTGATAAATACAAAATAGAAAGAGAGATCTCGAGTCGGCTTGTGATATATTATTGTCCCTTCTGTGCAAGACGCTGTTAATGTTTTAACAAAATATTTTACCTCAAAGGACGTAACTCTGCATTTAAGATTCGCCGATTCAACAAAGTTGTCACCAAACACTGCTGTCTGCTGACATGGCCTTCGCTGTTTATCACACAAGCCACGGTCTGGTATCCCGCTCATTTCAGGTGCCTGGCTCGAGCTGACGGAGCAATCTACTTCTATAAACCCGTCATCGCATACACACTCACCTACAGGTACAGTAGAGGTGTAACTATTTCTTATAAACGCATTTGTATTTAACTCTTTCATCACAAAGTAACTCTTTTGGGTTATTATGAAAAATGAACCAGTCTACTTGGAATCCTAGGTAATTTAATACTTACTGCTCTTTAATAGCATACAGTATTGACCCTGATCAGAGGTCTCCTATAGGAGGTTTCTGCTTTGGGTCAGCACTGTTTACAAATGTAATTAGTATATTATGAACAGGTAGGTTAAATGATTATTTTAACCCATTACCTCTTAGCCTATTTCTTGCTTCGAAAACAGGTGACCACTTAAAGCAGGTTGAAAGTAAAGCAGAATGTGCCTTAAGGCACATTCTGCTTTACTTTCAGCCTGCTTTAAGCTACCATCTTCTAGGATATGGAAAATATTTCTTTTGGTACATATTCTTTGCTGTATAAACTGGAACTTTTTTCTTCAGTGGAGGAATAAGTAAGAGGTGTAAAAAGGCGTTTTTAAGGGGTAATGGGTTAACTGCAAACAGTATGTATCAAAAGTTTAGTCCGGCTCCCTTCTAGTCGGCACGCAGATAAAATACTTGAAACATTAGTAGTAGATATGGCGTTCAACATTTTTTAACATCAATACTAATACAGTGGAGAATGTGTTATTCTTTCCAAATAAACGCGTTTACGCTAAAACTAATATTTCCAGTGCAAACAGTTTGAAGCCAGATCATACGCCGGGTAACCCGGCGTCTGATCAGGCTCCAAACTATTTGCCACCATGATAAACATGAAATATCAGAATTGTCCAAAAGTTGTTCTTTTCTACGTTTTAGTGCTTTGCGTTTGCGTACGTTTGCGTTTAAACGGGAACGAATAACAAATTGTCCACTGTATCAGGGTTTACCGTCGCATTATCATCTTGGTTAACCCTTTCACTCTCAATGACGACTTAAACTGCGTTCGCAAACAGTTTGGGTCATGAGCAGACGCCGCGTCACGCGACGTCTGATCAGGACCCAAACTGTTTGACACTCTTATCGATATATATTAAGTCATACAACCTTAAATCTAACAGACAACAGTACTGAAGCAGACGACAATAAAACTGTAAATGGGTAAACATCTCCCGAATAATTTGATCATGAAAGGGTTAATACCAAAGTGTTTCACCTCATTTAGTGGTCGGTTTAACCCTTTACCTCATAAACTTTTTATTGTATTGAAGAAAGGTGACCACTTAAAGCAGGTTGAATGTAAAGCAGAATGCGCCTTAAGGCGCATTCTGCTTTACTTTCAGCCTGCTTTAAGCTGCCATCTTCTAGAATGTAAAACATATTCCTTATAATACATATACATAACTGTTAAAAATTGAACTATTTTCTTCAGTGGAGGAATAAATTAAATACGCTTAAAGGCGCTTCAATTGGGGAAAGGGATAAAGAGCTTTTATTGTATCTATAAAGTCACGTCATATAGATGTTTCTTTACAGCCTTCGATCTTAGACAATTTGTTGTGAAACTTATTTGCATTAAAGACATCCCTAGATGACCTTTCGATCATAACGCCTTGCCAGACAATTTCCTTGCAATAATCATGGATCTTATGGACATGTCGCTAGCAAAGAGCCATTGAAGCTTCTCGTGTGATACTCTACCTTTATATTTGATAGTTTGGTTAGAAATAACCATTGAAAATCACTAGAACATGAGTATAATCCGGATATCACCAGGTAAACTGAGATTGTGCCGCACATGATTTGACAGTTACATTGACACCTCCAGAACAATGGGGTGGTGGTCCCTCAATGGACTGAGGAAAAGTCTTTAAATACCTTTGACACAGTTTCCATGACCACTGCACTCGTTAGGACAGATTATTTCGGACATCTCTTGAAGAAAGTCTTCGGTATAAACTAAAGACTCTGCTAAAGATGGAGTTGGTACAACCTCGCTGAAGTTGACATTCGGTTCGTTTTCCCAGCTTCTGTGGAGTTCTGCAACTGCTTCTGTTGAGAGTGGTTGATTGACCCTGACCTGATGCAAACACTGGTGTTTTATTCCTTCTAGGTGAGTGGGCGCAAATTCCATATCACCGGTTATCTGCAGAAACACATATGTAATGAATATATATATTTTAAATATTTTGCCCCTTATACGCCAAATCGATAAATCATTTAAGTCTAGTTGATTTTGACCATTTTAGAATTAACTGCAAAATGACGAATAATTTAGATCCATATGAGAAAGTCCCTGTAGGAGCCTTCTTCAAAGGTATACTGTTTGTAAATAATAACAAATGTCACTAGCCTTCAATGGGTTAACTCATACATGACAATAAAACAGTGTTTTTAAAACATGCAAGTATTTGAATAAGACTATGAACAAATAAATGAAAACCGATTGAAGTAGATGAACTATATTGAGATGGCGTAATATTGTACAAGCTATTAGGAAGTTGAGTACTACGTATTTTTATATCGATTCGACTTCGTGCAACTGCATCAGACATCAATGCCTTGTCCAAACATATTTATATTTGCGTTGTGAGTTTTTTGTGTGTAAATTTTACACAACATTGATAGTGAGTTAGAATCGTTTTAAAGAAATACATAAAAGACCAATTAAACGTGTAACCGTCGCCATGTCAATGGGGGAATTTACAATATAGCCTGATCTTATATAGAACGAATTGATATTACGAATAGATTGACGAAGTATTACAGACCTAAAACTGTTTGAAAAAGAGTAAGAGCGATTCATTTAATGTGTCTATGTACTACGTACAGTGTAATGTAAAACGCCATTGATTTAGTCTAAACGAGTGTGAATTTTATTGTCCCAAGCTAATACAGTCCATCAAGTAATTTAACATTTACCTTGGCGTCCAAAATGCAATTTTGTACGTAAGGTTCAATATCTAGATGTGGAAAAGTTAAACAATTTCTGTAGACTGTTGTGTTGAGAAAGGCCATACAGTCACGTCTTGCAGACACGTCATCGTATACAGTTCTCTTCCCCATATGTTGCTGAAAAGCACAAAACATTATTTTGTAGGATAGCAGCGATATGGCGATTACTTTGCAAACTATTTGAGTACAGATGAGAAGCCTCATCAAGCTCGGGGTTATTATTTCTGAATTTAGAAAACATTAACAGACGATAGTTGCTGTAGACTACATAAACCTTCCTTTCGTGTCGAGGTTTGTGGACTTCATTAACATAGGAAATGTTTCTGCTTATATGACCAAGATAAACCCCCGCTACCAAGAACTAAAAGAAAGGCTGGTCGGTGGTTCGATCCCATGCGCTGCTTAACAACAAAATGAGAGTAGACGAAATTGTCTTCCTGAACTCACCATTATCTAATCTCATCATGTTTTATCATTCATCGGCGTTATATGACCTTTTTGTGTAACAGTGCCGTAAACCCAACTCATGTATCCATCCGTCTTGTTCCACGTTTTGAATAGATATGTGCACAAAGAAAATAACTATATATCTAAATAAAGATAAGTGTAATAGCATGCATGTTTTATGCATTTATTTTACATTTTTATTAATACCGCTATCGGTTTCAAGATATTGTTAAGCTGAAATAAAACTGTCCACACATATTTTCATATATCTTATATGTAATAAATACTCAAATAGCCATAACTACGGCAACTGTCAAACTGTTTGCAGCCCTAGCGACGGGTATACTCGTCATTTATAAACAGCGAACCTGTGAGGATTACACTTGTCCCATACAAAGAGTGTAGAACCTGATCAGATGGCTCCTTAAGAAGACCTCTGACCAGGGTCTACACTGTTTTACATTTTGAAAGATATTGCTTATATCAACATTGAATAGTAAAAAATGGAAATATTTTAAAATTGGAGTTGTCCATTAAAAGTTTCTGGGGTGAATGAGTTAAGGAACTTCCTTAGTGCTTGAAATAGTAATATTGTTGGACAATAAAAAAATAATTGTGTATGAGATCTAACAAGCATACTTGTTACATATAAGTGATTGCAACTGTACAATGGTAATTTCGTTGACAGTGAGAAAAATGGCATTGCACTAGAATACCTGTTTCTGTAAGTATGGTCGTTTCTTTGTCCCGTAGTAGGTCGTTGATGCATCCATATAATTGTCTTGCCAATCGTAGTTGGTCAGTGCATTATACTGAAACCCCCCTATGCTATTGTAAACTGCAGCGTGTCGTTTTCTCCTTGCCGTAGCGCAAATATGATCAAGACGCGAAACTATGCTTCGGTCATCATTACAAAAAGACTGAGTTGAGGAGTCACAAACGCCATCATCTTGTAGTTGTCCGTCTGTTATCACTGCATCAGCCTCGCATTCGCACAAGTATTCTTTCTCAGACCAGCTTTTCAGATTGCCATAGTTGTTGGAGTCAAAGAGATCGTTTGCTGTATTGACTCTACAATATAAAATAACAAAGATAATAATATAACTTATATTCGTAATGAAAATAGTAAAAGCTACAATAAGTAAGTTTTAACATGATATTGATAATGTGTAACTGTATAACCCAGCACATTATATGTATGAATTTTTTAGGGGAAACTATTCATTTATTGATACAAGCTTCTTACTGAGCAAATTTACTCGTATATACAATACAATACATTTTATTGGCATTAAGTACAATGTTGCTACTTCTAGCCATCCAGGGTCACTGGAGTGAACATGTAAATTACACATACAAATTACAGTTTATCAGAAAAGCATAAATAATTTAGCGAGTAATAGTTAGTCAATACTCAATAGTAGATCTAATTAGTTTTACTGTTACTTACTGTTATAGTGACAGTGTTAAACAATACCGTTACACGGTGTAAAGATAATGATATTCTAGGCATGACAACTGCTGCATATGAAATGAAATGCAAAAACTGAGACTAGGGTCTTCGTTGACAAGCAATGTATATATTATTAGCAATATTTTTAACAACAGTGCTACCTATGCGATATGTTCTTGCTGTAGATGTTGTGGGTCCAAATGGGAGTTTCTGGAGTATTATCTGGTTTTCGGTCTCTTATAGAGATTTTAGTTATTGTCGCATGCTATTTTTCCTAGTTATGTTACATTGGGCGGCCTGCATTGGGCGTTCTGCTATTATTTCTATCAGTCGGCATAAAGAAGCCATTTGCTTCGTTGCTCTCGATTGTTGAGGTAGTGCAATCGCCGTTTTGGGGGGCTGTCTTCTGTATGTTTAGTGGCCTTCATTGGGCGATCTACTGTTATTTCTATCAGTCCGCATAAAGAAGCCATTTGCTTCGTTGCTCTTGATTGATGGGGTAACGTGATCGCCATTTTGGGGGCTGTCTTTTGTACGTTTATTATGTTTATTTTATATCTAATTGTAGTTACATGTATTTGTCTTTTCCTGGCGGCCTGCATTTGGGCACTCTACTATTGTTTCTATCGGTCGACAATCAGAAGCCGGTTGCTTCATTGCTGATTGATGGGAGTAATGTAATCGCCATTTTGGGGGCTGTCTTTTATATGTTTATTTTAGATCATATTGCAGTTATTTTATCTTTTCTTGTTTGTAGGTACATTTGTGTAACTTCATGTGAAGCGCTTTTGAACGCACTACCCCTGTGTGAAAAGAGCGCTATATAAATCTGGTATAATAATAATAATAATAACAGTAGATGATTTTGACAACATAAGTGATTCAAATTTAACCATGTTGGGCCATCTGCAGTAATAAGGTTTCATAATCTCTATAGAATGGACAGACAAGTAAGAAATGATATTCATTCTCGACTACGTTCATTGAACACAATGTACAGAGTCTATTTTCTCTAGGCGTATTACTATAGCGTCCAGTTTCTATTGCTAAGTTATGGGATGAGACACGAAATCTAGTGTAAGCTATTCTATATTTCTTTTCAACTATAAAGTTAAGGTACGATTCCTGTGTGAAATTATGTTTATAAAGACTGTACGACGATAATCTTTGAGAGTTGTTAAGGTCAGAATACCAAGTTTGATGAAATGTGTCTAGAAGTCTTTGCTTTATATAATTGATAGGAATTTCTATTTCAGATTGGTTTAACCATATCTCCCCAAGACAATGTGACTCGAGAATGTCTTTGACTTGTGTAGCCCAGTTTTTTCCGTTATAATTAATTGATTGATTAGCGTCATTTCTGAGCATGTGATAAATAGTTTTAACTAATGAATTGTCCGGTAATTTTAATATTTTTGTCCAGTATTTAACTAGTCGTATTTTACACATTACTATGAGAGGTACTCTGCCTAGTTCTCCATACAAAGCTGATTAATTTGTAGATTTTTAAACACCTAGTATCCTTCTCATAAATTTTGTGTGAATAGCTTCAATATTTGCGGCATTGTGGTAACCCCATACCTCGAAGCTGAAGTTTAAAATTGACCCAACAAGTGAGTCAAATAATTTACATTTGTCTGTTATAGTTAATTCCAACTTTTGCGATATTCTAAATAAATTGTGTAACGCAATTGATGCATGATCAGCAATACATTTTTGACTGCGGTACCAGTTACCATTTTTGAAAAAGTAGACTCCGAGATATTTGATGGAGAAAACAGTTTCCAACGGTGTATTATAAAGATAAAATGTTTTATTAGTATGACGACCATTTTCGAAAATAATAACTTTAGTTTTATTTATGTTGATCTTTAAACGCCATTTATTGCTGTAGTTTTCAATGTCGTTTAAAAGTAATTGAAGGGATTCTGGGGATTTAGCAAACACTACCTGATCATCTGCATAAAGTATTAAGAACAGACTTAGTTCATTCAAACAAAATATGTCGTCTAGGTCTGCATTAATATTTTCATCAATGTCATTAATGTACATCATGAAGATGAGAGATGAGCTCGTGTTCCCCTGTTTTACGCCTATATTTGAGTCCATGAAGTCCGAGTATTCCGAGTTATACCTTACACTTAACCTGACTACAGAGTACATTGATTTTAGGGCCTGAACAAATGTTGAGCTAACACGTTGCTTTATCATTTTCTGCCATAGTAGAGTCCTGTCTATTTTATCAAAAGCCTTTTCATAGTCAATAAACGCACAGTATAGTTTTTCTTTTGATGCTAGAACTTTTGAAATAATTAAATGAAAGATAAAAATGCAGTCTACGATAGATTTATTCTTTTGGAACCCAAATAGATTTTGGGGAATTTTTCATACCTTTCGGACCATTTTTCTAGTCTGTTTAGTAAAATCTGCGAATAAATTTTTCCAAGAATGTTTATTAGTGTTATTCCTCTATAATGTTGGGCATCGTTGATGTCGCCTTTTTTGAAAATTTGTACTATGATACTTTCTCCCTAAGATTTAGGGTATTCGCCATTTCTAAAAACTCTGTTGTATAGCTTTAACAAGAATGATTTGATAATATCGTACGAGCATGACGATAGTATTGCAGTGACTGGGACAAGCGTTGTATTGCGTTACAATATCAATGAAAGGGTTTTACCATTGAATGTTTACAGTTTGCATTTTTCGAAATCGGAGCATATTTAAACATTTCATTCCTAGGTTAATTTGACACTTGGACAAAATATGCATTCAATGCTTTAGAATTTCATGATTGCATTGTATGCAACAGAACCCTATTACAGGGTGGGGACGAAATTAAAAACTTGCTATGTGAAAAAATACGACAGTAAATCAGAAATTGCACTTAAAAACAAATGTTGTTACTTTTCGTTCAGCTGAATGTCATTGAGGATCAACATGGGTCTCCTAGTACATTCAGAATAATGCAAGGCAACCAGCAAAAGTGCTGACCACGGTCAGTGACTATAGGAATAAACAACATCTTTTTGCCGTTCATGACGGTATGAACACATAAGCTTCGCATGGGGTTTACGATAAACTTACCCTGCGAAGCAAATGTGTTCATACCGATTGAACGGCAAAAAGATGTTGTTTATTCCTTATATTCATATACTTATGTTCTGTTTTGTCCATTTAATGGGTATTTTGACCAGATTTGTTTTCATGTACATGAATATATCATATACCGGCCAAATAGGTTTGATAGATGTAATCCTGGATGTAACAGCCATTCGATCTCTATAATATAGGGTGTGAAAGTAGTCCAGAACACATGTTTCGGAGTTGATTACAAAGTCAAGTTTTTACCCAGTAAACAGTCGCTATGTGCTTAATGAACAATTATAAGACATTCGAAATAAACAATGCAACTAAATATCTATTATTAAAGTATTTAAAACAAATATAGGTCGCGCATGTTTATTTCAGCCTAATTACACGCCATAGCAACCATTAGCTGGTCGCTAGGTCGGTATCTCTTCGGCGGAGACTCCGCCCTCTTTCTAACTGACTGGAACCAGTTTCGATTTGTAGGTTCATCGAGGGATGACCTGCAAATTTTTAATACGATTACATAAATACTTTACAGGGTGAATGTAAATATAAACAGTAAAACCTACCATCAGTGGCACTGCATCGGCTGCGTTCAGTTCACATGACTGGCAATATTGTTTTTGGTTTGCAAGTAAGATATATACGCCTAAACAACAACCGTGACCCTTAAAGACTTTACTCCAGTCCATTCATTGATTCCCAACATTGTTTTTACTAGGCGTGAAATATTAGGCGTGAAAAATTAGGTAAAGTATGAGAACATTGTGCAGGCAACGGCTCAGCCATCTAAAGGTAAGAAAAGAGGCCCTTACATACTGGATCTCAAGGGGGATTTCAATGGGTTTTACTAACCAAACTATCAAATTTATAGTGCGGGCCTCACTTGAGACACCTGACTGATTGTATGCCTAGACGCTACCACCGTAAGTGCATGCACTCCACGCTTTGACTCAAACTATCTACGGGGGTAGGTGTTACCACCCAAGCTAGGTCAAGTAATGTCTTTATGCCAAAAAGTGATGAGCTAAAGAGCTGTTACGCAGTATCCACATTTTCTTACATAGTTATCATCTCATCTGCATCGAACTCCGACTCTGCTGCTAGTAATTCAGTGGAGAAAACGTTATTCTTTCCAGTTTAAACGCAAACGAAACGCAAACGGAAAACACTAAAACATAGGAAAGAGTAACTTTTGGACAATTCTAATTATTCATGTTTATCTTGGTGGCAAACAGTTTGGAGCCTGATCAAAGGCCTGGTTACCCGGCGTCTGATCTGGCTTCAAACTGTTTTAATAGAATTAATAGTATGAGCGTAAACGCGTTTATTTGGAAAGAATAACGTTTTCTTCTCTGTACATGTACACTTCTCAGACATTAATTGGACAATGTTTTATTGATACAGTTGGGAAAGTGTTATTATTTCTTTTTATTGAGTTGTGTTTTACGGCACCGCGACACATAAAATGGTCATAACGCCGATATAATGAGGCTATTTAACAGTGTTGAGTGCAATACTGAATTCTATTGGACGAGTACAAAACAGTCATAATCCAATATGGATTATGACTGTTGTGTTCGACATCCAATTGAATCGAGTAGACTAAGTGTACTCTACATTGTTAAATACACCATACATTAAATGACAAAAGAAACCACATGATATGTTTCCCGATTCCTTCTAGCCTTCGACTTCGCAATTTCCAAAAACAAAGTAGCAGACGAACGTGAGATGCCAAAGGAATTAACTCTTACAGTGGAGAATCTGTTATTCTTTCCCGTTTAAACGCAAACGTACGCAAACGCAAAGCACTAAAATAAAGAAAAGGACAACGTTTCGACAATTCCGATAATTCATGTTTATCTTGGTGGCAAACAGTTTGAAGCCTGATCAGACGCCGGGTGACCCGGCGTCTGATCTGGCTTCAAACTGTTTGCAATGGAAAAAAATAGTTTTAGCGTAAACGCGTTTATTGGGAAAGAATAACGTTTTCTCCACTGTAACAGAGTGTCGGTATAGTTGTCTAGTACAATACGAACATGATATGGCTTTTCGGGACTCGAGTCCTTGTATGAAAAAATGTGGCTTTTCGAGAGCGCATTTTTACAATTTAGTACAATACTTGTTTCTTTTGTATCTTCACGTGGTAGAAAGAAGAATTTCCGATTGGTTTAATATATTGTCACAGTGTGAAGGTTTATCATGACTTGTACGGCCTCGCTGTACAAGCGCGCTTTTATGGCGACGTGGTAGAGTGCATGACTGCGAACCTGGCGACCCGGGTTCAAACCCGGGTCGGAGCGAGTGTTTCTTTATAAGAACACCCGGCTACATTTGGCGCCCAACGTGGTTTCTGTGACTGTATATGCTCCGAGTTCGACCCCCAGTCGTTCTCATACCCATATAGAAATTCGGGACGAATTTCAAGTTGTCGGGGGAGTATGTCACAGTGTGTAGGTTTATCATGACTTGTACGGCCTCGCTGTACAAGCGCGCTTTTATGGCGACGTGGTAGAGTGCATGACTGCGAACCTGGCGACCCGGGTTCAAACCCGGGTCGGAGCGAGTGTTTCTTTATAACACCCGGCTACAATATATATGTGAAATAATCTTATCTATTGACGTCTAATCTGGATAAATACAGATTGCAATGGCCTTACTTGCGTTTGCATGTATTCTTTCCAATAGTCATTTTATGCTAAAATGATTATATCAATTGCAATCTGTTTTTAGACAAATAAGACGCCAATTTACCCGACTTCTGATCAGGCTCTAGATTTTGGCCACTTAGTTTAAAAATCTCGTCAACAATATTTAAATAATCATGTATTTTCTGTATTGTATTGCTTTGCGTTTGCGTGAACTTTCATAACCGCGGAAAGAATAGTCTTCTCCACTTTTTACTTACCTGTATTTTTCAGGCGTCGGTATATTTTTTGGGTCGTCAAGAGAACCACAGAGACCCTCAGTACTATCAATGTCCTCGACAGATGGTAGAATTTGGAAGTTAGCTGCATTGCTACTATAGGCTAAAATAACCACAACCGTTCCTGTTGGTAGGTACACCTATTTAGAAATAAAATACAAGTATTATCAACTCATTTATAATCTTTGTTTATATGTGCTCTAGCTCATTATTTAGTCTCCCTAGTTTTATAAAGAAACTAATGAAATCAAGTTATTGTGTACCTGATAAGGATACCACCTCTTTTTAAGATCAAGCTCCTAAATGATTGAAACTCGTTTCGATGTTAAAATTTTGAGGTTATTCCTTTAAAGAATTATCAGTGTATTGTTATACTTGCATTTGTCAAATTAAAAGATCTTAATTCCCAAACATGAATGAAACATAACGACAATACACACAAATAATTGTTTCGATGTAAAAGAAAAAGAAAGCAGCTCCTAAAAGGCAAAAGCTTTCTGCGATAACTTTACCTTTTTCAAAATGTTACCTGTGATAAACAGTATTAATGATTGTTTTATTCAAGAGCTTAATTAACGTTCGTCTGGTAATTGATAGTAAAGGTTTCTCGAAAGCGATAATATAAGATTTTCAGAAAACAACACCAAACATGCAACAATGCTGTAAGATCCGTATCTCGTACTCTGACCGAAAACAAATTGTTTGCATTCATCAATTAATACATGTAAAGCGCCTTAAATGCTTAAAGTAAATCTAGTCCGCTAGAAATGTAATTTACTGAAGTTCTGAAATTGATTCGTACTGCTTCATGTTAGAGACCCACTTTTCTTAAATACAGATTCCAAGCGTGTTATGGATTGACACTTTAACACTTACAAGAGTTTCAATGCAACAACTATCCTATTGTGTATTATCAATACCGTGGAGAAAACGTTAATCTTTCCCAATAAAAGCTACATGTAAAATGTTAATATGCTCTTTTGGAGCCAGATCAGACATCATGTAGCCCATCATCTGATCAAGTTCCAAACTGTATGCCTTTCAGATAAAAACGACATAAAGCATTGTCAATTTTAACTTTTATTGTATTGCGTTCGCGTTTAGTCTCGTTTCGTTTAAACATAGTGAAATGGGGTCTCCCCCTTCTTATCAATCTCAAATATCGCCAGCTTCAAAAGAGACGTTTGCGTGTGAAATATAAATAATTGTAACGGAAACAGGTAGACATAAAAGTATGAGAGATATTATGTGATTTTATGACATTGTTTGCCTTAGTGTTTGTCTCCTTGTTGAAATGTTTGTCTGTCTGTCTGTCTGTCTTTCTGGTCGATGTTTTGTATTCAAGTCTGTGTCTGTCCGTCTAAACTTTCATATATCTGTTGTTAACGACCTTTTATCTAGTAAACTCGCTCCGTTCCTATGTTGAAATCTTAAAGCAGGTTAATCATGCAACGACGCAAAAGTGGCATTGCTGTTACATGAAAAACACAACGACGTGTAACTTCTTAGTGATTTTCATGCAACGGGGCCATGACTTGTTTTAGGCATTATTTCATGGAACGGAGCGTGTGTTTTTGTTAAATGTCACATGTTCTCATACTTTGACCGTGTAACGGAGCGGTAGCTCCTATAAAATTATGTCCAGTTTGTTATGTGCATGGCAGTTAGCTCGATGTTAGGAAGCATATTAAATGGTTAAAACTGTTATAGTCTCTTGTGATTATTATTCAATTTGGAAGAGAGAGTTACATATTTGTCTACGTTGATTGAGACCGTCTCATATTATGCGTGTATCAAATAGTTTTGATCTAGACTGGGGAGCTATGTATCTGATCTGGATCCGAAATGTTTCATTGTTCCGGCCATGTAATGCTACGACGTAAACGTGATTTAACTGTCTACTAGAGGATTTACCGCTGCACTGAGCACCTCTAAATTTAACGGTTTAATGTAACTGGTAGCTAGTCAATTTTACTCTCGTGCAACACTAGTTCTTTGCACATGTCTGCACAAATCGATAAATTACTATCAGCTAAACATTTAGTATGTTACTAACGTCTAGCAACGTGTCATCGAACACAGTTAGCTTATCGTGTAGTTAAAATTCGATATTTAACTAACAGCTTGTGTATAAGCAAACAGCTAGGCACTAGCTACGTGTCATGTAACCGGGCCCTGCTTCCCAAATATCTAAACCAAGATTAATGTCAACAAAATATGTTTCTAAATCACAAATGCACCCAGACAGAATTATATGCTCGATTTAAAATATATGTAAAGGTAAATATAGGTTACCCCCGAATAGCAATCGTGGTCATGAACTTCAACATGATAGTTGCAAAATGCATGGGATAACGAGCTATCATTTGCCTGCACGATGGTATAATATACGATACGATCACATAACATGAACCTAAATGACACCTACCCCAGGGCACTATACAATTTTGATGGTTTCAATCTTTGAATCCATCTAAAGTAAACATTGAGTTTCCAAAACTTTGACTTAGTGCTCATCCGCTCAAGAAAGCAACACTATATATTATCAGTTCCTTAAACAAGGGCCACTATGGCCCTAAATCGCTCACCTGGTACACCATGGCAAACTTGACCTATAGTGACCTAGATTATGACTGGACATGTATACCCACAATCAACCTATAGAGTGTAAACAAGATTTTCCAATGATTTGACCTAGAGACCTAGTTTTTGAAAGGACATGACCCATATTCAAACATGACCTAGATATCAATGCGACAAACATTCTGACTAAATTTCATCAAGATCCAATGAGATTTGTAGCCTCAAGAGTGTTCACAAGGTTTTTCTATAATTTGACCTAGTGACCTAGTTTTTGACGAGACATAACCCATATACAAACTTGAACTAGATATTAATTAAACAAACATTCTGACCAAGTTTAATCAAGATCCAATGGGATTTGTAATCTCAAGTGTTCACAAGGTTTTTCTATGATTTGACCTAGTGACCTAGTTTTTGACCAAACATCACCCATATTCAAACTTGACCTAGATATCAGTTAAACAAACATTCTGACCAAGTTTCATCAAGATCCAATGAGATTTGTAGCCTCTAGAGTGTTCACAAGGTTTTTCTATGATTTGACCTAGTGACCTAGTTTTTGACCGGACATGACCCACATTCTAACTTGACCTAGATATCAATGAGGCAAACATTCTGATCAAGTTTCATTAAGATCCAATGAAATTTGTAGCCTCTAGAGTGTTCACAAGGTTTTTCTATGATTTGACCCAGTTTTTGACCTGACATGACCCACATTCGAACTTGGCCTAGATTATATCAAGACAAACATTGTCATCAAGTTTCATGAAGATCGGATGAAATTTGTAGCCGCTAGAGTGTTCACAACCAATTCTGGACGGACAGACGACGGACGACGGACATCCAGCGATCCTAAAAGCTCACCTTGGCACTTCGTGCCAGGTGAGCTAAAAACGAAAACTTGATTAGTTTTGAGAGCTATAAAAGGAACAGTAAAACGTATTATAAGATAAGAAACATCTGGAGAAAAAACATTACACTCTTGAGCAAATATGGTTATCGAATAATATCAGGACCAGGAAAGTGGCATGCTGCTTTGAAATGCGGTTGTTGGAAAAGCTTCACTGAGATATTTCAAGACATGTGAAGGTATAGATAATCATCAAATGTGCTTGAAAAATATCACGTGTTTCATGAAGCCATTTCTGATTTTCAGACTCTTTACGGAATTATTCAATGTTTCAAGTTCTCTGTATATACATTATGCACATAGAGAACTTAATCTAAATAATTTCAAATCTTACTATCTATACGTTTCAGAGAAAATACTGTTCCCTCAGAATTTCAACTTTTAGTAAACGCCTGATTTCCCTTTCACTCCATACATCTGTATTTCAGTTTGAGACCATCACCAGTGCTCTCGCGTACTTTCATAGTGTTTGTTGAGATTTTGATACTATAATTATGTAACAGGGTGAGAACAAAATGCAACCTGACCGGGACTCAATCATACCCGAGACCCTTGCTTACTCGGAAAATGCTATCCCGAGCTATCCTGACCGCCGCTTATACAAGTCTCTCACCATATAAGTAAGAGCCTACACACATCCCCTTTATAGTTG
The DNA here is from genome assembly GCA_922989275.2 of Gari tellinella. Classification (NCBI taxonomy): domain Eukaryota; kingdom Metazoa; phylum Mollusca; class Bivalvia; order Cardiida; family Psammobiidae; genus Gari; species Gari tellinella. The sequence goes on from OV277871.1 coordinate 38,866,590, forward strand.
TAAAACTTATTGAGTAATTTTATTGTAATTATTATTTAATTCATTGTTATATACCTCATAATTTTTTCCCTTCTTTTTTATCCGTCTATGTAGAACAGCGTCCTCGCATATTCTGAAGTTTATCTCTTTTCGTCCCTCACAAAAGCTGTAAACAAACACGTCCCGTCCTGCTCGGATAGCAATTCCGCAATTAAGAGCTATTGGTGATCGTCTTCGCCATTGATATGTCTGTATCTGAACCTGAAATATTTCGCAGAGAAGCATTTATCCCTTGAATGCAGAATTGTCATATACAATCATGTACGTTAATTATTATTGTTCGACTGAAAAACGTACATTTATGATCTGTAAATTACAATAGTGTGCATTGGTATTTAAATTCATAGTGTTTTTGGCATTCTATATATGTTCGTTATTACATGTACTTTGTCACATAGAGAACATTGGCAAAAGACTGTACATACTGGCTGAAAACCGTCTCATTACGGTATGCACTATTTGCTAGTTAATATGAAATGTTTTGATATATGGAAAACAATGGAATGTCGTAATCGTTGAAAGACATTGTAGAGCAAGAATCCAACAGAGTTCAATTTAATATTCAGGCATAAATAGGTTAAATAGCCGCTTGATTTCAATTCCTACACTTGAAATTAAATGGCATATTGGTATAAATAGCGTTGCCTTTGAACTAATTAATCGTTCCCCTTATATATGGATGCTGTGTTTCCTTAACATAGTCTTAATATCACTTTATTATATGCGTGTAAGTTAACTCAGTTATTCCTAGCCTTGAGTACATTTGTATTTTACAAACAGTACTAAATAGTCAAATGTGGACTAGCCATTGTTGGAAGATCGAATCTTCCATCTAAAGTTTTAGGGGTGAATTAGTTTAAATTGATACAGTAAACTGTATATCAATATTTGAGAGGTCCACTGAATAGAATCTCTGATGAACGTAAACAGTGCAACTCATGTGAAACCAAGCGCATTTTGCCAGTCATTTCAACACTTGTAGGTTTCGGTGTAAACATTATTGAGCGATTCACTACACAGCAATCAATTTGATGTGCATTTTAATCGTTCAACTCTTATCCAAATAGTCGAAGTCCGAACTGTTTAATTTGTTTATACCAGCATTGAGTAATACCTGACGAGAATACCAATGTTTAGTAACCATACGTAACCCAGAAAACCTGGACGTTTTTTCTTCGCATTTCTGCCTGTTAGTCCGTCCGTCAAATTATAGTATTGAACGGATGAATGAGTTGTATTATACGGCAATGCTACACAAAACGATAATATGGCGCCGATGAATGATGAAGGATGAAGAAATTAGATCAAAATGATTTCAGGAAGATGATTTCGGCTTATTTCACTCTTTGCGAAGCAGCGCATTGAATCAAAACCACTAACATATCTTCCGTTTAGCTTTTGCCAGAGGGGACAATTTCAGTGTAGTAAAAATAAAACATTACCTATAGCAATTAAGCCCGAGAATCACGTCAAGGTAGAAAGGTCGCTTGGTGACGTAACATAGAAAAACATGCTACGAAAAGCAAGCATTAAGTGGTACACTTAGAATTTACATGAACTTCATATGCGGCTAGATAAGGCGGACGTAAGAAAAAACAAACTTGAGTTTACTTAGTTCCAATATCATCATTGGAGTGGACGTTACTTATATGAAAGTAGAAAGAATGACATAGGAAACAAAACAGTGAAGGACGGAATTTGTATATAATAAATGGTTATGTTTATGTACGAACTGTATGAAATATGGAAATAACCATAAACATGTATAGACTTGAGGATTCCATGTAAAACACAGTCCAGAACAGTTCAAGAATTTTACCAGATATGTTTGGTCTACATCTGTTCTGAAACAATGGCATATATGATCTATATAACATTAGTGTTTGACCTACTCTGTCAGCCAATCAGCAAGCCGCAAAATTCAAAATTTCGCTCGGTTTAATTATTAAGTCTTCGGGATTTAACGAGATTTGGCAATTTAATTATGAAGTGGTCGAGACTTGGATTTAGACGGTAGCTTTCATTGTGTTAATATTTCGGTCAACTCCGCCCATGGCGTGACTTTTAGGCTTCATGAGATCCATTACACAGCAAAGTGCATGTATGATGTACAATTCAATTTCGAGGAAAATAGACATTTTGTAGCTCGCTGGTCGGAAGAAACTTGTGAAAATCATTCAAATTTTATTTAATCTTAAAGAATGGGGAATAAGAAAAAGAAAACGCACAATATAATTAAAACAGAATTCTTACCGTTATAAAAACACCAACATCTACAAATCATTGTCAATCTTGAAAATGAAGTCGCGGCGAGAATGCTAAAGACAGGCGACTGCTTAATGCAAGATCAAAATAATGCAGAAAGCTCATTATTTCATGCTGCATTAAGCAACCACCTGTAGTCAAGGCTCAAGTGTGAATTTTAGTTCGCCTGTTAATGCTGAATGCTGGACAAAACTAATGCAGAAAGTTCTTATTGGAGATTTCTGCATTATTTTATGCTACATTAAGCACCCGCCTGTAATTAATGTTACAAATGGATATCATTGAGATCTCTTTCAGGGGATTGCTGAATACTGGGTAAAACTAATGCAGAAATTTCATATAGAAGCTTTCTGCATTAATGTATGCTGTATTAATTAGCGCAACCTGTATGAGATATTTCAAATATGTGTTCTGTTACACTTTAGACGTCAATTAATATCATTTTCCCGTCGGTTTCGAAGATAACCATTTTCAAAAATATCCAAATCGTATCCGCTTAAATCAAAATTGCCATGCGCCATGTTGCTGCGTAATAAAACACAATATATGTAACAGGCTGTGTAAACATCTGTCGGCGGAGAAAAATATGGTAATGAAGTGAAGTGACGTCATATGTGGGCGGGTCAAACACTAAAATGATTAGAGTTTTTTTCAACGCTTCTTAATAATTAAGAAGCCAAATTCGGTCGCAGGCTCCCTCATTTGTTGGCTTCTTTATCATTAAGAATCATTGAAATAACCTCTAACTATTACTTAAAAGAGACGAACACTTTGTTCTAGAAATGTTCCGGAAATATATGCGTTAATGAGGTTGTGTAACCTAATACGGACTTTCGTAATAACGATTGAGGAATAAACTATTAACACACACTTGTGGAATATCAACACATTTAGTTCTGTTTGACAGCAAACGTAACTCGTAACTGAGACTAATGTTACTTACATTGATACAATGAAATGGTGAAGAAAAGTCACCCGAGCTTATCTGAGCTTCAGAGCGAATCAATTTTTTTAACTTGGTCTACTTTAGCATATACTGGTAGTGATAAAAATACGCAACAAAATTACCATTGCCGTAGGTTCAAAATGTTGTCCGCTACAACCAGAATGGCTTCAGACAAGGAAGAACGACGGTCGGACAAATCCTTGCCCTTAGAAGACTTATTGAGGGCATCCAACAAAATAATCTAACTGCTGCAATAACATTCATCGACTTCAGAAAAGCATTTGATACGATTCATCGAACAAAAATGAAAAAGATACTATCAGCATATGGGATTCCAGAGATTATTGTCCGAGCAGTCATGCCAATGTACCATAACACAAGAGCTAGAGTTGTTACCCAAGATGGAGACACAGAAGAACTGTTGGCCGGAGTACTTCGGGGAGACACACTAGCTCCCTTCCTCTTCATAATTGTACTAGATTACGCACTGAGACAAGCTATCAAAGGGAAAGAAGAAGCACTAGGGTTTACAATTTCACCCAGAAAAAGCAGAAGGGTCGGTCCAACAATGCTAACGGATCTCGATTTTGCAGATGATATAACCCTGCTTTCAGATGGAATGGACCAAGCTCAGGAACTCTTAGGAGGGTATGACCAGACTCAATTAAACCGAGTCTGCAATTTTCAGTATTTGCTTTGATTTCTGTGCTTTCAAAGGATCTCCCCTTATTTAGATTATATAATTTACAACAGCAGATGTTAAGTGCTTGTGTGGCGGCTGTAAAAAGACGCCCCGTACTTCATTCTCAGTGTTGTTATACTTTCTGGTCCTTTGGAATCATTGATTTCAGCGCATTTACAGTTGAAAGTTGAATGCCGCTTAAGCTGGTGCTAGGGGGCGTCAGCACTGTTGCATATTTAAGTATTGCTCATGAACAGACTCAATTAAACCGAGTCTGCAATTTTCAGTATTTGCTTTGTTTTCTGTGCTTTCAAAGGACCTCCCCTTATTTAGATTATTGAAATAGAATACGAGAAAGTAGGACTACGCCTTAACCCAAAGAAAACAGAATACTTGACATTCAATATGGAACCTAATCATCCATTAACAACCATCAGGGGTGTAGTTCTGAAAGAAAATAAAGACTTCAAATACCTAGGTTCCTGGGTCAAATCCTCTGACAAAGACTTCAAGATTCGAAAGGCAATAGCTTGGAGAGTGCTCAACCAGATGAGGGCAGTATGGGCCTCTAATCTAGACCGCAAACTAAAAGTGAAGCTATTCCTGGCTACAGTTGAGTCTGTTCTCATCTACGGCTGTGAGGCATGGACCATGACTGCTAAACTGACAAAAAGTATAGATGGAACTTATACCAAGATGCTGCGCGTGGACCATCAGATAAGATGGAGAGACCATCTAACAAACAAGGAGCTGTATGGAAACCTTCCAAAACTCTCAGAGAAAATAAGGCTAAGAAGATTGAAGTTTGCTGGACACTGCTACAGACATCCAGAACTTCCAATTAGCCACCTTGTATTATGGCAGCCAAGACAGGGAACTCGTAGAAGGGGTGGGCAAAGAAAGACCTACGTAGACGGTCTTTTGGAGGACACCAAGATGAGTAACACAGAGGAAGTTGCAAAATGTATGCTCAATAAAGAAGTTTGGAGGTCCATGTCTACCCGAGGACGTCGGCGGAAGCAGACGGCTCGACATGAATGAGTGAGTGAGTGAGTGTTCAAAATAAAACCATGCTTATGAGCTTACTCTCTCTGATACTGTCAGCGTGTTATAAAATCTGATTCACAGGCCAAATCAACCTGGCCTGAAAGTCGCCAGATAAACCTGCAGTTGAATGGATGGAATTTGAGGCCTACTAGTACCACCACTGCTGACTATATTATCAAACAGTACCCCAGGGCTTGTTTTTACAATGCTTCTGAATTTAAATTATATTAAGATATTAAGGCATTTGTGCCAAACCCGTAGTTCTTCAGTAGTCACCAACCTGACTTCACATAGCCCTACGAGAACGAGGACTACATATCATTCTCGCCTTTGCGAGCTGCTTTTATAGAGTATGATTCGTAATCCTGTATTCACTCTCTTTTTTCAAGTAATTTCCAAGAGACTAGGACTTCTAATCAAACTAACCAAAGTATCAAAAGTAAAATATCATCTGTTCAGCGAATAAACTCATTAGATCGGAATAACTTAACTACATGTATAAACGTTTCTGTGTCGCTTGATGTAGGCAGAGGTGACACTTAATGATCGCTTTCCGGCTACTGTATATCCGTCCAACCGTCTGTCTGTCACGCTTTTTCCGTCATACTTTTATGTTTGAGTACAACTCCTGTTCCACTTGAACTTTCAAGAGCTTGACAAGTGAAAATGTCTTGAACAAGGTTCAAAACGGTTGCACCAATACTGTGACGTGAGCAATATTCCCCTTTTACACATTTTCTTTTCCTGTGGCGTGCGTCCCTTAAACTGTAGCTTTTGAAATGATATTTCATACAAAGAAAAGGATTGATTATTGAAAGTGTACGTGTATTTACCAAGTTCAAAACTGTAATTTTATTCTCTTTTTCCTATATTTTCTATTTTTCAGCCCAGATATGTAACTCCTATTTTACCGACGCTTTGCATATGAAAATCCATTTATGAAAAGAGTTTGATGCGATGGGGTGTTTTGCACATAACACTATTGCTTCAAACAATAGTTTATGGATTATGTTTGGCGTCTGTTACTCAACGAATTCATCACTTTCATTTTGCGTTTGACAACGAGGGAGCCAAGAGGTTGCTATTTAAACCAAATTTTTGTATTCGACTAGGATGTTGCTTAACGAAACCTCATTACTTAACTGAAAGATAAGCAGTCGAATACGACTATTTAAACAAACTTTATGTTCGTCACATTTATTGATAAATTGAACAAAGACTGTCATTTCACAAGAACAAGAAGTATTTTAATATTAGCTTTTAGTGACTATCGTTTTGCGCTGAGATGTTAAACGACAATGATCGTGCCGTATGTACTACAAACGATTGGACTCGTACGTTATTGAGAGCGTCAGATGACCTACCTCTACTTCAAATTTGTTGTGTTTATACAGGGTGTATGTTCCCGGAGTTTGGTTCTCAAAGCGACTGCAAATAAAACGATACAGGTGAAAGTTGCTATGGACAATCAGTGTCTGCACATTACTATGTCTTCATAGCGGCACTGTTTTCATTTAGTCAACAATAAACAACTACAGACTTCAGTTTTTATCAAAGGGGATTTCTCAATAATAATCAAAGCTTTTTTAATCAGTGGAATGCAAACTAGACGTGAGGTTAAGCCAAATGCAAAGTTTTTCAACCGTTTTAACACATTTATCTGAAACTTTAGAAAGTCATAACAACAACGACAAAGGTGACAGGGTGACGACAATATCTAGACTTTCCGAACAGTTGAGACAAAAATGAAATATTTTGTTGACTACTGATACAAATGATTAACGGTGAATTCAGCAGGGTCCACATTTCGGTTTGTACTGCAACATAATCAGTACATGCGAACACAACTTGGTCAATGCTCGCTTTCATATTAAGACTTGATAAGTTTCAGGTAGGTTGGAACAACGTTGTATTTTCTTTGAAATATTTTCAAAGGACACTATGGTGAGATGATAATTACGAGGCGCAATATCTGATAACAGGTGCAACGTTTATAACCGTTGAGTTGACTCTGAAATCGTTCTAAAGGCATGAATTGGTAAGATGTGACGCACTACTGTTATCCTCCCGACTTGATATCATTATGATCTGTAATGTTTTAGAATCATACAAGGGCATGCACACGTGACTCTTTTGTGGCGAAAGGTTTGCATCTTAACTATATCAATATCTCTACGACATTTCTCATGACGCAATAAGCATATGAAATGGCTAATATAATTCGATCTCTTACCGTCCTGCAAACGTCGTCATGTGTGGATCGTTAAACGAAAAACAAAATTTTCCATTGATTGCTGTAGTGTCAGCTTCAACATTTACCTGCAAAAAACGTATGGTTAATTTGTGTTAACTCTCAAGCACCGGTAGCACTGTTACGCATGTGAAATGCATCTCCTGGACATGTATTAATAGAAACAAATATCATATAAGTTCAAATAATTGTCTGGAATACTTTTTAGTTTTAGAGATGTTCATAAATAGAGGATCTTACATGAGTGCTCATTTATTATCATTATTAATAAACGAGTTGACTAAAACAATATGACGCGATACTTGGCGAGCGTTATATTTGTTTTAGTCAACGAGTTTATTAAGAATGATAAATAGTGAGCACGAATGTTAGATCCTATTAATCACATAAACACTTTAAAACCCTTTTAAATGAACTGAATCCGTAGTTTTTTGTCTCTCCGCCATATGTATTTTCCGCCAAACCTTGACGTTGTTTACAGTAACGCCATGGCAAATGACGTCATTTGGCGCCCAGCGCCATGCAGCGCTCATAAACGAACAGGTAGGGCCGGAGCCCAAATATTGATATTTCACTATAGTTTATTGAATGGCTTTATAACACTCCCAGAGTCGGTTTTATGTGATAAACATTTTTATTAACTGTGTCCATGTATATTGTAATTTGTTTCTTCAGACGACGAGGAATAAAGATAGAAATATTTTTGGGTTATCATAGCAGTTTAAAACAACGATCATTGGCAAATGCACTATTTGTAACATTACCAAAAGGTTATTAAAATCGTCTGTTCAAAGAAATGTAAATTGGACTGATGCATATAATAAATAAAGATGAAGGTGACTGCCGTTGAAAAGTGATTTAAAAAATTGAATTCTTATATGACGTGAAACTAGCTTCGTTTCAGAAAGAAACCCTAGCCAAATCCAACGTCTAGCCAGATTTAGGACCAGGCCTTCGGAATTTACTAATGCAAACTTCAATTATTTCTGTCTGAAAATACAAGTGCAGGTTTAATTGAAAATACGAGTACAGGTTTAATTGAAAAGCAAATCCAATTAAATTATGGTTTCAATAGATGTTTTATGTGAGGGTTTTGACATAAACATGAGTGTATGCACATGCACATTAATGCCATAAATAAAATGAAAAGCCTGATAACAGAGAAAATGCATAGGGATGGCTGAGTTGGGCTTTACGGAACAGCGACACAAAAATCATATAGCGCCGAAGAAAGATGAGGGGTAATGCGATAAATGATGATTTTTAGAAAGAAGAGTTCGGCTACTCGCATTCCTTGCGAAGCAGCGCATAGGATGAAACATCGACCTGCTTTTCTTTCAGTTCTTGCCAGATGGGATAAATCTCGGTCAAATAAACTGAAACATTCCCTATGACAATTACGGACGAAGAAGAACCTGGCTTTAGCATGACACAAAAATGTCCTCATTAACCTAGCGCATCTTACGATTGGTTATATGTCGATGTGCAAATAATTAACTCTCATTCATTCATAACGATTGTCTGTGAGTTTGATGAGTTTTGTTGAGCTTTTTTCGGATACCAATGAGCCAGTTACGGATACTTGAGATTGATCATGAGTTTACTGTCCGTATGGACTCGTAAGAGATATCCGTGTATGTGCAGACATCTTTCTCAATTTTTACGAGTTATTAGTGTTTTCTTCTGACATGGCCGAGTTATGTTTAAATTCGAACATTCAAAAACTTTAAAATCGATGATCATCGTACTCGGTGAATTCCGTACAGCCAGCCAGGGATACGGATTGCTGTATTTATTGAGCGTAATGTACAGTAGAAAAAACATTATATTTTCCCGTTTATATGCAAACGCAATGCACTAAATGTAGAAAAATACTTTTAGAAATTTCTAACTATTTTTTTCATCTGAGTTGCAAATATGTTGCAACCTTCTCAGACACCGGGTTACCCGGCGTCTGATCAGGCTCCAACCTGTTTGCAATGACAATAATAGTTTTAACATAGTAAAACTAGGGCAGCAGGAAGTGTACAACTATATATCCGATGTTATCATGTTACTTATTTACTGTTTTAAATTATTTTTTTCTTAAAATAACTGAGCCAGGTCAGAAAATTCGGATAATACTTACGTTGTTTACGCGGATGAAATCCACACAGCAATTGACATGCAGCGAGATATTATGACATATTTGAAAAACAGATTGCATACATATAAAAAAAAGTATGCGGTTTTGTTGTTGTTGTTTTTTTATTTGTATAGGCAATAATCAACTGAACATCTCCAATATTAACTAAGAGTAACCACAGATAAAAGCGGAATTTTACTAACTATTTGTGCTCTGTTTGAAGGGTAACGTGTTGGTGTGACCGGTTTCCGAGTCTTACTGATTGTTACGCGTTATTCACGGAAATAATCGTTAGAAACTTTTGACGTCTTAGAATGGCTCTCAATTTACACGAATTCTTACGAGTTTTGTTTAGGGATACCAGCAAAATATATACGGAATTTTGCGATTTATTACAGTTAAGCGATCCCAGATGACTCGTAGGAAAATCCGTGTTTGCGAAAGCACCTTTAATTAAAACAACATGTCAGCCATATCTATGCATTATTATTATTGTTACCCAAATCACCCTTAACCTAATATATTAAGCACGTTTTCTTCATTCGTATGAAGTACCTTAGCATATACAGTACAAACTTGATATTAAGAACTCGAGTTAGTTCGAACATACCCGTATTTCAAAGTTAAAACGTAGCTAAGCCACTTTTTAACTTTGAAATACAGGTGTGTTTGACTAAAACAATACCGAGTTATCAAAATAAACTGAAACTATACTGGTAAAATCGATTTCAGCGAGTTCGAAGAAGTTTCGAGTTTCAACTGTACATTTCATCTTTTTATCGTCAACTATATGTTGTCAATCATGTTTCTATTCGGTATACCTACCCGAACTTCTTCTAGCAAATAGTTAGCTAGTAACGGGTGGTCAGGATTCGTAGCCAGTGTTCTAAACTGAAGAACAAACAGTCGTTTCACATTTCCCATCCGATCCCCAGATTTTCGCTTTAATCTGAACGTCTGTATTTCATCATACTTGTCACTATAGATTGTCACCCCGCATTGATCCCTTCTCTCTTTAATAACACCCAGAGATGGCAGCTGGCAGGTTTTGGGGACTTCAGGAACGATAACCGCTACGTACAACGTACATGTCGTCTGATCCTCATTACATCCGAACGGCACTGTAGAGCGCAGTTGTACAGAAACATAGCCATTTGTGTCTAGATTTAGTATGCTTGTATTTAAAATCTGAAGGAAAAACAACCAAAGAGGAATAATTAGCTCGTGAATCAAATAGGATTAGCTTATTTATGTAGTATGCAAACAGCAAAACTCAAGTAGCTAGTTTATAAGATATACATAAAGTAATAATAGAATTGAAACGCTCTGGGCCACTTATTGCGACTAATTCAGGCTTTGCATAACACATTGAATATTAAGCTTGACACTCTTGTTCAGGTTTCTTAAGCTAAAAGGACATTTTGATCGGATTGTTAATGCAGTTGCAAAAATTAATTGTGAAGCACATACTATTTTAGCAAGAAAGAGTTTAAAAGGAATTTTAAGCGTACTTATGTGAATTCCTGTTCAGAATATCTATATGGTGAAATGTACAGACGAAGCACTAAAGAAAACTAGTCTATACTCATTCGAGTTCTTTTAAGAGTAGAGTCAGAGTTTACTTGCAATATTATATCAACCGAATTCATTAGTATAGGTTTTTATAGAAGCATGGATTTTCAACTTTCGTTGACGAGATAACTATCTACATCTATTTGGCTTAAGTAGTGGATTCAACTGTATATAAACAACGCACATGTAAGCTGGGTCACCATACTTTTACTTAATGCCCTGTATAATGGATAGTTGATTACCTCAATTCCACAAAACTTTGGGTTACTTTCTATGGCATTGCTGTATTCACCTTCCGCCGTCTTCTGTGCAGTCACAGAACACACAATCTAGTTAAAAACAATGTCATTTTTCATCATCTTAGAAACACAACGACCATCAAACAATCAAAACTAAGACGGAACAGGCTTCAAATATTTCGATATGCTACTCGCCATACAAAATGAACATATTTAAGTAACTCGTCCTACTAGGCTATTCCATTAACATACCTCAATAGTCATGCATGTTATTTTTTAGCTCCTGTCAGGATGACCTATCTAAAACTACCAGGTCATACGGTAAAACATGTCTACTACGGCCACTTTTTTACAAGCATAATTATGTAAATTTCAAACGGTTGAAGCGATGATTAAGCAATTGTGATACGGATGCCAGACGCAGCGTCTGATCTAACCGACATATTGTGGCATAGTGGACATTGGTCGTATTCGAATCAGGGCAACTATCGCGTTAGTTGGAATATTTGTCAACAAGTTCTATTCGAATCACGACTTGATGTTTTCCGTTGACAAAATGTTGTTAAACCCTAAAATCGAGCGTTGATTTAGTCACGTGACCACGTTTATACCACGTGATTAGTGTCTCTAGATAAAACAAACATAAAGACCCTCTCAATTAATCGATTGGATCCAGATCACATGGCATTATGTGCGTATATAAAAATTGGGAGCATTACGACTGTTTTAACGGGTGTTTGATTCATTTCCATTCGTCCGGAAGTACAAAGTTTTCGTTGACTACTATTTCTATTCGAGTCGGGCCAAAATCGTTGACATCAGTAAATCTTCGCGCGTTTGCTCCGCCCACTTTTCGTTGACCACAAACTCGATGATTCGAATACGACTATTGACTATGAGCGTCGAAAACGTATTTGATTCACTGCAACAATACCTCAATTCTTATCGTGCTTCATTTCTGTCAGATTCCTAAATAACCGTTTTGAATTTCGTAGATAAATATCGTGCGAGCTTTTAATGAGAGGAGTTTAGTGGCGAGCAGTCAACATAATGACCAAAGAATAATTAACAATTCGTCTGATTTTGATTCTAACTTTACAAATGATGATCAAATTGCGAGAATTATAAGACATGTATTTTAAATGTTTCTACCGTAAAACCAAGTCTTTGTTGATTAACGTCTTTAAGATGATCTTCATTAAGTGCTGTGTTACGCTTGAAGTCTTTGTCAAATGACACACTTGGTATTTTGACTATTTGTTTCACTACAGCTAAACCAGTTGTAAACGCCCAATCTACTGTGTAGAGCAGTGTAATGTCTTTAGGAGTAAAGTCACAATAAAAATGTAAGTTGTTATCGCCTTTGATACGTAAGACATCTGCCGATATGGTTGGCTGTGCAAAGTCGAGTGTAGGGGCAGTCATATCTGAAGTGGAAACAGTGCAATGTTTTAGCTATTTTGAGTGTTAGCAGAGCCTCAGAATAAATGGACTTATGTGGTAGATAAAAAACTATTCAACATTACCTCCTGGGCATATCCACCATACACGTTGATGTGACTTATCATTAGGGTCGTAAAGAAAATACCATTCTTATTAGTGGTCTCACCTTATGGTATAGCTGCGACATAAGGATCTAAAATATTAAATACTCCCCTTATCTGATTTAAACAAAGCGGACTGTGGTAAAGAATTTGCATATCATAAGTTTAACTTAACTATTTTCCTCCGTGGCTTGTTTTATATTATCATGACAGGTGATACTCTTTCTTAAAACAGATTTGATTATCCACCTTCTCAGATAGCATACAAATGTGTCTATGTCTCTCTAACAGGTCAATGATTTAACCCTTTCATGGTCAAAATTATCGTGAGTAAAATGGGGTTAGCAATATTGTTTCAAAGTAAGATTTAAAGCAGTATAATTGACGTTATTTCAAAACAAGTGGCAAAGAGTTTTGAGCCTTTTCGGACGACGTGTTACGCGGCGGCTGATCAGGATCAAAACTGCGTGACAATGCGCTTTATGACGAGAGAACGGGTTAAACACTGAACTTACCTGTTTCAACACCACCTTCACGATCTAAAATAAGAAAATAAAATATAAATATAAAAATTACATTTCGCATGTGGCAAGATTCTTACCCTAACCGTAAAAGTTATTCGCATTAAGTAAAAACACTGTATCTTGCAACAAATTGAAAGGCCAATTCATTGCTTTACTTACATTATACAATGGAGTTTCAGTTTCACAAACTAGTCGGCTTCGATTTATGTTTAGAAAACATTATTCATAATATATAAATCTATATGATTATAAGTTCAGTCTTTAATGAGAAGGCTTATCAAAGCAATTCATGTATATATATTCTCCTTTAAAAGGCAACGACTAGCGAATACAAATATTAGCGGGGATGTGGAAAATGGGTCTATAGTAAAAAGAACTTTCGATTTCTACTTTTTGCAGACGTCAATTCTATCGGCAGGATAGTGGTCAATTATACCCTCGATGAAATCACGAGAGAGATATGAAAATCACATATTCGTGGTTTAAATACGAATACATAATTTATAAAACAAACTAAATGTGAAAATAAAATCTGAGCGAGGTAAAAATATGATAAGTTTTACTTCTTCAATTTGTGGTTAGCTCCCTTGATCATTTCGGTGCAAATACAATTAAAGTCGATTTTGCACATAAGTTGAATCCTGAATAAACGAGCATTGTGTGGTGTCTGGTCAAGATTCGATATTTCTTTGGTCTTCGTTTTACATTTGCTTCGATATACGTGTGTAAAATCTTTCTATAACAAACGATATAATGTTGGTGAATTGGTTGAAGTAGATGATACACATTAACATTAAAAGGTTTAAAGTGACTCTTAGGCACTATCTATGTTTTGAATGTAAAAACGATAATTTCGGGTTGTGGTTACATTTTGAGTGGTTACAATTTCGTCTCACATGAACACATTTGGGTAGACATGTTTGAATGTCTAATGTTATTTACTAACGTCTTAGTCACAATTAACCCGTTGTCCGTCCCGCCCGGCCTGTCCAATTTAAGGCAGCAGCAGGTGTCTACATAACGGAAAAATCGACCGATATTGCTATCATTGTCACATTTATAAATGTTCGCTGTCCGTTTTTATTCAGATGAAGTGTTTCGGCAAGAAACCAATGTTTATTAAGGTGCCAGACGAACACATGGATATAGGCGAAACGTCGGCTGGAACCCTGCCGCGCCGTCTGGCAATCGTCCGGTACCTGACTCGCATTTATACGCTGATATATTTCACAAAAGATTTGCCTGGCGGCCGTCATACTTTAAAGACAATTCCTCAGTCCTTTAATGGACTCCTCCCGCATTGTTCTCGATAGGCGTGAATGTAACTGTGAAGCAGTAGCAAAGTGTGCACAGGCAATGCCACCACTCTCAAGTTGTCAATAGAGACCCTTACATAATCACACTCAAGGGTTTTTTCAATGGGTTAGACGCCTGACTGATTTACAGTTCTACAGGTATGGAAAAAAATCATGCTTTTTGTGAGGAAACTGCCTCAGTAGGAATTATCACCGAAAGTAGGTTAGGAAAATGTCTATAAATGATGTAATTTCGATGACCGAGTAGGCACTGATCAAACTTCCGGCACAAGTCAGATCGCAAAGAAATAACTCCCGGTTACTGGCTGATTGTGCCTCAAAAGGGGCCGGAAACTAATTTTATACTCATCGGGAGTTAATTAAGATCGTGGTGTTACAATGCGTCTGTACCAAAAGAACTGATGTCCATAATATAAAGTAAGGGATTATATTAGATATCGATTTATTCGGCTTCTGAACAGGTCCCTACTAGACATTTAGATAAGAGGAGTGTGTCACTGGTTTGAATAAAACGTATTCTACATCTTATTGTCTAAAGAGAAAATTATACTGTGATCCTGTGTTCATTGTAGAACATTGATTCATGTCCGAGTGTAAATCCCCACCAGTCCCTATTACCCTGGCACCAAACATACTTATCCGTTTGCTGATCCCTCACAAACAGTGAATTTTTCTTGCCATCTGTTAAAAAATCTGAAACCTGTGAATGACGTTTGTGATAACTGTCACAAATGGTTTGCATCCAAATGAGAAGCCAATTATTCGGCGGTACCGGCAGTGTAATCCAGTGGTAATGCACTCGACTACGGTACCAGGATCCTAGAGATATATCCCCCTCCAGGCTAGCAACCTGGCTAGAGGATTTTTCCGAATTATCGATGATATACAGGAATGTTCTTGAGCAAGATATACACCACGATTTGCTCCTCTTTATTCAGGGATTAAAATGGTTACCTGTGAAGGGTCTTATCCGGTACTGCGGCTGCCGATACGCACTATATCTTAGCAGTGCTTAATATTGTAGGCATGATGGCTCAGTGATCAGGGGAGTGAATTTACAGACGGCTAAACGGGCATTCGGACTGAACGTAGGATATAGCTTGATACCTTACTCTTTTCTTTTTACTTTTGACAACTCATCTGGGGTCCGTCTTAAGAAAGGTGGTACGATAAAAACGGTCATACGTCAAACTTTAAAATACACCCCATGTCTAATTTCTCCATCTAATCCTGTTTTGTGCACTATTTTAAAATCGTATTTTCAAGACAATTCCAAAGAGATGTCACAAGACAGGACTTGATGGAAAAACGTTCAATAATTGAGAATTGTATAATATGACTTTCGTCGATAATCGTCAAACGTTTCATAAGACGGGCCCAAAGACCCAAACCCTATCAAGGCACGCTATCATTTTATCATAGCTAGCATGATCCGAATGAGATCGGACCAAAATGAGTCATTATCGGCACTCTAGGTCCGTATCAAACGATGCTCTGACAAACAAACACTTACCTATACAATAGCCCTCGCTGTTAGAATCTAGTGGTATCAGGTGGAACGCATAATACACGTTCTCAGCGTTCTGGCATTTCTGTACCTTTATCGTCTTTTCAGTCGTACATGGCCTGTCACACACAATCATACGTGTTTCTTTTGTGTCGGTTGGAAGTTCACCTGAACCAAATCAGGGTCAAAGGTTATAAAGATTTGAGTGTTGAGTCTGAGTTCGTTCTTAAGCATTTGAATGGTAAGATGTGAGCTTATGCTCAAGTGGGACCATTAAAAGGCTTGAGAACGATGTCAGACTCATCTCAAATTCTGTATAAGCTTTGGGTCAAGAGTCGAGATGAGAGTTAGTAAATCATGTAATCTGTTTCAATACCCTATGATATGCATACTCTTTTACTCTAATGAGCCCTTACCTTAAATATTTGGTTGAGGCGTAGGAACTAAGTACGTATATGAATTTGAAAGACTCGTATTTTATTGACCTCTTATGAAAATGGACTATTGAGAGTAAATTTCATTTTATCTACATTTCACTAAGGTTAGTGGTTCTTACATTTGAGCACATGTACGACCATGGTCAGACTTAAAGTGTGTGTTTAACACACATAATTGTTTTTAAAAGTCTGAAAATGAAATGTCAAATAAAAGTTAATGATATTTTTTATCGGATAGAATTTGATAGTACCGAAGTTTAACATTTGATATTTATTATATCAAGTAAATAAAATTTACACTGATACCCATGGACGTATATCAACTACATGAATAATCTTATACATAGTAGATGCCATCTGTTACCTTATTCCGAAAAGAAACTGCATGTTAAACACAGGTATTGGTGTAATCCCTTGTGTCCTAGCGAGAGTTCATTTATCATTTATAAACCGTATACCTATACATCATACACTTGTCCTATCAAACTAGTTTCATACTCAGAACAGGGTCTAAACCATATTTTTGCAAAACATGTAAAACAACAATATATTGTTAAAGACAGACTATCTAGAAAAGCTACGAGCCGGTTATTAACCCTTAGCCTGCCACTCACTACTATAGTTCCATATGCAAACAGCTTGGATCCAAGCTGTTTGACACTCTGACAACATTTTCAGCAATTTTGAGCAACTTTGAAGCACTTTGAAACTTGAAGCAGACGAGAAATATAGCAGACGACAATTTATTTGGCGGGCTAAGGGTTAACAGATTTGTTATTTTCAGATGTAAGTGAAATATCGGCTGACATACGAGTCGAAAAGCATGCTATTGTAAATACAGCAGTTGTGTAACTACCAAAAGTTGAGCATGTGGAATCCAGATTTTATTGTTCCGCTGGCTGTATCAAATAATCCCTCAGCTTTTGCACATTCTTAAGACCAATGCCATTAAGAAATCCGGTTCTACATGTATTTGAGACACAAGCCAATATAGCAATACAATAGTGTGGTCAAATGTTATGCAGCCAAATAACAACTATCTTGGAAAAATGATGTGATTTGATTTGCTTGCAAACATCCTAAAACACATTTTACACGCATTTCGAAAACCTTTATACCTTTGAATATCAACCACAATGAATAACACTGAACTATTCCTCTATGAGCTACTTTTAACCAGATATCTATTAAACACTTATACGTAATTCGATGGTGTAGCGGACGTAAGAGTTTAAAGGAACACATTTTACCTAGTTTGTTTATTAGTTATTTATTTTTTGAAGCAGGAAATACACAAACCAGCACCTGAAGCCAAAACAAATGGGACAGTATACACAGAGAACAACATGTGTAAACTCAAATCTGTGTCTTGTAAAGATGGTGTCGCATTTCAATCGCATATGCTAGGGAGAATGATGTACACACTTACTAATATAATGTAATTAATTTCATCTGTTGATGTTGGGACTGGTATAGGTGTTTTGTGGAACCTCGCCTAAACGCTTTTAAATGCCGTCATTAAACTAATTAATCTTTATTATACTGCAAAGTATATTCCTTACTTTTGATTGGGTGCCGAGGCCTAGACGTGATCCCAAGTACCCTGTGAGCTGACAGGGTACTAAGAAGTGCAGCTGTTTTCATTGGCTGACAGGTCCCTGAGTCTTGCTTTGCAGTAAATAAGATGGCCGACTGCTCGTTAGGGTTGAGTACATTCAATCGTGCATCCTCCGTTTTAAGTCCATTTCGGCTTAGAACCAATCGGTGTTTTGATCTTTCAACAGTCGCATTATTTCTGGGAAACTTTGATACCGAAGTCTATGAGTATGCCCATTTTTCTTATGAATAACAATGTCAGAAACATGACGTCATCCCGCTCAACGTTATCTGCTTTGGCTCGATTTTGTTATACATGTACTTTACTACGAGCGCTGTACATGACAAATTCCGAAATATTTCGTTTGAACAGTGAAAACTTTGCAGTATAATAAATTCGTCATACAGTTTCTTCACAGTGAAGCCTAACGGCTCGGGCAACATGATTTACCTCAGCCGGGAAGAAATCCTCATGTACACTGTGAAGAAACTGTATAACTAATAAAGTATGTGTATCTAGTTTGTTGGACAAAAAAGTAACATCGCTGTGCGTTTTTCAAGTGCGTCAAGAGCGTTCAGTAGTTACCTATGAAAAATAACATTATTAAAACGCGTTAGTTGTGTCCCTTTTGTTAGTAAATAAATATTAAATTGCGATCAGATTTTCAGATATTAACATATCTACGAGAATAAATAACTACCTTTTCTGTGCCAAGGGTGGATTGCGCCGCAGTCCATGTCGCTTTTAGTAAGTACATAATCGCTCATTATATACCAGCCTTCTCTTAGATAGTAGTCTCCTACGCTCGTTCCAGTACCGTTGTAGCCAATAAGGCGTTTCTCAAGATCGTGCAACAGAGTTGCACTCGTACAAGAGTTTGGTTGTTCATCTAAACCTGTTTAATATATGATCAAGAACTTAAAATCCGATTGAGTATACTGAACACTGCGAATGATTCTTATCTTTCTTCTAAAAAACCAGATTACACAATAGATCTTCCCTTTGAGTGGTCACATTATAATGTTTGTTGGAGAAAAATAATAAAAAATATAATGAAAATTGCCACAGACACGACCATTTTAAATACTTTACTATTACCAAACAGCACCTTTAAACTGACGACATTAACAGTCGCAAAATAAATTCAAATAAAATACCAGCATAAAACCAAAGCAAATGATTTTCGGAAACGTTTAACGTTGATATTGCCTTGCTTTTAAAGTGTTTTACCGTTGAGCAGAGAGAACATTGATGGGCTCAAAAACAAATCTAGTTCTGATCAAACGAAGAGTAAATTGTCATCTGATGTGGTTACAAACTGTTTGTCCGTGTACGTGGCCATTGTGGGCATTATAAGGTTAACGAACGGGCTAATGTATCAAGCTTACTTCAAATGTGCGAAATATGGATTAGTACTTTATATAGAGTTTAGAACATTATTCCGTCCAGTATAAGAAAATAAGAAAAGTTTTATTAATTATTTTATTTAATTGGCAAATAGTTTGGATCCTGGTCAGTATATCCCATTATCTGATCTTGCGTCAAACTGTTTGTAATGACATAAAAATGTATAGCTCAAATGCATACACACACAGTCATGACCATATTTGTTGCCGAGGTTTTAGTTCCATTGCTATCGTCTCTTCTGCATTTATACAGGCTGTCTGCATTATTCTTTTAAATTTAGGTTCAAAATACTTTGACAAAAATATCAATATAAGTGTCAACCCTAATGTAGTTTCATTTCCGGGTCCAAACTGTAAGCACATCCGCCTATTAGTATACTACACATATAACACTTAATAGTATCTAGCTTAGACCAATAAATACAAAAGACTCAAGCAGGAAACGCAACACAAACAATACACCCTACTCTCAAGCAGAACACATACACACAGTCATACCATAACAAACACACATACACACACGCGCGCGCGCAATATCATTCCTTCATCTACACACTAAATAGAAAAAAAAACGCAAGACAAACAATGTCTGCGAATTACACAAAAAGGATAGCAATTTTACAAGTGTGAAATATAATTTAAAACAATTGAGCCGTGCCATGACAAAACCTGCCTTTCTGCATTGCAACAGTGTACAGACCAAGCACCTTTGTCGTCCTAGGCTCGGTCTCTGAGTTTGGTCAACGCTTCCAAATAACGTATATAATAAATCTACATTAAAAGCTTTAGACGCATGTGGGTTTGAAACAGTGTAGATCAAGACCAGCCGCCGCTTTTTTACGCAGCGGCTGGCCTTGATCTATATTAGTTGAAATGTGATAAGGCATGTTTTCCCATGGCATGGCTTATTATGAAAAAATTATATACATGATTTTCATTTAAACTAGATGTCTTACCGTTTATTCCTTTTAAAAATACAATATTCAACACTGTAAAAGCGGCAAAACGAGTAAATGCCATACTTGCAATGCATGCATTCAAAATTGAATAAGTTTTGGAAATGCGAAATATATAGCCTGACATTTGTTTGTTCAATGCGAACTGTGCCGTGATTGGTCCGTTTAATGTAAATAAATTTTGAGTGCTTTAAGATTGGATCTTGTCAATGTTTTGTGAACGGTAAATCCCCACTGTGATGACAACTCCAAAGAATGCTAACCATAGCGAAAATACGGGATATGTCATGAGTCGATGTTTAAGACAAGCTGACCTCAAACGAGTTTAGAATTGAAAGGTTATTAAGCGAGCCTTGGCGAGTTTAATAACTTTTCTATTCTAGACGAGTTTGAGATCAATTTGTCTTAAACATCGATGAGTGACAGATTCTTTTTCTCACATAACCAACTATTTTAAGCTATTTTTTAAGCAATTTGCATTTTTTGGAACCCCGGTGACGTCAAAACGCCTTTATGAATAGTGACGTTATCGTGACGTCATCAAAGTGATCTTACACCTATTGGAGACAAGGATATTCGTGATCGTTGTTCGCTATAGAAAACAGGGGTAGTTATGTGAGAACCATTATTCCGTAATCCACGCGTTTGTACTTGAACAACGCGGTGTCTGATCCGTCTCTAAATTACTTACCATTCAGTGTAAAATATATCGTCAATACGTGCATAAAGCTGTCATCTTCTTTATTGTATTGCATAACATTTGCGTTTAGTTTCATCTGAATTGTTAAATAGTGACTTTTCCATTATATGTGAGGTTTCTCAAGTTATTAGACCTTTAACATGTTGTTAAAGTTTAGTCTACAATACTGTTTGTAACTATAATTCTCAAATTAGATTTAATTGTAATTTTGTTTGGGAATTATTTTCAGTTTGCATTAAAAACCTTTTCCACCCTTTAAATCTATAAAGACAAATGCAAAAGTTTTGATAGGAGTTTTTTTTCAGAATTGTTTTCATTGTTGTTATCTTGTTATTAATCAGATCACGTATGTCCATTAGAAAAAGCCAAGTGTGTACCGAAATATTAAGGATGAGTTATAGTTGCGTATATACCAATATAAATATGTTTGATTGGCAAAAAATTACTTTTGTCTTATCTACCTCGAACATGTGTTTCACCTAATGTGCAATGAAACACAAACGCCTTTTTCAAGAACATTTTAATATAGGAGAAGGGTTTATTTCCCCACAATAACATGTTTGTTCTTAAGCAATGACTTCCATTTCAATCCGCTGAGAGCTAGATTAGACGCCAAATGACCTTGAGATCAGGCTTAAAACCTATGTACTCAAATTAGTTTAAACATATTGATATCAGAAATATAAACGATGTTATAACAAAGAGTTTGCTACTCAGATTATCCCTTCATTGCCCCTCTAATATATATATTCTGCTAATAAACTTAGAGAATTATTTAATTATTGAAGGTACCAATTCGATATATGAGTGACAATGTGTATGGCCTGTATCCAAATTGTTTGCTTATGTTAGTGTTATAGTGATTGACAGCAAAATGGTTAAGATGATTCGACAATATTTTCAAGACACTAAATTTCTACTTCTTATTGCATTGCTTTTTTTTTTAAAAAAACACCGTCTTCCCATATATGCGTATGTTTCAAACGGCCAATGCAGGTTTTATTCCAAATTCTGTTTAAGCAACCCCTTAGATTGATTTGTTTTCACAAATTAGCAATGTCCTTGTCAAGAGCAATGTTTGCGACTGAAAAAAATGGCTAGGGTCTGATATCGACGTCTTATCTTGATCTAATTTTTATGCTCTCTAGTTTTAATGTTTGATTTGTAAAATCGCAACCATATCTTATATTTGACAAACAGTCAGGTTTTAAACTATCGGCACTATAGCAATGAAGGGGAACACCGTTTTCCAAAAGTAAACAGAAGATTCGATCGATCTCTTCCGTATTTATAGAGAACAAGCGTGCTATTGGTTAAAATGACAAGAACGCTTTTTGAGTAAGCAATATCAGACATGCTGCGTTATTAGCTAAAGAGGATTACGTAATACATATTGAGGAAGTTGAGTGCTTATATTTGATTGTCCAAATTAGCAATCAACGGTATTTTAACCCTTATACTTCCATAACCATCTAACCCGTTTAATCCTGAATATCTCTGGGTATTCATTATTCTTTTGAACTCTGCTAGTACATCCTTTTTGAACCAGTCTACTGTTGCATTTTTTATATGACGATAAAAACGAATGAAAATATCAAACAGTGCAGACCCTGATCAGAGGGCTCCTTTAGCAGCCCTCTGATCAGGATCTTCGCTGTTTGCATAATATGTAATCCTTAATCTCTACAGAAGGCTGTAAAGTTGAAAGGATTAACGACGTCTCTGCAGATTAAACCCGATCAATAGTTTTTCAGATTAAGGTAACAGGCGTCACAAGTACAGAAGATAATGTTTAACAGATGATATATTGTCTAGAAAAGATCACATTTTCAGTGAAAGCATTTAAGGCAATCTTAATTGCGGTTAAGGCAATGTATACATTTGAATAATATTTGCCCGGTACGGATTCTCAATCCGGAAGTCCTCATATCACCGCCTATTTACTTCGTACAGTTAATTTGAGAGGTAAGCACACTATTTCAAGTGTGCACATACCACCAAGCATTGAGTACTGCGCAGTTGTTCTGTACCTATTAGGCTAAACCTATAATGATATGTTCAAAAGACTATTTTGGTTCTTTGATAAGGTGACTACCTCAAGTAAATGTTCTCATGCGGCTTATAAAATGAAAAAAACAACAAGATATTTTGGTGACTTCTTTAGCAACCACTTAAAATGAATTGTTAACACAACAAGCCGCCCATTTTCTTCAAGTGTAGTTCTGTTTACCAACTGTATTTAACCCTTACACTGGTTTGCGTAACGTATATGTGTTCTGCAAACATATTTGGGTACAGTTCAGTCAATGAATGTCCCGGCCGTTGATGTAGATCTAGACAAAATAATAGGGCAGTTGTTTTAATACTTTTACTGACAAAACGTCAAAATGTTTATACTTGACAAAATTCGCCGATGATTCGCAAAGCGTACTTTGGTAGGGAAGGTGCACACCATTCTGTCAAAGTAAACGGAAGTTTCGATTTCTTACGAATTGTGAGAGCTTGCTTTCTATTGGTTAAAATGACAACACTACAAGACCATGAACTGATCTAGTACCCCAATACATTATATACTATATGTTGTCGTTCTGGATATTTGACACGAGTAGGCAATATGAAGAATATAATTTTAGATGAAGATTTCGGTAGAACGATGTTTTTACCATTATTGTATCTAGTGTGCTACATTTTTCAAGGTAAGACTTTACTTTGTATATGAAATTATTGATTAGTGATGAAAGTTCTACAGAAGAAAAAAATATTATTTATTTCTTTTAAAGGACACTTTGCAAAATCGCAATACAATAAATTGGACACAATGTCAGGTTCTCAAAAATAAATACGATATCTTAATACATGGAATGACAAAGAGTATTGAGTGTGATCGGACGCTGAGTAATAAGGTGTCTCATTTAATTCCAAATTATTTGCAATCGCCATAAGATCTTGAACACACACGTTGTTTCTTCGAAAGAAAAGCGTATTCCAACATGTAATAGATATTATGTGTTCTTCTGAAGTTCGTGAAATGTTTCAAATGTGTTAAAATTAATTATATAATAATACAGTGCTCTCTTAAATTACGAAATATGTCACCTAGCTTCACAAATGCTATTTGATATGAATATATCAATATATGAAACTATATTCCAAAGAGAGAGTAAAGACAATAATTTATAGGGGTGTTATTTTAGCTTCCCCCCCCCCCTCAAACACAGCATTATACTTGGTGATAAGACCAGCCTTATCATTGCCAACCAAGTATCACGAAGGGTACTAATTAATAGGTGTTTATATCCGTGACAGCTTATTCAAACATGTTAGTGTAACCCCGGGTAACTCGGAATACATCCTCTGGCTTAATATAGACAAATCCCTTACAAACTATCCTGATAATCTAATGCTAGGCATTATTTACCTCCCCCCTGAAAACTCTCGGTTTCTGAATGAAGATGATCTAAATCAGTTTGAAAACGAAATTTCCGAAATGACCAGAAACTTTAAATACGTATGCCTTGTCGGTGACATTAACGCGCGCACGTCCGAACAATCAGACTTTGTTCCCTCCGACCCTTTTTTTAATGAACAATTTGGTCTTGATGAAGAGGCACATGCATACCTTGATAAATATGTCATTTTGGAAAACTTGTCCTATCCCTTAAACAGAATCTCAATGGACAAAAGATCAAATACACACGGTATGATGTTGATAGATATATGTAGAAATAATAATTTATTTATACTTAATGGCCGAGTTGGAAAAGATAGTGGTATAGGTCAACTTACATTCCGAGATAAATCCGTGCTCGATTATGTAATAGCTACTGCCGACTGTTTTGAACACATTAAATCTTTTTCCATAGTAGAAACTGACGCACTATTCAGTGATGGGCACTGTGTCCTTGAATGGTCATTCAATACACAAATAAACCAAAGGGCAGACAACTCACACTCTTCACCAAATAATTACCCCCCCCCCTTGGAAATGTAACCTAGCCGATTCATACACCCAAAATATTGATTTAGAGCGGATAAACGCTATTGATTCAAATTTATCTACCCAAACACATTCACAACAAAGTATTGACGATATATGTCTACAACTACAAAACTTATTTCATGATGCTGCTTCAGCAACCTTTTCCCACAAACCACACATGCAGTTTAAGAATAAACAAACAGACAAACCATGGTTTGGGCCAAAATGCAAACTGGCAAGAAAAAATTATCATGATGCAAAGGAACTGTACTCTATACAAAAAGATGAAACAAATAAGTTAAGATTAAAAAATGCTAGTAAACAATACAAGCGAATCATGAATTATTATATAAACGATTATAAATATCGACAGACCCACAAATTGCGAAACATGAGCACTAATAGTCCTAAACAATACTGGAAATTCCTTAATAGATTAAAACCCAAAAATAAAGAAAATACATCGCCCCAAATTGAAAGTTTTTACGAACACTTTAAGCAAATCAATTCTAGTGAAAACAATGATAGCTTTATTTTTGAAGATCCGATAAACTTGACTAACAATGAATATCTAGATAAAGAGATTTCGGCGGCAGAAATATCTAAATGTATCGATCTATTAAATAACGGTAAGAAACCTAGCCCAAATGACAACATATTAAATGAATACCTGAAATGTACGAAAGACGTGCTACTTGGAACCTACACTAACTTATTTAATGCTGTATTTGATACTGGGCATATCCCCACAAGCTGGCTAGAAGGTTACATTATCCCGATTTATAAAAGTAAAGGTGATACAAAAGATCCAGCCAATTACAGGCCAATTACCATTCTTAGTTGTCTTGGTAAGTTGTTTACAGCTGTCATCAACCAACGTCTCACAGGTTTCCTGGAAACAAATAATTTGCTACATGAAAATCAGGCCGGGTTTAGAAAACATTACAGCAACTCCGATCATATATTCACATTATACTCACTGATAAATATCTTGAAAAAAAAGAAGCAGAAGCTATTTTGTGCATTCATAGATTTTAGCCAGGCCTTTGATAAGGTTTGGCGATTTGGGCTCTGGCAAAAGCTACTCAAAATTACTGACGGTAAACTTTTCAAGCTTATTTTTAATATGTACAAAAGTATTAAGTCATGTGTAATGCACGAAGGTGTAATGTCTGACTTTTTTTAATCTGATATAGGTGTCAGACAAGGGGAAAATCTCTCTCCCGTACTTTTTTCTATCTTTTTAAACGATTTGCAGAATCACCTTGAAGAATCTGATGCAACTGGCATAGTACTCCAAGAGGATATTAATGCAACTGTTTGGCTTAAACTGTTAATCCTTCTTTATGCTGATGACACTATTATTGTCTCAAACAGTGCTGAAGATCTTCAAAGATGTCTGAATTCATTCTATACCTATTGTGATGAATGGAAACTGAAAGTGAATATAAATAAAACTAAGGTCATTGTATTTGGATCCAGAAACAATGCAAAGTTCAGTTTCTCACTCGGTAATGAAATTCTGGAAATCACTGATAAATACCAATACCTAGGAGTTCTTTTTTCTAAAAATGGGTCGTTTCTAAATGCCAGAAAACATGTTGTTGCCCAAGCAAAAAAAGCCATGTATCTCCTTTTTACAAAAAATAAATAACGCAGATCTTTCTATCGATCTTATACTGAAATTGTTTGATCACACCATCGTTCCCATTCTCACATATGGGTCCGAAATATTTGGCTTTGAAAATACTGAAATAATTGAAAAAGTACATAAAGAGTTTTTACGTAAAATTACTGGTGCTAGAAAAAGCACGCCTTTGTATATGTTATACGGTGAACTAGGTCGCTACCCGTTGCAAATAATAATAAAAACACGAATGATCTCATTCTGGAACCGGTTGGTCACTGGCAAAGAGCAAAAACTATCACTAAATATTTATAAGTATATGCTACACCAGAATATTGAATGTAAATGGCTCAACAGAATCAAAACAATTCTTGATACATCTGGTAAATCCATTATCTGGAACAACCAGCCTCTTTTAAATACTAACCATGTTCATAAAAAGATTAAACAAATACTAATCGACCAATTTAAACAAGAATGGACAGCCGAAATGAGTATTTCTAATAAAGGTAAAATTTACAAAACGTTTAAGGAGGATCTGAACCTAGAATTTTATTTGACAAATCTTAGAAAGTCAGAGTTGATACCTTTATTCAAATTTAGAACTGCAAACCATCGCTTTCCAATAGAAACCGGCAGGTATGATGGTACTCTAATTGAAGATAGAAAATGCACACTCTGTAACTCTGGTGATACTGGCTCTGAAAAACATTATTTGCTAAATTGTACATTCTTCAAAGAATCAAGACAAAAGTTCTTAAACAAATTTGAATTTCAATACCCTATGCAGTTCAAATATTTTTTAAATTCTAAATCTGTCGACAAGTTGAGAAATTTAAGCAGTTTTGTTAATATTATCATACGCTGTTTTTAAAATTATATATTGCCCTAACATGCAACCCTAAAAAGGAAAACACCGGTCAATTATACACAGGGTACCTATGATGATTACACTTGGCCTATGCAAACGGTGTGGACATTGATCAGAGAGCTCCTTAAGGAGCCCCCTGATCAGGATCTACATTGTTTGCCAGTTTGAATTATATTGTTAAAACCAACCCTAAATAGTCTCAAAATGGACTAGACTTATTCTAATATTGGAATTATCCATAAAACGTTTCAGGGGCGAAATATATGTTGTCTTAACACATTCAACCCTACCGACGAATAAACTTGTCATTTACAAACAGTGTACCTATGATGATTACACTTGGCCTATGCAAACGGTATTGACCCTGATCAGAGAGCTCCTTAATGAGCCCCCTGATCAGGATCTACACTGTTTGCCATTCTGAATTATATTGTTAAAACCAACCCTAAATATAGTCTAAACATGGAATATACTTACTCTGATATTGGAATTGTCCATTGAAGTTTCAGGGGTGAAATAAAGTTAAATCATGATGAGTGCTTAAAGCATAAAGAAAAGCAGAAAGTGCTTATTTAAGCTATCTGCTTTACTTTGTTATGTCTTGAGCCTCCGTATGCCTGGATAGATCTCCAATTACAATAGATTGTTGAACTATACACTGCCATCATAATTATGTAGTCCAGATCTAATAGCTTTTGCTATACATAACTAATAAACACCTATGCCCACCCCTCTACCTCAAAAGCCAGACTTGTTATGCTGCAGTCAATTTTGTATTGAGCAAACCGTCTTTATTCCATTATATGTTGTCTTAACTCATTCAACCCTAGCGATGAGTACATCCGTCATATACAAACAGTGTACCTATAAGTATTACACTTGTCCTATGCAAACGGTGTAGACCCTGACCAGAGAACTCCTTAATGTGTCCTCTGATCTGGATCTACACGGTTTGCCATTTTGAAACATAATGCTAAAAATAACACTAAATAGCCATAGATGGACTACTTAGTCTGATATTGGAATTGTCCATTAACAGCCTCAGGGGTGAAATAAAGTTAAATCATGACGAGTGCTTAATGCATAACGGAAAGCAGAAAGAGCTTAAATTATTTAAACTATTTGCTTTGCTTTGTACTGTATTGAACCTCCGTTTGCCTGGAGAGATCTCCGATTACAATGGTTGTTGCTCTTTACAATTTTGTCTGTACAAACATGTACTAGATAGGCTATTTGTTATATACATGTCCTGGAACTATTTGTTTTATAAATCTATATTGTTGATGTATAACTATGCTATGTTAAGCTATTACTGATTGATGGAGTAGGATGAAAACTAGAACCAGATATCTGCTCAGTACAGGATAGAAGATATGCGGGCTGGCCTAGTGGGCCCTTTCTGCATAAAGTTTATCCTGCATTAGTCTGTCTCCTGTATTGGGGACATACATAGCAACCATGCTGCAGCTGTATAAGTAAAACATTCGAGCTGAAACCAGAAACAATATCAGATCAGCGCATGTCGCCTGAACATGAACATAATTATTTGATTCTGTGATACAGATTTTGTAATCACTGTAGATCTATGTCTCGGCGCATTTCTATATTTTCTTGCAAAATCTCGCATATGAACGCAAAGCCCAGCGTTTAACCTACTAGTTGTATGTATCACTAACATATTACTAACTCAATTCTTACCTATATATGCATAGCCTGTGTCTGTGCTCCATATAGCTGACCTCGTCTTCTGCCCAAAACAAAACATGTGCTCTGACCCACTTCCCAATTTTCTATATTGAGGAGGTGTACACACAGTTCACGTGATTTTGGTGATCTTTGGAATTTCATTCATAATAAAATTACTGCGCGGCCTCGTCTCAATAGTCATCGTTGCGCACAGTTGTAACTAGTGCTATATGCTAACCGAAGTACCGAACGTTATAAAATGAACAGAAGTTCCTTACTTATTATTGGTGTTAATCTAAGCATAAACTAATATGATCGTATATTCCACAAGTGCATGATACACTACAAGATCGACACAGCTATTGCAGTTTGGCCCAAACCCGAGCCAGTCTATCGGATGAATAGAAAGTCATCCATGATTGACAGCCCCATTGCTCACTCATACCCGCACTCAATTTTTCATATAATAACCCAGACCTCCCCCTTACCTCTCACGAAATTCCAACTTCATAACCCTAGTCCATAAATCTAAAACGTTTACAGAAATTAAATAAACCAACCACCCTACTATATGTTTATGTACAGTGGAGAATATGTTATTCTTTCCCGTTTAAACGCAAACGCAAAGCACTAAAACGTAGAAAAGTTTTGGACAATTCTGATAATTAATTTGTATCTTGGTGGAAAACAGTTTGGAGCCTGATCAGACGCCGGGTTACCCGGCGCCTGATCCGGTTCTAATCTGTTTGTAATTGAAATAATAGAGTAAACGCGTTTATTGGGAAAGAATATTGTTTTCTCCACTGTATCCTATTTTCTGCAATGTTACTTTGATATATGTATTTTGCAAAACTATTGTATATATTTCCTCATGTTGCACTTCGGTGCCTGAGATGAAATAAAGGTAATGTTGTTGTTGTTGTAATATTTACATTCGCCTTATCTCTTTCCATTGTAAAAATCAGCGTTCAATTTTAATAAACACTCAAACCTTAGAAGGCGGAGCTTAGGGTTAAGTCACTGCGCATTAATCTTCACTAATCACGTTGTAGACCTAGATTGAATCTAGTTTATTTCCCAATCTTTTTTTTAAACACTAAATACCAATATATAGAGAGAGATTTTATATTCATATTGATAAAGATTATTTACACTCATTGTGAAAAAAAATGCAGTAGGAAGCGCTCCGAAACTTTGTCCGTCTGTTACGAATTTATTTTTATCACAACAATGATGCTCGAAATAAGATTCTCACTTAACTCGTTTTATGAATTCTGAGTGTGTAACTGGTCTACAGTCGCTCCTTTGTTTTCGTTTACAAGTATAACAATAAGCAGTCACTAATTTCAGTAATTTGTGACGCTGGGCGTTGACTACTTTTTATGTGAATCTAAAATATGTAATATAATTTTGATATTTACGATCAAACAGGCTTTAGTTTTGCGAATTTATCGGAAATTAGTGCAATAGATTTGAACAATTATTTTTACAATTTTTAGTTATAAAATAGAATCTAGCTATATGAAAAATGTACTAGATCTACATTAAGTGTACATTTAAAAAAGCTATTACTGCTGATTCTGAAAAAAAAACATTAAAGGGGGGTAATAAATGTAGGCAGTATGATTGTTTGGGAGGGGGGGGGGGGTTAGACAACAGAATACGATGTACATGTATACAGATATATTATACATCAATCTCAATCAGGTCAGATTTGGCTAGTGATTTATACACAGGATCAAGGTGATGACACCGAAATTGGTTACATTAGTTTTGGGTTGAGGTGCAAGGATAAGCATGGAAGTAACCACCGGTTCTTTGACATACCCGGAATCAAGATCTAATACATGCATATATAAACCCGGATTCAAGATACATACTAAATACTAGATCTACTTAAAGACAAATACATGACCAAGCTTGGGTGGTAACACCTATCACCATTGAAAGTTTGAGTCAAAGCATGGAGCCCATGCACTTACTCGGCTAGCGTCTAGGCAAATAATCATTCAGGCGTCTCATGTGAGGCCCATACCTAATATTTGATAGCTTTGTTAGTAAAACCCATTGAGAAACCTATTGAGATCTATTATGTAAGGGCCTCCATTCAAAGCTTCAGATGGCTGAGCCGTTACTATCTCAATTATCACATGCTGTATACCGGTATATACCTGTATTTTGACACCTACTAAACAATGGGGGTGAATCAGTGAATGGACTGGCTTAATGTCTTTAAAGAAAATTCCTGACCTACTTTCGGTGATAACACCAAACCAGGTATAAAAGCATGCAACCCTGTGCTAGTTGTGCTGTTATCTTGTCTAGGGAGGGGGTAGTTCATCAAACACTGAGGAAGTAGAAGCTTGTTATTTTATTTTGTGAAGCGGGGACTAGAATCGGTAGTCCTCTGACATAGTCAGCTAAACCACTCGATCAGGCATTTTTTTTTTTTTCAATATTAAAATTCTTACAAATAAAAAGGTACGGTGGCACTAAGGTGACATCCCGTGTCCAAAAATTAAATTTGTTTTCCCGAGTCCAAATTTTTTTTTTGGACACGGGAAAACAAAACTTTTGTTTCCCCGACTTTTTTTTTTATTTTTGGACACGGAAAAACAAACTTTTGTTTCCCCGACTTTTTTTTTTATTTTTGGACACGGGAAAACAAACTTTTGTTTTATTTTTGGACACGGGAAAACAAACTTTTGTTTCCCCGACTTTATTTTTTATTTTTGGACACGGGAAAACAAACTTTTGTTTCCCCGACTTTTTTTTTTATTTTTGGACACGTGAAAACAAACTTTTGTTTCACCGATTTTTTATTTTTTTGGACACGGGAAAACAAACTTTTGTTTCCCCGACTTTTTTTTTTGTTATGTACATACATTTAACAATAATAATATTGTAAAATGACTAACAGTGCAGGCCCTGATCAGAGCATTCATACAGGAGCCCTCTGATCAGGGTCCACACTGTTTGCATTGGACAAGTGTAATCATCACAGGTACACTGTTTGTAAATGCCGAGTACATTCGTCGCTAGGGTTGAATGTGTTGAAAAATATGGTGCTCAATATAACTACAGCAGGTGGTGAGCACTTTGCATAAAAAGTGGTCTGTCGTCTTGTCATATTTGGGGCTCGAACGTACGTGTCTTGATAGATAGTACAGTTATACCTCTGAAATCTGGACACGTTTGTGGGTTGAAATAGTCTCTTCAATGAACACCTGTGACGACAAGCTTACTTTTGACGGGTGCCGTCCTCAGGGTCTCATATGGCAATAGCCGAAAAACAGGGAGGAAATTTAGTTTTGCCTCATTCTTTACAATCACAGATTTAGTCACATCTACTAGATCTAGTTAAATCCACACAAATTTTGCTAAAAGTCATTTTGAAAACAATGTCTGACCTCAAATCAAGCTTCATGTTACTAGATCTACTCATCTAATTTTAAACTTTTCAAAATACTCAAGCAGAGGTTGTTTTAATGCTGTTTACATGGCTGTAAGTACACGCTGTACACAGAGATGATACACACTAGACTTAAACCAGATTTAAATCTCTGGATTAAAAGTCAAATTAAGTGTTTTAAAGATTTTTTTGGTAGATCTACCAGGTTGGTTTCAATTTTGAGTCCTACTGTCCTTTTCACTCAGCTCTGTCACTCAATTTGTATCAAATTTTTTTTTATTTTAAACAATTTCAACTTTGTACCTACATGAGCCGATCAGATCGTTTTTTACGAACTCACATGCAAAGTTTGAATAATATCGGGACCGTGAGTAGGGAGATATCCTAAATAAATAGTTTTTTCCTATAGTAAACTTGGGATCAGCTGTGTTTGCAAATGGCCGCTGTGTGTTTTAATATTCTTTTTAACAACACCTTCAAAATAGCGATGTTAAAATCTATTTTTATCTTAATTTCACTTTTAGATTACCATTCACGGATTGACAATATCAGTTTTATGTTGTTTTTTTTTTGGCCTTCTCCACCTCTGTAAATTTAGACTGTCCCACAACGTCACACACTATTCACAAAGTCAGCCATTTTGTAAACAATTGAGGCCTATTTCACTATGGGGAAAATACATTTTTCACGATAATTTTTCATTCACAGCCTGGATAAATCTGAAACTTTACATGTGAGTTCGTGAAAACGATCTGATTGTCTCGTGCAGGTACAAAGCTGATATTGTTTGAAACAAAAAAAAATTCGATAAAAATTGAGTGACAGAGCTGAGTGAAAAGGACAGTAATTCCGGTGTACTGTGAGGACAGCGCCTGAAGTCTAAAATTAGCTCGCTGTCTCGAACTGTACACAGAGTGGACTAGGGTTAACGACGAACTGTTGCGTTGTTGGTTGCGGTGGTGTTGCAGAGAGCTCTTATATCAGCTTTCTGTAATACCATCGTGGCATCGTGCTGATCTGGGCGACCGCCTGTGGGGGAACCGTTTGTGTTTGTGTCCGGTTTTCAGATGTGTTTCTGTATACGACCTTTGAAAAGCTCTGTATTCCGATAGCGTCATCATTATGACGTCATATAACTGTACGATTATGTGATGTCATGATTGTGAACATATCGCATGCTTTGCTTAGTCTGGTTACCGTCGTGCCACAATAAACGGCGTTTTAACTTCTACACGTATATAGACTCAGTTTGTAACAGATCTATGTGTATCTAATTTTCATTCTGGATTTAGAAAGATTTCGCTTTTGCTCTGTTCAGGGTTTTTAGCCTGTCCTGGTAGATCTATATCTGTTTAAGTGTTAGATATCTTTATCACATAAACGTGCAAAATATAGAGGGCCGTAAAAATCGTATGGCCCACTGGGCATATATTTTATACTAATTTTCGAATCACCAAACTACTGTACTACTACGCCGACTGTAAATCAGTAAAGAGAATCTAGACAAACTTAGATCACCACTAGGTATTGAAACATTCCCAAGTGTCCTAGAAACATTATTCCGAGCAGTCCCGCAAACTCAGGCTGCAAATCAGGCTGCATAGAGCTTTAGTAATAACAGTGATTCAGACTGTTTTTCAAATTCAGACGTTACAACGATAATGACGTCATGTTGCTCTAACGACGTTATTTCGAAAACGAAACTAGATTCTAAATGTCAACTGATCATATTTAGTCAATTACAGCAATTTTTAAATTAAATATTAATTTAAAATTGAATATGATATCAGAGAAGTCTTTTCACAGCACATTGATGTTGATTTTCTTTATTTTAGTTTGATGGGTGTTTTTCATTACGGATGAATACAACCGAATAACGCCTATGACGAAACGTTTCCTAAGAGCCGAGGGCAAAAGTGAAAGTAAGACCGTTCGGATTTTCGTGTCAGTTTGGTGTTTATGTGATAAATAGGATATCAAATTCGTGTGTGTTCAGTCGTGAATTTATTGAACTCGTTGGATAAAATGATATGTTGCTCGCCAAGGCTCGCAACATATGATTTTATCCAACTCGTTCAATAAATTCACGACTGAACACACACTCATTCAATATCCTCTATTTATGATTCTTCTGCTGCGGAAATCTCTCACTGCGTCATGTAGGGTCTATAATATTTTAGTATTTAAAAGTGCATGATTGGGAAATTTCTACGAATCGAGAACTCCGTTACTAAGCAACATGACATCATATTCTGTACAGATATATCATGATACGCCAAAGGTCTTAGGAGCGTCACGTGAGCTTTGGAGCCAAATTGTGAAGGGCAGTTTAGTACGGGCTTTATGATTGGCTGAACTATCTTGTGCGCACAAGATAGCAATTTTGTTTTCCCGTGTCCAAAAAAAAAAAAAAAAAAGTCGGGGAAACAAAAGTTTGTTTTCACGTGTCCAAAAATAAAAAAAAAAGTCGGGGAAACAAAAGTTTGTTTTCCCGTGTCCAAAAATAAAAAAAAAGTCGGGGAAACAAAAGTTTGTTTTCCCGTGTCCAAAAATAAAAAAAAAAGTCGGGGAAACAAAAGTTTGTTTTCCCGTGTCCAAAAATAAAAAAAAAAGTCGGGGAAACAAAAGTTTTGTTTTCCCGTGTCCAAAAAAAAAATTTGGACTCGGGAAAACAAATTTAATTTTTGGACACGGGATGTCACCTTAGTGCCACCGTAAAAAGGTCATATTTATAATTTTATTTATAAAGATAAACTGTTGTTACTTAAACTTACTTTTGATTAAATTGCCTTCGATAGAAGTTGTTTCCGTCAATTTAATCAGTACAATCACCGATATCAGTTGAAACAGAGGAAAAACAGCATAAATTATTAAAGGGAGGTAAATGCAGAACGAGATTCTACATAAGGTATGCGAACTTTTAACTGAATTAACATGTACTCTTTTAGGTTTAATTCGATTAAGAATAGATATATTCCGATTCGATTTTTTAATTTCCATCCTTTATGATTCTTTTTCGTGATTATATCAGCACACAATGGGAGGACTATTTCCTTTCCTCCGCGCAGTATAGATCTAGCTATGTTATTTGGTTACAGGGGGCGGAGTTAACTTCTTTAAAGCTTTTCAATTTAGTATATTTCTTCGACGTACATATCCTTTTTAAAACCCAATTTCTCCTTTAATAACTGAAATTTTGAATTTTTTTCATAACAAATATAAAGATAAAATAATGTAAATATAAGAAATGAATTGATTTTTTTCGGTGTTCAAGCCCAATGAACGACAGAAAATTATCGGCAAATACCATGAATCGCGTTACAATTCATTTCTTAAATAGATTCAATCAATCTAGGGTATTATGTAAGTTGATGAAATTAACACGTGTCCTGCTGATCACGATTCACGACTTAAGTGTTATTTGCAAAACAGTTTGGATCCAGATCAGACACTGCATAACTTCGCATCTGATCTGGATCCAAACTGTTTTACACTTGTCTAAGAGACTTTCTGAATGAAAATATAATTACAAATCTTATTCAGATATTTTTCGAAGACGATATTTTTAAAGCAGACAATATTACTGCAGGATAAGGGTTAAGAATACAACAATTTTGTCTGCAGATTAAAGGTTGATGTTTTGTGATTTTTGGAGTGTTTTTGTGGTTGTTTGTTTAACTATTTTGCCATTAAGAGTCTTAAAGTACATACCAAAACAGTAAGACACTATATTAACATTAGTCAAGTATCAAAGTACATGGTAACGAAATGTAAACTACATAGATCCAGGTGCTCGTTTCATAAAACTTCGTAAGACAAAATCGGTCGCAGGTCAAAACTTTAAAATACATCTATAATACATTCAATATTTGTCGTGCGAAGTTTTATGAAGCAGGCCCCAGGTTCACAAGTGCACATTGGTGGGTTAATAGGTGTCAAAACTCACTGATATGGAATAGAAACATATGATATTGAAGCTTATCAGTTTCATATAATTACAATATTGAACTGATTTAGTCAAACCAATTTTCTTCTCTAACTCATGGTGTAGCTGAGTATTTTTATGTAATAACTAAGTATCTGGTATGTGGGGACCCCTCCACAATAGCTAGTCCAATCGACACCCTCAGGGTGAAAACTACGTCTTTAACACATGAACTGATATATCTTGGTAATCCGAATATTAACTCTATTAGATAATGATTAATTTGCCGATCATTTATGCCGTTCATTTCGCATAAACACAGTTCTATTCCGTTTGTTCACGGTTGGTATGCCGACGTCATCCTATATTCACTGTGCTTCGTCTGAGCTTTGCCTCCCAAAATCATGTTTCACCGCAGGTTTGTCTTGCATGATGCTCTCCATCACCACAAGTTTTAGTAGGAATTATCTCGGTAGATGTAGAGTAGAGACACGGGCCTGACCCGAAATGTCCTGAGTGCCTTGGAATTGTCCGGAGTTGGCCGACATGTAGTTCAATGGGGAGATATATAGGCAGGCGACAGTTGTTTCAAACAGCTATCATCAGGGTAGAAATAGGTTTAGTGTAGTGGATGAAATGCTTTATAATGTAACATAAATCTATCAAATGAATATTGGAAATCTATATCAATCTGCATTTAGACTTGCAGAACACGATCACATAATACATGGTGTCACAATTTCCTTAAATATTACGTTAAGGAAACCATGATTCCGGGATTATTTTATAAAGGTAAATAAAAACCGAGACTATGAATTCTGTTACTCAATATTATTATACACCTTCACTAAAATAACAACAAATACAGATACAGTATTGGCCAGCAATACTACAATAAACACTGCGATATAGTTTCTAGATGTGTTGTCTACGATATAACAGTTTTACTTTGCCTACAGGCGCACTATTGTTCAGTTCCACACGTCTGGCACATATATAGCTACGGCTCAACCAAATAAATGGAAACGATCACACAGGTCACTTTAAATTAAGTTAGCCACACAGGCAAACACTTAACCACAAAGGTTACTCAATATAAATGTAGCCACACAGGCACACAGTCTAATCACACAGATTACTAGTATTTCAGTCGGTTAATATAGCCACTTAGGCATAAGTTAATCACACAGATTATTACAGCCGGTTAGTATAGCCTCTTAGGCATAAAGTTAATCACACATATTATTACAGCCGGTTAATATATATAGCCACTTAGGCTTAAAGTTCAATCACACAGATTATAACAGCCACATAGGCACATGTTAAATCACATAGCACACAGACAACATTCAAACGCCACCACATGATATTCAAAACTAGTATGGACACACAATCATGCAAGAGTATATGTCTAAATAAGTGTAATAAGTGAAGTCTATTTCCAAAGGGACTGGCATCAAACGAAGTCTATTATCCAAGGACTGATATAACCATAGTGCTCGGCGTTACATCAGC
This sequence comes from Gari tellinella, assembly GCA_922989275.2. Taxonomy (NCBI): domain Eukaryota; kingdom Metazoa; phylum Mollusca; class Bivalvia; order Cardiida; family Psammobiidae; genus Gari; species Gari tellinella. The sequence continues at coordinate 38,904,758 of OV277871.1, forward strand.
TTAAAAGGATACGAAGGAGTTTCTCAAACTATCTAGGTAGTATGTTATAGCTAACATCACTTCCAAGCGTTCCGCCATATTTTTGAAGGCCGATATACCCCACCATAGTAGCCACAGTATAAATAATATCTACACCCGCATAAATCACACTATAGTCAAACAACTAGGTCTGACGTGTCACGGGGTCGCCGAGTCCATTTTTAAGGGAGATCAGCATTTCGGATATCCTCGTCTCATTCTTTTAAAGAAAAGGTTGAGTTATAGGTATAAACAATGAGCGAATTAGTTATCAGAAACATAGCGTAATGGATAGGTCGTAGGCATATAAGCGAGTTTATTATATGCCTTCGTATGATATCGAGCTTTTTCGCGTGTATCTGCAGAGTAAAATACAAGAGTCTGTATCAGCCACCTTGTATCAGCCACCTTGTATTTTACTCCAACCTCGTTTTCGATTTAGCGTGACGTCGTTTACGTTCAGGTACAAGTCCCGCGTTAATCTTTGTGGCCTACAATAATTCTTTGTTCTGCTTCAAATAACTAATGGTTCTGGATATAAAATTATTTAAACAACTTTTTAGTTGTTTCTGGAGTGTATTCAAGGCATATAATAAACACATTACCAGTTGACAGTCCGATACAGAGTGTTGCATTTAGCTCTCGGCGTTTTTGGCGGAAACAACCGATCAGACTCGCGCCAAGGCGCTCGTCAGATCGGCTATTTCCGCCAAAAACGTCTCGAGCTAAATACATCACTCTGTATCGGACTGTCAACTGGTAATGTGTATATATCATCGTAATGGGTTCGAATCTCGCATCAACCTAAAAGTCTCTTTTTTTGCTAAAACATTTTAAGGATTCTATAATTACTTTATTTCCATTTTCATTTCAACCATCATATACTTTTATTGTAATGTAGATCTATGTAGATCTACGGTCTAAACTTAAGTCATTTAAGAGTGGAAGCATAATTTAAGGGGGGAAATGCATAATGCAGTATCCATTACTTTTGTTCTGCATTCAGCAGCAGCCTGTCTAAAAAGACCACTTTCGTCCTGAATGAGTGGTCGATTTCTAGGTGTTTCGCCGTAATCAGGGCTCCAGATAAGGAGAGTATTTCAAAAACTTAAATATGCATGTCTCCATCAAACCATATTGTGTGACTACTAATCTAAAGCTTCTCGATGAGACCATTCTAATTAGTAGTCACACCATAAGGTTTGGTGCATGTTGGAACATTTGAGTCTATTCCCCCTTATCTGGAGACATGTAAACAGTACTTCATTTCATTTCAATATACATGTAGGGCCCTATGTATGTACATGTATGTATTTTATCATCGATTAATGTTTTAAAATAATATAGGACTCGAACTGAAGCAACACCCCCCCCCCCTTCTCCAACACTGACGAATAAATGGTCAGCTTATATTATACAGTATGAAATATAATATAATGCTTTTCTATTCATGTAAGATTTATATAAAAAAAAAAGTTTAAGGTTCATGTAATGTCCCTGTACGAGAAAGAAATACCCATATTTGAAAAGTTGCATTACTCAATAACTATACTATACTATACACAGTATAAATAATTAGTCAATGAAAAGTAGCATGCCTAAATTTTCATTAATATAAGTGTACTTGTGATGTCAGAAGATCCAAAAGTAACGAACATGGAGTGAAAATAGCCTCTTCAGCAGAATATATCAAACCACTTAATGACAGGTATTTTTGGAAATCTGGTAGAATACATACAAAGAACCCATTACATACTGGGTACTCCTACACAGAATGTCTTACAAAAGTCCGAAAAACCCTTGTAATTGGCCCTCAGAATACCCCATGCTTGATTCAAGGGCAGCCATTTGCATTTTACAAATTTGTAGAAGTTTGCCAACATTTAAAGGCTATTTACTCCAAATCTACAAAACCGATTGACAATTGTTATATACGTGCGGACAGAGAAAAGAACAAGCAATATGATTGATGGAATGTCACTCACCCGAATCACTGCAGTTAGACAATATATCCGTTCAATTATATCCAGGTCAAAGAAATGTGTAATTTGTCCAACACCTCGACTTTTCCGATTAATCCGCATTTTCTCATTTTTTAATATCCATATGTTCAACTTTTATTTCAGAACACTATTGTTGTTTGATACATAAACAATAAAATAAGTACATTGCGCATTACTTTCGATCATAAATTCCTCCGAATGTCACGATCCTTCAGCGGATTACTTGTCGGGAAAGTAATTCCGTCCCTGTACAGCTGACCTTTGTTTCAGGAAAATCAAGAGTTTGTCCCTTTAAATCACCTTTTTACACCCATTCATGTATTCCACATCTTTCCAGCTATTGTAATGTTGATTAATATTTCACTTTACATTGCGATCTCTATTATATAAAGCGTACATTGTTGTAAAACTATTCAAGCCTCTGGCAGGTACAGGGTTAGATTCTCATGTATACACTATTGCACGATTTGGACATGGCTTTCTATGGTGTCCTAGTAGGGACACAACCGACGATTTCGTTGGGCAGAGACACACAATTCCTTTTTTTCCTTACTACTTTTTTCACGTATATTCTGCTTCTGCATTTCACACATACACACACATTAAAATACTGTAATAGTTCATAAGTATAATTATGCAACTACCACCCTGATAGCCTTACTTCAGTAGTTGTAAGAATTTAAAAACAATCATAAGGGCACAGATATTTGGAAATTTAGTCAGAAACAATCATATATTAGTTTATCTGATGTTCAATTTGGTTTTCGTTCTAGGGGATCCTGCGTTTTACAGTTAATTGAATACATAGATGATTAGTCACATTACATTGAGGGTGATAGAATTTGGGAAAATATATTGTATATTTAGATTTTGTCAAAGCTTTTGAGAGCATAGTACATTAACGTTTTCTCGCAAAGTATCAATATTTGGTATCAGAGGGCCAGTTTTGTCATGGAAACGTGACTTTTTTACTGGACGTAGGCAATATGTATCTCTGAAAGGACCCTGGTCTTTTCCGTGGAAAGACATTTTAAGTAGGGTACCCCAGGGAACTGTCCTGGGACCCATATTATTCATATGTTTATAATAGATGACCCCCTACCCCTGAAGTTATACGTAGTATTGTGAAATTATTCGCTTATGGTACCAAACTATACAACAAAGACAATAAAATTGATATTATCCAGCACGACTTAGATGCCTTACACTTAGTCAAAGTGGCTGTTGCGTTTTAATGTGAAAACTTACAGAACCATACACTTTGGAAGAGACAACCAATACTACCAGTATACTTTGAATTTTGAGTCTTCTATTGAAAAGGGGGATTTAGGGGAAATATTTTAACAGGATTAAAAAGTAAGCAGTCATATAGCTGAAAAAGATAACATCACTTCCAACGGGATCTCACTTCAGTTTATATAGAATTAAAAATAATAAATTTTGTTGATACATTTATATGCCGGATGAATTATATTTGTAATCGAAGCTTCAATGTCAGAGTCATGTGTTTGTGTACTTCATTGGATTAAAATCAAATATTGCATACTGTTTAATGAATAATTCAGTTGAGAGGGGTCGAAATGGAATATTCTTAATAATTAGAATGACCACACAGCATCTGGAAACAAACATTTACTTGATGCGCATTTAAAGTGATGTTAAAAAAGCACTAGTAACCACTGTTCCCTCCATTTTACGGATCATCATCATGGCTTGGCTTCGCGAACGAAGATCTAAGTAGGTGTGTTTCCACGTCTGTTGCAGGCACGCTGGTGACTGGCTAGGCCTATGCGTGAAAGGCATACACGACTGCAGCATCTGCATTTGTAGGTCTGGGCGGGCATGTCCTGAGTGTTAACCGGGTTTTTCCTACGGTACCTTTTGTCTTTAAGTTGTTTTATTCGAGATTTCTCAAAGGAAGTTGCAGCACTGCAAATGGTTTGTCTCCAAGCATCGCGGTTCATAGCCATAGTGGACCACTGGTGCTGATCGATGTTGCAAGCCTTTAGGGACATCTTGAGGGAGTCTTTGTATCTCTTCTTTGGTGCCCCAACGTTGCGGTATCCAGTTGAAAGCTCACCGTAAAGGGCAATCTTAGGCAGGCGATGATCTTCCATCCTAGAGACGTGCCCTGCCCAACGGAGTTGTGACTTGAGAAGCAAGGCCTCGATGCTTGGCAACTCTGCCCGCTCCAAAACTTCAACGTTGGTGATGAAGTCACTCCAGTGGATATGAAGAATGGTGCGTAGACAGCGCTGGTGAAGTCTTTCAAGAGTGCGTAGGTGGTGGCGGTAAAGGGCCCATGACTCGGAACCATACAAAAGAGTTGTCAGTACGACCGCTTTATACACACAGATCTTGGTACAGTTTTTCAGCTGTTTGTTTTTCCACACTCTTTTGTACAGTCTTCCAAAGGCAGTGTTTGCCTTTGCCAACCTATTGTCGATCTCTCTGTTGATCTTAGCATCAGACGAAATAGTTGACCCAAGGTAAGTGAACTGTTGGACTGTCTTTAGCTCAGTGTCACCGATGAAGATGTGCAAAAGCACTAGTAACCACTGTTCCCTCCATTTTACGGATACATAGCAGAATACGCCCCCTCATTGATTTTACGTAACGTTTCAAAAACGTTGCCATTCCGAACAAAATGCACTTGGGAGGTCATTATGGTATAAATTTGATGATGTGACCCGACCTTGTTATCAAATACATCCGATATGTGTTCTATGGGGCTCGTGTCCGAGGATAAAACAGGCCAAGGCAGGACGTTAATGTATTTTTAGCAAGAAAGTGTGTGGTGATACGCGCCGTGTGATGCTTTATACATGTATTGTCAAGTTGAAAATGCCAGGTCCTTCCTTTCTTTTGCATGAATCGAATCACTGTGCTATTTAAAACATTGATGTAACGCTGAGCGTTGGCATTTTATTGCATAATAACCAAGTCAATTTCCAGAGTTCCCATTTTCCCAACCCAGACCATAGCGCTGCCACCACCCATTATGTCTCTCTCAAACATATCGTTCTCCACGGTCACTCCTCCTTTTTGCGCATTGAGGCGAGCGGACCGTGGCGAGAGATTCTCTTGCCTTCGCGGTAATGAATGTAGCGCTGTTTACAGTGAAACACCTGTATCTGCGCACGTGCAAAGTAAGGAACACGTTGGTAAGCTTAGACGCATAAAGAGACCTTGGATTTGAATAGCAATTGTGTAATCGTTATACGCAATGAAGTCATTATAATCATGTATATATCTTGCAACATGCGTTAAAACACAGTTATAGAAGAATTCTAGGAAGAGGATGGGCTTATAAAGAAGCAGATCCTCCCGCGAGAGCCCTACAACGATTCTCAGTGTATTCTCAAGGTATAATTCAGTTAAAAAAAGACGAAAAAAAGAATACAGTCTGCATATTTATACATGTAATAATGTTTGACAGAGGCTCGTGTTGCCCACCATACTTTGGAAAAAAATAAGTAGTCCCCCATGGAAAAATAGTGTTGTCCTTGAAAATTGTCAAATATTCCATGACTTCTTCTGTTGTTATTTGAGTGGATTTCGTCAGGATTTTGGTCCTACTACCTCATGTAAAGCATATTCTTCAAGATAGAGGAAGGATTTGTTGAATTTCAGTACAGAAAATTTGCTTCACATTTTGGTGCAAATCCAAACATATTGTTCAAAATCAAGATACACAGTTTACCTTTCAAATTGTAAGCTATCTCATAAGCTTGTTCATTTCAATACGAACATTTTGATATGAAATTATGCAACATTGCTCAATAAATGACCAAACAATCACCTTTCAAAAATGCACCAAAAAACACTTTACAAGAACCTTAAGGTCGGCGTGGGATTCGAACCCACGCTTACTAAAAATACTGCTATTTGCCTTCGGCATACCTAGACTTTATCTACTGCGCTAAACTGCTCACAATAATTCCGCCTTCATTTTTATCTCATATACGAATCTCGGCTGTTTAAAATATGGTCCGAGAACATGCGGAATGCTGTTTTCCCTAAAAAATGGACTCGGCTGACCTTTGACACGTCAGACCTAGTTGTTTGACTATACATACATTTTCACATCTCAAGTTCTGGCCAAGGAATGACTGTCCTCAGGTAAAACTATTTAATCCACTACACAACATAACAATAGCCCCTTTGTTCATCACTGGTCAAGTTGGCCACTCGCTCACATGCAATAAAACCAATATTACACAAATTACAATCAAAGCACTGAAGGTACTGGACATATTTGTGACACATGGATAATATATACATGTAAGTAAATGGGGTTGCCAAATGCATTAAAAGATTTGAGCAGAAAGCTCATAATACATGAAGAATGTCTGCATTAATTTAGCCGCTTTAAACACTTAAGAAACATATATTCTACTTCAAATAGTGGTTGTCTAAAACAAGTATTTCCTTCTTTGTACAGGCATCAATGCTGAAAACCCATGTATCAACCACCGGATGTTTCCGACATCACAACTCGGCTCTCGGAATGAAAGATGCCCAGCCCCGGCGGCCACAGTGTGTGACTATTATCTTCCAGAGGATTGGTACTCGATTGAAGATGGAACCATATTGTCCCATTGTCCTACCACAGGAGACTGTGGAGTAGGGTACCCAGGCTGGATGAATGGTGAGTATTTCATTTTTTATGTCACTGATGTCGTATTATGCGATTGTCCGGACGGTTTCTTGACTATGAATACGATGCTTTTTAATCTGATTTTCAAACAGTTTGAAGTCCGACCTGACGCCTGGTTACCCCGCCTTGGGTCTATCTTCAAACTGTTTGCATTCAGGCTCTTCGTTTTAGTTAACTCAATGAGCCCTTGTGACATATATATGCGTTCTTTACCAAAAGTGTACCTGTAAAGAGTACATTTGTCATTATGCAAACAGTGAAGTCCCAGATCAGAGGGTTTCTGTAGGAGCCCTCTGATCAGGGTCTTCACTGTTTGTCATTTTGTAATATTTTATATATTAAAAGACCCTAAATAGTCGATAATGGACCAGCCTTTATTGCAAACTGGAATTGTCCATTGGAAGTTTCAGGGGATAATGAGTTAAACGCGTTTGTAAATAACTTGTTTTCATTGTATAAGCTATCTATCTCAAGATGGATTCAATGTTTCTTAAAGTCAGTTACACCACACTATTCTTATTTGTCTTTTATTCCTGTAGTTTCTATCTCGCCACAGGTACTTTTCCAACAGAGACTGATGGTATCGTAAATAGAACCGTGTGTATAAAGGGAAACACCGGATGTTGCGATTCGACAATTGCTATAAAGGTCCAGAGGTGTTCAGGGTTCTATGTTTACTATCTGAGACCATTTGATTACTGCCCAGCCGGGTACTGTTTTGGTAAGATTGACATTCGCCATATTACAGTGGAGAATCTGTTATTCTTTCCCGTTTAAACGCAAACGTACGCAAACGCAAAGTACTAAAACGTAGAAAAGAACAACTTTTGGACAATTCTGATAATTCTTGTTTATCTTGGTGGCAAACAGTTCGGAGCCTGATCAGACGCCGGGTTACCCGGCGTCTGATCTGGCTCCAAACTGTTTGCACTGCAAATAATAGTTTTAGCGTAAACGCGTTTATTGGGAAAGAATAACAGATTCTCCACTGTATATAGAAAACGGTATTGTTTCCTGTATTACCATATGAGTACTGCGCACGACTTTGTCAGCGTTTTCAAACAGTTTTTCTTACTAGATTAAAATTATTTGATATATTTGTTTCGATGTTTCTTCTATCAAAATTTATGAAATCTCATTTCACTGTCAATAACAGTAATAATCAGTCTTAAACATGTGCTACCACTTTATCGTCTGTTTATATTTTTGTTCTAATTTTACTTATAAAAAGTTGCCTTGTATGCGTTTTGTACTTAAGAATCATTGATATGAGTGGAAACTGATCAGACGCCACGTCACGTTGTCTGCTAAGGATATTAAAAGTGTAATGGATAATAATAATATAATAATTTTATGTTTAGAGATACAGTAGAGGTAATTAACGCGCTATGTGAATATCCGTGTTGTTCTGATTTTGTTTTCATTAAATACTGATCACAGATTTATACTTGTCAGTATTAGAATGTTCGAAATGAGGTCAATTTTGAAGCAGTTGTCGCCAATCTCTTTATAGACAATACAAAACATATGTATGCTAAAGGAAGACCACGGCAGTAAGGAAGACGTGATGCAATGCAATGAAATGTAGAATGTTTTTTTTTACAAATGTCGATGACGTATCTAAATCAGGTAGACATCAAGTTACTCGGCTTCTAATCTGGTTTCAAAATGTTGGTAGTTAAGTATTAATTAACGCGATATTAGAACAGATGTCTCCAAAACTGTTCATAGATTTTGAATACTTAAGTGTTTATAGTTTTTCCGTATTCGGTTAAATTAATCAAATATAATAACTTTTATCATATAGAATCCAATCGATCGTGCATAGAGTCAACACCACCACCTCAACCAACGGAGACAGGTGCGTACTATTATAAAGATTAGAACTCCTAATGGTTGAGTTTAACTATGCTAGATTTTTTAAATAAATAATGTGAAGTTGGGGCGGGCCCCAAGTTCCCACAACATTAGCTGCTCTCTTTTCCCATTATGTTTACACAGTGATAACCCTTCACCATGCGAATTTCGTTTAGAAATCCATGTAGTATAAATTCATTTTTCATAAAACAGAAAGAGAATCTGTGTGTAAGCACGAACAGTACATATGGATACAAGCAAATACCATTCTTAAATCTGATACATTGAAGTTCAATGCATGCTCATAGTTGTCCGATTTTGGTCGACCTTTTTAATATTGCTTCCAAATTATGTTTTTGATTAAAGGGTTTACGTAAACACAAACATTTATTTGTAAATGTAACAGTCATGTTTACGTTTTACATTACAGCTGTCTCGGTAAAAGTGGCATTTCAATCTCAAATTAGGTTTAGAAACGAGTCATATTTTGAATTGCTACATTTATTCTCAAGCCCAGCATGCAGTAGCTATATTAGTTGTTCAGTGGAGAAAGGCTTTAGATACATTTTGATTGCTTATATTTCCAATGTTGTTAAGAGAATGGGTAGAATTGCAGATTTCATGGTCTTATTTGATTTATCGTTTTGACAGTATTTACCGAATGTATTTGCTAAATGGTCTCGTACTTTCATTTCAGCCCAAATTGACCCATGTAGCAGTCCTAGTGAGTTTTCAAGCAGGAATTTTGGTTCCCGGAATGAACACTGTGCACCTCCTACCGCTCCTGTCTGTGATTATTACCTTCAGGAGGGCTGGTACTCGATTGATGATGGAACAATGTTGTCCCGTTGTCCGGGAGGAAACTGTGGTGTAGGCTACCCGGCGTGGCTAAATGGTAAAACATATTTCATCAAAATTTAAGGTAGCATGCCCCGGATGAGATCTGCCCAATATCCGTCAGTATCTGTTATTCTTGTGGAGTTAAATGGCCGTTGGTACTGAATTCTGTTGTTTGTTTTATGCCATGCTTTCCTGCATATTGTTAAGTCTTAATATGTTCTTTGTTTTGTTTTACACCTCTTTAAGGCGTGACTTTCATTTTATCTTTCATTTTCATCTGTTTCCATATTTGTTTTGTGCATTAAAACTATTAGCATCCAACGATAATTTGTACTTCTCGTTAATAATTTTAGGAAATTGTAAAGTAATCAACATTTGAAACTAAATCGTATTTCTGTTGAATATTGGAAAATCAATGGGAAATTGTAAAACCAAACAGTATTTATTTGATTAATTCAGATTATATATGTATCTTTTTAAATGCAAATTTATCCATAGCCCGTGTCTGGTTTGGAAGACAGGTGACTACATAAAGCAAGTTGAACGTAAAGCAGATTGCTCCTTAAGGCTTAAATAACCATAAACTTGTGTAAATAATGTATTTCTTATGGTACATATCCCTGACTATATCAAATGAAAGTATTTTCTTCAGAGGAGGTTGTTAAATTAAATAAATGCGTAAAAAGTAATATCTATAGAGTAAAGAGATAAATGTGAATTATATTTTTAAAGGATCTTTGCCAGTCATATCTGACGGTGTTGTTGAACGGACTGTGTGTGTGAAGCATGGTGGCGATTGTTGCAGTGAAACTGTGCCTGTGAAGATTAAAAAGTGCACCAGCAACTATGTCTACTACCTGTCACCCTTAAACGGGTGCCCATTCGGATACTGCTTTGGTAAGTTAACTCACCGAACTTTCAATTGATAAATCCAGATTCCAATAAAGTTTAGTCAAATTTGTACAGTGGAGAATGTGTTATTCTTTCCCAATAAACGCGTTTACGATAAAACTATTATTTGCAGTGCAAACAGTTTGGAGCAAGATCAGACGCCGGGTAACCCGGCGTCTGATCAGGCTCCAAACTGTTTGCCACCAAGATAAACATGAATTATCAGAATTGTCAAAAAGTTGTCATTTTCTACGTTTTTGTGTTTTGCGTTTGCGTACGTTTGCGTTTTAAAAACGGGAAAGAATAATAGATTCTCCACTGTAAGTTAACTCACCGAATTTTCAATTAATAAATCCAGATTCCAATAAAGTTTAGTCAAATTTGTACTGTTTGTGTGGTTGTTTTTACAGCATTTTGTTAGATGAAAAAGTACAGACCCTGATCAGAGGATTTTTATTGTATCATATGATCCGAGTTTATACTGTTTGCATTGAACAGGGGCAAACTCGTATTGTTGGTGTTATAATATGCGTATACTAGAAACATAAATGCTTTAATATAGCAGTTAATTCTATTTTACTGCCAAATTAATCGTGAGGTTTTTACCCCTTCGTCGCTACATTGTCTTCTGCTTCAATGTTGTCGTCTGCATTATCATATCAAAGTTAGATTTCATATAGTATGGCTTAAGAAATATTAATACGAGTGTCAACGCGGTGTCTGATAAGGATCTAAACTGTTTGCAAAGTCGCCTTTTGGTGCCATTGGCAGTAAAAGAGTTAAACAAATTAGTACACAAACGCAATGTGTTAAAATACGTATATTCTTAATGTCTTGAAACCGTTGATAAATATCTTAAACGAGCGCTAAACACTAATACAAATTGACCTGGCCCAGCACTTATAAAGCGTTGAGTTGAATCTGAGTTCGTTCTCAAGCATTAATTTTGATTGGTCAGATTTGAGTCTATGCTCAAATCTGACCAATCAAATACTTAATAATGATTTTAGACTCAACTCAAACGCTTTATAAGCATGGACCCAGATACCGAGCGATTTCACATCTAGCTGGATTTCAAACTGTTTGCACTGTACACAAGGGGCTTGTCTTATGAAACGTCGTACAACATATGTTGTCGTAAGTCAGATTCTAAAATTTTTAATTATTATTTATTTATCCATCTATTCCGGAGTTGTGACATCTCTTTGGAATCGTCTTGAAAAAAAACCCACAATATACAACATAGACCGTGCAAGTGCGTTGTAACAATGTGCAAACATCAGCAATGCTTCTTCAGGTCAAACTTCGGTAAAACGATAAAAAAAAAACTCGTCGTTAAGGCATAAAGCTTTGTATGACAAATATCGTCGTAAGTCAGATTATAAAAGTCTTTATAATCATTTATTTCTCCATCTAATACTGTCTTGTGACATCTTTTTGGAATCGTGTTGAAACGACGATTCCAAAGAGATGTCACAATACAGGATTAGATAGAGAAATCAGAAATTAAATGTATTTTAAAGTCTTGACTTACGACCGTTTTTGTCGTACGAAGTTTTAAAAAACGGGCACCAGGTGAGAAGTAAGCATATCGGCTCAAGAATTTGATGATTTCATTTTTCACGTTTAAAGTTACGTTCTGGTTACGTTTCTTTCTAACTTGAACTATTGTCTTCCAAAGCATATATGTATGCTTATGTATTGATTGAAATTTTGATTAATCATCTTTTTGCAAACTGCTCAATGCTGACTAATCAAAATCTTAAGAACAATCACAAACTCAACGCAAACGCTAAAATATATAATATATATTTTAAAAATAAGGAACGTTACCAAAACGCAACTTAAACGTAAAAGAGACATAACAAAAAGCAGGGTTGGTTCTGCTTATATTATAAGTATGAGACCAATCGCAACTCTGCTTAAGTTCTTTTTCTTTGACATGCCATACATGTACATAAACTTACCATCAAAATTTTCCAAAGTTTCAAGCATTTTAACTCTGGCTGATTTTAATCTTTACAAGAAAAGAAATTACACAAATTGTTTTTTAAACATAACTTTTCAAAAATATTTTGTTCCGAACTTGACGAGTACATAAAATTGATACACGGGCTTGTACGACTAAAGCGAGTTCGAATTTTCGATATTCGAAAATAAAAGGAAAACGTATACATCTAAGTTTAAAATACCAGACCCCTTTGTTTATTTGCAGAATCCGACCTGCCTTGTGTTATGCCTACAACACCCGCTACTATTGGTAAGTCTAGACTTTATTTTTTTATTAGTTTAGCAAAACAGTTTAGAAACGATAAACCTGGACTGTATTCAAAACATTGGAACATTCCAGGGGCCCGTTTCATAAAACTTCGTACGACAAAAATGATCGTAAGTCAAAACCTTAAAATACATTTAATTTCTGATTTCTCTATTTAATCCTGTCTTGTGACATATCTAATAATAGCGTATTATCCACTGTATGGATTGAATGGATTGAGTTTGGTTAAAAGTGGGCACCTCGACACATAAAAAGCTCATAATTATTTGGCTGAGCCCACTGTATGGGATGTAAGAATGAAGCCAATTGATACACTTGTACGTCGTAGTTACAGTCGAGAATCCGCCTTTCTGTATCATCCACCTTTAATTGAAGCAAAACGTAATGTAACGTTATAAAATATCGAACATAAATTTATTTCGATATTTTGAAGATTTATTTTGAACTTAAATATAATGAGCCACAGTAAAGAGGGCATTATATTCTTTCCCAATAAACTTGTTACTTGGTGCCAGACCGAACTCCAAGCTGTTTGCAACTGACGCGTTTATTGGGGGCAGAATAATGTTTTCTCGGCGCCTCACAACTGAATCGTACAATGTATTATCTGTTGTTTAACTTTTTTTCAAATTCATATTGTATTCGGGGTATGGCAGTGTCTTGTTGTTTGTGACAACAGTGACAAATTCGACTCGTTTCCTATTCCAGAATTTTCAAACTTATTACCTGTACGAGTCATCATCATCATCATCATCATCATCATCCAGTTTTTATTAACCAGGCCATTGATTAATCCTTCTTATAAGGGTGAGGCCTGGCTGTCTAGTCTGGAACGAAGTCTCCCTCTCCAAGCTTGGCGGTTTTGTGGGTTGGTGTTTTCCAACCCTAGAGCTTCACGGTCACGTTTTACAAGGTCCTCCCAATATAGCTTTGGTCTGCCTGGACCCCGCTGTGTTGTGATGTTCAGGCATCTAATTTGAGAGATCCAACTAGAGCCTCTCTCTACATGGCCAAGCCGTTTCAACCTATTTGATTGCAGGATCTCTGCAATGTCTCTTATGTTCAGTTGAGATAATAAAGAGTCAAAAGGGACATATTCATCTGGCTTGACCGGGCAGATCCATCGTATCATGGCTTTGTCATTTCGCTGCATACGTCTGAGTGTACTTGCAGCTATAGCCCATGTCTCAGATCCGCAGAGCATCGAACGAGGTGAATATTGTTCCAATCAAATTGCGCTGTGTATCCAGATGAGCTTCAAGTTATTTTGATCTATTATTTTGAATTACAATGCAGATGACCCAACTACACTAGAAAATAGTTGCAAACGACACCCGGTGGAAATTAAATTATGTATTGAAGGTTGATCTATTTCAATCTGCGTTACAGATGGTGGTTTCGGAGACGATGACAAGGATTTTGAAGAGAGTGATAAAGGTAATAAATACAGGGATCTGGATAAGTACAGTGATCCAGATTAGATTACAGTGACGATTAAAGTGTTTTTCCCCGTTTAACAACAGAAGAGGAAACGTTATTATACCCCGTATACATAGAACTATCATATGTAGACAGTGATAATTGGTTTGATTTGTTTTAAACTGAGTGATAACAGCTTAGAGCTAGATCAGACACCGGGTTCCCCGGCGTCTGATCTGGCTCCAAACTGTTTGCGATGGAAATAATTGTTTAAACATAAACGCGTTTATTGGGAAAGGGTTACGTCTTCTCCACTGTCAATGCAAGTCTTATGTAATATAATGTAGAAAGTGTTAGCTTCTTGAACATTTTGACGAATTCTTCTACACCGACTGGCAAAGAGGGCGGTAACTCTACGTCTGATCTTGCTTAAATGTTTGCATTAGAAATCATTGGTTTAGATTTACCATAAATGCGTTAGTGGGTTACAACTTACAAGCATTTCAAGACAAGACTTTAAGGATTTCAAATACTAATATCCTCACGCCGCTACTAAACCCTACTATGATTTGACAACTCATTAGAGAGTATTCTTACAAGTAGTCACAGTGCAATGTTTGTGTAAATACGAAGGTCTTCAAAAATACTGTTACTTTGACGTTTTCTTGGAATCTGCATGTACGATTTTCGTGCACCATGCATCATGTAAAAGGTCTATGTCTTGCGGATTTGAATATGTATCACGCAAGTCAATATTCTTATTTTAAACTGTCGAGATTTGGTGATAATATCACATAAATGACACTACACCCATGCGTGTTTATAGAATTCGAAATTACTATTGTGATGCATTCAATGGACAAATGTAGTTTTATACTTTAATGTATTAATATTAATACTTGTATGATGTTAAATGTGAAAGTTGTAAAATAAATTAATTAAATCTAGTAGATGAATACGATATTCATATATACATGTACGTTTATAGTTGTCAGTTTAACAACTTGGTTATTGCGAAATGTAAAATATGTATGTTTGTTGCAAATCCATATCCTATTTTAGATGAAATTGAAAACAATCACTTATTCGTAAAATAGAAATATAAACAATAAACAATTTTAAAATATTTCTTATATTTGTTTCATTAACAAATCAAATTATATTATTATGACTATAATTATACATTTTATTGTATGTTTTAATCTTACTAAAAAGTAGGTCTAACAAATCTCGATTTAATTATTAAGACAAGTCAATATTAGGTGCTGTTGGCTTAAAACTTTAGTAAAACTCCAGTAAACTAGGGCTAGTTTTAAAAGCGGTATGGCATGTTCCTAAGCTATATGATATGAAAGTATGATTAAGTTCAGCAGCAAATGTGGCCAATGCCAACGACTAACCGTCATTGGTGGCTAATTTTCACAAAAAGAGAAAAGTTATTGTCAATGTATATACCACGGTATCCGCAAGAAAATGCTCCTTTTACCGATGTTTCATACATGAAAATCGTACATGTAGATTCCAATAAAAGTCCTATGTAACAGACGATTTTGAAGGATTCTCGTATAAAAGCATATAGGAAATAGGAAATTACCTCACTCTTATATGAAGTTCTGACCTATCTATTACATCCTGTTATGTTTCTTAATTTACTGTCAATCCCAACTGCATTGCTATGTTCAAACAATTTGGATCCAGATCAGTTCCAAATTGCAGCGTCTCGTGATGCTTTGTCTGGTCATGGTCCAGACTGTTTGCCATTCATTTCAATATTTCTTAAGGCAAAGACCTTGAATTTAAATTTGAGAAATAAAAATCAAACGACAATAATTGTCTAAAATCGATTACGTCATTGCCATGAAGGGGTGAAGAACATTAGCAGAAGTTGACTATTGATATGGGCATGATTGATTTTGACTAAAACGCAGCCAAGTCAATGTCTTAAATAATGTGATTATATATGTCACATAGTGTGTATGTTTTCTAGGCACTAACAGCCTATTAGTTGGCATTACCGTGACCACTGGACTTGTACTTGCTGTTGTTTCAACATTACTTGCAGTCGTCCTGTTACAGAGATGGTAGGTAACCCGATTCCACAAATTAAACTATTTATTTTTGTTATTTGAATCTGGTAAAAATATATATCTTGAAACAAGTGAAGACCCTGATTAAAGGGCTTCTTAAGGAAGCATATAAAGGCAGAAAACGTTTTATTTTATCAAGGTTTATGGTGTTGACGTTAGAATTTATTAATAGTCGGTTTCTTATTTTTTCTCGTTTAAAATAATAAATTGCTAAGTAGATAACACTAACATTCATGAAGCGGCGTCTAATCAAATTCCAGACTGTTTGAAACTCATCTTATTATTTCTGAAGTCAAACAGACATTGCCAATTGTACTGAACTGAATTCAACTGTACATGTATTCTACATGCAAAGTCCAAACAGTGATATAAGAAAACAATGTGCAGCTTGGGAAATGATCGGCAACATAAAGATTCTATAGATATTAAATTTAACACAAGTCAATACTTTCACATGCTCTTTATTCCCCTTTTGGAACATTATATCTTCATTTTAAAAGTAAATAATTCAGTCACTAAACAAGCTGGTATTCTGTTAAAGATATTTACCAAATTGAATTGATCGATCGGCTGTGTTTTCATGGACGGATGGTTTGATATCTGATCTGGTGCCAAACAGTTTACAATGTAATTGATTGTTTTAGTACAAACGCCTTTATAAGAATGGCCTCCTCACATATATATGACGTCAAATTAAGTCAATTAGCGTCTTTTGTACTATACAATAAACCTCTCTTTTACGACCATTTTAGAATAAGGTTATTTTGGGGCGTTTTCTAAGCATATAGCTGCTTAAAGCAAATGAAAGTTAAGCAGAAAGCTCCTTTGGGAGCTTTTCGCTTTACTTCCATCTTGCTTTAAGCAGTCACCTGTCTTGAATACTAAACATGTAAATAGTTTTCGTTTAAGTAGTTGTAATAGAGAGGTTTTACTGTATTTATTTTTGAAAGGTTCAAGAGGAATCAGACAACGCCTAATGAAGCCGGGAAAGCCTATAGCAAGACAGTGACAGCGCCAGTCGTCCGAGTGCCTATTTATGTTAATGACTTCGACGATGAGATATGTCCATCTAATGGTCCACCGCCTAGCTATTCGAAGTTTCAAACCAGCTACTGAGGCAACGTTCAAACTGTACAGTGGATCTTGAGGAATATAGTTTCCGGTTCCGGTGTGTGACACAGTGTATATTTTGTCGCGCTGATGTTATTGATATTTTATTCTGGTTATATCCAGTATTGCTATGATTCCTTAAAGACAGGACTTATTTAACATGTTTTTGCTACTAAGGCAACTTCCAAACTGTACATTGGAGCAAGATGTTTAATTTACTCGACAACTATTGCTGTGATTAATTAATAGCTTAACCCATTCAATAATAGTTTAGGCAACATATTAACAACTTTACTGCTTTACCCCCAGTACACGTCTAGTTATTTACAAACAGCTTGAATCTTGATCAGGGGCCAAACTGACTGACACTCATTTGAATATTTCAAAATTCAAATTCGAGAAACATTATAAGGAGACTACATTTTTTGTAAATTGATGACGTAATGGAAGTGAAGCGATTGAAGCAGATGACATAATGATGATTGAAGCAGACGATATATTTTTGGGGTGAGAGGGTCAATGCAGCCGAATATAGGATAGGATTGAAGAACAATTCAAAACAGCTACATCTGCTATGATTTTAGAGTGTAAAAAATATTATTGTTTCCCATTTAAACAAAACTTAACGCACTAACAATTCAATAAAATATAGATATTGACAGTCTCGTGAAAATTGTAACAAGTTATTTTAACTCACTACCCATGTAGCCTGTTTCTAGTATTGAAGATAAATTATCACTAAAGGCAGGTTGAAATTCAAACAGATTGGGCCTAAAGGGACTCGCAACCGGATGGTGTAATTGTCAAAATAAAATAAAATACTCAAATAAAAGCAAATTTGTGGCATTATTTGGCTTCTGACATTAAAATAAAAAAATATGATCAGTCCAAAACAAGTCTCAAGAATCGTCACCGAATCTTAGATTTTTAGATATTTTCCATCGTTTTTCTATACCGACTAGTAGACGGTATAGTTGTTGTTGTTGCTTCTCTACACGGGCTCAGACATAAACACGAGCCGAATTACGAAGTTGTATGCACTTTCGATGGCTACACATTGAAATACGTTAAATCGATCCGAGATAAACGGATAGTTTCCGTGGTCCATTGGTCTAAGCGGTTTCCCCTATTTTGCCTTCTGTCCGCCAATGCCGGGCCCCGGGTTCGAATCCCACCAGAGACCAATATTGTTTTTTATTGAAATACATTTTTTTAAACAGAATTTCTTATCCTAAACTAATTCTTTACCATTTATATAAGCGTTTGACACATATTTACAAATTACTATTTTTAATGCACCATCTGGTTGCGAGTCGCTTTAAGGCACACTCTTGTAGTTTCAGCCTGATCTAAGCTACTACTTGATACATGTAGGATATATGATATATTTCTTATGGTACATATCCCTGGCTGTACAAAGTGAAGCTGGTATCTTCAGTGGGTGAATAAATCAAAGGTGTTAAAAGGCGTATTTATTGGGTAAAGGGTTAACAAACAATTTGGAGCTTGATCACACTCGACGTTTGATCTGGCGCAATGCTTTTGAAATTAAAAATCAGCAAATAAAGCATGTTAGTAGCAGGGGTCCAGATAAGAGAGATTAAAGTAAACACATTCAATAATTAATGTCTTATTTCCGCACCATCCCCTATTGTGTAACTACTCATTAGTATCGTCCCGATGAGACGATTCTAATGAGTAGTAACACAATAGGGTTTAATGCAGAAATAAACCTTTTAGTTTTTTAAATACTTACCTTATCTGGAGCTCTGGGCCCGTTTCATAAAACTTCTTACGACAAATGTTGTCGTAGGCCAACTCTTTAAAGTAATTACTTTTAATTTCTTATTTCTCTATCTAATTCTGTCTTTTGACATCTTTTTGGAATCGTCTTGAAAAGACGATTCTAAAAAGATGTCACAAGACAGGATTAGATGGAGAAATAAATGATAATTGAGACTTTCATGATCTGACTTACGACAACATTTGTCGTACGAAGGTTTATGAAACGGGCCCCTGTAGTATATTTATAAATAATGTCTTTTTCGCTGTATGAATATATGTATGTATGTATGTTCTTTATCAATCTTGTTAGATGCCTCTTTATTTGTGTTAATTTGCCCATAAAATAAAATCTGTATTAAAGGGTCACTATTTGAAGTCAACTTGTCTCTGTATTACATATGAATCACTAAAACATGAACACGGTAAATCTCCGTTTAAAACGTCGAAACTAAACACAAACGCAATTCAACAACAAAGAGAATGAAGTATTTTGGAAATGAGAAATTAGGAATCTCTCAGGGACAAACAATTTGGAGCCAAGTCAAACGGAGAGTTACTTGTTCTCTGATCTGGTTCAATCTTACTTGCAACTTATTTGAAGTTGGACCTGTATATAAATGCTGGAAAGAACACACCTTGGGATAATTGTAGTTATGTGCCATTTGATTTCTCAAAGCTTTAACATATCTCAGCAAGTTTTGTAACACATGTACCGGAAGTTCAGCCCGCACCCAAGTAACAGTCTTGTGTTACAGCCTTTCATCAAAATCAGATTTAAATGCAGATCACGTTACTAAAATAAACTTTCTTCTCACCCCTAGTAAGATATTCCAGGGCTGCCATTTCTCCGGATTTTTATTAAAACAGATGGAAGCTTAAAGCAGGCTGAAAGTAATGCGGAATGCGCCTTCAGGCGCATTCTGCTTTACTTACAGCCTGCTTTAAGAAGTTTCATGTCATCAAAACAAGAAAAAGGTCATGGGGTAAAGGTACGATTCGTAAAATCGCGCTTGAAAAATGCAAATTTGGAAATCTTAGGATTTGTCCGGTCAACTTATGGCAGCCCTGATATTCTGTTCAGATTTTGTCTCGCATATAGGAATAAAACATGACATTTTATAGCATTTCGATGAGAAAAAGATATCTATTGTAGCTATGCCACAGAAAAAGTGTTTTTAACTATATTGTTCAGAAAATATTTGATGTCGTTTATTTTTATAACTTACCACAACCATTTCGACTTAATCCATTACCCCAATGCCTGATTCTAGTTTTGAAGATAGGTGAAAACCTAAAACAAGTTGAAAGTAAAGCAGAATGCACCTTAACCCTTTGCTCCCTACAAGTCAACCTCAAATGGACAATTCTAGTTTTCAATTTAGTCTAGTTCTTTTTTTTACATTAAGGGTTGGTTTTTACAATATATTTCAAAATGGAAAACAGTGTAGACCCTGATCAGAGGGCTCCTTAAGGAGCCCTTTGATCAGGGTCTACACTGTTTGCATAGGACATGTGTACTTCTCACAGGTACATTGTTTGCAAATGACGCATATATGTGTGACTAGGGTTCAAAGAGTTAATGTGCATTCTGCTTTACTTTCAGTCTGCTTTAAACTACCGTTTGCTTATCTTTAACATCGACAATACATATGATACATGCACATACTCATGAATGTATCAATTAGAGCTATTTTCTTGAGTTGAGGAATACATTAACTGCGCTAAAAGGCACTTCTTTGCGGGGAAAAAAGGTCAATGCTATAAATATATACATATAACCGAGCACAAGCGGTGTACACCAGTTCTCTCTTATTAAAACCACATCTCGTAAACGCTTTACTTGATCGACTTTATAACTATATTCCATTATATAATAGGTTAAGAAAGTAATAAAAATTGGTGTTGGAACGGACTTTTTACCGCATGTTTTTGTTTGAGTCTATATATGCGTCTCCAATATAATAGTCTGTCTGGAAATGTGCTCCGAGACAAATGTGCTCCTACACTGCCGTCCGTCATAAACAGTTAAACACTTCTGAAATATCACCTTTCCCTGTCCGCTTAGCACAGGTCTGACTGCATAACTATTAACTAACACTAAATGAAATGAACTAAAATAAATTAAAAATCACATTAGACATGTCAATGCCAAACCTTCACATTGACACCCCCCCCCCCCCCCCATAAAAAGAGGCCAATGATTGGCAAAGAGAAGTGGCCGCATACAGCAGGACAAAGGCAATGGAGAAGATTCTTATAGAAGCACCCAGCAACCCTTCTGTCCAGCACCAATCTGCCACTTGCATTTATTTGGTCAACTAAGGCAGGTTTGACCAACGCCTTACGGACAACGTTAAAACTGACAATGTCTGGTAATTCAATGTGCATAGCCCTGAAATGTCTGGTGCGATTTGAATAATTATCGAACTTGATCAAGATTTTACATCAACAAACAGTTTCAGCAAATTGTATGATGCTCCAATCAAAACTATTTGAGTTAGATAGCGGACATGTCTGAAACAGTCAACTTTTAATAGTTCAAAGACGATCACTCTGACATGCCTTTTTCAATTGTTTAGTTATCAGACCTGACCAAGAGTTTTCTCCAAAAACCAGTTTCAGCAAATTTGGTGAAGATCCGAAGAAAACTATTGGAGTTAGAAAGAGGTCAAAAAATATGACAGACTGACTGACGGACGGACGGACAGTGCGATTACTATAGGGTACCCATCCCAATGTGTGGGGATCTCTGTTTTTTCCTCTACTGTTTAGGCACACTTCCTTACAGATAAATTTGTTAACGTCACGACTCCAAAAGTATGGAAGTTGTTAGTGCAGATCCGTATGTATATTAAGCAAACGGAAATATTGCGTTATAAATTAACAAAGGTCGAAATGTTCTTAGTTGTGTGGTTACTGTTGTTGTTTTTGCTAAAGTTTAACGTCCCGTCTAAGTGCTGAAGGTAGGTCATCCCGTTGACACCCGAAGTTATCAACGGTCAGCATCTAAACATACAGTGGATAATCTGTTATTCTTTCCCGTTTAAACGCAAACGTACGCAAACGCAAAGAACTAAAACGTAGAAAGAACAACTTTTGGACAATTCTGATATTTTATGTTTATTTTGGTGGCAAACAGTTTGGAGCCTGATCAGACGCCGGGTTACCCGGCGTCTGATCTGGCTCCAAACTGTTTGCACTGGAAATAATAGTTTTAGCGTAAACGCGTTTATTGGGAAAGAATAACGTTTTCTCCACTGTATCTGGGTATGTACGATTGTTGGTTACTGGCTCTTATAGAAACGATCGATTTAATGTACATTGTACGTGTATGTGTAAAGTTTGATGTTGTCCTTGTTGTATTTTTGGTTTGGTTTTTTGCATGGGCGTTTTTTTATCGCCCTTGCCATAGCGATCAATACCATTCTCGCCCCTCAACGAAGGCACACAACAATTATGCTGCCAAAATATAAAAACACTTCCTTGCCGAAAAAGCTTGTGGTCCGGTTTTTGCACCATTCATTTTTAAAACACTACACAACAATGTGTAATCATTTTATTTTATGAAGAAATCTGCGTCTGTTTTAGATTTAAATGGATTAATCAAGCTGACAGCTCGTTTGACAGCAGATAAACGGCTAATAGAAATAGAGTGTTTCCAGATTGATGTACAGGAAAGGGAAAATCATCTGAAACTTCCAGTATAAAGGTGGCAATTAACAAGTGATTGCGAAATGTCATGTTACCGTTTCAATGGCCACCGTTACATTACAAGGGTACGGAAGATGTGTTCCACGCCAAGCCAAAGGTGAAGTTTGATGTTACATAAAGTGTTGTTGATCTGTTACTGAAACAGTTAACTGCCTTCAGCATCTCCCCAGAATAATGCGTATAATTATGCAACTACGCGTCTGGATGTTCGAAGTACTATTTAATAGGAAACAATTTTTTCACATAAGCCAAGGATCCGTTGATATGGAGTATACATATAAACATCTCCATCAATATTCATGTTCCGGCGTCCTGTGGGAATGATGCTGGTGCCCACGATTTCGACGGCGATGGCTTTGACAGTCGTTGCCATCACCATCGCAATCGCCATACTATTATGTAATCACCACCATCATATTCATCTTGCTACTGAAACAATGTGATTATTTACCTGTTTTGTGTTGAATAAAACTTATTAACTACATATATTGAAAGAACTTAGTCATGAGCTTTCATCTCCTCTTTGCTCTTTATTCAACGCTTCAATTAAAGCTGGAGTCTTCCCATCTCCATGGAAAGATGCCCATGTTTGTGCCGTCCATAAAAAGGGTGACCCAAAAGTAGCGAGCAATTATAGACCTATTTCTTTACTAAATACATTAGAAAAGGCATTTGAACGGTTGGTATTTAAACACACTTTTAACTTTCTTAGAGGAAATAGCTATTTTACTCCAGTCCAGTCGGGTTTCCTACCAGGTGATTCAACTGTAAATCAGTTAACTTTCCTTTACAACTGTTTTAGTAAAGCTCTTGACGATGGCAACGAAGTAAGGGTAGTATTCTTTGATATTAGTAAGGCCTTTGATAAGGTCTGGCATGCCGGTATCATCACTAAGCTTAAATCTGCTGGTATTTCTGGTGAACTTCTATCATGGTTCATCAGTTATCTTTCAAATAGACGTCAACGAATAGTGTTTCCTGGTGTGAAATCTGAATGGCGGTCCATTAAGGCAGGCGTACCACAGGGCTCTTTATTAGGCCCGCTTATGTTTCTTATCTTTATTAACGATATTGTCTCAGAAATTCAAAGTAATGTTAGGCTCTTCGCCGATGACACTAGTCTGTATATTATAGTCGATGAACCTCGGGGAGCAGCGAGAGTACTTCAAAACGACATTGACGCTATATCATCGTGGGCTAACAACTGGTTAGTTACTTTTAACCCTGCCAAATCTGTATCCATGCTTATATCCCGAAAAAGGAATACTGTAGATCATCCTGCACTTACCATGTATAATCAGGTAATCCTTGAAGATACCTCACATAAACATCTAGGTGTATTTTTCTCGAACGATGGAACTTGGCACAACCATATAGATTATATTAGAGAGAAAGCATGGAGCAGAATTAATTTAATGAGACAGCTAAAATTTACAATTAATAGAAAATCGCTCGAAATTATATACTTTTCATTCATTAGACCTTTATTAGAATATGCCGACGTTGTTTGGGATAATTGCACAGCATCCGAAAAACAAGAATTAGACAAAATCCAAACCGAAGCTGGTAGGATCGTCAGTGGTGCTACCAAACTTATCTCTCTCCAGGAACTCAAAAAGGAACTTCTGTGGGATAGTTTATCGGAAAGACGTCGAAAACATAAATTATGCTTGCTATACAAGATGAAAAATGACCTTACTCCTGATTATCTATCTGCCATTGTTCCTCCTGATGTTGGTGAAATGTCTCGCTATAACCTGCGGAATTCACAGGAAGCTCAGACGGTTCCAGCTAGAACGTCTCTGTACTTTAATTCTTTCCTTCCATCTACAATACGTGAATGGAACAACATGCCGCTTTCCGTGCGTCAAAGCCCATCCTTGAGCAGTTTTAAATCATTCCTAAATCAAGACCTTAGAAAGCTACCTGAATATTACTACTACGGAGACCGTAAACTCCAAGTCCTTCACACTCGCCTGCGTACAAAATGTAGCTCCCTCAATCATCACCTCTTTCTAAAAAACATTGTTGAGTCTCCACTGTGTCAATGTGGATTGATTGAAAGCACCAGGCACTTCTTCCTCGAATGTCATGCGTACAATGATATAAGAGATGTACTAGTAAATGTAATATGCCAAATAAGCAACTTGAGCTTAGACATAATACTATATGGAGACCCTACACTTAATAAAGAAAGCAACAAACATATTTTTGACATTGTTCATTCTTATATTAAGAGCTCAAACCGATTTATCTAACTTATTATCACTTACTACTATCCCTGGTTAAATGATGTATCGTCAAGGTCTAGCGTCGTCACATCTTTCCAGTCCCGTATCCATTATTCTTTAACTACCATCTTCCTTATCTCTATTCTTTACAAAAGTTTACTGTATCTCTTTTAAACTGTTCGAAAATATTGCTCATCAAATGATGTATTTACTCCAATAACAAATTGATTGTTTTTGTCCGCATGCACCTACAGTTTGTCTTGTCTCCAGCGGCACCCTGTGAACGAATATGATGCTCTGCTAAAATGTTGATAAATTGGTGCATTGCAGAAGTAAATCAGAAATACACTTTGTGCTTTCTCCTTTACTTCTGTTCTGTATCAAGCAACCGAAAGTAATACAATATGAAACTATATTTTCTCTAGTAAGAAAGATTTCTAGGAAGCCGCTGAACACAAGACTAACTGTTTAGTTTATAAGTAAGGAGAGAAACTCAATAAGTTTATTCTTTCGTTTCAATCCTTTTCCTAAGTATTGTAAAATAACGTTAGCATGTATAATTGTAATCATATGTACTTCTGGAAATAAATATGTTTAAACTAGTAACTACATGCATTCTGCTGCAGCTTTGCATTGAAACAAGCCATTTTGTGTTTTCTGATCACAAAACAGTATGAAACCTCATATTGATCCTGACTTTGAAACGATCTTGCAGACATAAATATCTAAGCAGACGACAATAAAGGAGTGAATGGGTAAAAATCTCAATGTTAATTTAGCGCCGAAAGATTTAATTGGAAACTTGAAGTTTCAATTAATCGTTTAATGAGTTAAGCATTAACGTTTAAGACAACATTTTCACCCTCTTTCCAGGGCTACAATAAGTTGCTCATAAAAATCCTAAGATTTCCAAATTTTCAAGGGCAATTTTAGGAATCCTATCCTTTAAAACCCTTTTGCTGTCAGGCACTAACACAATTATGCAAACAGTTAAGATCCAGATCAGATGCCGGGTAACGCGGTGTCTAATCTGAATCTAAACTGTTTGACACCCATATATATATTTATTTATTTTTTTTAAGTAAAAGCGAATTAAAAAAATGGTAAGAGCAGAAATCCGAAGAATTCTGAAAATTCCGTAGGTCAGGGGAAATAAAAAAAATCCGAAGATTTCGGAAAAATACGGAGAAATAGCCCTGTCTTTCACGTGATTGCTGCATGTCACTGACTTCACTGTACCAAGGATCCATACTGGATACTGTCCATGGATGTGTGATGCATGCAGGACTGCCATAAGTTGCTCATAACAATCCTAAGGTTAACACGAGTTTAGGCATCGTTCCATTAACCTTTTCTCTATCAGGCGTTATATCGCTATAGTTAATGCATAATTATGCATATCTATACAGTTTGAATCCAGATCAGACGCCGCCTAACGCGGAGTCTGATCTGGATTTAAACTCAATGTTTGACAACCATATTAATGTTTCCTAAGTACGAAACGCAAAGAATTCCAAAATTTAAAGTAAGAGCAGAAATCCGGAGATTTCGGGGACATATCCGTAGGTCCAGAAAAATTGAGAACAAAAAACCTGTTTATATATTCGAAAGGGTTCATGTGTTTATCAGGCTCCATAAACAGTAATTTTAACCTCTCTAAAATGACCCGCAAACTAAGCTAATTATTGTGTATTTAAGGCACGTTGCTTAACAAAGCAAGGTGATAGTTAAACAGAAAGCTCCTTAAGAATTCCATCTATAACAATCCTTATTTTATAGATCGTAGTAGAGAGAGCTTTAATGTAGTATCCCCGCATTTATCTTTAATAACAAGAATAGTACCATCGGATTGTTCACAGCCTTTTACAGAATAAGATTGAGCCTGTACAGCTGCGTGCCAAAAATATCTTATGCATTAACCAAATAAACGAACTTTTCAAAGTATCTACCTTTTTTTTCTTTCATGTTTATTTTGAAAGAGCTGTTAATGATTTATGAAAAATTAGAAAACAATTCATTTGTTGATGTGCAATTATTTGGCACTATGGCAATTTGGAAAAGATGTGTCAAATTCGGATTTTTTTCTCAAATTTTGTCAAATATAAAGTTTAAGCTTCAGTAAAATCTATTCTAAATAAAAAATAAACATAGTCATTTTGTTTTTCATTATGTGCTTCATGTCCAGTCCCGGATTTACCGGGGGGGCACAGGGGGCACGTGCCCCCCCCCCCCCCCCCCCCCCCAGCTGAGGCGACTTTTTTTTTTTTTTAACTTACTCTTTTTAACTTCTGAGACACCACTAAGCTCTACGGTTCTACTGTATTGGCGTGTGCCCCTTATTTGGCCCCTACATTTTACTGTCTTGACACTGCGGGGTGCCTTCTTTATTTAGATAACATTATAGCCCTGGGGCACATGTTTGATAGTGGGAACAATGCACCCTTACACTGGTTTAATCATGTTTTCTAAGCGCTTTGTTTTACAGCTTATTTCAACCTAATAAGCGTTTTAGTGATTCGGATCACAGTTAACAGGTGCATCATGTTCCCTATTAGACCCTGGCAGCAGGAGTTTGGTTACTATGGAAATGAAAGTCTGGTTAAGTTCTTATAAGGAAAAATACAGATCACGCACTGTTACTGTCACCATGAAAAGCAAGTTGGGAAGAATAGATTCATTCCAAAACTGCGACCATCGCATCGTTTACACCACAGGTACTTGACACATACTTTATTATCTATTAACCCCCCCCCCCCCCCTTTTTAAAAAAAAAAAAATAATAATTATTTTTTTTACTATACTTCTATTATAGATACAAGGTAAACAGCGCAATTCAACACCTAGTCTTTACTATCGACTTAAGCTGATGCTAAAATAGACTCGATCGCCGATATTCTCTTGTGGTACCCTCGGGAAATGATTAATTTATCAATATCTACTTTTTATTTCATCAAATTCCGTCAAATAACGCCACAGTATGTGAATTATAACGAAAATAAGCATCAAAAAGTTTTATGTCGTTTTCATGGTACATAGCAACGAATGTACATGTAGGGGTGATCTGTTATTTGTCCACAATAAACGGCCTATGCCACTGGAACTTTCACCAAATATTATAAATCATCTTTAAATGAAATATTATCAGTTTTATATAATTTACATAGAATGCAAAATTAAAAGAAACTTTAACTGTTTAATTTTGACCAATGAGATCGCTCCGTTCATTCAATTCATTCCGGTATTCAAAATGGCATTCACAATGAAATGAGTCTTTCACTTGTCAATTTCATGCCAAATTACATGTATATTTCATATAGCTGATAGTGAAGAGGGTCATGTTCCGACACAAACGCGTTTGCTCTAATGAAATTAGGTGAAAGTTCCAGCCGTAAAGGCCGTTAAATGTGCAAACCGACTAGATTACCCCTTATTTTGGGCAATAAATTCTGTACCAAGAGAACGACATAAAACTTTTTGATGCAAATTTTCGTTATAATTCACGTACTGTGGCGTTATTTGACGGAATTTGATGAAATAAAAAGTAGATATTGATAAATTAATCCTTTCCCGAGGATACCACAAGAGAATATCGGCGATCGAGTCTATTTTAGCATCAGTTTAAGTCGATAGTAAAGACTAGGTGTCGAATTGCGCTGTTTACCTTGTATCTATAATAGAAGTATAGTAAAAAAAAAAAAAAAAAAAAAAAATTTAAAAAAGGGGGGGGGGGGTGTTAATAGATAATAAAGTATGTGTCAAGTACCTGTGGTTTACACTGGTTACAGAAAGATGAGAAAAGACAGTTACTTAACAGTTTACCCCATAGCCTGCCTTTAGTTGACAGGTGACTACTTAAAGCAGATTGAAAAGTAAAGCAGAATGTGCATTCAGGCACATTCTGCTTTATTTCCAGCCTACTTTAAGTTACCATCTACAATTATACTAGGTTATAAATACAAAATGTATTTCTTACGGTAAATATTCGTGACTGTCTAAATAAGAAATAATTTTTTCAGTGGATGAATAAATTAGAGGCGTATGTATGGGTTAATCCTTCAGAAGTCCTCGATCAGGGTCTACACTGTCTGTCATTATATAAAGTATTGTAAAAATCGTTTCTTAGTGTCACTGGATTTCCTCCCTGAAACCATGGAGGAAGTATAGTTTACCCCTTTTTCAAATTAAGCTCTTTATGACACATTTTATCTTTTCTCCGCATGAGGATCATCAGAGAGAGAGACAGACAGACAGACAGACATTCATACAGAAAGATGGAGACAGAAAAGAAGAAGCGAGAGACTGACAGACAGAGATAAGAGAAAAACAGACAGACAGAGAGACAGACAAGAGGCAAACAGACAGTGGCAGAGAAATATAGACACACACAAGCTTCGTAGGTAAACGAAAAAATACGTTTTTCTCTCATTTTCAAAACCTCACTATACTAACAATTTATAAGCTATCGCCTCAAATTTTGTACTACGCGTAAGATCATTGTCTAATAAAACATCTGTATTAAAATTTATAATGAAAATATGACATTAAAAGCATTTCTATTAAACACCAAACTTCGTAGGTAAACGAAAAAATACGTTTTTCTCTCATTTTCAAAACCTCACTAAACTAACAATTTATCAGCTATCGCCTCAAATTTTGTACTACGCATAAGATTATTGTCTAATAAAACATCTGTATTAAAATTTATAACGAAAAGATGACATTAAAAGCATTTCTATTAACACCTAACTTTCGGAAAAACGTTGTTTTCTAGCGGCCAGCGAGCGCCGCTGATTGACCGATTTTGGACGACAAGATAAATCGCGAGCCGGCCGGATACTTCTCCAGGTATACTTCCTTCATGCTGAAACTTCAAATGGACAATCCCAGTTTCCATTTAAGTATAGTCCATTTCTGACCTTTAAGGGTTGTTTTTGTCAATGTTTTGCGATATGACAAACAGTAATGACCCAAATCAGAGGGCTCCGTAAGGTCCTCTGATCTGGGTGTTCACTGTTTGCATAGGACAAATGCACTTTTCACATGTATACTGTTTGAAAAGGACGCCTAAATGCGGGACTAGGTTTCAAAGGGTTAAGGGAGAATGATTTAAGTTTGAATTAACTGTAAGTAAACTGCAGTGTACTAGTGACCAGAACTCTTGTCCTGTACGAGCAATACTGACCCAGACCAGAGGGTTTGTAAATGCACCCTCTTATCCCGATCTGCACTGAAACAGTGCATAAAGAGCTTCTGGGGCCTGCACTGTGTGTAATTTTGTAATAAATTGAATATGTTAAAAGTTAAGTAGTGACTGGAAAACTTGTTCTGTACAAACAGCGAATATTCAGGTCAGAGGGCTCATAAACGCTCAGGTTCTGCATTGTTGACGTTTTGTAATAAATTGTATAAAACAACCTTAAATAAAGTAAAACGTGGACGTGTCTTAATTGGAATTGTCAATGTAATGTTTGTGGGGAGAGTTAGTTTCAATGTGCACTATGTCATTTTGTGATATATTGTAAAAGTAGAACCTTGAATTTAATCGTAAATAAGAGGGCATTGAAGGCATTGATACCGCTCACCTGTTGTAATGAAGCCTGATAGGTATACCTTTGAGTTTCACCCAAAATCGAAGTTAAAAAGCTTAATCTAAACCCATCCCAATTTGTAAACAATATTGGAATACAACATATATTTTAGCATAATCGAGTACATCAAGGGCCGATGAACTGCGCATTGAGTGTACATGTTGTCGCAATTTTATTAACTTCCCCATGAGCTATGCCCAATGACAGGGACAGTTTATACTATGACTATTAAACACTCTGAACCACTTTTGGGGTTTCATAAAGGATATTTACATCATTCATTTAAAGTAAACTTTCTTCTTAGAATATTCTCAGAATGCCACCAGAATGCACCATTTTATTGTTAATTTCAAAAGATTTCACCATATTATGTACTGTTTTCAGCGCTGGTTTTGTCAAGTATCGTTAAGAAAAGTTGCATCTTCTTTCTGTCTTATGAAACCACTTTTGGCATTTCATAAAGGATATTTCAATCGTTCTTTTGAAGTAAACTTTCTTCTATGAATGTTCTCAGATGCCACCAGAATTCACCGTTTTAAGGTTAATTTAAAAAAAAACACTGTATTATGTACTGTTTTCAGTGCTGGTTTTGTCAAGTATCGTTAAAAATGTTCATCTTCTTTCCGTCTTTTGAAACCACTTTAAGGGTTTTATTAAGGATGTTTAAACCATTATTTTAAAGTAAGCTTTCTTCTAGGAATGTGCTCAGAATGCCACCAGAATGCACCCTTTTATTGTTAATTTAAAAAAATATCGCTGTATTATTTACTGTTTGCAGTGCTTGTTTTGTCAAGTATTGTTAAAAAATTGCATGCATCTTCTTTCTGTCTTATGACACCATTTTTTGGATTTCATAAAGGATATTTATATCATTCTTTTAAAGTAAACTTTCTTAGAAGATTGTTCTCAAATGCCACCAGAATGCACCATTTTAATGTTAATTTCAAAAAAGTTCCGGGTTTTTTCCCTCTTTATGACGATTGTAACTTCTTTCTGTCTTATAATACCACTTTTGTGGTGTTTGGATATTTACATCATTCTATTGATGTAAACTTTTTTCTTAGAATGCCCCCAGAATGTATCTTTTTGGTGTTAATTAAAAAAATGTCCGACCCTAAATTATAGTTTTCTGAGAATCGATTTTTCTTCTTCTCAAGTTTACGTTTAAATCTTCTTTCTCACTTATGAAACCACTTTTTTTTTTGGTGTTTCATAGGGATGTTTACATCATTCTAGAATGCCCTCAGCATGCACCATTTTGATGTTAATTTCAAAAATTTTCAGGGGGAGGTCCCCCGTACCCCCCCCCCCTTATGGGAACCCCTCCCATACCCTCCCCAAGTGTGCCCCCCCCCCCCCCCCACTCAGAAATTTCTGGATCCGGGCCTGATGTCTATGGAAGTATTTTTACGTAAAGAAACTAAATCAAGAGCAAACAGGCACAAGGTATGGCAGGATACATTCCTGGTAATGGCATGGAGAAATGACATTTCTCCATGGTAATGGTTAGAAAAAAAAAGAATCTCTGAATTAACAACATTTAATAATTGTTTTCATGGGTAATGATATTTTTAAAAGAAATATTTAAAAAATATGAAAAATAGTAAAACACATATTTCTAGTACCTAACTTTTTCTTATAATTGTACCATATGAGAGCCCATACAAAGGCAATGCATAATAGTAAAGAAATTGATAGGTTTGAGTAATTATAAAGAGAAAGGAGTTATCTCCCTTTACAATTTTTTCAAAATAGTACCATATCGATGACATTTATAGCTTAATAAAATTCACATTTGGTGCCTGTTTTGTCTTAAATTAGTTTTCTATGAGGAAATACTACCATAGACATGGAATAAATAATACAAAACCAAATTACCATGTTTGTTTTCATTTGAAATAGATTTTATTGAAGAGGATTCTTTGAAAAGGACAAAAAAATAATAACTTCCAAATTTTCTCTTTGGGTACCATCATCCGATGCTCAAAAACAGCCACTTTAGACTATGCAATTAGGCCCTGCCGGCTGAAGGGAATGCTCCCCCGACCATGGGTAAGATCTTTAATAGAGTACCCCGGGAAAGAGACGTAAAAACGAATAAAGAAAGAAGACAAAATAAGGAAAATCAAATCCTAATCTGACACACCTTTTACAAATGGTCGTAGACCAAAAAATTGTACTCCAAAATATAATATTTTTTTCATTTTTCTATTAGATCAGGAACGTATATTAAAGATCTACGTCCCTGATTAGATACAGAGTCTTAAAACAAAACCATGATCGAATGTTTTATATATCGATACTTTGAAATTTCCCCAAATTTATGAGTTCAATACACCCTTATAGACTCCCTGTGGGTCAAATATCTAGATAAAAAGAATTAAACAAAAGAATGCATTTTTTTATTTAGAAAAACAGGGACCAACGCTCAATGAAGATTTACAGAAAATGTCATTGCAGCTATTTTTTCTCATTCGGTTCAATAAACGTCATTTCCGGAAATTTCGGAAGTCGGCGGAACAAAATGGCGTCGAACAAGAGAAAGCAAGATGAAAAGCATCTTAAAATACTTAGAGAAGTCGTGGCCCTGTCGCACAATAAACAGTGTTTCGACTGTCATCAGCGGGGGCCAACGTATATCAATATGACAATCGGGTCGTTTGTCTGTACGGCGTGTAGTGGTTTGCTGTAAGTATTAGCCAGCGTTCGTGTTCCGTAGTCTTCTGAGTTTCTGTCTAGAGGTGGATGTCAAATTAAGCGATGTGACTAATGTCAGTATGAATTGACATTTAATTCAATGAATAAGTTGAACTCTAATTTACTAAGTTACTACCAATCAAATGATCAGAACACTTACTGACTTGAAATTTACCTTGAGCTTAGAAATGAAAAAAAAAATCAATTTTCCTATCAATCATTGAAAACTCAGGGCTCCAGATAAGGGGAGTATTTCAAAAACTAAAATCTTTATTTCTACTTTGAACCCTATGGTGTCACTACTCATTAGAATCGTCTCTTCGAGACAATTCTAATGAGTAGTACCGCCATTGACCCGTTTACCGTGGACATCCTATTACCGGTGACTTCCGAGTATTCCGCATAGCGCCGCTACGCGCATGTGTAAAATCGTAACTTCCGTTTATCTTTCGGCTGCTGCTCAAGACTAATGTGTATAAAGCAAAAAAAAATTTCCTAAAGGGAAAGTGTGCATTTTTTTATTATTAAATTATAATTACGCAAGATAAATCATTTTTTCCCCCATATAAAACCATTTAACCTATTTGTATAATGTGACATATTCCATTGCCCCCACTGTGAAAAAATGTGACGGAAAATATTACAACTTTTCAGTTAAAAATTATGTTAACAGATAGCCTTTCTTAATAATGTTTGATAGAAGTTCAAGCCGATACCTGAAAATTATTCCGGGTGTCATTTTACCTCATCACCGATAATAGGACGAGTAACCAAAACAAACATGTCGGCGCACTCGCTACAGTTGAATATGATTATTTATGTCAAATTATGGGTGTATTTATATATTAAAGCTGAAAATCATAAAGAAATGTTTACTTTATATGTTTAATATATTTTTTAGTTAAAAACCTTATTAATTGATGAGAAATAGTCAGACGAATCCTTAGATCACCGGTAATTGGGTGAACCAGGATAACACGGTTAAACACCATAGGATTTGATGCTAAAATAAGTGAGAAAATGCTGGATTTGTGCAGTTTACTCCCGCTTATCTGGAGCCTGTTGTTGTTGTTTCTGCTGAGGTTTATAGTCCCGCATAATAGCTTTATCAGATTCGTCATCCCATTGTCTTTTCTGGAGCCCTGAAACTGTCTCTTAGTCCTACTTTTCAGAGCTGACAAGTCAGAATCATATTTTCTTTATCTTCTTCTTCTTCTCGTCTTCTTTATACTGTCAACAATCAGTCACCGATTATACAGACAGGGTCATAGGTTTATGAGGTTCACCAGGGACTGAACCCAGCCTGTCACTTTATCCTGTTACCGATAAACAAGTCATAATGTAACCTAAAATCCTGAGCGCCAAGGAGGGAAGCCATACAACCATGTCTTTTGTTTAACCTAGCTGTGGATTGAATTCCTGAACTCCCAGAGCTCAACCACTGAGCAATGCATAGATCTGATCTAGTTGCGATATCGTAACTGTATTGTGGATACAGTTACGGGACTAGGATCTTTACAATGGCGCAAGCTGAATGTGATTCACAGGCAGCGAGTTCTTCTTCCCAGTTGTACTTGTAAACGAAAATGTATGTATCAGTTTGGAATGCATTTTTTGACACTCTGGTGTGTATTATCAGGTTTCGTGCATCTAAAATTGAGTTTCTCCTGATTTAAATTTTACTATGTACAGTCAACGGGCATTGCTTTTCGAGGGATGGTCGGCCATTTTGGAAAAAGATGTCACATAACCTCTTACTACATAGTACATAAATATTCCATATATGGAGTGTGTAGTAAAAGCGCCACTCGTGTCAACTATGGCAAGAAAATCTCTAATACATAAATTTAAGCTTTGTAGTTGTTATTTAAGCTGCCACCGTTAACCCAGGGCCTTTTTTCCAAAAATTTGGAAGGAGCCTTAGCCTTTCCATTTGGGAAATTCAAGCGCGATTCTCGACCAAATTGGGAAAAGTAGACTGACTTCCCAAATACATAAAAACTGAATTGAAGAACTTACAGTAAATAGAAAGTTTTATTAATTTAAAATCAGAAAATAAATCCATTTAACACTAAAGAGTGACTGGCAAATGAATAAAACAAAATTGTATTTTTTTATATCTTTTTTGGGAAATTCTCCACCAAAATTGGGGAAAAAAAGAGGTTTTCTGCAATTGGGAAGTCACCGAAAGTCTGCCTCTATTATAGAAGGTAAAAAAGCCCTGTAACCATATTAGTAAGGGTGAAACGATTAATCGCGATCTGGATTGAACCGCGATTTTATGCCCTCGATTCGATCTGATTCAATTCGATTTAGGAAATGTCATTTTCGATTCGATTTATATGTAGAAAACTCGCTTCTATCCCTACTATCTATCTATCTATCTTTTCATACTGCAACACCATCATATGAGTATTACGTGAAGCTGCGCTTCTGTGTGATAAATAGCGAATTAAAATGTACCTCTATTATATACGGTAAAGTATGAGTTCGAAAGATTAGAGATCCCGCACAGGCTTTTTCATCCGTTACGAGTACGTCTATGTTTACTTTGCCGGTTTCCTGTGTCATTCTACGCATGCGTGAGCAATTGCTTGTCTCAATTGTGATGTAATTCTTCGTTCACATTACGTATCTCGGTACTGCTTCGACTATTTCAAATAAATTAATAATTCTGTAAACGTTGGATATTTTATTACCTTCAACCTAATACGCTCATTACTTTAAAAAATAAAGACGTACAATTCAGGTAAGAAAATTAAATTATAAACTATTGTGATTTATTTTTGATACCGAATATACAGCCCGACATACGTTTCAACACCCGGATAATAGGTGTAAGAATGTATGGTGAATTCCCGCGATATGTCAAGTAACAATCCAAGTCCGCTCCAAAATCGAAAGCAAAGGCGACTGGCAGCATTGTTAACGAACTTAAACCGGTGAGTGAAATTCAGAAACAGTAATATTCAGATGTATCGATTATTACAATCTTCATTTAAGATGAATAACTATCCTCTCCTTTACACCCTTCTGTACCTTGCTAACGGAGTAGACCGTTACCAGGCAGCTGTAAATGATTGATGACATTGGTCTACACTGCTGCTTGCGCATAGAAAATCATAATAACATAGAAGAATTGGTATGTCAATACTGCAAACCATCTACATAATAAATAAGGTGTATTGTTATGAACAAAATCATATAAGTCAGAAATATACATGTATTAAACCCTTCCATGCAGTTTTCCAAACTTTAACCCCTACTTTTTGGCCCTGAATGTTCATGTATTTTGTTTTTAATATCAACTGTTATTGCAGGATGTCATCTACTTAGTACATTAATTTATTGCAATGTAAAATCGAATCGAATCGAAAATAATCGAATCGTGTTATAAAAAATCGAAATCGAATCGAATCGAATTTTTTTGAATCGTTTCAGCCCTACATATTAGCAATAAAATAAACGTTTAAATTTACCTAGGCAAAACTAATCATCAAATTCAACATTATTTCCACATCTCTGTAAGTTTTCCAATTATTAACGAAAAGCCTTATATGTTCAGTCATATCAAATTATTAAGCATGTGCAGGTTCTGTCTCGGCTTCGAAAAACAAAACAGAAAATGGGTCCGTTGACACTAAATGTTTTTTTATGGTCTGCGGGTAAGTTATTACTTTACTATAGATTTAAGAAGGTTATGCCCAAAAAGTATGGTTAAATATCAGTTTAAAGAATGATAAATCATTAACTGTTTGAACATATATATATAAAATCTTTAAACAACTGCTTTAGAATTTGCGCCATTGTAGAGATGCTAGCATACTTTAGCTCTATTGTACTTGTCTAGAGTTAGAGGTACGGTACCGCAGCTATGCATCCGAATCAACATGATCCACTTGTACTGTATTTTATAATCATTGAAAGAAAAACTAAGAATGCTAATTCTTTTTTGTCTGGCAATGACAAAGTTGCAATAGCTGGACAAAATGGCTTTTTGCAACAGAGTCAGAAATCTGTGTTCTAAGGACACAGTTGAGTGTACTTAACGAGGGTCATACAATCTAATATAGAACATAGACTAGAGCGCACACAGAATTGATGGGGTAGGTTGCATGGATTTTACCTGCAACTACAGGAAAACAGAGTTGCTATTATTAGTGTTTAGGCCAGAATCCTAATTTGATCCATGGGTCATTTTGACCCATTACAACTGAAAACAGTTGGTCATTTTCAAAATCTGTGGGTCAAGATAAACTTGAACGAAAATGGTACATTCCCAGTGTAAATTCATTAGATTTCTTTGTGTTGATGCACAATTTACAAAACTTCTTATTTCTTTTATCATCCTAAGTAAACCAAGATGCGTAGATATGGAGCAATTTCTGTTGAAATTTTCTAAGAGTCTCACTGGTTGATGAGGAAGGCACATCTTTAGAGGGCTTGTCACTTGTTTTTTATTTCTTTGCTGCCGATTCGCCGGTAGTGTAAAAGGAAAGAATAGACTACTGTTTTTCAGTAGACATTTTCAAGTTATGACGATTCAGAGACGTTTTGATTCAATGCACTGCTTGGACTCGTAAAGCATGGTTTATTATCATCTGGGTGCTGTATTGTTAAAGAGTCTGGTTTAAATCAAGCACCTTAGGTACCGGTATCGAGTTCAGGAAATATTGGGCTAAAACACAGATCTGAGATGCGGACTTCTAAAGGCCATATTTTCAGGGCGATATACAATGGACCAAAAAGGCCATATTTTCAGGGCGATATACAATTGGCCAAAATGACCAATTAATTTTATTTTCATGCGTCATTTTCAAAAAATCTGCATCAATGGCGCAAAAACGCGACCTAGTCTTAACACTGTATTGTAGTCTCGCAGGGTTTGATTGGCTCCCTCGGGAAGTCATCTGCTTGGCCATGAGAAAACTTGGTGCAGAAAATTGGATTGTCAGTCTGGTTCAGGGATTTACGCAAATACTCGTAGCTGTGTTCCTGTTGGTGAGGGTTACAGCAATGAGTTTGAGGTGAAAGTCTGTGTCCATCAGGACTCTATACTCAGTCTACTGCTCTTCATCATTGTACTAGAAGCCCTCTCGCGTGAGTTCCGGACAGACCACCCCTGGGAAGATCACTATGAAGGTAATCTTAA
Organism: Gari tellinella; assembly: GCA_922989275.2. Taxonomy (NCBI): domain Eukaryota; kingdom Metazoa; phylum Mollusca; class Bivalvia; order Cardiida; family Psammobiidae; genus Gari; species Gari tellinella. The sequence goes on from OV277871.1 coordinate 38,943,085, forward strand.
GTGACCATCACAGAGTCACTTTAGGAATTTGTCAGGAGACTTTTGGGTTGAAAAGAGACTATGGAGAAGAAAGGGCTTAGAGTGAATGCTGGCAGGACAAAAAACATGATCTGTGGCTTATGTAATGGTTACAAACACTGGGTGTACAAGAAATGCAGTGGTCTCAGGAGGCTGAACATTGGAAGACTCCAGATGTTCTTGCTGCCTGGGAACCACTAGTCCCATTGACTGCAGGGCAGAGAGAGATGTCCAAGTTGGCCTAGATAAACTGGACATGGTTACTTCCTTCTGCTACCTTGGGGCATGCTGTTGGCAGCCAGTGGCTGTGACCTCGCAACCATGGCTCATGCTGTTAAAGTGCCTTAGAAGAAATTCAAGGAGCTACTGCCTGTCCACTCGTCGCGTCACCTTTCCTACAAGACATGGAACCGCATCTACAGCATGTGCGTTCAAACGGTTATGCTCCATGCCAGTTTAACCTGGCCTCTGCCCAAGCCAACCCTCCAGCATCTGCAGCGTAATGACAGGGCCATGATCAGAAAGATTTGCAATGTCGAGCCAGAAGATGTGACCACTGTCCAATTCAGGGAGCTGCTAACACAGCTTCGCATAGAGGACTTGAAGCTCATATTGAAGGAGAGAGGGCTTTGCTGGTATGGGCATGTTGTACTCTCCTTTGGAGCTATCAAGTGCCCCAGAGACATCGAAATTGCAGGAAAGTGTGGGCCTTGGAGGCCTAAGATATCATGGAGGGAGCTGACTGTGAGAGACAACAGGTTTTCGGCATGTAAGCTATGACCCGACTCGAATAGAAATTGTGGTCAACGATTTGAGGGTTTGACAACATTTTGTCAACTGAAAACATCAAGTGGTGATTCGAATAGAACTTATTGACAAGTAACGGCCTTGGTCGTATTCGAATCAGGACAACTATCGCGTTTAACTATTTTACTTATAAATTAGCAAAAAAAAAATTTTTTTTTAAATTTCATGAAACTTCAGGAAATGTTCTTTTATGATGATTATTGAATGTATGGATAGATTTTAGGGTATTTTATCCACGTTTGGTGGTGGTGGAGTGGGGGGGGTGGGGTAGCAGCTGGGGGTAGTGTCATAGCCTACGGGCCGAATGCCTATGTGAGAGACCACAAATAATAGGGACTCACAGCAGTTGACCCAAATGATAGAAAAATCTGAAGGTCCTGTGTAAAAAGAAAACATGCTTGCAGATAAAGCCAGTTACCTGGAAGGGAGTTGACTGTTGTTTACATTGCTCATATAATACATATTCACGACTGTTTAAAATGGAACTTTTTTCTTCAGTGATGAAATAAATTAAAGGCGTAAAAAGGCGTATTTATGGGGTAAAGGGTTAAACAAAAAATCCATTTATGAAGATGATGAGGGTTGCATGCAACTGGTCATACTCGTGGGATCACCCCATGAAGTCCATCAGGCCCCCGAGGTTATAAAACTTAAAACGAACTCTGTGCTCAAAACTCAGTTTTGATCTCATGCTCTAGTTTTTACATAACATGCATTAACTTATTTCTGTTTCCTCATTTGGATATATCTTTACCGTAGATTTATGTACGAAAATACTCGTTGTATATAAAATGTTCGCTGGAGAATTATGAGCTGAGAAAAGTTCTGAGTTTTGAGCACAGAGTTCGTTTTAAGTTTTATAACCTCGGGCCCAGGTCAGGGTCAAACTTTAAAGCTAGAGCACCAGAAAATTGCATGTGACTTTCTGCCATCCTGAGATGATCTCTCACGCCAAAGTTGTTAACCAGAGCTAATTGGCCATTGGCATTAGAAAAAATAGAAAAAAAGCATGTTCTAAACGGATGTAAGGGAGAAAATGGTGGAAGTTACTATATGCTTCGTTCAAATACATCCTCTTTGTAATATCTGTAATCAGGGCCCAGATAAGTGGAGTATTTCAAAAACTAAAATCTTTATGCTTGCATTAAACCTTATAGTGTCACTTCTCATAAGAATTGTCTATTTGAGGTGATTCTAGTGAGTAGTCACACCATAGGATTTGTTGCTGAAACGAGTGAGATAATGCTGGATTTGGTTAGTTAATGCATCTTATCTCGAGTCTTGTGTAGTTTAATATTAACATTTTCATAGAAGGATCTGTGTATCCCTATGGGAATCATTTGTCAAGACATAAGCATTGTCATACGGTCTGAGTAAGCATGACTGAGGTTGCATGTCTGCATCATATTTATATTGATTGCAGTCGATTCAATTGAAAGCTTTAGGCCTAAACTGTGTGGAAATTTGTAATCAATATTTGAAACGATTTAACAGCCTGAGTTGCCATGAAAATACACCTGTGGCTATCCCAGCATCTGTAAATCACATCTCTTTTAACCCATTACCCCGTAGCCTGTTTCTATTTTGCAGACATGTTACAACTTAAAGCAGGTTGAAAGTAACCCAGAATGTTCCTTAACCCATTACCCCATAAATACACCTTTTTATGCCTCTAGTTTATTCGTCCATTGAGGAAAAATAGTTCCAATTTACACAATTATGAATATGTAAATAATGTACCATATGAAATATTTTCTATATTCTAGCAGATCTATGTTTGCTTAAAGCAGGCTGAAAGTAAAGCAGAATGTGCCTTAAGGTACATTCTGCTTTACTTTCAACCTGCTTTAAGTAGAACCTTGTTTTCAAAACTAGAAACAGGCTATGGGGTAATGGGTTAAGGCACATTCTGCTTTACTTTCAGCCTGCCTTAAGGTACCATTTGATAGAAATGGATTTTTTTATAGTCTAACATATTCGTGACTGTATAAAAAGAAACTATTTTCTTCAGTGGAGGAATAAATTATAGGCTTGAAAAGGCATATTTAAGGGGTAATAGGTTAAATCCTTTTCTCTCATAGCCAACAGTGCAAATATCTAAGGAGGGGGGGGGGGGCTATTTAATCATTTACTCCATAGCCCTTTTCTAGTTTTGAAAATAGGTTTATCACTTAATTGACCCTTTACCCAGTAGCCTGTTTTCAATATTAAAGACAGATGGTTGCTAAAAGCAGGTTGAAAGAAATGCAGAATGCACCTGAAGGTGCATTCTGCTTTACTTTCTGCCTGCTTTAAGCTATTATCTGCTAGTGCTATAATATAAAAAATACTTTGTGTGGTACAATTCAGAATTGTGCATAACTTTATAAATTGGAACTATTTTCTTCAGTGGAGGAATAAAATGTGCTGAAAGGCTATTCTGTCGGGGAAAGGGTTAAAGCAGCTTGCGTCTCCAGGTGCATTCTGCTCTACTTTCAGCTTGCTTTAAGCTATCCTCTGCTAGGATAGTGAATACAATATAATCATCTTATGGTAAATATTTATGACTGTAAAAATTTATAGTACTTTATTAGTAGCTATTAGCCGCTATTAATTTTAGTGGAGAAGTGAATTTTTCTATCATTCCTGCTTAAATCTTCCAACTAAAATAGTAAATGAGTAATCTACTATCTAGTACCCCAAAAATCAAAACCTAGATATGCAAACTAACACTGAAGAGTTTGTTATTCTTTCCCAGAAAAACTCATTGTTGCTTAAACAAATATCTTTGTTTCAAACGGTTCAAAGCCAGATGAGACGGTGAGTAACCTGATCAGCCCCTGAACTGATAACACTCAAGAATTTCTTGAACTTTACAATGTATATGCATTTTAAAAAAATCATTTATTTTCTTTATTTTGCATTGCATTTTTGTTTAAGTTCATTTAAACCCATAACTCCCTAAGCCTGTTTCGAATACAGGACGAGGTGCATGACCACTTTACCTTAAAGCAGGTTGAAAGTAAAGTAGATTGCGCCTTAACTCTTTCCTCCCTGATCTTTTAAATGGAAAATTCCAGTTTACATTTTAGTCTAGTCCATTTCTGACTTTCAGGGGTTGTTTTTTTCAATGTTTGGCATTATGAAAAACAGTGAAGACCCTGATCAGAGGGCTCCTTTCGGAGCCCTCTGATTTGGGCCTTCACTGTTTGCACAGGACATGTGTACTATACACATGCACACTTTTGGAAAAGGACGCCTATAGACGGGACTAGGGTTCAAAGGGTTAAGGTGCATTTCGCTTTTCTCTCAGTCACTGTCTGTTTTAAGCTATGTTCTGCTAGGATAAAGAAAATATTTCTTGTGGTACCATACATATTTATGACTGTATAAATTAAGAGGAACTATTTTCTTCTGTGTGTGATCGAAAAAGTTAAAGGCATAAAAAGGCATTTATAACTATGGAATAATGAGTTAACCCATTACCCTTTTTAGCTCACCTGGCACGAAGTGCCAAGGTGAGCTTTTAGGATAGCTGGATGTCCGTCGTCCATCGTCTGTCCGTCCGTCTGTTCACAATTGTTCGTTAACACTCTACCGGCTACAAATCTCATTGGATCTTCATGAAACTTGATCACAATGTTTGTCTAGTGGAAATCTAGGTCAAGTTCGAATGTGGGTCATGTTGGGTCAAAAACTAGGTCACTAGGTCAAACCATAGAAAAACCTTGTTAACACTCTAGAGGCAACAAATCTCATTGGATCTTAATGAAACTTGGTCAGAATGTTTGTCTCATTGATATCTAGGTCAAGATTGAATGTGGGTCATGTCCGGTCAAAAACTAGGTCACTAGGTCAAATCATAGAAAAACCTTAACACTCTAGAGGCTACACATCTCATTGGATCTTTATGAAACATGGTAAGAATGTTTGTCTCATTGATATCTAGGTCAAGTTTGAATATGGGTCATGTCCGGTCAAAAACTAGGTCACTAGGTCAAATCATAGAAAAACCTTGTTAACACTCTAGAGGCTACAAATCTCATTGGATCTTGATGAAACTTGGTCAGAATGTTTCTCTTATTGATATCTACGACAAGTTTGAATATGGGTCATGTCCGGTCAAAAACTAGGTCACGAGATTAAATCATAGAAAAATCTTGTTAACACTCTAGAGGCTACAAATCTCATTGGATCTTGATGAAACTTGGTCAGAATGTTTGTCTCATTGATATCTATGACAAGTTCGAATATGGGTCATGTTAGGTCAAAAACTAGGTCACTAGGTCAAATCATAGGAAAATCTTGTTTACACTCTAAAGGTTGATTGTGGGTCATGTCCAGTCATAATCTAGGTGAGCGATTTAGGGCCATAGTGGCCCTTGTTTTCTAGTATTAAATATAGGTGACCACTTAAAGCAGGTTGAAAGTAAAGCAGAATGCACCTTTGGGAGCATTCTGCTTTGCTTTAAGCTACAATCTGCCAGGATATAGAAAATATTTTTTGTGTCAATGCATATTTATGACTGTATAAATTAGAACTATTTTCTTCAGTGGAGGAATAAATTGAAGACGTAAAAAAAGGTATTGGTGGGGTAATGGCCAATAAGTTAAAATTAAATAGACAGGATAATGTCTTCCCAACCACAGCAGACAGTATTGTTAAATGGACTAAGTCCCTTCACTGACTATCATGTAAGTTGTACTTTATATTTCAGACGAGGCCTCAATCCTCCTCACAGGGTGAAATCTATATCTATGGCCAGTTTTACACCAGAAGAAATGGACTTCGTCAAATGTCACGGGAACGAGGTATGATGTCATTTACATTTTCACACACTTAGCTCATTGTTACCCCTTAGAAGTGCCTTTTAGCAGATTTATTTATTCCTCATAGACAGATCTCCAGATAAGGAGGGTATTTCAAAACATAAAATCTGTATTTCTGCATTAGACTCTATCATGGTGTCACCACTCATTAGAATCTATATCATATGTGATGCAAGCCATGTTTAAAATAACAATCAACATGGACCATGTATCACGAGAGTGCTCATCAGCAGCAGCATACAACAAGACATAAAATTCATTTCACTCTTAGTCATCGCAACACCACCGAATCTGTTAGTAACATTACTCGATGATACGGTAGTATTGCACTAAGAAGATCAACATGAGTTATCACACATATATTTAACACAACTAAAAATTGGGCATAGTATGTACATAAATAAACAAATCACAAATATTTCACTTATTTAATTTTACATTGGTTATAATTTAAGATCTTGATCTAGTTCTATGAATTTTGAAACCCACAAAGACAATGAAGGCAAACCAAAAACACACTTGCCCCGCACATTAGACAAAAAAGGGAAAAAACATGCAACCCAAGCTGACGAGTTGAATTTTATACCCCTGTAGGTAGTAAACATTGTATAGTTAATCAATGCGCTCATTATAAGTGCTTTCATTGGGAGGCATACTTGACTAACATTGCTTGTTGTTCTTCCAGTTTTGTAGGAAAGTTTGGCTTGGTCTCTATGACAACAGAATTGGTAGCCAATCAGAGTCAAGAGATGAGAATAAAGTGAAGGACTTTATGGTACACAAGTATGAGAGGAAGCGTTACTATGTTGCTCCAACAGAGACAATGAAAGAAGAGGCCAAAAGGATGAATGAATCTGCAATATCAAAAGCACCAGGCACTAAACCCCTGAAGTCTTTACTGGGCGAGAATGCTCCAAAGCTACAAGTTGGCCAGGTAGTTGATGATAGTGTTAGTCATTGTTTAGCATGTTTCAGGGCGCCAGATACGACGGGTGTTTCAAGCACTAACTTTCTTAACCAATTCCCCCATAAATACGCCTTTTTCCTCTTTTAATTTATTCCTCCACTTAAGAAAAGAGCTACAATTTATACAATCATGAACCTGAACCATAAGAAATATTTGCTAAATCCTAACTGATGGTAGCTTAAAGCAGGCTGAAAGTAAAGCAGAATGTGCCTTAAGGCACATTCTGCTTTACTTTCAGCCTGCTTTTAGTGGTTATCTATCTTCAAATCTAGAAACAGACTATGGGGTAATGGGTTAATTCTCTATGTGATCACTCAATTAGAATCGTCTCGAAGAGATTTGAGACCATTCTAATGAGCAGTCACAATTTACGGTTTAGAGGATACATAACCCATTACCCCATAGCCTGTTTCTTGCTTTTAAGACAAGTGACCATTTAAAGCATGTTGAAAGTAAAGCAGAATGCACCTTTAGGTGTATTCTGCTTTACTTTCAGCCTTCTTTAAGCTACCTTCTGCTAGAATAAAGAAAATGTTTTCTTATGATGCATATTCATGAATGTATAGAATAAAACTTATTTCTTCAGTGGAGGAATAAATAAAAGGCTTAATATTATAAGGAGTATTTATGGGGGAATTGGAGAAAAGGAGAAACCATTGGAAAGGTTTAGTTTACCCATTCTTAAAAAATGTCTGGAGCCTTGATGTTATTTATAGCCTGAAGTTAACTTTATCCGTATAAAAAAAGTATGTCTGTCCATCCGTAGGTCCCATGGGTAACATTTATATGCCCCACTTTAAACGAAGAGGGGGGTGGTATACTGCATTACACATGTCAGTCCAGCTATCTGACTGTCGATCAGTACACCAAATGGTTTGCAATAAAAAACTTACTAATCCCTCACTCTGCAGTTCTCATATTTAGAAGGGAGATAAGTCATGATCACAGAGTAGATAACCTCAATTTCTTTTCCAGTCAGTAGGTCAAAGACTTTGGTCATTAAGTAATGTAACGTAAATTCATTTTACTGCTCATCCTATTTCAGAGACGCATACTTTTCTCTGAGGATGCAATGATTTCCAAATATGTGTGTCCTTAGGATGCAAAAAATCACCCCTACATAACATATACTTTGTTTTATTTGCTTCCATTCTCGATTGGTGAACAATATTGATATTTCAATTGTTACCAGACACTGTAGCAACAGTGTATGTTAAACGTATTCTGATTGGATAAACTAAATTTGCAAAGCAATCAGATTTTAACTTGTGCATGGTATTAAATATCAATTATTTACTATTTAGCCCCCAGTAGGATAGTGGGTGGGTGGGGGGGGATTTAGAATACACCCACAGCCCGGACTGGATGAGTGGTTAGACCCCACCAAAAAGTGACACTAATTCATTCACACACATGCATTTACACTGGGGCTATTTAACCATAATTGTGTTGCAGTGCCGTTTAACCCAGACAAACAAACAAACAAGCAGTGGTAAACTGGTTCATTTCATGTCGAGATAATGACCGAATATGGAGTAAAGTTCCACCATGTATCAGTGCTTTACACTGATATGATTTCTACTTTATGGGTTGTGAACATACAATCAAATTTTATGAATTGATACATAGGATCTGTTTTCCACTATAAGCTTAGCTTTCTTCGATACTAGAAACAGGCTATGGGGTAAAGGGTTAATAATAAATTTCTAGCTTCATTTCTTTCTTCTCATTGTTTGAATTTTTCAAATTATTTCAAACACAACAAATAAGATAAACAACCCATTATCTTTAAAAATTTGGCTTAAAAATTTGACCGCATAAAAGTCAGTCTGTATCCGTCCCTTAACCCTATCCTTACGAAAAGTTCAGTACGTGCATCATTTGCAAACAGGACAGACCCAGTTTACAGGGATCCTGAAGGAACCATCTGATCTGGGTCTGCACTGTTTGGCATATTTTTAAATACATTTAGAAAAAACCAATGAAAAATGAATGTCAACTTGTCATTATTTATAAAATAAAAGGTTCCAGTTGGTAAGTCAGCAGAGTAAGTGTTAATCAGATAATTATGGGTACACTGTAGGTCAACTTAAAACTAAGACAGGTAAACAGTCGGAATTATAACATACACTGAACTCAATAATACTACGGTCAAATCTTAACTCTATTCATGCTAATGCGTATATTGACCCTTTTGAAAGCAGTGTAGACCCTACTAATCAGACAGCTCCAGAAGGAGCTGTCTGATTAGGGTCTACACTGCTTTCTTACAGAATCTGTCTGATGTGAATCTGCACTCTTTCCTGGGAAACATTTTTCTTATTTTGTTAGCCATTGTAATAGTTCAGATTCATGCTGAAAGTTTCAATTTCTTTATAAATAATCAAATCTGAATGGTAGTGAGTTTGGAGCCTTATTAAGGTAGCTTTTTACGAAATAATTGGTAAAATAGTCGTTTTATACTTTTTTTACAAATCCGGATAGATAAAGGTATTTTCTACAAGTTACCAAATTCTCTCTTGCTTAAACAAACGCTTTCTCTGTCATTTTACCGGTAAATCATGCGTCAGATTCCCCGTTGGGTGCCTCAATTGCATAGATTACGTGACTAGATAGGTGGTTTATTCCGAAGCTGTCAGAGGTGATTTACGACTTTTACCGTTTTAAAATCGTTATTTTTATATGATTGGCTTTGTTAATTTGGGGCGGAGTTTAACGAAATCGTTGATGATAAGCTGGGTCATGTTATTTGTTGAAAAAGAAGGTCTTAGTTGAATACCGGGCAGTCACGAGAGCCTAATTGACACATCAGTCAGTTAATTGGAGTTTCCAGCATTACATGATTTGAAGCAAGCGGTATTTTTGAAAACTGCTAACTTTCGCAGTTGGTGTTCGATTTTCGTGCTTTTTGAAGCAGATGAAAGGGTATTATCTCCTCGAGGGAACCGTGTCTCAGAAATGTTATAAGTAGCTCCAGTGGTCCGTTATAAAGCGTTATGTAATAGTGGTTGACTTTAAACCGTAAAAAAACTTTGATGTTACATAACAAACGTTTGAAGCGGTATTTTAAAAATCTGAGACACGGATCCCTAGACATGTTTATAAAGAGTATTTTGGGCTTTTTTAATCATGTTACAAATAAAGTTGGCTTTGATATCGTTGTTTGAATTGTTTCTTAAATGTTCTTATAAAATCGTAAAAAATTAAAATATTTTTTGTAAATTGGCATATTCTGATGGGATGTGTACCATTTTCACCCGTCAGATATAAAATTGGGGGGAAAATCATCAATCAAGACAATAAATTAGAAAAATCCGCTTGCAGTATCGATCGTAAACTGCTACCTTAACACTGAGTTAAACGGGTTTCTTGTTTGTCTCTATACTGATAGAAACATACATGTATATCTAACAAAAAGCATCTCTCAGATTTTACAAAATTGCTATAATATCTAAAACTATATATTCTTTGCTGAACTCATGGCTGCCTTAAGTCTGCAGTAATATTGAAACTATTTTTTATGATACAATTTATAACTGTATCTTCAGTGGAGGAATAAAGTAGTGCTTATAAAATTAACTGCATAAATATCTATCTTTATCCATCCTTTTTAACCCTTCTGCAAAATGAAAAATAGCGCAAACCATGATCAGAGGGCTCCCAAAATGGGCCCTATGACCTCTGTCAATGCATCGGACAAATGTACTCTTCACAGGTACACTGTTTGTGAACATAGCTTATACACATGTCACTAGGACTCAATGGGTTAAAGACCATCTAAACACATTTAGGGTAGTCATGTGACAAAATGATTTCGTAATCTCTGATCATGAAGAGCTATTGTAAACTCATCCAGTCATGTGATAGCAAGTTGTAATTAGTTGTAAGAGGGTGGGGGGAACACATTCAACCCTATCAACGAGTATGCTTGTCATTCAGAAACCTGTTGAGATGACACTGTCATGTCCTATGAAAACAGTGTAGACCCAGATCAGAGGGCTCCTACAGGAGCCCGCTGATCAGGGTCTACACTGTTTGTCATTTTGCAGTAAATTGTTAAAATCAATCCTAATTAATGTAAAATTGGTGTAGACTAATTTGAAAATGGAATTGTCCATTTGAAATTTCAGGGGAGGATGTCAGTTAAGTTCACAATCACATACTTATACAGGTTGTTACTTGGTGTTACAATCAGTGGGGATACTACCACTAGTTAGCACACTTGTTAACCCAATACCCCATAGCCTGTTTCTAGTTTTGATGATAGTTGACCACTTAAAGCAGGTTGAAAGTAAAGCAGTAAAGCTTAAAGCTATTATCTGCTAGAATATAGAAAATATTTCTTATGATTCTTATTTGTGACTTTATAAATTTGAACTATTCTCTTCAGTAGAGGATTGAATTAAAGGCGTAAAAAGGTGTATTTATGGGGTAATGGATAAAAGCATTTTTTGTCTGTTATGTACCATTTGACTAGAAGTTGCAAACAGGTTTGATCCTGTTAAGATTCCAAGGGTCCTCAGTGTCTGATTAGGATCTAAACAGTTTGGCACACATATATATATATATAAATTTCTGAAGACAATTGGACACTTAAACTATTATCTCAAGAACACTTTTGACATTAATATGAAACAGATGGTATGGTAACACCAAAGAGCTTAACCCATAACTTGTTATCATTTCAACAGTCTCCCAAAACTTTATCATCCAAAAACCTATAAAAAATTAAATGTGTGTGTTAACTCTTTGAACCCTAGTCCCGCATATAGGAGTGCTTTTCAAACAGTGTACATGTGAATAGTACACTAACAGTGAAGACCCTGATCAGAGTGCTCCGAAAGGAGCCCTCTGATCAGGGTCTTCACTGTTTGTCACAATGCCAAACATTGACAAAAACATCCCTTAAAAGTCAGAAATGGACTCTAGACTAAAATGGAAACTGGAATTGTCCATTTAAAGTTTTAGGGAGGAAAGAGTTAAACTAATAATATTGATCACTATCAGACTTCAAGCTAGTTGGCATTTAATAAGGATCCTGATTATTTGGAAATGCCCATTTAGTCAAGCCCATAGTAGGAAATTTGTTCAGTGATTATATTGTGTGACGACCCTTCGGATGTTAGTACCAGTTGTCATTGATAAACAAAACCTTTGAACTGTACCAGTATACACTATACAGTAAAACCTCTCTATTACGACCACTACATGAGATAAAGTTTTAGGCAGGTGACTACTTAAAGCAAAATGACAGTAAAGCAGAAAGCTCCTATAGGAGCTTTCTGCTTTACTGTCATCTTGCTTTAAGCTGCACTCTGTCATACATTCCATCAATAAAGCCTACATTTCAGTAGTTGTATTAGAGAGCTTTTACTACAGTAACTATGAACATTGACCTGTACTTTATTGATTATTATAAAGTAATCTTACTCACATCATGATCGTATGAAATTCCTTAACTCTTTGAACAGTCTAATTTCTATACCCTTACATGACATAGTCCAGCCATATTGTTTTTGGTCCGTCTGTTTGTCTTTCTGTCCACAACGTTAACATTGGTCATAACTTTAAAACTACATGTGATAGAGCTTTAGTATTTAAAATGTGTACTCAACTCCAGAATCCCTTGGGTGCAGTACAACTTGGGTCATGTTTGACAAAGGTCAAGGTCATTTAGAGGTCAAAGAAGCTTAAATGTAATCTTTGCTTTAACTTTAGAACTACATGACTGTGATAGAAACATCATATTTTTCATGTGTACTTCACCACAGAGGTCCATTCTATGATAAAGCACAGTTAAAGAGTGGTCTCATGTCAGACAAATGTCATGGTCTCTTAGAGGACTTGGTCACATCAGGGAGCATATAGTGTTAAAATGATAGACAAGTGTTGTTTTTAAACAAGAAAAAAAGTACTTTGAAAGCAGAGGAGTTGATTGTCATTAACTAAGCATCTGACAAGTTTTATGCCGATAAAATGTGGGCAGATTTGTAATTAGGTAGATACTGCTTTCTGACGTAGCAAAAATAATTGATCAAATTAGTGTGTGTGTATATAATCAGTGATGTCATCTCAGATGGTCAGTAGAACAGTCAAACTTATAAATAGTTTTGAAGGCAGGTGATAACTTAAAGCAGACTGAATGTAAAGCAGAAAGCTCTTCTTACACTTTTAACCTGAGATAGCTATGTCTGTACTGTTTACAGTGATAATATCATACATAATTTATCTGACTTCGTTAATGATAGGAGGACCAAGCACCAGGAATGCTGTCATTCACCGACCAACCTGATACTAATATGAATATTCATGAGAGTAATGTGAATATTCATGAGAATCCCTTCTCCAGTGAAGCGGGTTCAGTGGCATCACTTTACATGGCCACAGGTGCTGATGCCACGCAGACAAATATGACAACCAATCAGGACTTGTTTTCTGGTGGTGTTAGTACAGTGCCACCTAGTGTTAGTACAGCGCCACCTGGTGTTGTGGAAGAGGTATTTCTGGACAGTGTACAGTACAACCTGTGTAGAGCAGTCTCTCAATAAAGTAACACAGCAATCTCTAACCCATTACCCCATAGCCTGTTTATAGTATTGAAGATAAGTGATCACTTCAAGCAGGTTGAAAGTAAAGCAGAATGCGCCCTAAGGCGCATTCTGCTTTACTTTCAGCCTGCTTTAAGCTACAATCTGCTAGAATATACCAAAAATGTTTCTTGTAGAACTATTTTCTTCAGTGGTGGAATAAATCAAAGGCGTTAAAAGGCGTATTTATGGGGTAATGGGCTAAAGAAGGATTTCAGTTAAAAGACAAAAAAATTTGACACCCCGAGAAATTATTGTTGACTACATGTAATGATGTATCATAAAAGTTGAAAAAATTGCTTTAATAACTCAGTAATTTGTCTAAACGGTGGAAACTGAATGACAAACAGTGTAGACCCTGATCAGACTGCTCCCTCAGGAGCAGTCTCATCAGGGTCTACACTGTTTACTCAGGCCTCTCTTTCTATTTACATGTACTTAGGATCAATCCATCAATACAAGACCAAAGTACATGTAATAGAGAATTTCAATCCCTTGTTGGATCTTTGTGCACTATTACCGGACTTTAAATTTATACACTTTTGAGTGACAGATGTACACCAGAATCTACTGTACTGATATTAAGCACCTGAAACACATTCTATATCAACAGATATTCCCCATGCAATATATTTACACATACCCTACCTCAATTCCTGCCAGAATCACAATGTCATACCGTACCAGTATTATTAAAATCAACAAGATCCCATAGCTGTCAATATTTAAACTCCACCAATCCTGAGTCCTCAAATATTAATATATGAAACACACAAAGTGGCACCAACCCACTGTAGCTATTAAGCCAATTATGCTCTACTCTATAAAATCCCACCCATTATTATAAGCTCACCTGGACACTAGAGTCATTAGAGGGGTAGTTCATCCCTTGTCATCCATTGTCTTCAATTTTTCTGTTAACATACTGTGGACATTGCATAATTTCAGGTATACAAATGTATACGAACATATACATGTACAAAAAACCCTCTCTAAACGGAAACTCTTTGGAAAAGATGATTACAATCTATACTACGAAAGACAGGTGGCTACATAATGCAGGATAAAAGTAAGGCAGAAATCTCCTAAAGGGAGCTTTCTGCTATACTATTATCCTGAAATAAGCTTTCGTGTTACCAACTTGTTTATGGACCAAAAATGTTGTTTTATGAGTTACTGGTTGGAGAGATTTCACTGTATAAGTCACCATCAAACTGAAGAAAAAAAAATTTATGAGCAAATTTCTTACATTTTAAAAGGTTTGTGAAAGATTATACTATTATATGATATAATTTTTGGACCAAACATCACACTTTAGCTTCATTTATTTTACTTCACTTTAATGCATGACAAAGCAATTTAGAAAGCACCTGTAAAAGCTCTGTGCATTATCTTTGTTCTGAATTAAGCTGTCATCTTTTCACTTTATATAAAACCGTAAATTATCTCTTTTTCGTGAGCAGCTGTACATATGATTCACTGAAATTTCAATTCAGTCATAGTAAAATGATTAAATTATTTGTCAAAGTTGAACATATCATGTTGTTACGTATATAAGTAAAACCTCTCCATTAAGACCACTAAAACGAAGGCTTAAATTAACTGAATGAGACTCCGATAACAGCTGAAAGAAAGGTTAGTGTAAAACAGACAGCTCCTAAAGGAGCTGTCTGTTTTGCGTTCACCTTGCTTTAAGCAGTCACCTGTCTTAAACATCCAACAATTCGCAAATGTTAGTAGTCGCGTTAGAGAGGTTTTACTGTAACTAGATGTTTACAGCAGGTAAATGAACAATGAACCAATTTAACATTGTTATGGGCCAGGCACGAGTGGCTCAGGGGTTATCAGTGTACTGGTAATTCATGAGATAATGGCTCTGATTATATAGACCCGTATTTAAACTAGGAGTCCATAGATTACAGCCATATATACAGAGCTGGGACAGTGAAAGTTATTTGATGATGAACTGAGTGATACAGTTTGATAAAGGAACATTTAGAAGTACATGTAGATTTAAACTAACAGAGGATTTTATAAAGTTTTTTTTATATTTTGATTTCAGTAAAAAGTATATTTTTGTGACCATATAAAAGTAACAATTTACTGTTACTGGTAAAAATAAGAAGACATTATCTGTTCTGTTTACAAACTGATATTCAATGTCATTGTAAAAGAAAACTTTTAACTTTAAATTGTAATTTTAGTACCTGTGAGCATCTGACAGCTTTGGTTTTTTAGTTTTATATAGATTTACATTGATTAATTAGCTTTTGTGTGAAATAGATCTGAAGACATCAGTTATTGTAAATTTTGAGTTGGACTATTTGCCTGTCTGTGAAGTTGTGATATTGTGATTGATCAGCTGTTTAAGTATTTATAAATTATTATCATGTCGGTTGAATTAATGCAGTACTTGAACAAGAGGACTGACACAGTGTATGGAGGAAAGGTAGAGTTTTATTGATAACTCATTAACCCGTGAAACTTCATTAACACATTCAACCCTAGCAACGAGTATACTTGTCATTAACAAATCAGATACATGTCAAGAGTACACTTGTCCTATTCAAACAGTGTAGACCTTGATCAGAGGGCTCCTTAAGGAGCCCTCTGATCAGGGTCTACACTATTTGTTATTTGTAAAATATTGTTAAAATTCGCCCTAAATATTTAAAAATAGACTAGATTTAATTGTTAATTGGAATTGTCCATTTTAAGTTTCAGGGGACCGGGTGAATGAGTTAAAGCAAAATTTCAGTTTTCAATAAAAGTGTAGTCCATTTTTATATGCCCGTCTTCAGACGGGACGTATTATGTCGAGGCGCTGTCCGTCTGTCTGTCCGAGCGCACGAAAGGTCCTTTGTTGGGTAGGGAGAACAATAGATTCCATTCATTCCGTGATTGCCCTATTGTTATTGTTGGGTATTTTAGTGTACTGTTGGGTACTTTTAAACAAAAAATATACCCAACAAATGTCCAACTGTGAGAACGTCCGTCCGTCCGCGCCACTAAAGTGGGTTAGAGGGCCAGATAACAGTAAACATAACAAAAGAAGACAATAGAGTTCATTCCGTTACAATACACTAAGGGGCCGTGGCCCGTTATTCGAACAAAAGAAAATAACAAAAGAAAAGGCCCTCTAACCCAATTCGGTGGCACGTCCGTCCGTCCGTCCGTTAACTTTTTCATGTCCGCTCTCTAACTCAAACAAAATTAGTCTAATCCTTTTGAAACTTGGTCAGAACGTGTATGACCATAATATCTCGGTCAAGTTCGATAACCAGCAAGATTGACCCAGACATTCAAGAGTTATGCCCTTTTTTGGCAAAAACGGGCATATTAGTTTGTCCGCTCTCTAACTCAAACAAATGTCTTTTAATCCTTTTCAAACTTTGTCAGCATGTGTATGACCATAATATCTCGGTCAAATTCGATAACCAGCAGGATTGCCCCAGACATTCAAGAGTTATGCCCCTTTTTTCGTAAAAAACAGGCATATTTTAGTTTGTCCGCTCTCTAACTCAAACAAATTTATTTTAATCCTTTTGAAACTTTGTCAGCATGTGTATGACCATAATATCTCGGTCAAGTTCGATAACCAGCAGGATTGCCCCAGACATTCAAGAGTTATGCCCCTTTTTTCGTAAAAAACGGGCATATTTTAGTTTGTCCGCTCTATAACTCAAACACATTTATTTTAATCCTTTTGAAACTTGGTCAGCATGTGTATGACCATAATGTCTCTGTAAAGTTTGATAACAAGCAGGATTGCACGAGGCATTCAAGAGTTATGCCCCTTTTTTCGTAAAAAATGGGCATATTTTAGTTTGTCCGCTCTCTAACTCAAATTTTTTTATTTCAGGCCTTTTGAAACTTGGTCAGCATGTGTATGACCATAATGTCTCGGTTATGTTTCATAACCAGCAAGATTGCCACAGACAGTCAAGAGTTATGTCCCTTTTTTCATCTAAAACGGGCATTTTTTAGTTTGTCCGCTCTCTAACTCAAACAAATTTATTCCAATCCTTTTGAAACTTGGTCAGCATGTATATTACCATACTGTCTCGGTTATGTTTTATAACCAGCAGGATTGCCCCAGTCATTCAAGAGTTATGCCCCTTATTTTGTCAAAAATGGGCATTTTTTAGTTTGTCCGCTCTCTAACTCAAATAAATTTATTCCAATCCTTTTGAAACTTGGTCAGCATGTGTATGACCATAATGTCTCGGTCAAGCTCCATAATCAGCAAGATTGCCCCAGACATTCAAGAGTTATGCCCCTTTTATTGTCAAAAACGGGCATTTTTTTGTTTGTAGCTCTCTTTCTCAAACAAATTTATTCCCATCCTTTTGAAACTTGGTCAGCATATGACCCTTAACTTTCAGGGTTCTTCCCCTTTTGTTTTTACCTTGATAGGGTTTTGGTATGACTACATTCTAAGATCGTTTTGACGGGCGTATAATGTGCCCGGCTTGCGGTGCTCTTGTTGACTATTAGCGGTTGCTTTCTGCCATATATTGCAAAATGACAAACAGTGCAGACCCTGATCAGAGGGCCCTCTGATCTGGGTCTACACTGATTGCATAGGACATGTCTACTCTTTACAGGTACACTGTTTGTAAATGATGAGTATAATACTTTGTTGCTGGGTTTGAAAATTTCAGGTTAACATTTACAATGCTGAATTTTTAAATACATGTAAATCCTAGGTGTGTCCCTTGACCACAACAAGGTTGGCTGGTGAAGAGAATGAGAGTTTTGAATGGACTGGAAGGCTTTATTACCTATGATTTTATAGCTGTAATTGGGCTATATTCCCAATAGCAATCATCCCTTGTAATGACGTAATCGGCTAATATGAATCATTGAAATTGTTGTCTACCTTAGTTCTCATATAATTTATAGATTTTAAGTCTATTTACTAAAATAATATCTGAATGAGTGGCAAACAGTTTGGATCCTGACCAGACTCTGTGATACACTGCATCTGATCAGGATCCTAACTGTATACAAATAACCATTGTACTCAGGGGTAGACAGTGGTATGGGTTAAACCTTGAATGGTAACTTAAACTAATTTTGTATATTACTTTGTCTATTTTCAGCCAAAGCCTGTGTCTGCAACTCCACCCCCAATTGGGTCAACCCCGCAGAGCCCGGGCAACCAGAGCATACAGTCCTCTAAATCATCGGGCTCTACAGCCATGGATCTCTTAGGGGACCTTGGGGGAGATCCCTTTGCTAGCTCAGCCCCAGCACAGCCACAAGGTAAAGTCATGTAAATCTTGTGCTCAACATTTAAACCCCTTCACTCTCATGACATCTTTAAATATTTTGCTTTAATCCTTTATCCCATAGCCTGATTCTAGTTCTGAAATCTGAATACATATAATATCTCATTCTGCTTTACTTTCAACCTGCTTTAAGTAGCTATAATACAGCTACTTAAAGCAGGTTGAAAGTAAAGCAGAATGAGATTCAAAGCCATACGTTTCATGAATGCATTGTAACTAATTAATTAGTTTATCTGAAAATAAAACTGAACAAAGCACTTCTATAAATATTTAACAGGCCAGAGGGGAATAAAGATGGTGAGAATTGGCTAAGAGGTAACTGGAGGCCAACATTTCCTTTAACCCTTTATCCTATAGCCTGTTACTAGTTTGAAGACAAGTAAGCACTTAAAGCAGGTTGAAAGTAATGCAGAATGTGCCTTAACCCTTTACCCCATAGCCTGTTTCTAGTTTTGAAGCCAGGTAACCAATTAAAGAAGGTTATAGTGAAGCAGAATGTGCCTTGTGGCACATTCTTCTTTACTTTCAGCATGCTTTAAGTTACCATCTGCTAGGATATAGAAACTTTTTATCATGGTACATGTTTCTGACTGTACAAATTCTCCTTTATTGGAACTAGTTTCTTCAATGGAGGAAGTAAAAGGTCTTCTATAGGCTCATTCGATCTGTCTTACTTTCACTCTGCTTTAAGCTACCATTTGCTAGGATATGTATAGAAAATATTTCTTTTGGTACATGTTTATAAATGAATTGGATTTTTTTTTTAGTGAAGGAATACATTAAATGCGCTAAAAGATGCTTCTATGAGGGAAAGGGTTTACTTATATATATTTTTAACTTTCTTGAAAATATCACATAAATTGTGACAGAAAGATGCAATGTATTACTATTTAGATAGTGTTTCATGGGAATGTAAGGAAAGTGTTAAGGAATTTTTTTTTCACTGGTTTGTGGCAAACCGGTACTTCTTACTTTCAGTCATTAGTTTTCATATAACTATAGGTACATGTCATAAACCAATGATTTTCTTGGTTTCAGGAGGATTTGCAGATTTTGGAAGTTTTGGAACTCCTGCATCACAGCCCACAGCATTTCCACAGAGTGGTAGGTGCATGAATAGTATCGGGCCTCATGTTTTACTGGCTGGGATCTCATTTCAGCTTTAACCCTTTATACCATAGCAGGGCTCCAGATAAGAGGGAGTTAACTGCACAAATCCAACATTTTCTCATTTATTTCAACACAAAATCCTATGGTGTTACTACTCATTAGAATAGTCTCTTCGAGATAAATAAAATATATGTTACTATACATATCCATGACTGTACAAATTTGAACTATTTTCTTCAGTGAAAGAATAAATGAAAAGTGTAAAAAGGCATATTTATGGGATTATGGAATAAAGGTGACTAACTTAATTTCATCAACTTTTATTTCTTTCTGTGTCTCCAGCTCCTCTACAGCCTGCAGGGTCAGGTACTCCAGCATTCAATGGGTTTGGTGCCCCCACTGCCACCCCGGCTGCCCCCGCCCCCACAGCTGGTGGGAACAAGTACTCCAACCTGACAGATCTGTTCAGTATGGCTCCAGAGCAATCAGAGACTACATCATCATCAGGTAGTTTAAAGTTTAAACATATTTTATTGAGGAACATAAGGAAATTGGGTCGGGTCACAAGTTCTCACAACATTAGATTCGACCCTTCCCCTCAACATCAACATTAGGTAAATATTATGTGTTACATGTATTTAACCTATTACCTCATAGATTGTTTCTAGTTTTGAAGATAAAAGACCACTTGAAGCAGGTTGGAAGTAAAGTAGAATGTGCATGAAGGCGTATTCTTCTTCACTTTAAGTCTGCTTTATGCTAACAGCTGCTAGGATGTAGAAAATAATTCTTATGGTGCATATTCAGAACTATATACTACAGACATGGGGTAATCATGAAAAGTAATCATCATGATTATTAATCGATTAACAATTCTCCATTAATCAGGTTTAATCATTAATCATACATTTTTATGATTATTTTAATCGTAATTTAATCGATTACTGACTAAAAAGGGCTGTAATCATGATTATTTTATGATTACTTTGTGATTACTCTGTGTTTGTTTTATCAGTGAAAGGACATTTCACCTGTCTCACCACTAAGGTTTTCACACCTTATGATAAACATGTGACTTGGGGTTTAATAATTCAATAATGGTGATATATGACAATAGAACAGGCAGGTCTGTAAAGGTGTTAACTGAAAATTATATATATCTTATCTGTATTTAGTCTTGATTCAAATTGTTTGATTCATTAATAAATAAATTCACTAATTTATTCCATGTAAATGGATGTATTAAAGAATGATGCAGTACTTTTGTAGAACTTGAAAAAGACGATGGGAATGATAACATTCACAGACCATTGAAACCAAGTTGAAAACTGGTTACATATATGGTTGGCATTCAGTTGCCCTACCGGTATGTAAAGAACTGACTATATCTGTCAGTCCAAAACTGAGCAATGGTCAGTGGAGCTTCAGTGGAACACTACTCCATGGGACACTCACAGCAGTTGAAAACTAAACTCTGGATCTAACTAAAAACTAACTATCCATATTAGTATTAGTTTAAACTTGCATTCCAGTACTGATGTGTTCTTGTGTAAAGTTAACATATCAGTTAGAAATCGTTTTGATTTTCCGAAAGATTAACAAGAAGCTGGAGGCAGTCAAAGCACATTTCATAACAGCCACTTAATTCTGCCTGTTTTGAAAGACTATTCAGTACTGCTGGAAAGTTGTCGGACCTGTGAGGTGTCGCCTCAGTGATGAGACATTTGAAATGCTACTGGTGATCAAATGCAACAACAAATTTGAAAAATTATATAGATCTACTTGTACATCTGCATAAATTGATATAAACCTACTACCCTATACACTCAGCTTGTTTCTAGTTTTAAAGGCAGGAGATCACTTAAGCAGGTTGAATATAACGCAGATTGTGCCTTAAGGTGCATTCTGCTTTACTTATAACTTGCTTTAAGCTACCATAGCTAGGATATTGAAAATATTTCTTATGGTACATATTTATAACGGCATTAAGTGGAACTATTTTCTTCAGTGAAGGAATAATTTAAAGGCGTAAAATGTGTCTTTATGGAGTAATGGGTTTAACCCACTTCATTCTAGATATTGATAGTAAATATTTTTGTAGTTATATGTTATTTGGATGTAGGTCAAGCTTCAAATGTAATGTGGCCTGGTAATGAATGTTAACTACTTGACACTCAGGTTCACTCTGAGCAAATAATGTATCTAGAATGAAATGGGTAAGGTAACATAATATTAAGTAATAAGTAAGACAACATTGATATTATGGAACACTAATTATTAATAGACATATAATTTACAGCTTAGAATAGTCTACTCTTTGCTCAATTGCAAATAAAATTGGATACACAGTCATACAGTTTGTTGTCAACTTCTTACTTGCAAAGTAATCATTAATCATGATTACTCACACTGAAAGTAATCACAATAATCGATTACTGACAAAAGATGCAGTAATCATGAAGTAATCAATTACTGCTAGGATATCAAATAATCATAATTTAATCGATTACTTTTTTCAAGTAATCACCCCATGTCTGATATACTAAAGTGGAATGATTTTCTTCTATGGAAGAATAAATAAAAGGGGTAAAAGGTGTATATAATGGGTTAAGACAAGTGACTATACAGAAAAGAGGATGAAAGTTGAACAGATTTCTTCTGAAAAGAGTAGGGGTGACTATCGAGGTCAAAAAGACTATCCTGATAGTATTGCGATAGTTCAAACACGATAGTTGTTTAATAATTATTTTCTTATAAACATAGGCTTATTTAGCTAGCTTCGAAGCCGTGTTCTGAAGGAAGTTTTCAGACGTTTTCATTGAGTTCGCCATTGCCACAGACAGGTGCTTACGTTTCATGTGATCGATTAAATTGGATGTGTTTCCACTAAGTTTTATATTACAGTTTCTGCATGTAACTTTTGTCTGATACACTGTGTCGTTTTGCTTGACGAAGCCAAAGTGCTGCCAAACTGCAGCTTTACCTTTTCTTGTTGTCAACAATTACCCCTTCGTCTGCCATTTTCTCTAGTTTCAGTTTACACGAAGATCGAATGGAATGCCGGCGTCTCGTTTTCGAGAACCAGGATTCAAATTAATTCAACTTTTTACAGTCTTATGACTAGTCTAAAATGATTTAATGTAAGGGGAAAAGACGTATATAAGTTACAAAACTAAATTAATTAAATGGTAAATGATTCTAAGTCATTAATTCTCATTTCCGAATTTTCCATCCGGGCTCGGCCTTTACCTTGCGATCATATCGTCTGGACGCTTTACGGTAAACTTATAAGAGAGAGAAATACAAGCGTTTGTCGATTGATTTTGATAAACAAATTAGTCAAATTAGCTGATTCCGACAAAAGAGGTTTCCACTAAAAGTAAAGTAAAGTAACTATCAATAGTTGTAGTAACTATCGGCAATAGTATCGACTTTCAAAAATGTTATCGACTTATTGCTATCGGAGCCGGTACTATTGCAATAGTTCGATAGGTCGACCTATCGTTACACCTCTAGAAAAGAGTTTTTAGCTTGCTGGAGAAATACCCAGGAGAGCTTATGTTGTCACCCGGTCATTGGCATCAGCTTTCTTGTTGTCATTCCTGTAAGCAACATCTTTAATGAAGTGGTCATTACTTCTATGTCCTTTGACTTACATCTTTCATACCTACAGCACAAATGCCTTTTGACAAGACCTTTTCATCCATGTGAAAACTTTGTGCTCTGTACATTTATACCTTGATACCTCTTCTACAGGATATAGGCTACGCAGCCTGTAACTCCCGCTCAGGTCTTCTTACATTACTTTCTGCATGCGTGGGTCTTGTGGAGTACTGGATGTCTTGCCAGAACTTGTCTATTTTAGTTTTAAAGTCATTAGTGTCTTTGGCACACACCACCCAATTTAATCTCAGGCTCTGTTTTAAAGTTTCGAAATGTGCCATTGGCAAGCTTTGTTGCTTTCTGATTAATCTTGTTTTAATAAAGTGCTTTACAAAGCACAAAAGCACTTTGCAAACACAGACTATACTACCACTAAAACAAAGTCTCAATTGATTGCATAAAAGACAGGTGACAGCTTAAAGCAAGGTGAAAGTAAAACAGAAAGCTCCTAAAGGAGCTTTCTGTTTTACTGTCATCTTGCTTTAAGCCGCCGTAACCACCTTATAATTAACAAAATTTAGTGGTCGTAATAAAGAGGGTCTATATCTCCTTCACCCAGATTTTATACATTTTATACATGGATGCTAGAGAATAGATACAAAGACTTTCTGTAATGATAGATGGGTTTTTGGAGAAATTATGTGAGCTGAAGTGACATGTCCCTGTTTTAGCTGGTGCCTTTTTCAAAATGTAGAAAAACACCAGTCATGTCACGGAAGCCAAGAGATTTTTCTTATATGCCACATGACCCCCTGTATTTTTTTTTACCTTGGATATGACTCATTTTATATATGTTATATAGGAGAGCCGTTTTGGTGACCCATGCCCTTCTTGTTATCTAGGTTGGAGCTCTACTGTCAACACACCTGCTAGTGGCGGAATGAACTGGAATTCTTCATCACAAACTTACCCAGCTTCCACTGGTATAAACTGGGGAGGTGAAAGTACCAGCAGTACTAGTGCAGGGGGGGTCAATTGGAACAGCTCATCTGTGCCAGGAACCAGTGCAGGGTCCAGTGCAGTTGGGTGGGGAGGTGCAAGCACTGCATCCTGGGGGACACCAGCTACAGCACAATCAAATGGTAGGTAGAAGACATACAAAAATAAATTAACAAAGCGGGAATGTTGAAAACATGTTAATCCTTAAAATGCTGCAGTTTTAAACCTTTACTCCATAGATATGCTTTTTACGCCTTTAATTTATTCCTTTACTAAAAAAAATAGTTCCAGTTTATTCAGTAATGAATATGTATGATAAGAAATGGTTTCTATATTTTAGTAAATGATAGCTTAAAGCAGGCCGAAAGTGAAGCAGAATACACCCTATGGTGCATTCTGCTTTACTTTCAACCTGCTTTAAGTGGTCACTCTTTTCAAAACTAGAAGCAGGCTCTGGAGAAAAAGGTTAAGGGCATTAAGATGAAATCAAAACAATGCAGACCCTGATAAGAAGGCTAAAAAATGAACCTGCTGATCAGGACTTTCATTGTTTATAAAGGAAACATAGTCTGGGTCCATACTTATAAAGCGTTTGAATATAGTCTGAAATCGTTCTCAAGCAGTTGATTGGTCAGATTTGAGCCTAGGCTTAAATCTGACCAATCAAATGCTTGAGAATGCACTCAGACTCAACTCAAACATTCATAAGCTCTGGGCCAGGTTTCCATCCCAGTAAGGGTCCTTTACTGTATATGTGTATCCTATTGTTTGTAGTGCAGTTAGTGCTCATTGTGAAATGCTTTTAGAGTCTTTGATAATTGATGTAACAGGGCTTCAGATAAAGGGAGTACATCAAAAATTAAAATCTTTATTTCTGCATTAAACCCTATGGTGTTACTACTCATTAGATTCGTCTCTTTGAGACGATTCTAACGAGTAGTAACACCATAGGATTTGGTTCTGAAATAAGGAAAAAAATGTTGAATTTGCTCAATTTACTCACTCTTATTTGGAGCCCTGTTGTAAGAAACGTGGACTGAGACTAGGTGAAGTAAACAACGACCAACAGTCAATTTATTCATCCTATTTTAATTTCACCTTTAGGGGTTATTAAAATCAGATTTGTTGATCTTTTAATCCTTGGGACGTAACAGACTTTGTCATTTTCCGTCCATGGCATTTTCATTGCATAATTAGATATGATTACACTGTAAATACGAGCACTGCAATAGAGTAGTAGAGTACTAGTAGAGTTTAAGAATTTTAGTTAACCAAAACTGACATACTATTTCTAAGTTATGCAATTACAGCAATACAAAAATCAAAATAATTCTCTAGATATTTCAATCTTTTATAAGCAAACATAAAAGCCTTATGCATACTACAACAGCAGTGAACAGTTCTTCAAAATTTGTTTTGCACCATCTTTTTGTCAGCCTTTTTAACACATTCAGCCTTAGCTATGAGTATACTCATTATCTGTGAGGAGTACACTTGTCATGTGCAAACAGTGTAGACCCTGATCAGAGGGCTCCGTTAGGAGCCCTCTGATCAGGGTCTACACTGTTTGTAATTTTGCAATATATTGTTAAGATCAACACTTTATAGTCAAAATGGACTAAATTTAAATTTGAAACTAGAATTTTCCAGTATAAAAGTTTCAGGGTTGAATGAATTAAAATTAGAACAGGGTAGTAGGGGAAGTGAAAGTTTTCATCGTGATTATAAATTGTTTGTTCATGTTCCTAGGTTTAGGAGTTCCAGGGAATCCATTTCTTCACGGCAACGGTAACTCCGGCCTGCATCTGTGTATACCTAGACTAACATTTCAGTATTATACTTTATACAATGGTGCTGTAAGGACTCGGTGAAGAAAAAAGTGCTATCAAATTATAACCCTTTAATTCATAGCCTGTTTCTAGTTTCCTATATAGGTGACCACTTAAAGCTGTTGAAAGTATAGCAGAATGTGTCTAAAGGCACATTTTGTATTACTTTCAGTCTGCTTTAAGTAACCTACGGATAAAGGGAATATTTGAATTTTTTATTTCTTAAGTTGCATTATTTTACTGTATAAAATGGAACCATTTTCTTTATTGGCGGAATGAATGAAATGTATTAAAAGGCATATGTATGGAGTATAGGGTTAATAAACAGCATTTGTTGTTAAACCATTTACACCATAAATGCACCTTTAATACATCATGATTCAAATATGTTCATACTCTGAGAAATGGGCTATGGAGTAAAGGGATAAGGAGAGCCACTTTACCTCCTTTTTAAGAACCACAATTTTTTTTAAAAAAACACATTTGATATTAATAGTGCAGCTGAAAAGTAAACCTGCTACCTTTCTCTTGCACTGTCAGAGAGTAACTGGTAGTTTGTTATTTTTAACCCATTACTCCATAATTAAGCCTTTTTATGCCTTTAATTTATGCCAAATGCACCTTTAATATACAGTGATGAATATGTATCATAAGAAATATTTTCTATGTACTGGAAAGTTTTAGCTTAAAAGTTGGGTGAAAATAAACCAGAATGTGCCTTAAGATGCATTTGGCTTTACTTGCCACCTGTCTTCAAAACTAGATACAGGCTATGGGTTAATAGGTTAAATAGCAAGACATTACTTTGCAATTTTCTTCAGAGATGTCCTTACAGCATCATGACTATGTTTTATAAATTTTGATATGCCAAGTTTGTTTGTTTTTGCTACTTTCTTTTTTGTCATTTTTTCGCACTTGAACAACATCATGAGCTAAAAATAGAAGTTCAGACGTTACTATCACAAGGCTTTAGATAACAGGGAGTAAATTTAAAGTTTTCCACACAAAAAATTCTCTATGTCATTTTGTCTCAAACCCAAGGCTGTGACTACTCTTTAGAAGTGTCTCTTCAAGACGATTCTAATTGGGTATTCATACCACAGGGTTTGGTGCAGACATTGTTTTTAGCTTGTCTGTCTCAAAGAGACAACGAGTTATTGTCATCACTCCAGCGTCTGCTTTGTCGGCGCCGTTGTCCAAAATCTTAACGTTGGCCATAACTTTGGAACCACATGTGGTACAGATATTATATTTCGTATGTGTAATCACCTCAAGAATCTCCTAAGCTCAGTACAACCGGGGCCATGTCTGACAAAGGTCAAGGTCATTAAGAGGTCATTTAGATAAAATAGGTAGAATTAAAAATGGCCATAACTAAGATAACAAAATAGACAAGCATAATTGGCACCCAGCATGCAGTGGCTTTTGACTTTGGGCAGATACTGGTTATATTGCCACACATCTGATTGTATACTGTTTGCAATAAATAAGTCCTGTTTCATATGACTCAGGTTACTCTTTAACCCTTTACCCCATAAAAAATTATACTGTTTCTAATTTTGAAGACAGGAGTCCACTTTCAGCAGTCATTCTGCTTTACTTTCAGTCTGCTTTAGGCTGCCATCTGCTAGGATATAGAAACTATGTATGATACATATTCATGACTGTATAAAGTGGAACTCAGATAAATTTATATATTCTTCAATGGAGGAATTTATTAAAGGCATTACAATTTGTAACTATGGAGTAATGGTTTAAGTGATCACCTGTTTTCAAAATGGGGTAAATGGTTAAGTTAAAGGGATAGAAAGGGTTTGAAGCAAAGTAACTTTTATTAGCATTTCTTATTATCTTAAAAGTAGGGATATCGACTTGTAAAGGCAGTGGTTGAGTTCGGTTAAGAATGGACTTGGGTAAAGGCAATTCTTTAAATACAAATTATTGTTTTTATAAGCATGTAGAATTTGGGCTGATTGTATGGTTTGGCTTTTTTTCTCTTTTTTATTCCATATTGTCAATAATTTGGATTGAGAATGAATGCTTGCAGTGTTAGGAGGTAGCAAATTTCACAGATAGCTTATTGATTGTTTGCATAATTGAATGGTAGCGTAAATAAACGTTCATTGCAATGTAGGCATAAAACAGTGTTTGCATATTAAAATGTTAACATAATTCTGCTTTTCCAAATTTCAAAGCCAGCATAAAATCTGTATTTGCATAATATTATAATGGAGTGTAGCTTCAAACCGTGTTTGTATTATTTAATATTAGCATACATTTTGTTTGCATAATGAGTGCATAATAAAGTGTTACCATAACCACTGATTCATTGACCCAACTTAATGTTAGCATAAATCAATAACATAATTTGATATTTGCATTTAACTATGCACTGTTGCCAATTTTGTTAAATACTAGGAAAAAAAGCCTTAAATTAAATAGTCAACAGCGGACCAGACCTAATTGGAA
The DNA here is from genome assembly GCA_922989275.2 of Gari tellinella. Lineage (NCBI taxonomy): Eukaryota > Metazoa > Mollusca > Bivalvia > Cardiida > Psammobiidae > Gari > Gari tellinella. Next base: position 38,971,577 of record OV277871.1, read on the forward strand.
ATTGCTGGTGTTGATTAAAACATTCAGGGGTAAATGAGTGAAAGTGATTGCACAATTAAATGCCAATGATTTCAAGAAATTGCAAGCATGCAGAATGCAGAATGCCACGCTTTACTAAAATAAATAGTAATATGTCAATCAGAACTTCTTATTTTTCAGAAAGTACTTGATATTTTTTTATCACCTTGCTTGTTACTACACAGTAAGGTTCATGATGATCATACGAGGGAACACATGTGTTTAACACATTCAATAATGGCAAAAAGTATTTGTAAGAATTACACTTGTCCTATGCCAACAGTGTAGACCAAGATCAGATGGTTCTTAAAGATGCACTCGGAGCAGGATCTGTTTGTAATTTTTAAATGTATTGCAGTATTGCAACCCCCCCCCCCCAAAAAAAAAATCCACTAAAAGGCCATTATTTGATTACAATTAATTTGAAACTGGCATTTTCCTTTCAAAGTTTAGTGGTAAATGAGTTGATATTTTATGCAGGTGAATGTTGACCCCTTTCTCCCATAGCTTATTTTCAGTGTTTAAGAAACATGCAATGGTAAAGGGTTATGACGTTTGTTTCAAAGTTATTTAGAAAAGTTCATTGTTTAAATTACAAATGTATATCTAAAGGAACTGTACAGATCCTTATCCAAGGTTTCTTCCTTCAGGAGCCCTCTAATCTTGGTCTACAATCAGAGCTCCAGATAAAGGGAGTATTTCAAAAACTGAAATCTTTGTTTCTGAATCAAACCTTATAGTGTCACTACTCATTAGAATCGTCTCTTTGAGACAATTCTAATGAGTAGTAGCATAATAGGATTTGGTGCTGACATGAGTGAGAAAATTATTTATTTTTTCAGTTTACTCGCTCTTATTTGGAGCCCTGTATATTCTGGTTTTCCGGCTCAGTAAGGGTTAATGCAGTCTGTCTTTGAACATCTGATAGATACAGTGGAGAAAACATTATTCTTTCCCAATAAACGCGTTTACGCTAAAACTATTACTTCTATTGCAAACAGTTTCGAGCCAGATCAGACGCCGGGTTACCCGGCGTCTGATCAGGCTCCAAACTGTTTGCCACCAAGAAAAAAATGAATTATCAGAATTGTTCAAAAGTTGCACTTTTCTACGTTTTAGTGTTTTGCGTTTCGTTTCGTTTAAACGGGAAAGAATAACGTTTTATCCACTGTATTCACCATACTGTATTTAGCTGTAGTTAAAATCTGTATTACTAGTCAGAAAATATATATACAGTTACAACTGTTATAAGAGATTGATACCCAAGCTTTTCTTGTACATGTAATGTATAACTAACTCTCACAAGTGATACAGTGGAGAATCTGTTATTCTTTCCCGTTTAAACGCAAACGCAAAGCACTAAAACGTAGATAAGTACAACTTTTGGACAATTCTGATAATTTATGTTTATCTTGGTGGCAAACAGTTTGGAGCCTGATCAGACGCCGGGTTACCCGGCGTCTGATCTGGCTCCAAACTGTTTGCACCGCAAATAATAGTTTTAGCGTAAACACGTTTATTGGGAAAGAATAACGTTTTCTCCACTGTAGAAGCTCATGAATAATTAGAACATGCAGACACTCTGACAGCAATAGTTAACTGTTACTCTGTTATATATATAGCATATAATGTATAACTGAAAACTGTCTGCCTATCTCTGTCTGTCTGTGTGTCTGTCTTAGAACATATTAAAGAATAGCCAGTTAGAGATATTTAACCCATAACCCCATGATTATGATTTTTATGCCTTAGAATTTATTCCACTACTTAAGAAGTTCCACTTTATGCAGTCATGAATATATATGTACCATAAGAAAAAGTTTCTATATTCAAGTGGATGGTACCTTAAAGAGGCTCGCAACCGGATTTAGCATTAAAAATGGTAATTTGTAAATATATGTCAAATGATTATATAAATGGGTAAGATTTAGTTTAGGATACTAAATTCTGTTAAAAAATGCATTTCCAAAAAAAAAAAAAAGAAGAAGCTCTGGTGGGATTCGAACCCGTGACCCTCCATTGCAGAGACAAACAAGAAAAATGAGGACACCCCTTTACCCCCTCGACTACGGACGCTCTCTATATATATGGTAGCGAATTAACGTACTTCACTGGTAGCGATTAATACTACATTATTCAGCTCCGGTTTATGTCGGAGCCCGTGTAGAGAAGCAACAACAACAACTAAACCGTCGGCTGACGCTATTGAAAAACGATGGAATATATCTAAAGAAACTAAGATTCGGTGACGATTCTAGGGACTTTTTTTGGACTGATCATATTTTTTTAATGTCAGAAGCCAAATAATGCCACAAATTTGCTTTTATTTAAGTATTTTATTTTATTTTGACAAGTACACCATCCGGTTGCGAGTCCCTTTAAAGCACACTTAAAGTAAAGCAGGATAAGCAGTAAGGCTCATTCTGCTTTACTTTCAGCCTGCTTTAAGCATCATTCTGTCTTCAAAACTAGAAACAGGTTCTGGGGTAAAGTGTTAACAGTGCAATATATTCTATGCTGAACGATAGATGTTGAACACAGGTTTTATGTCATTGTGCTTTCATTGTCTTACAATAGCACAGGCTTTGGCATGATGAGCATCATTTTATGTTTAAAAGTACCTTTGGCATTAACCCTTACCCACACAGATTGTTGTCAATGTTCAAGGCAGCTGGTTGTTTAAAGCTGGCTGAAACTAAAGTAGAAATCTCCTACAGGAGCTTGATTTAAGCAGCCACCTGTCAAGATGCAGAAACAAATTTAGCTTGCTCTTTATCTGTGCTTGTTACAGTGGAGAAGACATTATTCTTTCCCAATAAACAAGTACAGCGCTCCCTCTCTACAACGGCCCTCCCAGTAACGATTCCCTCCTCACAACGACGCTTGCCGCTGATCCCGAAACAAGAAACTATGTCCAACCTTTTTACGTCTGCAATATCTTCTGCTTAAAGTTGTCGTCTGCTGTATTTCTCAAAATTACATATTGGGCATTTTGACATAACAAACCTTAGTCATAAGTGACAAACAGCTTGAATCCAGATCAGACGCCGCGTTACGCGGCGTCTGATCTGGATTCAAGATGTTTGCAAATGTAATCCTATTTCCCTCTCTATAGCGACTCCCTCCGAACAACGCACACAATTGTTGTCTCCCATTGGATGTCGTTGTAGAGAGGGAGCGCTGTATATGCTATTAAAATGATAATGTTGATTGCAAACAGTTTGGAGCCAGATCAGATGCCGGGTAATTACGCGTCTGATCAGGCTCAAAACTGTTTGCCACTCATATTACAAAGAAAACCCAAAATTGTCAGAAAGTCATTTTCTTCATTTTATCGCAAGTTTGCTAAATAGTTGTACAGTCATGTAATACTAAATTTTCCGGAAGTTGAGACTAGATGGCTAATCAGCATTTATGAAGGTGGTTTTTGTTGATTATTGTATTTTGATGATTGTTTCTCATTGTTTCTTTAGTGTCAAACCCATTCGGAGGTGGCAGTAACACATCATTAACATCACAGTCATCGGCAGGTGTGGGCAGAGGAGCCCAGCCTGTGGCCAACCCATTTGGAACACAGCCTGGAGGCGTACAACCAGGGGGTATTCAGCCAGGGGGTGGGGCTCAGCCTGGAAGTTTTGGGGCATTTGGGACCCCACAGAGCTCAGCCTCCCAGCAGGGAGGCTTTGGACAATTTGGGGCTCCCAACACAGCTGTTAGTGGTGGGGCAGCTTTTGGACAAATGAGCATGCAAAATGGGGGTTTTGGCATGCCCCAGACAACATCATCAGCAGGGTTTGGGCCCCAGCCAACATCATCAACAGGGTTTGGGCCCCAGCCAACATCATCAGCAGGGTTTGGGCAGGGTTTTGGTGGAGCACAGCCAGGGTTTGGACAACAACCTCAGCAACCACAGCAAGGGGCTGGGTTTGGGGCCATGCCAGGGGCAGGATTTGGGGGTCAGCCTGGGTTTGGGGCACAGCCAGGAGGGTTTGGGGGTCAGCAGATGCAGGGATTTGGAGGCCCACAACAACAACAACAACAAGCAGGCGGCTGGGGTCAGCCTGCATCTTCAGCGACAGTGAACCCTTTTATGGTAAGAAAATACAATACAGTTTATGATAACCTAGTAAACACCATATTAATGAAGACTTTGTCCTGATGATATCTCTTACACTCTATCATCTTGACCTTGACACATGACCGTCATTATCGAAAAGCCTTTTCCGGAGCATATCTCATATATACTATATCATCTAGGATTTACCAAATATGGTTTGTTGATACAGATTGCAGAGTGCCATATACTACTTCCAGGTCACTTTGACATTGACCTATGACATCTAGGATTACCAAACCTGGTGTGTGGATACATCTTACATGGCAAATAGTGTAGACTCTGATCAGACTGCGCTGTTTGTTCAGGCCTGACTGTCCCAATACTTAGGATAATTTGCCTTATCATTACAATTTACTTGGCAGTGATTGATTGTCAATCATTCAAATAGAAATCCAAATAGAACTTAAATCTCCAACAACTGGACACTCCTAATATTACAGACTGAAGAATCTTCATTCCAGTGTAACATAATCTGTTATCATCATGTTTATTTGTGAATTTCAGTCGACAGCCCAGCAACAGCAATACTCAGCACCAAAGACAGGAGCTACCAATCCGTTTTTGTGATACTAGAGAAATGGATTAGACGATTACAGAATATCCTCAAGACAACTACAGTTGTGTGTCTGCTTCAGAAACTATGTCTGCTATACCGGAGTCATTTACGAGTAACCTGTTACAGTAAAGTCACACTATAATGACAAACCAAAGCAATACAGGCAATGACGGTGATCTAGACTGGTGGTACCCTAGCTCAAAGCATGGGGAAGATAAAGCTGAAATCTCCTGAATTAAGCTTTCTGCTGTGCTTCTAACTTGCTTTAAGTTGCCACATGCCTTGTCATAAATGGCTGATAGGGCTAAAAATTTCTAGCTGAAAGCAGGATTAAATGAAAACAATTGAAAGCTCCTATAGGAACAGTCAGATTTGCTTCCATTTTGCTCATTACTGTAACCCATTGAGCCCTAGTTACAAGTATACTTGTTGTTGTACCTGTGAAGAGTACACTTGTCCTATGCAAACAGTGCAGACCCAGATCAGAGCCCTCTAATCAGGGTCTGTGCTGTTTGTCATCTTGGGTTAAATTATAGAAAATACCTAAATACATGTAGTCAAAAGTTTACTAAACCTGAATGGAAACGGAACTTGAAAATTCAGAGGTGAATGAGTTAAAAACAGCATTTTGGTTCGTCATAATAGCAGGATTTTACAGTAAATTGGTTATGAAACCCCAATAGCCTCACCGGTGCCAAACAGTAGGGATTTTTCAAGTTTGTTTCGATGTACTGGAAAATCCCTGTAAAGCTTGCATCCATTTTACTGGACAGTGTGGATCTCGATCAGATCGCATCTGAATGAGATCTTGACCTGAAACTGTTTGCAAATATCAGTTGGGGCAGGCGTAGCTATTTGGAGCATATAGAAACAAATTTAACGCATTCAACCGTAGTGACAAGTATATTTGTCATTTAAAATTAGTGTATCTGTTAAGAGTACACTTTTCTTATGCAAACAGGGTAGACCCTGGTCAGAGGGCTCCTGCAGGAGCCCTCTGATCAGGGCCTGCATTGTTTGTCATTTTGCTACATACTGTAATAAACACCCCTAAATAGTCAAAAATAAAGTAGACTTATTTGGATATTGGAATTTTCCCATTTAACCCATTACCCAATAGCCTGTTTCTAGTATTGAAAATATGTGACCACTTAAAGCAGGTTGAAAATAAAGCAGAATGTGCCCTAAGGCACATTCTGCTTTACTTTCAGCCTGCTTTAAGCTATTATCTGCTTGGATATAGATAATATTTCTTATGGCACATAATCAGGTCAGTGTATATTGGAACTATTTTCTTCAGCGGAGGAATACACTAAATGCGCTAAAAGGCGCTTCCATGAGGGAAAGGGTTAAAGTTTCAGGGGTGAATGAATTAACAAAACTTGTTGTGTACATCTCATTATGAATAATCACACAATGGAAACATAGTTTGCAACTGTGTATACTGTACATGTACTTGCAAAAATTGTATAGTAAAATCTGTATCTTAAGAGATTATATCCCTACAGGGGGCACTATTTCCTATCAGCCCTTTATATGCCATTTTGGGGGCCAATACTGATCCCCATTCCCAAAGCAATAAAGTATACTTTTTCCCTAAAGATTTAGTAAAATATTATCCAATGCCTGCAAAATCCCTTGTTTTGCCTAAAAGTTGTTGAATATGAAACGTAAATTTTCCCGAAAATGTCCATTTTCTATGCTAAAGGCATATAGTTCACCAAAACCATGAAAAACAGCCTGCCTATTTCTAGTTTTGAAGACAAGTGACCTCTTAAAATTGGTTGAAAGCACTGTACAGCGCTCCCTCTCTTCAAGGACACTCAATGGGAGACAACATATATCTAATATGTGCATTGTTCGGATGGAGTCGTTGTAGGGAGTGAAATTGGCTAACATTTGCAAACACCTTGAATCTAGATCTGACGCCGTGTTTACGCGGCGTCTGGTCTGGATTCAAGCTGTTTGCCACTCATCATTATGGTTTTTTTCTGTCAAAATGTCTAATATGTAAATTTGAGTAACCAAGCATATGACAATAGCGCAGTTGTGAACAGGTTGGACATAATTATATTGTTTTGGGAACAGCGACAAGGGTCGTTGTAAGGAGGGAACTGTTGTAAGGAGAGAGGAAGTTCTGTAATACCTTTGGAAAGTCAGTAGTGTATGTGTTAACATTGTCCATGATACAGGCCCAATGGTTTTATATAAAGGATTAACCCTTTACTCCATAGCCTGTTTCTAGGTTTGAAGACAGGTGAGTACTTAAAGCAGGTTGAAAGTAAAGCAGAATGCACCTTATGGCCTGCTTGAAGCCACCATCTGCTAGGATATAAAAAATATTTAATTTGGTACATGTTTATGACTGTATAAATTGAAACTATTTTCTTAAGTGGAGGAATAAATTAAATGCGCTAAAATGTGCTTCTATGGGGGAAAGGGTTAATTGTGTAAAGGCTTCATGTATTGTTAACCCTTTCCCCGATGGAAGCACCTTTTAGCTCATTGAATTTATTCCTCCACTGGTGAAAATAGTTCTAATTTATACAGTCATGAATATTTATTATACGAAATATTTTCTACATTCTAGCTGATGAAAGCTTAAAGCAGGCTGAAAGTAAAGCAGAATGCGCCTTAAGGCGCATTCTGCTTCACTTTCAACCTGCTTTAAGTGGACACCTATATTCAATACTTGAAACATGCTATGGGTTAAGGAGTTTTATCTGTTTCAAGCTATATCATCTGTTTTAACCAGCTTTAAGTGGTCACCTATTTACAATACTAGAAACAGGCTATGGGGGAATGGGTTAAACTCACTGACAAGGATCAGGCTCAACACTAGCACTAAGTTCACATATGTTTAGTTTTATGTGATGGGGATTGAAATATGATTACTCTTAACGAGGAGAATTCTCGTCTGTAATCTGCAGTTAAACTTACGATAAGTAGCCATTTACAGTGCTCCCTTTCTACAACAACATCGAATGGTAGACAAAAAATATGTTTGTTTTTCGAAGGGACTTGTTATAGTGAAGGAAATTGGCTTCCAATTGCAAACGGCTTGAATCCAGAAGAACAGACGCCACATTATGGTGCGTCTGTTCTGGATTCAAGCTGTTTTGTCACTCATTATGCTTTTTTTTTTTTTTAGTCAAAATGCCCAATATATGACTTTGAGAAAAACAGCAGACGACAATTTCAAGCACCGTGAAAAGGTTGTAAATTATTGTCTTGTTTAATGAACAGCTGCAAGCATTGTTGTAAGGAGGGAATTGTTGTTCAGAGGGCCGTTGTTGGGAGAGAGTACTGTATTTTAACCCCCTGCAAGCTGCTGGTGAATTTATGATATTAAATTTAAACAGTTTAAGACCAGATAAGATGCTGAGAAACACAGAGTCTCATCTGGATCCAAACTGGTTGACTCTTATGGTAGTTTCTGAAAGAAAATGCATACAAATCCCCTCAGACACTCTTTGCAGACTAAAACTACTAGTATACAAAAGATTAACCCTATACTCCATAGATACACCTTTTTACACATTCAATTCTTTCCTCCATTTGGGAAAACAGGTCCATTCATGACTATATATTGGAACTAAAGGCGTGATAATATGTATCTAAGGAGTACAGGATTAATATATCATTTCACTGAAAATATTCTGTATATCTGTATATATCTTAGTTGTAAGAGACTCATTCCAGAAGTAGACAAAGAAAATAATGATGTTTGTATAGATGTATAGTCATATTGATTGATATATATAGCAAGACTGTTAGGGACTTTGAAGGTCCTTTATAACCATTTCTTCCAAAGCCATCAGAGTATATTGCTCTTATCAAACTGATGTAGCGCATATACAGTGGAGAAGATGTTATTCTTTCCCATTAAACACATTCAACCCTTGCGACAAGTATACTCGTCATTTACAAACAGTGTACCTGTGAGGATTACACTTGTCCCATGAAAACAGTGTAGACCCTGATCAGAGGGCTTCATAAGGTTTGTCGTTTTAAAATATATTGTTAAAATCACCCCTAAATAGTCAATAATCCTTCAGGAGCCCTCTGATCAGGGTCTGCACTGTTTGTCATTTTTTAATATGTTGTTTAAATCAGCCCTAAATATTAAAAAATGGACTAATCTTAGTTAGAAATTGAAATTGTCCATAAAAAGTTTCAGGGGGGGGGGAGAGATTAACGCCAACAAAATGCAAACGCATTGCAATGAAAGATAGAAAATTGCAACTTTTTGATAATTCTGAAATAGTTTGAGGCCTGATCAGACGCCGGGTTACCTGGCGTCTGATTTGGCTCCAAACTGTTTGCAATTGAAGTTACAATTGTTTAAGGGTAAACTCGTATATTGGGAAAGAATAACGTATTCTCCACTGTAGTACTTCTTAAAGGCAGATGGATGCTTATGCCTGGTGATGAATTGTTCCATACTGGTTTGCTTACTTTTGGAATGAAGCACACATAATTAAATTAGTCTTGATATATTTGCTTATTGAGGAATGAAAAACTGGTGGCTGGAAATTGTTTTTAATTGTTTATAAGTGTTCAGTTTACAGTAGATTAACACTTAGAAATTTTTATTCATTTTTAGCAGTTGATCATATTCTAGTCATTGCCAGTAAGTTTTGAAATGGGAGATATAATAAAGTTAAACCTCTCTATAATGACCACTAAATTGTGAAAATGATCAGATGTTTAAGGCAGGTGACTGCTTAAAGCAAGGTGAATGTAAAACAGAAAGCTCCTTCAGGAGCTTTCTGATTTACATTCACCTTGCTTTAAGCTATCACCTATCATTTATGCAGTCAATTAGCCCTCTTTTTAGTTGTCCTTATAGAGAGGTTTCACTGTAAAACCCAACCTTGCTAACACTGAATAACTTATAAGCTAAGCGTGGTCATAATATATGCCAGGTTGCTTCTAATCTGGCTTCAAACTGGTTGCTATGGAAATAAATTTTTCAGTGTAAACATGTTTATTGGGAAATAATAGCGTCTCCTCCACTGTAGTCTAGAAGAAGGTTTAATGCTAATTTCTTGGCTGTCATCTCTTTCAGATCATCAAATATTTTGAAATTTCTGTTTTCATTTTCATATATTAGGAAACATCATTTTGGTTTTGGTATTTGAATTAAAAAAAAAAGGACATTTTATAAAAATGCAAAATGGGTATTATTAATGCAAGTATTGTTTTCATTGGGAATTTGATGCATTCATCGATTTGAAATTTCTTTTGATGCCCGCACAAAACATAGTGGAAGGATAATATTTTTGTTCTGTTTGTCTTTAACCTTGGTCAAAAATTTAGAACTGCATGTGATAGAGACTTGGCATTTTACACATTCAAGAAGCCCTTGTGCTCAGTACAAGTTGGGTCATGTCAGACAGAGGTCAAGGTCATTTTGAGATCATGGGTCATATCAGAATGGCATAGTATATCACAAATACTATCTTAATTGCTATCTTAATTGGAAATTACATTTCTTTCATGGCATTTAGCCGACTAGAGCATGTGAAATAGTTTTATCTTTTAAAATCACTACAAATATTGTTACAATGGGAAGAGAAATTGTCCATAACTACAGTAAAACCCCTCTATAACGGCCACTACATTATGTAAATTATAAGGTGCCTGCGACAGGTGACTGCTTAAAGCAAGGTGACGGTAAAAAAGAAAGCTCCTTTAGGAGCTTTCTATTTTACTGGTACCTTGCTGTAAGCTGTCGCCTGTCTTTTATACAATCAATTAGCCTTAGTTTTAGTGGTTCTTATAGAGAGGTTTTATTGTATGCTTGTTCTGGAGAATTTGTCTTATAAATTGTCTGACTTGAGTCACATAGGATAATAATAAGCATTCCATTCCATATGAATCAGGGCTCCAGATATGAAAGAGTAAACTGAACAAATCAACATTTTCTCACTAGTGCCAGCACAAAATCCTATGGTGTTGCTACTGATCAGAATCGTCTCTTCGAGACAATTCTAATGAGTAGTGACACCAAAGGGTTTAATGCAGAAATGAAGATTTTAGTTTTTGAAATAACCCTTTATTATCTGGAGCTGTGATGAATTCAGAGTATCTGTTCATTTTCAAGTGTACCAAATAAACATGGCTATTGGTGCAGTGTATTCTCTTGCAACAAATATGACCAATGCATAAAAGATTTACATTTACTTTATAATGATTTGTTTCATAACAGTAATATTGTCCATTTAACCCTTTACTCTGTAGATACTCATTTTTATGCATATAATAAATTCCTCCACTGAAGAAAATAGATACTTTTTTACAGTTATAAATATGTAACATAAGAATATTGTCTATATATGGTAGGTTAAAGTAGGCTATAAGGTGCATGCTGCTTTACTTTCAACCTGTCTTAATTCAACCTGCTTTAAGTGGTCTACTGTCTTCAAAACTAGAAACAGACTATGGGGTAAAGGGTTAAATGTGAATAATTTACATAAAAGCAATGATTTGAGTTTTCAGATAGCAATAGTTCCTATCATTACCGTTACCTGGTAGTTTAATAACTAGTTAATATTACTTTAACCTATTACCCCATAGCTTGTTTGAGTTTTGATTGATGACAGTCGACCATTTAAAGCAAGTTGAAAGCATTCTACTTTACTTTTAGCATGTTTTAAGCTACCATCTGCTAGGATATAGAAAAATTCTGATGGTGCATTATTCATGACTGTATAAAGTGGAACTGTTTTCTCCAACGGTGGAATAAATTAAATGCATAAAAATGCATATCTATGGAGTAATGGGTTAAACTTTTCAATGGAGAAGCATAGGTTAATAGTTACCATGGAGACAATTAGCAGTTCTATACCTGGTTTTATACAGGGCTCCAGAACTGAACAAATCCAACATTTTCTCACTTATTTCAGCACCAAATGCTATGGTGTAACTATTCATTAGAATTGTCTCGAAGAGACAATTCTAATGAGTAGTGACACCATAGGGTTTAATGCAGAAATAAAGATTTTAGTTTTTGAAATACTTCCCTTATCTGCAGCTCTGATATACAGTACCAAAGTACCACAGAAAGCTTGAAGCATAACAAACTTATAGCTGGTTTTAACTGTTCACTGCCTTACATCAAGTACAATTTATATGCAAATGGTTATGATCCTGATCAGATGCCACATTACATAGTGTCTGATCAGGATCCAAATTGGCTGCCTCTTATATCAATGTTTCAGTATTCAAAATTGCTGAAATATGATTAAGTGAATTAAAAGCAATTGTTAAAAGCAGGTGAAACCCCAGCAGTCCATGCATGGTATTTTAAAATGGTTGGTTAACCCTGTACCCTGTAGTCTGTGTCTAGTTTTGAAAACAGGTTACCACTTAAAGTAGACTGAAGGTAAAGCAGAATGCGCCATAAGGCGCATTCTGCTTTACTTCCAGTCTACTTTAAGCTACAATATTCTAGATTATAGAAAATATTTCTTATGATACATATGTTTGACTACAAATTTGATCTGTTTTCTTCAGTGAAGGAATAAATTAAGGCATAAAAAAGTGTATTTGTGGGGTAATGGGTTATTAGTAAATAATACAGAATGTATATATGTGTGTATTGCAAGAGCCTCAGAACAATATTATATGATGTAGCATGTGCTTTATAGTGAAGTCCTGCTATTTCATCCACTCTAAGACTTGTATTCCTTGATTAACCCTTAGCCTGCCACTCACGACTATAGCTCCATATGCAAACAGCTTGGATCCGGATGAGACGCCGAGTAACTCGGCGTCTCATCCGAATCCAAGCTGTTTGACACTCGGACAACATTTTCAGCAATTTTGAGCAACTTTGAAGCACTTTGAAACTTGGAGCAGACGAGAAATATGGCAGACGACAATTTATTTGGCGGGCTAAGGGTTAAAGCATGTGGTTGCTTAACACATTCAACCTTAGCGACGAGTATACTCGTCATTTACAAACAGTGTACCTGTGAGGATTACTTTTTCTCACCTCTCGGACAGAGGTATCCCGAAATCTAGGGTGTGTGAGATAACCTTATCTGTCCGGACTCCGGACAGACAAGCCGAACTATCTTATGATTGGTTGTTATTGTTGTTGTTATGACGTCGTCATGACGTCGTCATGCATGCATTAGCGCCTTAAAATACAACTCGCCACTGTATAGCAAGTTAAAAGCGTTTTTAGGGATGACGAGGTGAGAAAATAAATCTAACACCACAGTTGAGTGTCAGATGAATATCCCACCCTCGTTTGAAGATATTTTTGGAACACTCGGCAAAGCCTCGTGTTCCAAAAATATCTTCAAAACTCGGGTGGGATATTCTTATCTGACACTCAGGGTGGTGTTAGATTCACTTTGTCCCATGCAAACAGTGTAGACCCTGATCAGAGGGCTTCTTAAGGTTTGTCGTTTTAAAATATATTGTTAAAAACACCCCTAAATAGTCAATAATGGACTAGACATATTTTGAAATTGGAATTGTCCATTAAAAGTTTCAGGGGTGAATGTGTTACATGTAACCCATCTCTCCATTTGTACACCTTTTTACACCTCTTGTAATTTCTACACTAAGGAAAGTAGTCCTTAAGGAGCATTCTTTTTTTTACTTCAAACTGATTTAGTATTCATCTGTCTTCAAATTAGAGACACACTATGGAGTAAAGAGGGCTAAAGTAGATTCGAAAGACTTAAGTAGAGTTTCTGTTGTAGCTATCTTCTGTATTTTTATCCTTGTAATGGGTTAAAAGAGGTGGCGATAACTGCTCAACTGTATGCTGAGATTAACCCTATACCCTTTAGCCTGTTTCTTGTTTTGAATACAGATGACCACTTAAAGCAGGTTGAAAGCAAAGCAGAATGTGCCTTAACCCATTACCCCATAGCCTGTTTTTAGCATTGAAGGTAGTTGATCACTTAAAGCAGGTAGAAAGTAAAGCCTTAAGGCACATTCTGCTTTACTTTCTTCCTGCTCTAAGCTATTATCTGCTTGGATATAAAAAAACATTTCTTTCGATACATATTCATACTGAATATATTCGAACTATTTTCTTCAGTGAAGAAAAAAATAGAGGCATAAAAAGGTGTATGTATGAGGTAATGGGTTAAGGCACATTCTGATTTACGACTGTATAAAGTGGACCTAATTTTAGATGTTAATACAATCAATGAATGGCTGTTTTATCAGGACTTTACTACTTGTGCTGTACCTATGATATTATACCCCAGTAGCCTGTTTGAATGTTACCTGGTTGTGAGCCAAGGAGTAGTGATATGCCTTTTATTGTTCTTGTTGTAGTGTACCAATGTATGTACGGAGAGAGAGAGAGGGAGAGAGAGAGAGCAGCTTAAAGCAAGATGAAAATAAAGCAAAACACTCCTACATGATATTTGAGCATTAGTTTTATCTTCTTTTAATTAATCGCTTGCGTTAACCCTTTACTCCATAGACTGTTTCTAGTTTTGAAGACAGGTGATTGTATAAAGTATGTTTAAAGTAAAGCAGAATGCGTCTTAAGGTGCATTCTGCTTTACTTTTAGTCTACTTTAAGCTGCCATCTGCTAGAATATAGAAAAAATATATCTTATGGTACATACAGTACTGAACCTTATTAAATTAACAATTTTTGCGATTCGCTTGCAATTCGATGTCAATTCACTTGCAATTTGATGGCAATTCGCTTGCGATTCCTAATAGTAACTTTACCCTCGGGTAAGTTTACCTGAATGGTGTATCTCACAAATAGTCGCAAATATGCTTTCGTTAATTGTTTCGATTCCTTTTATGTCACAACCGCTTCGGAAAAATCGCGTAAAATTATTCAAGCGTAAGATTTGCCTTTTGAAGCACCCGATTCGATGGCAATTTGCTTGCGATTCGCTTGCGATTATCAGTTTAATTTAATAAGGTTCAATACTGTATAAATGACTGTATAAAGTGGAACTATTTTCTTCAGTGGTATATTAAAGTAAAGGGGAAAAAGGGGGTATTTAATGAGTAAAGGATCAAACACAGAAAACAGGCCTCTTATGACCACTGCAATAATGATTCTATAATATTAACTGTGTGACAGGAAAGGCATGTGGCAGCTTAATGCAGGATAAATGTTAAGCAGAAAGCTCCTTCGGCTTTCTGCTTCACTGTCATATTGCAGATACCTGGCTTAACCCTTTGAACCCTAGTCCCGCATATTGGCGTCCTTTTCAAACAGTGGACATGTGAATAGTACACTTGTCCTATACAAACAGTGAAGACCCAGATCAGAGGGCTCCGAAAGGAGCCCTCTGAGGGTCTTCACTGTTTGTCATAATGCCAAAAATGGACAAAAACAACCCTTAAAAGCCAGAAATGGACTAGACTTAAATCTAAACTGGAATTGTCCATTTAAAGTTTCAGGGAGGAAAGAGTTAATTAAATACATAAAACAAGCATTTAAAATGGTCATATTAGTTGCATTGTATAGTTACTTCAGTTTCATATATAATTATGTAATCATCTTCTTGGCTCCGAATCTAGCTAGCAATAGATAATCTGTTTGATTTCAGAAAGCAATAATAATTATATTTCGAACTTCAATATCTAGAACTCGGTTAAGTCAAATATACCTGTATTTCGAAGTTAAAATATGCTGAAGTCATGATTTTACTTTGAAATATTTGCATGTTTGACTTTTAAAAGTGAGCTTGAAATAATGACATTCACTTGAGGAAATATCGTTAAGTTTGAGTTCAGTGAGTTGGAGATATCGAAGATCAGGAGCCAACTAATCTTGGATTGCATAGTTTGTAAATGATACACACACATTTTCTTGTTTCTTCAACGGTAAGGGTTGATGTAGAAGCTTTGTGTTGTTATGTCAGTTATCAGACACTTTCCAGTGAGGAAGCATAGAGATCTCATTAACATTTAAGGTTGCATACTTAGAGAAGACATTGTTCTTTGCCGTTTAAACAAAGCTCAACCCATTATCCCATTGATTGTTTCTTGTTTTGAAGAAGCATTCTGCTTTATTTTCTGCCCCCTTTAAGCTATCATCTGCTAGAATATATTCAATATTTCGTTTGATACATATTTATGACTATGAATTTTTAACTATTTTCATCAGTGGAGGACTAAATTAAAGGCGTTAAAAGGCGCATTTATTGGTTAAGGCAACACACAGTGCAATCAAATGTTAAAACAGAGCTTCTTGAAAAATTTCAAGTTTCTAATTTTTATCCAAGTCGCAATCAGGGTGCAGCCTGATCAGATACCAGGTTACTCGATGTCTGATCTGGCTGCAAACTGTTTGTAATGGAAATGATTGTATTAACAGCAGCAGGTTGATTGGGAAAGAAAAATGTCTACTCCACAATTAGGTACAGTGGAGAATGTGTTATTCTTTCCCAATAAACGCGTTTACGCTAAAACTATTATTTCCCACGCAAACAGTTTGGAGCCAGATCAGACGCCGGGTAACCCGGCGTCTGATCAGGCTCCAAACTATTTGCCACCAAGATAAACATGAAATATCAGAATTGTCCAAAAGTTGTACTTTTCTACGTTTTAGTGCTTTGCGTTTGCGTTTAAACGGGAAAGAATAACAGATTCTCCACTGTATATTGCAGCTATAAAAAGATAACTGTTTGAATATGACTACATTTGCATTTTGTTTTACACTTGTACGGAATTTTATTTCAGCTCTTTAAAGCAGGGTTCGCCATTTTTATGCCCTGGATCTATGATCGGGAAGCAACTTGGGTTTTTTATGCCCCTACACAACTTTCAGTCGGGGGCATATTGTTTTTAGTCTGTTTGTTTCTTTGTCTGTGCACAACTTTAAACTTGGCCATAACTTTAGAACTACATACACACACAGGCAGGGCAGTTTTGTATATGAATATTCAGTGGGGAAACGCTTAATATAACTACCTACAAGCCCTAAGACTACTTGCAATGACTGTGCCATGTTTACAAATTCAAGTTGCCAATTGCAGGAGACTTTGCCATCACCAGTGTTTTGTTGTGGTTAACAATTGTTAGGCAAATTGCTATTCGATCACAGACTTTATAATAACTATGTCAAGTTAAACTGTGTTAAGTGTCAATTGGAAAAAAAGTGAACCATGTAGGGTACAGCTTAACCCTTTCCCTTATAGGAGCGACTTTTAGCGCATTCATTTTATTCATCCGCCAAAGAAAATAGTTCCACTTTATACTGTCATGAATATGTACTATAAGAAATACTTTCTGTATACTAGCAGATATTAACTTAAAGTAGGGCACATTCTGCTTTACTTTCAGCCTGCTTTATTAGGTCACATATCTTAAATACTAGAAACAGGCTATGGGTTAAAGGGTTAATCTAGACAAGAGCTCTGCATGCGGGTGTCAGTGCTCGTCTGTTTTTGAAAATAGGTAAAATTTACAATGTGTTAACATCCTTTTCTGCCATCTGTGGGCTAATTGGATGCCCCAAAGGGAGGGAAGCAGATACGGAAAACCTGGGTGCAATATCCTTTTCTTATTCAGGTTAAAGTTGACAGTTCTCTGCCATGATGCTTTCAGATGCCCAGTGTAATGCAATGATACATTGGACCTCAGTATAACCCTTTACCCCATAGTCTATTTCTAGTACTTAAGATAGGTGACTACTTAAAGCAGGTTGAAAGTAAAGCAGAATGCGCCTTAGGGCGCATTCTGCTTTACTTTCAGCCTGCTTTAAGCTATCATGTACTATAATATAGAAAAATATTCCCTAAAATACATATTCATTACTGATTAAATTGGAACTATTTTCTTCAGCGGATGAATAAATCATAGCCGCTAAAAGGCGCTTCTATTTGGGAAAGGGTTATAGTCTCATCCAAAGAACTTGGGTTGGCAGGGGATCAAACTCTAGACCCCTGGTATCGTAATCAAATGCATTACCACTGGACGATGTCTGCCGGTACAGCAAAATTATTAGGTCAAAGATTAAGGTCAATTGGTAAAATATATTGGTATGTCTGACTAGGACTTGTAATGGCATGTATAGCAAAAACAATGGTTGTAGATGAAAAATTGAATAGCATGTCTTATATAATTTATAGATATTAGTGCAAAGTATTTAGTGTACATGTATACCAAAGAATGTTGCTTAATAGTGGTATAAATCATTTTAACCCATTACCCCATAAATACACCTTTTTACGCCTTCAATATGTTCCTCTGCTGAAGGAAATAATTCTTCTTTATACAGTCATGAATATGTATCATAAGGAATATTTTCTTTATTCTAGTAAGTTGTAGCTTAAAACAGGCTGAACGTAAAGCAGAATGCCTCTTAAGGTGCATTCTGCTTTACTTTCAACCTGCTTTAAGTGGTCACTTGTCTTTATTACAAACAGGCTATGGGGTAATGGGTTAAAGTTATCACGTATTTATGGGCATACCTTTTATCTTACAGAAAAAGGTTTCACTATTGTGAACTCAAAAGAAGACAAACCCTTCCCCCTTTGCTTATTTTCAGTGTTTCAACCGTTCCCTCATAGCCTGTTTCTAATTTTGAAGAAAGGTAACCACTTAAAGCAGGTTGAAAGTAAAGCAGAATGCACCTGAAGGTGCATTCTGCCTTACTTTCAGTCTGCTTTAAGCTACCATCTGTCAGAATATAGAAAAAGATATAGACTGTATAAATTGGAACTATTTTTCCTTTGTGGTGGAATAACTCAAATGTGCTAAAAAGTGCTTCTATGGGAGAAAGGGTTAACCCATTACCCCATATATATGCCTTTTTACATCTTGAAATTATCCCTCCACTATAAAAAAGAGATCCATTGTTTCCTTTGTGTTTAAACCAAACCCTATCGTGTGACTACCCGTTAGAATCGTCACTTTGAGACAATTCTAATGAGTGGTCACACCATAAGGTTTTGACAGGCTTAAAGAATTATGATCTTAAAATTATACTCCCCTCATCTGTAGCTCTAAAATTCATGCAATCTGAGTGGCAAACATGCTGTATGTTCAGAAGAGTTTGAGTCTCTCAGTTTCTGATCTTGATCAAAACTGTTTAGAAAAGTTGTTAGTATGACAAACACTTTCCATGAGTAATATACAGTAAAACCTCTCTATTTTGACCCCTAAAAAGAAGGCTTATTGGTTGTATAAAAGACAGGCGACAGCTTAAAGTAAAGTGAAAATTAAACAAGACAGCTTTCTGTTTCACTTTTACTTTAATGATTGCTTTAAGCAGCCACCCACTTACACTCAAAATTAACACAGTTTAGTGGTGGTGATAGAGAGGTTTTACTGTAAACAGTTTACCAAATATCCCTCTAGATGTCGGTGAAATTTGTGCCAATTTATTTTACTTTACTATTTATATAAAATTATAAATGTACAGTGGAGAATGTGTTATTCTTTCCCAATAAACGCGTTTACGCTAAAACTATTATTTCAAGTGCAAACAGTTTGGAGCCAGATCAGACGCCGGGTAACCCGGCGTCTGATCAGGCTCCAAACTGTTTGCCACCATGATAAACACGAAATATCAGAATTGTCCAAAAGTTGTTCTTTTCTACGTTTTAGTGCTTTGCGTTTGCGTTTAAACGGGAAAGAATAACAGATTCTCCACTGTATACTGTAAAACCTATGTTCAGCAGCCACTCAGCCAAGATGCTGCCTCCTCATGATAATCTCTCTTTGCATGCTGAGTAATTTTTCCTCTGTAAAAATTGTTGTCTGCAACTATTCTAAAATAGAACTTTATAGGGTCAGAGTGTCAAACAGTTTAGGCCATGATGAGACGCTGCATTACGCATTTGGATCCAAACTGTTTGCAAAGGTAATCACTATGGCACGTGGAGAGTACACTTGTCCTTTGCAAACAGTGCAGACCAGGATCAGAGGGCTCTTGACGGAGCCCTCTGATTAGGGTCTGCATGGTTTGGTATTTTACAGTAAATTATGAAAACAACCCTAAATAGTCAAAATTTTAGTTGGTTTGGAAATTGGAATTGACTATTAAAAGTTATAGGTGTGAATGAGTTAATTAAAAGGGGTACCAACTTAATGCAGAATGAACAGAATTCAGTAAAACTATTCATTAATTTTTCCTGCTTTAAACTGCTACCTTTAACTCTTCGAACCCTAGACCCGCATATAGGCGTGCTTTTCAAACAGTGAACATGTGAATAGTACACTTGTCCTATGCAAACAGTGAAGACCCTGATCAGAGGGCTCCAAAAGGAGCCCTCTGATCATGTTCTTCACTGTTTGTCACAATGCCAAATATTGACAAAAACAACCCTTAAAAGTCAGAAATGGACTAGACTAAAATGGAAACTGGAATTTTCCATTTAAAGTTTCAGGGAGGAAAGAGTTAAGGGAGACTGCAAATTCATCTTCTACGAGTGGCTGTTATATGCAGGTTTTACTGTACAGGTACTCACTTAATTGATTCAAGTGTAGTGATAGATTTGAACAAAGGCTAAAGCAAGATAAAGCCAAATGAAATTACAATTCTTTATTTTTTACCTTTTTCGTTGTTCCTGTATATTTTGTTAATCTTTGTTATGTGTATGTGTATAAATGTATGTACATGTTAGCAGTAGGGAAGACTTTATATTTCTCCCAATGAGCACGTTTGCGCCTAAACAATATTGCCCTTACCAAACAGTTTGTACCCAAGTTAGAAACAGACTAACTCAACATCTGATCAGGCCCCAAACTGTTTGCCACTCAGGGTAACTCTTTCCCTGCCAAGTTTTTCCGCCTGCTTTAACCGCACTGCACTTACCGCCAATATATCATCTGCATTGCTACTGTAGCAGCGTTGTCTGCAATAGTTTTAGAAGTCGGCTTTCTCAGTCGGTTTTTGACTGAAGAAATGGCGATTCAAGTTTCAAACAGTTTGGATTCTGATCAGACGCCGAGTTACGCGGCGTCTGATCAAGATCCTAACTGTTTGCAAAGCCGCCTTTTGGCAGTGAAAGAGTTATTGAATTAACAGTTACAAAAACCTGTCTTTTATTGCACTGCAACAGTATTTTATTTAGCTCCTCGTTTACAAACAGTATACCTCTGAAGGTGTCTGGTCTCAACGTCCCACTGCATTAACGCCCCACTAGATAAACGTACCATTTGTGGATCCAACGTCCCACTTTTTAAAAATTATATATTTCACCCGTATTTGACAATTATTAATTGATGCAAAAGTGAAATAGTGATTTAAATGAGTAACTGGGATGAAATGAAATATATATGAAAAATTGGACTAGACATAAAAGGAGATTGGAATTTTCCCATTTGAATTTCCAGGGGTGAATGAGTTGAGAAGGAAATAGTTTGGTCTTCCCTGCTGAATGTCATGATTTCATATCATCGTGTAAATATTTGAATCATTTTTGTGGCATGGTGTCAGAGGAGGGTTGTATGTATGACTGATGGTAAGGTTATATTTAGTATGTTTATATTATAATGTTATTCTTGTGATAAGTTAATTGTAGCCTCTAAGTCTGAATAAAACATGAAATATTTTTAATGTAGTTATTACTGTAGTCCTTTGAACATAAACCTTTTTTAACCCATTACTCCATAGATACACATTTTTATACACCCACCTCTAAAGGTGGTCGTATATTGGCATGGCCCTGTCCATCCGTTCGTCTGTCAACATTTGGCTTGTCCAGAGTTTTTCCGAAAAACTGTTTGAAGGATATTAATGAAACTTCACACAAATGTTATATAAACCAAGATCTGAAGCCGAGTCAAGTTTTAGGTCCAATCTATTTGTCCTTACAGAGTTATCTGCCCTTGATGTATTCGGATATGCTATAAAAGGCTGCAAGTGGGCGTATAATGTACCGTTTGCGGGGCTCACATTAAACCTATTATAAATTCCTGCTCTACAGAAAATAGTTACTCTTTGCACAGTCATGACTAAGCATGATGACAATTATATCCTATCTCTTCGCAGCGAAAGCAGGCTGAAAGTAAAGCAGAATGCACCTTTCACCTGCTGTAAATGGTCACCTATCTTCAATGCTAGAAACAGGCTATGGGGTAATAGGTTAATGCCCTGCCACAAAGCAGTGCATGGCATATAATTAACTCTTGTCTCTCTCTCTGTCCGTCTGTCCCCACGTATGAATGATGTTTAAAATTTTTGCATTTTGATCAGTTCATCATCATCAGTATTTCGATTAATGTGCAGGTACAGGATTATAAAGTATTTGCTTTAACTCTTTCCTCCCTGAAGTTTTAAATGGACAATTACAGTTTCCAATTTAGTCTAGTCCATTTCTGACTTTTGAGGGTTTTTTGGGTCAATGTTTGGCATTATGACAAACAGTGAAGACCCTGATCAGAGGGCTCCTTTCGGAGCCCTCTGATCTGGGTCTTCACTGTTTGCATAGGACATGTGTTCTATTCACATAAATTATACACTGTTTGAAAACCACGCCTATATGCGGGACTAGGGTTCAAAGGGTTAAGGTGTCGTCTAAACTGGACATTTCTATATATGAGCTGAGCCATGAGAAAACATGCCTTATAGCATTGCATACAGTGTAGATCAAGGCCAGCCGCCACGTTTCAGACGCAGCGGCTGGTCTTACTCTTCACTGTTTTGACACCCACATGCATCTAAAGCATTTTATGTAGCTGTATTATATAAGGTATTCGGCAGAGTAGACCAAACTCAGATACAGAGCCTGGGATGACAATGTTACTTGGTCTGTACAATGTTGCAATGCAATAAGGCAGGTTTTGTCATGGCACGACCCATATATAATATATCTTAGGAATAGAACCAGCTGTAGGTTAAATAAAAAGAAAACTTCAAAGTTTCATAATAGTTGAATATTTTATTTAAAACAATATAGATTTATGCCAGTTTTATATATTGTTCCTACCTAACAACAGATAACGTTGTCTAAATTCTATATATGGTCTTCATAATTATACAGTCACACTTGTGTTAAGCAGCTATGTACAGTGGAGAATCTGTTATTCTTTCCCGTTTAAACGCAAACGTACGCAAACGCAAAGCACTAAAACGTAGAAAAGATCAACTTTTGGACAATTCTGATATTTCATGTTTACCATGGTGGCAAACAGTTTGGAGCCTGATCAGACGCCGGGTTACCCGGCGTCTGATCTGACTCCAAACTGTTTGCACTGCAAATAATAGTTTTAGCGTAAACGCGTTTATTGGGAAAGAATAACAGATTCTCCACTGTATGTATAAGACTAAAGAAAGGTTTCAGCTTTAGCCATTACCCCATAAGTACGCCTTTATACGTCTAATTTATTCGGCCACAGAAGAAAATACTTCCATTTAATACAGTCCTGATTATGCATCATAAGAAATATTTTCTATATCCTAATAGATGATAGCTAAAAGCAGGCTGTAAGTAAAGTAGAATGTGCCTTAAGGCCCATTCTGCTTTACTTTCAAGCTGCGTTAAGTTATCACCTATCTTCAAATTTAAAAAAGGGTTATGGGGTATTGGGTTAACACAGGATAAATTAAAGCAAAAAATAATCCCATATAATCTTTCTCCTTTACTTTTATTCTGCATTAAGCAGTGACCCGTCATAACAAATTCAACCCTAGGTAAGAGTATACCCATAATTTTAAACTTGTTGGGAGTAAGATTGTCCTGTGCAAACTCTGTATGCCCTGATCAGAGGGTTTCTTTAGGAGCTCTCTGATCAGGGTCTGCATTGTTTGTCATTCTGCAGGTGAATGAGTTAACCCTTTCCCCCGGAAGAAGCAATTTTCCTCCACGCAGTCCACTGAAGAAATTAGTTCCAATTTATAGTCATAACAAGACTGCGTTCAATAAACGCTTATGCCGCCTGTGGCATCCTTTCTAAGTCCAAATTAGGTCAAGGTCAAGGTCAAACTGAGCTTGGTTATTACTGGTGGGTTGGTAATGGTCCAAGGCAATAACTGTATAAATATAAAAGCATTGTAGTAAGTAGTGTTGATGCTAGATGAAACGGTAAAATCTAGTTAACCAAGAAATAGCCCATTCAAAATAATCTAAGTCCAAATTAGGTCAAGGTCAAAATCATGGTTGGGTGATATTGGTGGATAGGGAATGGTCCAAGGCAACAACTGTATAAGTATCTAAGCATTGGATTAAGCGGTGTTGATGCTAGACGAAACGGTAAAATCTAGTTAACCAAGAAATAGCCCATTCAAAATATTCTAAGTCCAAATTAGGTCAAGGTCAAGGTCAAAATCAAGGTTAGGTATAATTGGTGGCTAGGGAATGGTCCAAGGCAACAACTGTATAAGTATCCAAGCGTTTGAATAAGCGGTGTTGATGCTAGAGGAAACGGTAAAATCTACTTAACCTGGTTACGGACGGACGGTAGGACGGACAGACAGGACGATTACTATATGCTCCCGCATCTGTCGATGCCGGGGGCATAAAAATACACTACAATAAATATTTTTATATCCTAGCAGATGGTAGCTTAAAGCAGGCCTTAATGCACATTCTGCTTTACTTACAACCTGCTTCAAGTGGTCACCTGTTTTTTAAAACTAGAAACAGGCTTTGAGGTAAAGGGTTAAAGGGGTGATTGAGTTCAGATAACAAAAATTTAGTCGCCACTTAACACTTTATACTGCGTGACTGTAATTCTATCTCCACAAAAACGGCCTAGTAATAAACAACATATCTTATACTATCATTTTCTCATGACTTAACTCTTTGCACGTTAGCTGTGAATCCATGGTACAGTGGAGAATCTGTTATTCTTTCCCAATAAACGCGTTTACGCTAAAACTATTATTTGCAGTGCAAACAGTTTGGAGCCAGATCAGACGCCGGGTAACCCGGCGTCTGATCAGGCTCCAAACTGTTTGCCACCAAGATAAACATAAAATATCAGAATTGACCAAAAGTTGTTCTTTTCTACGTTTTAGTGCTTTGCGTTTGCGTTTAAACGGGAAAGAATAACAGATTCTCCACTGTAAACTTTGCAAACATTTGAAACCTGATGAGATGCCCCATGATGCAGTGTCAAATCAGAATCCAAATTGTTTCACACTCTGACAACAGAATCAGCCAATTTTTGCTGAGGGAAAAAAATACCCAGGTTGCAAAGAGTTTACTATATTTTAAAATACACAATAAAACCATGCTATACGAGCTCCTCAAACAAATACATATCAGTGGTGTTAAAGGCAAACCAAACCTTTAACCTGCTCCTACAGAAGATTGCTGTTTTACTTCAAATTTATTTTAAGCAATCAATTGCCTTTTACATCTAGGATAAAAACCTTTATTTAAATAGTAGCAATATGTTATTTCTGTATAGACAAAGTTGCCCCAGAGCAATGTCAGACAGAAATATACCTCAAACAAGAGATGTTTGTAAAACACGAATGCCTCCACCCCAAAGAAAGCTTTGTGTGGACATGATTCCTTTTTAGAAACAACATCACTCGCTGGTAACTTGCAGGGCTCCAGATATGGTAAGAGGGAGTAATCTGAACAGATACAAACAATTTCATTCATTTCAACACCAAAACCTATAGCATAATAACTTCTTAGAAACATCTTGAAGACACAATTCTAATTATGAGTAGAAACACCATAGAATTGAATGCAGAAATAACGAATACTCCCCTTACCTGGAGCTCTGGGTAACTGGCTCTTATCTGGAGCCCTGTGTGTATATACAGTGTAGAAAACGTTATTCTTTCCCGTTTAAACGCAAACCCAAAACACTAAAATGTAGAAAATGTCAATTTTTATGTTTCTTACAATTCATTTTTATCTGAGTGGCAAAAAGGTTTGGAGCCTGATCAGACACCGGGTTACCCGGCGTCTGATCTGGCTCCAAACTGTTTGCAGTAGAAATAAACGTTTTAGCGTAAACGTGTTTATTGGGAAAGAATAACACATTCTCCACTGTAGTATCAGCAAGTATAGGCAAAAGCAATAACTATTCATACCGACAGCTTTAAGACAGTGGATCAATGGTACAAATCAAAGATAGAGTAAATCTTTGGAATGCTTTACAAGAGAGGAACACTAAATTGACTCAAACAAAAATAGGACATAAACTAAAGGAATGGAAAGTTAGAAAATAAGTTTTATTGTACCAGAGGTAAAATTGAAAGTTTTAAGGTTTACAGTAAAAATCTTAAAAATTGGGACACTCTGTATCACTGCTATAATTATACTAAATTAGTTATATTTGTATTAACCCTTAGCCCGCCAAATAAATTGGTGTCTGCTATATTTCTCGTCTGCTTCAAGTTTCAAAGTGCTTCAAAGTTGCTCAAAATTGCTGAAAATGTTGTCCGAGTGTCAAACAGCTTGGATCCGGAGGAGACGCTGAGTTACTCGACGTC
The DNA here is from genome assembly GCA_922989275.2 of Gari tellinella. Taxonomy (NCBI): domain Eukaryota; kingdom Metazoa; phylum Mollusca; class Bivalvia; order Cardiida; family Psammobiidae; genus Gari; species Gari tellinella. The sequence continues at coordinate 38,997,623 of OV277871.1, forward strand.
TCATCCGGATCCAAGCTGTTTGCATATGGAGATATATTCGTGAGTGGCAGGCTAAGGGTTAATAGTTTTTATCACACAGTAATTTGTCAAAAAGGTGTAAACTGAATGGCACACTGTGTAGACCCTGATCGGCCTGCTCCTAAAAGAGCAGTTTGATCAGGGTCTACACAGTTTGCTCAGGCCTGTCTGTCCCAATACTTATGGACATTACGGTAGCTTTCCAGCACATACTGTACATAAAATTCACAAGGGTATCTATTGCTTCATTCTATTCCTGCTAGAATACTGTCTGCTATACATATAGACGGTTCATCAGCCTGGTAATTTAAATTGTATTTTTCTCATTTCTAAGGCAAACACAATTAGAATCTTTTTGGGACATAGCGACTTGAAAAATATCTGACCAATGCCAGGCTCCAACAGGCGACCATTGACTATGTATGCCAAGGTTCAGCAGTTCAAGTCCTGCATCCGTCACACATGTAAGACAAAAATTCTGATTGTGTTAACCCGAGATATAAGAACGTAAAATTACTGTCTGTTACAAAATTGTCAATTGCCAACAGTAACATCACTCTTTTACAACCACTAAATGATGGTTAAATTTTAGCTGTCTATGGCAGGTGGCTGCTTAACGAAAGTGAAGGTAAAGAAGATGCTTTTCTGCCACCTGTCTATGTCTACTTTTAGTGGTCACAATACAGCAGAATTTCTGTACTAAAATATTTATCTTTCCATGTTTATGTTGTGACTACTCATACTTAAAATGTTATCAGACACATAATTCCAGTGAGTAGTCAAAATGTATAATTTAATGGGAGATAGAAAGAAAACAATATGTTTACTCCCTTTATCTGAGGGTCTGAACTGACATATTTTCTGTAACATATACAACCCTAGTGACGAGAATACTCATCCTTAACAAACAGTGTACCTGTGATGAGTATGCTTGTCCAATGCAAACAATGCAGACCCTGATCAGAAGGTTCCTGCAGGAACCCTCTAATCTGGGTCCGCACTGTTTTTCATTTTGCAATATGTTGTTAAAATCAACTCTAAATGGTCAGAAATGGACTTGCCTTGAATAAGAAATTGGAATTGTTCATTAAAAGGTTCAGGTTTGATTGATTTAAGAAATGTTGAAAAATCAATACCAGTGATAAACAGTTCCTGGTCAGACTATGAGAAACTTGGAATCTGATCTGGATCTACTCTGTATCCAAATGCTAGTTATGTCTGACTTTGCAGGATATGGGTAAAGTTTGGCGTAAAAAGTGAACTGTTTATACAGAGATTCCTTACTTACACTTAACTGTACAGTAACAGGTAGATTATGCCCCTTCTCTTGAAAAACAAGTTGTCTTTTTAAAAAAGATACTTAACAAGTTGTCTTTTTAAAAAAAAAAAAAAAAGATACATTTCACTAAAAAATAACTCTTTGCATGCATACTATGCATGCAAAGAGTTATTTTTTAGTGAAATGTATCTTTTTTTGCATAGAGCAATCCTTCATTTGTTAAATGCAAACAGAATTTTTTGATTTTTTTTAAAGTAGCTGAAAACAATTGTTGCAGACGATAATGTAACTTTCAAAAAGTTAACCCATTACTCCATAGATACGCCTTTTTACTTCATTCCTCCACTTTAGATAGTTCCGTTTGATACAGTCATGAATATTCAGCATAAGATATATTTTCTATAGATTGCATATGGTAGCTGAGAAAATAGTTCTATACAGTCATGACTGAGCCCCACAAGAAATACTTCCTTTATCCTAGCTTAAAGCAGACTGGAAGTAAAGCAGAATGTGCCTTTAGGCACATTCTGCTTTACTTTCAATCTGCTTTAAGCAGTCATCTGTCTTCAAAACTAGAAACAGCCTATGGCGAAATGGGTTAAATATAAAAAATTAATAATATAATGTGATAAACAAGAGAAGGGCTTTTACTTTATGCTGTACAAAATCACATAGAAAATTGGAATGGAATGTAAAAGACGGGTTAAAGGTGTTTAGCCACACTCCTGTTTCACTGTTCTCAGGATCTGGTTCGTCTGATATGTTAGATAGTTGGCACTTAGAAACACATTCTGGTTCCTGTAAAGAAATAAAAAATATGTACAGTGAAGAAAACTTTATTCTTTCCATTTTCAACACAAACGAAATGCAAACATATTGTAATATAAAATGTAGATAATGACAAGTTGTTGACAATTTTCACTATTTATTTAAATCTATGTGGCAATTAGTTTGGAGCCTGATCAGACGCCGGGTTACCCGGCGTCTGTTCAAGCTCCAAACTGTTTGCAATGGAAATAAAGGTTTTAGCGTAAATGTGTTTATTGGGAAAGTAATACTGTATTACGTCTTCTCTGTTGTACTGTAATAGACTTGGTGGTATTGTGGCAATTGGGAGTTTTAGGATACTTATAACAAAAGTTGTCATACGACAGCAAACCTCGCCGGTGATCCGTTTCAGAACTTAAAAGCAGAGATGGAGATCAAGGTCACAGACGTAAACTTTTCAAATGGATATAAATGCCTTGTTTATAGGCATGTATGCTGCAAGTATGAAAGTAGTTGGTCAAAGGATATAGCACTTGTAAGTACATGTACTTTTCAAGACGTAAACAGACACATTTCGAAACCTAAACGCAGAGGCTGAGAACACGAGGTCCACATTTTCACATACATAGAAAGGTCTTGTCTCAAGCTAAGTGTGGTCTGAATTTGACAACTATAGGTCAAACGACAAAGAAGTTAAGAATATCATCTTGAAACTACTAACACGAACGGATAGAGGAATTGCAATGACAACGCCAGCTCATTTGCAACAAGAGAGCCTTGAAGGCCCTCATACCGCTTACTTGTTGTAAAGAAGCCTGATAGCTTTACCTTTGAGTTTCACCCATATTAATCTAAATCCATTCAAATTTGTTGACTATATATGGTGTGTAAACAATATTGGAATACAAACTATTCTAGTGTAGTAGAGTACACCAAGGGCAGATAACTACAGTGAAAACAATATTGAAATAAAACCTTTTCATTGTTCTTGCCACAATCATCAGATTTCAACAATCAAGCAACTACCGGTATAACGGTTAGGCCATGGAGGCCCCTTGAAACTGGATGATTTTCTCTTAAATGTTTCAGGGGTGAATGCACTTCAAGTACAGTGGAGAATCTGTTATTCTTTCCCGTTTAAACGCAAACGTACACAAACGCAAAGCACTAAAACGTAGAAAAGAACAACTTTTGGACAATTCTGATATTTCATGTTTATCTTGGTGGCAAACAGTTTGGAGCCTGATCAATAATAGTTTTAGCGTAAACATGTTTATTGGGAAAGAATAACACATTCTCCACTGTACGACTTACTGGTTAGTGTCTCTAAAGAACTCTTTCAGTGTGTTGCTGAACTTCTTTGAATACCTGACAAACTCTCGCTTTCTGTCCTCCAAGATCTACAAACACATGGTGCCATATTGAACAGTTTGTCACATGTTAATAATATTTTACTGATACAGTAAATTCAATCTTTTTAAAAGGCTAATTGATCGTATGAAATACATCTGAAAGCTAAACTCTTTCCTCCTCGAAACTTCAAATGGACAAATACCAGTTTCCTATTTAGTCTTAATCCTTTTTTGACTATTTAGGGTTGATTTTTTACAATGAATCCCCATGGCTTTTTTTTTTATAAAGCCTGAATAATCGAATTGAAATTAATGGATTTGCACATCAATAATCGAGAATTCTAACATGACACGTGAGTTCGTTTCTATAAACATAAAACAAGCTCATTGTTTTACCACGCTGTGAAAATAGTCCTTTTAAACAGGCTCTTCCCGTACCCACCCTACGTTAAAGCAGTTTTCAATGAAAGGTCGTGTGACGTAAACGGTCTTTTCTTTCATGTTTCGTTACTGATTTGTCTCAGATATATTTAATCTGACTAATACTAAATGGTTCTATAACAGAATAAATTATTTCGTTACTATTTTGTATTTTTCTTATATATGACATACTGATATTGGTTTCATGTAATAGCCATAAAAAGGAAGTAATTCTGTCGAAAACTGCATTTGTAGAGGAAATAAGCCTGAAACATTTGCTTGCATTTCTTATGATTTTTTTAAGTTAGTCATGTTAGAATCGAAATAATCGATGTTCTACCATTGTTAAATGGTATTCTACAGCGGTTGATTGTTGTGATGCGCAGAATGTTACCACTAAAGGCGCACACTGCTACATACTTTAGGCCTGCTTTAAGCTACTATCTGCTAGGATATAGAAAATGATTATGGTGCATATTCATGACTTTATAAAATGAAACTAGTTTTTTTCAGTATAGAAATATCTAATGTGTAAAAAGGCATATTTATGGAGTAATGGGTTAACCCTTTCTTCCCTGAAGAAATTAAGTCTAGTCCATTCTTGACTTTATAGGGCTGAATCTTACATTTATGTCAAAATGAAAAACAGTGTACACCCTGAACAGAGGGTCTACACTGTTTGCAAAGGACAAGTGCACTCCTCACAGGTACGCTGTTTGCAAATTATGCATATATGCGTGACTAGGGTTCAAAGAGTTGTTACCTTGTATTGTACCTACCTGTTTACTGCCATTTTCAGCTGAGGGAACCTCATTGATAACCCTATTCACAGCATCCAACAGCAGCCGAATAGCGCTGGCAATTTCCCTGTTAAAACAGTGATGTGCTAGTTTGTCAGCATTGTAGTACAGTGGAAAAAATGTAATGTTTGCCCAATAAACGCGCTTACGCTAAAACTATTATTTCCATTGCAAACAGTTTGAAGCCAGATCAGACGTCAGGTAACCCCGCGTCTGATCAGGCTCCAAACGTTTTGCTACCCAGATTAAAAAATAATAATTAGAGATGTCAAAAAATGGTAATTTCCTACATTTTAGTGATTTGGGTTTGCGTTTCGTTTAATAACGCTTTCTCCACTGTTCGAGTATTACATGTACATAAATATTCATTATAAACAAATTATAAATCATGCAAGATTTGGGTAGAGAACACAGTCCCAAGTTTCCTGTCAGGTTCTTAAGTACACTGAGTCCTACATAACATTCTGCCAGGGAACATGGGACCCAGGCGAAGACTTTTCAGAAAAGATTTTGTTCATCGTTGCTATGGCAACAAGAAGCATTATCCTAGCTAATATTCTACAACATGAACCCCCCCCCCCCCCCCCCCAACGACTACCTGCCTACCAATGCATTTGAGAAAGTTTGATAGGAACCTGGTGAATTATTTCAGAGATAGTTGTTTCTGATCAGTTGATGGACAGTGAGCAGTTACAAAAGCTTATATTGGGGCAGTCAACTCAGGTGAACTGAAAACACAATAAACACAATGCCAAAAATCATTAAATGTAAAATAATGCTTTTAAGAACCTGAAAAGTTCATTTAAATCTTAGTGTCAAAGAGTTTGGAGCCTGATCAAAAGCCATGTAACTTAGCAACTTATTTAGCAACTGATCTGGCTGAACTTTTCATGGAAAATCCAAGTTCCAATAAAGTTTTATCAATTGTTGAGGATTTATGGTTGATTTTAATAATATATTGTTAAATGACAAACAGTGCAGACCCTGATCAGAGGGCTCCTGCAGGAGCCCTCTGATCAGGGTCTACACTATTTGCATTGGACTGGTGTACTCTTTACACATACATTATCTGCTGATATTGAGTATACTCGTTGCTAGGGTTATTAAGAAGCACAAATATTTTTACCTTTAATACATTTACTTAATACAATATAGATCCAGATTGGCTACTTGGTTTAAACTTACTTAATGGTTTCTAGAAACTGTTTCCTGTCATAGATTTGATCTGGAATACGACTCAGTATTTTTTTCAAGTGAACTGCACGACGATTCAGGTCCTGGAATGTTCCTTCTGGGCGTGTGATCTTCAAATCTACAAGAAGTTACAAACATTGTAAAATACTCCTTGCATGCTATCAGTAATTTTCAAGTGTTTTGTCTTTATAGTGTACAATATTGTTTTGAACCTCAATATTGCAGAATTAAATTACTACAGTTTGAATCCAGATCAGGACCAAAATTTGTGGGGCCTGATCTGGATCCAAACTGTTAATAACAGAAATTAACAATTTATGGCAAAAATTACAATAAAATGTAAACAATAAAAGCCTTTTGAAGTGTTGACTTATTATTTTGTTTTTGAATTGTAAACAGTTTGGAGCCAAATCATACACCTGGGATCCATCTTACGAAAGGTAAAAAAGGGTTTCAAGTCAAAACTTTAAAAAACATCTAATTTCTCCATCTAATCCAGTCTTACGACATCTCTTTGGAATAGTCTTTTCCAGACAATTCCACAGAGATGTTAAAAGACAGGATGAGATGGAGGAATAAATAATAATTGAGAATTTTGAAATCTGACTTATGACAATATTTGTTGTACAATGTTTCATAAGATAGACCCCTGGGGCCCATCTTACGAAACGTACGACAAAAACAGTCGTAAGTTGAAAAATTAGATTATATCTAAATTTTAATTTCTCCATGTAATCCTGTCTTGTGACATTTCTTTGGAATCGTCTCAAGACGATTCCAAAAAGATGTTACAAGACAGGATTAGATTGGGAAATAGATAATAATCGAGAAGTTTAGAATCTGACTTACGACAATATTTGTCGTACAACGTTTCATAAGGTAGCCCCAGGCTACTGAGTTATCTCAGATGATACAGTTAAAATTTGTAGCTGAAAAACTTGAGAGCAACAGCAATACCAGGGTGAGTATAATAGCCCTCCTTATTCTTCAAATAGTCTTGAAAGCTTGAAAGCTTGAAAACATTCAAACCTAGTGATGAGTATACTTGTAATTTACAGTGTACCAGTGAAGAGTACATTTGTCCCATGCAAGCAGGATAGACTTTTTTATTTGTTTTGATTTTACGTCGCTTTCAACAGTATTTCAGTCATATCGCGACGTCCAGCTAATTACAGGTGGAGGAAGACCCCAGAAGTCATTAATGCACTGTTTCAGGCACAAATCGGCAACTGGGTAGAACCACCGATTTTCGCAAGCCAGCTGGAAGGCCCATATTTTTACAATATATTGCAGAAAACAAACCAACATTATCTTCAATGGCCTAGATTTAATTGCAAACTGGAATTTTCCATTTAAGACATTTTGATTCCAACACATAATTTTATCGCTATTTGCAACGAAGAAACGGTGTTAAATTTCTTGGTGTACGCATTTTCGAAGCCATATGACGTCACGTTAGTCGATAGAACCTTTTAGCGCGAGTCAGTGTTTTATTGAAAATTCAAACACTGAAACGTTCCTTCTTTGTTTATATAGGGTTGTGCGCGAAGTGTGTTAGAATAAAAGTTTTAAGGGTGAATGAGTTAACTTTTTACTCCATAGCCTGTTTATAGTTTTGAATACAGATGGTCACTTAGAGAAGGTTGAATGTAAAGCAGAATGTGCCTAGGGCATATTCTGCTTTACGATAAGTCTGCTTTAAGCTACCATCTGCTAGGATATAAAAAACATTTCTCATTATAAATACGCTTTCATGACTGTATAAACTGGAATATTTTCTGAAGTTGAGGAATAAATTAAACACGTAAAAATGTGTATTTATGCAGTAAAGGGTTAAGTCCTCAGAGCACCACTAGACATACCTTCTGATTCCTGTGAACCACCTAGTCTCAGCAGTGTCTCGCTCATATCAAACTTGTCTTGTATGTCACCTTTGGCCAAGAGACCCTTAGTAAAGTCATACGTGAACCCTGGTAAGGCATTGTCCACCTGTCAAAAGAGCATGTTGAAATATAACAATAGTATTTTTAAGACACAAAATCTTTCAAATTTGACTTTCTGACATTTTGACATAATTTTAAGGTATTCCAACACTGAAGGTAGGGTTATTGTAATGTGAAAATGATATTATGAATGGATACTACATGTAATTCCCGTATCTTGTGTGAAATATGAAGGCTTTTTGCCATCTCTTCTCGAAAATATTTGAAATATTGTATATAGCCTTACAGGTAGGAAATTATGCGAGAAAATTAAAAGACAAATATTCCTGAAAGGTGATTTTTTACCTATTCTAACCTAAAATGCTCATATCTGTTAAGTCATGCCTATGCCAGAAGACGTGAACATCACAAAATAAAAGTTATTGTCCCAATATTTGCACCATATGGTGTAAAAATTTAAAAATCTGAACCGTCCTCTTAAAATATACAATATTTTCCATACGATTTTACATTATATGACTTAAAAGGTTATATGTTTATACAAAAATGATAACTTTGGCAAAGCAAAACACTTGCTTAATTTTTCATACAAAACTTATGCAATCTAAATCCAAAATATGAAGACATTTGGCCGCACCTAACTGGAAAAAATTAAGTTTGCCTTCGAAAAAGTGTTGGAGACCCTGAATACTTTAGAAAGACTGAACAATAAATTTGGATTATAATTAAATCTTTTTGTAAGTTAATGTCAGGCCCATTTATAGAAATCTTATCATTGGTTTAGGAAAAGGTTTTGTTTAAAAAAAGATATATATTTCAAAGAAAAATATATTGAGCTCTGTCGGGATTCGAACCCGTGCGGTGAAGGCCAAGCAAATTTACAAGACGAGATTTGCAACATTTTGGACTACGTTCGGATAATTTCTAATATTATCGTCCAGGTTTTATATGGGAGTGTTCGATTTATTCCGTTAAACACAGATAATGCCAAGATAACACGGAAAAAGGCGATCTTCAGTCTTGGAGTACCTTAAGTCAAAGGAAGAACATTAAAATTTTGTATGTACTTATGATTTTTATGTACCCATTACCCCAGAATGCGCCAGCAGGTTCTGCTTTACTTTCAACCTGCTTTAACCCTTTACCTCATAAACATTTTATTGTATTGAAGATAGGTGACCACTTAAAGCAGGTTGAAAGTAAAGCAGAATGCGCCTTAAGGCGCATTCTGCTTTACTTTCAGCCTGCTTTAAGCTGCCAACTTCTAGAATGTGAAAAATATTTCTTATAACACATATTAATGACTGTATAAATTGGGACTATTTTCTTCAGTGGATGAATAAATCAAATGTGCTAAAAGGCGATTCTATGAGGGAAAGGGTTAAGCATTCACCTGTCTTCAAAACTAGAAACATCACCTGTAGTCTTCAAAACTAGAAACAGACTATGGGGTGAAGGGTAAATAACATGTTGTTGTTTTTCAGCCCTAAAGGTAAAAGCTTAAAATATTACACATTATCGTAACTTTTTTATTACAATCAATTTTTATTGAAATATAACTCTTTCTTCCACCATGCTCTCAGCCATAGCCCCTTTGGGCAATTCTACCTTCTCCTCTGTACATAGGTGCAGCAACTGAACATTCCATTCAATGTGTTAAATACACACTTATGCTTGAAGCAATTTGAAACTTAGGCTGAAAGTTCCTAAAGAAGCTTTCTGCTTCAATTCATCATGCAATCAACTGCTTTGATCCATTACTCCATAAATACTCCTTTATACACCTTTAACTTATTTCTCCACTAAGGAAAATAGTTCCAATTTATACAGTTATGAAAATATATGATAAGAACTTTTTTCAAAACTAGAATCAGGCTATGGGGTAAAGGGTTAAAAACCATTGGATACTGATGATCAGCACTGAGGAGAGATAATTGTTCAAAGACTCGCCCAGTATTCTACCTTACCAACATTAGTGTTGGAAAATCGGTTTCAAACCACTATCGATAATTGAATTGAATCGGGGCGGCCATTTCGATTAATATCGGAGATTTCAATATCCATATATTTACGTAGGGATATATTCCAAAGACAGTTGTAAGAACAGTGTAGATTATAAGAAATAAACAACACAATCGATTTGTAAAATTGCAAACAACTGCAGTACTAGATCAGAGGGCTTTTTATAAGAGCTTTCAAATCTGGGTCTGTTTTACTATGTCCCTAACTCCCTTTATGTAGATACTTTTGTACAGAAATCCTGAATGTCATTTGTATTTCCTCTTAAATCTTTTGTCTTTATATCTTCATTTCTATCTGCTAGATTAGGGACGTACATAAAATGTATAATATACGTTCCTGGCTAGATCTATCATAATTTAGAGAAAACTATGTTTTGCCCAATCCCGGTCATTCATGGATGTATGTACAACATGACTCTAAAATGTTTAAATAAACCACCTTTTATCATAAAATCGGATTATCATTGTTATTTCTTCTTCTATATTTTTTTTCTTATTGGTTGGGGATACATAACTTTAAGTGGAATATCATTTCTGTTGGAAAATGCTGCTATCGTTAATTCGCAAAAACTGATGACAAAGTGTACGTGCAAGATTGAAGGAAACAGATGGCAAGCTAACATAAACATTCACGCTAACTTTTAAGTTACCAACACAGCGATATTTCGGGAATATATATAACACTCCTATTTCAATCAAATAGATCTACGTGATAATGGAATAAATAGGCTTTATCGACTTTGATTTCATTTGGAACAGAAACCATTTGTGGGCGTGGCATTTTTATCACTATAAACTGCTGTGAGCTAGAAATAAACGTTGACTACGGAAATTCGCGATAAAGTGGAAGCATTGTTTGATAAAAATCGTTATTAACTGGCAAATGCCGACAATCTCCGAGTATAAATTATGAATGACCTAAAGCTGCGAGGAGCTATTATTGGTTATGTGGCCGCGAAATCGTAATTGCTCAAGACTTATCCATAAAGATATTAGGCAAGGTGTTCCAATTGTATTGACGCATTTGTAAAATGGCTGTCAGTTGACATGTGACGGTATAATCCCTGCCACCACGGCATAGCGTAATCAGAGGTACGCAGATAACTGTCCCCTGCTGAGAGGCCCCAAATTACCCCACGGATTAATTAGCAAACTGATAAGAATAGCGTTACTACCCGCTAGCGTGTTGATATATCACAATGATTGGGCGGAATGCGGTCTTAGCGACATCGATTATATGGCAGCACTATCAATTGTCGCCGACGTGACACACATTGATTATGGATAAGAGTCGATAATCGTTTCATCACTAACCAACATGCCCAATGCCTGAGGCTAATTATTTCTGAACTTAGTATAATTACTACAGTAAATGAAAGTGGTTTATGTCAGCTTTGGGTCAGTGGTCAGAAAAAATTAAGACAAAGACTGCTCACCTTAGTAAATGCTGCCCTTAGAGTCTGTGATGCTGCCAGGTCTTTCTTCTCTAACTGCAAACAAAAACACAACCCCTTTAACTGAAATAACCCCATCAATAAATCAATTGCCATTATAAACCCCTTTAATTGCAATAACCCCTATAATACATCCAATGTCATAACCCCTTTGACTGCAATAACCCCACATAATACATCTAATGCCAAAACCCCTTTGCAATAACCTCAATAATACATCTAATGCCAAACCCCCTTTGCAATAACCTCAATAATACATCTAATGCCAAACCCCCTTTGCAATAACCTCAATAATACATCTAATGCCAAACCCCCTTTGCAATAACCTCAATAATACATCTAATGCCAAAACCCCTTTGCAATAACCTCAATAATACATCTAATGCCAAACCCCCTTTGCAATAACCTCAATAATACATCTAATGCCAAACCCCCTTTGCAATAACCTCAATAATACATCTAATGCCAAACCCCCTTTGCAATAACCTCAATAATACATCTAATGCCAAAACCCCTTTGCAATAACCTCAATAATACATCTAATGCCAAACCCCCTTGACTGCAATAACCCCAATAATACAGACTACATCCAAAACCACAACCCCTTTGACTGCAATAACCCCACTAATACATCCAATACCATATTAATGTCTGCTCCCAAAACATATTGTCTGCTTATATTTCTAAACTTTAGAATTGTAAACAACTTGACTTAAAATCATTTATATGAGTGTAAAACAGTTTGGACTCTGGTCAGATGCTGTGTAATGTGGCATCTGACCAAGATCCAAACTATTTGCACCATGTGTAAGAACACTTTAAAACATATATACAATGTCATACAAATGATCATAGAAAATAATGAATTGATGTCATACCTAATTGGTCAAACTTGGGAAAGTTCAAGCAAATATAATTTAACTCTTTCCTCCCTGAAACTTTAAATAGACAATTCCAGTTTCCATTTTAGTCTAGTCCATTTCTGACTTTTAAGGGTTGTTTTTGTCAATGTTTGACATTAGCCCTCTGATCTGGGTCTTCATTGTTTGCATAGGACAAGTGTACTATTCACATGTACACTTTTTGAAAAGGACGCCTACAGGCGGGACTAGGGTTCAAAGGGTTAACTACATGTACCTGTGTTGCACACTAAAAACAACCCATGGGAGAAGGATTATGTAAAGCAGGTATTCCTAGGAAATATTTTAAACCTTTTTATTTTCCATAGCCGCTTTTCACAGGTATGATCCTTTCCTATGTGTAAATGCCACAGGACTCCTTAACCCACTACATTCACATAAGCACCACAGAGAAATTAATTACAGTTAAATACAGGTGGCAATTTAAAGCAAGATGTATAGGAGTTTCTGCTTTATTTTCATCTTGCTTTAAGCAGTATCCTGCCTTAAACACAATTGCATATATAGGTAACATGCCCTTTTTGTTATGGTACATTGGAGAAAACTTTATTCCTTCCCAATAAGCGTGTTTACGCTAAATCTATTATTTCCAATTCAAACAGTTTGGAGCCAGATCAGACGCCAGGTAACCTGGCATCTGATCAGGCTCCAAACTGTTTGCCGTCCAGGTTAAAATCAACATTCAGAATTGTCAAGAAGTTGTAATTTTCTTCATTTAATTGCAATGCGCTTAAATGGGAAAGAATAAAGTTTTCTCCAATGTAGAAAGTCATACCCTTTCAAATATTGGTGCCAAAACGACATCCACAATCATTTTTGCATACAAGGCTTTGTTGTTGTCCCCCATTGTCATTGTAGGGTTATCTCTCACCAGCTTAAAAGTGTGTCAACAGTTCCTCTCATGAACCTACAATGTACAAGACAAAATCAGTGATAATTTTACCTGTGCATCCCGAGTCCTATACTCACTAAAAACGCCAGGGACTCATTATTTAAAATGTTACGAGTCCCATGGACCCATAGCTTTTCTGGCCTTTATTAACCTATTACTCATTTAAGCAAATAGTAGCTTAAAGCAGGTTAAAAGTAAAGCAGAATGTGCCTTAAGGCACATTTTGCTTTACTTTCAACCTGCTTTAAGTGGTCACCTGTCTTCAAAACTAAAAATAAGTATGGGGATATTGGGTTAATTTTCCACTTCAAGGACTCAATGTTTTACAGAATGTGCATCCCGAGGACCCATTCATCTCATGATCTGTTTAAAAACAATGTTATGTACATCTTTATTTCATAATTCAAATAAATATTTGAACCATCGCTTGAAACTTTTAACACTTGTGAATAAACCTTTTTGGGCCGAAACTTTCGTACTTCTAAGTTCTAGGGCCGAATGTGTCGAAAGGAAAAACAAGTAGGTGCTCATGAATTGGAACACCTCGAACTTCTTCGTTGATAATATGGCCGAAAACAAAAAGCTGGTCTCAGGCCAGCTTTTTGCGTAGGTGGCCTATAGATAATGTGTACGCTTTGCTTGAATAAAACAAGGAATAAAGAAATAATTCTCATTATCCTGTCGACCTGGGAAATTATCACCCAGTTATGGGCACCGCCATTTTGTCTGTCACGATTTGACTTCCGGCAAGCGAATGGCTAATTCACCAACCAACCGAGCGTTCAGAAATTCCGTAGCGGCGGCTCATCAGGCTCTCCTCTATGGAAATATTTTATTATAATCGTACATAATTTATTTTGTGCGCAATGGGTTGACAAGATTGAGTACACAGGCTTAAACCGATAGACATTTCCCTATCAAATGATTGGTACGAAGCACCGGATTAGTGAAACGAGTGGACCGGCTGGCAATTCCAAAATGGCCGCCAGTGTTGTTCTCGCGACAACGGGCATTTCGTACCCTCCCCTTTTCGCGCCCTATAAATTGTCATTCCGTAGCCTCGTAAAATTAAATTACCTTATTTTATTTCCCATACTTTGTACACGGAATTATACAAAACGGAATAGCAACTAAGCGAAATTGAATAGGCGAGTACCTGAGCTCTCGCGGCGGTTGAATTTTGCGAGATTATGTGTCACGTGACAACATCTTCACTTTTTTGCCTCGTTGTCCGCGATTTCTGGCGTGAAATTTACCGACTCGAGTGTTTTTATTGACATTTTATAGAATTTAAACGACTATGTGGACATTCCTATCAATTCACGGGAATAAAAACCCGTGAACAATGCTTCGAAAACACACATTTATCATATTGACTACCGATCGACAGTCTCTTATCAAGTCTCGCGAGTCTCGTATCCGCCGCACGAGATTTACGATATAGCGCGAGGTTTCGATTCTGTCAGTGTATAATTCTGTGCTTTGTAGAAACAGGTTTCGGCCATATATAGGTTTTAACCATAGTTAATTAGTTATATTAGTGAAATGTGCGATATTGAGTTGGTCATTAGGCGAATTCACCATAAACCATAATCTTGAAAAAGTATCCAAGTTCCCAACAACACTTGACTCAAGCAAGATCTATGGGAGTCATCGCTTTGTAAAAGTTTTTTTTTTAAACTGAGTATTTTAGAAATTAGACAAACACAATTATTTCTTTAGATTAACAATCATCAATGAAATAAATTTCTCAAAAGGAGGACTGAAATATTCAGAAAAACGATGTACAGGTAGATGCAATTAACGAGTCGGGATAGGCAGCTAGGCAGGTAGTGATTAATCAGCTCTGTTTACAAATTGGGTGGAGCCCACCTGTGAATCGATCGAGCAAAAAACTTAAAATCGGAGCGTAATTGATAATCGAACAAACTCATGTAATCTTAAAACATGATTGTTTTTACAAACTGAATGTAGAGGTCCCTACCTGTAACCATATTTACGTTATTAACAACTTTTTTGATGGGCTACTTCGAAAAGTAGATTTTCTACTCTCGTCTTCCGTATGACCAAAGATATCTCCAAAATGAAGAGTTTCGCGAATTGAATTCGGCAAAGTTCGGGATAATCCGGCAAGCTGATCCTAAACATTGGAGAAATAATGCATAATTCTACATACAGTAGGCATAATACTAGAAGTCGACACGAAAACCAATAAATTGAATTCCAAATATTACAGTTCTTTTATTATTTTATCTACAAACTTCTTTGTAGTTTAGTTGGCAAAAGTGGACCGCGGTCTGATCAAAGCACTGAGAGTGCTTGTACTATGGTTGTTTGGGAATACGCAAACGCCATTGTTGTTGTTGTTGTTGTAATCGTTCCCACCTTTATAGGTGAACCTCTTCTTGAAGAGTTGAACAGTTTTGCACTATAAAACCCTCCACCCGAATCGTAGTTATAATATGTATAATATATATACACGTATATACATTCACAGTCACTGTACACTGGTTTGTTTTGTTTTGGGGGTTGCCCACCGGCTCTTACAATTTACTATTTACGGGAAGTAGCACCAATGTTGAAGACCTTACCGTCCCCATTATGCCTATCGGATCTATAATTACTTATCATCCTGTATCTTGCATAATGTAGAGAATACATTAGACGTCGGCAATGGAATTCTAAGTCGTAGATTCTCCGGTCCTCTTTCTTCTGTATATTAACATGGAGGAAGTATACCTCCTCCATGATATTAACATGGGTATAGTCTAGTATAATGTCTAATTTTCTGTTCATGCTGAGATTTTCAAAGCTAATGTTGGCTATTGAATCTAGCTGATTGGTAATTTCATTTAGTATAGGTTGTCTGACTTGTTCTAGTATGGTACAGTCTAGAATGAAGTGTCTTAAGTCTTCCGGGTTTTCACCACAAAGTTGACATGTAGGATCTATGTTGTTCTGGTTGAACTTTGCTCTATTGGTTTGTAGGATATAGGTTCCCATCAATATCTTTATTTTAACTGGTAATCTGTTTATCTCTCGTATGGAGTTGTTGGTAGTCTCTATATTGGGATGAAGTTTCCAAGGTTTGTAGGATACATTCATATGTTGAAGACTATGATATTTCTTTCCAAGACTTTCCAGTCGTTCCTCTACTGTTGCTGTTATGGCTGTAAATACTTTATTCTTCCATTGTTTCTTCAGTGGAGGTGTATCAAGAAGTTGTTTGGGGTCACCCAGGTCATATTTCCAGAATATTTTCTTTATATCGTTGAACCAGCTTGCACTGTTTGTTGGTTTGACTGTTAGTTGTCGTCTTGCCAGTTTCTTTTCTGCACTGGTTTCCGGTTGATGACAAAGATTATTGTAGAATGTTAATATTTTGATATCAATTTGTTCTTGTATAGGTATAAAACCTGATAATATATAAACAGCAGGATCTGCAACGTTTTGTGGTAGGGATAAAACTTGTTTAATTAGCTTCTTTTGAAATGTTTCAAGTTGGCCGACAAACTTTTTTGTAGGTATTAGTATTTCCATGCCATATAGGAGGATAGGTTGAATGTATTGTGACAAATATATAGTTTACCAAGGTTTCAAATGTTACCTCCCTTGAATTAATTACGCCATTTGTTATTAGATACAGAATTTCGAAATCGGCTTCAAATAGACTCTTTTAAAGGTAGATATATCAATTATTTGGAATGTTACTTTACGGAAAGATTACCCAGCCCAAGCTTGTACGTCTAATACATGTAGTATTTGTTTATTCATTGAGTTTATAGTGATATTGTTTATTGATCATGTTTTGATCAGTGGGCGCTTTCAGAACGGTTAAGCGATAGGAAGTTGTCTAGAGTAGCTTCCCATGATTTCCTGGCAAACATAACCAGGCGGCGCCACGTACAAACCAAGGTTATATAAACCCCTGTCGCTCTACAATCTTGGCAGAAGGTTTCTGCCAGCCGGCCAGTTAACATCCAGAAGGGTTATTACTTGTGAATATTGTGGGAGAATGAGGGCTTTGGACAAGTGTTTTGGAACCTTCAGGCATTATTGCAATGCGAAGAAACACCAAAAACTAGCTCCGGGTCGTCACTTCCCAATATTTAGTTTGAGACTTACTTCAGAGTTAGATCTAAACAGTTAGTAGATCTAGGTTACGTAGAGCTATGTCCACCAATACCTAAGCAGGTTTGGAGGTGCTCAGACCGTGCTAGTGTGTCTGAGATCAAAATGTATAGCTCTGGGAACAAAATCGACTCCATGTCGGATTTTGTGGTCTGAAGTCATCATTTCTGGTTTGGAACCATAATTTGAGGTTCCAGGTAGAAATAACCGGCAACGTTTTCTTTAGTTATTGGTACTAATTATTGGTTTTGTCATTGATTAATTCAGAGGCAGATAGCCTGTTTCATTTATTTTATTAATACTCTGTATATATATTGTCCTGTTTTAAACCTCAAACCCAAATATTGGGTTTCGGTGGTTTTGTTTGTAAATCATAGGCTAGGTAGCCCCGAGGAAAATTAAATGTCTTGTACCCCTTTTTGTGGTTTAGTCAGTTTGAGTTAAACATACCCGGTACACGTTACAGTATGTTCTTATTAAATGTAAAGATGTTGCTGGATCTAACCCATTCTCGCCATGAAGTCCTGATGCCATTATACTGTATGCGGTTCTTCTGGCTTTTTTAATGTTAGCTTCTACTGTTTTAGTCATGGTTTCTGCTATTGTTCTCCCCCTCTGGATTCCGAGATGAGTGGAGTTCTGAACTTTCTTTAAATCTGTTCCATCAAGATCATAACTGGTGTGGTATTTGTCTGAATTGAGTACAACTGTTTTATCAGGTTGGAGCTTGTATCTTTGTTTCGTACTGAAATCGTATGCAAGGTCCAGTAGTATTTGGGTTTCACTCGGATCTGAGCTATTGATTGTAACATCATCAGCACATGCTGTGGCGGGACACTCAACATCTCCTATCTTTATTCCTCTTCCAGTAGCTTTAAACTGATGTAGGGAGGGTCTATGTAGATTTTATATAGGTCAGCACTCATTATGCCTCCTTGGCTGATACCTTGTTCAATATTAAATGTGTCAGAATTGTTTCCGTTCCATTTTATTGCCGTAGTTGCATTAGAATGAAGACTGCTTACAAGTTCACAGTGTGCGTCCTTTACGCCAATATGGAATAGTCGTCTCATCATGTTCTTATGATTTACAACATCAAAGGCCGATTTTGCATCGAGTAATACAACAGTAATGGGTTTCTTTTCATCTTTGCAGTCTCTATAACATTCTTCCAGTATGAGGGCAGCATTGAGTGGCGATGTGCCTACTGTAAAACCTCGTTGTAGTTCACTTTGACTGTCCATGATCAATGGATTGATTCTGTTTTTGATGACTATTTCAATGATCTTGCATAATACTGGTAGAATTGTTATTCCTCTATAAAATTTAGCATCTGTTTTAGAGCCTTTGTTTTTGTATATCGGTGTAAGTAGACCGATTTTAAGAGTATCAGGTATTTCAGATTCTGTAAAAATCTTGTTCATCAGAAAGAGCAGTGTATCAAGCATCTCCTCTCCTGCGTGAAGTATATGTTCTATGGTGACTCCGTAGATATCAGCAGATCTCCCTCTATTTATAGATTTGATGGCTTTTTCAATTTCAGTCTTTGAACTATCTTTAACTTTGTTATTTCTCACTAGTGATCGAATGGTATCATATTCCATCTGAATAATGTTATCAAAATTTGAATCATACAGGGGGTCATTATCTGCTTGTGCCAGACTCTCGAAATGTTTCTTGAAGCCACTTAAGATTTCATCTGTCCCGGAGAAGAGCTCATCGTTGACATGCAAATCAGATATATAGTCGTTGCCAGTTTTTCTTTGTCTTCTAATAAGGTTATGAAACAGTTTTGTATCGTAGGTTTTTGCATTTAGAATTTCTTCTTTTTCCTCATTAAATTTCTGAGCTGTTTCTTGTCTTATCTTTGAGCGCAAGTCCTTTTTTGCTTTTTTCCTCTTTAATAAGGCTGGATGATCGGCTACATTTGGTTTACCTTGATCTTTCCATTCTTTGAATGCAGATTTTGAATGTTTTACCGCTAGTGCAATTTCGGAATTCCATACTTTCAGTTTGGGTTTTGCTGAATAAACTTTCTTCGAGGGGGCACTCTTTACTGCTGCATATTTCAATATATTGCATAAACTGATTGCTTCTTCACCGGTTTTTATGTGTCTATCGCTTTGGTTATTTCTAGATGATTAACTTGTGTTAATTAATACTCGCACCAGCATATGCGGTGGTCTTCGAACTTGTGAATGTTTTGGGTTCACCTTCTGATCAGACGCCATGTCAATCATACTACTTTTGAAGACAGACATCTTTAAACTGCCAAATGCGCTCAAGAACCGCAACAGTTACAACAAATGAGTATTGGCAGGGGTAAATTTATATGTACAGTAAAACCATTCTATCACGATCACTAAAGTACATAAGTTATTTCGTGTTTAAGACATGCGTCTGCTTAAAGCATCTACATCTACATGGTACGTCGTCACAGTCACACTTGACTATTACGCGACGGGTGGTTGTCAGAATAAATAAGAAAAATGAAGTGATAGACAGGTAGAAAAGTGGGACAATTAACAGATAGGAAAATAGTAAAGAGTTTCCAACTTCGTTTTCGCCCCTTTAACCTGAACCTCTCCGGTAACGGTGGCCGCGGCCAGCACAGCCCCAGGAATCATTAGGAGGTACTTGAAGTTGGAGGGAGACCTATTTAGAAGTTCAATAAGGATAACTCCTGCTTGAAAGATACCAAGTCAAGAGAGTCCACGGCTGCCGAGGACAGGCTGTTCCATGTAGTTATTGTTTTTGGGAAGAAGGAGTTTCTGTAGTAGGCGGTAGATGTAGATGGCTGTAGGAACTTCTTACTGTTTGCTGATCTAGTTCTGCTTGAAGCCGGGGTAAGGTAGAGATGCGCTGGAATGTCGACCAAGTCATTGCTGATCTTGAAAAGCATACACAGTTGGGCTTTGGTCTTGCAGGTCTCCAGTGTCTCCCAGTCCAGGTGTTCAAGCATAGAGGCGACGCTACTGGTGTTATGGTGACTATTAGTGACATACCTAGCTGCTCCCCTCTGCACCATCTCTAACTTCCTTATCTGCTCCTTCGTATAGGGGCTCCATACTGAGGAACAGTACTCTAGGTGTGGTTGTACAAGTGAGATGTAGGCAGCTGTCTTGACCTCCTCATCACTGACCCTTAAGTTTCGACGGAGAAAACCTAGAGTACTGTTCCCTTTCTTGGTCATTTTGTCGGTGTGAATGTTCCAGGAGAGGGTCCTTGTCATGTGCACGCCTAGGTATTTGGTGCATTCCTCTGTGGCCAGCTTGTGCCCTTTAAGGTAGTAGTCATACAAGATGGGGGACCTCTTCCTGTGGATTCGTAGGACACTACATTTATCGGGGTGAAATGACATACCCCATTTTCTCTCCCAGTCTGCAAGTTTGTGAAGGTCATCTTGGAGTTGCTTGCTGTCAGATGTGGAGTTGATCTCGCGGTATACCACACAGTCGTCTGCAAAGAGTTGTCTTTGATGATACTTGAAGGGGTAGATCATTGATGAAGGCGAGGAAAAGTATAGGTCCGAGGACAGTTCCCTGGGGGACTCCACTTACGACGGGTGCTGGTTCGGATGTCGCTCCATCAACGATTACGCATTGTGACCTGCCTGATAGGAAGGCTTTGATCCATTTTAAAGTCATTCCTCTTATTCCATAGTGGTCTAGTTTGGCTAGGAGACGACTGTGTGGTACCCGGTCAAACGCTTTTGAAAAGTCTAGAACTGCCAAGTCATGTTGTTTTCCTTTGTCGAGGGATCTAATTAGTTCGTCTGTCAAGGTCAAGAGCTGTGTTTCGCAACTTCTTCTTCTTCTGAAGCCATGTTGGCAGTCAGTCAAGGTCTGGTGTTTGTCAAAATGCCGCATGATGTTGCTGACTATAATGTGCTCAAGCATCTTACAGCATATACAGGTAAGTGAGACTGGCCTGTAGTTTCTGGCCTTGAAACGCTCGCCTTTCTTGAAAATTGCTGAGACGTTAGCTTTCGTCCGTATATCTGGGATTCCACCGGAGGCCAGACACTTCCTGTATATGCTGCAGAGATAAGGAGCACATTGCTCTGACAGTTCCTTGAGTATGCGTGCCGGCATCATATCTGGTCCCGCTGCCTTGTTTGGGTTGAGCTTCTTCAGTAGCTTAACAATGCCTTCAGTTGAGATGTCTATACTTGCTTAAAGTCTTTACTTGCTTAAAGTTGCTATATGTCCTTCATATAACCAATTAGCGATTTAGCATTCATTTTAGTGGTCGTAATATAGAAGTTTTACTGTATATGTACGTATATACAGAAAGGTGTACTGGTGTTGCCAATCACTGTTGAAAATTCACGGATTTTCACGGAAATCACGGACACATGTATTTTATATGTATGTTTTAATATTTTTCATCAACATTACAATGTATTTTTCTATTGTTATCTTAAAGAATAACATTCGTAGCTTTAATAATTTATATTTATTTCTTTTATGTCGGTAAAAAGCTATACATAGCTTATGGGCGTGTTCGTTTATCAGTCCGGAATCTTCCGGATTGACGGAATCGAAATCGAATGGTCCGGAATTCAATTCCAGAACTATTCTATCAATTCTGCCCGAGGAGGTGGTGTGAGCAGAATTGTGACGTATCATCATGGTTCCCGGCACAATTTACGAACGCCTCGACAGCAAAGTTGTAATAAGTAGGGAACCAGACTACCATATTTGCAAGGGTTCAATTCCGTTTTTATTTGATTTACTAATTCCATGGAATCGTTCCAAACAGTTCTGGAACTGATAATCGAACACGCCCTATGTTTACGTTGATACGAATCCGCCGTCAAAATTGACTACTATGATTCGGCGCTGTGGTGAAAGAGAAAAATGAAAGAGAAAAAAGGATAGACAGAAACAGATAGATCATAGGCAGATTGTAGTGAATGAGCAATGTTCGACTGCTTTCCGTCCCTCGGAGAAGACCAATCCGGCTACCGTAGCGGCCACTGGGAATTCATCCAACCGGCACAGCTATTCCCGTCCTCGGTACCTGTACTTGCAGTCGAAGCCAAACAGAGTGTTTAGAATGTCATGGTTGCAAGCCCCTCTCTGAAAGATGCCAGATCAGGGGCCTCAGCGATGACTGCTGGTAGTGAGTTCCAGACCGGGATGGTACGTGGAAAGAAAGTAAATTTGAAAGAATCAGTTGAAGTTGGAATCATGCGGTACGTTCTGTTGTGATTTTTCCTAGTCTGCGTTGAGGACGGTGTGAGATATGTGTTGGCATCTATGTCGACCAAGTTGTTTGTTATCTTGAAGAACATTGTCAGTTGTTGTTTTGTTCGTCTGGATGAGAGACTTTCCCATTTTAGATGGTCCAGCATGTCCATAACACTACTGGTATTGCGATAGCGATTTGTAGCATATCTTGCAGCACGGCGCTGGACCAGCTCTATCTGTCTGACCGCTGATGTTGTATGCGGGTTCCAGACGCTGGAGCAGTACTCAAGGTTAGACCTTACAAGGGCATGGTAGGCAGCAGACTTCGTTTCCATGTTTTTGACCCGGAGGTTTCTTTGAAGGAATCCCAGCATGCTGTTGCCTTTTTTGACGATTCGGTCGATGTGTGTATTCCACGCTAAATCTGATCTGATGTCTAACCCCAAGTACCGTGTTGTGCTGACTTCTTCCAGGGTATGGCCTTTAAGGATGCATTTGGTCTTCAAGTGTGTTTTTGATCTAGTGATATGCATTGTATTGCACTTGTCCGGGTGAAACGACATACCCCATTTTAATTCCCATTGAGACAGATGGTCCAGGTCTTCTTGTAATTTGATAGTGTCAAGTTCAGTTTTGATTTCTCTGTAAATAGCACAATCATCTGCGAAAAGTCTAGTATTTGAGCTAACACACTGTGGAAGGTCATTTATAAAGCATAAGAATATGAGTGGTCCAAGGACATACCCTTGAGGTACTCCACTCACTACTGGCGCTTCATCGGAGCTTGCTCCATCGACGATGACGCGCTGATGTCTGTTGCTGAGGAAATACTTTATCCATTGTAGAGTCTTACCTCTGATCCCATGGTGGTTGAGTTTTGACAGGAGGCGCATATGGGGAACACGGTCGAAGGCTTTGGAAAAATCCAACACCACCATGTCTATCTGTCTGCTTCTCTTGCCTCTCATGCCTAGACTGGAAGACAGTTCGTGGATGAGTGTGAGCAGTTGCGTCTCACACCCGCGCCTGGCCCGGAACCCATGCTGACAGTCAGTCAATATGGAGAACTTGTCAAGGTGCCGCATAATGCTGCTCTTCAGTATGTGCTCCTGTACCTTGCAACAGAGACTTGTCAGCGATACGGGTCGGTAGTTACATGCCCTAAATCGGTCACCTTTCTTGTAGATAGCTGTAACATTTGCCTGCCTCCAGTCGGTTGGTACTTCGCCCACTTCTAGTGTTCTCCTGAAGAATATGGTCAGGATGGGTCCTAGTTCGTCCGCCATCTCTTTAAGGATTCTGGTTGGGATGAGGTCTGGCCCACTACCTTTGCTGGGGTTAACATTCTTGAGGAGCTTGGTAACACCTTCTACACTGATCTCAATGTCAGGCATCGATTGGAAAGCTTCACCATCTGGCACTGGTTCTGTACCGGGATCTTCGTTGGTGAAGACTGACTCATATTGCTGATTAAGGATATTTGCCTTATCTCTTGATACAGTATGCATTTTTCCATTGTCTTTCAAAGGGGCTATGCCGACATTGTCTTTCCTTCTACTCTTGATAAAGGCCCAGCATCTCTTTTGTTTATTTGGTGCAGATATATTTTCTGTTCCGACAATAAATAAATATTGATTTGATTTGATTTGATTTTATAGTGATATTTCTGAAAACAATCCATGATTTCTGTGATTTTCCGTGAAAGTCCGTGATTTAAACCAACAGTTTCAAGGATTTCCTAGATTTAAATAGACAACCATTTCCGTGATTGAATCAAGGATTTCCGTGATTGAATCAAGGATTTCCGTGATTTAAACAACTATTTCCGTGATTGAATCAAGGATTTCCGTGATTTATACAAGGATACCGTGATTAAAACATGGATTTCCGCACAATGGTTTTAGCGATTGAAGCAAACAAAATAAAGTAAATTTACATATAACTCGTACATGTATCTATTTAAGTTCTACACTGAAAACATTTTAATGTCTTTGACTTTTTTATTTGTCGTTCTGACAGTCTTATTTCTTGGCAAACTGGGTGAAACCAACACTGGCATTTCGTGCATCAGGACTGCCATAAGTTGGAATGAAAAATCCTAAGATTTCCGAATTTGCATTTTCAAGTGCGATTTTATGAATCGTACCTTTACCATATAGCCTGTTTCTAGTTTTGTTAACATGTGACTACTTAAAGCAGGCTGGATGGAAAGCAGAATGCGCCTTAAGGCGCATTCTGCTTTAATTTCAGCCTGCTTTAAGCTACCATGTACCAGAAAAATCCGAAGATTTAGGAAAATCCGGAGAAATGGCAGCCCTGGTGCATTGGAATGCAAACCCTTCGCCAGGCAGTCTATATGTGCAGTGAACTTCAAAGCTATATTAAGCCTGACTGTATTCGCAGCTTCTTTTTACTGTTTCGTGCGGACATTTGACCATTTCACCTTTCTTGATACAATGCAATAGGTAAGATCCCATTGCATCATTGTCATACTTAATGTTCATGTGGTCATTGCCGTATGCCAATGTAACTGCGAAGGCTATTGCATATAGAGCAGAGTCATTTGAATTTGGCTAGACGTCTTTGTTCATTAAGCGCATGTAAACGGCCGAGTCTGGGGTTCTGAGGATGTTTGCTACATATATTCATGTTATATATATATTCACTCACTTCCCAACATATTATGATTTGGGGAGCCTCATGTACATACACAAACGTTCCATGAACGTTACATAACTATGCCCTCCGAGAAATCTCGTAACGAGACTTTGATCCTTTGAGAAGCGTAGATAAGTCAACCCCGGTCCAGCAGTTGTCCTTATCCCACCACTGCCACCATTTTGTAATGTGCAAACCGAATGACACAGTAACAACACACCCTATCGATGTAAAACTAACGCTCGAACAAGAGGTGTTTGTTGCGCTATATTTATCAACTCACTTCCCAACATACAATGTTTTGGGAAACCTCGTTGGCATATAACGTTCCATTAATGTAACATAGCTCCCTACTCCGATAAGTTTCGTCCCGAGACAGGGATCCTTGGAGAACAGCGGATAAGACAACTCAGTTACGGCAGCTGTAACGTGTAAACCGAGTTAACCAGCAACAATAAACTCCGTCAATGCAAAGCTTACGCTCAAACCAAGAGATGTTTGTTGTGCTACATATTCACACACTTCCCAACATACAATGATTTGGGAAGACTAATTTGCATACACCAACGTTCCATGAACGTTTCACTAATTTCCAGTGTTGAGTTTTCATTTTAGAAAGTACATGTATGTGTAGGCAGACACAATGTTGTCGTATCTTTCATAGGCGACACATGAACGACTATGTAAACAGTGTTGATCCTGACCAGACGTTACGCGTATACTCGATAATATGAGACAATCAACAGCAACAAAATAAATCAATGTTTAAAATGAATCATTTTCTTTGAGAGTTATTTCATTGAATTCTTTTAATTATTCTTGCGACAAGAATAACTTGATAGCCAAACTAAGATGAGAACACCACAACATCTTTCTAGGAAACTCTCTTATTATTCTAGCTTTAGTTAGTTCTAACCGTTCTATTCATTGTATATTTCCAGTCTTACTCGTTCTGAATGGTTTATACTTAGTATGTGCCTGTAGGGATTTTAATATTGTATTTTGATAATGCATTTGCGATAGGGGTTTACTGTTTTCCATACTTCATAGGGAATGTTTATCAAATATTTCACTAAAGCTTTTCACGTGCGTAGTTGACATACTTTATGTCATCAAATATAATATGGTTTACAGTGGAGAATCTGTTATTCTTTCCCAATAAACGCATTTACGCTAAAACTATTATTTCCAGTGCAAACAGTTTGGAGCCAGATCAGACGCCGGGTAACCCGGCGTCTGATCAGGCTCCAAACTGTTTGCCACCATGATAAACATGAAATATCAGAATTGTCCAAAAGTTGTTCTTTTCTACGTTTTAGTGCTTTGCGTTTGCGTACGTTTGCGTTTAAACGGGAAAGAATAACAGATTCTCCACTGTACATGGAAATGTTCATTATTGAAATCTGAGTTAACTCTTTCGCTGCTAAATTAACCTCTGAGATTTTTACCCCTTCACCGTTTCACTATCGCCTGCTTCAATATTGTTGTCTGCAATATCGTTTCAATGTTAAATTTAAGACGGTGTGGTATAAGAAATTTCAAAACGAATGTTAAACAGTTTGGATCCTGATCAGAAGCCGTGTTACGCGGCGTCTGATCAGGATCCAAACTGTTTGCAAACGCGAATTTTGGCGTCATTGACAGCGCAGAGTTAAAAGTGACTGCATTGAGAAGTTTATAGCTTCTTCTGGGTACTGATTTCCTGCTAAAAATATTTATTTGTTCTCTTAGGTTTGTCAAACAAAAAGTGTATGCTTCTGTTAACCCATTACCCCATAAATACTAATTTTAAGTCTGTAATTAATTCCTTTACTGACGAAAACAGTTTCACTTCATCCAGTCATGAATATACAACATAAGAAACATTTTCTATAACCTAACAGATGGTAGCTTAAAACAGGCTGAACGTAAAGCAGAATGTGCCTATCTTCAAAACTAAAAACAGGCTATGAGGTAAAAGGTTAAAAATGAACATTGAGCCAGTTGCAGAGATGGTGAAGTTAGTGTAAGGACCAACTTTTCCTGTGAAGGGGGTTGGTCATGAGACAGACCAGTCAAGAGAAACCTTTAACAATACAGCGCTCCCTCTCTACAACGACATCCAATGGGAGACACAGATTGTGTGTGTTGTTCGGAGGGAGTCGTTATAGGGAGGGAACATCGAGATTTTGCTTACATTTGCAAACAGCTTGAATCCAGATCAGACGCCGCGTAACGCGGCGTCTGATCTGGATTCAAGCTGTTTGTCACTCGTCATTATATATATTCTATCAAAATGTCCATTTATACGTAACTTTGAAAAAACTGCAGACGACTCATTTAAGTAGACGGAATTGCAGTCATGAAAATTGTTGGACAAAAATGTCTTGTTTGGGGAACAGCGGCAAGGGTCGTTATAAGGAGGGAATCGTTGTTGGGAGGGCCGTTGTAGAGAGGGAGCGCTGTAAAAGGTCGAAAGATTAGAAAAAAGGTTAAACCCTTACTGTCATGGCGTCATTAGGTTTAAAACATTGTCGTCTGTTTTTATTTCTCAAATTGAAATGTGAGGTACATGTATATAGACTTCATATATATTAAAATGAGTGTAAACAGTTTGGATCCTGATCAGACGCCGCGTGACGCGGCGTCTGAACTGGATCCAAACTGTTTGCCAATAAGTATTGTACTCGAGATAAGGATGTCAAGAGGTTAATTGTGGTACTACAATGAAATTGCGCGAGAAATAAACAATTAATAAGAGGTATGGGTTTAGATACAAACACACAAAAAGTGACACTTTTTGCAAAATCTTTGATAATTAATTTCCATTAATTATTTTTCTCAATGAGCTCACGTGGAAAACCATTTGATCAATTCTTAAAGCACGTCTTGTGTGACAGATAGACATACTACAGACAAGCACGAAAAAATATTACAATAATCATTATACATTTTTATTGCAGCATTAAACATTGCATAAATGTACTTTAGCCTACATTACATACATAGTAATGAGATTCCATTTAAAATGCTCCCATACGCGGATCCAGGGGTAGGTGAGAGACTCTGAAATATTGGCAAACTTTGGTTTATGGATTTGTTGAATGGGGAAACAATAGAAGCGCTAAGAGTAACAATTTGCTCTATTACCAAATAATGCAAATTACCTCTATTTTGTTATATTTATGGCAAGTGGCTGTTTCAAGCAAGATGAAAGTCAAGCAAAACTCATTTAGAAGCTATCTGCTTTTTATTTTGCTTGACCCTCGGGAAAATAATAGCTGGAACCGCACATGCTGTCCACTGACATGCACAAGGTAGTTAGTACCCCTAACATGGATATTCTTGAAATAAACTATACTTTAACAGATGTCATATCTAAAATGGAGACACGATGCCATGTAGCAATACGGTTTGTAATAGTCTGGTTTTCTTAATTTTGCACTCACAATTCATCAACAGTGAAAATTAGAAAAGTACATAGACCAGACTAAACCCCTGCCCAATCAGAATATTCAGTATTAAGCAGTTATTATTTTATTAATATTATACCAGATTTATATAGCGCTCTTTTCACACAGGGATATAGTGCGTTCAAAAGCGCTTCACACAATATTACATAAATGAACCTACAAAGCGAGAAAGGACTAATTAACTACAATAATATCTAAAATAAACATGAATAAACATACAAAAGACAGCCCCCAAAAGGCGATCACATTACCCCCATCAATCAGCAATTAACCGACCGTTGCCCTTAGACATTGGTTTCTGATAATTTATCATTGTTTGAAAATGGGAAAAATGTTATTCAGTTCCGCTGAAACAGTAAGCGAATATAATTTGAGCAAAGGATATTATACAGTGGAGAATCTGTTATTCTTTCCCGATAAACGCGTTTACGCTAAAACTATATTTTCTTTTACAAACAGTTTGGAGCCATATCAGACGCCGGGTAACCCGGCGTCTGATCTGGCTCCAAACTGTTTGCCACCAATATAAACATGAGTTATAAGAATTGTCCAAAAAAATGTTCTTTTCTACGTTTTAGGGCTTTGCGTTTGCGTACGTTTGCGTTTAAACGGGAAAGAATAACAGATTCTCCACTGTAGCAGTGAGTGGTTGAACATTTAAATTGATTGCACCCGACATTAGTATGCACTATGCAGTTTCTATACCTGCCAACATACGCATCGTAAACAAAGAAATGACCGATTGATTACACTTACTATACTGTTGCCTTTGCAGTCGATCGCGACTTGACGGATATTTTCAAACTGTTTGCACCCCGATCAGACGCGGAGTAACTCGGTACTGGTCAGGGTCCAAACTGTTTGATACGCATATATACATGGTTTATCAGTTTAATATTCATAAGACTGAATTTGATATAAGATACAGTAGGTAATTTCAAAGCAGACGATATTACAATACTCAGGAGAATGATTATAATTGATATTACCAATTAGAAAATAAATGTAAACACTTCACGTGCTAAGCGCCACTCGTATGTCCAAAACAATTAGATCCAGATCAGATGCATGTAATGTCACGTCTGGTTAGAATCCAGTGCTTTAAACACTAGACTCAGTGTTTTGATGCTAGAATAAGATAACGATTCATTCTGAAATAAGATTTCAGACAACATATATAAACAGACGCTACTTCATTACATTCCTCTTCATTGCCAAATTTATCGTTATTTTTTTACCCCTTCACCGCTCTATTGGTGTCTGATTCAAAATTGATGTCTGCAATACCAGTTTCAAAGTATGACTGACGGAACTTCGATACGAGTGCCAAACAGTTTGTACCACCTTGTTGCTCAACATCTGATCTGTTTGATGATTATATCGTTGGCTTCATTCAAAATGCTACAGCATCTAAAATGAGAAACGAATGCAGATGGGATTATTTATTCAATATCGAAAACAGTAAAGGTGATAATAAAATTTCTCGCACGTGCAGTGTCATATACGGTCAACTATTTGAACGATCTGGGCTATATAACAACATGCATTGTAGTTTTCAGACCGCCCGTACTAGCTCGTCGGCGGAGATCGGCCGCCACATTGGACTTTCACCATGCGGAACTCTGTGTGCCTTCTGCTGTTCGTTTGCATTTTTGGCACATTAGTCCTTAATGAAGGTAGATACACTTATTATATACAGTGGAGAATCTGTTATTCTTTCCCATTTAAACGCAAACGTACGCAAACGCAAAGCACTAAAACGTAGAAAAGAACAATTTTTGGACAATTCTGATAATTCTTGTTTATCTTGGTGGCAAACAGTTTGGAGCCTGATCAGACGCCGGGTTACCCAAACTGTTTGCACTGCCAATAATAGTTTTAGCGTAAACGCGTTTATTGGGAAAGAATAACACATTCTCCACTGTAGCTGTCGATGATTTATAGAGATTTCTCAGTTTTTGCAGTGACGATATCACCTTTGTAACGTCACGTCACAGTATCTTTTGGAACGCTGAGCGTAAATAATTACTTTTTGAATGCTTTCTCTGTAAAAACGTCTTTAAAATGTATACAACAACTAGAATAATACATTCCTGTGCATGGATATGAAAAATACATCGCTCGAATGGTTTGTTATCTGGTTAAAAAAACTCGTCCTGCGGACTCGGTTTGAACCAGATAACAACCCTTTCCCGGTATATACTTTTCATATCAATACAAAGGAATTGATTATCTATATATTCATTTTTATTTTGTAATTTTAACCCATTTGCGTCCAGTGAGTTCTTCCATGCTGATATATTGGATTAGTCTTTTTTTATCTAAGGGGCGCCTAGTCTAAATTGTCATTTTGTTTTATATTGAGAATTCTATCAACAAACAGTGTAGACTTTTATCAGACGCCGCATGATGCGGCGTCTGACCAGAAAAAAAAAAAAAAACACTGTTTGCTGATAAGAATTTCATTGTAAAACAAAAGAAAAAAGAAAAATTAGAGCAGGCACCCCTTAGATAAAACAAATTAACTTACCCAATATATAAGCATTGAAGACTCCACTGTGCGGAAATGGTTTAACTCGTTGTAAATATTTCGACTATAAATGAAAACGGAGTTAGGACTGAAGTATAGGGATTTTATTACTGATTATGAAGGCAACATTTGATACAATCTGAGATTTTGACACATACATTACATACAATATACACTTTTGAATTCCTAAATGTGATGTCAGTTGCACACAATGGAACTAGGTCAGGATCAAAACTGTTTTACACTTTCAACACATTGTTTGTTTTAAACAAAAAGCATAGCCATATTTTGCAAAGCGTATATTTGGTTAGTTTTAATCCACTATCACATAAATGCACGTGCTATTAACGGCTGTAAATATTCCTACACTAAGACAAGTAGTCATTTAAACATTTAGGTCTCTCATTTTAGATCGCTATTCCAATGTTTTTAAAACTGATTATTAAGGTCCGTTCAACATTTCGAAGTAGCAATTTTCTTATTCTTTTATACTGCTATATGACTTAAACCACTTTCGTCTAAAATGAATTTGACATAATTCAGTCAATAATACAGTTTTATTATTAAATGCATCGGAAAGTATAACATGGCACTTTAGTGTCATTGTTATGATTATTACACTGTACCAAAATCAAGTTAATAATTTTATTGGCTACTGAGACAAGGTACAGTGGAGAAAACGTTATTCTATCCCAAAAAACGCGTTTACGCTAAATCTATTATTTCCAATGCAAACAGTTTGAAGCCAGATCAGCCGCCGGGTACAGTGGAGAATCTGTTATTCTTTCCCGTTTAAACGCAAACGTACGCAAACGCAAAGCGCTAAAACGTAGAAAAGAACAACTTTTGGTCAATTCTGATATTTCATGTTTATCTTGGTGGCAAACAGTTTGGAGCCTGATCAGACGCCGGGTTACCCGGCGTCTGATCTGGCTCCAAACTGTTTGCACTGGAAATAATAGTTTTAGCGTAAACGCGTTTATTGGGAAAGAATAGCACATTCTCCACTGTAACCCGGCGTCTGATCAGGCTCCAAACTGTTTGTCGTCCAGGTTAAAATCAACATTCAGAATTATCACAAAATTGTCATTTTCTTCATTTGTTTGCAATGCGTTTGCGTTTCGTTTGTGTTTGGGAAAGAATAACATTTTCTCCACTGTAATGTCCTAAATCACCGTAAACAAACAGTGGAGAATCTGTTATTCTTTCCCAATAAACGCGTTTACGCTAAAACTATTATTTGCAGTGCAAACAGTTTGGAGCCAGATCAGACGCCGGGTAACCCGGCGTCTGATCTGGCTCCAAACTGTTTGTCACCATGATAAACATGAAATATCAGAATTGTCCAAAAGTTGTTCTTTTCTACGTTTTAGTGCTTTGCGTTTGCGTACGTTTGCGTTTAAACGGGAAAGAATAACAGATTCTCCACTGTAACACGAATATTCTTTTACCATTTTATATGGATTAAAGAAAATCTACGAATTGGAATTAAGAAAAAATAATGATAACACTTTTTAATAATCTTGGTAATTATATTGAAAGAATTTGCCTTATTCGGAAATTGATTCCATGTAAATCAATATCTGTTAATTAATAAGGTATCATGTTTATTGTAAATGTAACTATTTGCCTTTTTCTCCCTTTTTAGGTACATTTATATAATTTCATGTAAAGTGCATTTTAACTCACAAAACCTGTGTGTTCAAAGAGCGCTATATAAATCTGGTATAATACTACTACTCATAATAATAATAATAATAATAATGATAATAAGTGAAAAGAGCGCTATATACATCTGGTATAATAACAATAATAATTATAACAACAACAACAATAATAATGATAATAATAATATTGATAATAATAAATATAATAACAATAATAATGTTTCGACATTTTCTTCTATTTCCAATCACTAAACTTACCAATTTATGTTATTATAGATAAAATCGTGTTATCAAAAAGTCTCAGCTTTCATGCAGTCGGTAGAGTATATACATTTGTATATAGATTTCGTAGTTTCCTTTATAAATTAAACTTTGCAGTCACTGCCTGTTCAACAAAATGTATTGTCACCACTGCAGAGTTTCCTTTTTTTCGGAAACAGCATACATGCATATGGATGCTTGAAACTGTCAACAACTTCTATAACAATATTATTTATTCTTTTATTTCTGTTTCTACCCGTTTTCTCCAAACACCAGTATTTTTTGTTTTATCAAAATTAATATCTAGCTGTCATAATGTATGAGTTGGTTTTTTTTTATAAAAAGTATTCAAAAATGATTAAAGTACATGTACCATCAGCATAGCGTACGACAAGTTGGAGATATGTATCTAAATTATTCTCTAGAATATATCTCTATACCTCCGATATTATTTAAGATCATTTCATTCTCTGTTTTAATCCTTTGCTACACCAGAAAAAGTTAGATTAGACTATCAGTTACTCTGACCAAAGCATTCACAACAATTGTAATAGTGTAACGCTATGACATGCATAGACTTGGTCCGTAGTTTAATATTAACATCTTTAGGTATAGTCCATTCTTTATGATTTTAGAAATCTGCTGACAATTTATGATAACACAATGCTTAACACCACTATACGTGTTTCTAATTATGTCTACCTTCATAATTTAGACCATAAACCTGTACGTGAGACACAGGCAAATGCTTGTTTGAAATCCACAAAAGCACAAACTAATTTCTTCCTTTTATGTTTACACTATTTAATTTCACACAGTACATGTATAGGAAGAGGTTGTCAATTGTTGAATGATGTTTTAGAAATCCTGTTTGATTTTCGTGCAAAAGTTCATTTGTTTCTTAACATAATGCAAGTTATTTTTAAATTTGCAGTTAATAGTTTACTCATATAGCTCATATAGCCATTGGTCTATAATTTTTTGACTCAGTATTATCACCCTTATATTTTCCATATTGTTACACTACGTCAAACTAACCATGCAATTTCAAAAATCGAATATCCTATTAAATGATTTGTGATGAAGTGGCATACATCAATCGAATGTGTGATGTATTCGTTCTTTCTTAATTTCGTCAATAGTGATTTTATTATTCTACAGGAGCCCTCTGATCAGGGTCTGTGTTATTTGTCATTTTGCAATATATATTGTTAAAAACCAATAAATCGTAAAAACTGGACTAGACCTTAAAGTAATAATGTAATACCTACGTACCAAATCAATGCATGTCATAGAGTTACACTATTGCATTTGTTGTGAACGCTTTGGTTAGAGTAACTCATAGTCTAATCAGAAGCGACTCCTCACCCATTACCCCATAGCCTGTTTCTAGTTTTGAAGACATAACAGGGGACCACATAAAAACAGATTGAAAGTAAAGCAGAATGCGCCTTAAGGCGCATTCTGCTTTACTTTCAACCTGCTTTAAGCTACCATCTGCTAGAATATAGAAACTAGTTCTCATCATAAATATTCATAACTGTATGAATTGGAATTGTTTTAACAGTTAACCCTTTCATGATCAAATCTATCGTTAATTTTTACCCCTTCACCGCCATATTGTCGTCTGCTTCAATACCGTCGTCTGCAATATCGTTTTAAAGTTAAGTTTAAGGCAGTATGAAACGAGTGTCAAAATGTTTGGATCCTGATCAGACACTGCGTTACGCGGCTTCTGAGCAGGATCCAAACAGTTTGCAATGACGCCTTTTGGCGTCAATGAGAGTGAAAGGGATAAGGGATGGATTAGAGCCGTAAAAGGGGGAATGAGCTAATGCATTGTACATGTAACCACACAGCTGTTTCTTCAGTGAAAACGCACGAAGTTCAAACATGAAACAAATAACGCAAACGACGGCAACTCAAATGGGACGATAAATTATGTTCTGGCATTTATGAATTTAAAACACGAAACACAACTATTGCATATGTCAACATTATTCCGATACATGTACAGTAAAACCACTATTTTACGACCACTAAAATGAAGGCTAATTGATTGTTTTAAAGAGAGGTGACAGCTTAAAGCAAGGTGGTAGTTAAACAGAAAGATCCTTTTGGAGCTTTCTGTTTCACTGCCACATTGCCTTAAGCAGGCACCTGCCTTAAAACCCCAGTAAATTAACAATGTTTAGTGGTCGTAATAGAGAGGTTTTACTATATTTTCATGTCAGGGACTATCAGATTTACATAAATTTATCAATGGTCAGCTATGGTGTTTTGTGTTCTTAAGATATGTAAACTTAGGTACAGTAAAACCTCCCTATTACGACCTCTAGAATATGTCAAATATTAGTTGTTTAAGAAAGGTTACTGCTCAGAGCAATGTGAAAATGAAACAGAAAGCTCCTTTAGGAGCTTTCTGTTTCACATTCACATTACTCTAAGCTGTCATCTGTCTTTTATACAAACAATTAGCCTTCTTTTTAGTGGTCGTAATAGAGAGGTTCTACTGTATTTTGTATTTTATTCTAGTGCATGGACGCAGGCCTTGTAAGCATTGTAAATATGGTTGGTGGCGTTCTGGACATGGCGGTGGAGGCGGTGGTAGGGTAGGCGGATATGGCCGTTGGCACGGTCATGGGGGCCGACATGGCTTTGGACATCACGGAGGTGGAGTAAGCCGATATGGCTATGGATACGGGGGACACCACGGAGGTGGTGGGCATCACAGAGGAGGTGGTGGCAGGATTGGCTATTCATTCGGAATGGGTGGCCGACATGGTGGCGGAGTCCGTTATGGCTATGGCTATGGCAACAATTATGGTCATGGGCATCCCGGCCATCATGATGGTGTTAGATATCACGGAAGTGGTGGCAGCCGATATGGCTATGGATACGGCAAGAAATATGGATATGGACATGGCGGAGGCGTTGGACACCACGGAGGTGGTGGACATCACGGAGGTGGTGGCGGTCGATATGGCTATGGATACGGCAAAAGATATGGATATGGACATGGCGGAGGTGTTGGACACTACGGAGGTGGTAGACATCACGGAGGTGGTGGCGGTCGATATGGCTATGGATACGGCAAGAGATATGGATATGGACATGGCGGAGGTGGTGGACATCATGGAGGTGGTGGGCATCGCGGGGTTGGTGGCGGTCGATATGGCTATGGATATGGATATGGACATGGCGGAGGTGTTGGACACCATGGACATGGTGGGCATCGCGGGGGTGGTAGAGTCCGTTATGGCTATGGATACGGCAAAGAATATGGCTCTGGACATCGCGGAGGTGGTCGACATCACGGAGGTGGTGGAAGCCGATATGGCTATGGACACCACGAAGGTAGTGGAGGACGATATGGCTATGGATACGGCAAACAATATGGTCATGGACACCACGGTGGCGGTGGTCACCACGGTGGTGGTGGCGGCGGCCGATATCACGGTGGTGGTGGAAACCACGGAGGTGGTGGCGGTCGCTATGGCTATGGACATGGAAAACAGTATGGATATGGACATCATGGAAGTGGCGGTAACAGTGGTGGTGGTGGGGGCCGATATGGCTATGGATACGGCAAGCAGTATGGGTACGGAAAGCATGGAGGTAACCACTACAGCGGAGGCTGATATCTCTATTGATACAGAAAAATAAAAGTTTGGCGGCTTCTAGAGTAGTTCCTTGCAGTCCAGTCAGTACTAATGAGAAAACCCTTTATCGCCATCCAATCTATGTTGATTATATTGCCAATGACAATAAATATAACTGTTGATTAAAAGGTAAAAATACTATTGCTTATACAGTTACAGGTATTGTTTTAATCCAATAAAACACCAATGGATTATCGTTTGGAATTGCAACATGAACCCAAGGGGCATACTTCATTAGTATGGCAATGTATACAAATCTAACATTTAAGCTGTATGGAAATTAAGCTAATTTTGATCAATATTTTAAATCTACAGTAAATGGTAAATTCTTCAGTACAGTGGATAATCTGTTATTCTTTCCCAATAAACGCGTTTACGCTAAAACTATTATTTCAATTACAAACAGTTTGGAGCCAGATCAGACGCCGGGTAACCCGGCGTCTGATCAGGCTCCAAACTGTTTGCCACCAAGATAAACAAGAATTATCAGAATTGTCCATAAGTTGTTCTTTTCTACGTTTTAGTGCTTTGCGTTTGCGTACGTTTGCGTTTAAACGGGAAAGAATAACAGATTCTCCAATGTACATGTCTAACAGCTGACACTGACATAACCATTTCATGTTCAAATTATTAGGGAAAATTTTACCCCCTCAACGCTTGACTGTCGTCTGCTTCAATATTGTTGTCTGCACGGCAAGTTTCAAAGTTAGATTTAAGGCAATATGTCGGACGAAATTTCGAAACGAATGTCAAAAAGTTTGGCTCCTGATCAGACGCCGCGTTACGCGGCGTCTGATTAGGACCCAAACTGTTTGCAAACGCGCTTTCAGGCGTCATTCAGAGTGAAAGGGTTAGATGGGACCTGAATAGATTGTGGGATGCAGTATGTTAGTCAAACTGGACACCCTTTACAAATTGTACTCCGCGGCAATGCCTACTAGTGCCATAAAACATGTACAAAATTTAAAAGCTTTCTTTACCAGCATTTCCGGAAATCATTAATTTAAAAACATTTCAGTTCAGCCAGTTAAAAATCTTGCTGATGACGATGATTTAATCATGATTAACTAAATGTTTCAAAACGAAAGCTAGGTTATTAGCTGAACTTGAATGGATCAAAAACCTAAAAAAAATCCCAATTTATTTAGGATTTAAAGATAATATTTATCACCCTGGCAATATATGAAAAGACCCAAACATTGATATTTTTTTCGTTTTTTAGCTCGCCGGACGAATAAACAGGACAGCTAAATGTTATAACCCGGTCGTTTGTATCGGCGTTCTCGTTGCCGCCACCTTTGTCGTTCCCGTTCGCTATAGCAGTTTTAAGAAAGTGATAACAACAACTATGCCCTTTCACAAACAGCTGTCAAACTTGCAGCAAACAAGCCTTAGGACTAAGACTTTTTGAACCCTTGTAACCTTGACATTGACATTGACCTCAGACTCTGTATTTAAGTTTCGAAATGTGCGTTTAGATTTTAACCCTTTCACCCTCAATGCCGCCTTAAAGCGCATTTGTAAACCGCGTTACGCGGCGTCTGATCAGGAATCAAACTGTTTGATACTCTTATCTATATTTATTAAGTCATACAACCTTAAATCTAACTTTGAAACGTGCCTTGCAGACAACAATACTGAAGCAGACGACACTAAAGCGGTGATTGGGTAAACATCTCCCGAAAAATATGAGCATGAAATGGTTAAAAGATTATCACAACTACTGTACCCTTACACCTATCACTTTCATGATTTCACCACCCATGCCTTGGGACAATACCGTTTATACTATTGGACATTTTGAACTACAGTGACTTTGACCTTCACCTCAAACTCGATGTTTAAGTTTCGTTTGAATTTAAGTTTTGAAAGGTTATCCTAACTTTTATACCCTTACACCTACCACTTTCATACCGGGTACATGTACTTACAACACACATGTCCGGTGACAAGACCTTTCCGAACATGTGGTATTTAGTATTCTAGTGACCTTATCCACAGTATATTCATGTTATTATTCCCAATTCTTTGAATGATATCAATGTCATAACCAGCTAAGCAATTAAGTACTGTCACGTTTGTAAACCACTTCTTAAACTGTGATAATGACGGACATTTTATATTAGCAGACCCATTTTACAGGTAAAGTCCAGTATAGGGACCTAAATTTAAATTTCTCTCATCCAATATTTTGTTATATTCAGTTCATCTTAAGCAAGGAGGAATCTATTGAAATAAAGAAGGAAGCAGTCGGGGAATACCATGTAACATTTTAGATCCATATAACATTGACCTCAGACTCTATGTTTAAGTTTCGAATTGTGCATTAACTTTTGAAAAGTGCTCGCATCTGTTATACTCTGTGGCTTACACTTGTCCTACAGGATTCATACTTGCAGCAAACATATCTAGGCACAGGACCTTGCCACCGATATGAACAAATTTGACGCCTTTGACACTGTGTTTAAGTTTTGAAACTATATAAAACCATTCTATCGCATAATTCCTATATCACGCATTCCAATATATATTGCAGCTATGAGAGATCTGTTTTTGGTGAACAGCGGCACACGTTGTTGTAAGGAGGGAATAAATGTTGGGAGGGTCGTTGAAGAGAGGGAGCACTTTATCAAAACATTTCCCTCGCGTGCAGAAGAATAAACGTCTGTAAACAAACGGACATGACAGATGTAAGCATACGCACCAACTCATGCCATTGAGGTAAACCAACTGCAAGCAATGATGTAAGCAGTAAATGAGGCAAGACGTTGAAATGATATGAGTCAATCTAAAGATAACATATGTCCAAGCCATTGAAAATATGATACATTGTTACCTTGTATGCTTGATCATATATACCTTTAAGCAAGACCTATGAGCCAAACCACTGTAAAAATGTAGACCAAACCATTGAAAACACATGGACCAAAATATTGAATATATATGGATGGGTCAAAATATTATAAATATAAGGAACAAACCGTTGTAAACATATGCGCCTAACAATTGTTAACAGATCAGCTAAACTGTTAACATATTCACAATAGCATCGTAAACATATTCACAAAATCATTGTAAACATCTTCATAAGGCCATGTTAAGCATACTCACATCACACTTGTATTTCTACTCATAGGGCTGTCGGAAACTTATTCACACAACCATTGTTAACGTACTCGTATATACAAGGCCATTGAACTCATACAAATAATGACATTCCTTGTAAAGATTTTCACAGGGCCATTGTAAACATACAATGTACTCACACACATATTCATTTTCATATCCATAAGGTCATTGCAAAGATATTTAACAGGACGTTGAAAACATATTCAATATTCACATACTCGTTCAAAAGATACATATACTCACAATGTCACTGTAAACGTATTCAAAAGGTCATTGCAAACATACCGACACAGTCAAGGAAAACATATTCACAAGTTCATTGTGGACATACAGTGGAGAATGTGTTATTCTTTCCCAATATACGCGTTTACGCTAAAACTATTTTTCCAGTGCAAACAGTTTGGAACCAAACTGTTTGCCACCATGATAAACATGAAATATCAGAATTGTCCAAAAGTTGTTCTTTTCTACGTTTTAGTGTTTTGCGTTTGCGTACGTTTGCGTTTAAACGGGAAAGAATAACAGATTCTCCACTGTACTCACGATGTCATTGTAAACATATTCACAAATTGTAAAGATACTCGTAATACCACTGTTAACAAATTCAAAAGGTCATTGTACACATACTCATTACGCCATAATGGCATTGTAAAACTTATGCACAAGTACACTGATAACATACTAACAATGCCAGTGTCAAAATATTCACAAGGTCATTGTAAACATACTCACAACGCCACTGTAAACATATTAACAAGGTCATTGTAAACATACACACAATGCCACTGTAAACATATTAACAAGGTCATTGTAAACATACTCACAATACCACTGTAAACATATTAACAAGGTCATTGTAAGCATACTCACAATGTCACTGTAAACATATTAACAAAGTCATTGTAAGCATACTCACAATACCACTGTAAACATATTAACAAGGGCATTGTAAGCATACTCACAATGTCACTGTAAACATATTAACAAGGGCAATGTAAACATACACACAATGCCACTGTAAACATATTAACAAGGTCATTGTAAGCATAATCACAATGCTAATGTAAACATATTCACACCACTGTAAACAAACTCGCAAGGCCATTGTAAATGTATTTGCAAAGCCATTGAAAAAGTATCGACAAGGCAATTGTAGGCATACTCACACAGATACATTGAAAAAGACGTAAGTCTTTCCATAAAACGGTGTTTACGCTTAAACTATCAGTCCTAGCGCAAGCAGATTAGAGTTAGATCAGACGCCGGGTAACTTGGCGTATGATCAGTCTCTAAACAGTTTGCCACTCAGATTGTAATGAATAGTCAGGGTTGGCAAACATTTGTAATTTTCTACAATTTATTGCAGTGCGTTTTTGCGTATAAACAGGTAAGAATACCGTTTTCAAACATATGCACAAGGACATTGTAAATATGTTGGCATGGCTATCGTGAAATACTCACAAGACCATTGTAAACATAAGGGGCAAATTGTTGAAAATACTCGAATCTAGTAACTTGAAGAATGCTTTGAAGGACTGATACATATCGAACGGCTGATACGTTTGTGGCAATTGTCGACATGATCATTCTGCACATTAACCCGACGTCTGCTCAGGCTCCAAACTGATTGCCACTCAGATTGAAATGCAGTAAAACCTTTCTATTACGACCACTACATGTACAGTGGAGAATCTGTTATTCTTTCCCGTTTAAACGCAAACGTACGCAAACGCAAAGCGCTAAAACGTAGGAAAGAACAACTTTTGGACAATTCTGATATTTCATGTTTGTCTTGGTGGCAAACAGTTTGGAGCCTGATCAGACGCCGGGTTACCCGGCGTCTGATCTGGCTCCAAACTGTTTGCACTGGAAATAATAGTTTTAGCGTAAACGCGCTTATTGGGAAAGAATAACAGATTCCCCACTGTACATACATTATTTCGTGTTTAACGCACGACACTGCTTTAAGCAGTCACCTGTATTTTATATAATCAATTCTTCTCGCGATTGCAATAGAGAGGTTTTACTGTAAATGATTAATCATTTTTATAAACTTGTAATCTCCTGCATTTAATTGCAGAGCGTTTGTGTTTAATTCTGTTTAATCCGTTCTCCCAAAGAAACACCTTTTTAACGCATTTATCTTATCCACCCGCTGAAGAAAATAGTACCATAATGAATATCTTCTATATAGTAGCAGATGGTAGTTTAAAGTAGGCTGAAGGTAAAGCAGAATGGGCCTTAAGGCGATTTCTGCTTTACTTTTAACCTGCTCTAAGTGGTCAACTGTCTTCAAAACTATAAACAGGCTATGGGATGATGTCTTAAAGGGGAATAATAATATCTTTATCACCGAAACTTGTGCAAACAGTGTGGATTCAGATTGGATCCAAACTGTTTGAAACTCCTGTAAAGTATATAATAAAAAAGAAATCATTAATTGAATGTAATAAAAACCTACATAAGACACATTTTGCAAACATAAACCACATAGAGTAATTCTGATCAGGATCAAAACTACATGTATTTGCAAGTTCTAGTTAATTTTGTATTAAGTTAACCCACTTCTCTAGAGATACGCATGTTTACGCATTATTTACCACTCAGATTAAGATAAATTATCAGGAATTTCAAAAAGTTGTCATTTTCTTTATTTTATTGATATGTCTTTGCGTTTCGTTTGCATTAAAACGGGAAAGAAAAATGTCTTCTCCACTTCATGAAGAAGTCAAGCACACAGGGAGAAAAACAGCGCTCCCTCACTACAACGGCCCTCCAAACAACGACTCCCTCCTTACAACGACCCTTGCCGCAGTTCCCTGCCTAACGTTTTAAAGTTGTACATGTAATATCGTCTGCATAAAATTATCGTCTGCTGTGTTTATCAAAGTAACATAATTGACATTTTGACAGAAAAAAACCTTAATAAGGAGTGACAAACAGCTTGAATCCAGATCAGACACCGCGTTACGCGGCGTCTGATCCGGATTCAAGC
Source organism: Gari tellinella (assembly GCA_922989275.2). Taxonomy (NCBI): domain Eukaryota; kingdom Metazoa; phylum Mollusca; class Bivalvia; order Cardiida; family Psammobiidae; genus Gari; species Gari tellinella. The sequence goes on from OV277871.1 coordinate 39,040,364, forward strand.
TGTCTGCAAATGTAAGCAAATTTCCCTCCCTATAACGACTCCCTCTGAACAATGCAAACAAATTATGTCTCCCAATGGGTGTCGTTGTAGAGAGGGAACGCTGTAATTGCAAACAGAGGCATGTATTGGTTTAAATAACATGTTAACTCATCCCCTGAAAAACTAATAAATCACACACTATTATGATGGATTGCTAATATGTTTACAGTGGAGAAGACGTTATTCTTTTCCGTTTAAACGCAACGAATTGCAATTAAACGTAGAAAATGTAAATTTGTTGGAACTTCTGATCATGTATTTCAATCCGAGTGGCAAACGGTTTGGAGCCTGATCAGACAATGGGTTACCCGGAGTCTGATCTGGCCGCCAACTGTTTGTATCGGAATTAATTATGTTAGCGTAAACGCGTTTATTGGGAAAGTATAACGTCTTCTCCACTGTAACTTTTATAGACTGTTATCGCGTATCGATGACCTGTGTAGATAGTTTGGATCCAGATCGACACAGTAAACGTTAACGACGATCTAATTTAGTTACATGTATCACACAGGTTCAGCTATTGTGGATATGGCGGGGAAAGAAAGTTACGTTCTTATTCTTTAACCTTTATCCTTCCAGCATCTGATCTGGATCGAAACTGTTTGACAATCGTCTGTAAGTTTATTGGATGAAACAATGTACATCGCTCCCTCTCTTTAACGACACCCAATGGGAGACAAAAATATGTGCGTTGCACTCAGCCAGTCGTTATAGGGAGGGAAATTGGCTTACATGTACAAACAGATTGAATCCAGATCAGACGCCGCGAAAAGCGGCGTCTGATCTGGATTTAAGCTGTTTGTCACTCGTCATTACGTTTTTCTGTCAAAATGTCCATTATGTAATTTTTAGAAAAACAGCAGACGACAATTTTAAGCAGACGACATTGCAGTCGTGAATAGGTTGGATATAATTGTCTTGTTTGGGGGAAGAGTGACACTCGTCGTTGTAAGGAGAGAATCGTTTTTGGGAGAGCCGTTGTAGAGAGGGAACACTGTATACAGTGGAGAAAACGTTATTCTTTCCCGTTTAAACGCAAACGTACGCAAACGCAAAACACTAAAACGTAGAAAAATATAACTTTTTGACTATTCTGATAATTCATGTTTATCTTGGTGGCAAACAGTTTGGAGCCTGATCAGACGCCGGGTTACCCGGCGTCTGATCTGGCTCCAAACTGTTTGCACTGCAAATAATAGTTTTAGCGTAAACGCGTTTATTGGGAAAGAATAACACATTCTCCACTGTAACTCTTAATTGAATATTTGTTTTTGCAGACGACGGTTGGATAAGGGTTAAACGTATAATGTATACTTACACAGTCAAACGGGACGGTTTTACGTTGGGTTTTATAGCACTGCCACACAAAAAAGGTTGAATGATGAAAGATGATGAGATGATAGTGATTTTTAGGCAGATGATTTCGGCTAATCTCATTCGTTCCGAAGCAGCGTATATAGGATCACAACCACCGACCTGCCTTCTTTTTAGTACTTGGCAGAGGGGAAAATGTCGGTCTAATTACAGTGGAGAATCTGTTATTCTTTCCCGTTTAAACGCAAACGTACGCAAACGCAAAGCGCTAAAACGTAGAAAAAACCAACTTTTGGACAATTCTGATATTTCATGTTTATCTTGGTGGCAAACAGTTTGGAGCCTGATCAGACGCCGGGTTACCCGGCGTCTGATCTGGCTCCAACCTGTTTGCACTGGGAATAATAGTTTTAGCGTAAACGTGTTTATTGGGAAGGAATAACACATTCTCCACTGTAAACAGAAAATATACCCTTTGACAATTAGCCCCAGAACCACGACAAGGTTTTAACATTGAAATATGGTAATATTTGACTTAATCGGACTAGCGTTACAGTGGAGAAGACATTATTCTTTTCCCAATAAACGCTAAAACTACTATTTCAATTGCAGACCGTTTGGAGCCAGTTCAGACTCAGGGTAACCCGGCGTCTGATCAGACTCCAAACTGTTTTTTTCTACTCCGATTAAAAAGAATAGTCAGAATTGTCGAAAACGTTTCCTACTTTTACATTAATTGCAATGCGTTTGCGATTCGTTTTCGTTTAAAGGAGAAAAATAAGGTCTGCTCCACTGTATTTGATTTTGACTGGAAAAAAGATAAGTTTGATTTAATTTACCCTTTTGGCGCTGAAGTCGCATTAAGGCGACTTCGAAAACAGTTTGGATCCTGATCAGACGCCGCGTAACGCGGCGTCTGATCTGGACCAAAACTGTTTTACACCCGTATCGATATTTCTTAAAATGTATATATAGATCTACATGTACCACCTTAAATCTAACTTTAAAACGTTCTTGCAGACGACAATATTGAAGCATACTACAATGTGGCGGTAAAGGGGTAAAAACCTTACGATTAATTTAGCGCCAAAAGGGATAAACGAGTTCGGGTTATCGAGGTCAGACTGTAGTGTTGTCGCACATGCTTCAATGCGCAGGTGCCACATTGGTGTCCGGTTTTCCGAACGTCTGCTTAAACGAGACATTATCGGCCTGCAGCTCATCTTTTCTTTATACAATCTTTAAATAGAGGATCTTGTATGAGTGCTCATTATTTATCATTTTTAATAAACGAGCGTCATATTCATTTTAGTCATCGAGTTTATTAAGAATGATAAATAATGATCACGAATGTGAGATTCTATTTATCACATAACACGTTTAAGCACCTACTAATTTGATTAAAGCCGTAGTTTGTAGACCCTCCGCTATATAGAGTGTACGCCAAAACGTTACGTTGTTTACGTTAACGTCATAGTAAATGACGTCATTGCGTCCCGCTACATGCAGCGCTTGTGGACGAAAAAGTTGGGCCGGAGCCCAAAAAACGATATTCCACTAGTAGATTACGATATTTATACAATCGCTTTATACATCTCCCAGACCGCAAATTATGTGATAAATAATATTTGTTCGATTAAATATTTGCAAAGTCTATTAACCCCTTATCATGCTGCATTGTCGTCTGCTACTAATATATTCGTAATTTTCATGCTTTTTAAGAAATGTTGAATATGAGTATGAAACAGTTTGGATCGAAACTGTTTGGATATTTTAGTCAAGTCGATTCTTGTGCGATTAGGGTTAATATCCATGAGAGCTGGAATATTCATGTTAATGAGTAAAATCGGATAACCGGGTCAGGAGTTATCTGCCCTTGCATTTCAAATTTACTTGGCCCTACAATTCGACGTTTCTATATGAAATCCATAGAAACTGTTTGCTCTTATATTTGCCCAGTCTATTAACGTCTAGGAGAGCTTAATGGCTTTCGATGGTGAGTACAATCAGAAAACCGACTCAGTTATTATCTGCTGTTGAATTAAATTTAGTTTACGTATTTCACATTTTTTTCATAAAAATAGTTTACTTAGTTTTACAGTGGAGAATCTGTTATTCTTTCCCGTTTAAACGCAAACGTACGCAAACGCAAAGCACTAAAACGTAGAAAACAACAACTTTTGGACAATTCTGATATTTCATGTTTATCTTGGTGGCAAACAGTTTGGAGCCTGATCAGACGCCGGGTTACCCGGCGTCTGATCTGGTTCCAAACTGTTTGTAAAAGAAAAAATAGTTTTCGCGTAAACGCGTTTATCGGGAAAGAATAACACATTTTCCACTGTAATGATAAAAGCCATATGTTTATACCAAATGAAGTGAAACTCACGCAGCTTATATATATTGATATATGAACTTGGTCTCCTACGAAACTGGGAAATATGAGACAATCCGGTCAGGAGTTATGTGCCATTGGTTGTACACAAATGCATATTAAACTTGGCTTTTCGCGATAAAACCCACAGATATGCACCTATCGAACTGAAACTCGCACATACTGTAGTTTAAACGGTTTTTAAAGAATTTTGTTTCTTTCAAAAATGAGAAATTTGGGATTATCATATCAGGAGTTATGCAATCTTGATTGTCAAAAACAGTGCATACAGTGTTTTCTCTCTACATCAACACCCGATGGGAGACAATCATTGTGTGTTGTTCGGAGGTTGTTGTTATAGGGAAGGAAATTGGCTTACATGTGCATACACCTTGAAACGGTTTGTCACTCGTCGTTGTTATTTTTTTTCAAAATGTCCAATATGTGACTTTGAGAAAAACAACAGACGACAATTTGAAGCAGAAGATATTGCAGCAGTGAAAAGTTTGGACATTATGTCTTGTTTGGGGAACAGCTGCAAGCGTTGTTGTGAATGGGTGGTTGTTCGGAGGGCCGTTGTAGGTAGGGAACATATTGTTTGGCATCTTTTGCATGATTAAAGACATATGTTTGTACCAAAGTGTAGCTAAACTTACACAACTGATACAGTGGAGAATCTGTTATTCTTTCCCGTTTAAACGCAAACGCACGCAAACGCAAAGCACTAAAACGTAGAAAAGAACAACTTTTGGACAATTCTGATAGTTCATGTTTATCATGGTGGCAAACAATTTGGAGCCTGATCAGACGCCGGGAAAGTAACCCGGCGTCTGATCTGGCTCCAAACTGTTTGCACTGCAAATAATAGTTTTAGCGTAAACGCGTTTATTGGGAAAGAATAACACATTCTCCTCTGTAGGAAACATATTATTTGGCATCTTTTATATGATTAAAGACATATGTTTGTACCAAAGTGCAGCGAAACTTACACAACTGTAGGTATTCATAAGAGCATGGTCCCTTGTGAAATTTAGCAATAAAGGTTCACCGGGCTAGGAATTATGTGCTCCTGATACAGCTTGTCATTCCCGCTCAAAACAGTTTGCTTCATCAGTAATTATGTGCCTTTGATTTAATTATCTTTTTAACAAAAATGTATTTTTGATTTGATTTTCGAGATTTAATCGGCGCCATATTACCATTTAGTGTGTAACAGTGCCGTAAGCCCCCAACTCAATCTATCAATAAATCAATAGATCAATCAATCAATCAATCAATCAATCAATCAATCAACCACTCATTCAATCCATCCATCAATCAATCGATCAATCAACCACTCAATCAATCAATCATCAAATCAATCAATCAATTAATCATTCAATCAACCAATCAACCACTCAACCAATCAATCATTCAATCAATCGAGAGTAAAGCCACAAATACGCACGTGTTGTACGGAAAGGCATACAGTAAAAAAGATAAGACGAGAGCTTTGTTAATTTCGAAAATGAGAAAATTCTATAAGAATGCAAAAGCTTGTGTTATAATTATACGAGCTATAAAGTATTTTTTCAGACGATCTTTTTCTATATCTTTGTCTATTTTTAAGCACGTAATATGTTAAGTTAAGTAGGAGTATTGAAGTCATGTACAGTAACAATCCTAAAACAGTGGGATACCATGTGTAACTGATGAAATTATCACAATTTGAACAAATTGCTTTGATCACACAGTACTCGTACAAAAGCTGCAAACTAAATGGCAAACAAGGTAGACTCTGGTCAGACTGCTATTGGGGGAGCAGTCTGGCCAGAGTATACACTGTTTGCTCAGACCTACAATGTACTTAGGATTATTTTTATCTCGAACTCGCCGTTAAATAAATCTTAGCCGTACCGAAATTCAACTGAAGAAATTAGCGAGTTCCAGTTACAATGTACTAAAATGCATTTAGAAAATGCATTGAATTCCAAAATTATACCAACTGAACAGAAATCCTGGGTTTACTTATATATATAATTTATGTAGATTTTACAATGAAGAAGATGTATTTCTTTTCCAAAAAGTACGCTAAAATAATGAATGCCATTGCAAACAGTTTGGAGCCAGATAAGATGCCGGCTAACCTGGCGTCTGATCATTTTTCCTACTTTTTATTGCAATGTGTTTGCGTTTCGTTTGGGATAGACGGGATAGAATAACGTCTTCTCCAGTGTACATGTGTACGTTTTGATTTTTTTTCTTAACCCTTTCCCCCCATAGAAGCGCCTTTTAGCAAATATGATTTATACCTCCGCTGAAGAAAATAGTTCCAATTTAATCAGTGATGAATATATATTATAAGGAATATTTTCTGTATTCTAGCACATGATAGTTTAAAGCAGGCTGAAAGTTAAGCAAAATGCGCCTTAAGGCGTATTCAGCTTTACTTTCAACTTGCTTTAAGTACTCACCTATCTTCAATACTATAAATAAGCTATCAGGTAAAGGGTTAAAGCAGATTTTAATACAACGATTAGCAGCATGCACATGGTCTTACTTATGTATATAAATTATAATAGTAATTAATGAATTGAATCAATTCTATGATATTTGATCTGTGATAGCCTGCTATAATTCTTAGAAAGAATGGCTGTATACATGTACGCCATAGTTTCTGTATGTGTGATGTTTGTTAATATCTATGTATGTACACAGATGATACTTAAATAAATAAAGATATACAGATTTCTGTTGACACTATACAAACATACTGTAACAAGGCTATAAAATAAACTTACCAGAACAGAACAGAACAGAACAGAACATTCTTTTATTTCTCACAGTTTACAAATATTTTGTAAAAACATGTGAACAAATACATATCAATAGTTTCATGTAAAAGGTTGACATTTTTCAAAGACAGTGGTAATGTGGTTTGATATCTGGAGCGTTAGCTCCTAATTTGATACAGCAATAACAACAAGTAAAGTAAATGGGAGGAGGGGGGGGGGGGGGGGGGGGTGAGCGAAAGGCGGAAAACCAAAACAACGGAAAAAAGAAAGAAAAAGAGTAACTTAGCTATTAGGAAAAGTCAAATTTGGGACAAAGATACAGTATTTAAATAGGATCTTCATATTAGTAATCACCTTGATTACAAAGGATTTTTATTTTCCATTTTTATTTGGGGGACAGCATAAAAATTAACATATACAACCATCGACCGTCCGACCAACTAGCCAAGTAACTAATTATCCAAGATCATGAGATGGTAATCCTTTTTATACATTATATGCAGACACAGGTAGAGAATTAAAGAGACAGCGACGGTTCACTAATACATGATTTTCAAAGTCAATATTAAATGCCAATTTACCTTCGATAAAAGGTCATGGACGATTTGGGCTGTATTCCCCCATCTCCAGGCTAGATCACGAGTAGAAGTAATAACTGGAATTGTTTGGCATTGACTCATTTTGGAATAATTTATTATTCCATACTCCTACACATGTAGACAAAACGTACTCTGTCAAAAAGTCACCTGCCATATACCATTTTCATTGATATGTATTTGTGACTGCTATATACTCATGATTCATGTATAGCGGAGAATACGTTATTCGTTTCCCATTAAACGCAAACGAAACGCAAACGCAAAACATTTAATTGTAGAATAGCAACTTTTTGAAAATTCTTACATTTCGTTGTAATCCGAGTAGCAAACTGTTTGGAGCCTGATCAGACGCCGGGTTACCCGGCGTCTGATCTGGCTACAAACTGTTTGCAGTGAATAAAATAGTTTTAGGGTAAACGCGTTTATTGGGAAAAAATAACGTTTTCTCAACTGTAAGAGTGATTGCATAATAACGATTCTATTCTATTCATTATACATGTAGCAAGTCGAATTAATAAAGCTTAATAGCAAATCTTGACCAAGATTTTATTAGTATCTAAATCAACAGTTACAAAACGAAAGAGTTTAGGAACGAAGAAAGAAAATGCATTTGGGGGAAATGCACACACAAGGAAAATCGTGAGGTTGTTTGCGACATTATGTAATAATTAATGACTTTTAATCATTTTTTGTGTACATCAAAGGGCACTTCTTTAATTCATTAGCCCCCTTCATTGCCTTACCCAGAGTACAATAGTTTTTTGAAAACAGTTTAGAACCTGATCAGACGCCGCACAACGCGGCGTCTGATAAGGATCCAAACTGTTTGACACTCAGTACGATTTAACTTATGTCAATTTACCTAAAATTCAAATTTGAGAAATAAAAGCAGACGATAATTATTTACAACAGATGGCGTCATGGCAGTGAAGGAGTTAACCTTTGTCACGTCGTTACGTAATTGTCAACATAATATGTCGCCTGCAAAACGTCTCAGAATTGATTTTAATGCACGTTCTTTTACCAAATCTAACCAGAGTGTCAGATGGTTTAGATCCAGATTAGATTCCGAGTAACTGAATCGAAACTGTTTGAAACATTTAATCTTTTCACTCTCAATGACGTCATAAAGCGCGTTTGCAAACAGCCTGGGTCCTGATCAGACGCCGCGTAACGCGGCATTTAATCAGGGTCCAAACTGTTTAACACTCGCTTTGAAGTATCTTCAGTTGAGTTGGGTTTTATGGCACCGCGACACAAAGATATAGCGCCGAATATAATATCTTCAGTCATACTAACTTATTTTTTTAACTTCGAAACGACATTGCAGACAGCAAAATTGAACTTCATAGTTTGGTTTCTAGTTACTTATCCATTATTTTGTTTACCTTTGTGACAGTTTCGGTACTCCATTGGAGCTCCTTCATTCTCTGCAAAAATGAAGCAGACGACAATGAAACGATGAAGGGGTAAAAATCTCACAAAACATTTGGCACTACAGTGGAGAATCTGTTATTCTTTCCCAATAAACGCGTTTACGCTAAAACTATTATTTGCAGTGCAAACAGTTTGGAGCCAGATCAGACGCCGGGTAACCCGGCGTCTGATCAGGCTCCAAACTATTTGCCACCAAGATAGAAATGAATTATCAGAATTGTCAAAAAGTTGTACTTTTCTACGTTTTAGTGTTTTGCGTTTGCGTACGTTTGCGTTTAAACGGGAAAGAATAACAGATTCTCCACTGTAAAAGGGTTAAAAACAAGTAGCTTTTATCTTGTTGGGGGTTACAGTAGAGAAGACGTTATTTTATCACAATTAACACGCTTATACTAACAATCCTTATATTCATTATAACCAGTTTAGATACATTTCAGATGCCGAGTAACTCTGTATCTGACCAGACTCTAAATCGTTGCCACCCAGATCAAAACAAATCGTCTAAAGTTTTAAAAATCCGTCATATCAGTTCCGTTTAAAGACATTTCTTGACCTGCTTTCGCTGATAACACCTAGTCAGGCAGTTCCCTGGGCAAACTAATTTTTGTGCATACCGTTACGACTGTGAATCACTGAAGCGTCTCATGCGAGGCTCATGTGTTATATGCGATAGTATGGTTAGAAATAACCATTGAAAAAACCTTTGAGTATGAGTATGTCTGGGTCTCACTAGGCAAACTGAAATTGGTAAAGCATATGCTGCATGCTTTAACAGTTACATTCAAGCCTATCGAGAACAATAGGGGGACGGGATGTCCATCAAAGGACTAAGGAAATGTCTTAAACTCATAAATACGCCCATTTCGCCTTTAATTATTTTTTTTGCGTCGACGAGCATGGTTAATTTTATTTAAGGAATGAATCGAATATTTATTGTATTCATGGAGGTATGAAAAAAAACCCTGGTCACACTGTATGAAACCGCGAAGCGGTTTCATACAAAAGTGTGACCATGTTTTTTTTCATACCTCCATCAATACAATAAATATTCGATTCATTCCTTATAATTTAATATCACTTCTGAATTTAAGAAAGTAGTTAAATAGAGAATCTGACGCGAATGTCCTTTTTTAACGCTTTTAAAACGTAGGCTGTAGTCCCTCCGCCATAATATTATATATTTTCCGCCAAAACGCGACGTTGTTATGTAGTAACGTCGACGTCAATGACGTCATTTGGTATCCTGCTTCATGCAGCGCTTGTGAAGAGCAGTTGGACTAAGGGAAAGTAGTCCCGACAAGGCGTGGCCTGATTTTTTTTTCATGGAGTTATGAAACAAAAATTACAGCCAATCACAGCTAACCAAATGTAATGAAAACAAACAATATTAAATTATTCCGTCATGAAATGTACCTTAAGACATATTTTCTATATCCAAGCAGATGGAAGTTTAAAGCAGACTGAAAGTAAAGCAGAATGCGCAATAATATAGGGAAATGTGTTGAAAAGGAAAGTGTTACGTCAAATCTGTATTATAAATGCGTAATGGCTGATAGATCGTTTTTGTTCCGAGAGGTACTGTCTCCTAGCAGCAAAAAAAAGACACGGAAGTATTTAAAGAATTTAAAATCTGTAATTGATTGCGACAATAATAAGGATGTGGTTTCTTTAATTTTTCACGGGCAAAATGTAAACAAAGAAAATAGTGACTGAGTGAATTGTGAACGATTGTTTTAACCATTTTCTTGCCGTATTATCATCTGCTTTGAAATTCTTGTCTGCAACGTTTGTAAATATGAAATAAAAGCATTTCTAAACTGGAAAACCCGAAAAACAAGTGGCAAACAATTTTGATACAGATCAGACGCCGCTTGTAAACGCGTCTGGTCAGGATTTGCAAATACCAGTTAAGTCGGGAAAGGAATTAAAACGTATTCCTTTAACTTCGCAAACCTTAAGCCTTCGGCCGATCACGATTAGATTTTTATTTTCAAACAGTTTTGTTCTAGGACAGACATCGAGTAACTCGGCTGATCCAAATCTCAATTGTCAGGCACTGGCTACTATGATTTCCTATAGCACCATAAACAGAAGAAAATGTAATTTTAAAACATTAGAAGCGGGCAATTATTCAAGTTAAAGAAATTGCTGGTACATGGTTAATAATAGTTTAAACATATATAATAGTATGACCAACTGATCAAAGGATACAGGCTATATAATTGGGTGATCAAAGAGTTCCAACCAATTGTAGCAACTCATCTGCACAGCTTGCACAATGCGGACTTTAGTGTGTTTGCTGCTTTTTGTCTTTCTTTCTGGTGTGATAATCCCAGATCAAGGTAAACATCTTTTTAATTTTATTTGTTTTGTTGTTGCTGTTTATAAACTTTTGTCTTATTATGTCTGTATTGAGTTTTAACACTTTCAACCCCAGCGACGAGTATACTCGTCATTTACAAACAGTGTACTTGTGAGGGTTACACTTTTGCTATGCAAACGCTGTAGACCCTGATCAGAGGGCTCAATAAGGAGCCCTCTGATCAGGGTCTACATTGTTTGTCATTTTGAAATATATTGTTTAAATCAACCCTAAATAGTCAAACATGGACAATACTTATTTTGAAATTGGAATTGTCTATTAAAAGTTTCAGGGTTGAATTAGTTAAACGAATATCTTTTAATGAATTATTTTTGCATTCCATTACATACAGTGGAGAATCTGTTATTCTTTCCCGTTTAAACGCAAACGTACGCAAACGCAAAGCATTAAAACGTACAAAAGAACAACTTTTGGACAATTCTGATAATTCTTGTTTATCTTGGTGGCAAACAGTTTGGAGCTTGATCAGACGCCGGGTTACCCGGCGTCTGATCTGGCTCCAAACTGTTTGCACTGCAAATAATAGTTTTAGCGTAATCGCTTTTATTGGGAAAGAATAACAGATTCTCCACTGTAGTTCACCTCTAGTTTAACCCCTGAACTGTCATTACGCCACACGTTTCAACACATTCACGTCTGCTTTTATTTTTCATAATTAATTTTTATTATTTTAACTTACGAACCATTAATTAAGTGTCAAAATGTTTGCAAGGATCCTGACAAGACGCCTCGTTACCTAGTGTCTGAACAGGATCCAGTCTGTTTGCAAAATGACCACTGTACTCGTTGTAAGGCAGTGAAGGGAAGTCCCGTGACCTTTTAAAACACGTACACTTAGAAGCAATAAAGATCACTGCCATGGCGTCATCAATTTTAAACAAATTCCGTCTGCTTTTATTTCTCAAATTTAAAGTCAGGTAGATCTAACCTGACACAAGAAATATTTAAATGTGTGTCAAACAGTGTTTTCCTGATCAGATGACGCTTTACGCGGCATCTGATCAGGATCCAAACTGTTTGCAAATTGTTGTACTCTGGGTAAGACAGTGAAGATGTTAATACTTTATTTCCAATTTCTGAATGAAAGGTCAGTTCTTGTACATGTAACAATTTGAGATTTTGTAAGGACATTTCAAAGACTCTGTCAATTTTCTCATGAATTTTAAGATTGTTTTTTAATGAGTGTGTGCTTAAAGATTTGGAATGAATTTTAAACATATTTATTTCAAGAAAAAATAACTGCAAGTAATTACATGTACACAAGCAGACGCGTGTGTGGCGTCTGCTCGGGGTTTAAACTGTTTGCCACTCGTCTTTACTTTTCTTCCGTCAAAATGACCAATAGAAAACTTTGATACACATGAATGACGGCACTTTTAAGCAAAAAAGCAGACGACATTGCAAGCAGTAAAAGTGTTAGACATAATTGTTTTGTTAGGGCAAGAGCTCAGCAAGCGTTATTTAAAGAAGGGAACCGTTGTTAAGAGGTCCGTCGGAGTGAGTGAGCACCGTATATTCACGGTTACAAGATATTTTTACAATGCTTTCGATAGTAGTTCAACACGTATGCTTTCAGGTTGTCAAGCTGGTTTTAACCCATTACCCCAATAAATATGCCGTTTCTACGCCTTCAATCTATTATTACACTCACCAACACAGTTCCACACTATACAGTCATGAATATGTAGCATAAAAAGTATTTTCTATATTATAGCAGATGGTAGCTTAAAGCAGGCTGAATGTAAGACAAATTGTAAAAATTTGACACTGATAAACATTTAGTTGTCTGCAAAATATGTCGTCCACAAGAACCCTCTAAATTGATTTATCTAACAGGACCAGGCCATGCCTGCTGGAGCTGTCTGACCAGGGTATGAAATGCTGTCTTACATGTAAAGGCCCTGTCTGGTGTAAATCGTCACTCTTTCCCCTGGAAAGATTTCCTTATTTTGTTGGTCAACGCAATCGTTCAAATAATATTTGTTCATATTGGACGGTATCTCATATTCGTATGAATATTTAGCAAAGGTAATCATAAACTTTTAATGGACAATTACAGTTCTAATTAAGTAAACAGGTGGTACATTTTTAAATATTTAGGATTATTTAGTTTACAATAAATGGCTAAATAGTAAACAGCACATACCCTAATCAGAGAGGCTCTGTTTCTGACCTGGGTGTTCACTGATTACATGTACAGTGGAGAATGTGTTATTCTTTCCCAATAAACGCGTTTACGCTAAAACTATGATTGGCAGTGCAAACAGTTTGGAGCCAGATCAGACGCCGGGTAACCCGACGTCTGATCAGGCTCCAAACTGTTTGCCACCAAGATAAACAAGAATTATCAGAATTGTCCAAAAATTGTTCTTTTCTACGTTTTAGTGCTTTGCGTTTGCGTACGTTTGCGTTTAAATGGGAAAGAATAAGAGATTCTCCACTGTACATAGGACAAAATGTACACTGTTCGTAAACATGTACTTGTCGCAAGATCTAAATATTTATGACATCTCTTTATCTTTACTTTTAGCTCACGGGCACAAAAAGAATGATAAGAAACATGGTGGAGGCATTGGAATGATGCGTGGGTTTGGACACGCATTCGGAAGAGGAGGCATGGGGCGAGGATTTGGAAGTCGGATTGGTGGTTATAGATTCGGCATGGGAGGCGGCCGAGGTTTTGGAGGCCGGCATAGTTTTGGATTTGGTCAACAGTTTGGGGGTCGTTTCGGAGGAGTCGGGCATATGGGTGGACACGGCGGAAACATCGGAGGATATTTTGGTCGTGGCGGTGGAGGCGGCCACGCTGGTGGAGGCCGTTATGGATATGGCAAACAGTATGGCAAAAAACATGGAGGGTATCATGGCGGAGGCGGTGGAGTTGGGGGTAGCTATGGATATGGCAAAAAGTACGGCAAACAATATGGCGGATATAGTGGCGGAGGCGGCGGGGGTAGATATGGATATGGCAAAAAGTATGGCAAACAATATGGCGGGTATCATGGCGGGGGCGGTGGCGGTGGCGGTGGCGGTGGAGGTAGATATGGATATGGCAAAAAGTATGGCAAACAATATGGCGGATATCATGGTGGAGGCGGTGGCGGTGGAGGTAGATATGGATATGGCAAAAAGTATAGCGGATATCACCATGGATGAGGTGGGGTTATTAACATGGAAAATGTAACGTTGCAGTTACTATGGTTAGAAAGTTCCAAGAAACCACCTGCATACTTACAATAAAAACTAAATAGGCAATTCTACTGACACAGATTACTTTGATACTGTTTAAAGATAAAAATTGTATGAAAATAAAGTGTATGCCTATTTACAAACATTCATTCATAGTTACTTTTTTGTTTCATTCAGTTAATTCATTACATTCTGACCTAAATACGTATGTCAACAAATAACAATATTTGGATAGTGCCAACCAACAATTCAAGCTGTTCATAGGTGCCGATTTATCAAGCAAGATCACCTTCAACCCTTACAGTTCCGAGTAAAATTTAAGCAGCCTTTTTAACTCAGTTCGATGTAAAATTTCCATCACCGGTTCAGGGCTGCCATTTCTCCGGATTTTTCCTAAATCTTCTGATTTTTTTCTAGTTCATGGTAGCTTAAAGCAGGCTGAAAGTAAAGCAGAATGCACCATAATGCGCATTCTGCTTAACTCTCAGCCTGCTTTAAGCAGCCACATGTCAACCAAACTAGAAACAGGCGATGGGGTAAAGTTATGATTCGTAAAATCGCACTTGAAAAATGCAAATTTGGGAATCTTAGGATTTTTCATGTCAACTTATGGAAGCCCTGTCTGTTGAGATAACTCTCTGTTCTATTTTCAAACCAAACTCAATCTAAAGTAATTGCACATTTCTAAATATTTAGAACGATGGCACTGGCATAAAGAACTCCAAAATTGATTTAAATGGTATAGTTATTTGCTTCATTGTGAACGATCAAGCACAATTGACTTGGGCCTGTTGTTTCTGTTGAGCTTTTGCTATTTGCTCGAAAGGCTTCAGGGTTGAACGCCGTTTAACCCTTTACCCAATAACATGTAAACTTTTCCAGACAGGTAACTACTTGAAGCATGCTGAAAATAAAGCAGAATGTGCCTTAAGGCACATTCTGCTTTACTTTTAGCCTGCGTTAAGCTACCATCTGCTACGATTTAGAAAATATTTCTTATAGTACATGTTCATGACTCTATAAATTGGAATTATTTTCTTCAGTGGAGGGATATTTGAAATGCGCTAATAGGCGATTCTATGGGGGAAAGGGTTAAGGCTTGTTTTATTCTCCGGGAAACTATTCTTATCAATGGAATCGTGTTAGAATCGAAATAACAAGCTCGTAGCTGTGTATTGTTGATCATTAGATCATAGCTAGTCGTTGGTTTGTGGGTAAAAAGAACATTTGGCCTAAAGACCTCGTGATCTAATGACTCCAACTATCAACTCATAACTTTGATATAATGTACGACAATACATAGAGCTACGAATCGATTATTTCTTAAATAAAATTTGTGTCAGCATAATACAGACCAAACGTAATAAAGACAATAACTATAGACACGGTTTCAGATAAGCCGATATTTTTCAAAAACCAAAATCTTTGTATATGCACCAAACCCTATGACGTTATTTAAGAAATAAAAAATTCGTAGGTGTTCATTACCGTGCATTAGATCACAGTTAGGAGTTAAGATGTGGAGTCATTAGATCACGAGGCCTTTATGCCGAGTGATCTAATTACCCACATCTTAACGACTAACTGTGATCTAATGCACGGTAATGGACACCTACGAATTTGTTATTTTAATTCTAACGTGACTTTTATTATAAAAATACTATTTATGTATTACGCGTATGGAGAAAATGGAACAGCGGATGGAAACGCCGCGCGTGTATTTCATTATCGCGGCGTTATATACGTTTCTCGGTATTCTGTGTCTCTATTACGTAGGTTTCGAGACGTGCTAGAATTAAGACTTTACAAATTTTAATTCTAACGCGACTTTAATTGTAAAATTACTATTTATGTATTACGCGTATGGGGCAAATGGAACAGCTGATGGAAACGCCGCGCGTGCAGTTCATTATCGCAACGTAATATACGTTTCTCAGTATTCTTCGTCTATATGCCTTAGGTTTCGAGTCGTGTTAGAATATTCATTAGAATGATATCTTCGAGGCGATTCTTAGAGTAATGACACCATACGAATTGAGTGATAAGTGCTAGATTTGTTCAGTATACTCCCTCTTATCTGGAGCCATGCATAGGATATAATGGGGATAACAGTTGTCTTGTAACACGCAGTATTCTGCATTTGCAAATTGTGCCGTTAGCAGGCATATCAACAAATCTACTTTCAGTGCCAATTTGCCGAACTAAAACATAATATTCAACATAGTATGACTTAAAACATATCGACACGAGTGTCAAACAGTTTGGAATCTGATCAGACGCCGCGTTACGCGTTACGATCCAAACTGTTTGCAATAGCGCTTTTAGGCGTCACTGAGAGTGACAGGGTTCAAGCAATGTGAAAATAAAGGAGCTTTATGTTTTATTTTCACCTTGTTTTCAGCGGTCTTCTCTGTTTCATACAATACATTAGCATTCTTTGTTGTGGTCGTAATCGATTGACAACCATTGCAAAATCAAGAAATGATTTTTAGATAAGATTTAGCAAATATCTAAGTGAAATTTGATCTTAATCTGTCATAAAGTATCTTCCTTGCACATATGATTTACTAGTCAATTAACCATTAACAGATTCAACATGCAGACAACACATTTTATTGACACATTTGACATGCATACAACACGTTTCTAAACACTATTTATTCCATATATTATAATATAAGTCATTACTTTGCCAGTTTGGTATACCAATATTGGTTACCAATCATACAAGTTTTCAATTTTTAAGGTAGTTTGGGTGATGGGACCTATTAATTAAATCAACTATTTAAATTCATAGTTTCCAGGCATTTTATGTAAGACCCTGATCTCTGAAAAATAAAATACATTCGTATATGTTCATGCATATGATATGAATTACTCCATCAGAAAAGTTAAATATATTATTATATGATTGTGTTAAAAAATGAAAAAAAATTTTTTTCCGCACTCCGTCCCTACTTTCTTTGGAGTGTAAAAGGAAACACATGTAATTTTTTTATTTGGTCTTACCGTAGTACTCTCAAAAGCATCCATCTATGCCAATTAAGCCACAGAACAGCGACAAAATAGGCAGGTCAGCAAATATATATAGGACATTTGGATGTCGTTGTTTATTTATTTTAACCTTTAACTGGCGTTAAGACGTCATAAGCCGTACACAGATAAACTTACACAATTAAGCGTCTGACAGCAAAGATACCATCTGCTTGTATTTCCAAAGTTTAGAATTTTAGGCAGTTTACATAAAAAAAACAGCATTTATTTGCCCAACAGTTTGTATCCTGATCAGACGCCGCATAACACTGCATCTGATCAGGATCCAAATTTTTTGCACATGTTAGTATTATCCCGATATACACCGTTTGAAGCTCAAATCAATATTTATTCAGTAAATATGATAAATATATTAAATTTGAAAATAACAGCAAAAACTAAATAGGAGACGATATTCTTGCGATGAAGGATTTGACATTTTTATTCATTTGAACAGAGCTAATCAGCTGTTTTTACTTCGCCGTTTCAAATTATTCGCTCTAACGACCCACCTATGACAGATGCGTTACGTCAAAGGGTTGTCAAATAGGTATATATAGTGAACTGACGGGAGTTGCAGGTGAGGGCGTCGCTTATCTTACAGTGGAGAATCTGTTATTCTTTCCCGTTTAAACGCAAACGTACGCAAACGCAAAGCACTAAAACGTAGAAAAGAACAACTTTTGGACAATTCTGATATTTCGTGTTTATCTTGGTGGCAAACAGTTTGGAGCCTGATCAGACGCCGGGTTAACCGGCGTCTGATCTGGCTCCAAACTGTTTGCACTGCAAATAATAGTTTTAGCGTAAACGCGTTTATTGGGAAAGAATAACAGATTCTCCACTGTACGCGAATTAAAACTCACTCTAAATCGAAACATTATACTTTTTAATAGAAACAATCTCCAGAATGGTATTTTATAAAAAAAACTTCAACTTTTTCAACTTGCTCAATCTGTTTGCAAATGTAAGCGGGAGTTATGCTCAGTATTCTAAAGGTATTAATTTTCTCTCCCTCTGAACAATGCACACACTACTCTTTTTTTTTTAAATGGATTATACTTATAAACAGGTTCGATTTATATGGCATACCGTTGTCAACGGTAGACCTTGTATGCATTGAAACTGTTTAGTGGGAGAAAATTGTAATTCACATAACTGGAGGTCTGGGAGAGGAATAAAGCCATTATATAAATAAGGTATTCCACTAGTGGAATATAGTTTTTTGGGCTCCGGCCAAATCTTTTCATCCACAAGCGCTGCATGTAGCGGGACACCAAATGACGTCTTTTGCGATGACGTTACCGTAAATAACGTCAGGTTTTGGTCCAAATATATATAGCAGAAATACTACACACTACGGATTCGATTGATTTAATAGGTGTTATCTGATAAACAGAATCTCACTCTCGTGCTCATTACTTATCATTTTTAATTGAAACTCGTTGATTACAATTCATACGACATTCGCCTATGCTCGCATCATATTTCAGTCAACTCGTTTATTAAAAACAATAAATAATGAGCACTAATGTAAGATCCTCTATAAAGAACTAATACTAAAACTGAGTAATAGTGTATGCTACTATTATTTTAATATGGTGGGGCTGATGTCAAGCATTCAGTCCTTTATTAGTCTCCTATAATTTATTTATGAATGGCATGGTTTGTTCGAGTAAGCATTTTATCTGTATGTGTTTTATTATGTAACCATTTTGTGATTGAAATTAAGAATATATATGATTCAATATTTTTTTATGTAACAAAATCATGTCCTTGTAAATTTTTGAAAGATCATACTCGGAAAAAGGGATAATTGTCATCTTAAGCTAATACTAACGTGTTTATATTCACATTTTATCAATAAAAGAGCAAGAGATATGCAGAATCTTTTAATTATTTGACATTAAAACAGAAAAAGTCAGTTTTGCAGTGTCCCTAAAATAGTTATTTTTGATTTAATCAATAGACTTTCTGTGAAATATCTGAAATAGTTCAGTAGTGTGCCAATATAGGTAACTTTAACTATATCTGTCTTCATATAAACAATAACATTGAGGGAATTCCTCAGTTTCAAGACTTTTTTTTCATTGTTAATCACTGTACCTGGAATCCTGTTCAGTGATGTAACAATTTCCAATGATAGTTAAGTACAGAGTTGCTTTCCTTAGGTATTTATAGCAAAACATCTCCATTTTGAAGAGTGAACATTGAGGCAACAATGGCGGAAAGAAGTTTTAAGTGCATGCTTTGAAATAAGGAACCACTGACCATTTTAGTGCTGAGGCTGGTACCATACATTTTGAACACTTCCTTGATGTAACGATGTATTATTCTGCTTTTGACTGCAATAATCATTATTCTCTTTTTGCACAAAATGTATACATTGGAGATATGATAAATTGTGTCATGTGGTTCCAGTTTTTAGTGCAAATTAATATGGTTAGACTGCCATTCAGGTGAAATACATCCTTGATGTAACGATCCTTGATGTAACAGTAAAAGTGTTACATAAAGGACCAGAAACCGTTATTTCAAGGAAACAAGAGACCAATAATCAATAAAAGAAAAAATCTTTCAAGTATACAGGCATTTTACATTGAAAAGAATACTTTTTATAAGGGGTAGCATGTGATGAAAAAAAACATAAGCTGCTTTTGTGTACTAGTATAAGCCACCGGACAAATCCTGTTAAAATGTGTTACATCAAGGAGGTATTTCGTTACATTCAGGAAAACAGCTGTAAGAAGTTGGTCGACATTATTTCAACAGCTATTATTATGAAAATCATTACAAGTTCTTCCGAAAACTTTGCTATTTTCCTCATCTGTTACATCAAGGAAAATATATTGTTACATTAAGGAAAATTACATTGTTAGAATCTACATAAAGGAATAAAAATGCAAAACAGTTCATTTTTTTTCATTTTTATGTTGGATTATTAAATGCCTAAACTTTTCCATTTATTTTTGACAAGAAACGAAACATATGGCATGACTTTTGTATTGTATGCCTTTAATTCAGAGCCTAATATGTGTTACATCAAAGAATTAATATCTCTATATATTTTCAGTAACACATTTATACTATTTGTTTCTTCTTATAAGCTACAGTAAACCCAAGTCCTTAAAAATAAGTGCAAACTAGATAGGAAATCCTGGTTCATGTATTCTGCACATTGTTTTCATTTAGAAATTGGCAAATCAAGTACACACTGATATTGTAATCCTTGCCGTAACAATATAAATTCCGTGATGTAACGGGACGTAAAATTATAGTTGCATAGGTCTTTTAGTTCCCGAAATGAATGTCATAGTAAAGCATTTACAAAATGTATACTTGAAGAGACTAGATGTATACTAAGTTGGCAGTCAAACTCTTCTTTAAGCTTTATGTATCAGAAGAGTCATTTATTTCCTTAATGTAACATATTTGCTTCTTTACTGTAACAGCCTGTCGCTAATAATATGGAATAACTTTCAAACAACCCAAGTTTTGATACTAAGTAATCAATGGCTAATCAGTGTTAACAGTTCTTAAATGTTTAATTGTTTTATTTACAGTTTGTTCATGTTTATCAAACTTTTGACGTTTGATATATCTTTGTATTTTCCTTAATGTAACATTGCTGTAGCTGCAGATTCCTTGATGTAACCATCTTCTTTTTAGCATGGGATATCAGAGGAATCATGTTCAAGTTCTGAATGTTTTGTCAGTGTGAAAACAAAATGTTAATCACGGAATTATACAAAAGATATAATTTGCAAAATTTACTATTAAGGAAATCTATTAGATGCTATTTATTGTGATGAAACACCTAACAAAATTGTTTTCATTCATTTAATGACATTGAACTTGTTTAAAGGATTGTTACATCAAGGTAATAGTTTTGCAATGGTGTTAAATATACACCACACCTCGACAACCTGTGTACATTTAAGCCCCTTCTTTAACATATTCCTACAGTATAGACATGCATGGTGCTATAGTGTTAGCCATTAACCCCAGAGAGAATTTCAAAATAATCTCATCCTTGACATCAGAATTGTTACATAAAAATAATGACTCATATACACAATCGCATTCGTTGTCTCCCACTGGGTGTTGATGTAGACAGGAAGCACTGTATAAGATATGACAGCAAGATAAATTAATACATTAACTGTTTGTTTTTTAAACTATACAATATTTCACTATGTCATGGCAATAAAACCACAGAAGAGACAGAATGGATATGCAAATTTTATTGTCAAGTGCACACGTCTTCTGCTGATCACGAATTACTGATATTTTGAAACAATTTGGATCTAGATTTAAACGGTTAGACACTTATGATATCGGTTCAAAATATGAAATAAATTCTCACAATAATGCTCCCAAATTAACAAAATTTGCAGAAGACCATTCCTATCATACAGACATTATTTTCCTTAAGGTTAAACATATTATTTCCAATGCAAACAGTTTGAAACCAGATCAGAGGTCGGGTAACCCGGCGTCTTATTAGGCTCCAGGCTGTTTGCTACCAAGATGAAAGTAGATGGTTCGTTATTTAAAAAAAATGTCATTTTCTACATTATATTGAATTGTTTTCGAGTTCCCTTTTGTGTTTAACCCTTTCACTCTCAATGACGTCAAAAAGCGCGCTTGCAAACAGTTTCGATCGTGAACAGACGCCGCGCAACGCGGTGTCTGATCAGGATCCAAACTGTTTGACATTCTCTTTGAAATTTCTTGAGTCATAGTGCCTTAAAAACTTTGAAATGATATTGCAGACTATTGAAGCAGACGACAATGGAACGGTGAAGGGATGAGAACCTCACGATATATTTGGTCATGAAAGGGTTAAACGGGAAAGAATACAGTGGAGAATCTGTTATTCTTTCCCGTTTAAACGCAAACGTACGCAAACGCAAATCACTAAAACGTAGAAAAGTACAACTTTTGGTCAATTCTGATATTTCATGTTTATCTTGGTGGCAAACAGGTTGGAGCCTGATCAGATGCCGGGTTACCCGGCGTCTGATCTGGCTCCAAACTGTTTGCACTGCAAATAATATTTTTTATCGTAAACATGTTTATTGGGAAAGAATAACACATTCTCCACTGTAATAAGCGATCAGTAAAACAGTCTAGCATGTTAATTAGTTTACCTCTTTACTGTCATGGCGTCTTCAGCTTTAAATATTTGTCGTCTGCTTTCCGTCCTGAAATTTTGACCTTAGTTTATTTGAATGAAAACATATCAGACTGCGTTGAAGCTGTTTGGATCTTGATCAGTCTCTGCGTTCCGCGGCTTCTGACAACGATCTAAACTGTTTGTCTTTTACCTTTTGTACTCAGGGTAAGGCAGTGAAAGGGTTAATAAAACATAAATAAATGATAGATCTGGTGACAGAATTAAATCACATTTGATTTAGGGGAGACAACTTTATTATTTACCACGTTCAGCTCGCGATTACAATTAATTAAATAACTAGTCAAACTGTTCAATTTTTAATGCTTTCACTGCCAAGTTTTCATGAGCTGTTTACCCCTTCACCGTTTCATTGTTGTCTGCTTCAATTTTGTTGGCTGCAAAGTCGTTTCAAAGTTAAAGAATAAGTCAGTATGACTGAAGACATTTCAAAACGAGTGTCAAACAGTTTGGATCCTGATCAGACGCCAAAACTGCTTGAAAACGTCATTGAGAGCGAAAGGGTTATAAAAATGATTTATTGAATTGCGTTTGCGTCTAAGCGGGAAAGAGTGACGTACAGTGGAGAATGTGTTATTCTTTCCCAATAAACGCGTTTACGCTAAAACTATTATTTGCAGTGCAAACAGTTGGGAGCCAGATCAGACGACGGGTAACCCGGCGTCTGATCAGGCTCCAAACTGTTTGCCACCAAGATAAACAAGAATTATCAGAATTGTCCAAAAGTTGTTCTTTTCTACGTTTTAGTGCTTTGCGTTTGCGTACGTTTGCGTTTAAACGGGAAAGAATAACAGATTCTCCACTGTATTCGCCACTGTATAAATGTTTGCTTGATACGCGTCTGTAAAAACTGGAAAATATATTAAAACAGAACAGGTGAAATTGTTAAACCTTATTCGACCGATCGCAACTTGACTACATGTAGTTTTGCAAACAGGTAATCCTTTTTATGATCACATTTGTCGAGAGTTGTGTTACCCGGTCACCGCCATAGTGTCGTCTGCTTCATTATTATTGTCTGCAAGACATGTTTCAAAGTTAGATTTAAGGTTGTATGACTTAATAAATATCGATGAGTGTCAAACTGTTTGGGTCATGATCAGACGCCGCGTCACGCGGCATCTGATAAGGACCAAAACTGTTTGCAAATGTACTCTGGCGTCATTGAGAGTGAAAGGGTTAAGTGTTAAACCTTATCCTACTGATCACGACTTGACTGGTTTTGCAAACATTTATGGGACATCTGATCTGGATCCAAACTGTTTGACACTCGTCTTTAATTTTTGTATTATAAAAAATGTATCAGTTTAAATTGGATATTACTTGCAGACGAACATTTTAAATCAGACGTTAAATTTCGACTTGATAACGGTTAAAAAGTACAATTTTTACATGTACAATGAAATCTCGATAACTTGAACAATTATTAACCAATTCACTGCCATGACGTCAACAGCTCTAAACAATTGTCGTCTGATTAGATAAAAGCAAATATCACAAGTTTAAAGTTTAAGTATTTTGACCCCATAACTATGGAAATGAGAATCAAATAGTTTGGATCCTGATCAGACGCTGCAAATGTTTTCATATAACCATTGTTCTCGGGGTGGGTGGATTCGTGGATGGGTGGGGGTTAAGGTATTGATGGGATAAATCCAGCTGGTATTACATGCTGATTCTGATACATGTACAATGGCAAACCCGTACAAAATAAGTGATCACATGCAATCGAAACATGTTGGTGACAATTTCGTTTCGTTTGAAAATAACCTTTATGCAACTTATCGGTAAAACATAACATCAGAATTGGAAACATGATTGTCTTTGGAGGTCTTATCTTTATTGGGGGTATGCTTTGATGAACATATCTATACCTAACTAAGGGAAACAAATCCAGCAAAATTATTATCTAAACGTCTTCAGACCATGAGCAGAAACCTTCTGCAAAAGGAGATCGAACTTACAAGAAAGGTGCGAATTGACAAGAATCAAGGATACAGACACGTATAATCACAATAAGATATGGTTTCTATTTTCTAGCATATGGTAGCTTAAAGCTGAATGGAAGTAAAGCAGAATTAAGGACCACAATGGAAATAAGAAACATATTTTTCCTTTTCTGTGTTATCCTCTGTTTCTAGTGCGCATTACATGGTCCTTATATGTTTGCCTTAATTATGCTTTGCCATGTTATGTACACTTTTCATCGAAATAAATCTATATACCTAATGCACCTTAAACCCATATTTGAATACGTTTAACATGTACTGGTTGGCTGTGACACTCCGCCAATTTATTGGTTGCAGTAGATTTGACATAAAAAAGAAAACAATACTTGAAAACCACACCAACGTTTATGTACGTACGTGCCCTGCATAAAACTAAATCGAAAAATTCTGTTCAGAAAAACCCGAAATCCCCTCTTAATTTATACCTATAATATACAGTCAAAACTCGATACTTCGAACTCGCTTAAACCGATCGTACCAGTATTTTAAAGGTTAATTTTCGAAAAATCAATCTCACTTATGTCCAACATACATGCACCCGTATTTTAAAGTTAAGACGTGTCTAAGCCACGTTTTAACTTTGAAATATTAGTATGTTCGACCTAACGCGAGTTCGAAGTATCAAGTGTCGACTGTAAATTATGATTGATCTGTGCGTGTGTTAGTATGTCAGTCCATCCGTCCGTGTTCTATTTGTACAGAGTAAAATTCTAATACTTCTCCAGCGAGGGATACCAATTTTGGTGTGTTGAAAGTTTCTCGTAGCATTTTCAGACCCCGGGGACTTTTATCTAGCCATTTCATTGCAATTATAGAAACTTATAAAAAAATCTTATCCGAATGATAATTCCTATACAATACCATAAAGTGGTACCAAATGTGCTATTCGAGTACATGTACATCCTAAGCAGGGCTGCCTTAAGTTGACATAAAACATCCAAAGATTTCCAAATTTGAATTTTTCAATTGCGATTTGACATATCGTACCTTTTCCCCATCGCCTGTTTCTAGTTTTGTTGACACGCATTCTGCTTTACGTTCAGCCTGCGTTAAGCTACATGTACCATGAACTAGAAAAAATCCGAAGATTTAGGAACAATCCGGAGAAATGGCAGCCCTGCCTGAGTAGGCAGAGTGGCCTGTAACATATTACAGTTACCATGACCATAGCCTTTGACATCTTTATAGGAAAAAGGCATTCCGAGGCACAGTTCATACACCAAATTGGCTAGAGATATCACATGACAGTGTGTTTTGCGTTTCAGGCCACGGTGACCTTGTTCTCGACCTTTGACCTGAATTATATAAAAGCCTGTTTGCAGAAAATTTAATATACCGCATCACCTAAGGATTTGACATTCAAATTTACCCTTCAACTGCCTTAGTCCGAGTATAATATTTATTTTTAAAACAGTTTGGGGCTTGGTCAGACAACGCGTATATCTGCGTCTGATAAGGATCCAAAATGTTAAATACTAATTGCAATATTTCTAAAGTCAACATATCTATAAAGTTTAAATTTGAGAAATACAAACAGACATCAATTGTTTTGAATCAATGACGTCATGGCAGTGAAGGGGATAAGTGTGTGGGTAGATCTTTGGTCGGAGGGGTGTCGCGTTCTTCATCCAAGTAACTGTAACCTTGACCTTGTTCTTCACTTATAGGAATGTATTTTATGAAGCATGTACTATTATAAATCAGCTAGGTTTTCCGAAGTATGTGTGTGGGTACAGTGGAGAATCTGTTATTCTTTCCCGTTTAAACGCAAACGAAACGCAAACGCAAAACACTTAAACGTAGAAAATTACATCTTTTCGACAATTATAACAATTGATATTAAGCTTAGTGGTAAACAGTTTGGAGCCTGATCAGACGCCGGGTTACCCGGCGTCTGATCTTGCTCCAAACTGTTTGCAATTGAAATAACAGTTTTAGCGTAAACGCGTTTATTGGGAAAGAATAACGTTTTCTCCACTGTACATCTTGGGATGGTGGAGTGTCACGTATCGCTTCCTTGAGCATTTACATCAATTGTAGAACTAATTTGTTTTGAACTTGTCACCATATATGCAATAGTCACCAACAGTGAGCGATGAAATGGTGGACTCTATATTGCCTATTAATGCTATAATAATTATGTTTATCTGATATGTTACGACAAGTGAGCTTTTCATAGCTACACTGCTAGTAAATTACGAGAATAATCGTCGAAAGGGGTGAGTGTTAAGCACTTTGGAGCACTCAGATTAGGATCCCCTCTGTTTGCATACGAAAGGTGTCCTTTTCATAGGTACATTGTTAGTAAATGACGCGTTTACTCGTCAACAGGAATGATAGTCTTAAGCAATTTCGTATGTGATCGTATCTATATACAGGACACATCCTGATCAGAGGACTCCTCTATCAGCCCTCTGGCCTGGGTCTGCACTGTTAGTATACGACAAGGAACTAACAACAAGAGTACTTACATAAGTGCACTGTTAGTAAATGGCGAGTGTGCTACAGTGGAGAATCTGTTATTCTTTCCCGTTTAAACGCAAACGTAGGCAAACGCAAAACGCTAAAACGTAGAAAAGAACAACTTTTGGACAATTTTGATATTTCTTGTTTATCTTGGTGGCAAACAGTTTGGAGCCTGATCAGACGCCGGGTTACCCGGCGTCTGATCTGGCTCCAAATTGTTTGCAATGGAAATAATAGTTTAAGCGTAAACGCGTTTATTGGGAAAGAATAACAGATTCTCCACTGTAGTCGTTAGGGTTGAATGTGTTAAACAATTCTACCTTATAGATTTCCGTCACGGTTTACTTTATACTTTATCATTTCTACCGTATAAATTCACACCTGTAAATTGAATTGTTATTTAGTTCACCTTCATAAGCTAATATTTATACAATACTGTTTATAAACTAACTTTGGCTCCTGAGCGATACCATTTACCCGATGTATGGCTGGTGGACCTTGCTTGGCGGAATTGTCCTTGATATCTTTGAAACTAGCCGGTCGTGGGTCTGTGGTATCGTTCTATGACAATGTACATTGTATTGTATAAAGTTCGGCTGGGATTATTGTTATACTAGGTTTCTGTTTTACATAGGGTTGTACGAATACTGTACAGTGGAGAATGTGTTATTCTTTCCCAATAAACGCGTTTACGCTAAAACTATTATTTCCAATACAAACAGTTTGGAGCCAGATCAGACGCCGGGTAACCCGGCGTCTGATCAAGCTCCAAACTGTTTGCCACCATGATAAACATGAAATATCAGAATTGTCCAAAAGTTGTTCTTTTCTACGTTTTAGTGTTTTGCGTTTGCGTACGTTTGCGTTTAAACGGGAAAGAATAGCGTTTTCTCCACTGTATGTATATTATGTTTTGTGTGACGATGTACACATGTATAAGTCAGAAATAAAAACTGTTCTGTTCTGTTAAAATATTGTAATTAAATTCAGAGGAGACTGATGCTATGGTCAGAAGGGGACTAATCAAGTTTTAATTAATAAATCTCTCAATAATCAAGGTACAACCAGATCACAAATTCAAAATAAAAGAGATGTAGATCCAGATACAACTCAATATTAGGTCAAATATGGACTTTAAAAAGCAGCATAAAGATAATGTCCTTGTGTTAAGGCAGAGTTTCAACTTATCAAGGAACTGACAATGCTCATTAAAGTACTGGTTGACTTATCTAAACTCCTATCGAATATTCACCAGAGCATTTAATTTGGCTATAGATACATGTATGATTCTAAGGGATCGGATGGTGACATATGCCATATGGCTCAGTTTTTTATCGCACGCTTCCGCGTGCAAAAAGAAGCTAAGCAATATCCTTCACTTATTTCCTAAACCACCTCAGCTATTGATACTAAACTTTATCTTATTATATCATTGGCTTGGGGCGTCACAATTGCAATAACTATGGAGTCAGATTAGAGGCCGGGTAACTCGGCGTCCGGAGAAGTATCCAAACTGTTCGGCACTTAGATATATACTGTTATGATCTTGAGTATCGAGACAGACATACCCGAGCAAACAGGCTAGTCCCTGATTCTGGGGGAGCTGTCTGAACAGGAACTACACTGTTTGCCATTCATCGTACACGGTATTTTGACGAAATACAATTTGTGCAAAGTGTATGATAATTACAGGTTTCGACAATGTGTCCCAAAATTTACGAATTTTACGGTATAGATCTTCAGAAACATTTTTGTTGCACGTTTTGGTTTTGCATTACGCGTTAGTTTGATTTTGTTTAACCCTTTTAAGCCTACAGCCCTCTGTAGAGATTACTGATAGCATATGCAAACAGTGTAGATCCTGATCAGAGGACTCTATAGGAGCCCTCTGATCAGGGTCTGCACTGTTTGATATTTTCATTCCTTTCTGTTGTCATATCAAAAGAAAACTGTAGATTGGTTCAAAATACATGTACTAGAAGGGTACAAAAGGCTAATAAATAGCCACACGAGATATTTAGGGTTGAAAGGGTTATAGGGCAATAGGGACGTATTCCCAATTGTTATACAAATCACTACCTAATTTATTCGTCTGATTAAACCCTTTCGCAAACCCAATAACACATGCTAAAATGTGTCGCTCACATTTGCTCTTCAAAATTGGATAATTAAAATATTAATACGGGTGTCAAACAGTATGGATCCTGAGCATGCGCCGCGTTACGCTGATCCGAATCCGAACAGTTTGCAAAGTCGATTTTAGGCAATTTAAACATTTATTTTATATACTCAAAGTTTTAACAGCAAATAAGTTAGTCAGTGAAATATACGATCAAGTCACTTTGGCAGTCACTTTGACAATTTGATACATCTATATGAAAGGCACTGTTTACCAAAACACTAAGGCAATTCATTTAAAGGTTGATTCCCGTCAAGTATAAGAAATATCAATAAGAAACTTGTGTTTGGTCATTACATTATAAAATGCTACTTTTTATCCAATATTTGTCTGTTGAAAAATTATAATTAAGAACGTTTAAATAAAAACAGTGTTTTAAAGGTATTTTCGACACAGTAATCTGGTTCCCAAACTAAATCATTAGTTACAGTGGATAATCTGTTATTCTTTCCCAATAAACGCGTTTACGCTAAAACTTTTATTTGCAGTGCAAACAGTTTGGAGCCAGATCAGACGCCGGGTAACCCGGCGTCTGATCAGGCTCCAAACTGTTTGCCACCAAGATAAACAAGAATTCTCAGAATTGTCCAAAAGTTGTTCTTTTCTACGTTTTAGTGCTTTGCGTTTGCGTACGTTTGCGTTTAAACGGGAAAGAATAACAGGTTATCCACTGTATATACAATGTATAGATAACGCTTTACACTATATATGTTATAGTCCACCTGCGTAATCAGTAATTTTACAAAACGCCTAATCAATCTGTGAAATGCCTTTTTCACACATATATAGTATCTAAATGATACAATTGATGATGATATACAATATACGAGGGTAGTTCAAAAAGTTTTGATACTGGATCAATAACTTCATTATTATAAGTGCAAAATGCATGTGTGATATATCACTTTTAAGATCCATTCTTTGCCGACACGGTGATATCATGCACTATAATGCTGCGTTTACACTCAGCCACGATTGCTGCGATGTCCATGATTGACAGAATCGTGGTCGTGGGATCGAATCTTGGTGATCGTGAGGGAGCTTGGAGGAATCGTGGAGAGCGCAAGGATCGTGGCCAACTTTTTGACGGTCAAAAATTTTGCCACGATAGCCCCGATTGGTTTTTATATCTTGAGAGAACGTGGGAATCTTAGTAGGGCGTAGTACAGCTCAACAGAGCTTAACAGAACTTAACAGAATGCATCAAATCGTGAAGCCCAAACGTAGGGGATCTTTGTCAACATTGAAAGGCGATTCTTTAAGTTTGTATTATTCAGTTAATAATAGTACTCCCTCCCTACAACGACCCTCCCAATAGCGACTCCCTCTTTACAATGACACTTACCGCAGTTTTCTATAAACATGACAATTACTGTATTTCAAGCGCTTTCACTGCTGCAATTTGGTCTACTTAAAATTGGCGTCTGCTTTAGTTCCTCAAAATTACATATAAGTGGACATTTTGATAGAATAAATATAATGATGAGTGACACACAGCTTGAATCCTGATCAGACGCCGTGTAACACGGCGTCTGATCGGGATCCAAGCTGGTTGAAAATGTTAACAAAATCTAAATTTTCCTTCCTTTTATCGAATCCCTCCGAACAATACACACACACCCTGTGTCTCCAATTGGGTGTCGTTTTAGAGAGGGAGCACTGTTTTGTTAAATACATTTCCTGATCTTGTTTTGGAGATTAGAAATTGTCGGATAAGACTTGTGTAAAGGGGGCTGATAATGTCTCTGCAAAGAATCAATGGAACTCCCATGTAAGGTCCATCTCTTATATCTGATGGTTTGGTTTGAAAGCCATTGAGTATGAGTATGTCAGTGTCTCTCTTGACAGGGTTAGAGGAAATTTGTCATATTTTGTACACGTGTCGCATGATTTTACAGGTGTTGACGCCTGTTGAGCACAATGGAGGATCATACACATGCACATTAGTAATTTCTAAAAGTTAAGTTAAAATTCGTGCCTTTTGCTTATACGTAACCATTGCCTAACCCGGCAGGTCCTAGAAATATATCTTCTCTTCGGCCTTCTACCTCCGCTCCCTTCTAACTTGTCCTGTTCTGGTCCTTATTTCTGCTGCCGACTCTCCTTTCTTTGAGCTACTATATGTGTGTATGTATAGATAACAACTCCCAGTTTAGCATCTTCTTCCATCTTGGATTCATACCGGTAGCTCGTTCCTCTTTAGAGTCTCATGACAGAATGAGATGTTGTTGTTGGTGTTCCTGATAAAATGAAGTTTCCAACCAAGCAGTTTCAGATACAGTGGATAATCTGTTATTCTTTCCCGTTTAAACGCAAACGTACGCAAACGCAAAGCACTAAAACGTAGAAAAGAACAACTTTTGGACAATTCTGATATTTCATGTTTATCATGGCTCCAAACTGTTTGCGCTGGAAATAATAGTTTTAGCGTAAACGCGTTTATTGGGAAAGAATAACAGATTCTCCACTGTACGTCATCCCAATGTCATCAGAGTTGACACCAGCATCCAGAGAATGAGTGGATGGTCGATGCCACCTTTCCATACCCCAGTCGTGCTCAAAACGCATTACTCTTGGTGAAATCGTTGCCATAAATCGCAGGAAAGCTTAACAAAACGTTTTAATAGTGATAAATCTTAAAAGAACGTGATAAAACGTGATAGCGTATCGTGGTTACCGTAATAGAGCTTGAGAGAACGTGGTGACATCGTGGCAGGTCTTCATAAGAAACGTGTTGGGTTCGTAACAAACCGCTACAGGAGGTAACAAGACGTACAGAGAGCGTAAGAAAGCGTGACATAGCGTAGAAAAAAAGAATAAATCGTGAAGCTCTGCGATTTTTCCCAATCGTGGACATCGTAGCTATCGTGGCTGAGTGTAAACGCAGCATAAGATCGCATTACTCGATCAGCCCCAACATGAACCTAAATGACCCCTCCTCGAGGACACTGGGCCTTTTTTGTGTATATTTGAGTTAATTTTCTAAACACAATTTGATACTATAATAATTATTACGGCTTTATTATTTTGAATAAGTTTATGAAGTTTCTGTCTAATACAATAAGACAATTATGCAACACTACACCGTTTTAAATGTTATTGTTACATAAAATGTCAAAAATAGAGTTAATTCTAAACATGTACTGAAAATATAATAAAAAATTGATCTCCTGTTATGTATAAAAGTAGTTAGGGAAACTACAAACTTTTGTTTTATTATTAAACCAGGCTATAAATGAAGCCATTGAAAAATGGTTTCATGTTTTAAAATCAAAATGTAGATATACTGATCTAGAACATTTTCATAGCGTTTGAAAAAAACATGTCCACTTTCGTCATTAGCAAAATGTTTGATTTTAGACAGTTAACCCTTTCAATAGAAATAAAAATTTATTTACATTAAATTTTAGACATAAACTGATATGTTTCCAAATTAAATCTGGAAATTGTACTCTTTAAGAAGTTATTACGTCAAAAAGTAATGTCTGAAAAGTGCTATGTTCCAGTGTCCTCGAGTAGGTGTCATTTAGGTTCATGTTGTGACTCATCGAGTTATGTGATCTTATCGTGCATTATACCATCGAGTAGGCGAAAAATTGCTCTTTAAAATGATATATCACACATGCATTTTGCTCTCATTATATTGAAGTTATTGATCCAGTATCAAAACTATTTGAACACCCATCGTACAAAGATTCCATGCACAATCCCAATATTTATTTCACATCTTATTTCAGTCAATTTCATTATGTTTTTCTGACCTTAAGGGTGTATCAATGTCATGCATTTGGGAATTTTTCAAAGTATATGAAAACACTCTATGATGGTTTTGTATTGAAGAGCTATTTAAGATGTATGAAAAAATAGAAAAAGTGTACATTTTGGTGAACAACAGTTGGCTCTACGGCCATGTAAAATTTACCCCACCCACTTCCTCTTATTTTGTCCTTTTCAAACGGCCCGCTTCAATAAAATCCATTTTAAATTTTGTGTTATTTATTTCCTATCTATGGTAGTATTTCTTCATACAAAAACTAATTTAAGAAAAAAAGGCACCAAATGTAAAATTTATAAAGCTCTAAATATCATCGATATGGTACTTTTTTGTAAATTTTGTAAGGGGAGATAACTCTTTTTACTTTAATAACTCAAAATTTTCAACACTGACCTTTCAATTTCTTTTCATATTTTGAACTGCCTTATCATGGGCTTTCATCTGGTAAAATATAAGAAAAAGTTTAATACTAGAATTATTTCATTTTCAAACTTTTTTACTTTTTTTTCATAAAATAAAAAATCTAATAAAATCATGCCCTATATAAAGCATATATTTGATATTCAAGGATCCATATTGTTCAAACCCGGTGCCTGCTTTGTTTAAATTTGGTTTATAAATGTGAAAATACCACCATAGACATGATATAAATAAAGAAAACCCAAATTACCATTTTTATTTTGTTTTGAAATAGATTTTACTGAAGCTTGTACTCTGAATGGGTAAAATTTGAAAACAAATCCCAAATTTGACATACCTTTTTCAAATCGCTGTAGCTAAAAAAAAAAAGGACACCACCATATTTTTTTTCATTTTTTCATTCATCATAAATGGCTCTTCCAAAAAAACAATGATAGAAAAAAAGTTTAATACTTTGAAAAAATCGCTTATGGGTTGGATACACCCTTAAACGCTATCAATATGAAAGAATATAATAATTTCCATGTAATTTTGCATGCTTGACATGTATTTTGTATGTTTAAAAATAAGTTTGACAACTTGAGTGATATTACTGTTAGATTGTGGTGATTTGTCCGTGAACTGTATGACCTTTTAAAAATATCAGTGTGTATCATCAACAATTATATCATTAAAGCCCTATGTGAAAACGTCATTTCACAGACTGACTAGTTATTTCGTAAAATGACTGATTACAAAGATTGACTGTAACATATACAGTAGAACCTCTCTATTACGACCACTATTAATGTGTCATATATTAGTCGTTTAAGACACGAGACTGCTTAAAGCAAGATGAAAGTGTAACAGAAAGCTCCTACAGGAGCTTTCTGTTTCACTATCACCTTGCTTTAAGCTGTCACCTGTCTTTTATAAAGACAATTAGCCTTCTTTTTGGTGGTCGTAATAGAGAGAATTTGCTGTAGCATGTATGCTAGCTGTCCCGGACGTCACGTAACCATTCTTTGCAGACATATCGTCTTCTTCGGAGGTGTCGCCTTCAAATTTAATTCAATTCAGATTTATACATTTTTAAATTGAAGCAACCGAAGGATGAGTATCAAACACTTTAGAGTCAGTTCCCACATCACGTTACGCAGCTTTTTGGGCCCGTCTGACGAAACGTCGTTCGACAAATATTGTCGTAAGTTACAGTCTAAAATTTTCAATTATTATTTATGTTCCCGTCTAATCCTGTCTTGAAAAGACGATTCCAAAGAAATGTCACACGATAGAATGAGATGGAGAAATCATTATTTATATTTATTATATACATATCCATGATTTATAGAGATTTCTCAGTTAGATAAATTTGATATCGTCACTGTTGATATCATCACTACATGTAGTGATGATATCACTTTATGTGACGTCACGTCATTATTAGTTTAGTTACGTCGCGGTTAACAATTTTGTGTGTGTTTTTTTTTTGTAAAAACGTCATTAAAATATATATAATAAATAGAATAATCAATTCCTTTGAATAGATATGAAAAATATATCACTCGAATGGGTTGTTATCTGGTTTAAAAAACTCGTCCTGCGGACTCGTTTTTTAACCAGATAACAACCCATTCTCGTGATATATTTTTCATATCAATCCAAAGAAATTGATTGTCCTCTATGTATTTTAAAGTTTCAACCGACTTAAATGTACGACCGTCTTTGTCGTATAAAACCTGTTTGCAACAACACCAATCAAGTCGCGATAAACCCACCCTTTCAAATAGGCCAAATTTACAGTCCAACACAGTGCTCCCTCCCTACAACGACCCTCCAAACAACGATTCCCTCTTTACAACAATGATTGCCGCTGTTCCACAAACAAGACCATTATGTCTATTAATTTTACTGCTGCAATATAGTCTGCTTAAAACTGTCGTTTGCTGTTTTTCTCAAAGTAACACAATGATCATTTGACATAAAAAACAACAACATCATGACGAGTGACAAACAGCTTGAATCCAGGTCAGACGCCGAGTTACACGTTCAAACTGTTTGCAAATGTACTATAAGGGCATTAATTTCCCACTATATAAAAACCATCTGAACGACACACATACTATTTGTTTTCCACTGGGTGTTGTTGTAGAGAAGAGGGAGCACTTTATTGTACTGCATTTAGGTGTCACCTGTCATATGGAATATTAACAAACCTGCTTACGTCGAACTTACCCTTTTGCTACATGTAAAGTTGTAACGTTTCAAAACCCTTTCAAGACCGTATATTAGATATATTACGACCACTAAAATGAGCGCTTTAAATGTATGAACGATAGGTGACAGCTTAAAGCAACGAGAAAGTAAAATAGAAATATCCTAAAGGAGAATAGAAATACCTTTTCTATTATACTTTCATCCTGCTTTAAGTTGTCACTTGTCTTTCATACAATTAATTACCCACTGGTTGTAATATAGAGATTTTTCTGTACATAAACGAGTTTTTTTCCGTAAAAGTTGCATGGCAAATACATTTAAATAGATGCATCTGACAACTTCGTTTGCAAATGTTAGCGTTGTCGCGCTCGACAGTATAAGAGTTAAAATAACGCACTACAGTGGAGAAAACATTATTCTTTCCCGTTTAAACGCAAACGAAACGCAAACGCATAGCAATAAAATGGAGAAAAAGACAATTTATTGACAATCCTGAGTTTTCATGTTAACCTGAGTGGCAAACAGTTTGGAGCCTGATCAGACGCCGGGTTACCCAGCGTCTGATCTGGCTCCAAACTGTTTGCAGTCGCAATAAACGTTGTAGCGTAAATGCGTTTATTGGGAAAGAATAACACATTCTCTACTGTACTTGTCTGAATGGTTTTGGAATAAGAATATCGGTAACTCTTTGAGGAACAAAAAATAGTAATTTTCTGTCAATATATTCCCTTTATTGCTTTTCTTGTACAGCAATACCCCTCTATTACGATCACTAAACAAGGAGACTAATTGATTTACGAAAGACACGTGACAGCTTAATAGCAAGGTAAAAGTAAATCAGAAAGCTCCTTAAAGGATCTCTATATATCGCATTCACCTTGTTTTAGCCCTTTATCCCCTTGCCTGATTCCTGTTTTGAAAATAGGTGACTACTTAAAGAATTCTGCTTTACTTTCAGCCTGCTTTAAGTTACCACCTGCTACAATTAAGGAAACATTCCTTCTGATACATATTCATGACTGTATAGATTGTTATTATTTTCTTCCGCGGAGGATTAAACGGAATGCGCTAAAAGGCGCTTCTATAAGGTAAAGTTCTCAAACACATACTAATTGGCACCATCTAATGATCGTATTAGATGGATTCTACTGTACTGTCTGTACAGTAAATCCCCTTTATTTACGACCACTAAATAAGGTTATGATTTCGATGTTAACGACAGGTGGTTGCTTCAAACAAGACGACAATTAAACAGAAAGTTATTATTTACCACAAATTAGTTTACTTGTCAGTAGACATCATAGAGGGGTTTACTGTATTTCTATAGCCTACCCAAAGAACTGTCATGCCACTTATAACGTACATGACTATTATCCTATTCCATAATTGCCGTATCCACGACCGTATCCACGGCCGTATCCACGATAGCGGCCTCCAATACCACCAAATCCGCCATGTCTACCATATGTTTGGCCGTATCCATAGCTATGACGGCCTCCACTACGATAACCACCTCCATAATGTCCCCCATCCTTCTTGCCGTGTCCATACCCATAGTGCCGTCCACCGTATCCCCCACCATGATGACCACCATCACTATTGCCGTATCCATAGCCATACCGGTGCCCACCGTAGCCACCTCCGCCTTGTCCATCATATTTCTTGCCATATCCATAGCCATAGCGACGTCCTCCGCCGTGATGCCCACTATACTTCTTGCCGTATCCATAGCGATTCATACCACTATGACCTCCTCCGTGATGCCCACTATACTTCTTGCCGTATCCATAGCGACTCATTCCACCGCGTCCACCTCCGTGGTGCCCACTATACTTCTTGCCGTATCCGTAGCGACTCATACCACCGTGTCCTCCCCCGTGATGCCCACTATATTTCTTGCCGTATCCGTACCGACTCATACCACCATGACTGCCTCCGTGATGCCCACTATACTTCTTGCCGTATCCGTAGCCATAGCGATTCATGCCACCGTAACCCCCTCCGTGATGTCCACTGTACTTCTTTCCGTATCCATAGCCATATCGCCCCCCTCCACCGTGTCCTCCCCCGTGATGCCCACTATATTTCTTGCCGTATCCGTACCGACTCATACCACCATGACTGCCTCCGTGATGCCCACTATACTTCTTGCCGTATCCGTAGCCATAGCGATTCATGCCACCGTAACCCCCTCCGTGATGCCCACTGTTCTTCTTGCCATATCCATAACGGCTTCCGCTATAGCCTCCTCCGTGGTGTCCACCATAAGGCATGCTGTGTCCATATCTTCCGCCGTATACCATATTGTCGCCATATCCACCATACCTTTTGCCTTTTCCGTAGTTGTCTCCGTACCCGTATCGAGATGAGAATATCACACCATTATGTTTCCCATACTTTTTTCCTTGTCCATACCCATACCGGTTTCCACCTCCGCCATGGCCATAACCACCTTTACAGTTCTTGCATTTAGATTTATACCCATGCACTACAAAACAAAATTATACTACGTATTAGTCACAAAGTTCAGTGCTTCAATTAGTATTTTCCGAATGATTTAAGAGTAACGCAATGCAGAAAATCGCATCAAAATGGAACTATGTATGTTGATTTTGTTCCGCATTGGGCTAAAAACGTGTCAAACAGAGTACATGTACACCGCAAACAAATACAAATTTAAAAATATTTGTCTCAAAAGAAAATATAAACAGTTTGTAACCCTGACATACGCCAGATTACTAGTCGTCCTATATAGCTACAGATTTTTTTGCAATAGACATACCTGGTTGAGAGAACAAACGTTGTTATTAGGTAAAACGTTTGATCCGGTTGTAACTCTTTCGCTGCCATTATGTTGTAAAACCCGCCATATTATCGTTTGTTTATATTTTTCATCTTCATTTAATCATAGATAATTGAATTTTTCTGCGTATTGGACTGAACCCTTTCTCCCTCAATGACACCAAAATGGCATGTTTGCAAACAGTTTGGATCCTGATCAGCCGCCGCGTAACGCGGCGTCTGATCAGGATCCAAACTGTTTGACGTTCCTTTTGAAATGTCTTTAGTCATTCTGCCTTAAATTTAACTTGGAAACTATATAGCAGACAACAATATTGAAGCAGACGACAATTAAACGATGAAGAGGTTAAAATCTCATGATTAATTTGGTAGAGAAAGAGTTAAGAAAGAGTGACATGAGTGTCAAATAGCTTTGAGCCTGATCTGTTTGCAATTGTCAGTTTTGCCTTATTTGTGAAAGGTTTAACCATTCGTACCTTTTTTGTGCTTTCTCGCCATTTTTGAATTGAAGGGTAAACGCACACATGGTCAGTAACAAGAAGCCATTTTATCAAGGGTTTTTGAAATAGGATGTCGTCAAGAACTTCTTAAAATAGCCTTTTTTAAATGTTATATCAGAAACGAAATTTTTTTTAAACACAAATTATCCACTCGCATATTGCACAAAAAATCATAACCTTTTATTTTGCCAAAATCTGTTTTAAACGATTCACTGAAATGATCTAACATCGTAAACTATGTTT
This sequence comes from Gari tellinella, assembly GCA_922989275.2. Lineage (NCBI taxonomy): Eukaryota > Metazoa > Mollusca > Bivalvia > Cardiida > Psammobiidae > Gari > Gari tellinella. Next base: position 39,079,293 of record OV277871.1, read on the forward strand.
AAAAAAATATTGAGACCTAGACTAGATTGCAAATTCATTCAGAAATGCATATCATTCTAATTTCTATAACATGAATTCAGACCTAAAATTAATCGGATGATATGGCAATGAATGTATACGCTTGGCGCTAAGGTCATACTGTAAAACAGGTATTTTTCGGGTCATGAATATTTCGCGTAATGCGATTTTGTATTGATTCGCGACATCGTGCAAAATTTCTAGCATGTGGTAGCCTAAAGTAGGATGAAAGTAAAGCAGAATGTGCCTTAAGGCACATTCTGCTTTACTTTTAACCTGCTTTAATAAGTCACAAATTTTCAAAACTAGAGACGCGAGGCAGCACATTCGCGAATTAACGAGTAAACTATATTTTCGAGACTAAACCGGTTTTACAGTACATGTTATGACAGTGTGAAAGGGCGTTTGGAAAGAAATTGAGAAGTATGAATAAAATATAAAACAAAACAAAGTCAAAATTGTACCTTCATTTTGGATTATTATGCCCACAAGACAGACACACAGCAGCAAATAAACACAAGTCCACATGGTGCTAGTCTTATTAACGGGGTGATGGTTACCGTTGATGAGCTACGTACGGCCAACTAGAACAATGTGACATGTCGTCATATATATAGCCTATATCCCTTGAACAGCTTTTTAACTCTCTGAGCGCTCAATTATATTTTCGTCTGTAATTATGTATTCACCTGCTACTGTTTTTGGATTCGAATTTTCTAATATTTGCTTTCAAATATGGACACTATGTCAAACAGTTTCGTTATTTCATCTGGAATCAGACTAGACTGATTAGAAAGGTAATCACAATTTTGCCGTTGGCGCGTCAAGCATTGGTATAGTAAACATAAATCAGTACGTGATTGCACTTTTAATTAACCTTGATAAAGTATCTGTTTCGGTGATATTGACATAAAAATGGTTTTTTGTGTGTTTTTTTTCCTCAAATTATAATTATCTATACTGTATTGAATAAACCCCTTTCACTGCCTTACCCCAAGTAGAATGGTTTTTTGCAAACTCTTTGGATCCTGATCAGAATGAACCCTTCACCCCCTAACCCCGAGTACAATGGTTATATAGAGACAGTATGGATCTTGACCAGACTAATAAGGAATATACAGTGCCATTAAAAGTTATATGGGACGAGACAAAGCCGATGGTACTGTATATTCCATATTAGGTACAATAAGCACGGCATATCGAATTTATCTTACCGACTACCTTTGATTTGAAGCATTTTAAGTTTTAATGTATACTTTATATAAACTAAATTAATTACCCACCTTTACGCTAAAAAAAACAATTTACCTTTTTTATATTTTGCAAACATTTCATCCTATTATTATTATTTTAATTCTTTGAATATTGGTTATTTAAGGGTGTATGAATCTCATGAATTTGGGAAATTGTCAAAGTATATAAAAACATTCTTTGATGGTTTTGAATTGAAGAGCTATTTCAGATCAATGAAACAAAAGAAAAAGTGTACATTTTTTGTGAACAACTTTTGGCTCTACGGCCATGTAAAATTTACCCCACACACTCTTTCTTTTTTTTGTCCTTTTCAAACCCCCCGCTTCAATAAAATCCATTTCTAATGAAAACAAATATGATAATTTGGTTTTGTGTTATTTATTTCCTGTCTATGGTAATATTTCTTCATACAAAAACTAGTTTAAGAGAAACAGGCACCAAATATGAAATGTACAAAGCTCTAAATATCATCGATATGGTACTTTTTGTAAAATTTGTAAAGGGATATAAATCTTTTTACTTTCATAACTCAAAATTTTCAACACTGACCTTTCAATTTCTTTTCATATTTTGAACTGCCTTAGCATGGGCTTTCATTTGGTAGAATATAAAAAAAAGTTTAATACTAGAACTATTTCATTTTCAAACTTTTTTTCATAAAATAAAAATCTAATAAAATCATGCCCTATAAAAAGCATATTTTGATATTCAAGGATCCATATTGTTCAAACCTGGTGCCTGCTTTGTCTTAATTTGGTTTCTATATGTGAAATTACCACCATAGACATGAAATAAATAAAGAAAACCAAATAACCATGTTTGTTTTGTTTTGAAATAGATTTTACTGAAGCTTGTACTCTGAATGGGTAAAAATTGAAAAAAGTCCAAATTTTACATACCGTTTTCAAATCGCTGTAGCTAAAAAAAGGACACAACCATATATATTTGTTTTCAGTTTTTCATTCAGCATAAACAGCTCTTAGAAAAAACAATGATAGAAAAAAAGTTTAGTACTTTGAAAAAATCGCTTATGGGTTTGATACACCTGTCCTTGATTGTGTCCTGTTGTTGCTAAATTAAAATTAAAACACGTAGATCTAATTTAAGAATTAATAAATAACATTTGTTTGTAAATAACTTATCTCTCAGAATAAGCAATGAAGGGATAAGCAACTTCAGTACCTAGAAGGGACGTTAAACCCTAGTATATGAATAGAAACATAAAACATAAGCAAATGTGTACATCTCTAAACAGTACGTTATCACTTTAATCTTAGCGAGACGACTACGTTTTAAGTTCAAGCATTTACTCGCATGATTGTATGACTTGTAGCGGACGTAACCCTTTAGAAACAACTACAAAGTGCCATAGAGTATTGGCTGTCTCACACTATATCTAAACAGTTTTTCAAATCTATAATCTTATACAGTGGAGAATGTGTTATTATTTCCCAATAAACGCGTTTACGCTAAAACTATTATTCCCAGTACAAACAGTTTGGAGCCAGATCAGACGCCGGGTAACCCGGCGTCTGATCAGGCTCCAAACTGTTTGCCACCAACATAAACATGAATTATCAGAATTGTCCAAAAGTTGTTCTTTTCTACGTTTTAGTGTTTTGCGTTTGCGTACGTTTGAGTTTAAACGGGAAAGAATAACGTTTTCTCCACTGTACTTGTATCATTTCGTACAATTTTCTGTCATAGATTTTAACCATTTACTCCAAAGACATGTAGCTGCTCGTTTCAAACATGTTCAAGAGTTAGAACAAAGGTCCAAATGTTCTAAAATTAGCACAATTTGTGCGATAACAAACTATGAATAACCTTTAATAGTAAAAAAAGAGAAAAAATAATTTCATTACTCATAGGCATATACACGTTTTTTCTTTAGCTTTTTATCATTATAAAACTAAATAACCTTTTGATTTTTAGGCCGATACAGCATGGTTTATATGTATATGCATTTTTCAAAACTATGTTGGGATAAAAATAGATGATTACTGTAACTTGGAGAAACCCGTATGGCTTCAAGCAATGAAATTAACTATTGTAAAGACCTGATATGAATTCGAACACTTCACATGGATTTTACTCACCCCATATGGGTTTTTACGTGGCCTTGATTGACCAATGGAATGACTAGGATTCATTAGGTACCAAGTCATTCGTATAATACTTTATATCAGTGCTTTACATCGGATGTCCGACAGAACCCGATAAAAATAGGGCAGTGTTTCAGGATTTTCCGTTGACCCCTTCCTCTCCACTCTTTCTCTCTGACATTCAATTAGCGGATATATTGCAGAGGCTAACGTTAACAAACAAACAAAACGAAACTAACATACATGTACTACAGTGGAGAATCTGTTATTCTTTCCCGTTTAAACGCAAAGCACTAAAACGTAGAAAAGAACAACTTTTGGACAATTCTGATAATTCCTGTTTGTCTTGGTGGCAAACAGTTTGGAGCCTGATCAGACGCCGGGTTACCCGGCGTCTGATCTGGCTCCAAACTGTTTGCATTGCAAATAATAGTTTTAGCGTAAACGCGTTTATTGGGAAAGAATTACAGAATCTCCACTGTAGCTTAAATTTAAAACTGAGAAATATAAGCAGACGACAACTATTTAACCATCTCACTGTCAATGACGTCATAAAGCGCATTTGCAAACAGTTTTGATCCTGATCAGACGCCGCTTTAGGCGTCGTCTGATGAAGATCAAAACTGTTTGCCACTTGTTTTGAAACAACGTCAGTTGTACTGCCTTAAATCAAGCCTTGTAACGATATTGCAGACAACAAAATTGAAGCAGACGACAATATGGCGGTGATGGGGAAATATCTCACGATAAATTTGATCAATAAAGGGTAAAAGTAGATGCCGTCATGGTAGTGAAGGGGTTCCTAGTACAGTGAAACCCCTCTAAACCGGAACCTCTAAATACCGGAATTCTCTCTAAACCGGACAAAAACTTTGTTCCCGTTTCCAACCCTTCATTATGTTAACCCATTACACCATAAATGTGCCTTTTTATGCTTTTGATTTATTCCTTCACTGAAGAGAATACATTCATGAATATGTACCATCAGACATATTTTCTATAGTGTAGCAGATGATAGCTTAAAGCAGATTGAAAGTAAAGCAGAATGCGCCTTCAGGCGCAATCTGCTTTACTTTCAACCTGCTTTAAGTGATCAGCTATCTTCCATACTAGAAACAAACGTTGGGTTAAAACCCCTCTAAACCGGAAACCCCTCTTAACCGGACATTTTTTGGTCCCCACACATGTCCGGTGGGGTTTCACTACATATCATCAAAACGAGTGTCAAACCTGATCTGACGTCGCGTCATATGGCGTCTGATAAGGATAAATCACAATCATTCTTATGTCAAAATACCTTATATGTATCTTTGAGAAATCAAAGCAGACGACAATTGTGTTAAAATAAATGACGCCATGACAGTGAAGAGGCTAAGAATTTTTGTCAAAATGTTTGATATGGAACAGGTTTTCGTTCATTTGTATTGGAGGAAATATTAGCTGTCATTCATGTGTGTGTTATCAATTGATCAAGTGCATTATGACATGGATTATTATACAAAAACCGGTAAACCCATTCACTGTCTTACTCCAAGTACAACCGTTATTTGCAATCAGTTTTGATCCTGATCAGACGCCTCGTAACGCGGCGTCTGATCAGGACCCAAACAGTTTGTCATTCATTTCCATATTTCTTGAGTCAAAATACCTTAAAATTTTAATTTAAGATATAAAAGCAGACGACAATCACTTAAAATTGATGACGTCATGGCAGTTAAAGGGTTAAAATGAATTAGCAAATTTACAGGAAGAATATCGTCTGCTTGAAACATTCATTACTCAAATTTCGGTTTCAGGCAGTTTGGTTAAAAAAAAAAACAACAAAATAACGTAGACATCAGTCACAGTTTGGATATTGCTCTGAAACCGAATTTCTCGGATCTACACTGTTTGCAAATTCTACGTATTCGGTGTTGGTTGTTACATGTAGGGAGTTACAGTGGAGAAAACGTTATTCTTTCCCAATAAACGCGTTTACGCTAAAACTATTATTTCCAGTGCAAACAGTTTGGAGCCAGATCAGACGCCGGGTAACCCGGCATCTGATCAGGCTCCAAACTGTTTGCCACCATGATAAACATGAAATATCAGAATTGTCAAAAAGTTGTTCTTTTCTACGTTTTAGCGCTTTGCGTTTGCGTACGTTTGCGTTTAAACGGGAAAGAATAACGTTTTCTCCACTGTAACACTCCGCAATCTGCGGGCGAATGTGTGATTGATTTTTCAAACAGGTTGGATACCGATGAAACGTTTTAACGATCTAGTGATATTTCTAAACGAAACTATGGAGAAATCAATTTAAAGAAATTGATATACACGTCATTGTTTTTGCAGACGACAACTACAGTAGAACCTCTCTATTACGACTACCAAATTGTGTTACTATTATGTGTTTACGACAGGTGACTGCTTAAAGCAAGGTGATAGTAAAACAGAAAGCTCCTTGCTTTAAGCTGCCACCTGTCTTTTTATACAATCAATTAGCCTTCGTTTCAATGGTCGTAATAGATAGGTTTTATTGAAGATTTAGCGTTCAAAAGGCCAATGAACTCAGACCCCATAGACTGTATCATTACGCCGTGAAGTGGGTTTTAATCACTTAAACAATCTTGAACAGGGCATCACTTTACTTTAAGTTTTTTCCCGTTATCTTATTCACAGTCAAGGTGGACAACAGTGACATTTGCAAGTCTGACCAATGTCCAAACTGGTTGACATAAAAATAATGATTCTCTTATACATGTATCAATGTTTCTTACATGTGATTACCAAATGTTATACAGTGGAGAAAACGTTATTCTTTCCAAATAAACGCGTTTACGCCAACTCTATTATTTCCATTGCAAACAGTTTGGAGCCAGATCAGACGCCGGGTAACCCGGCGTCTGATCAGGCTCGAAACTGTTTGCCACTCATATCAAAATGAGTAGGTGGAAATATCTAAAAGTTGCCGTTTTCTACATTTTAGTTCACTGCGTTTGCGTTTCCTTTGCGTTTAAATGAATGGGAAAGAATAACGTTTTTTTCACTGTAAATATAAGCAGACGATACTAAGGCAGCGACTGTGATAGACGGGTTATTACTTCAGGGCTGCCATAAGTTTACATGAAAAATCCTAAGATTTCCAAATTTGCATTTTTCAAGTGCAATCTTATGTATCGTACCTTTACCCCATAGCCTTTTTCTTGTTTTGTTGACATGTGACTACTTAAAGCAGACTGTAAGTAAAGCAGAATGCGCCATCGGGCGCATTCTGCTTTACTTTCAGCCTGCTTTAAGCTATTATGAACTGGGAAAAAATCCGGAGATTTAGGAAAATTCTGGAGAAATGGCAGCCCTGTTACTTCATTACGGCAGTGTATGGGTTTAACTCTTTCAACACCACATAATTGTTTAGCAAACTGTGTTGACCAGGATCAGAGGGCTCCTATAGGAACCCTCTGGTCTGGGTCTACAATGTTTGTTTTTTAGGCAACTATTTATTTAATTACCACGAATTCAAAATTGACAGACTCATGTTTTGATAACTAAAATGATCCAAAAGGGAACATAATGATGCACAAAGGATACTTAGAGTTGAGAGAGTGAAGCGAGTGTGGTATCGGCGTTCAAGGGTACAGTGGAGAATGTGTTATTCTTTCCCAATAAACGCGTTTACGCTAAAACTATTATTTCCAGTGCAAACAGTTTGGAGCCAGATCAGACGCCGGGTAACCCGGCCTCTGATCAGTCTCCAAACTGTTTGCCACCATGATAAACATGAAATATATACAGGTTAGGATTTCAGAGAAGGAGGCGTTATTCGTTCCAACCAAACATGGTTGTGCTAAAACATTTTTTTTATATTGCAAACCGTGTAGAACCAGGTCAGACGCATAGTTATTCGGCGTTTGAAATGATCCAAATAGTTTTGAAAAAGAAAAACACCTAACAAAACGTATTCCCCCATTGTACCTATAGGTTTTGTAAGATATCACATGTCGAAGGCATAAAAAACTTAAGTGTTTGAATGTTAGAATTGATTACTAAGTTTTATTTATTATATCTTTTTGTTTTATTTTTTATAGTTCAGTTTTGGTCTGGTTGATATGTACAAGTAAAACCCCTCTATTACGACCTCTAAATAGAAGGTTGATTGTCAGTATAAAGGACAGGTGACCGCTTAAATCAATGTGAAAGTGAAACAGAAAGCTCCTGTAGGAGCTTTCTGTTTCACGTTCACATTGCTTCAAGCACTCACCTGTCTGAAACGATTAATATTTGACACAACTCAGTGGTCGTAATAGAGAGGTTCTACTGTATTTGGTACAACACTGTATCATCTTCATAAATTAATGCATAAATCATCAACTGATAGGATGAGCATTTTTTGTAATTTGCTTAAAATCTATTACAGTGAAATCCCTCTAAACCGGACATGTGTGGGGACAACAAAACGTTCCGGTTTAGAGGGGTTTCCAGTTTAGAGGGGTTTTAACCCATTACAAAACAGCTTGTTTCTAGTATGGAAGATAGCTGACCACTTAAAGCAGATTGAAAGTAAAGCAGAATGCGCATTCTGCTTTACTTTCAACCTGCTTTAAGCTATGATCTGCTAGAATCTATAAACAATTTTCTTCAGTAGATCTATAGGAATGAATCAAAGAGGTAAAAAGGCGTTTTATAGTGTAATGTGTAAAAAAAAGAAGGGTTGGAAACGGGACCAAAGCTTTTGTCCGGTTTAAAGAGAATTCCGGTATTTAGAGGTTCCGGTTTGGAGGGGTTCCACTGTATACCTATTAAAAATATGTAAAGTCTGCAACATATCATTCTTTAACAATAATATGTTGCTATTTGTAGACAATTAAAACAGCAAAGCCTTGCGAATTCGTCCGCATCGAACGAAACGTTTTGATTGAGAAGTTGTGGGGTTATGGAGGTTTGTCAGTTACAGTGGAGAATCCGTTATTCTATTCCGTTTAAACGCAAACGAAACGCAAACGCAAAGAACTAAAATGTATAAAATGGTAACGTTTGGACAATTCTGATAATGCATGTTGATCTGAGTGGCAAACAGCTTGGAGCCTGACCAGACGCCGGGTTATCCGGCGTCTGATCTGGCTCCAAACTGTTTGCATTGGAAATAATAGTTTTAGCGTAAACGCGTTTATTTGGAAAGAATAACGTTTACTCCACTGTATTCAATTTCGATTTAATCATAGTTTATTACATATACATATATCGATATAAACCATATATGTGTACAAAATAACAGCAATTGAGTAACACCAACAGTAGAGAAGGCCGTAAAAGGTAATTACAGGTATGTTTTAATACAGAAGAAAGTTATCTTTCCATAACTACTCTCCGGCTCTACACTGAAACAAACAAACAAACAAACAAACAAAACACCACTCTGTTTTTAATCATGCCATTGATCTTTTAATTATTTGACTCATTTTAAAAATGATCTTACAAACTTACTATAACAATTTTTTAATCTTGGTAATAATATTGGAAGAAATTCCATGTTTCCATGCATCTCAATATTGTATCATTTTTATTGTGAATGTAGTTATTTGTCTTTCTCGCTTTGTAGGTACATTTATATAATTTCATGTGAAGCGCTTTTGAACGCACAACTCCTGTGTGAAAAGAGCGCTATATAAATCGGGTATAATAATAATAATAATAATAACAAACAAACAACTTAATTTAAGAAAACAGAAAAGAAACGAAAAGAAAATATCCTAGTAGATATTAGGTTAAAGCAGGCTGAAAGTAGAGTAGAATGCGCTCAGCCTGCTTTAAGTGATCACCTCTCTTCAAATCTAGAAACGTGGAGCTATGGAGCAAAGGGTTAATGTATGACTGAAGGTACATATACAGTGGAGAATCTGTTAGTCTTTCCCAATAAACGTGTTTACGCTAAAACTATTATTTCCAGTGCAAACAGTTTGGAGCCAGATCAGACGCCGGGTAACCCGGCGTCTGATCAGGCTCCAAACTGTTTGCCACCAAGATAAACATGAACTATCAGAATTGTCCAAAAGTTGTTCTTTTCTACGTTTTAGTGCTTTGCGTTTGCGTACGTTTGCGTTTAAACGGGAAAGAATAACAGATTCTCCACTGTATGTAGAAAACTAATTGTATTGAGAGTTCGCAACTCACTCCGACACATGCGTATTTAGACACCTCCATCTACTCCTTAACCGTTTCGTGAGTTTTTAACCTTCGCCGTTTCTGTGTCGTCTGCTTCAATATTGTTGTTTGCAAAATCGTTTCAAAGTAAGATTCAATGTAGTACAGTGGAGAAAATGTTATTCTTTCCCGTTTAAACGCAAACGTACGCAAACGCAAAGCACTAAAACATAGAAAAGAACAACTTTTGGACAATTCTGATATTTCATGTTTATCTTGGTGGCAAACAGTTTGGAGCCTGATCAGACGCCGGGTTACCCGGCGTCTGATCTGGTTCCAAACTGTTTGCATGGGAAATAATAGTTTTAGCGTAAACGCGTTTATTGGGAAAGAATAACGTTTTCTCCACTGTATGACTTATCGTAACGAGTGTCAAAATGTTTGGATCCTGGTCAGACGCGGCGTCTGATCAGGATCTTAACTGTTTGAAAACGCGCTTTCAAGCGTCATTGAGAGTGAAAGAGTTAATATACTACACCCATATAATTATATTCAATATTAATATACAGGTGACAGTTTAGATAAACATGACAAGAAATGTCTCTGTTGTCTTTCGTCTTGTTTTAGCAGTCATTCAACTTAGACGCAGTTTGAATACTAATGATTTCAACTTTCATCTACGCAGCATAGGTTTAAAGCTAACAGTCCGAGTGATGCCCAGTCGAACACATCAGATCCTTGGGAATGATTCAGACTAAACTCAAACGCTTTAGTCTGATTTCGGTCTTAAGCATTTGATTGGTCAGATTTGAGCCTAGACTCAAATCTGACCAATCAAATCCTTGAGAATGACTCAGACTAAACTCAAACGCTTTATAAGCATGGACCGCGGCAAAGTAGGAGCGCTGGGGATGTGTTTTATTTCTTAGTGGAAAATAACCCCTCTGTCAAGGTCTGTTGTTTTGATGCCAGGCGCTATCTACATGTAGCAGCGAATGACAAGAGTCGAACTCGTCTTCCTGAAATCATTCCAATGCCTATACAGGGATTGGCTGTTTCTTCATGTGTGTTTTTCTTTCTTTTAAACACTCGTTGATACGAACAATGAAAAAGAAGCTTTCAAGAACACGCGTAAGGGTTGCGAGTTTACTAAATTTGTTTTCCGCGTATTTTCCTCGCCCTAGTGGACGCCTAGCCATAGACTCTTTATGTTTTACTTTCACCTGGCCTGAGGCAGGTCACATGTTTTTTATGCAATCAATTTGCCTTTCTTTTAGTGGTCGTAATAAAGAGATTTGACAAGTATATAGAAAGTATGAAGTACTTGAAACTTCAAACAAAACCATCGGATACCACTGTACTGTTTTCATTTCACATGGCCTGAGGATTTAACCGTATCTAGCACCTAGAACTGTGTAGTTGCTTCCCTTTGGTCGAGGAGAACGTCTATAATTGACTTGAATCACAAAACATTGATTAGACAAGAATAACACCTCTTCCCTTTTACATTTTGAACCAATTGAAGGTACAGCGCTCCCTGTCTACAACGGCCCTCCTAACAACGACTCCCTCCTTACAACGACCCTTGTCGCAGTTCCTTAAACAGAACACTTATGTCTAACGCTTTAATGGCTGTAATATAGTCTGCTTGAAACTTTCGTCTGCTCTTTTATCTCAAAGTTACATTTAATTGGACATTTTGATAGAAGAATGATGACGAGTGACAAACAGCTTGACTCCAGATCAGACGCCGCGTTACGCGGCGTCTGATCTGGATTCAAGCTGTTTGCAGATGTAATCCAAGTCTTAATTTCCCTCTCTATAACGACTTCCTCCAAACAACGCACACTATCTGACAGTATCCATGTCTCCCATTGGTTGTCGTTGTAGATAGGAAGCACTGTATAACATTCTAAGGAAACAAATCTATGATGACTACAGTGGAGAAAACGTTATTCTTTCCCGTTTAAACGCAAACGTACGCAAACGCAAAGCGCTAAATCGTAGAAAAGAACAACTTTTGGACAATTCTGATATTTCATGTTTATCATGGTGGCAAACAGTTTGTAACCCGGCCATTGATCTGGCTCCAATCTGTTTGCACTGGAAATAATAGTTTTAGCGTAAACGCGTTTATTTGGAAAGAATAACACATTCTCCACTGTAACAAGATTTATGTTGAATTCAGATGTAGAGTATACAGTGGAGAATTTGTTATTTTTTCCCGTTTAAACGCAAACGTACGCAAACGCAAATCAGTAAAACGTAATAAATAACAACTTTTGGACAATTCTGATATTTCATGTTTGTCATGGTGGCAAACAGTTTGGAGCCTGATCTGGCTGCAAACTGTTTGCACTGCAAATAATAGTTTTAGCGTAAACGCGTTTATTGGGAAAGAATAACACATTCTCAACTGTTTGTTTTGTTTGTTTGTTTTTGATTTTACGTCGCTTTCAACAGTATTTCAGTCACATCGCCACGTCCAGCTAATTACAGGTGGAGGAAGACCCCAGAAGTCCTTTATGAACTGTTTCAGGCACAAATCGGCAACTGGGTAGAACCACCGACCTTCCGCAAGCCAGCTGGACGGCTTCCCCACATGAAAAATCCGAACGACCCTACTGGGATTCGAACTCACAGCGGTGAGGAGCTTAGTGATGTAAGTCACAGTGACTATACCACTAGGCCACGGAGGCCCCACATTCTCCACTGTAACAAGATTTATGTTGAATTCAGATGTAGAGTATATGTACGTATATTGTATTTCAGACGATCCAATCGGGCGCTGTCTGGCATTAGTTTTGTCTTACATTATGCAATTAATGCCTTAATCCTTTCATGATCAAATTTATCGTCAGATTTTCACCCCTTCACCGCCATATTGTAGTCTGTTTCAATATTGTCTGCAATATCGTTTCAAAGTTAGATTGAAGGCAGTATAACTGACGTAGCTTTAAAACAAGTGGCAGACAGATTTGATCCTGATCAGACGCCACATTACGAGGCGTCTGACCGGGATCAAAACTGTTTGCAAATACGCTTTATTACGTTATTGAGAGTGAAAGTCGGAGGGGGGGGGGGGGGGGCAGGGCTGCCATAAGTTGACATGAAAAATCCTAAGATTTCCAAATTTGCATTTTTCAAGTGCGATTCTACGAATCGTACCTTTACCCTATAGCCTTTTTCTTGTTTTGTTGACATGCAACCACTTTAAGCAGACTGTAAGTAAAGCAGAATGCGCCTTAGGGCGCATTCTTCTTTACTTTCAGCCTGCTTTAAGCTACCATGATCTGGGAAAAAATCCGGAGATTTAGGAAAAATCCGGAGAAATGGCAGCCGTCCTGGGGGTGGGTGGGGGGGGGGGGGGGGTGTATACCGGAAACATGGGCGTCTGTTATTGCTCCAAACTCTCTGCAACGGAAATAATTATTTTAGCATAAAAGTGTTTAGTGGGAAAGAATAACGTATGCTCTATTGTATGTTAACGCACAAAACTAATTAATAATGATTAGCTTCTCCGACGATTTCAAGTCACGGTAATAAAAAAATGCAATTAAGAAAACATCACAATAATTCAAAATTGAAATTAATTTCTTCAATTGTCCTTGAAGGTACTATACATCCATAAATCATATCTTAACAGTGGAGAATGTGTTATTCTTTCCCAATAAACGCGTTTACGCTAAAACTATTATTTGCAGTGCAAACAGTTTGGAGCCAGATCAGACGCCGGGTAACCTGATCAGGCTCCAAACTGTTTGCCACCAAGATAAACAAGAATTATCAGAATTGTCCAAAAGTTGTTCTTTTCTACGTTTTAGCGCTTTGCGTTAGCGTACGTTTGCGTTTAAACGGGAAAGAATAACAGATTCTCCACTGTAACAGTGGAGTTTAACAAACCTCTGAAAACGGAACCGACCACACAGCTCGGTTTACAGAGCACTCCGGATGAAACACTTCAACGCCATGGGCGAATAAAAATCGACTTCGCAAACATTTTGGATTCTGATCAGACGCCGCGTACAGTACTGAATCTTATTAAATTAACAATTTTTGCGATTCGCTTGCAATTCGATGGCAATTCGCTTGCAATTCGATGGCAATTCGCTTGCGATTCAAAGTACTAACTTTACCCTCGGGTAAGTTTTCTTGAATGGTGTATCTCACAAATATACACAAATATGCCTTCGTTATTTTTTTCTATTCCATTTTTGTCACAACCGCTTCGGAAAATTCGCGTAAAAATATTCAAACGTAAGATTTGTTTTTTGAAGCGCACGATCCGATAGCAATTCGATGGCAATTCGATGGCAATTCGCTTGCGATTATCAATTTAATTTAATAGGTTCAGTACTGTAACTGTCGTATCTTAATTTCGTCTGTCGTACATGTACTGCCTTTAATTTTAACTTTGAAACGATATTGCAGACAACAATATTGAAGCAGTCGACACTATGGTGGTAAAGGAGTAAACATTTCACGATTAACTTGATCTGAATGTAAATCGTTTAGTACTAGTTTTCAACTTCACATCATTAAAAAAAATCCCCTTAAAACACTAATTTTGAGCTGTTTTTAGCTAACGATATATATTTAAGCAGACGACAACCTAGCGTTATAAGGGTTATAGTGGAGAAAACGTTACTCTTTCCCAATAAACGCGTTTATGCTAAAACTATTATTTCCATTGCAAACAGTTTGGAACCAGATCAGACGCCGAGTAACCCGGCGTCTGATCAGGCCCCAAACAGTTTCCAACTCGGATTAAAATAAAAGATTAGAATTGTAAAATAGTTACCAATTTCTACATTTAATGCGATGCGTTTGCGTTTCGTATGCGTTTAAACGGGAAAGAATAACGTTTCCTCCACTGTAAGTCAGGGGATGGATTAATGCAGGACATGTAAGTAGGGAATGCCGGACTCGACATGGCCATTGCTAAATGCTAATTGCTTCCTGGTCAGGTGCTAAATAACAATTGCTTATTTGCTAATTGCTTATTTGCCAGTTGTTAAATGCTAATATATGTCACTTGCTATTTCTATAATGATAATTTGCCAATTGCCAATATGCCATTTGCCAATGCTATTTGCCATTTGTCGTAAATCTGATTTCTAAATGCTGATATACGCCACTTGATAGTTATATAATGCTTCTTTACCAATCGCCAATATGCCATTTGCAAGTTGCTAAATGTTAATTGTCATTTGTCGTAAATTTAATGCCGGTCCGGACATGCCAATTGCTAAATGCTTCTTTGCCATTTGCTAAATGATACTTGCTTATTTGATAATTGCTAATTTGCCAGTTGCTAAATGCTAATATATGTCTCTTGCTAGTTATATAATGCTAATTTGCCAATTGCCGATATATCATTTGCCAGTTGAAAGGATAAGATCGTTTCTGTAACTTGCACAATGTTCGTACAAATGACCACCGAAACAACACTATTCAGTCAAAATGACAACTAGCATTAAGCAACTGGTAAGTGGCATATTGGCAATTGGCAAATAAGCATTATAGAACCAGCAAGTGACATATTTGCATTTAGCAAATGGCAAATTAGAAATTGGCAAACAAGCATTTAGCATTTAGCAATTGACATGTCGTGACAGGCATTCAATAGGAAATACATCGCCTTTAACCAAATACCTAATGGTCCGTTGCTAGGTTTGAATAAACGTTGCTAATAAAAGGTGGTTGACAAAAAAGCAGAATGCGTCAGAGGGAATACGTTCAGTCGTTTTACCTTTTTACCGTTTCATTATCATCTGCTTCAATTTTGTTGTCGGCAATATCGTTTCAAAGTTAAATTTAAAGCAGTATGATTGAAACTTTTTAAAAAAAGAATGTCAAACAGTTTGGATCCTCATCAGAAAGGGTTCAGCTACCGTCTGCTAGGACAAACACCGGTTTCTTATGTTGCACATTTAAGACCGCATAAATTGGAACTACGTATTTTGTTTCAGTAGAGGAATAAATTTAATGAGTAAAAAGACGTATTTATAGGGTAATGCATCATCATTGACTGGTTAGTGAGCCAATAGAATGAATGCTTAACGACCGAACAGCCTTTTCATGCTTACAAATGTAACACTTTTCCTGCCAAATGTTATCGTCTACTTGAACCCTTTTACAAAATATCGTCTGCATTGATAGTGTAGTCTGCAATATATTTTGACGTCTTTGACTAACGAAATATTGATACGAGTAGCAAATAGTATGGATCCTGATCAGACGCCGCGTTACGCGGCGTCTGATCAGGATCCATACTGTTTGCAATGTCGCCTCATGGAGCCAATGGCAGTGAAAGCGTTAAGATACATTGGTTTTCGGGTGTCCACTTTTCAGAGGTTGGGCATAATAATCTTATACAGTAAAACTGCTCTATTAAGGTACTTCGCATATGCGCGTAGTTTCCATACGATTGTTATGAAACTTTTCATGAAGAATGATAATAGCCTAAGAAACAATGTGTGTAAATATAGGCAAAATTTATCGTGTGGTTTGTCTTTAAGGTCTTTTTTCTGACATAAACCTAGAATTTTGATGATTTTATTTTTCTTAAAAATGAATAAAGCTAATGACTATAATTCTCACCCAATAAGTTGTCCACAACATTCATTACAAGAAAAGCTAAAACATTTTGAATAAAGGTGTTCAGAAAGATGTTATCAGCTATTTAAATTTTGCAAAATGCTAAAAAATTGAATTACAAAAAACTGACTCATTCAATGTATATTTGTTTTCATTTTATTCAAATATATGGTTGATGAACTAGTCAGTCTGAAAAAATTAGAAAATATTACAGTCAGGATTTGTTGTAATAACATATTTTCTTATTAAAATGTGGGATATTTGTTGTTTAGATACAGTTACCTACCTTAGAATTAAAACTTTGTCATTAAATGCATTATTATTTATTCATGGACTTGCATACAAGGTTTATTATATTGTTTTAACATAATTATAATGGGCAATATCGATCTTGAAAAGGTTAGCGTATTGATAAGCTTCAATGTGTGGCTTTATAGTTCGATCTAATCGTTTACATGTATACCGATTTAATTGACTTGTAAGTCATTAAACTAAAACGTACAGGTAAGTGGACATATACTTGGACCGTAAACATCACTAGTTCTAATCAACGAAGACTAAACATAACATGTCTCTTGATTACTGCGTTATGGATTGACAAGTCAATAAATCGGACACTAAAAAAAATATTTGGATTGGATGGGTCTCGAACCTATGACCTTTTGATTGCTAGTCAACCACTATATTAACTGCGCTATGAAGGATTATACTAATTCGTATCAACATTTCCTTTATATAAATTTTCTAGTATAAACACGTACGAAAACAGTCTGTGTCGTCAAGACGCATATCCGCTCGCCCGCAAGACCGACTTCCGGTAGCCAAAGACCTTAATTAAGACAACTTAAAACTAACTCTATGAAAAAACAGGTGACAGCTAAAGCAAGGTGACCCCCCCCCCCACCAAAATAAAAATTCCTGCAGGATTTCTAGATTGAGTTGCGTTTAACGGCACCGCGACACATAAAATGGGCTTATGACACCGAGAAACGAGTTCATACGTGCACACACTAAATCAAAAAGAAACAACTCGATCAGCGAGTGAGTAAAAGCAAGAAAACAACACATGAAGAAACAATCCATCCCTGTATAGGCATTGGAATGATTTCAGTAAGACGAGTTCGACTCTTGTCAACTTGCCATTCGCTACTTAATAGCACATGGAATCAAAACAACGGACCTTGGCAGAGGAGTTATATTCCACCAAGAAATAAGAAACATCCCCTACTACAGTGGAGAATGTGTTATTCTTTCCCAATAAACGCGTTTACGCTAAAACTATTATTTGCAGTGCAAACAGTTTGGAGCCAGATGAGTAATTCTCAAGGATTTGATTAGTCAGATTGGAGCCTACTCAGATTTGAGCCTTGGCTCAAATCTGACCAATCAAATGCTTGAGACCGAAATAGACTGAACTCAAACGCTTCAACAGCCCTTTGCATTGAGCTTTTTGTTTTACCGTCAGGTTGCTTTAACTCTTTGAACCCATAGTCACGCATATATTCGTCATTTGCAAACAGTGTACATGTGAGCAGTACAATTGTCTCATTGTCCTTCAGGAGCTCTCCTGATCAGGATCTTTACTGTTTGTCATTTTGACATATATTGTAAAAATCACCCCGAAAATGCCAATAATGGACTAGACTATATTGAAAGTTAGAATTGCCAATTTGAGGTTTTACATGTATTTACTTACTGTGCTGGCGGTCTTTTTGATTGTGAGGTTGTGGAACAGGGTTTATATTTTATGTACACTGTTCGTCTTTATAGGTGAATATAGGCGATAAGTGTGAGGTTGGGCGCCCCTAAACCCAGGTTTAACCCCCCAGTGGTAGTTAATGATTAATTTATAATTAATTATTGATTGCTACTGACCGTACCAAGGCGGGCTCCTATATTCACTTTGCTTTATGTTTGTCTTGCGTGTTGTTTTCTATTTAGTGTGTAGATGAAGGAATGGGAATGTGCGTGTGTGTGTGTGTTTGTTATGGTATGACTGTGAGTGTGTTCTGCTTGAGAGGTGGGTGTACTGTTTGTGTTGCGTTTCCTGCTTGAGTCTTTCGTATTATTAGGGAGGAAAGGGTTATGAAGGAATGGGAGTGTGTGTGTGTGTGTGTGTGTGTGTGTGTGTTTGTTATGGTATGAATGTGTGTGTGTTCTGCTTGAGAGGTGGGTGTATTGTTTGTGTTGCGTTTCCTGCTTGAGTCTTTCGTATTTATTAGGGAGGAAAGGGTTAAGCAGTCATCTTTTTTAAATAGCTAATGATTAAGACAATATAACCTTTTCCCTTAACTAATATGTACGTATTTATACAGGTGACAGGCATACATTTATATTAAAAGTTTCTAGGCCAAATCTGGTTTTCAATCTCTTTAACGCAAATAGGCGTACATGCATTATTGGCCTGCTGAATACATAGTTCATTGGGAAACGACAGCACGTATCACTAATGTGTTCCTGCACACTTGATCGGTGTAATATTTTTCAATTTCCCAGCAAATCCAATCATCGAAAACTTTTTCAATACACAAACCAACTTCGCTAACAATATTACCGCCGGGAGATTGTTACCCCTTCACCGCATTATTGTCGTCTGCTTCAGTATAGTTGTCTGCAAGAACGTTTCAAAGTTATATTTAATATTGTATGACTTAAGAACTTGAATATCGATAAGAATTTCAATCAGTTTAGATCCTGATTAGACGCCGCGTTACGCTGCGTCTGCTCTGGATCCAAACTGTTTGCAAAGTCGACATACATGTACCCGATACACTGGAGAATCTGTTATTCTTTCCCGATAAACGCGTTAACGCTAAAACTAGTTTTTCTTTTACAAACAGTTTGGAGCCAGATCAGACGCCGGGTAACCCGGCGTCTGATAAGGCTCCAAACTGTTTGCCACCAAGACAAACACGAATTATCAGAATTGTCCAAAAGTTGTTTATTTCTACGTCTTAGTTCTTTGCGTTTGCGTTTAAACGGGAAAGAATACAGTGGAGAAAACGTTATTCTTTCCCGTTTAAACGCAAACGTACGCAAACGCAAAGAACTAAAATGTATAAATGGTAACTTTTGGACAATTCTGATAATGCATGTTGATCTGAGTGTCAAACAGTTTACATATAAAATGATAGTTTTAGCGTAAACGCGTTTATTGGGAAAGAATAACGTTTTCTCCACTGTAACAGATTCTCCACTTTAATATATGCGACTACAGTGCGTCGAAAGGGTTAATGGCGACAACTTTGATTGGTGCCAATGAACCGAATAGGCCTATAAAAGCCAAGTGTGACGTCATATTGACCTATAATACTTACGTTTTTTCAGGTTGTTTCTAGACTTACGAAAACGATTTACAACTATTGGGGGGGAATGATCTGTTGTTTACGGCCCATAAATACAAATGTACAAGAAAATCATTAAGCGCCTGGACGATTTACAGACTAAATCATATCAATTGCATAGTCGACTAAAGTAGAATTTGTAAACGGTTTGGTTAAGCGACGTCTGATCTGTTTGACACTCGATTCATTAAGTGTCCATTCCAAACCTCAAAACATTTGAATTTCGCATAAAGTCGTAGAAAACAAATCATAAACATGTATGCATGTACTTTAGAAATGGACTTACAAAGTTATATGGCCATAACACCCATTTGCTACTATAATAAACAATTCTAGCGCAATGACTAAGCTAGATTCGTTTGCATTTTTACGAGGACTTTTGTTTGCATTACAGTGGAGAATCTGTTAACCCACTACTCCGTAAATGAGCATTATAACGCATTTAATGCATTCATCCACTAAAGAAAAAAACAGTTTCTACAGCCCTTTTTACAGAACATGCATCATAAACAATAGTTCTTATATTCTACATGTACATCTTGGTTCCACAATGTAATCTCTATATGTACTCTCAAACAAACCTTCCAGTAGAGTAAGCGATCAATTGATAGCTGGTACTATTAAGTCCATACTAATGTTCACTATTAAAACCAAATTGGAATAATAAGTCCATTAGCTATGACGACAGCTGTACTATATGCAACCCTTATCTTAGCCATGCATCTCCCTTGAACCTATTACTCCATAGATACACATTTAAAAACACCTTTGATCGTTTCATCCGTGGAAGAAAATAGTTCCAACTTCTTTTATACAGTCATGAATATGTATCAGAGGAAATACTTTCTATATTCTAGCAGACGGTAGCATCAAGCAGTCAAACGAATAGGTAAATGCGACTTAAAGAGAATTCTGCTTTACCTTCAACCTGCTTTAAAGGGTCACCTATCTTCAAAGCTAGAAACAGAATATGGAGGAAATAATTTTAAACGAAAACAAGCGTACTAAAACTCTAGTAAATGGTTGTATGGTCCTTATGTTAGTGATTTACTTAACCCTTAACCTGTTCTGATGCCGTCTGCTTATAATTGTCGTCTGCAAACTTTCGTTAATTTTAGATTTTACATTTAGAAGAAAAGAAACCTAAAGACGAGTGTCAAGCAGCTTGGATCACTGCAACAAAACAAAATACAGGACATAGGCTTTTATTTACTTGAAATGTTCAGACACTTTAAATGGATTGTTTCAAACAGAAACTTTTATAGCATGCTCGGATAGTTTGTCATTGGTTGTGACCCTTTACCCAATAGAAGCGTCTTTTAGCACACTTAATTCATTCCTACACTGAAGAAAATAAAAATCCCATTTATAAAGTCGTGAATATTTATTATCATAAATATTTTATATGTTTTAGCAGAAAGTAGCTTAAAGCATGCTGAAAGTGTGGTTACCATTTGCCCAATAGAAGCGTCTTTTAGCACATTTAATTCATTCCTACACTGAAGAAAATAAAAATCCCATTTATAAAGTCGTGAATATGTATTATCATAAATATTATATATGTTTTAGCAGAAAGTAGCTTAAAGCATGTTGAAAGTAAAGCAGAATGCGCCTTCATGCGCATTCTGCTTTACTTTCAACATGCTTTAAGTGGTCAGCTATATTCAATGCTAGAAAGGGCTTATAAGGTAAACGGTTAAATTAACACATTAAATCCTAACTGTTTGCCACCAAGATAAACATGAATTATCAGAATTGTCCAAAAGTTGTTCTTTTCTACGTTTTAGTGCTTTGCGTTTGCGTACGTTTGCGTTTAAACGGGAAAGAATAACACATTCTCCACTGTAGTCGTTATTTACAAACGTTGTAGCTGTTTAGAAAACACGAGTCCTGTGAAACAGTGTATACAATGATCAGAGCTGCTGTAGAGCCGCTCTGATCTGGATCTACACTGTTTGTCATTTTGAAATATATTGTAAAAACACCAATCCTAAATACATGTAGTAAACAATGTACTACACTTGTTTTGAAAACTGGGAATGTCCGTTTGACCCTTTCACTCTCAATGACGCCATAAAGCGCATTTGCTAACTGTTATGATCCTGATAAGATACCGCGCTACCCGGCACCTGATCAGGATCAAAACTGTTCGCTACTTGTTTTGAAATTACATAAGTTAAATTGCCTTAAATCTAACTTTGAAACGATATTGCAGACAACAATATTGAAGCAGACGTCAATATGGTTGTGAAGGGGTAAAAACCTCACGATACATTTGCTCATGAAAGGGTTAAAGCTCAAGGGGTGAATGAGTTGATATTCATCATCAAATTAAAGTACAGAGAATAAAATTCCACAGCTATGTCGACAGCTGCACTGTAGTAAATAATCATAAATACACGGTAAAGAAAAAACTCTCTATTACGACCATAAAGTTTTGGTAGTTGTAATATGTTTACGACAAGTGATTGCTTAAAGCAACGTGACAGTAAAACAGAAAGTTCCTAGGAGCTTTTAATGGAAATTTATGTTTTACAGTCATCTTGTTAAATACATTTGTCACCTCTCTTTGATACAATTAATTAGCATTTGATTTAGTGGTCATAGCAGAGAGGTTTTACTGTACGTGAAACACGTATCTTGTCGATTCGTTCTCTTGTAAATCGAACTTAATGCATTAAAATTCACTTAATTGCAGAAAAGGGCGCTTTGTGTTCAGATATTGCTGATCTGTTGGATCAGATTGGTATTTTAAAACCTGATCACACGACTATTGTATCAGCGTCTGATCTGACTTTAAACGGTTTGCTTTATCGTACAACAGTATATACATGTATGTGATGAACAAAAAATATTTTTTGCCAATATTGAATACTTTTACAGGCGAGTGTCGATATTACGAACCCGCTACATCTAACATGTCCAAATTCAAAGTTAAAACGTGGTTAAGGAACCTTGTGAAATACGGATATGTGCGACTTAAACGATTTTGAAATAATGAAGTTAATCTTCAGACATATTGGTCACTTCGACTGAACCAGTAATCCAATAACATATTTTTAATTTCGAAAACAGGTTACAATTTAAAACAGGTTGAAATTAAACAGAATGTTATTCAAGAAGCGTTTAGCTTTACTTTCGACCTGCTTTAAATTCCCATCATACATGTAAGAAGCATTAGAAACTTTCGTTCGTATTTTATGTTCATGGCTTCCCATATGGGAACTACCTTAGTGTATGAATCATTAGACGCGTGCAAAATGTATCTTAATGTGGTAAAGAGTTAACCGTTTACCCAATTACCTGTTTCTAAATATGAATACAGATGTCCACTTAAAGCAGGTCGCATTCTGCTTTGATTTGAGCCTGCTTAAAGTGATTATCTGCTAGGATTTAGAAAACAATTCCAATGGTACATATTCATGAATGCATAGATTAGAACTATTTTCTTCAGTGGAGGAATACATTATATACGATAAAAAAGAAATGGCTATGCGAGTACGATATTTCGTAGTTCGGCTGTACATGTATATATACTTTTCAGAACAATTCAGCAACTTACATGTATACTAATAATGTTCAAATTGAACAATTTGCATTTTCAGATTCAAAAGACAGTTTGGGCATAATGAACATAGGGATATATTTGAATATTTGATGTAGTTAAACGGGTCAGAAATCGAGGATGTTGATGAGATAAAAAAACATTTCAAGCAATATTGCATTTATCGCCAAATAGATGCATCTAGGCTAAAATTATTATTTCCATAGCAAAAAGTTTGCAGCCAGATCAGACGCTCAACTCTGTTTGCCACTCATGTATAAAATGTTTTTAAGAAATATCTACAATTTAGTGCACTGTGTTTGTTTAAAGGGGAAATAATAACGACTTCTCCATTGCAACTCGACCTTTGAAGAGGACCAATAAATAAATACGAAAAACTCAAGCAGGAAACGTAACACCGTTTGACATTCGTATCGATATTTTGACTTCGCAGACAAGAGTTTCATACAGTGGAGAATGTGTTATTCTTTCCCAATAAACGCGTTTACGCTAAAACTATTAGTTCCAGTAACCCGGCGTCTGATCAGGCTCCAAACTGTTTGCCACCATGATAAACATGAAATATCAGAATTGTCCAAAAGTTGTTCTTTTCTACGTTTTAGTGCTTTGCGTTTGCGTACGTTTGCGTTTAAACGGGAAAGAATAACAGATTCTCCACTGTAGCAGATGATACTGTTGGGTAAATGATTACATTCAGACGATAACGTTGACCTTGAAAGAGGTAATATAGTGGAAAAGACGTTATTCGTACCAAATAAACGCATATGTGCTAAATATACATGTATTATGTACCCTGCAAAATGATTCGACCCGCCCGGCGTCTGAGCAGGCTGCCAACTATTTGCTAATTTGATTGTATTGAAACGTCAATATTTTGAAGAAATTACCACTCTCTTCTTTGAGTGCAACTCGTTTCATCCAAACAGTATATACAGTGGAGAATCTGTTATTCTTTCCCGTTTAAACGCAAACGTACGCAAACGCAAAGCACTAAAACGTAGAAAAGAACAACTTTTGGACAATTCTGATAATTCTTGTTTATCTTGGTGGCAAACAGTTTGGAGCCTGATCAGACGCCGGGTTACCCGGCGTCTGATCTGGCTCCAAACTGTTTGCACTGCAAATAATAGTTTAAGCGTAAACGCGTTTATTGGGAAATATTAACAGATTCTCCACTGTAACATATTTACGACTGTGCTACGCTGGCCCGGACGCATAATGTTTGGCCTTGAACTTTACATTCTTTAATGTTGATAGTTTGGGTAGTTCTATTGCCTGAACACACCAAGTTAGGTTACTACAGTGGAGAATCTGTTATTTTTCCCGATAAACGCGTTTACGCTAAAACTAGCTTTTCTTTTACAAACAGTTTGGAGCCAGATCAGACGCCGGGTAATCCGGCGTCTGATCAGGCTCCAGACTGTTTGCCACCAAGACAAACAGGAATTATCAGAATTATCCAAAAGTTGTTCTTTTCTACGTTTTAGTGCTTTGCGTTTGCGTACGTTTGCGTTTAAACGGGAAAGAATAACAGATTCTCCACTGTATAAGCTACACACGATTATCAAATAATGTAGTTCCTGATCAGACACCGAGAAGCATTTCATTTTGACTGAGTAAAATGTTTTCAAGGGACAGTCAAGTTCGCGATTGGTCGCAAAAGGGATACAGGAAACTATTCTTTGACGAAATGTTTCAAGTGCAAACTATAGGCATTGTATAAACGGAAACAAGTACAGGCTTTTCCAGCTTAGAGGTCGTAAAGAAGATGGCCATTACATACAGTGGAGAATCTGTTATTCTTTCCCGTTTAAACGCAAACGTACGCAAACGCAAAGCACTAAAACGTAGAAAAGTACAACTTTTGGACAATGTTTATCTTGGTGGCAAACAGTTTGGAGCCTGATCAGACGCCGGGTTACCCGGCGTCTGATCTGGCTCCAAACTGTTTGCACTGCAAATAATAGTTTTAGCGTAAACGCGTTTATTGGGAAAGAATAACAGATTATCCACTGTACTACGGAATGTTTGGTCTAGGTCTGATAGGAATCAAATTTCCATTTCTCAATGTATTACTGGTCATACGACAGTCCAGAAACTATCAAAGCACAATTACTTGCCTACTTTGTCTGTTTCAATTCCAGATAGTAACAACACTGTAAGAGATCGGCGTATTATTACTCGAAGGATGTGGGAGGGGTTATTGCTTCCTGACAAAAACAGTTGAAATTCAATAGTTAGCGACTCCAAACTGTTTACAATGGCCATATTTGTTTGGAAACAAAACAAATTTTTTATATGTTGGGAATTAATTAATCATTTTAATTGGCAGACAATTGTGTTCAAACCATGAAACAAATAGAATAAATGTATTTTTAAGTGAAAGATCGAAATTTAATTGTAGTGAACATCAGACTGTTATATTTTCACCTGTAAAATTGTAACGCCCGATGCTTACTCAATGAATTAAGTTTCCATCTTACACTGAAATATATAGTTACCCTCCATCTAGTATGGAACATCGTTTGTGTGTCCATTGTGCTATAATGGACAAACAACGTTAGCTTTTCTCATTAAAGCCATTTGTGCTGAAACAATCATAACCATTGTAAGACATTTTGAAGATCCAAAGTCGTTATATTTCCACATTTACTGAACTCAACCGAAACGCAAACAATTAAATCAAATACAGATATTGACAATGTAGATTGATAACTCTGTCAATTTATTTATTTCTTATTAGCAACAGTTTGGGCCTGATTAGACGTCAGATAACCTCGCGTCTGATCTTGTCCCAAACTTTTTACAACGAAAATAATTAAGCTAGATACAGTGGAGAAAACGTTATTTTCCCCAATAAACGCGATGACACTTAAACTATTATTTCCAGTGCAAACAGTTTGAAGCCAGATCAGACGCCGGGTAACCCGGCGTCTGATCAGGCGCTAAACTGTTTGCCACTCAGATTAATATAGATAGTTAGAATTGTCAACAAGTTGTCATTTCTTACGTTTTAGTGATTTGCGTTTAGTTTGCGTTTAAACGGGAAAGATTAACGTATTCTCCACTCTATTGAACTTTTCGTCGTTTAAGCGAAATAAACAGCAAACTATGATCGGCAAATTCCATGAATCGCTCTTAAACGACGCCGAGAATAATTCAATCGATTTTTTATATTTATATTATATTTGGTGTAATGTCTGAAATTAATGAACAGTTTATACATAAGTATACATGTATGTTTAATCCATATTATAGGTTGTTAAAACGAATATTATGTACCCTGAAGGGAACAGCCATAACCGCATCTCTGAAGCTGTGACCATTTGAACGCAACAAAATAAGTTCAATTGTAAACAATAAACGTCATAACTTTGACGAAAAATACGTTTGTCTCATTAACAAAAGAGACATGTAGTCGATCATCATGGTTTCCGCTAAGAGGAAGGAATACATTGGTTAGGAAGCATATTTGAAAATTCCGCCAAATGCTTGCTGTCTAAATTCGAACATTTAATTAGCGAAGAAAAAGATCCATAAGTCCCCGCCTCTTCTGTGTAAGATATTCACAAGGCCGGTCCCTCGAGCAATGGGATCTATATGAATTAAACGTAAGTTTTTTTTTCAATGGAAATGAATGGCGAAATTGTAAATATTTGTTTTAACATACAAGCGTTCATGAGAAAAGAATAACAGTTTTGCACTATAGCCACCATGTACAGTGCATAAAACGTTATTATTTCCCGAGTTCACCGGTTTGAAGCTTCAACGGGTAGTTTGGAGGTCAGAGGAGGGGATGAGGAAGGAATGAGGAGGCCTCCTCATACTTCCTCATCCCTCCTCATCCCCTCCTCATTACCTCCTCATCCCCTCCTCTCAGCCCCATTCTACCCGTTGAAGCTTCAAAACGATGAGCGGGAGTCTGGAGTAGCAGGTCTTATCAAACTAAAAGGTAACGTCTGATAAAATCTTAGTCTCGCCTGATACTGCGATACCTCGTTGAAGTGCTATTGAGTTGAGTTGTGCCATACTACCTACTTCATAGGTAAGCGACAGGTACCAGTTTTGACTTGTCGTAAGCTTCTTAAAGCACACTCCTCCTCCACCTCCTCCTCATTTGAAGTTAGGGCGGCAACATGTACGTGTGCGATATTTGTAATAAAACGTTTAAACGGTGCGATGTTGTTGTTGTTGTTGTTGTTGGCGTACCTGTGCTTAACACTCACAGGACAGTTTGGTACAGACATTATTGTCTGTCAAGCTGGAGGATTACGTGCATAGCTGTTTCCAATTACCTCGCCATATAGGCAGCCATGCTCCGTCTTCAGAGGATTTTAAATATCCAATAAAGGGTATAGAGCTGCTATTCAATGAGATGAACCATATTGGCACACTCCACTAAACCAGGCCAGTAACAGAGTTGAACATAGCTTCCCATGAGCAACTCCAATCTGACAAAGTAAAGCTTTAAAGGTGCTTGATCTCGCATAATCCCTAAAGATGATTTGAGATCGGTTCTCTCTGCTCAAACGGATAACAACTTTTTTCTATTGGCCCCATTGGTTTAATTTCTTACCTATTGTGTTAGTGTGAAGCAACTGAACACTGTACAATGCCCAGTGAAACACACAACTAAGGTAAGAACTTCAGCCAAGGGCCGGAAACGGCGCGATAATATGTCACGTCATAAGAAACACTCCCATGTCGAGCAGCTGGAGGATTTAGACATGGAAACGTCAACATCCGAGACAGACGACGAAACCTCAGATGTAATGGAGGATGACACACGTCGACGCGACATGGACGAACGATACGATCCTTTGGAAGGCGTCATACAGAAAGCGTTTGAAAAGTCCGATGAAATATACCAAGAAGAGGTGGAGAAACTCATGAAAAGGAAGAAATTGAGCCGAAGCGACGCCGGGAGACGCGTCTACCATGACATGCGAAGTGTGTACAGGAAAGCGGTCATGTCCATATTCATGAACAGAATGGCTTGGTTTGAGGCCATTCAAAAGGATCGGATATACAAGGCCATCAAAAAGACCGTAGATAATCTGATCCAGTTGGACGACTACGATTATGAGGAAGCCTGGAAGAGCGCCATAGGTCAAAGAAAGTATCTCTTAGATAAGCTTTTGGAGGACTATGAACCGTGTGACCTAGTCTCTGAGGCGGTCGCTATCGACCAACAGGATCAGGAAATCGAAGCTTCGGAATCGGACGATTCCGTAGAGCAGGAAGGAGACGGTGCTGAAGACGAAAATTTGCTGGTGAAGCGGAAAAATTACAATATCCGTCCAAATTTTGTGTTCTGAGTGTTAATAACGAGAGTTAACTGACAGGGGGGTCTTTCGAGACATATGGTACAACTCCTAACAAAGGACAAATTAGTATGCCTTGAGTGTTATTGATAATGATGTGATTTGATGGTATTGTTAGATTTATACTTAACTCTAGAAAAAAGCAAGAACAAAAAGTGTAAATTGCTGCGCATGTACTCTGTTCGATAGTAATAAAATATAACACATTTTAACATAACAATGTTTGGTTTTGTATTATTTCCCTTGGGCCTTGACGAGAGTTCCTCCACGTTGTGTGGCCTGGATATAGTATTCCTTCCAACATGAAAGGCTGTGCTATAACTGAACGCTCTCATACAGTATGTGTATGCTTGATGATACAATCTCGGGGACCTAGTCTGATCAAGGTCAACATTGGTTTTTAAAAGTCTTCAATAAACGCCAATAGCATAAGATGGGTTAATAGTATATACTAGTATACCCCTTCTTACAAACGCAATAAAAAGATGTGATGATACAGTCAATTTTGTATGCAGTCATGACGAACAGAAGTAAGACACTCTCTACAGACAAGTGCCTGCTGCATGCGGGTTGAAAATAAAGGGATGAGAGGCAGCTCAAACGTATTCGATGGGAGAGGAATTTTGAATTCCAAACAGCATTGCGTGGTGAAAATGTGTTCTCTGTGACATTTAACCTTTCAAACTGTAAATACAAGGGTTGACTGTCAAATCTCGCAACGCTTCGCTGAAAAATATACCCTGTCGCTTTAATAACGAGTATACATATTCAGAGTAAAGTATCGTCTGCTTTAAAAGTGTCGTCTTTCAATACGTTCAAACGTGCGTTGTTATTTTTTGGTGATTGGACTGAATCCTATGAATTCTGATGAGGGGACTGCGTGAGACAGCGTTTGATCTGGATTCAACCTGTTTGCCCATGTCCTCAAGTCACGCTCAGAAAGATAAGGGTTAAAGCTGATATACTAACACTAGCAGTTTTTTAACATGTCATAAACCGAACATAAAAAAACACTTTCGTATTAGGACTCGTAAAAGACTCACGCTTGGATGCTTAGGGGTAAGACAACATTCCACCTGTCCATTTTAGCTCGCCTGAACATCGAGTCCTATGAAAACGCGACATTGGACAGGTCAAGCCGAACCTTGACCCCTCCGCCCGGTGCCGAGTTTAGGTTTTGTCGGGCGGGATGCGCCGGATCCCGAGTCCGTAGGAGCGAGTCCGAGGGGGGGGGGATTAGCCGAGATCGCTGAACCGTGACCCCTTCCGGTCCCCTGCGTGTCTGACCACGCGATGTTCCCCCTTTTTTCCCGGTCACGTGGGCTGTGCGTTTCCGGTCACGGGGTGTCTGAGAACAGCGCACAGCAAACTGTGCAGCAGGCGTCCTTATACCACTACTAATATTATCTATCAAGTAAAATAAGTATTACAAAAATAAACAAATATGTTTGTGAACTTCTTTTTGTTATAACAAGAATTTTTTAACACTTTTGAACATAAAAGTATTTTTCCGAAACTGAATTTTACTTTTTTATAAATTAACAAATTCAGAGGTTTAGGCAAGATTTGATTGTCATCGTTTTGATTGAACAAAAAACTATTTGATGCCAGCTTAGCCAATTAAGGTGTTTAAAGCCCATGCGCCACGACTCGTTTCCGTTAAATATGGTGACGGATATCGATACACATATATAGTCGAGCCTCAATATATCGAAGTCGGTTTTGTCGAACATACCCATATTTCAAAGTTACAACGTGGCTCAGCCACGTTTTAACTTTGAAATATGGATATGTTGGACTAAACCGAGCATTAAATAATGCAGTTCATTTGTCGAACGTTGTGATAGTTCGAGTTAAACGAGTTCGAGATATCGAAGTTCGACTGTATATTGAACTCATTATTCTTGTTGAAACAAGTTTCAACCAATCTACCCAATCGCAGCTCGATCAATTCCACACAAGTGACGAAAAGCACATTTTCTTGTCTATTTGGTCTGAGTATCAATTCGCCTTGATTGATTAGTCTAGTGTAAACGAGTAGAGATACTGATTTTACATGTACTTAGCACTTCCTCTAGACCTCTACCAGTGGCACAATCTTTATTTACGAACAGTTTGGATTCAGATTAGACGCCGCGTAACGCGGCGTCTTATCAGGATCCAAACTGCTCGAAACACGTACTGTATCACAGGCGCGTCGCGGGGTCTATAACATTGGGGTCAGATTTTTATGGACAATAGCAAAGGGTGGGGGTCCAGGGGGCCGCTAGGGTCCCTGGTGGTTCCAAGGCAATGCCTTGGCCGGGTCCCCTGAAGCTTTTGAAATTATGCATTTTCAAGACCTAAAATGACCGATTTTGAGACTCTACAAAGACAGATTTTTTGTTACAATTTGGGAGAAAAAAGTATGACAAACATAGAATCTGGACTGACTTAGCACGCGGTCCGTCGTCTGAAGACATTGGGGATAGTATGTACACCGACACCGTTTAGCTTTTATGTGCAAATACAATGTTAACAAAACTGGTTCTTAAAATTGCTACCACGCATGTGGTTGTTTCGAACACATAATACTCCATTTCATTATTATGGTTTAACATGTATTTGCAGGTGACAATCAGTGCAGACTCTGTGCAGATGGTTCTTACAAGAGCTCCCTGATCTGGTTGTACATTGGCTGCATAGGTTACAAACAGTGCAAAGATAAGTCGGGATTTACACTGCTTGCATATGACAAGACTTAGTGTACATTCCTATGAGGGACTGTTTGTAAATGAAGCATACACGCGTATATAGATCTATATGAAGTTTTCACAGTATGATCTGTTTTCAAATCGAATTCAGACAGAGGGTACCGTGCAGGCAGACAGACAAACAGACAGACATACATGGATTTTTGCATACATACCACATCATAACGAAGCAACGAGTAGGACTGGAACTACTGTGAGTTAAATGAGCTTAGTAATCTTTTGGTAAGAAAAAGCCTGAACTTATATTAACTTAGTTCATATAAGTTCAGGCGTTTTCTTACCAAAAGAGCGCTTTTCAATTTGAAGTTAAATTCGTGAGGTTTATTAGCTACCAACATATTGAAGAGATTCTAAAGAATGGGTAAACCAATATTTCTTACGTTTTTCTCGAGTAATAACAATTTTTCATAAATTTCAGTTTCATTAAAGCCTAAGTTATTCCCGTTCTCTTGTTTCTATCTTTCATATTAACTGTTTCTGACCTTCCTATAATTTTAATTACTCTTCTTTTCCTATAGCAGACCAACGCGCAATAATAGTCAGTTGTGACGACAGCGCCAACCGTGAGGATGCAGATGTATATTAAAGAATCGCACAAACAGTTTAAGAACTAGCCGTATAATTGTCATAAATCAATTACAACAGGCATTAGCCACCAGTCTGTAACCAATCAATTAGAAAAAGCATTGACCACCCGCCTGTATATGCCACTCATCTATAGGGGGATTAACAGTTTATTGCCAATTAAGGTACTTCGCATATGCGCGTAGTTTCCATACGATTGTTATGAAAATTGTCATGAAGAATGATAATAGCCTAAGAAACAATGTGTGTAAATATAGGCACAATTTATCGTGTGGTTTGTCTTTAAGATCTTTTTTCTGACAAAAACCTAGAATTTTGATGATTTTATTTTTCTTAAAAATGAATAAAGCTAATGACTATAATTCTCGCCCAATAAGTAGTCCACAACATTCATTACAAGAAAAGCTAAAAACATTTTGAATAAAGGTGTTCAGAAAGATGTTATCAGCTATTCAAATTTTGCAAAATGCTAAAAAATTGAATTACAAAAAACTGACTCATTCAATGTATATTTGTTTTCATTTTATTCAAATATATGGTTGATGAACTAGTCAGTGGGAAAAAATTAGAAAATATTACAGTCAGGATTTGTTGTAATAACATATTTTCTTATTAAAATGTGGGATATTTGTTGTTTAGATACAGTTACCTACCTTAGAATTAAAACTTTGTCATTAAAATGCATTATTATTTATTCATGGACTTGCATACAAGGTTTATTATATTGTTTGAACATAATTATAACGGGCAATATCGATCTTGAAAAGGTTAGCGTATTGATAAGCTTCAAGGTGTGGCTTTATAGTTCGATCAAATCGTTTACATGTATACCGATTAAATTGACTTGTAAGTCATTAAACTAAAACGTACAAGTAAGTGGACATATACTTGGACCGTAAACATCACTAGTACTAATCATCGAAGACTAAACATAACATGTCTCTTGATTACTGCGTTATGGATTGACAAGTCAATAAATCGGCCACTAAAAAAAAATATTTGGATCGGATGGGTCCCGAACCTATGACCTTTGGATTGCTAGTCAACCACTATAGTCAACCACTATACTAACTGCGCTATGAAGGATTATACTAATTTATATCAACATTTCCTTTACATAAATTTTCTAGTATAAACACGTACGAAAAAAGTCTGTGTCGTCCAGACGCATATCCGCTCGCCCGCAAGACCGACTTCCGGTGGCGAAAGGCCTTAAAGATAACGGTGTTATCGGGGATCGCACCTAATGTTCTGTAATACACATGTCATAAAGCGGATGTGTAAACTGCTGAAGTTGGCATTCGCTGTGTTTGCCACTTTAACAGAAATATGTTGCTTTAGACAAATTTACGAAGAAAACAATCGCCGTTGCTTGCTGAAATATTTGGGCGGCGATCACCGCCCTTGCCGTCCCAGGAGCGGCGCCTCTGTATCACCTTTGCCTTGAATTTGGCATAAAAGTGCAGACGACAACCTTTCAGAAGACGACAGTTAGGCAGCGGAAAAGAACATTTTCATAGTGAAGTTGTTTTTGCAAACAGTTTGGTTCGTCATCAGATGATTGGTTGCCCGACGTCCGATCGCAAAACAAATGTGTGACATATCAAAGTTTCATCAGTGAAAGTGATTTAAAAAGAAAAATGAGAAATACAACCAGACGTCAATTTAAACAGGTGATAAACGGGTAGTTAAATGCTTATTGGGAATCTTTCCTTTCTGTTTTCCTTTCTTCTCTCCGTCTTTCCGTCTCATTCTCTTTTATAACGTTGCTACTCTGTCTTTAGTATTTGAGTTTGCTACTGACCAACTACGAAAATATAGTGGACATATCCTTAGCAAGCCCGGCCGATTTTGTACACATAACACAGACACTACTGGACTAGTTTGGAGCTCATTTTCTGAATAAACACTACACTCTGACATCTCAAAACTACTCTTACGTGTCAAAACGAAACTGAAAGTGACAATCTATTTTTAGAGGCGCTATATTTAAGTCGCGTTCCCGCAATGCGCGAATTAATTAAAAAAAAAAAAAAAAAAAAAAAAAAAAAGGGTATCCTGAGCTCAGTTTGAGCTTTGTGAGCTTTGTGTTGACATGTCAGTGTTACTGAATTCCAGCATGAGTGCTATTATAACGGGTTTTGACAAAAAGGTCGAGTACATTTTAAACCGAAAGTAGAAAGATGGACCGTTTCGGCCCCTCTGGCATTCGCCTTTTTCCAATATTGCAAATTTGTGTCTGGATCCATTTTGGATGCTGCCTGAAAGTGTCACATTTTGCAGGAGACCATTGATATTCTAGAAATAGGCAGTGCCGAACCTGGCCTTTCAGAAAAGTCATCCAACGCGATGTGCGAATCATAACTTTTCATTCTACGGAAGCCAAAATGTGCCATAAACGTCAAAACGTTTTAATACGTTATGGGCGTGGAAAGGATATGGGGAACATCTAGAGATGCCGAATTTTCGGCTTTTAAGCTTTTATCGTCGTGTAATGGTGACTTTGTAGCGAAAGAAGGCAAAAGTATGGCATTTGTAGGGAAAAAATGGATTTTCCCCATATCCTTAGCAAGCCCGGCCGATTTTGTACACATAACACAGACACTACTGGACTAGTTTGGAGCTCATTTTCTGAATAAACACTACACTCTGACATCTCAAAACTACTCTTACGTGTCAAAACGAAACTGAAAGTGACAATCTATTTTTAGAGGCGCTATATTTAAGTCGCGTTCACGCAATGCGCGAATTAGTTAAAAAAAAAAAAAAAAAAAAAAAATAAAGTGGATCCTGAGCTCAGTTTGAGCTTTGTGAGCTTTGTGTTGACATGTCAGTGTTACTGAATTCCAGCATGAGTGCTATTATAACGGGTTTTGACAAAAAGGTCGAGTACATTTTAAACCGAAAGTAGAAAGATGGACCGTTTCGGCCCCTCTGGCATTCGCCTTTTTCCAATATTGCAAATTTGTGTCTGGATCCATTTTGGATGCTGCCTGAAAGTGTCACATTTTGCAGGAGACCATTGATATTCTAGAAATAGGCAGTGCCGAACCTGGCCTTTCAGAAAAGTCATCCAACGCGATGTGCGAATCATAACTTTTCATTCTACGGAAGCCAAAATGTGCCATAAACGTCAAAACGTTTTAATACGTTATGGGCGTGGAAAGGATATAGAATAAAAAGGTGACGAGGCTATTTACCACATACAGTATTCCCTCCCTTTAACGGCCCTCCCAACAACGTCTCCCTCCTTACAACGACCCTTGCCGCTGTTCCCCAAACGAAACATGTATGTCAAACTTTTTTATGGTTGCAATACAGCCTATTTAAAATTGCCGTCTTCAGTTGTATATAAGTGGACATTTTGATAGAATAAATATAATGACTAGTGACTAACAGCTTGAATCCAGATCAGACGCCGCGCTACGCGGCGTCTGATCTGGATTCAAGCTATTTGCAAATGTAAGCCTAGTCTTAATGTTCCCTCCCTATAACGACTCCCTCCGAACAACGCACACACTTTTTGTCTCCCATTGGGTGTCGTTGTAGAGAGGGAGCACTGTATCATCACTTATTTTGACTTTTAAAAGTTAGATGAGTTGGATGAAAAACAAAAAGGCCAAAGCGCTATTAAAATCTGACACTCATTGTGCTTTAATACAAACCTATTTTCCTTCAATATTTGCAATACATGTAAGTTAAATAGTCGCCTTTTTCCTCCTGTTAAGACGCTTAAATTACAAAGTATGCTAGCAGAGAGGGAGGCCATTGTTTTCACATTTCTTCTCTGCAGATAAATTGACAGAGTGACGATCGAAACTAACTCAAGTAACAACAATAGTCTTTTAAAACTTGACAGTCTGTTTTAAAGGTGAATATTGTGTTCACTTTGTAATGTTTTGGAGGAACATGATGATGTTTACCCATTACACCATAGTCTGTTTCTAGTTTTAAAAACAGGTGACCACTTATAACAGGTAAGGGTGCATTCTGCTTTACTTTCAACCTTCTTTAAGCTACCATATACTAAGATATAGTAATTATTTCTAACAGTACAAAGTCATGCCTGTATAAAGCGGATATATTTTCTCTTCAGTGGAGGAATAGATTCAAGTCGTAAAAAGGTTTTTATTGGGTAATGGGTCTAAACTGATTTTGTCGAATTACAGCCATTTTGTACGCGTGTGCTAGTAATGGGTCACAGCATGACTGTTCTAATTCATTGACAAGGCCAAAACGTAGAGGCGGTCAAATAAATTACTCTAGCCAATCCCATCGAACTACTTATATAATGTCTATACTTATTAGATAAGGGAAGTCGCTAATGTTGTTATTTTTGGGCCCGATCCCCGTTTCTTCATTTAACTATTAAAACCTGTTTAACCATTTGAACCCTAGCAATGAGTATACTGGTCATTTACACACAGTATACAGTGAAACCCCTCTAAACCGGAACCTCTAAATACCGGAATTCTCTCTAAACCGGACAAAAAGTTGGTCCCGTTTCCAACAATTCCTTATTTGAACCAATTACACCATAAATATGCCCTTTTACGCCTTTGATTTATTCCCACGCTGAATATGTATCATCTGAAATATTTTCTGTATTCTAGCAGATGATAGCTTAAAAGCAGGTTGAAAGTAAAGCAGAATGCGCCTTATAGCGCATTCTGCTTTACTTTCAACCTGCTTTATGTGATCAGCTATTTTCCATACTAGAAACCCCTCTAAACCGGAAACCCCTCTAAACCGGCCATTTATGCTGTCCCCACACATGTCCGGTTTAGAGGGGTTTCACTGTACCTGTAAACAGTACAATTGGCCTGTGCAAGCCGTATAAACCAAAGGGGCCATCTGATCTGAGTCTGAACTGGTGGTCATTTGCAATACATTGAAGAAAACACTTCTTAATACAAATATCGACTAAGTAATGAATAAATAAGGTTAATTTTAGTTTCAGGGATGTGTGAGTTCAACTACAGAGGAGAATACGTTATTATTTCCTTACAGTGGAGAAAACGTTATTCTTTCCCAATAAACGCGTTTACGCTAAAACTATTATTTGCACTGCAAACAGTTTGGAGCCAGATCAGACGCCGGGTAACCCGGCGTCTGATCAGGCTCCAACCTGTTTGCCACCAAGATAAACATGAATTATCAGAATTGTCAAACAATTGTACTTTTCTACGTTTTAGTGTTTTGCGTTTGCGTACGTTTGCGTTTAAACGGGAAAGAATAACAGATTCTCCACTGTATAAACGCGTTTGCGCTTACATTATTATTTCAAATACAAATGCAACGCCTGATCAGGTGGTTCCTTCATGAGCCCTCTAAATGACCCCAGATCGTAAAAAAGTACCCCATCGATTTGCAGTAGAATGACCCCCTCACGCAGAGAAATACCCCCCCCCCCCAGGTGGTTCCTTCATGAGCCCTCTGATCAGGGTCTACACTATTAACATACGACAGGTGAACT
The DNA here is from genome assembly GCA_922989275.2 of Gari tellinella. Classification (NCBI taxonomy): domain Eukaryota; kingdom Metazoa; phylum Mollusca; class Bivalvia; order Cardiida; family Psammobiidae; genus Gari; species Gari tellinella. Next base: position 39,116,437 of record OV277871.1, read on the forward strand.
TTTGACAGGTACACTATATACTGTACATGTATCAATGACGAGTATACTCGTCGCTAGGGTTGAAGTTATCAAAACTGTTTGCAGAAGACTTTTGTAAGCCGTATCGGCTTTGCAGGGTGAGTACAGCACATGCGCCATGGCTCGTTTGCGTGATATCGTATTCTGCTTCAATATGGTGTTGACTATAGACACAGTGAAACCCCTCTAAACAGGACATGTGTGGGGACAACATAAATGTCCGGTTTAGAGGGGTTTCCGGTTTATAGGGGTTTTAACCCATATAGTGTTTCTAGTATGGAAGATAGCTGATCACTTAAAGCAGGTTGAAAGTAAAGCAGAATGCGCTTTAAGGCGCATTTTGCTTTACTTCCAACCTGCTTTAAGCCGTCATCTGCAAAAGAAAATAGAAAATAGGAGTAAAAAGGAGTAAAAAGAAAAAGCATATTATGGTGTAATCGGTCATAACAAAGGAGGGTTGGAAACGGGGCCAAGTTTTTGTCCGTTTTAGAGAGAATTCCGGTATTTAGAGGTTCCGGTTTAGAGGGGTTTCACTATATACTATTATTCTTGTTTGACTGGAATCAATTTTCAATCTATCTACAATCGTTTATATCGCAGCTTAAAATGACTACAGTGGAGAATCTGTTATTCTTTCACAATAAACGCGTTTACGCTAAAACTATTATTTGCAGTGCAAACAGTTTGGAGCCAGATCAGACGCCGGGTAACCCGGCGTCTGATCAGGCTCCAAACTGTTTGCCACCAAGATAAACAAGAATTATCAAGATTGTCCAAAAGTTGTTCTTTTCTACGTTTTAGTGTTTTGCGTTTGCGTACGTTTGCGTTTAAACGGGAAAGAATAACAGATTCTCCACTGTTACTCGTAATTTATCTGACTATTGTAAACGAGTAGATATATTAATGCTACTGAATAATTTCAGACACAATGGTCGTCTGCTTTCCTTTCTCAAATTCAAAGTTTAGGTAAATTGACCAAAGTAATATAGTAATGAAGGGTTACATATCTAACATTAAATAAAGTAGTGATATCGGTAACATACATACACTGCCCCCAGTTGCCTGCCTCGTGTACAGTGCTCCATTCCTACAGTGGTCCTCCAAACAACGATTCCTTCCTTACAACAACGCTTGTCACTGTTCCCTTAACTAGACAAGTATGTCTAACGCTTTCACTGCTCCAAAACCGTCTGCTTAAAATCGTCGTCTGCTGTTGTTCTCAATGCCACATAATTTTATTGCACTTTTGTCCTAAAAACCCTAAATGACGAATGACAAACAGCTTGAAACCGGACAAAAGAGTGACAAACAGTTGAATCCAGATCAGACGCCACGTTACGTGGCGTCTGATCTTGATTCAATCTGTTTGCAAAATGTAAGTCAGCGTCCCTCTATATAACACCTCCCTTCGACCAACTCGCACAATCGTTTTATCCCAATTGGGTGTTGTTGTAGAGAGGGAGAACTCCTGCATGCCGTGTGCCCTGTCCTAAGCAGTCAACTGTCTTCAAAGAATATATAGCCCATTCCTAGAACAGATATAAAAACCTTTATACATGTACATATACATTTTTTTCCTTAGAACATAATATTATAATAATTTTTTTTTAGACTGATACTGTAGTCCAAAAATAGAGTCAAATTTCAACTCATTCCCAAACAAATTTCCTTACTCTCACTATCTCTCTCTCTCTCAAAAATAAATCTCATCTCATGTGTATAAAATGTATGTTATGTAATACGAAATTGTATAGTATGAAACATTATGAAATAAAATTCATTACAAAAAAAAATGTCTTCAATGATCACTATGCTTCTTCATGCAGTGGTCGCCAAACCCTTAATATCTTTTGTGGGTATTTGTCATCCTTTTGGACTCTTCTAGTACAGGCAGTTTGAACCAGTCTACTGTTTTATCTTTGATATAACAAAAACACGAATGAAACTATCAAACAGTGCATACCCTGATCAGAGGGCTCCTATAGGAGCCCTCTGATCAGGGTCTACACTATTTGCATATGTAATCAGGAATCTTTACTGAGGGCTGGAGGGTTGAAAGGGCTAATACAGGTTTGACTACACATGTCAATAATAAGGATGTAGCGTACCAACCGTAGGATTGACGGTCAAGGTTAAATTGGCAAGACATTGACTGATCGTCGCGTTGGCACAAACTTACAACAGCGCACCGTCGTTTGTGTTATAAAACATCCTTATCATATATATTTTTGTCTACCTAAGAGTTGTCTATCAAGGACCTCCTTTGACATAATACAGTAGAGAATGTGTTATTCTTTCCCAATAAACGCGTTTACGCTAAAACTATTATTTGCAGTGCAAACAGTTTGGAGCCTGATCAGACGCCGGGTAACCCGGCGTCTGATCAGGCTCCAAACTGTTTGCCACCAAGATAAACATGAATTATCAGAATTGTCCAAAAGTTGTTCTTTTCTACGTTTTAGTGCTTTGCGTTTGCGTACGTTTGCGTTTAAACGGGAAAGAATAACAGATTCTCCACTGTATGTGGTGTTTGTCCTTGTGAATGCCTAGAAGCTATTGAAGTTGATTCTATCATTCCTTAATTTAAGTGTCAACTTGACATTTAACTCTACCGGTTTTAAGGCAGTTATGCAACGAAGGTTGACAACAAAGTTCACATTTCGAAGCTTAAAACCAGAGGCTGAGGTCAAGGTCAGGGTTACAGTGATTAAAGTTATAACATAGGTTAAATTTCTTGTTGATGCAAGTATGGACGCTGTAGGTCAAATAGTATAGCACTTGTAAGCACTTTTCACAACTACAATGCACGTTTTGAAACTTTAACTCAGAAGTTGGGATCAGGGTTAATGTCAAAGGGGTACACAAATAGTGTTCGTTGTTCGGAGGGAGTCGTTATAGGGAGGGAAATTCGTTTTCATTTGCACACAGCTTCAATCCGCGGCGTCTGATCTGGATTCAAACTGTTTGTCAATCGTCATAAAGTTTTTTACTGTCAAAATGTCCAATATGAAACTTTGAGAAAAACAGTAGACGACAACTTTAATCAGACGATATTGCAGTAGTAAACGCACATGACACAAAGTGTCCCGTTTAGGGAGCTGCGGAAAGTGTCGTTATAAGGAGGGAGTCGTTGTTGAGAGGACCGTTGTAGGAAGGGAATGCTGTAATATGTTCACATGAATTGAAACCAGGCTGAGATACTGGTCAAAGGTTATCATTTTTGAAATGGATGAAAAGGTCTTTTTTCACGATAAGAGCGCTCGGAGTCTTGTTGAACATTAACTGAGAAATTCGGTTAGCTTTTATTTAGATTGGTTCCTGTCACCCAGTGTTGATATAATCCAATATGGACGCCGTTGATACCTTTCTTACTAATTTCTACTTACATGTATATGATTTTTCTTGATTTGAAAGGATATGCAAATCATTTTTGTGTATTTCCATGTTATTATGCCAAACATAATTCATGCGGATATATCCTGAAGTTGACAATGCTTTAACAGGACAAAAAGTGGCCTGTGTTGACCACAATAGATTCCAAGGTGTTTATTTGGTCTGGATTGAATTTGTCAGATATGGATAACTATAAGGATATATGTGCCAAGAAAGTGGATATTTCTTTACAAAAGTTGAACATATTTATTCTGACTTAGTATCAAAATAAATTTACATAATGTGTAGCACTATATAAAAGCCTATTTTTGTATCCGGATATGTATTGTACATAAACACATATTTGTCACTAGTTTTCGCGTGTTAGTGGAAATTGTTATTTTCAGTTGATAATTATTATGCGTATCAATGGAGAATATATGTGTCACCTGGCCATAAAATGGTATATCAAACAGGGTGTTTAATAAGTGTTTTAAAGCATGTGTCATTTCATTTTTAAATCTGCGGAAACAAATGTGGGACTTAAGTTTACCAATTAATGGCATAACAAGCGCCGGAAGCTAAATACCCTTTTATTTATTTAACGGGTTCACTGTGGAGAAACTTTGATCTTAACGAAGCTGTGTTTTCTTTTTACAATTGCGATGAATATACAAACCTCAGTGCTTAAGAGAAGTCAAATATTTGATGAAAATAAAAAACGTGATTTTATCAGACGAGAGAGAAACCGTGTCTCCAAATATGTGTCCATTATTTTTCCAGCGTCATTGATTTTAATGATTTAATAGGTATTCATGTTAGCTGCTACAACAATGACAAATGCTGCTGTTAAGGGGCATATGCATTGCGTTCTGGACTATTGGAGACAGTATGGCAATGTTATATTCCTCAACCTGTACAATCTGTGATAGATAATCAAAATCAAGGGGTCGATCGAAGAAGGAGTATCCGGGAAAATACGAAACAATGATATCAATTAAGGTAATATAAAATGATGCTCCTCTGTGAAGTGATGACAAGCGTCATATGATTGCAAGGACACAGTTATAAAAGATGTATGATATAAATAGGGATAATAGTATTCTTGAAAAGAAGCTAAATCAGGCCAAGATTAATCGCAATCTGACCATGCGTGGTATGTTCTCAAGGATCATGTTTCTTAAACACTAATAGACTCAAAAGGCGTCGATATTTTAACTTCCTTTCATAAATGCTACATTGATGTTCTCAATCAATGTTGCATCTACTCACAAGCTATAGGTCTTGGTGACATGACTAGCTGGGGTTTCCCGCAATTGAAGTTCATTAAAAGATTTAACAAGAGTGGAAATATTGTATCCCGATATATGCAAACCCGAAAATGTGGTAAAAAGAGCAGGCTTTGACATCAATTTAATTGCACAGGCAACATCTTTTTTGCACGGCTGAATCAAGGACCTAGAAAAACCAATGAACTACCCGAACCCTTAACCACAAGACAACTTGGTGTGATTATCAAATTTGCTATTATTACTTCTATGCAAATAGTTTAACTTCTAGACTGATATCCATTGCAGGCTTGTTACAGTAAATTGAAAGTTATATACTTTGAGTGTTTAAAGTGTAGGTTTCATCATATGAACTAAGTGCACGTATATTTTTGCACCCAACAGTTAATATCGATGAATCATAGAAACTGTAATTAGATGATATGTCAATTGAAATACCTTGCTTTCTCTTACTTTTAAACATTTATAAGCGCATCTGGTTGGGCGTTTTAATTTTCACTCAGGAATATGAAACACAAGTACTCGTATAACTATAGTATATCTATTACGTTGACTTATATAACATGTATATACTCTTACATATACATGGACCACTGCTTTACTAATAGGTACAGTGCCAAGTGAAAGAACAGCATGTTTGGTCAAGGCTTTTAATGTAACACAATACATGCTCATGAAGCTGTTGCAGGTCTTGGACAAATAAAAAAATAGGACATCATCTCAATTTGGGTATTGAAATCAAAAGCCTAACCTTTCTAGAGAGGTTATTTATATTCTTAACCATAAGGGTTATAGCATAAACTTCATGGAAGTAGAAAAACTGGTCAAAAATGTCCTACGCCAGACCAGTTGTCAAACCAGTTGTATAGAGAATATTTGGTGACTAGCTTTGAATGAGAAATGTTATCTGGCAAGGCGTATGAATATATCTGGTGAGCCGCAGGCGAACCTGATATTTTCAGAAGCCGAGCCAGATAACAGTTCTCATTCAAAGCTAGTCACCAAATATTCTATTTATCCTTGTCACAATAGCAATATATATAGAGAATGGTTTTTTTAGCGCTAGAGTCATTTTTGCTCTAAGATTCTCGCTAAAGAACTAGAAATGTTATTGTAGGAAAGCGCGCTATTATATAGATGACGTCGGTGACGTCACATCCTGGTAACGTTGAAAAGAAATAAAAGAACCTTTAACAATCTAGTGTATTTTTACTCAGGACATCTAAAAGGTGGACGATTATAGAAGTATCGCAGCAAGCGACTTGTGCGTACTCTCAAACATTTGAATGCAACGAATACTTCGAATAAGCGTCGTTACACGTCAGGATTCTGTTGATAAGAGATTTAGAATATTTTTACTAACAGCGGGAAAAATGAGCGTCTCGGTGTAAAAATTGTTCCGGCTACAGGTCATGTGACCACTTGACATAATAACATCGGTCATGTGACCACATAGCATAATAAAGCAAAGTTTATCTGTCACCCCTTTATCCGTCAGGAAAATAGGCACATGACAGGATAAATAGAGAATATTTGGTGACTAGCTTTGAATGAGAAATGTTATCTGGCAAGGCGGATGAATATATCTGGTGAGCCGCAGGCGAACCTGATATTTTCAGAAGCCGAGCCGGATAACATTTCTCATTCAAAGCTAGTCACCAAATATTCTATTTATCCTTGTCACGGTAATAAAATAAAAAGAGAATGCTTTTTTCAAAGCTAGAATCATTTTTGGTCTAGATACGATTCTCACTTTAGAACTATGTTTATCTAAGAAAGCGCGCTATTATAAAGATGACGTCAGTGACGTCACATCCTAGTTACGTTGAAAAGGAATTAAAGAACCTTTAAAAATCTAGCGTTTTTCACTTAGGAAATATAAAAGGTGGACAATTATAGAAGTATCTCAGCAAGCGACTGGTGGCGCGTACTCTATAACGCTTTGATTGCATCGAATAGTTCGAATAAACGTCGTTACAGGTCGGATTCTGTTGAAAGAGTTTTAGAATACCTTTCCTAACAGCGGGAAAAATAAGCGTCTCGGTGGGAAAAAATAGTTCCGGCTACAGGTCATGTGACCAACTGACATAATAACATCGGTCATGTGACCACATAGCATAATAAAGCAAAGTTTATCAGTCACCCCTTTATCCGTCAGGAAAATAGGCACGTGACAGGATAAAACAATTTATCCGGAGTTGCCATTTTAAACTCACTTAATTCAGTGCTAATTTCAGTTTTCAGTTCTTCTACAGTCATGTAGTTTATGCGATGACTCATATGTTTCAGAAATTCAGAATATTAATAAACTTCTAGAGTCGGTCAGATGTTTGATACCAAGACCCATAGTGAGGTGCTTTCCCTTTTCCCCCATGACTTGCATCCCACAACAAATGGCACAGGAAGCAGTCTTGCCCAAATCAACTGCTCTTTCAGTTCTCACTGCACCTAAAAGTTATTGCATGTATATGTCTAGAATAGAATTATTATTCCTATTTGTGATCACATGAATACCACATTTTCGTGCTGAAGATCATTTATTGTCACTCTCAGAGCAGCATCATGATTAATATATTTTGATGATTGCTTCCACCGTTTCGCAGGATACTCCTTCTTAGATCGACCCGTTGGTTTTGATAATTTATCATAGAGCACAGAGGTTTGGTGAATATTACAGCAGAACGTAGTTGGGGTGATAGCCCAACTGTTTAATATACACCATAACGCAATGTTTACTATTTTGTATCCTCTGTGTCTGTTTGTTTCGCAACATCCCAACAGCAGTGACAATGCTGTAGCAGATCATATTGAATCAACAAGGACGCTGGAAGAATAATGGACACATATTTGGAGAAACTACACTTCTCGCGTCTGAAAAAGTCACGTTTTAATTTGTGCCTAGGTATTTTCATCAAATGGTTTGACTTCATTTAAATACTGGGGTTTGTCAATGTGCCATACACACTTCCTCGACTTAGTAATGTCTATCTTCCAGTCAACTACATAGCACTTGTGAAAGATCAAATCAGCATTGCTCAAATCACGGGTTTTCCTCCGTGAATCCATCAAATTAGTAAAAAGCGTATTAAGCTTCGGTGCGGTTTTTGTACCACTACTTAAGTGGTGAACTTATGTCCAACATTTTTAGCGTACATGTAGATGCAAAACATGAAATAACACATGCTTCGAAACACTTATTAAACGCTCTGCTTAATATATCATGATATGGTCAGGTAAACCTTTATTCACCATTAATATACATAATAACGTCGTTGAGAGAGGGAGTCTTTGTTGGGAGGGCCGTTGTAGGGAGGGAGTACTGTATAAAGCGTTTGAGCTGAGTCTGTGTTTGTTCTCAAGCATTTGATCGACATTATGTCTCGAACTCATTATTCTTGTTGAAACAAGTTTCAACCAATCTACCAAATCGCAGCTCGATCAATTCGACGCAAGTGACGAAAAGTATATTTTCTAGTCTGTTTTGTCTGAATATCAATGCGCCATGATTGATTGGTCTAGCGTAAGCGAATAGAACTACTGATGTTAGATGTACAAAACTCTCCAACTGCATGGGGCAATCGTCTTTATTTGTGAACAGTTTAGTTCCGGTTCAGACGCGACGTCTGATCAACATCCAAACTGTTCGACAAACGTACTGTGCCGCCATTAAATTTAGTCAATTATATTTCGAAACATTTGGCATAGTTTTTACAATAGAAGACCATTGTGTTGCGAAATGATTAATATTTTCACTGTCAGAGTCCACTTGCTGTTATACATAATTTAGATTGTCACTAGGGGCCCGTCTTTTTAATCGTTGTACGACAAAACGGTCGTAAGTCAAACATTTAGATGCTATCTAAATTTTAATAAATCCATCTAATCCTGTCTTGTGAAATCTGTTTAGAATCGTCTTTTCAGGACGATTCAAACGAGATGTCATAATAAAGGATTAGATTGAGAAAAAAATAATAATTGAGGTAGTTTGGAATCTGACATTTATGGAAGCACGCCAAAACTTAAAATTATAAAGAAATAAGACACAATACCAAAATGGTAAATTTTCATAATCAGAAAATAAACAAAACAAACATACACGAGTTCACGACAAAGCTCAATTAATAACATTTCAATTTCAGACTCGGTTGCATATAGCCTGTCTCAAATATCGACTCATGATAGATCCTATATAGTCTCACAGTAAAAGTTACAACTAAACGAATCAACACTCGTTTAACAAGGACATAACGAAATATGAGAAACCACTTCATAATGCCAACGGCGCTAGTCTTTTGTAAGATTGCCAATCCATTTCAGATTGCCTAACACAGGTTTTGTAATAGTATATGGATATTATTTCCATTATCAGCAATGTTATATTCTATCATAAGCTCTTTCGTGTATAGATCTGTTCGATATTTGTTGAGACAATGTCAAGAAGCTTCCAAGGATAATTACATAATGTTGAGTGTTTATTCTTGTCTAGAAATAATGAAATATCCATAAATCTATATAGTCTGCAGACATGACTACAGACAAGTATAAAATATGATTGAACAGTAAAACTCCTGTACAGCGATAAATTAATATAATAGGAGCATGGGGGTTTGTAAAGACAGAGTTCTGCTAAAGCATGAAAACGGTAACACAAAAAATTCAAATAGGAGATATCTGCATCGCTAGTGTCTTACATTAAAACGTCATCTCTCCAGGAAACTACATTGAATATTTCATTTGCAGATAGATGTACACACGATTGATTTAAATTATGTATCCTTTGCCTGCTGGTCACGATTTAACTGTTTTTTCAAGCAGTTTGGATCCAGATCAAATGAAGATATACGTGATATCAATTTGTAATACTGATGCTAACTAGGTGATAGTCAGCGTTTAGCAAATAATAATAAAACGTAAGTCCTGTCTGATTTTACAATTTTTAAATGGTTATATTCAATTGTGTTGTTAAAACGGATACTACAGTGCCCCCTCCCTACAACGGCTCTTACAACAACGATTATCTCCTTACAACAATGATTGCTGTTGTTCTCCAAACAAGACGTTTATGCCCGACCTTTTCACAGCTCGAATCGTCTGCTTAATATTTTCATCAGCTTTTTTTTCTCAAAGTCAAATAATGGGTATTTTGACAGAAGAAACGACGTAATGACGAGTGACAAACAGCTTGTATCTAGATCAGACGCTGCGTTGCAGCGTCTGATCTGGATTCAAGCTGTTTGTAAATATGAATAAATTTTCCTCCCTATAACAAAACCATCCGAACATGTACAACACACACACACTGTGTCTCCCATTTGGCGTCGTCGTAGAGAGGGAGCACTGTATTTCTGTATTACAGTGGAGAATCTGTTATTCTTTCCCGTTTAAACGCAAACGTACGCAAACGCAAAGCGCTAAAACGTAGAAAAGAACAACTGTTGGTCAATTCTGATATTTCATGTTTATTTTGGTGGCAAACAGTTTGGAGCCTGATCAGACGCCGGGTTACCCGGCGTCTGATCTGGCTCCAAACTGTTTGCACTGCAAATAATAGTTTTAGCGAAAACGCGTTTATTGGGAAAGAATAACACATTCTCCACTGTAGTATTGTCAACTTCTCTGTCCTTATGCCCGTCCGTATGATCGTCACGTTCGCCATCCCCCTATCCAACCTTTCTCTTTCTTATAATTGTATTTTCTTTACCCACTTTCTCTATATATATCTCTATTAATATCATTTTTTATCTGTCTCACCCCCATTCTTACATTTTTTTTTTAAATATCTCTTTATCTTTCTCTTTAGCTTATATATATATATATATTTCTCTTGCTTTTATCTCTCGCCCCCATATGTAGCAAACTGCCAGAACTTAATATCGCACAAATTTAAATAGAAACAAAACAAACTAATTATGTTTCGTTATATAAATGAGGTTCATTACCCGGTAAAGAAAGAAACAAATATTACGGACAAGTTTAGTCGCAGTTTTGTATTTTCTGAATATTGTTTGTACTAGTCTATCATAAAATAGATGTGTTAATTTGAGAGGTCACTTAGACGTTATGAAATATCATTGAGTGAGTCAACAATGTGACAAGAGTCTGCTTCAATGCGCCAGTACTTACATACAGTGGAGAAAACGTTATTCTTTCCCAATAAACGCGTTTACGCTATAACTATTATTTCAATAACAAACAGTTTGGAGCCAGATCAGACGCCGGGTAACCCGGCGTCTGATCAGGCTCCAAATTGTTTGCCACCAAGATAAACATGAATTATCAGAATTGTCCAAAAGTTGTACTTTTCTACGTTTTAGTGTTTTGCGTTTGCGTACGTTTGCGTTTAAACGGGAAAGAATAACAGATTCGCCACTGTAATTACATACTTACAGTGTTCCCTCTCTACAACGGCCCTCCCAACAACGACTTCCTCCTTACAACGACCCTTGTCGCAATTCCCTAAACGGCACAATTATACGCCTTTACTGCTGCAATGCCGCTTGCTTAAACTTGTGTCTGTTCTCTTTTTTCTTTTCTTTTTTTTTTATCAAAGTTACATATATTGATAGAATAAATATAATGACGAGTGACAAACAGCTTGAATCCAGATCAGACGCCGCGTTTCGCGGCGTCTGATCTGGATTCAAGCTGTTTGTAAATGTAAACCAATTCTTAATTTTCCCTCTCTATAACGAATCCCTCCGAACAACACACACAATATGTGTCTCCCGGAAACAAAACAAATCAATTATGTTTCGTTATATAAATGAAGTCCATTTCCCGGTAAAGAAAAAACAAACCCCACGGACAAGATTGAACGCAATATTTATTTCTGAATAATGTTTGTACAGTGGAGAATGTGTTATTCTTTCCCAATAAATGCGTTTACGCTAAAACTATTATTTGTAGTGCAAACAGTTTGGAGCCAGATCAGACGCCGGGTAACCCGGCGTCTGATCAGGCTCCAAACTGTTTGCCACCAAGATAAACATGAAATATCAGAATTGTCCAAAAGTTTTTCTTTTCTACGTTTTAGTACTTTGCGTTTGCGTACGTTTGCGTTTAAACGCGAAAGAATAACAGATTCTCCACTGTACTAGCCGTTTCTTTCCAAACATAGATGTGTTAACTTGAAGGGTCTCTTAGACGTTATAAACAGTCATTGAGTGAGTCAACAAGGTGACAAGAGCTTCCTTTAGTACGCAAGTACTTACATAGTATTTGCAATAGACAACGCTACCATTTTAGTTTTTATGTAAGTAGAACTTAAAATGTTAAAAACATGTTCTAAATTCGTTTTGGTTTTAAAATGCATAACAACTACATTGCGACATTTTTCACAGACAACAATTTGCAAAGCAGACGAAAGAGCGGTAAAGAAACATTTAACAGTTTAGTGTTGTACTACTGGTTGTTGAACGGTGCGTAAGACCATCCATGTCCCCTTTGTTCGGAGAATACTTCCTTTACTACATGTACATCAACTAGGGATGACCCGTCTAAAGACCCTAATTTAGTTTATTTGCCACCGAAATACCATCATAACACTTCCACATCGTAACGGTCAAAATGGAAGGGTTAGAGATCAGTCAGGATTCACAAGCCAACACGTCAGGGTACACACATGACGTTGACGAATTTACGTCACAAGACGTTACGTCAAGTCAATGCGTTCGAGAATTATTGCATTGGTCAGTAGAAGATGAGGACATAACACATAAAGATTTAAATACTTCTTTTTCAAAAATTAGGAAACAATACCGATCTACTACTTTTACAAACGCTGCTACATCCTCACATCACTAGTGTTTATCTATAGATCTAATGAAATCTGCAAACAATATTAGTTATACAGTTTCTTCACAGTGTATATGAGGATTTCTTCCCGGCTGAGGTAAATCATGTTGCCCGAGCCGTTAGGCGAGGGTTACATGATTTTACCAGCCGGGAAGAAATCCCCATGTACACTGTGAAAAAACTGTATAACGAATTTATTATACTGCAAAGTTTTCACTGTTCAAACGAAGTATTTCGGAATTTGTCGTGTACAGCGCTTATGATAAACTATAACAAAATCGCGCCAAAGCAGATAACGTTAAGCGTAAACTTGTGACGTCATATGTTTCTGACGTTGTTATTCATAAGAAAAATGGGCATATTCGGCGTCAAACTTTCCCAGAAATAATGCGACTGTTGAAAGATCCGAACAGCGAATGGTTCTTATCCGAAATGGAATTAAAACGGAGGATGCACGATTGAATGCACTCAATCCTGTCGAGCAGTCGGCCATCTTATTTTCTGCAAAGCAAGACCCAGGGACCTGTCAACCAATGAAAACAGCTGCATTTCCACCCTGTCAGCTCACAGGGTACATGGGATTATGTCTAGGGCTCGTTGACCAATGAAAAGTAAGGACTTTACTTTGCAGTATAATAATAACATCAGGTCAGGTTCCAAACAGTTGCAAATCAGATTTAAATATATCATAAACAATTTCAAGACAATTGTATTGTTTACTTTTAATTGTATTATTGCGTTTGGATTTGCTTTCGTGTAAACTAAACGTTTAAGGCAGTTCCCCACTTTCCGTGGTTTTCTTACTGTTTCTCTCGAAACTATTTCGCTGCCAAATTAATTGTAAGATTTTACCCCTTCACCGTTTCGTTGTCGTTGGCTTTAAATTTTGTTGTTTGCAAGATCGCTTCAGAGTAAGTTTTCAATGTATTATGACTTGTAGCATATCCATACGAGTGTCAAACAGTTTGGATCCTGACGCCGTAACGCGGCGTATGATCAGAATCCATACTGTTTGCAAACGCGCTCATTGGTGTCAATAAGGGTGAAAAGGGTTGAACGTGTTTCAGCAAAAGCTCCCGTACACTGCATTTCACAAACACTTATAAATGTCTCAGAGTTTCCCTTTAAATGACCAGAATTAAAACTACATTGGATAATCTGTTATTCTTTCCCAATAAACGCGTTTACGCTAAAACTATTATTTGCAGTGCAAACAGTTTGGAGCCAGATCAGACGCCGGGTAACCCGGCGTCTGATCAGGCTCCAAACTGTTTGCCACCAAGATAAACATGAAATATCAGAATTGTCCAAAAGATGTTCTTTCCTACGTTTTAGCGCTTTGCGTTTGCGTACGTTTGCGTTTTTAAAAACGGGAAAGAATAACAGATTCTCCACTGTAAATAACAATAAAATCGATAACTGTTTTTCCGCGACAATACTTTGAGACATACATAAATCGACCAGATCTACAAGACTTAGTATTAGCTCCTTCAATGTCATAACGTAATCTGGTTTATATAATTTGCATCTGATTTTACTGTTTAAATTTGATTTTTTTATGTGAATTGACTAAAATATTAACGAAATGAGTCTGGAATAATTTGGATCCTGCTCAGACGCAACATTATGCCACGTCGGAAACTTGTTTCAAATAATCACGGTTGTACTCAGGGTGTTGCAAGGAAGAGGTTAACACATATAAACCTAGCGACGAGTATACTCTAAATAACAAACAGTGTACCTGTGAGGAGTACACTTGTCCCATGCAAACAGAGTAGACCTTGATCAGAGGGCTCCTTAAGGAACCCTCTGATAAGTGTTTACACTGTTTGTCATTTTGCAATATATTGTTTAAATTAACCCTTTAACAGTGTACTTGCCAAGAGTACACCTTTTCCATACATGTATATTACAGAATACAATCCAAAGTAGTCATAAATTGCTTAAGTTATATTGAAAATTGAAAGTGTTCAGTAAACGTTCAAAGAGGATTGAGTCTCCTGGGAGTGAATTGGATTAAAATTTTGAGGTTGTTTTTATATAATTTTAAAATACGTATCTTTATTGTCATTTTTGCAGACGGCAATGTGAAAGCAGAAGATAGTACGACAGGAAATAATGTTAAACGTTATTAAAGTACTGTAGTGTGTGTAACCGCACCATTGTCAAATCCAACACTCCCTCTCTACAACGGACCTCCCAACAACGATTCCCTCCTTACAACGACGCTTGCCGCTCTTCCCTAAACAAGACAATTCATATGTTCAACCTATTCATGGCTGCAATGTCGTCTGCTTAAAATTGTCGTCTGCTGTTTTTCTCAAAATTACATAATGGACATCTTGACAGAAAAAATGTTATGACGAGTGACAAACAGCTTGAATCCAGACGCGGCTTCTGATCTGGATTCAAGCTGTTTGCAAAGTCAATAAGTCAATTTCCCTCCTTATAACGACTCCCTCCAAACAACGCACACACTTTTTGTCTCCCATTGGGTGTCGTTGTAGAGAGGGAGCGCTGTAGTTATCACAACGGTAGATCATTTCCCTAGACGATATATATCACACTTAACCCTTTCATGATCAAATTCATCGTGAGGTTTTTATCCCTTCACCGCCATATAGTATCGTTTCAAAGTTAGATTTAAGGCAGTATAACTTATGTAATTTCAAAACAAGTGGCAAACGTCCAGACAACAATAGGCATGATGCTGACCATTATCTCAATGGTGACGACAATGGTACGATGCACCTGAAAAAGCTTATGCGGGACTATAAACCTTAGCAGCAATAACAACAACACCAACAAGTGGCAAACGTCCAGACAACAATAGGCATGATGCTGACCATTATCTCAATGGTGACGACAATGGTATGATGCACCTGAAAAAGCTTATGCGGGACTATAAACCTTAGCAGCAATAACAACAACACCAACAAGTGGCAAACGTCCAGACAACAATAGGCATGATGCTGACCATTGTCTCAATCCTGTCGACAATGGGATGACGCACCTGGAAAAGCTTATGCGTGACTATAAACCTTAGCAGCAACAACAACAGCAACAACAACTAGTGGCAAACGGTTTTAATCCTGATCAGACGCTGCCTTACGCGGCGTCTGATCAGGATAAAAACTGTTTGCAAACGCATTGTATGGCGCCATAGAGAGTGAAAGGGTTAATACATTCAACAATAGCCATGACTTTACTCGTCATTTACCAACAATGTACAGTGGAGAATCTGTTATTCATTCTCGTTTAAACGCAAACGTACGCAAACGCAAAGCACTAAAACGTAGAAAAAAACAACTTTTGGACAATTCTGATAATTCTTGTTTATCTTGGTGGCAAACAGTTTGGAGCCTGATCAGACGCCGGGTTGCCCGGCGTCTGATCTGGCTCCAAACTGTTTGCATTGCAAATAAAAGTTTTAGCGTAAACGCGTTTATTGGGAAATAATAACACATTCTCCACTGTACCTCAAACGAGTACTGCAATAATGGGTCTAAAGGATGCCTCTGATCAGGATCTGCGCTAGTTGTATTTTTGAAATACATGTACGATCGTATATTTGTAAAAAATGAACTCTAAATACTACTGTTGTAGTAAAAAATGGAGCAAACGTTATTGGAAACTGACATTGTCCATTTAACCCTTTCACTACCAACTCTTTCGAGAGATTTTTACATATTCACCGTTTTATTGTCGTCTACTTCAATTTTGTTGTCCGCAATGTCGTTCCAAAGTTAAAAACTAACTTAAAAGGCAGTATGACTGAAGAAATTTCAAAACGAGTGTCAAACAGTTTGGATCCTGATCAGACGGCGCGTGACGCGGCTTCTGATCAGGATCCAAACTGTTTGCAAACACGCGTTTAAGCGTCATTGAGAGAGAAAGGGTTAACTGTTCATGGGTGAATGAGTTACACCCTTCATAGATCAAACATACACTTCATTATCCCTACCAACAAAAAGTAGACAAAGACACGAAGAGAAATATGTTCTATCGTGTTATTATCAGTTTTCTCTCACAGAACATGTTTTTCATATGACAAGGGCCATTGTAAAAATGGCGCCATTATTGTGGGTAATTCTATATACATTTATTACAAACTTATTCATAGACATGCAGTCTATTCCAATCAGTTTAGAGCCAGGTCGGACGCTGGGTTAGTCGGGGTTATTTAATAATGCTCTAAAGTTTTAATAATCAGGTTAGAAATAAAGTCATAATGCAGTAAGTAGTTCGTAATAGGTGCATTTTGCTGAATGTGTACTTCTTTCGTTTGGGTTTATTTTCGATTAAGACATAAAAAATGATACATTCTTCCAATTCAAGCAAGCAAATGAATAAGTCAAAGTTAAGTTGATTAGTTAATGTAGTATTATTTTAGAATGAAAATTCTACTGCAAGTTTAGTTACAGAGGTACAGTAAAGCGAATTCATTCTGACCACTGACGAGAATTCTGATTACGATGTACGAAGACGTCGGTTGTTTAAGCTTCTGAATCATAGTCACCTACATACGCATCCTTTGGAGAAACAGAGTACTTGTAAAGAGTACACATGTCCAATTCTTTATTGACCCTCTGTGTGGGGTCTGCAATTTTTGCATATCGTAATTGATTGACAAAATACAACCCCTTAAAGTAAAAAATCGACTAGCCTGAAACGGAAATTGAATTGTCCATTTGAAGTTTCCGGGAAGAAATACTTTACCCGTTACCCCGCCTTTTCACGCCTTTAATTTGCTCGTAACAGACGACTATATTAAGCAGACGAAATTGCAGCAGTGAACGTGTTAGACATGATTGTTTTGTTTGGGGTCCGCAGCAAACCTTGTTGAAAGAGAGAATCGTTGTTCGGAGGGCCGTGGTACAGAAGGCGCACTGTACACATATTTTATCACAGGTATTGAAAAAAAGTTATTATTTCCCAAACCGTCACACCACAACAAGCTCGTCTTTTGTCAAAAGTGTAGAGCCAAACCAGACGACAGGTGATTCGGTATCTCAACTGGGTCCAACGTTTTTGCCACTCAGATAACTTTAAATATAACTCAACGTCATTTTAACCCCTTCACTTCCGTGACGTCATTAGCGTTGAACAACTGTCGACTGCTTTTAATTTCGAAATCTGATTTATCTGTATTTTGACTTAAGAACTATTGACATGAGTGGCAAACAGTTCAGTTCTTGATCGGCGTCTGATCAGGATTCAAACTGTTCGCAAATATAGTGGAGAATCTGCTATTCTTTCCCGTTTAAACGCAAACGTACGCAAACGCAAAGCACTAAAACGTAGAAAAGAACAACTTTTGGACAATTCTGATAATTCCTGTTTGTCTTGGTGGCAAACAATTTGGAGCCTGATCAGACGCCGGGTTACCCGGCGTCTGATCTGGCTCCAAACTGTAAAAGAAAAAATAGTTTTAGCGTAAACGTGTTTATCGGGAAAGAATAACAGATTCTCCACTGTAACCAATGTTCTCAGGGTAAGGCAGTGAAGTGGTTCCGATGGACCATTGGGGCAAGGCAGTGAAGGGGCTAATAAGAAACAAATACAGCGCACCCGCCCTACAACGGCCCTCCCAACAACGACTACCTCTTTACAACGACCCTTGTCGCAGTTCCCTTAACAGGATACTTATGACTAACCTTTTTATTGCTGTAATATCGTCTGCTTACAATTGTCGTCTGCTGTTTTTCTGAAAGTGACATAATGGACATTTTGACTGAAAATAA
This sequence comes from Gari tellinella, assembly GCA_922989275.2. Lineage (NCBI taxonomy): Eukaryota > Metazoa > Mollusca > Bivalvia > Cardiida > Psammobiidae > Gari > Gari tellinella. The sequence goes on from OV277871.1 coordinate 39,134,654, forward strand.
ATTAATGACGAGTGACAAACAGCTTGAATCTAGTTCAGACGCCCCGTTACTCTGATCTGGATTCAAGTTTTTTGCAAATGTAAGCCAATTTCTCTCCCTATAACGACTGCCTCCGAGCAACGCACACAATTTTTGTCTCCCATTGGGTGTCGTTGTAGAGCGGGAGCGCTGTACATTATGATTGCGTTTTGTTTCGCTTAACCTTTATTTTAAACCACTTAACACGGTGCCTTGTCAGGATTCACACCGATTATTATTCAAAAGTTTCTACGTTAAAAAGCTAAACTTTAAAATTGAGAAATAAAAGCAGACGACAAAGATTTAAATTAGATGACGTCATGGCAGTGAATGGGGTTAAATGGGAAATATTTACAATCGCCCCATTCAATTCCATTGACAAAAAGTGTGTTCATTTCATATAAACACCAATTTTCGAGAGGGCGGGACTTGTGGAAAAGTTTCTAAGGGGAGGCGGGGCATATGCAGTTTTCATTCGCGAATTAATCTTTAGAACTTGGGGCAGCACACATTTGGCGGAATGTTTTCAAACTTTGTTTTTAACCGATATATGCCTTCCTACTAGTGGAAACCATGATTCCCACTAATATTCTTCATTATAAATGAGATAAATTGCAAGAAAATTGACATAAGAATCTACCTTATAAACAGCGGCCTATATCTGCGTTTCTTTATGACGACATATTTATCCTACTTTAAAATTACGTCACTTCTAATGACGTCATAAATCGGCATTTTTCGCGCCAAACTGTCAAGTTGTTGACAATGAAACTTATTTTTTTCTGCTTTCGAATGTACACAGATTCTGTAAATCGGTCATGGCTGTTCCTTATAGGGTACACATTATTCGTGTTATCGACCTCTAATATGGATTAAACATACATGCGTACTGACAAAATGATTATTTAAGAAATAATAAATTTATACCAGTGTTCTATCGTGCAATCGAACACTGGTAAGAGTTGAGATGCGTAGTAATTTAATCACGAGGCCTTTAGGCCGAGTGATTTAATTACAAGCATCTCAACGACTATCCGTGTTCGATTGTTAGATAGAACACTGGTATTAATTTATTATTTCGATTCTAACACATAATTTAATCTTAATTTGCACCGAAGTAACGGCGCTACATTTCTTGGCGTACGCATTTTCGAAGCCATATGACGTCACGTTAGAACGTTTAGCGCGTGAGTGTTCTACTGAAAATTCGAACACCAAGACGGTCCTTCTTCGCTTATATAGGGGTGTGGGCGAGGTGTGTTAGAATAAATGTTAGAACTTACAGCAAATATCCAGGTACCACCATTATTCGAACACCTAAGCATCTTCGAGTCAATTACAAATTGCTATATGTGAATAAAAGTTATTTTTACGTAGATACTGGATAAACTGGTTATTTTCAACTTATAATACGACGGGTAAGTTATTGCAACTAAAATCGGTTCTCTAACAATGTAAACAAAGAAAATTGGCCCGCTTACCTCATTGTCAGTGGAATGCCAACCTAAATTCGAACAGCAGGTTTGACACCACAAATTTTTTACGATATGTAGCCCAGGGTAATTGTTTGTTCATAAAATGTCAGATAGAACATAAAAAAAGAGTCTGTAACTTCATAAAAAGTAAATGTCAACTTTTTTACATGGTATTTACAGTAGTTTAGACATAAGGTATCAATTGTTAATGGCTACAGACAGGGCATTAGAATGGTCTCCCTTTTGATGTGAAATGCATCTAAAACAAAGAAGAAATTTCTTAAAAGTTGTTGAACATATTTTTCTAAAATAAAACTAGCGTACTGGAACCTGTAAGATAAACAAATATTTTGTTTATTCCCTGTTATTTCTTATATGAAACACAATTAGGAAATAAAAAAAGTGAAAAAAGTGATAAGGACCCCTAGTTTGAGATTTGATCAAATTTAGTGGTCTGAACGCTCAATATTATTTATCTGGATCCTTAAGAATGATGTAAATGTAAAAGTTTTGCAGCCGATACACCACTGGTCATTTTTGATAATAGAAAAAATAGTTTGTTGCCAAATTATGCACTGGGAAATTTGGGATTAAATGTAAATGCAATATTTATAGTCAGATGCCCTTTCACTTATTTACTGATCTTTTTTGCCGATTTTGTGTTCTTGACATTTCTACCGATGTTTCTGTCAAAATGTCACGCGCGGTTATGCAAATTTGTTTGTAACTATAGATGTCACGCGAAATGATTCAGGCGTTCGATTTTTGGTTGTGTTCGAATAACGGTTGTAAAGGGATATATTGTAATTATAAGAAATGAACTGTTTTTTCGGCGTTCAAGCGAAATGAACGACAGAAAATTATCGGCAAATTTTTTGCCGATAATTTTCTGTCGTTCTTTTCGCTTGAACACCGAAAAAAATCAGTTCATTTCTTAAATAACAATGTAGTGCTAACCACTGTTAGTGCTAAGGCAATGATTGATTATTAATGTGGATGTTGGTATTTCGATCATCCCTGTTCAGTGACCCGCGCTGTTTATCCAGACATATAACACTTGATATATGTGAACAATGTTGCCACAGGTGGTTTATGTAACAGCAACATTTATACCGTCTCAAGTACGAAATAACTCGCGTTTACAAAGTATTTGGATTCCAATCGAGCAACTCGGTCTCTGATCAGGATCAACATTTTTTGACCATTGTTTTGCTTTCCTTCAAATTGAAATACCAAACATCTACATTTGAGTAAATTTTGCTGAGGACATTCCTTAACCCTTTCACTCTCAATAACGCATTAAAGCGCGTTGTCAAACAGTTTGTGTCCCGATCAGACGCCGCGTTACGCGGCGTCCGATCAGGACCCAAACTGTTAGACACTCTTATCTATATTTATTAAGTCATTCAACCTCAAATTTATCCGATATTTGAAACGTGTCTAGCAGAAAAACATCCTGGAACGGCCGACAATAAAGCGGTGAAGGGGTTAAAATCACTCGAATAATTTGATCATGAAAGAGTTAAACTGTCTATATTATTTAACATGGTATAGTAAGTTAAACATTTATTCCATAAGTGCGAGTAAACGGTACTTCAAGATCCGTATCATATAATATACGTCAATTGGAGAAATTGACTTAAGAAAAACTTACAATCAGTGTCCCGACCATACATAGTTGAATGCAACGTCTGATTTTGATCTAAAATGATTGGACAAAATTTTTTAAACTCGTGGTACAGTGGAGAATCTGTTATTCTTTCCCGTTTACACGCAAACGTACGCAAACGCAAAACACTAAAACGTAGAAAAGTACAACTTTTTGACAATTCTGATAAGTCATGTTTATATTGGTGGCAAACAGTTTGGAGCCTGATCAGACGCCGGGTTACCCGGCGTCTGATCTGGCTCTAAACTGTTTGCACTGCAAATAATAGTTTTAGCGTAAACGCGTTTATTGGGAAAGAATTAGGTTTTCTCCACTGTAAGGCAGTGAAGAAGTTAACCTTTCTCACTCTCAATGACGTAATTAAACACATTTGCAAACATTTATGATTCTGTATGCGGCGTCTGATCAGGATCAAATTTGTTTGCCGCTTGTTTTGAAATCCGTCAGTTATACTGCCTTAATTCTAACTTTGAATTTGAAGCAGTAGACACTATGGCAGTGAAGGGTTAAAAATCTCACGATATATTTGATCATGAAAGGGTTAATATACTTTACAGTATACAGTGGAGAATGTGTTATTCTTTCCCAATAAACGCGTTTACGCTAAAACTATTATTTCAATTACAAACAGTTTGAAGCCAGATCAGACGCCGGGTAACCCGGCGTCTGATCAGGCTCCAAACTGTTTGCCACCAAGATAAACAAGAATTATCAGAATTGTCCAAAAGTTGTTCTTTTCTACGTTTTAGTGCTTTGCGTTTGCGTACGTTTGCGTTTAAACGGGAAAGAATAACAGATTCTCCACTGTACATGTACTCTACAGAAATATGGTTGAAGTCCGTGGTTATTAGCCTTATTCAAAATATTTCATTTGATAGGACGGCTTTAGCCCGAGTGCTAATTAGAACCTACATGTAGGTAGGGGGTCATTAACCACTAAAGGTGAGTGCCCGGTCTAAATTCGGCCTTCTTTGTTCTATATAAAAACAGTCATTTTCCACACTCCCTGGATGTATATAATAATCTTTATTCAAGTCTCATCATGGATACAACATAATACAATTACATAATAATTACAAACAAATGAATGTTCCATGTCATTCAGTTATGAATTATAAGAGACTCATAGTGTTGTCAAAATGAACACAGTCTAGGTACTATAAAAATATCCACATTATTTACAATAAAAATTGATATAGTCATCATTATAATATACAAAGTGCATCACAAATCAAATATCACAGTTTATACATTGTTATATAGCAGACCTCTACGTCTGTTTAAAATAAGATGGCAGGATTTGGCAATAGTGCGTATTAAATTTTCATCAGAAAATATAAAAACAAACTTATGTATTCTATTTTTAGTGTTAAAAAGAGTGTCAACTTCAGAAGCCTTGGTAAAAATATCATTTCTAATATCATTATAAGTACAACATTTCATTATAACATGAAATTCATTTTCCACACAGTTTTCACAAAATGGACAAACCCTGTGTTCTTCGGCCAACCTTTCGAACCTTCCCGTCTCTATGCGCAATGGAGCGACATCTGAGCGAAATTTACTTAAAGCTGACCTGTGTTTTGTTGGTATTATCATTTTAACATAGTTTTCAGTTCCAAAATTTTGCTTAAAAAGTTTATAAGTTCTTAATTTGTTACCTCCATTGCCAGTTCTAGATTGTTCTGTGTTCACGGTGTCACTCCATTGGCCTTTACAACGTTCTAGTACCGCTCTTTTTATATCATATACAAATACATTTTTACAAATACTATTTTCAATGAGTGTATACTTGTTTAAATATTAACTTTTTAAAATTCCAAATACTCTATGAAACCAATTTTTACATGTATGGGTAGCTTTACCAGCACAATATTTAAAAACACGCTTTTTCGTTCTATTATCTTCCATATTGACACATCTTGCCCAAAAGGCACAAACAGAATTAAGCTGTCTTACTATAGCAGGATCCCATCCCATATCTCCAATGATTGCTGCATTTGATGTATATCTACCAGTACCAAGATAAAACCTCATTGCACGGTTAAGGACCGCGTCAATACAAGAAAACGTTTTCGTACCCCAAATAGCAGCCCCATAACTAATAACTGGCCATACTATGGAATCAAATAGTTTGGTAAAAACGTTATATGGTAGACCCCCAGCATTCTTATACTTGACTATTAATAGCCCCAACGCTCTACCAGCAGCTTGAGAAACAAATTTAGCCATTATATTATAGTCCATGTGTTCACTAAGGTGTAAACCAAGATATACATATGTATCACATATATATATATCACATTCCGCAGCTGAATAAAGAAGCAGTTCGGTTAACAGAATGTGGTCTAAAATGTACTACATTACTTTTCTTACAATTTATATTCATCTTATTGGCCTTACTCCAATCAGATAACGCATCCAATAGACGTTGTAAATCATGTTCATTTTCGGTAAATAATACTACACCATCATCGTACATTAAAATACCAACATCAACCCCAATTCCCAGACCCTTTGTCAACGTGGCAAGATCGTCAATAAAACAATTAAAAATGGTCGGAGAAACACAACAACCCTGTCTTAATCCGACAGCAACATCGAACCACTCAGTGCACATGTTATTTACCCTAACACAGGATTTTACAGAAGCATATAAAGATTTCACTGCATTCAATTTTTCCTTTCAACCCCATGGCATAAAGTTTGTTCCATAGTATATCACGATCAATCGAGTCATAAGCTTTCTTAAAGTCGATAAAGGCCGCAAAGGTAGACTGCGATCCCCTAATGTGGTTATCGTCTTAAATAGACAATTCGGGTAAGAGACGTTAAGACCTATCAACAACAACATCATCCCCTGGATTCTCCCATGAATATATTTGGGCTTAACCCTTTTAATATATTCATATTTAGTCCAAACAATGTCTCTCAATCACCAGAAAACTAGGACAAGATCTCGCTACTGAGAAAAGTATTTACGCACCATCTACTCTCAGTTTAAATTTCACCATTTCCGACCATGCACCCTCACATTCCCCAACATCCACCAGAGGAAATACAGTGCTCCCTCTCTACAGCGGCCCTCCCAACAACAACGACTCCCTCCTTACAAGGACCCTTCCCCGAGCAGGACAATTATGTCTAACGTTTTAAAGTTGTAATATCGTCTGCTAAATTGTCGTCTGCTGTGTTTATCAAAGTAGACATGGACGTTTTGACAGAAAAAAATCTTAATGAGTAGTGACAAACAGCTTGAATCCAGATCAGACGCCGCGTTACGCGGCGTCTGATCTGGATTCAAACTGTTTGCAAATGTAAGCAAATTTCTCTCCCTATAACGACTCAATCCGAACAACGCACACAAATTATGTCTCCCAATTGGTGTCGTTGTAGAGAGGGAACGATGTAGTTCTGCAAAATATAAACAGAAAATGGCCACAATGGGCAGAGATCACACACATTTACTTGAAAATATGAAGTTGTCTAATAGACACTTTCAGAACCATATTTGGAAGAGGGCAATTACAAAAAACTACTTTGTTTATTTACTGTACTAAGACCTCAGGAAGCAATTGCTCACCGGGGTCACAGCTTAAGGCGACACTCCCATGAAGTGTTTGTTGAAACGTTATTGAAAGTTCAAGTTTGTTTAGCCACATCCAATGGCTATAATACTGTGTAGAAAATGTAAAGGGAAAGTTTTGGCCTACACTTACTCACAGGTGTGTTCTAGTCCTAGACGTCATAAAAGAGGACAGCGTTGTTCAGCTTCTTCATACACCATATTCGCTAGATTTATGTAAATACATGTATATGAAATTAATCCAGTAATTAACACATTTGATCCTTAGCGACAAGTTAACTTTTCATCAACAAAATATGTCCTTGTCAAGAATAACCCTGTTTTATGCAAATAGTGTAGACTCTGATAAGAGGATTCTTGCAGCAGCTTTCCTTATAGTCGATTATACTAAATTGGAAACCAGATACATGTATGTCCATTCAAAATGTCACCGACGACTGGCTTAAAAACTTCCTCCTGTCGACTAAGTTTGAAACCCGTAGTTCGAATATGACAAGTAGTGCAGATCCTGATCAAAAGGCCCAGAACAATTTCTACACTGTTTGCATAGTACAAGTAAACTCTTCACAGGTAAGCTGCTTTAAAATGACATGACGAGTGTACTCGTCGCTGGGGCTCAATATTTTACCGATTCTGAACCGTTGTTTGAAACATACAGTATAATCTGACTTTAGTCAGAAACCTGTTTGATCTGACAATGACTTTTTGACCCAAATGTCGAATGGCATTCAATCGAGCTTCGCTATCTCAAACAGGTTAAGGTTGAGATAATCCGTATTTCTTTTAATGAATTTCTATATCTTTAGCTGGCTTAAGTAGCCCGTATCGTTTTTACTTTGAAATACGGATATGTTCAACTTAAGCGAATTTTAAAGTACAAAAGTTCGATTGTATTTATATCGAACCTGCTTAAACGTCACACTGCTTATCCGACATCATTAGTTGGTACCGAAGGATGTCGGATGAGGCAAGTTGTACTCTATAAGTAGAAGGCAATCACTTGCTTTCAACATTTTAATCGTATGCTTTTTTATTTCTCAAATTAAGAATTTAGATAATTGACTAAAGTGATATTAATGGGTGTGAAGCAGAGCATGTACCGCAATGCAAAAAATGGAAAGCATAGCAGACTGAAATTTTGATGATATATTTTATTTAACCCATTACCCAATAAATACGCCTTTTTACGTCTTTAAGTTATTTCCCCATTGAAGAAAATAATTCCAATATGAACTACAATGAATATGCAAGAAAGGAAATGTATTCTATTATCTAGTAGATGGTAGCTTAAAGCAGACTGAAAGTAAAGCAGAATGTGCATTAAGGCACATTCTGCTTTACTTTAAACCTACTTTAAGTAGTCACCTTGTTTCGAAACTAGAAACAGGCTATGGGGTAATGGGTTAAAATGACAAAAAGTTTAGAGGCTTATCCGACACCGAGTTACAGTTGTATGGGGTTATATATGATTTTCCATTCCCTTTAAACTCATACAAAACGCGTAGGCACAAATACAGAAATTAACGTGGGCGGACCAGTGTCGGTGCACTTAAAGACATCTCCTGACGACCTTTTGGTCATAACACCTTGCCAGACAATTTCCTTGCAAAGAGCGTGGGTCTTATGGACATACCGTTAGCAAAGAACCATTGAAGCTTCTCGTGTGAGACTCTACCTTTATATTTGATAGTTGGGTTAGAAATAACCATTGAAAATCACTAGAGCATGAGTATAATCTGGATCTCACCAGGTAAACTGAGATTGTGCTGCACGTGATTTGAACACGATTTGACAGTTACACTGACACATCCAGAACTATGGGCTAGTGGTCCCTCAATGGACTGAGGAAAAGTCTTTAACGTTCAAATTGATCGCGAGGATTAGAAGTCATAAAAGGTCTATGAAAACAATTTTTCATGCTTTGGTAATAGATCATTTGAATTAATTCGGTGTAAATTTATTTTGAATATATTCTATAGTTATCACGGTCCCTACCATTTTGATGACGTAACAATTTTGTGTTCTAATTCGGTTACCGGACCTGTTTCGGTGTGGTTTCATTTTTATCCAAATACAGTCTAAATCAAAAGTGTGTGTTGAACAAAAATGTGATCAGCCATTCTCTTGTAAGTTCTCCTATCTTTACGATTTTGGAAACATAAGGAAACGGACATAAGGAAATTGGTTCAAATTGATATATGTATGCTTTATCAAATATAGTATATAATTTGCCTGTTTGCTTTGCATTATGAATTTTTCTGGACAGGGATGACTGGTTTTGTTGACTTTGTTTGTTAATTGTTAAAAGTGATGACGATACCGAGCTCTTTTAAAAGAAGGTAGCGCTATCGATTTAAGGTGCATCGAAGTAGGCCCGTCACCGAGCCAGCCCAGCGACGGGTGACTTTACTTTTTTTTATTTTCTAGCGAGTAAGTTGAATTTAGATATGACAGCGTTAGTATAAAAGCGTTTATTGGAAAATAATCAACTATAACCAGCGTCTTATTAGGCTTACTGTTTGTAATGGATTTAGCATTAACGCGATTATTTAGAAAAAATAACTCTAAACTTTATTAGCCGCAATACAGTATCAATGTGCAAACAGTTTACAAAGGACACATGTGTCTTCCAACAAGCGCGTTTAATTGGAAATAGAACGTCTCTCCTATGCAGTACAAAAGCGTAAGAGCAAATTTACCGTACAAATCCTACAAACTGACAACCTTTAATACAGTGGAGAATGTGTTATTCTTCCCAATAAACGCGTTTAAAACTATTATTTGCAGTGCAAACAGTTTGGAGCCAGATCAGACGCCGGGTAACCCGGCGTCTGATCAGGCTCCAAACTGTTTGCCACCAAGATAAACATGAAATATCAGAATTGGGCAAATGTTGTTATTTTCTACGTTTTAGTGCTTTGCGTTTGCGTACGTTTGCGTTTAAACCGGAAATAATAACAGATTCTCCACTGTACTGATGTATTTATGAAAACATTTGAAAAAATCATTTTTATCACACGGCAATTTGAACAAAAGGTGCAAACTGAATGACAAACAGTGTACATGTATACCCTGATCGGGGCAGTCTGGTCAGGGTCTGCAATGTTTGCTCAGATATATCTGTCCCAATACTTAGGCTCACTACGGTATTCACTAATCTTAACTTTAACCCTTTCCCCCATAGAAGCGACTTTTAGCGTATTTAATTTATTCATCCGCTGAAGAAAATAGTTCCAGTTTATACCCTCATGAACAATTACCATTACAAATATTTTATATAGCCTAGCAGATGTTAGCTTAAAGCAGGCTGAAAGTAAGGCAGAATGTGCCTTAAGGCACATTCTGCTTTACTTTCATTCTGCTTTAAGTGATCACCTGTCTTTAATATTATAAATAGGTTATTGGGTAAAGGGTTAAAAAACAATTCCAAATCTTTGCTGCCTGAGATATCCTTAGGCAACAGTTAATACCTTCTCATAAACAAAACATCTCAAATAAAAAGTATAATTTCAGCTTACACCTAATTGCTTTCAATTTTTGTCTCACAAAAGCTTGACTAATCTCTTTGGGAAAAAAGTCTAGTAATTATTTCCCCCCCGAAATACACAAATCGTTCAACCTTTTGATCGTATAAACTATCGTGAGTGTTCACCCGTTCGCTGCAATATTGTCGTCTGCTTCATTGTTGTCTGCAATATTGTTTCAAAGTTAGATTTAAGCTAATTTTGCCTGTCGAGCTGCTTTGTATACAAATGTCACATAGTCGTATCTTAATCTAAACTGTTTTCAAAGTCGACTTGAATCGCAAACGGCGGAGCAAGGATTAAAAACAAAAATACCTGTTCGCAGACAATATGTTTTTTGTTTTGTGATTAAAAGAAACATGTGTTTCCTGCCTTAGATGCTTTAAATATTTTCAATTAGCAAAAATATGTTTCCTTACCCATTTGCTGTCCCCACGTTATCGAATCTAAACAATTGCCATCTGCTTTTAATCTCAAATTCTCAAATTGAAATTTTCCTTTTTTTATTTAAGAAATCTTGAAATGAGTGTCAAAATTGTTGGATCATGATCAGATGCCCGTTAATGCAGCATCTGTTCAGGCTCTAAACTGTTACAGTGGAGAACACGTTATTCTTTCCCAATAAACGCGTTTACGCTAAAACTTTTATTTCCCATGCAAACAGTTTGGAGCCAGATCAGACGCCGGGTAACCCGGCGCCGGATCAGGCTCCAAAATGTTTGCTACCAAGATAAACATGAAATATCAGAATTGTCAAAAAGTTGCACTTTTCTACGTTTAGTGTTTTGCGTTTGCGTTTCGTTTCGTTTAAACGGGAAAGAATAACGTTTTCTCCACTGTAGCAAATAACCATTCTACTCTGGATAAAGCTGTGAAGGGGTTAAATTCAGGGGTTGCTTCATATTGTCTGTATTAAAAGTGACGCTTAGTTTGTCATCTTATTAAAAAGTTCACTTTTTTCCTGGGTTGTCTGTAAAACATATCACATAAAGTTAACCCATTGAATCCTTGTGACGCATATCTGCTTTCCTTGTAGAGTGTGTCCGTGAAGTATACACATGTCCTATGTATATAGATACAGTGGAGAAACGCAAACGAAACGCAAACAACATAAGAAAAACACAACTTTTTGATAATTCTGAATGTTGATTTTAACCTGAACGGCGAACAGCTTGAAGCCGGATCAGATACCCGACGTCTGATCTGGCTCCAAACTGTTTGCATAGGAAATAATAGATTAATCGTAAACGCGTTTATTGGAAAAGAATAACGTTTTCTCCACTGTAAGAACTATGTCAGAGTGCTCATGAAGAGGTTTTCTAACCAGACTCAGCGCTGTATATCTCTTGGCAATATATTAGCCCAAGCAATGAATGACTTAGGTTAGACAAAAATCTTAACAAAGGTTTTTCAACTGCAATGGGTCCAGGGATGGTACACTGCATACCAAAAAAAATCCCACCAAAATCCACCCATGGCAACACCTCGTTTTGGGCCGAAATTCAAGATGGCCGCCATTGTATAAGGCGAAATTCTCATATTGACGTAGTATTGGAAGTAAGTGAGCTAGAAATACAATTAAGGTGTCTTTTCCCACTAAATGTTGGATGCCAATTCGTTTGGTGATATAATAAAACTAATGAGAGGTCAAGGTCAGACCTTAAAGGTCAATTTCAAGGTCAAATTTGGTAAAAAAGTCAAATTTGTAATACATTTATCTGTTTTCTTACTCTATCAGTCTCGAGAAATTACTATTTATCAAGTTAGCAATATGCACATGTGTATTCACAAGTATCATGCATTTAAATCATGCCTTACTGACAAGACTAATGTAAAAAGTGGTTACAGTTCGCTCATATATCCTTGATTCTGATACATCAGACCCTTCCCATATTTCCAGAAGCCTCACAGAAACGCTTAAATACCGCGTGGGCTCTGCTGACGTCATCGCATAAACCAGCTCCGGTTAAGTATTAGATGTGGGCAGCAACATAGCAGAAAAAAATCAGAACAAACTTTGAATTATAGTGAAACTTTGAAGACAATTATATTTTCAAAAAACGAATACCAAAATTGATAACGTACCTTATACCGGTATTTGTAATGTCCCTTTGTAAAACAATTTCGAATAACACATTTTCCAATATAACTCTAAATGTTTATTACGTGTAGCGAGTGTCTGGAAATTATCTTTTCACATGCAACTTATAAATTTGACCCGATTGTGTTCAATCGCCTTCGTTAACTGGATAATGATGTCAGGGTTCTGGTTTTATGAGAATTCTCAGTGCTGCATGTCCAGCCTACAGTTAGTTTAAGTAATTGGTATTTGGTTCAGAATTGGATGTTTGGTTACCTTAAATGTTAATTTCGGTTATTAATTCCTTCAAGGTAGCTCCCAGTTAAATTTAACTTGATTATCTTTGTGATCAATTTTCGCTCAGGGTTCTGGTTATACGAATGCAGAGGATTTTGTCATATTGATACATATGTACAACAAACATTAAGTGAACAATCAATGGTATGAGGGCATAATGATTAATGATGTTTGTTTCTTCCATATTAATCAAAAGGTAGTGTGGAGGAGATTTAGTCTTCTTGTTGCTACCACTGCAATTGCATCGTACATTGGATAGTAGCCTCTCTGGTTTTGCTGGTCTGATCGGCTCAATAGGTACAAGGCCCTTTGAGGTTTTCGTCCAACCCCACTCCTCTGGTGGAAGATTATGCTCCGCCAAGCCTGGACCTGATGATATACATGCCGTCTGTGGAATGGGGTTGCATCCTTTGTTGATGGAAGCTTCTCTGGAGGCACAAATCCTGCAGAAGTTGCCAGGTTATGCTAAAACTTTGCCACCCTAGCCTCATTTAGGTTTGTAGCTGTACTTGTACTAATAGATCATGAGCATAGCATGCTTTCCAGATGTTTTAATCTCCTCTTTCGATGAAGATTCAGACATAAAGATAGATGATGACCTTACTTGTACTCTGTCAGTACAATAAAATGCTGCAGATGTTGATATTATGTTGAGCGCACTGTCAATGAGGATGTTGCCACGCACTGCACGAGCGACTGCTTTATCACTCAGCATCTGGTAGACAGATCATTTAGCGTAGACTTAAGCTTACATCTCCTTCAGGCCGGAAGACCCAATCGTACCAAGCTAGTTCATCTCAAGATGAAAATTGTCCAAAAGCTACACAACCTCTTGCAGAATACTAGACGTTGGTTGGTCTTCAATTACCATAAATGCGATACAGTACAATGGCTGATCGAATGCTATGATAGGAGCCACGTCCTGCATGTTTCCTTGCTATTTTGGATAAATACTAGACGGTTGATCTGACACATGTTGGACTACTTGGAGTCAATTCTATCATTGGTAGTAATATCAAGCATTTTACTCGGTTTACCACTCCAGCATGCAATTATTGCATATACCCGATCCACAGCGGTCGCGGTTGAGACACATGCAGGCTAAGGATGTCCAGCTTATTATTTTGTACAGCTGAAGCGAATGTATGATCATTTGGGTACTTGATAGTTGCAAGTACTGATTTTTGGTCCTTTTAGAATATGATATTCTGCTGCCCATTTTCCTGATATCAAGTGTAACACTACCTCTTGGTAGTTGCGTGTAGCCTGGTCTGGCAGGTGTGACGGCACAGACACAACTATTCAAAGAAGTTCAAATGCATAATACTTATACAATGTAATACAAATTTAATAATGTCATTCAATGACAAAATATTCATTTTCCTACACTAACAGAGTAATATACATTTAATTAAATCTCTCGTAAAATCAGTAGCCTCCGTGGCCTAGTGATATAGTCACTGTGTCTTACATCACTAAGCTCCTCAGCGCTGTGAGTTCGAATCCCAGCGTTCGGATTTTTCATGTGGGGAAGCCTTCCAGCTGGCTTGCGGAAGGTCGGTGGTTCTACCCAATTGGCGATTTCTGCCTGAAACAGTGCATAAAAGGGTTCTGGGGTCTTCCTCCACTTTGTATTAGCTGGACGTCGCAATATGACTGAAATACTGTTGCGAGCGAAGTAAAATTACAACAAATCAAATCAAATCTCATGAAATCAATCAACTTTTATCCTTTTTTTTCTTTACAAATATGACCTTGAAAATGACCTTTATGGTATGACCTTGACCTCTGACGACTTTTTTTATCACCAAACTAATGGCATCCTATATTTAATTGGAAATGACACCTTAAGTGTATTTCTAGCTCACTTACTTCCAATACTATGTGAGGCTTCTGGAAATGTGGGAAGGATCTGATGTATGAGAATCAAGGGTATATGAGCGAATTGTAACCACTTTTAACATAAGTCTTGTCAGTAAGGCATGATTTAAATGCATGATACTTGTGAATACACATGTGCTTACTGCTAACTGGATAAATAGTAATTTCTCGAGACTGATAGAGTAAGAAAACTGATAAATGTATTACTAATTTGACTTTTTTACCAAATTTGACCTTGAAATTGACCTTTAAGGTCTGACCTTGACCTCTCATGAGTTTTATCATATCACAAAACTAATGGCCATCCTATATTTAGTTGGAAAGAACAACTTAAGTGTATTTCTAGCTCACTTACTTCCAATACTATGCGAGGCTTCTGGAAATATGGGAAGGGTCTGATGTATGAGAATCAAGGATATACGAGCGAACTGTAACCACTTTTTACATTAGTCTTGTCAGTAAGGCATGATTTAAATGCATGATACTTGTGAAGACACATGTGCATATTGCTAACTGGATAAATAGTAATTTCTCGAGACTGATAGAGTAAGAAAACAGATAAATGTATTACTAATTTGACTTGTTTACCAAATTTGACATTGACATTGACCTTTAAGGTCTGACCTTGACCTCTCATGAGTTTTATTATATCACCAAACGAATTGTCATCCAACATTTAGTGGGAAAAGACACCTTAATTGTATTTTTAGCTCACTTACTTCCAATACTACGTCAATATGAGAATTTCGCCTTATACAATGGCGGCCATCTTGGATTTCGGCCCAAAACGAGGTGTTGCCATGGGTGGATTTTGGTGGGATTTTTTTTGGTATGCAGTGTACCATCCCTGGACCCATTGCAGTTGAAAAACCTTTGTTAAGATTTTTGTCCAACCTCCAATGAATTTTTTTTTTCATTTCTTGGACTATATTGCAAAAACACAGTCTTAAATAGTACCAAATGTATAAGGGTAAGTCAGAAACCGGCCTAATAGGTCCATTTGAAGTTTAATATTAGGGGTTAAAGAGTCTGAAAACCAAATTTGGCCTAAATCAATCGTACCAGTAATTCTTTAGTTGAAGTTCAATAAATCGATCTCGCTTATGTCGAGCATACCTGTATTTTTTTTGTTAAAACCTGGCTAAACCACGTTTTAATTTTGAAATGTGGGTATATTCGAACTAACGCGAATTCGAATAATTGAGTTTCGATTGTATATATAAAAATTGTGACGACAATTAACCTACTTCAAACATAGAGGCATTCTTATCGGACAATTTCATTCAATTTGAATTGTATTTAGTGAAGTTTAAATCAAAGATTAAATTCGCCGGAAGAGAAAAAGCGATGGCGAAAGACAGAAAAAATCAATGACTGTTCTTGCGGATGATAATAAAACGGTCAACTTTGTTTAACGTCATATGCGAAATAATGCCAAAATGTGCTTGGTGTTTTAGCTTTTCTTTTTTCTGCAAATACACCAGTCAGTATTCATTCTGCTAACAGGAGTTATCCTTTGTACTTTCAACATACATTAAGCATCTACCTGTCTTAAAGTTAGAAAAGATCCCTTTAAAAGGAAAGCTTTCTTGGTTTATAATTTACAGATATAACAAAATCATCTATTTTGTGACTAAAGCCCTATTTTGATCAATTTTTGACATCAGTTCCCACACATACGTGGTGAAAAGCCTTTCTCATTATATTTGCTGTCAGTGTTTCAGACAGATTGTTGTTTGGATCAGGTTGAAACTAAAGCATAATGCTGATCAGGACCCAGGCTGTTTGCAAACGCGTTTTAAAGCGTCATTGAGAGTGAAAGGGTTAACTGTGATATCCTTTCAGATTTTTAATTAAGATAAACCTTTTCAATAATCTATCAAAATACACCCGACTAATTTTAGCGCATGTTCTCAGACAGATATATGTTTACACACTTCTTTTATTATATGTATTTGTAGTGGACAGTCAATTTATAGGAATACGATACTAGAAGTAGAAAAAATCACGAAGCTTTCTATACTGCTCTTTTCGTGCACTTAAAAACGAAATGTCTGAAAAATAGCATCAACCCCTTTCAAGTTGAAGTCCGATTTAGCGATGTATAGCTACGTACTTATGTGCACTGCAAGGCACTTCTAACGCAACGCCTACATTTTTATGTGTTCGACTTATTAGGAAATCGTTATGGTTTAAATTGACAATATAAATAAATCAACACCTCATACATGTTGCCTGTTAATTTAAGCGTATTCAAATTACAAGTAAGCATATCATCTAACACACATAAAACATGACTGTAAAAGAGAAACTCACAAAATTCATAACAACAGATAATACGGGCATGATAGGATTTTTATCACAAACACTTATAACTGAAAAAAAACCAACACTAAATGAAACAGTTAATAACAATTCTCTGTAACCATCAACCACATTGCGGCACGCATAGTCACCGATTTGCATGAAACTTACACCATCTGTACCTCTCTACATGAAATGAAAAAAAAAATACCCCGAAAATTTATTTCCGGTATGCGGTTGCCATGGCAACGCGGAAACAAGATTTTGGCCATGAAACAGTGTTGTTGGTGAGTAAAATATGACAAATTCACAGACTTTTTCAGAGAAAACTGTACATATTTCAGATAAAATGACATTTGTATGTTGAAGTATGACATATTGACAATTAAATAACATTGTAGGATTCAACTCAACATTACACCCGATTGGTACGCACGTGCGAGCTTAAGGGGCTAATATGCTGAAAGTAAGAAATCATGATTTTGGCATATTTCAAGGACTGGTAGAATATCTATGCATCCATGCTGAACTTGTATATGATCACTAATAACAAGTAGCACATGTGTTGTTTACCTTCTGGGAAGAAAACCTTTGGGATTCAGGTTGCTAAGGGGGTAACCATGGCAACGAAACTATCAACTTTTTTATGTTGTAACTTCCAATGTAACTGAGCAGGATTGCTTAAAAGGTACCAATACCACTCTAAAATTGCTATAACCATATATTTTAGTGTTATAAAATGAAAGTAAAAGACAACACATGCAGATATTAGTTGGTTACTATGGTAACGCCTGCCAAAAGAACGTTATTTACTGAAAATATGTGTCAAATTCAATACTTTTGGAACGCAAAATACAGCAAACTATCCAAACCATTACACACTTACTTAAAATAGTTTCGTTATCAGGTTTGCAAGTTAGCATTGTCTCATACACATTCATTGTTAAGATGAAAACGGCCTTTGGTTGCCTTAGTAACCGCTCAACGCAGTTGCTTAATAAGAGCATTGTATTGAAAATGTGAGTAAAATTCAAGCTTTTTTAAGGAAAAATACAGAAACATATCCAAACCATGGTACTCTAGTTTCATCATCAGATTAGGTAGTTACCAGTGTTGTATAATTATCACTTTAAACATGAAAATGACATTTGGTAATTTCAGGGTTTTTTATGTTAAGTACTGCAACTTAACATAACAATGGTACCTTAGTGTCATTATCATGTTTGCAAGTTAAATTTGTCATATAATATTCACTTTTGACAGAAAAATAACAATTGGTTACCATAGCAACACATATTTAGATCAAAGGGAACGACAACTAATGCTGCAAGAAATCATGACACGAGTTTCTGTAACACATTGACCCCTAGCGACGGGTATACTCGTCTTTGAAAAACAGTGCACATGTACCTGCATAAGGAACACATGTCCTATACACGAACAGTGTATATGCCTATCAGAGAGCTCCGGAATGAGCCCTCTGACCAGGATATGCACTGCTTATTATATTTCAATTAAATTGTGAAAACACCCCTTAAATAGTCAAAACTGGCATGGACTTAATTGCAGATAGGACCTTTCTATTTTGTTGAATGTTACAACTATAACATCTGGGCACTGAACGACACATTCTACACGAGACTGAAACGTCGGATCCGCTTCTGGTATTATACGTACAAGAAAAACGATATGGGAGACGGAGCCTTGTGGTTATTTCTAGATCTATTATTGCACTGATGTTTCTGTCAGTCACTGCCATTGTTAACTTCCTTTCCTGCAATGATATTGTCAGTTGACATTTGCCATCTGATTTAATTTCTTACCATTTATCTGAAGGCCTTTTGACCTTGAAACACATTGACAGGAGTGGAAGACAGTTTGGTTCCATAACAGACGCCGAATAAGTCGGCGTCTGATCTGGATCAAAACTGTTATCAAATATTTGTGTATTTTTGATTGGTAGTATAAGGTGTAAACTGTAGCAGACTTGCCATGAGCACGAGAATACCATTACCGAAAAGACAGACCATCAATACAGTGGATAATCTGTTATTCTTTCCCGTTTAAACGCAAACGTACGCAAACGCAAAGCACTAAAACGTAGAAAAGAACACTTTTTGGACAATTCTGATAATTCCTGTTTGTCTTGGTGGCAAACAATTTGGAGCCTGATCAGACGCCGGGTTACCCGGCGTCTGATCTGGCTCCAAATTGTTTGTAAAAGAAAAAATAGTTTTAGCGTAAACGCGTTTATCGGGAAAGAATAACAGATTCTCCACTGTAAGTAAAAGAAAGGACTCTTGCATATGCATTGCTCCCTCTCTACAGCAACACCCAATGGGTGTCAAACGATGTGTGTTTTGTTCAAAGGAAATTGTTTTACGGAGGGAATTTGGCTTACATTTGCAATCAGCTTGAATCCAGAATAGACTCCGCGTAACGCGGCGTCTGATCTGGATTCAAACTGTTTGCCACTGGTCATTATGTTTTTTTTCTGTTAAAATAACCAATATGTGACTTTGAGATAAACAACACACGCCAATTGTAATTGACCTGTTCTGGGAAAAAAGACATGGGTTGAAAGACATCTTTCAGAGGGTCCTTATAGGGAATTTAGTTCAAACCCTTATAGTAGAATCATTTCGGATATAGCAAAAAGGCCAATTTTGAAAAGTCTTTCAAAACAATATTCGCTGTTAACTGTTATTCACAATAATTTCATTTGAAAGTTATTTAATCTATTTCTCCAAAAAGATACACTTTCACGTCTTCATTTCATTCTTCCACTGAAGAAATTACATCCACTTTATACTGTCGTGTATATGAACAATAAAGAATATGTTCTACATCATATAAATGGCAGTTTGAAACAGGCTGGCATGGTGAAACCCTCTAATCAGGGTTTTCACCGTTTATGGAAAAAAAACAGAATGTGTCCTTAAACATACTCTGCTTACTCTGAATCTGCATTAAGTGGTTACCTATCTTCAAAACTAGTAACTTGATATGGGGTAATGGATTAAGACATATTCTATCATAATGCAGAAAACGGTAGAAAAATGTCAAGCAGAGTAAAGCTCGGCATCTGCCATAAACTTCATATGACAAAAACGGTCGTAAGTCAAAACTTTAATATGCATTTAATGTTTAATTCGTCTATCTCTTCCTGACGTGTGCCATCTCTTTGGTATCGTCTGTGCAAGACGATTCCAAAACGATGTCACAAGACAGGATTAGATAGGGAGATAAATAAAATTTAAGACTTATAATCTGATTTATGGCAACATTTGTCGTTCGAAGTTTTAAGAAACGGGTCCCAGGTCAGGCACCAATGACTCTTACGTATGTTAAAATGAGGCCTCGGCTTTTAAATAGAATTGTCGTCTTTTATATTATTATTGCATTAAGATTGCGTTTAATATTATAGAGCGGAAAAGAAAAGCTTTTTCCCTAGAGTATAAGGGAAAAAAGCTTTTACCAACCTTAACAATTTAATACAACATTGATTTATAAACAAAAACTTCAGAACTGTCTCAGGGGACTCAATTTAATTGCCACTAATGGGTTTCATTTGAACATAATACTTGAACATAAGAATGTTTGGACAAGAGACAATTAACTCACGATTTACCAATAGGTTGACCCATAAACATATACAGTGGAGAAAACGTTATTCTTTCCCCAATAAACGCGTTTACTCTAAAACTATTATTTCCTTTGCAAACAGTTTGGAGCCAGATCAAACGCCGGGTAACCCGGCGTCTGATCAGGCTACAAACTGTTTGCCACCATGATAAACATGAACTATCAGAATTGCCCAAAATGTTGTTCTTTTCTACGTTTTAGTGCTTTGCGTTTGCGTACGTTTGCGTTTAAACGGGAAAGAATAACAGATTCTCCACTGTAACACTGGCGTAATTGATTGACCTTTGTGACGATGTAGAGCTGATACAGAGGAGAATGTGTTATTCTTTCCCAAAAAACGCGTTTACGCTAAAACTATTATTTGCAGTGCAAACAGTTTGGAGCCAGATCAGACGCCGGGTAATCCGAAGTCTGATCAGGCTCCAAACTGTTTGCCACCAAGATAAACATGAAATATAAGAATTGTCCAAAAGTTGTTCTTTTCTACGTTTAAGCGCTTTGCGTTTGCGTTTAAACGGGGAAGAATAACAGATTCTCTCCTGTATAAACCATTGGACTTCGAGCTACTGAACACCCCCTCCCCCATGTGGGGACTTTTGTACACAATACTTTTCTGAAACCTCATGGTCTTCCAAGTACATTCTGTTTTTCTGCACTTTGTACGTTGGGGCTTTACCTTGTCAGAGCAAAATGAAATTACCTCCCCTTTGTGAAAATTAAATTCTGATAGATAATGTAATGATGACTTGTTTTAGTCGCAAAATAGCTCTTTTGTATTGATATCACCATTGTTTTTATGAAGACATAATATCTATCCCAAGAATCGATCGAAACGAGTGTTTTTCTTACTTTTTAGTTTTTACTGAATTAGCTCCCCTTGAATATATCAAATACCATAAAAACTAGTTAATTCATAGTTTTATTACATTTAAAGCTTCTTTGAAAACCCAGTTTTACTTTAAATGATGGTAAAATATTCAACTGGGTATAGTGAGGATGTTTTCTAGCATACATTTATTATATTTTCGAGGAAAATATTGTCTTAAATTATGAAATAACAAAAATACCGACAAAGACTTAAATACAGTTAATAACTGTAAGAAATAAGATTCGGAGAATTACGTAGCAATCATGGATCATGGAAATGGATAATACACGGATACAGTGCTAAAAAACTTTTCTAGAGGCGGCCCACCGACCGATACAGTGCTACAACCCTTTTGTAGCGGCAGTCCATCAACGGATACAGTGCTATAATAGTTATCTAGAGGCAGTCCACCAACGGGTACAGTGCTGGAAACGGCATATACTGGCGGTACACCAACGGATACAGTTATCTAGAGGAGGGAAACCCACGGATACAGTGCTAAATCCCTTTTCTAGATTCGGGCCACCAACGGGAACAGTGCTACAAACCTTTTGTAGAGGCGGTC
Organism: Gari tellinella; assembly: GCA_922989275.2. Taxonomy (NCBI): domain Eukaryota; kingdom Metazoa; phylum Mollusca; class Bivalvia; order Cardiida; family Psammobiidae; genus Gari; species Gari tellinella. The sequence continues at coordinate 39,156,566 of OV277871.1, forward strand.
CACAAACAGATACAGTGCTATATAGGTTATATAGAGGCGGTCCACCAACGAATACAGTACCAGAAACATTATATAGATGCGGTCCATTAATGGATACACTGCTAGAAAAGGTATCAACAGACTGTTCACCAACGGATACACTGCTATAAACAATATCTTGATGTGTTCCATCAACGGATACAGTGCTAGAAACCCTTTCTAGAGGCGTTCAACTAACATAATTATACAGGGCTAAAACGTTATCTAAAGGCGGTCCGCCTAAGGATACAGTGCTAAAAAAGTTATCCAGAGGCGGGCCACCAATATATACAGTGCTTTAAACGTTATCTAGAGGCGGTCCACCAACAGGTACAGTGCTAAAAGGTTATCTAGAGGCGGTCAACCATATACAGTGCTTTAAACCTTATCTACAGGTGGTCCACCAACAGATACAGTGGGAAAAAGTTATCTAGAGGCGGTTAACCATCATATACAGTGCTTTAAACGTTATCTACAGGTGGTCCACCAACGGATACAGTGCTGGAAACGGTATATAAAGGCCGACCACCAACAGATACAGCGCTAAAAAGTTATCTAGAAGCGATCCACCAACAGATACAGTGCTTTAAACGTTATGTACGGGTGGGCCACCAACCGATACAGTGCTGTAAACGGTATATACAGGCGGTCCACCAACAGATACAGCGCTAAAAAGTGATCTAGAAGCAATCCACCAACGGATACAGTGCTTTTAACGTTATCTAGAGGCGGTCCACCAACCGATACAGTGCTAAAAAGCAACAAAGAGGCGTTCCACCAACCGATACAGTGCATGAACCTTTACAAGAGACGGTTCATAAACCGGCACAGTGCTTGAAACCTTTTGTAGAGGCGGTCCACAAACGGATACAGTGCTAAAAAGTTATTTAGAGGCGGTTCACTAACGGCTACAGTGCTAGAAATGTTATATATAGGCGGCCCCCAACGGATACATTGCTAGAAACGTTATCAAGAGGATGTCCACCATCAGATACAGTGCTAGAAACGTTATCTACAGGCAGTCCACGAGCGGATACAGTGCTTTAAACATTATATAGATGCATTCCACAAACTGATACAGTGCTATTAAAGTTATCTAGAGGTGGTCCACCAACGGATACAATGCTAAAAACGTTTTCTAGAGGCAGTCCACCAACAGATACATTGCTAGAAAACGTTATCTAGAGGAGGTCTACCAACCGATTTAGTGCTAGAAACTTTATCTAGAGGCGGTCCACCAACGGATACAGTGCTTAAAAATTATCTAAAGGAGGTCCACCAGCGGATACAGTACTTTAAACGTTATATAGAGGCATTCCACCAACGGATACAGTGCTACTAAAGTTATCTAAAGGTGGTCCACCAACGGATACAGTGCTAAAAAGGTTATCTAGAGGCAGTCCACCAACGGATACAGTGCTAGACACGTTTTCTAGAGGTAGTCCACCGACGGATACATTGCTAGAAACGTTTTCAAGACGAGGTCCACCAACAGACGTTATCTACAGGCGGTCCACCAGCGGATACAGTGCTAAAACCGAATGTAGAGGAGGTCAACCAACGGATACAGTTCTTTAAAGTTAACGTTATCTAAAGGCGGTCTACCAACGGATACAGTACTAGAAACGTTATCTACAGGCGGTCCACCAGCGGATACAGTGCTAGAAATGTTATCGGCAGGGGGTCCACCAAGGGATACAGTGCTAGAAATGTTATCAACAGGAGGTCCACCAACGGATACAGTGCTAAAACGTTATCTACAGGAGGAACACTAACGGATACAGTGCTAAAAAGGTTATCTACAGGCAGTCCACCAACGGATACAGTGCTAGAAACGTTTTCTAGAGGCAGTCCACCGACGGATACATTGCTAGAAACGTTATCAAGAGGAGGTCCACCAACAGATACAGTGCTACAAACGTTATCTACAGGCGGTCCACCAGCGGATACAGTGCTTAAAACGTTATCTACAGGAGGTCCACCAACAGAGAAATGTTATCTACAGGAGGTCAACCGACGGATACAGTGCTAGAAAAGTTGTCTAGAGGACGTCTACCTATGGATACAGTGTCAGAAACCTTTTCTAGAGGCCGTCCATCAACGGATACAGTGCTAGAAATATTTTTTAGAGGGGGCCACCAACGGATACAGTGCTTAAAACGTTATCTACAGGCGGTTCATCAACGGAAACAGTGCTTTAAACGGTATCTAAAGTTGGTCAACTAGCGGAAACAGTGCTAAAAACGTTATTTTCAGGCGGTCCATAAACAGATTCAGTGCTATATACAACGTTATCTAAAGGCATTCCACCAGCGGATATAGTGCTAAAACCTTTTGTAGAGGCGGTACACCACCGGATACAGTTTTTTAAACGTTATCTAGAGTCGATCTACCAACGGGTACAGTGCTGGAAATGGTATATACTTGCGGTACACCAACAGATACAGTGCTAGGAACGTTATCTACAGGCGGTCCACCAACGGATACAGTGCTAGAAACCTTTTCTAGAGGACGTCCACCAATGGATATCGTAGTGCTTGAAACCTTTTCTAGAGGTTGCCCACCAACCAACCGATACAGTGCTAGAAACCTTTTCTAGAGGTTGCCTACCAACGGATATAGTGCTAGAAACGTTATCTATAGGAAGTCCACTAACGGATACAGTGCTAGAAACATTATCTAGAGGACGTCCACCAATGGGTATAGTGCTAGAAACCTTTTCTATAGAGGCCATCCACCAACGGATACAGTGCTAAAACTTTATTTAACTCATTATCCCCTGAAACTTCCAATGGACAATTCCAATTTACAATTAAGGTTGGTCCATTTTAGACTATTTAGGGTTGTTTTTGATAATATATTGCAGATGGCAAACAGTGAAGTCCCTGATTAGAGGTCTCCTACAGGAGCCCTCTAATCAGGTACTTCACTGTTTGCATTAGACAAGTGTACTCTTCATATGTATACTTTTGGTGAAGGACGCATATATGCGTCACTAGGGCTCACTGAGTTAAAGGCGGTCCAACAACGGATTCAGTGCTAGAGCGTCCCCCAACTGATATAGTGCTTAAAAGTTATCTAAAGGCCGTCCACCAACTAATACAGTGCTAAAATGTTGTCTAATGGCGGTCCACCAACGGATACATCAACACCTCTATACATTTATAACCTTTCTAACACTGTATCCGTTGGTGGACATCCTCTAATTTTTGTTCTTCGTGTTTTGTTTGAAAGGGAGGCAATTATCTTGCTCCCACCATTTTTGTTTAAAGCAACCATCAAATTGAATGCTTTTCACTTGATAATGTTGTAAAATAACCTGTAATTGGCAACAAAGGACCTATGTTAATATGCAACTAACAATATACATGTACATGTATATCATAAAACTGCTTTGAACCCTAAATTAAGGGCAGACAATTCAAACAAAAGAAGACTTTTAGTTGTAAACATTATCCTTTTCTATCAGTTATGTGTAAATCTAGAATTGCCAGTTAAAATTTATAAATTGAAGTTTCTCTTTCTGCCCCAAAATAATGTACGACATAATAACAATATAACAGAAATAAAAAAAGGGAGGTAACATTTTTGTTCAATTACACACAAAGACTATGCTGTATAACTTAAAGGTTATATATTTAGTTTGTGGACATATAAGGCTTTCATGTAAAGAAGTGTTCGTGATTAGATCTTGTTTCTATGATATGTATTCAACATTTATAGAGGGAAAAATGACTTGTTTTGTATAAAAAATTGCATTCTGTACTTTTAAGGGGAGATAATTTGAATAAAATTTGAGTTATGTCCAATTGTTCTTGCATGTTTTGCTTTCAGTTAGTTATGTTGCATAAATTAATCATTTTGTGTTAGATATATAAGTTTAATAAAAAAAATTATATTAGTGCAACAACTACACATAAAATTACGTATTTCTCCATTTATGCAAGGGGAGGTAATCTTCAAAGTCAATTTTGTTACTAAAGCCCCAACGCTCAAAGTGCAGAAAATAGGATTTGAACCTACAGACCCTGGACTTTCAGAAAAACATAGTGACCAAAAGTCCCCCTATGGGGGAGGGTTCACATTATTGGCCAGCAGCCTACATTCTTATGGAGAGGTGTGTGAATGCGTGAGGGAGAGAGTCAAATTCCAAATGATCTAGACCCGAAGTTTTTGCCACAGAGGTCCTGGGGCCCGTTTTACTAAACTACTTACGCAAAACTTTTGCGTAAGTCAAAATTTTAAATTTTAATCTATATTTTTCATTATCACTTGCTACAAACAGCAAATAGCCAGATCAGAGGACGCGCTTTTAGCTGTATGCAAACGTTTATGATCGAAAAATAACAGTTAAACGATTTTGACTTACGCAATTTTTTTTTTGCGTAATTTGTTTAGTAAAACGGGCCCCTGGTTTGGTAGATATTTAGAAGATCTGTGCAATACCCGAATGTTAATAGATGATAGGTTGGATAGAGCAATTTTACTAAATGTTACAGTGGAGAAAACGTTATTCTTTCCCGTTTAAACGCAAACGAAACGCAAACGCAGTTAACTAAAATGTAGAAAATGACAACTTTTCGAAATTTCTCACGATTTATTTTTATCTGAGTGGCAAATAGTTTGAAGCCTGATCAGACGCCGGGTTACCCGGCGTCTGATCTGGCTCAAAACTGTTTGTAATGGAAATAATAGATTTAGCGTAAACGCGTTTATTGGGAAAGAATAACGTTTTCTCCACTGTAACATGTTCAACCGTAGCGACGAGTATACTTGTTATTTAAAACAATGAAACTGCACAGAGTACTTTTGTCCTATACAACAATATATACCTTGATTGGATGGGCTCTAACAGAAACTCTCTGACCAGGATATTCACGATTTACCATTTTCTAATGCATAATCAACCCATAATATGGAAAGATGGACTAGTTTTAATTGGAAACTGAAATTTTCCATTGAAGTCTCGGGGGTCACTGAATAAAGAGAAAACAAATAAACTCATACATGTAGCTAAATTCTATAATATCTCGTTTTAACACTTATTCTGCTGCAATATCGTCTGCTGTGACATTGTCGTCTGCAAAGTTTGTTAAATTTAGATTTTTGAAATAAAATAACCTAAAGACGAGTGCCTAACAGTTTGGATGCAGATCAGACGCCGCGTGACGCCGCGTCTGATTTGGATCCAAACGGTTTGCAAAATCAATGAAGTCCCCACCAGCAGGATAAGGGTTAATATCACAAAATATTACCCCTTCACTGTCATGACGTTTTTTGCCTTATAAAAACCGTCGTCTACTATTTTTCTCAAAAAGAAGTAAAATGACCCATTCTTTCCCAATATACGCGTTTACTCTAAAACTATTATTTCCTTTGCAAACAGTTTGGAGAATCTGTTATTCTTTCCCGTTTAAACGCAAACGTACGCAAACGTAAAGCGCTAAAACGTAGAAAATAACAACCTTTGGTCAATTCTGATATTTCATGTTTATCTTGGTGGCAATCAGTTTGGAGCCTGATCAGACGCCGGGTTACCCGGCGTCTGATCTGGCTCCAAACTGTTTGCACTGCAAATAATAGTTTTAGCGTAAACGCGTTTGCTGGGAAAGAATAACACATTCTCCACTGTATCTATTAAATTTTTGTATGTCAGGGGTACATGTAACGCTATTATTTCTAATCTTTTTTCATCAGAGTTGTAACAATATTTACCCTTCCATCGCCAAATTAATGGTGAGGTTTTTACCCCGTCACCGTCATTTTGTCTTCTTCTGCAATTTTACTATATGCAATATCGTAACTGATCGATTTAAGTTGCATGACTTAATGAATATTGATACGAATGTAAAACAGTTTGAATCATGATCAAACGCCGTGTAACGCGGCGTCTGATCTGGATTCAAAACGCTTTCAAGGGTTGATTTTTTTATGCGAGTTCGGCGACGGAAGGGTTTATCCCTTAGAGTAAACATTGTTGACTAGTTTTCAATTAAACAGAACTAAAACATTATCTGTTCATTACCAACCATTTTTCATTTTTATTTAAATAATGAAAAAACAACAACATGATATTCTCTAAACAACATTACAATTATACACCGTAATTAGTTTTCAAAATTTAATTCTTCATTGTTATGTTACTGTCTGTTTAACCCCTTCACTGCCTTACCCCGAGCACAACAGTGTTTTGCAAACAGTTTTGATCCTGATCAGACGCCGCGTAACGCGGCGTCTGATCAGGATCTAAACTGTTTGACACTCATTTCAATATTTCTTCAGTCAAAATGACAAAAAATTAAATTTAAGAAATAAAAGCAGACGACAATTGTTTAAATTTGATTACGTCACGGCAGTGAGACTAACAAGGGCCACTATGGCCCTAAATCGCTCACCTGGTAACAACCATGTAACCATGTACACCGTGTGACCTAGTTTTTGACCGGACATGACCCTCATTCTAACTTGACCTCCATTTCAATGAGACAAACATTTTGTTTAAGTTTCATGAAGATTCAATGAATTTTGTAGTATCTAGAGTGTTAACGAGGTTTTTCGATGATTTGACCTAGTGACCTAGTTTTTGACAAGACATAAGCCACGTTTGAACTTGACCTATATTTCATTGAGGCAAACCTTTTCATCAAGTTTTATGAAGATCAAATGAAATTTGTAGTCTCTAGAGTATTAATAAGGTTGTTCGATGATTCGACCTAGTGACCTAGTTTTTGAGTAGACATGACCCACATTTTAACTTGACCTAGATTTTATTGAGGCAAATATTTTGATAAAGTTTCATGAAGATCCAATGAAATTTGTAGTCTCTAGAGTGTTAGAAAGGTTTTCCGAAGATTTGACCTAGTGACCTAGTTTTTGACTGGACATAACCCACATTCAAACTTGAGCTAGATTTTATTAAGGCAAACATTTTGATGAAGTTTCATGAAGATCCAATGAAATTTGTAGTCTCTAGAGTGTTAACAAGGTTTTTCGAAGATTTGACCTAGTGACCTAGTTTTCAACCGGACATAACCCACATTCAAACTTGGCCTAGATTTATTTAAGGCAATTATATTGATGAAGTTTCATGAAGATCCAATGAAATTTGTAGCCTCTAGAGTGTTAACAAAGTTTTTCGATAATTTGACCTAGTGACCTAGTTTTTGAGTAGACATGATCCACATTTTAACTTGACCTAGATTTTATTGAGGCAAATATTTTGATAAAGTTTCATGAAGATCCAATGAAATTTGTAGTCTCTAGAGTGTTAGAAAGGTTTTCCGAAGATTTGACCTAGTGACCTAGTTTTTGACTGGACATAACCCACATTCAAACTTGAGCTAGATTTTATTAAGGCAAACATTTTGATGAAGTTTCATGAAGATCCAATGAAATTTGTAGTCTCTAGAGTGTTAACAAGGTTTTTCGAAGATTTGACCTAGTGACCTAGTTTTCAACCGGACATAACCCACATTCAAACTTGGCCTAGATTTATTTAAGGCAATTATATTGATGAAGTTTCATGAAGATCCAATGAAATTTGTAGCCTCTAGAGTGTTAACAAAGTTTTTCGATAATTTGACCTAGTGACCTAGTTTTTGACCGGACATGACCCACATTCAAACTTGACCTAGATTTCATTGAGGCAAACATTGTGACCAAGTTTCATCAAGATCCAATGAGATTTGAACCTGCTAGAATGTTAACGAACAATTGTGGACGGAATGACGGACAGACAGACAGACGACGGACGACAGACATCCAGCGATCCTAAAAGCTCACCTTGGCACTATGTGCCAGGTGAGCTAAAAACCATATGGTATATTTGCAAAATGGAAAAACTATTCAAATAAAAGAACATTTGAGGCATTATCGTAGTACGTGATCGGCAAAAACACCATTAACCCCTTCACTGCCATGCCGTCATCAGTTTTAAATAATTGTCGTCTGCTTTTATTTCTAAAATATAAATTTTAGGTATTTTTACTTAAAAAATATTTTAAATGAGTGTCAAACAGTTCGATTCTGATCAGACGCCGCGTGACGCGGCGTCTGATCAGGATCCAAACTGTTTGCAAATACATATACTACTCGGGGTAAGGCAGTGAAGGGGTTAAGCAATATCACTGAATCTTGGTTCTTTGATTTGTCCCGTCCTTTTTTCATCGTCGTCATCAGGCGGAGTAGATCTTTGCTTTAACCCTTTCACTCTTTATTACAGTACTGAACCTTATTAAATTAACAATTTTTGCGATTCGCTTGCAATTCGATGGCAATTCGCTTGCAATTTGATAGCAATTCGCTTGTGAATATTTTCCAACGCAATTAACACGTTATGTTTGCCTGAATTGTGTATCTCACCAATATTCGCAAATATGCCTTGGTTAATGTTTTTCGACTCCTTTTTTGTCACAACAGCTTCGGAAAAATCACGCGAAACGACTCGAGCACACGGTTTGCATTTGAAGCGCCCGATTCGATGGCGATTCGATGGCAATTCGATGGCAATTCGTTTGTGATTTTCAATTTAATTTAATAAGGTTCATTACTGTACGTCTCAAAGCGCATTATTACGACCATTAAATTGTGTTAATTGATAGAGAGGTTCAAATGTAACTAGTAAGACTTTTTGACGCACGTTTTCGTTATAAATGCACGTATTAAGAGACAACAATTGCAGAACTTGGTTTTCGAATTTCATTTGTTCAAAGTTGTTAAAGTTTTTCCCATGAAAATTAAGGTAATTTGACAATACGCCTTTTTCAACGATCGATTATACTTAAACTGCTGAAGAACGATTCTTCAAAGTTGCGGCTTTTAGTTGCTTGCTACTTTATCAACACTTTTGCTAATTGCTATAACAAAAACATGACTATGATTTCGTTTACGACTTCCAAAGCAGTAACGATGAAAAGGACGTTATCTCCTTTACACAAATGTTTAAAACACCGTTGATATTTCTTTTTTGATGTTTTGTTGTTTACGTTATTATGCAACATGCGTTTAACTTATCTAAAATGAATCATGCAGACGTGGTTTGGGTCCCTAATTTATAACTCAATTTTTTTCTTCAGTATTTGTGATCCAGCGTAACAAATACATCAACAGCGTTTCTATCGTCTGTCTTACCCCAGTCGATCGCCAGACTATCGTCTGTATTGATACATGTACCTACAGTGGAGAATCTGTTATTCTTTCCCGTTTAAACGCAAACGTACGCAAACGCAAAACACTAAAACGTAGAAAAGAACAACTTTTGGACAATTCTGATAGTTCATGTTTATCATGGTGGCAAACAGTTTGGAGCCTGATCAGACGACGGGTTACCCGGCGTCTGATCTGGCTCCAAACTGTTTGCAAAGGAAATAATAGTTTTAGAGTAAACGCGTTTATTGGGAAAGAATAACGTTTTCGCAACTGTACCTACGTCTGACCAGACCCAAAAAATATTATTCCACTCATATAAGAACATAAGGTCATCAACAAGGGATTTCAACAACCAACCATTTTCTGTGTTTGAATTAAGAAATAATAAAGTCGTACCAGTGTTTTATCGTGAAATAAAACATGGGTAGGAGTTGAGATGCTTAGTATTTAAATCACGAGGCCGAAGGTCGAGTGATTTAATTACCAGCATCTCAACGACTACCCGTGTTTTATTTCACGATAAAACACTGGTATTAATTTATCATTTCGATTCTAACACTTCAATTGAACCACAATTTGCAGCGACGCAACAGCGCTACATTTCTTGGCGTACGTATTTTCGAAGCCATATGACGTCACGTTAAGACGTTATAGCGCGCGTGTGTGTGTTTTATTGAGAATTTAAATTCAGATACGTCCCTTCCTTGTATATATAAGGGCGTGCGCGAGGTGTGTTAGAATTCTATTTCCCTTTGTTTGTAAAGGTTCGAAGTCGTTAGTATTTTCTGTTTAAACGCAAACGAAGCGCGAAGCAGTGCATTAAAATATGTAAAATCAATCTATTTGAAATTTGTATTGTCTATTTTAATTTGAAATGCAAACAGTTGGATCATGATCAGACGATATGTGTTATTGGGAGTAAACTATTATAGGGAGTGAAAAATTAGTATACTTCGCTCACATTAGCAAACAGTTTGAACCAAGATCATACGCCGCGTAAAGCTGTGTCTAATCTGGGTTCAAACTGTTTGTCACTCATCTTTAGTTTCTTTTATAAAAATATCCGATAGGTAACTTTGAAGAAAAACACAGCAGACGACACTTTTTAGCAGACAATATTGCAGCAGTGAAAACGTTAGACATAATGATAATGTTTGGGTGGCTCGGAAAGTGTTGTTGTAAGGAGGGAATCGTTGTTCGCAGGGGCGTTGTAGGGAGGAAGGATTGTAACTTTGAAACTGACTGAAGAAACCGACTCTAGTGTACAGTTTGGATCAACCATTTGTAAGGCTAGCAAATAATTACCCTTATCTACCGCGCAGGCATTTCTTTATTAACCATTTACTCCATAATATGTTTGTTATACAAGTGATCACTGCCGCAGATTGAAAATAAAGCAAAATGTAACTTTAGACGCATCCTGCTTTAATTCTACCATCTGCTAGTATATAGAAAATCCGAACTATCATGTATATTCACGACTGTTTAAAATTGAACTGTTTTCTACAATGGAGGGAAATAAATAAAAGTGTAAAGGGGCATATCTATGGATAATAAGTTAAATGATACTGTAATTTCTTTGCTTGCAATTCATCAATCTGTTTTTACATCAATAAAAACTGGCATTCTAAATTTTGTTCGCTATAAAATGCGATGATGTTGCTATATAATTGAAAAACAACATACATAAACACTTTATTTTTTGATATAATGACAACGATGCACATTATTCAATCAAAATTAATTGATGTTATTTAACTCGTTTAATGCTGTGATGTCTTCAGCTTTAAGCAATTGTCGTCTGCTTTGTGTTTCTCAAATTGATAGCGTTTACTGAATAAATATTGAATTGAGTGTCTGCGCGGCGTATGACCAGGATTTTAACTTTTTGCAAATAACTACAGCGCTCCCTCTCTACAACGACATCCAATGGGAGACTGAAAATATGTCCGTTGTTCGGAGGGAGTCTTATGGAGAGGGAAATTGGCTTTCATTTGCAAACAACTTAAATCCAGATCAGACACCTCTGTTTGTCACTCGTTATTACATGTAAGATGCGTCTGTCAAACTATCTATTACAGTGGAGAATGTGTTATTCTTTCCCAATAAACGTGTTTACGCTAAAACTATTATTTGCAGTGCAAACAGTTTGGAGCCTGATCAGACGCCGGGTAACCCGGCGTCTGATCAGGCTCCAAACTGTTTACCACCAAGATAAACCAGAATTATCAGAATTGTCCAAAAGTTGTTCTTTTCTACGTTTTAGTGCTTTGCGTTTGCGTACGTTTGCGTTTAAACGGGAAAGAATAACAGATTATCCACTGTAAGATGCGTCTGTCAAACTGTCTATTATGTAACTTTAAAAATAAAACCAGCATGCAACAACTTTAAGCAGACGACATTGCAAAAGTAAAAGCGTTAAAGGTCCTATTTAGGGAACTGCGGCAAGGATCGTTATAAGGAGGGAGTCGTTGTTGTGAGGGTCATTGTAGGGAGGGAACACTGTAACTAGTGTACAGTGGAGAATCTGTTATTCTTTCCCGTTTAAACGCAAACGTACGCAAACGCAAAGCACTAAAACGTATAAAAGAACAACTTTTGGACAATTCTGATATTTCATGTTTATCTTGGTGGCAAACAGTTTGGAGCCTGATCAGACGCCGGGTCACCCGGCGTCTGATCTGGCTCCAAACTGTTTGCACTGCAAATAATAGTTTTAGCGTAAACGCGTTTATTGGGAACGAATAACAGATTCTCCACTGTATTTAGGGAACTGCGGCAAGGATCGTTATAAGGAGGGAGTCGTTGTTGTGCGGGTCATTGTAGGGAGAGAACTCTGTAACTATTGTACTCGGGGCAAGGTAATGAAGACGTTAATGGCAATTAAAACTGAATAATTAGTATGATTAGTATGCGTGGCATAAACTATGTACAATACATGTAGAAGATCCAATTTCAGTATTAAATGCACGTGTTTTTATCAATGATGGATAAAATTATTGTTGAATGGGTTTTTATAGAAGCTGCTTGAAATACTTCTGTTCTATATGTATGACAGTTTTCCCTCTCTACAATGACACCAACTGGGAGACAGATATTGTGTGTGTTGTCGGATGGAGCTGTTATAGGTAGGGAAAATAAAGACTTGGCTTACATTTGCAAACAGCTTGAATTCAGATCAGATGCCACAATACGCGGCGTCTGGTCTGAGTTCAAATTGTTTATCACTCGTCATTATATCTCTTTTGTCAAAATGTCCACTTATATGTAACTTTAAAAAACCCCAGAGCAGACGACAATTTTAATCAAACGATATTGCAATGTAAAAGCGATAGACTTAGTTGTCCTCTTTTGGTACAGTGGAGAATCTGTTATTCTTTCCCGTTTAAACGCAAACGTGCGCAAACGCAAAGCACTAAAACGTAGAAAAAAACAACTTTTGGACAATTCTGATAATTCCTGTTTGTCTTGGTGGCAAACAGTTTGGAGCCTGATCAGACGCCGGGTTACCCCGCGTCTGATCACGATCCAAACTGTTTGTAAAAGAAAAACTAGTTTTAGCGTAAACGCGTTTATCGGGAAAGAATAACACATTCTCTACTGTAAGGAGGATATCATTGTTCATAGGGCCGTGGTAGTGAGGGAGCACTGTATAGTAGCAGTCACTAAAGAGTTGTCGACGCTACTTCACTTCAACAATTGGCTATTTCTTCCAACATAATAAAGTAAGACAATTTCCAATTGTCTTAACCCCTTCACCGTCATTTCTTCATTTCAATGACGCTTAAATGCGCGTTTGAAAAACATTTAGATCCTGTTCAGACGCCGCGTAACGCGGCGTCCGATCAGGACCCAAACTGTTTAACACTCGTTTAGACACTCGTTTTGAAAATGTTCCAGTCATAATGCCTTATTTCTTAACTTTGGAACCACATTACTGTCCGCAAAATTGAAGCAGACGACAACGATACGGTGAAGGGGTAAAAATCTCATAAACACTTTCCAGTGAAAGGGTTAAAGTTAGAGGCAAAGTAGTACAGTACTGAACCTTATTAAATTAACATTGTTTGCGATTCGCTTTCAATTCGATGGCAATTCGCTTGCAATTCGATGGCAATTCGCGTGTGAATATTTTCCAACGCAATTAACGCCTTAAGTTTGCCTGAATTGTGTATCTCACCAATATTCGCAAATATGCCTTCGTTAATATTTTTCGATTCCATTTTCGTCACAACCGCTTCGGAAAAATCGCGTGAAAGACGGTTTGCTTTTTGAAGCGTCCGATTCGATGGCGATTCGATGGCAATTCGATGGCAATTCGCTTGCGATTATCAATTCAATTTAATAAGGTTCAGTACTGTATGACTTAATAAAACGATACTAGTGTCAAACAGTTTGGATCCTGATGTAGGCGCTTACTGTTTAACAGTCGTCTTGCTTTAAGCTGTCACCTGTATTTTCTATAATTAATTAGCCATCGTTGTACAATGTACATACAGTGGAGAATCTGTTATTCTTTCTCGATAAACGCGTTTACGCTAAAACTAGTTTTTCTTTTACAATCAGTTTGGAGCCAGATCAGACGCCGGGTAACCCGGCGTCTGATCAGGCTCCAAACTGTTTGCCACCAAGACAAACAGGAATTATCAGAATTGTCCAAAAGTTGTTCTTTTCTACGTTTTAGTGCTTTGCGTTTGCGTTTAAACGGGAAAGAATAACAGAGTATCCACTGTAGTAGTCCTAATAGATAGGTTTTACTGTACACCTTCTGTTTTTGTTAACCGAATTATTGTGACGAGTTCAGTAAAGAAATCGATGGCCGTCGATTGCCATCGATTGCGAGTTGGCTACCGATCTGATACAGTGGGAGAAAACGTAATACTTTCGATCAAACGCGAACGCATTGCGACGAAATATAGAAAATGACGACCTTTTGACAATTCCGACTACCAGTTTTATTTTGAGTGGTAAACAGTTTGGAGCCTGATCAGACGCCTGATCTGGTCCCAAACTGTTTGCAATGAACATAATAGTTTAAGCGTAACCGGGGTTATTTGGAAAGAAAATGTTTTTCTCTACTGTACTCTGCACGCTGCACACGGGGCACAAACTGCTAACCTAAACAGCAAACAGTGGTAATTGAACGCGCTTTAGATGTCACTTATGGGGCCTTCACATACACGGAATTTCTACGATTTTCTTACGGATGGCACACATTGGCACACATCCGTAAAAGTTTACGGTTTCTTACGATATATGCCACTTTTAAGAGTGAATTAAGATGTGTTACGAGTTGTTACGGGCTATTTACGGTATCCTACGAGTTATTACGATATGTTTACGACAAAACTCCGCGTTCTATAGCAGTCGCACCTGGTTTTCTCTATTTGCACGCTCTTTCAGTTAAAGGGTCACTCAATATAAGTTTGACTGTACTTGCCCCTTCACCGCCATAGCCCGAGTACAGCGATACTTGCAAAAGGTTTGGATCCAGATCTGGCATCGCGTGACGCGGTACCTGGTCAGGTTCCTAACTGCTTGACACTCAATTTTAAACTCCTTAAATCAAAAACCCTAAAATCAAAATTTGAGAAATAAACGTAGACGAATTGTTCAAAGCTCGTTACGTGATGACAGTGAATGGGGCTTTATCGTAAACAATACGTAATATTACCGCCTGCAACAATTATTGCAAATTACTGTTATAATATTATTTTTTTCTTCAAAAATTTCTCAAAATATAAGATTAGAGTCTCAATTTGAGTAGGTCCTGATGTGAGTTGTCGCCACGTGCGGTTTAATCTGGATATAAACTGTTTGCAAATGTTAGGGTTACGTGTTGTTACGTTCGATTTGCGATTAAGTTGCGGATTGTAACGGATTATTTACGTGTTGTTTACGGAGAAGTCCATCCGTAGTCTATCGTAAAAAAGTTTTTGACATGTCAAAAAAACAGATTTTCGTCTTACGGAGGCTTACGGATGTCGTCGAGTTTTGCGGATGGTAACGGATTGTTTACGGACGTCTGCGATATGTTTGCGGATGTTAACGAGTTATTTCCGGACGTTTGCGATTGACTACGGTTTGGAGATCCGTAAGGACTCATAAGAAACATCCGTGTATGTGAACGCACCTTTATGAGTTGTTACGATTTACCTAAGAGCACTGACGTGTTTGACCTTTTCAGTACCAAAAAGTATTCAATTTCAAATGTGTCATCATTCGACAACTGGCATGAAGTGATAGAACATCGATAAGACTGAAATAATAATTCACTTAGATTTTTGTGGTCTTTTTGGCAAGAGTATGCCTGTTTGGACGGAAAACCTCCACGATAATACCACGGAAGACTACGAACACGTTACGGTCGGTTTACGGATCCTTGCGGACTGTTTACGGATCATTGCGGGCTGTTTACGGAGGATTACGTGTTGTTACAACCGGTTACCGATACTTAACGGATCGTTACGATTGATTTAAGGGAGGGAAATCGGCTTACATTTACAAACAGCTGGAATCAAGTTCAGACGCCGCGAAACGCGGCGTCTGATCTGGATTCGAGCTGTTTGTCACTCGCCATTAAGTTTTATTCTGTCAAAATGTTAAACTTTACAGACGATACTTTTAAGCATACGAACTTGCAGCAGTGAATATGTTGGACATTATTGTTCTGTTAAGGGAACTGCGGGAAGGGTCGTTGTAAGGAGAGAGTCGTTGTTGGGAGGGCTGTTGTAGGGCGGGAGGGAATAAAAATAGATCTGACCCAAACAGTTATAGAGCAATCTCCCTATGTTCAACAATACTGAAATTGTATGAAAAGATTCTTTTTAAATACATGGAATCTAAAGACACTTTTCGTTGCAACCCTCTTCAAGGGGGGTTTCAAAAGAACATAAGTTGTGTAATGACCTCATTTATTCTTAGAGAGAGTATATTCTTTGCATGCTTTCTTGATGTTAAGCAAGCTTTTGACCGTGTCAACCACAACATTCTACTGACAAAACTATACCGAACAGGAATAGATGCACCTGTTTATCAAATAATCCTTAATATGTTCGAAAATGTATATAGTTGCGTTAAAAATCAAGGCTGTTCTTCAGACTGGTGCCCGATTTTACAAGGTACCAGACAAGGTCAAGTAATTAGCCCAAAACTATATCTTCTATTCATTAATGATTTAATGAATATATCCTTGATACATCAGAATATAGTTTAAATATAAATGGTATAAGCTTCGGTTGTCCAACGTCAGCTGACGACATGGTTTTAACGTTTCTATCTAAACATGGACTTGATAAAATGCTAGATATTTGTTACCAGAATTCTAAAGAAGAACGTTACCTTTACAATGCAAATAAATGTAATGTGATCGTCTTTAACGAAGGTAAACAATATAAACGTACTGGACGAAAATGGCATCTTGGCACAGATATTATTGAGGAAACAGACCAATATACCCATTTAAGCACAATTTGTGACAAAAACCTTGAATTAGACAAAAACATTACTGAAGCATGTTCAAAATTACGTAAAACATACTTTGGAATAGCCGGTTGTGGGATCTATAACGACGCTTTCCATCCTCTAACACTTAAACACTTATATAACACCATATTTCTACCCTCTGCTCTTTACGGCTGTGAAATTTGGAATGGAATAACTAACGAACAGATTATGCAACTAGAAAGAGTTCACAGACAATGCATAAAACACATGCAATCTCTACCTAGATCGACTAGGTCAGATTTAGCTCTTGGATGCATTGGCATGCTTCCAATTGAGCTTGAAAAACTCATATTTTTGGGCAGTTAAGTTTACTTGACAGCGACAAAAGAATCAAAGTTATGTTTATACACCGTCTAACAGAGTATATGAATCAACCACAGAAAACGCTTGGATTCTTCCCAGACTTGCATAGAATATTAGGAAAATATGGAATTTCCCATATTTTGACCGACATATTCAAGGATAATAAGTTTCCACCAATTAAAATGTGGAAACGCATGGTCAAAAAAGAAATTATAAATAAGGCTAATCTTGATTACCACAATAGACTATTGAGTGACGAGTCCCTTCGGCCCTTTCTACAAATTCACGGCGAAATTGTTCCATGTGGAGCATGGCAGTTCTGTAGAATATATCGCAAAAGCCTTGAATACTGTAAATCAATAGTATACATTATAGGTAAGCTTTTCGCCAGAAAATACAATATAATTTGCCCAAAATGTAGACTAATGACAGACTCTATAATAGAACACTTGGTACTATACTGTGCGACGAACGATGGGCTACGGTACGAACATTGGCATATATTACAGACAATATTTAATAATAGTCAATTTACAATGTTCTGTCAATTAAGCCCTTTAGACCAAATAATGGAAATGGTAGGTGGATTCATTTCTCTGGACATTGACGATCATACAAGGGTTAGGAGTTTCAAAATAACATCGAAATTTCTACAACGTATGACATCAGCGCTTTACTATAGTTTGGCCGGCTAACAAGCTGTAATGTTATTTAAACTTAACATGACTGGTGATCTGTTAATTACAAATAACTGCTGAGCTGAGTAAACACCTTTATTTCTTTCCTCTTGTATGTGACTCAAAAGTTTATATTCGTTTCACCATCAATATGTTGTTTATTGGATTGACTTGATGTGCATAGCTTATGTACTTATGACATATAATAAAACAAACTATTACATGGTGAAGCAATGTAATACGGAGTAGGGTAAAGCAACATTGAGGAAGATAAAGTTAACCCATTACTACATATTCTGTTTAAAGTTTTGTTCATAGATGACTACTTGAAGGGTATTGAAAGTAAAGCAGAATATGCCTTAATGAACATTCTGTTTTACTTTCAGCATGATTTCAGCAAACATCTGCTAAAATATAGAAAATATTTTTACTATACATATCTACAACTATATAAATTGCAACTACTTTCCATGGACGAATAACCTAATGTTAAAAAAGGTGTAGTTATGGTATATTTATAGTGTAATGGGTTAAACAATACAATACTGGTTTATAGTATTCTAAGTTGAAGTGTATGTCATGTTACCGGTAGTATAACGTATACATTCTGTATATGTTTATGCTTTGTCGGGCTGTGTTGTGTGTGTGTGTGTGTGTGTGGGGGGGGGGGTGACCGCGCGCGTACGCATGCGCGCCCACACATCTATGCACACTTCAGGGTTGCCCTACTAATATGATATGCTATGTTTACTTTAGCTTCTTTAAGAAATGCAGTGTATGTATTTGAATAATACATCCATACTACAGAAATAACCCTTTGATAGACTAGTTGGCTAGAAACAACATGGTTCTTTGAAGTGTTCTGAAACTTTTCGCTTATATCAATGACCAATATTTATGTCTCAAGGTTTCGTTTCGCTAGAGGCATAATGTTAACTACTAACATTTTGTTAGTGACTTTGGTCAGATATGCATACATGGATTCTTATATATGTGCATTTATGTTCCTATGTTTGTAGACGTATATATGCAAGTGCACGTATTTGAATTCATGTATTATTCACATTGGGGTAAATGTGCGTGTATTGTTATTATGACTCTTTAATACCTTTCGAAAGAGGCATACTATTCTACAAAACACACACGTTCGACCTTTAAATCCATAGCCTGTTTCTGGATTTGAAGACAGGTAACCACTTAATGCTAGTTGATTGTGAATCAGGATGTGCCTTAATACGCATTCTGCTTTACTTTCAACCTGCTTTAAGCTACTTTTTGCTACTATATAGGTACATACAATATTTCTAATGGTACATGTTCATTGCATATATTGAAACTTAGTCTATTTTCCTCCAATCTCAACCAACGATAGTATTCAAATCCTAACATGTCCTTTTAAAAAAATGTTTTTTTTTTTTTTATAAAACTGTATATAATTTGTCATAGAAATGTATAATATGTTACATGCTACATGTGTTGTATTTGTAAATATGTTTACTGTACCAATGCTGTCTCTTCATTCTTGGAGGAAATAAAGATATTGAATTGTATTTGCAATTTGAGTCTGCTATGAAAGAAAAGTATTTCTTGGGCATGCATACATGTTTTATAGACAAGTACATGTACATGTAGTTAATTGTCGTTTTGTCTACCTTGTCTTCATTGTATCGGGCGTTGTGCAAATATAACATTAATTAGACATGACGTTTGTAACTAAGTGGCTATCCTTCATCTATTTCTCATTCTTTGTTTTAAATGTCAACTTTGATTAGGCCTGTCTTTACAAAAACTTAGGATCGTGACGGTATACTTTGCTCCCTGTATCAGTGCACGTAGCTAAGTTTGTACATCGAGGCATACATGCTCCCAGACGCAAGGTGGCGTAAAGAAAGAGCCAGTTCCAACCCAGTCTTAAGTGGATCCGCAGTTGTAGAAATCATTGGATCTATTCAGGCTAGCAACTCGTCGAACATCACTGGTGGCATCCGCAGGAAGTTGGTAAAAGATACATGATCTTCGTTACGGAGTTCTACCATAGGTTGATCATACATCCCAAATTACCTCCGTCACCCGATCCATCGTCTGACCCAATTCATTCTCCATATTCTACCTCTTCTTCTCCTTACTCTTTCACGCAGTTTGTAATTCTGATGCTGATACGTAGTTACATGTACAGTGGAGAAAACGTTATTCTTTCCCAATAAACGCGTTTACGCTAAAACTATTATTTCCAGTGCAAACAGTTTGGAGCCATATAAGACGCCGGGTAACCCGGCGTCTGATCAGGCTCCAAACTGTTTGCCACTTAGGTAAAAATGAAAAGTCAGAATTGTCAAAAGGTTGTCCTCTTTTACGTTTTAGTGTTTTGCCTTTGCCTTTCGTTTGCGTTTAAACGGGAAAGAATAACGCATTCTCCACTGTACTGTCTTCTTCGTCTTGCCGGATCCTCCATCTCTATGATGACATGAATTACATGAACTACTGATAAATTCCTGGTGTGAACCCCATTTATATACATGTACCAATTACCCAACACGCTGCCAGTACCCCATAATACGTCAGTTGTTAGTTAGATTTGATTTGATTTGATTTGTTTTGATTTTACGTCGCTTTCAACAGTATTTCAGTCATATCGCGACGTCCAGCTAATTATAGGTGGAGGAAGACCCCAGAAGTCCTTTATGCACTGTTTCAGGCACAAATCGGCAATTGGGTAGAACCACCGACCTTCCGCAAGCCAGCTGGAAGGCTTCCCCACATGAAAAATCCGAACGACCCTACTGGGATTCGAACTCACAGCGGTGAGGAGCTTAGTGATGTAAGTCACAGTGACTATAACCACTAGGCCACGGAGGCCCAGTTGTTAGTTAGAAAAACACGTCTGGAGTACGTTCTGTGGTACGTCAAATCGTTTGCATATACGCGTCTATACGTTGGTATACGGTATAAATCTGTAAGTTATCGACTCGTTCTGGGTACGTAATTAGTACGCTACATGTATGAATACTTTCAAGTATGCGTACGGTATGTATGCGCCCAAACATGGAAAAAACAGATATAGGTCAGCGTATGTCAACGTTTTAGAGAATTCGGGTGAATCTCTTGGTACGTTTTGCATATGGTGTCGGCCTGGTCAGGAATCACTTCCGGGTTGTTGTGGTCTTGCAAGTAGTACCTTGAAAAATACAATTTACAAGATTTGCAATGTTTAGTGTTGCCTGTGGGTGAGTTTGAATGGTTTTCTTGCTGAAAACTGGTTATTTGTGGTCATTTCCACCAAATGGCATTGTTTTAGGGATCTCATTTCAGGACTCTTTCCCCCAGGCGGATGCATATTGAAACAGAGTGAATGGGTTGAAGGTGAAAGTTGTTTACCTTTATTTTGACAGTGACCTTAGAAAATCATTGATAGCAAAAATGTTTTTGCCGATGTTATAGGTTGACTGGTATCAATCAACAAGGAAATGTCTATAGAATTGGAAGGTATGTTTTTTATAGCTTAGATCCTGTTTTTGAGGGAGCTGATGGCTCTGAACGTTAGGCATTTTACTATAGATTATATAGGGCGAAATTAGACCAGGCCGACACCATATACTGGCTAAAACGTTGTAGTGTGACTATGGCATTACGAACAGTTTAAAGCAAGATCAGACGCATGTTAACCCGGTTTAATGTACTAAAATGAAGAAAATGACAACTATTTTGATTATTCTTATTAATCTTACTAATTTGAGTGACAAACAGTTTGGAGCCTGATCAGATGCCTGGAAATAATAGTTTAAGCATAAAAGCGTTCTTTGGGAAAGAATAACTTTTTTCTCCACTGTAAGAATAAACGCGTTTATTATGAACGAATAACGTACTCACTGCTGTAACATTAGTTAAAGACATTAAGCCAGTCCATTCATTGATTCCCCCCTCCATTGTTCTCACTAGGTGTCAAAATTTACTGTAAAGCATGGGAAGCTTGCGCTCAACCAATGTCAGCAATCTCAAGTTTTCTATAGAGGCCCTCACATGCTCACACTCAAGGGTTTTTCAATGGGTTTTAGAAACCCAACTATCCTTTTATAGGTACGGGCCTCACATGAAACGGCTGACTGATTCTTTGCTTAGACATCTGTACAATATTGTAACAGTAAAAGCATGCTATTCATGATTTAATCCTACCTTTTTTCAGACTAGGTGTTACCACCCAAGCTTGGTCATGTAATATCTTTAAGGGTGTATCAATGTCATGAGCCATTTTTTTCAAAGTATTTAACTTTTTTTCTATCATTGATTTTTTGGAAAAGCTATTTATGATGAATGAAAAAATGAAAAAAAAAATATATGGTGGTGTCCTTTTTTTTGAGCTACAGCGATTTGAAAAAGGTATGTCAAATTTGGATTTTTTTTTCAAATTTTACCCATTCAAAGTACAAGCTTCAGTAAAATCTATTTCAAAACAAATCAAAAATGTTAATTTGGGTTTATTTTATTTATTTCATGTCTATGGTGGTGTGTTCACATATATAAACCAAATTTAGACAAAGCAGGCACCAGGTTTGAACCATATGGATCCTTGAATATCAAAAATATGCTTTATATAGGGCATGATTTTATTAGATTTTTTATTTTATGAAAAAAAGTAAAAAAGTTTGAAAATTAAATAGTTCTAGTATTAAACTTTTTCTTATATTCTACCAGATGAAAGCCCATACTAAGGCAGTTCAAAATATGAAAAGAAATTGAAAGGTCAGTGTTGAAAATTTTGAGTTATTAAAGTAAAAAGAGTTATCGCCCCTTACAAAATTTACAAAAAAGTACCATATCGATGGTATTTAGAGCTTTATAAATTTCACATTTGGTGCCTTTTTTTTTCTTAAATTAGTTTTTGTATGAAGAAATACTACCATAGATAGGAAATCAATAACACAAAACCAAATTATCATATTTGTTTTCATTTAAAATGGGTTTTATTGAAGCGGGCTGTTTGAAAAGGACAAAATAAGAGGAAGTGGGTGGGGTAAATTTTACATGGCCGTAGAGCCAACTGTTGTTCACCAAAATGTACACCTTTTCTATGTTTTCATTCATCCTAAATAGCTCTTCAATACAAAACCATCATAGAGTGTTTTCATATACTTTGAAAAGTTCCCAAATGCATGACATTGATACACCCTTAAGGAAACTTTATATGTTCCGAACACAATTCCAGAATCATCGCAAAAAGCACGTTGTCTTATAAAACGTGATATTGTCCATTGTGTGACTTGTTAACCTTTCAAGGTTCTTCTAGAAGGTCGCAAAAAACTGCTATATCTGTTTGATAAAGGTGATAATCAACGATAAAATGTTACAAAACCATAACAAATATCATTCCTATCATACTTTGAGTACTTTTGAAGTGCACAGCACGATTTGACAGACATTTTCACACAGTTTGGAAACAGATCAGATCTTGCGTAGCGATGGTCTCACCAAGATCCAAACTCTTTCACACTCGGACAAACATGTATTCGCTTACAATGTCAGGGTTGCCATAAGTTGACATGAAAAATCCTAAGATTTCCAAAGTTGAATTTTTCAAGTGCGATTTTACGAATCGTACCTTTTACCCATCGCCTGTTTTTAGTTTTGTTGACACGTAGTTGCTTAAAGCAGGCTGAAAATAAAGCAGAATGCGCCTTAATGCGCATTCTGCTTTACTTTCAGCCTGCTTTAAGCTACCATGAACTAGAAAAAAATCCGAAGATTTAGGAAAAATCCGGAGAAATGGCAGCCCTGCAATGTGTACAGTGGAAAACCCGCTATATAATGACTTTATTTAACAATGATGACTCATTTTGTCTAACGACTAATACCCCATGAGGCCATCCATAAAAGCATTACATACAAGGTGGTTTGCAGTTCTTACAAAAACGATAATTTTTAAATGTCCTCACAACAAGACAACGCAAACAAATGGATTTTTTAAATTTTAGATGTATGATATACTGTATCTGTTCCAACTCTGACAAAACAGAACAATTTTTTTACTTCGTAATTAAAAGTGTTTTTTTTCATAATGTCACACTACAGTGTATAATCTGTTATTCTTTCCCAATAAACGCGTTTACGCTAAAACTATTATTTCCAGTGCAAACAGTTTGGAGCCTGATCAGACGCCGGGTAACCCGGCGTCTGATCAGGCTCCAAACTGTTTGCCACCAAGATAAACAAGAATTATCAGAATTGTCCAAAAGTTGTTCTTTTCTACGTTTTAGTGCTTTGCGTTTGCGTACGTTTGCGTTTAAACGGGAAAGAATAACAGATTATCCACTGTACAAGTCCTGGTAGTGATTGGGCCTTATTACAACAACACGTAAATAAGTTTCTATCTATATAATTTTACACACCCCGAAACCGTTAGATTCATTCGCCGTACTTATATGGCGACCGGCCTAGCAATAATGCTAAATAAACTAGTAAGTAATTATTTTTGTTATTATTTCATGTCTAATTCTGTGTGACCAGCCTAACGTCACAATGCTAAGTTAACGAAATGCGAAAACCCATGACAACACGGGCATGAGAGAGAACAGCTACATAGAGATAAGTTCGTGAGTTCCATTCCTAAACCGACCGGTGAATGTTTCGAATGCCCTGCTTTTAAAGGCATACAACTGTAACATATGGCCAGTCTAACTAATTAGCTTTCAAAATTAATAACCAGATCGTGGCGGCTCTATAATGTCAACTTCGTAGTCCAACAAGAATTGATGGAGGCTAAACACAGGTCAGCTTTAGTAACATGTGCAGGTTAGTCTCGTCTTTATATTAAATACAATACAGGTTAGTAACAAGTGCAGATTAGTATCGCCTTTATAATAAAAACAATACAAGTTGAAAACAGTTTGAAAGAATGCACATTAACTCAATAATGTGACAATAACAATACGAGATTCGCTTAAACAGTGTACTGTATCAATCGTGTTGATACCGGGCATTTTTAAAGCGAACCAGTCACTTTATATCTGACTTATATGACGAATTGTTTTAGAAATCTAACACTGAATCAATAATAATTCTGGTCAATTTATTATATTAATTAATCCATCTACATCTAAAATATTGAAATACACGTACAACAGTTTTCAACTTGCACGAGCATACCGTGCAACATGTGGGCTAGGTCATTTTGTAGAAATTCACATATTTATCATCTACGTTCAGAATAAGTACGCAGCTAGGGAAAACGTCTTATTTCCTGTACTTATCAGCAATGTTGGCGACATTTTAAGCATTTTGCACTAAGGTACATAAAATATTGGAGTATTAAAAAGTGAGGACAAAGTTTATTTCCATCCCTTTATAATTAAACCAAAGACCAGAGATGTTCTTCCCCTGCCCACCACACATTTAACAAGCACAAAAAGAAGATGCGCTTTAACCTTTCATTGACAGCTATATCTACTTCAAATACACACATTTAATAAGCACACACAGAAGGTGCGTACTTGAACCTTTCACTGACTGCTATATCTGCTTCAAATTCACACATTTAACAAGCACAAAAAGAAAATGCGCTTTAACCTTTCATTGACAGCTATATCTACTTCAAATACACACATTTAATAAGCACACACAGAAGATGCGCTTTAACCTTTCACTGACTGCTATATCTGCTTCAAATTCACACATTTAACAAGCACAAAAAGAAGATGCGCTTTAACCTTTCATTGACAGCTGTATCTACTTCAAATACACACATTTAATAAGCACACACAGAAGGTGCGTACTTGAACCTTTCACTGACTGCTATATCTGCTTCAAATTTGCCATAATTATGTACATTTGTTTTCGGCCTGAACGAGACGCAGGGATCCTTACCACTACACCAACGATTCAGTAGAAATCTTTTATCCAACTTACCTATATAAAAACAGAAAATAGGGCTGCTTTCAAATGATTCGTTGCCCGAATTTCTGCTTAATTCAGTCGCTAACCACATGTTTTTGGACTGATAATTCAGTTTTGTATAACAGGAATCCATAGATTAATTAGAAATACAGTTCTTGACCGTAACAAGTTCCTTCCACCTATTTTTCCACTAAGTAAGGCTTTCCTGTTGACATTGGCCTTTTTTTCAAATTAAAACCTCATTACATGGAATGTTTTAACAATTTGTATCGAAATATCTTTAGATCATTGTTTTTAAATAATACTCTAACAGTTTTATTATTCTAAAACATGCTGTAGCATGATCTTTTGATATTCTCAAATGTTCCGTTTGGCAATTTACTTTGAAGGATGACCCCGCGCTGTAACAATCTGTAGTTTCCTTGTCATTTAATAGGCTATATAAAAGACAGGCGGCAGCTTAGAACAAGGTAAAAAAAAAACGCGACGATTTTTCTACAGGAACTTTTGGTAAACTTCCACCTAGATTTAAAAGTAGTGGGCGAAGCATGGACTTCACATGCTAGCCTTGCCGAGCCATGAGTTTACTCTATATTTGTATTTACATTGCCCTTATATAGATGATGATATGACCTTTGTTATTAAATTTTGTAACAAAACCATGAGCTTTTCTGTTTTTGGTATGTATATGGTTCTTCCACTCCTCCCACCAAAAATAAAGCAAAGAAACTGCTAAAAAGGTGGCATTTTTTAAAAGAATATTTTCTATTGTTAGTTCTAAAAATAGGGAAAATTCATTTTTGCAATGGTATACGGGAGCAATGAAACTTTCTGTTCATACATGTTCTCATATTGGTGTGATAAATTAGATACTTGGCAAAACGTTAGTGTCCATAGCCACCAAACGACCTTTTGTTTTATTGAACATGGCTTTGACTATTTTAATCCAGCCCAAAACGTTTATGTACCAGCTACATGTATGTCAATGCATATGACATAATAATAATAATAATAATAATTCTTTATTCAATCAGTAACTTGAATTAACAAATTCCTTGTTACTCTTAACATATTAACATACACGTTAACATATTTACAGATGGCCAAAGTGGCCAAACAAACATGCATATAATAATAATAATAATAATAATAATAATAATAAAAAAAAGTATTTCAAATGATAGTAGATCTATTTTCGAAAATTTAGAATTTGAGGTTGAACTGCTATTTTCATGAAAAAAAAAGATATTAAATGATCATTTTTTGGTAAATGATTAGAGAATAAAACATTGACTCGTATACAAATCAATCAAGGTAGTTCAGTGCAGCTTTCCTCATATCAAAAGCTTCATAGATATACCTTGATAGATTTAGTAAGGTTTTGGAACTATTTGATTTCATCAACTCTACATACTTATAAGCACTTGGGTTTTTCGTAAAAATAACGTTTTAGATATTTTTTTCTTAAGTCAGTATACAGAGTACATACTAAAACAAAATGAAACTCGTCTTCTATGTCATGCTTGTAACAAAACACACAATACCTTTCCTCTCTTTCAGTTCTACCTGCACCGTAACGCCCGGATTCAATTCTTAAATTATGGGATGATAATCTCAACTTAGCTAAAATATACATGTACTTCTTTGGTAAAACAGTAAGATAATGTTCGTGTTCAAAAGTTTCTTTGAAAAATTTGTATGTATATAAAACGTTAGACTCTTGGATAGAAGCACACCAAGACTGTTTAAATACGTCCACTACTCTGGCTTTAAAAACAACATGAAACTTATTTAAATCCACCGTATATTGATTCAGCCAAACATAGGAAAAACCATAATCATCTAAAAGTTTTTTAACATCACTTAACCAGTTGGTTTTTTAATTGTTGCATTCAACACAAATATAGCGTCTGTTGTTGAACGGCCCTTTCTAAACCCAAATTGGGCGTCTGTCAGAATAGCATTGTTTTCAGCCCAAGATGAAATGCGATTGTTTAAAACGCCTGTGAAAATCTTTGAGAAACAGCTCACCAACGAAATGCCCCTGTAGTTATTAACGTTACTTTTATCACCCTTCTTAAATAACGGTATATGACGAGGACTGAGTCTTGCTATCGCGCTGTAAGAGCTTTTGATGTCTCAGTCCTTTTCCTCTGGACTGCAACTTGTCTCGGTGCTTACAGTGGATAATCTGTTATTCTTTCCCGATAAACGCGTTTACGCTAAAACTAGTTTTTCTTTTACAAACAGTTTGGAGCCAGATCAGACGCCGGGTAACCCGGCGTCTGATCAGGCTCCAAACTGTTTGCCACCAAGACAAACAGGAATTATCAGAATTGTCCAAAAGTTGTTCTTTTCTACGTTTTAGTGCTTTCCGTTTGCGTACGTTTGCGTTTAAACGGGAAAGAATAACAGATTCTCCACTGTACATGACATTGAATAGCTCGTTCACCGTAACCATGAAGAAGACTTCCTTCCTCCCCGTTTAAACGCAAACACAATACATAACAATAGTATGGAAAATACATGTTTGTGATATTGCTAACGATTTATTTCAATTTCAGTGGCAAACTGTTTTTAGCATAATCAGACGCTGGGTTATCCGGCGTCAGATCTGGCTCCAAACAGTTTTCAATGGAAATAAAAGCTTTCTTGTAAAAGCACAAAATAATTGCCAAATCATTGCAATGTAACGTAGAAGAGAACGTGTACATCTCTTCGACAGTTCCGAGTTTTAATTTTAATCTTAGTGACGCATAGTTTGGAGCCTCTAAACTGTTTGCAATTGAGATACTAGTTTTAGTGTAAATGCGATTATTGGGAAAGAATACCGTCTTCTCTTCTCTACCTGGAAAGGTAACCCCCTTACCAATAAACTCGCTTCTGTTTAAACAATAATGTCCATATCAACCTATGGGGACTTAGATCAGACGCCGTGTAACTCTTCATCTGAGCAGGATCCAAACTGTCTGACGCACAGTTTTAACCCATAACCCCATAGCCAATCTTGTGTTTTAAAGACCGGTGACCACTTAAAGCAGGTTGAATGTACAGCAGAATGTGCCTTAAGGCACATTCTGCTTTACTTTCAGCCTGCTTGAAGTTACTATTTAGTAAAAATCAATAAAGAATCTTACAGTTCATATTCATGACTGTATAAAGTAGAATTATTTCTTCAGTGGAGAAACAACTTAAAGGCGTAAAAAGGCGTATTTATGGAGTAATGGGTTAAACAAGCAAACCATAGTTTCAAGTAATTGCGATGACCAACATTTCTTTTTCGTTAATGCTCATTCTCGTATTACAGTGGATAATCTGTTATTCTTTCCCGTTTAAACGCAAACGTACGCAAACGCAAAACACTAAAATGTAGAAAATAACAACTTCTTGAAAATTCTGACTATTGATATTTAGCTGAGTGGCAAACAGTTTGAAGCCTGATCAGACGCCGGGTTACCCGGCGTCTGATCTGGCTCCAAACTGTTTGTATTGGAAATAATAGTATTAGCGTAAACGCGTTTATTGGGAAAGAATAACGTTTTATCCACTGTAACGCTCATTATCGTATTAACAGTGGAGAAGACCTTGGGGCTCGCCGACCTCTCTTGGACAAACGAAAACAATACCGAATACAGTACTGAACCTTATCAAATAAACAATTTGTGCGATTCGCTTGCAATTCGACGGACGGCAATTCGCTTGAAATTCGATTGCTATTCGATGGAAAATTGCTTGCGATTCAAAAAAGTAATTTTACCCTCGGGTAAGTTTGCCTGTATGTTGTATCTCACAAATATTCGCAAATATGCCTTCTTTATTTTTTTCCATTCCATTTTTGTCACAATCGCTCCGGACAAATCGCGTAAAAATATTCAAGCGTAAGATTTGCCTTTTGAAGCACCCGATTCGATGGCAATTCGCAATTTAATTTAATAAGATTCAGTACTGTACTTGACAACATTTGAATGCGTTACAGTACTGAATCTTATAAAATTAAATTGATAATCGCAAGCGAATTGCCATCGAATTGCCATCGAATTGCCATCGAATCGGGCGCTTCAAAAAACAAATCCTACGTTTGAATATTTTACGCGAATTTTCCGAAGCGTTTTTAACACAAATCGAATCGAAAAAATTAACGAAGGCATATTTGCGAACATTTGTGAGATACACCATTCAAGAAAACTTACCCGAGGGTAAATTTAGTATTTTGAATCGCAAGCGAATTGTCATCGAATTGCAAGCGAATTGCCATCGAATTGCAAGCGAATCGCAAAAATTGTTAATTTAATAAGGTTCAGTACTGTAATTAAGAAATAATCTATGTTCTACCATTGTGAAACGGTCGTCGGCCTTCGTGGACAATTCCTGCGCATCACAACTCCCAACCGTTGTAAAATACCGTTTCACAACGGTAGAACATAGATTATTTCGATTCTAACATGGCCAGATTTAAAGAAATTAATTAGAAAGGAAATCAAATGTTTCAAACTTATTTCCTCAGCGGATGCAGTTTTACGACCGAACAACTGCTCCCGCGGTTTTTACAAGAATCTAACACCCAACAGCAAAGTTACGTACAGCAGAGAATTCGCACACACAATATACATTTACCGACCCACTATCTGGCATAGAACAGACATAACATGAAACAAGACAGAAAAATGGGGAAATTACAGTTACATAACTGGTTAAAAGTATATGGTCTTTACGTAACACGTCACGTCATTTAACCGCGGGAGGCGCGGGGTAGGGAATAGCGTTGTAAAACGTTCCAGGTATACCACGATGAGCTTGTTCTATTTTTTATAGTGACCAAAACGCGTGTCATGTTAGAATTGAGTAGGACAACTTGGAAGATCAGTGTACCACTATACATGTACCCCCTATCGGAGTCGTTGCTCGACACAAAGGAAAGTGAATTTCTGCTAATTCACATACGATTAATAGTAGAATAGTTCATTTCTTTCCAATTTAAACGCAAACAAAACCCAAACGCTATGCTATGAAATGTAGAAAATTACACCTTTTAGATTTTTGTAACGATTAATTTTAATCTGAGTGGGGAAAAGGTTTGGGACCTGATAATACGCCGGGTAACAATGCGTCTGATCTGGATCTAAACTGTTAGCAATGAAATTAATTGTTTAACACATTCAACCCTAGCGACGAGTATACTCGTCATTTACAAACAGTGTATATATGAAGAGTACAGTTGTCCTATGCAAACATAGTAGACCCAGATCAGAGGGCTCCTTAAGGAGCCTTCTGATCAGGGTCTACGATGTTTGTCATTTTGCAAATGTATTGTAAAAATGTTCCTAATTAGTAAAATATGGACAAAATGTAATTGGAAATGGAATTTTCCAATGCCAATTTCAGGGGTGAATGTGTTAACCGTAAACGCGCTTATCGGGAGAGAAAGAACGTTTTTTCCACTGTGATGCGGAGCCTCGTAGTCAATCGATTGTACTAACAGAGCTCGTTGAGAGCAGTATTCGCATATCGTTGTGCCGATATCGCTGTTCATAGTATTGCTAGCTGTGAGTGTTCGCAGAAATATGGCTTAATTATGGGAACGTAAACTAAAGCTCAGTGAGTAATATTTTATATAAGATTTGATCATGAAACAAAAAAAAACCGGCATGCGTCCTTTGTCCGAATAAGCTAATAAGGACCTGATACACTCAGTACAAGTAGGCGGAGCATATGTGAAAACAATGGTAAAAAAGATAATATATAAGCATTTTCGATTTGCAGTTATTTTATTGTTTTTTGAACATCAATATAATAAACTGGATACATTTCGAAGGGACAACTTCATAAAAAATGCAAGTACTTATATTTTGATAATGCAAATACATTTATTTGATATTTGTTTTTACAAATAAAATTCAAAAAGGTACAAAAACAACGCAATAAATATTAAACAATAAATGGGTAATACAAATAATTTAATAGATTTCAGGATAATATAAACAAAATAAAAAATACACTTATCAGAAAAACATTGATATATATTAACACAATTAAACAGTTTTATGAGTACATTTCACTTAAGCGAATTCGAAATGATAATGTTTGATTTTATTGTTGGATATCAATGATGTTCACATGCTTCGGAAAATCATGAGAAACCAGAATGCTTCTTTCTGAAACTGCGCGATTACAACTGATAACCTAAATTAATTTCCGAATCCTAATTTATTGTAAATATAGTTAAACTTTTTCATTGTCAAGTCGGACAAAACTTACATTTGCAAACAGTTTGGATCCTGATCAGACGCCGCGATACGCGGCGTCTGATCAGGGTCCAAACTGTTTGTCACCTATACATACATGTACAAATGTTTTTTTAATTTTAAATGAAGCATGAAATTCTTTTTTTTTTTTAAAAAGACACATTTTTAGCAGACGATATAAGGCAGCGGCTATGTTATATGTGTTATGACGTAATCATAGGAGTGGTAGAGTTAAATAAAATTTCTTGACATGTGACCATGTTTATAGTATTATGATTATATTGATATAATAACAAAAACTATGTGTTTACATTACTGCATACACAAACCTTGACTATTGAATCTTGTTAATTGGTTCTTTCCTTTAAACCTTTACTATATTACAGTAGAGAAGAATGAAGACGTTATTCTTTCTCAATAAATGCACTTTCGCTAAAACTGTTATTTCTATTGTAAAAGTTTGGAGCCAGATTAGATGCCGGGTAATTCGTCTGGTCAGATTCCAAGCTGGTTGCCACTCAGATTGATATAAATAGTCAGAATTTTCGAAAAAATGTCCTTTTCTACGTTTTTATTTCGATGCATTT
Organism: Gari tellinella; assembly: GCA_922989275.2. Classification (NCBI taxonomy): domain Eukaryota; kingdom Metazoa; phylum Mollusca; class Bivalvia; order Cardiida; family Psammobiidae; genus Gari; species Gari tellinella. Next base: position 39,188,930 of record OV277871.1, read on the forward strand.
GCAATTCGTTTGCGGTTAACTGGGAAAGGATAACGTTTTCCCCACTGTATTCCTTCCCTTTTAAAAGACACTAAATGCATGTACACAATTTGTCAACTATGCAAAATGGCAACCTTTTTAAAATATTGAGGATTCTTTTAACCTGAATGACAAACTGTTATATTAAATAACTGTTTGTAACAGAATGTCCAGAAGTCGACTGGTCTTGCTCCAACTTTTTATCAATAGATATTATTGTACAGTGCTCCCTCCCTTCAACGGCCCTCCGAACAACTAGTTTAGCTTTACAACCATGCTTGGCGCTGTTACCAACACTAGACAATTATGTCCAACATTTTTACGGCTGTAATATCGCTTGCTTAAAATTGTCGTCTGCTGTTTTCCCAAAGTCACATATTGGACATTTTTTAACAGAGAAAAAGACAATGACAAGTAACAAACAGCTTGTATCAAGATCAGACGGAGTCTGATCTGGATTCAAGCTGTTTGCAAATGTAAGCCAACTTCCATCCCTTTAACTAATCCCTCCCATCAACGCACATAATAATTGTATCTCTTTGGATGTTGTTGAAGAGAGGGGTCATCATGTGGATACAGTGGAGAAAACGTTATTCTTTCCCAATGAACGCGTTTACGCTAAAACTATTTTTCTATTACAAACCATTTGGAGCCAGATCAGACGCCGGATAACCCGGCGTCTGATCAGGCTCCAAACTGTTTGCCATCAATATAAACATGAATTATCAGAATTGGCCAAAAGTTGTACTTTTCTACGTTTTAGTACTTTGCGTTTGCGTTTCGTTTGCGTTTAAACGGGAAAGAATAACAGATTCTCCACTGTACCGTATAAGTCACGAATGATCTCATGTGATATTTACATAGAACTGGCTTATTACATGTAGTACAGCCAACTCTGTGTTAAGCGACCACTGTATACAATGTAAAGTTATCAGTTTCAGTTTAAGTTTTATTGACAATCAGCATACATCGATGCCTTTGGTCATTTACAAAACACATTTACCTTATATGACCAAGCCAGCCTCATCAAATTATTTTAGATGCATCAATGCACATAAATACATGTACATATAGAATAGAACAATAACACAATAAACAAACACAAATCAAACAAAACATGTACTAAACATATCAATTACTGCTTTACTTTCTGGAGCAGTTAATGCATCGAGGGACTGTTTACGAATATAAAATGCTTTCTTTTATAGATTTAGCTGTATTAATTATCGTTCTTTGATTATTGGAAGATATAATTCTTTCAAACTTTTGGAACGACGGCCATGAAGAAAAAGTATGACCTATAAATTAAGAACGAATGCTAGAATACTTTGGGCAACATAATAGAAAATGATATTCAGATTCAACAGCATTACTTGTACAAACTTTACATATACGTTCCTGTCTTGTCATACCAGCAATTCTACCAGACTCTATTTCTAAACTATGTGATGTTACTCTAAACCTAGTAAACTGTTTGCGTGCCTTTTCATTCTCAAGAAAGAATAAGTAGTTTTCTCTTTGAAGAGAGGTGTACAGTGTTTTTGCATAGGAACCTTCTGCATTTTTTTCTACATTAAGCTGCTACATGTTATAAATATTACCATTGTACAGTGGAGAATGTGTTATTCTTTCCCAATAAACGCGTTTACGCTAAAACTATTATTTGCAGTGCAAACAGTTTGGAGTCAGATCAGACGCCGGGTAACCCGGCGTCTGATCAGGCTCCAAACTGTTTGCCACCAATATAAACAAGAATTATCAGAATTGTCCAAAGGTTGTTCTTTTCTACGTTTTAGTGCTTTGCGTTTGCGTACGTTTGCGTTTAAACGGGAAAGAATAACATATTCTCCACTGTATCAAATTGTGCTTGATTGTTTAACCCTTCACTCTCAATAGCTCCACAGAGCGCGTTTACAAACAGTTTGGGTCCTGGTCAGACGCCGCGTGACGCGGTGCCTGATCAGGACCCAAACTGTTTGACACTCTGATTGATATTTGTTAAGTTATACAAACCCAATTCAATCTAACTTTGAAACGTGTCTTGCAGGCAACAATACTGAAGCAAGCGACACTATTGCGGTGATGGGGTAGAACTCTCCCGCACAATTTGATCATGAAAGGGTTAATACAACTTAGACTGTACTTGATCTATGGTGGCATAGTTCTGACACCAGTTACCACTTAGCTTTTCCGAAATACTTCCAGTTAATATCTAACATAATTATCTAGTAAGTTGAAAGTCGATTTCTTTCGTGAAAACCAGATAATTATCTTAACGCGTCAAATGACCTATTAGTAACTAACTAGTTGAGCATTTATGTGAGATATTAACTGGAATCTATCATGATAAATATGTGGTTAACTGGTGTCAGAAATATGCCACAATATTACGTTCTTTTTGTAGTAAACGGAGTATTATTCATGTGGAATTATTAGACTGGTTCAGGAGTCAAGATGAATAATAACACGGAGTTTGATACCGCGACGACGGTGTACCCGACCGACAATCACTCAGCCTACGGGGATGTGCCCCAGTCAATGTTTTCCTTCGCCAGGTACATGGTGATTTACATACAGCCGTTCATATTTGGATTTGGAATTCCTGGGAACTTACTGTCATTTGTGATATTTCTGTCAAAGTCGATGCGGAAAGTATCATCGAACCTCTACTTAGCAGGTACATGTACAAAACTATTGTTACAGAAGAGAATCCGTTGCTCGTTCCCGTTTAAACGCAAACGATTAGCAAACGCAAAGAACTAAAACGTAGAAAAGTGTAACATTTTGACAATGCTGATATTGCATGTTGATCTGAGTGGCAAACAGTTTGGAGCCTGATCAGACACCGGGTTACCCGGCGGCTGATCTGGCTCCAATCTGTTTGCAATGGAAATAATAGTTTAAGGGTAAACGCGTTTATTGGGAAAGAATAACGTTTTCTCCACTGTAACCCTTCCCCCCATAGAAGCTCCTTCTTATGCCTTTGATTAACTACTCCAATGAAGAAAATAATTCCACTTTTTCAGTCATGAGTATGCACCACAAAACATAAATATGTTCTATATCCTAGCAAATGGTACTGTTTCTTGAAGCAGGCTGAATGCGCATGCTGCTTTACTTTCAATCTGCTTTAAGTTTAAGTGATCGTCTGCCTTCAAAACTAGAAACAGGCTATGAGGTAATTATTAAAACTAGAATGGCTTCAGTCCTGTATCGTTTTACCATTATTCCCCTTTTATTCATACATGATTGTCTTTTCCTAGTCAGAAAGCAGTGCTCGACGATGAAACAAGACTAAGCACCAACGTCAAAACATTGAACATCAACATAGTTAAAAATAGTATTACAACAACAACAACAACAAGTATTTTATTTCTACAACTTGTACAATGTACCTCGTTACATGCACAATAACAATTACATACAGATTTCTTACTAAGTCTTATGACGTGTTTGTGCATTATAATGGTATGAATAAACAGTGTTCCAAGTTACAGATACAAATCATCTTAAACATCGTTAATTATAGAATTACGGAAGATGAAAGCTTCCTGGATATACTTTGCCAAATTAAAAAGTAATGTTTTATTATTAGTTTGCATTAATTCTGTGAATTTCAACATACAGTACTTGGTCGAACATAATAATATTTCTTAATGTATATCTTTCTGAGCTCTTTTAATTTATAGCAAATCAAAATATAATGATATTCGTCTTCAATGTCAGCTGAATTACATATCAGACAAAACAGCAGATTTCGCTCAAGTCTATTTGGGCCATAACGTCCCGTTTGAATTATTAGCGAATGTGATGAAAATCTCAACCGAGATACAAAACGTCTTAAAGTACTACAGTGGAGAATCTGTTATTCTTTCCCGTTTAAACGCAAACGTACGCAAACGCAAAGCACTAAAACGTAGAAAAGAACAACTTTTCGACAATTCTGATAATTCCTGTTTGTCTTGGTGGCAAACAGTTTGGAGCCTGATCAGACGCCGGGTTACCCGGCGTCTGATATGGCTCCAAACTGTTTGTAAAAGAAAAACTAGTTTAGTGTAAACGCGTTTATCGGGAAAGAATAACACATTCTCCACTGTAGGTAATATATCTAAATAACTTTCATAAATTAAGTCAAGTTTGAATGTTGAATATAAATCCATCACCTTATTATTGTCAACAGAAGTCTTCCAGTTTTGCATATACCAGTCTATTAGCCTTTGCTTAAATACATGTACCTGGTGCAATTTTGTTATTAATTAGACAAGTAGCTAGTATAACCTTCAACAGCTTGCAGCGACCACAGTAAAACCTCATAACAATTAAGTGCCATATTTATTCGTCTCATTTATCCCTCAGATGTAAATGGCCAATACAAATTTCAAATTAGATCTATTCAGATTTTGACAATATAAGGCTGATTGTGATAATATATTGCAAATCATACAGCACAGACCCTGTTCAGTGGACTTCCTTAGGATCAGCGTATGCACTGTGTGTATAGGACATATGTACTCTTCAACGGAACACTGTTTGTTAATAATGAGCATACTCATCGCTTGGATTGAATGCGTTAATCATTTCGCAAAACAAAACATTGTCGGCTAAAATCAGAAGTTTGTAATTATATGCCAAATTAAAACAGATATAGTTCTGACTGAAGAAATGGTGACAATATAATGCTCAACTGTTTGGATCCAGGTAAGACCTCAAATGCGTCTGTTCTGGATCCAAACTACCCAAGTCGCCAAATAACGGTGAATAATTAGTAGTGTCGCTCAAATATGTATCATTGCCGACATAAAGACACCTGTCATCTTAATACAGGTTCAAAGAAATGTACAATGAATATAGAAATATTCCATTATGGTTAGGAAGATAGTATGACGTTACATGTATAACATTGCTCATCTCTTTTGTTCACCTACAGTGGAGACAACTTTATTCTTTCCCAATAAACGCGTTTACGCTTAAACTGTTATTTTCATTGCAAACAGTTTGGAGCCAGATCAGACGCCGGATAACCCGGCGTCTGATCAGGTTCCAAGCTGTTTGCCACTCAGATCAACATGCATTATCAGAATTGTCCAAAAGTTACACTTTTACACGTTTTAGTTCTTTGCGTTTGCGTTTCGTTTGCGTTTGAACGGGAAAAAATAACGAATTCTCCACTGTATAGGGACATTTATTAAAGAATTCCATGACCAAATACAGTGGAGAATCTGTTATTCTTTCCCGTTTAAACGCAAACGTACGCAAACGCAAAGCACTAAAACTTAGAAAAGAACAACTTTTGGACAATTCTGATATTTCATGTTTATCATGGTGGCAAACAGTTTGGAGCCAGATCAGACGCCGGGTTACCCGGCGTCTGATCTGGCTCCAAACTGTTTGCACTGGAAATAATAGTTTTAGCGTAAACGCGTTTATTGGGAAAGAATAACACATTCTCCACTGTACACGTCAACGCTTTGTTTCACATATTAAGCCATAAAAATCAAAGAAGTTGTGTTAAGTAAACGTCACGGTAACAGTACACACATAATTTATGACGTCATTTTCATGTAATGAAATTACATGTTCAGTGCTCCCTCTCTTCAACGACACCCATTGGGAGATGAAAATTGTCTGCGTTGTTCGGAGGGAGTCGTTATAGGGAGGGATATTGACTTCCATTTGCAAACAGTTCGAATCCAGGTCAGACGCCGCGTAACACGGCGTCTAATCTGGATTCAAGCTGTTTGTCACTCGTCATTATGTTGTTTTTCTGTCAAAATGTAATTTATGTAAGAAAAACAGCAGACAACAATTTTAAGTAGACGATAATGCACCAGTGCAAGCATAAAACATCATTTCCTTGGGAGCAGCGGCAAATGTCGTTTTAAGGAGCGAGTCGTTGTTGGGAGGGCCGTTGTAGGGAGGGAGCACTGTATATGGAAAATGCAGAAATTACGTTTAACTTTATTCTAGGCTTACCAGACACACACCTTTAGAAGATCATTCAGCTAATTTCAGCATCACTTATTAATCGGTCAAAATAAATCATTGCAGTTAAAAAAATTGATTCTTAATTATTCAACACTTTTTCTCAATCAATCAGCAACTTCACATATGTGATCAGAGTCAAAATTGTTTTTCCACTCATACAGAAGTATTTTTCTACATTTGCTAGCATTGCGTTTGTCGCTAGTTTCGTTAAAACGGAAGAAACAACTTCTTCACGACTATTTTTTGCTAAAGACAAATTTATGTCAAGAATCAATAGTTGTTAAAAAAAAGTACTAAAAATAGATAGTATGTACAGTGCTCCCTCTTTTCAACAACACTCAATGGGAGAAACATATTGCGTGCGTTGTTCGAAGGGAGTTGTTTTAGGCAGAGAAATTGGCTGACATTAAATTTGCGGCGTCTGATCCGGATTCAAGCTGTTTGTTAATCTTCATTATATGTTCTTCTTTTCAAATATAAAAAAATGTTAATTTGAGAAAAACAGCAGACGACACTTTTAAGCAGACCATATTGCAAACGTGAAAAGGTTAGACAAAGTTGTCTTGTTTGAGGCACAGCGGTACGCATTGTTGTAAAGAGGGAATCGTTGTGCAGAAGGGCTTTGTAGGGAGGGAGTACTGTACTGTTTTACAGTGGAGAATCTGTTATTCTTTCCCGTTTTTAAAAACGCAAACGTACGCAAACGCAAAGCACTAAAACGTAGAAAAGAACAACTTTTGGACAATTCTGATAATTCTTGTTTGTCTTGGTGGCAAACAGTTTGGAGCATGATCAGACGCCGGGTTACCCGGCGTCTGATCTGGCTCCAAACTGTTTGCACTGGAAATAATAGTTTTAGCGTAAACGCGTTTATTGGGAAAGAATAACGTTTTCTCTACTGTACACACGTTCGCTAACTATGTACAGTAACATTCCTCTCTTTCAACGGAGATGACGTCATTTTTGCCGTGTCTACGAAACTTAACGCCAACGCAATGCAATAAAATGCAGAAAATGGGCGGTTTCTGGAAAATGAATATGTATCCTATATCTGAATTGTTAACTGTTAAGAGCCTGATCAGATGCCGGGTAACCCGTCGTCTGATCAGGCTCTTAAAATGTTTGCAATAGGACATAATAGTTTTAGCATAAACGCGTTTTGGGGAGAGAATATTGTCCTCATTTCTGTGGAAGAACTCTACGCCAGACTCGATAGTGTAGATAAACAGGAAGAAAATAAAGTTCAAGCTAAGCGCTCATTTGTGGGGTTTCTCCATGACGTTCGCCTTTAGGGCAACCTCCTACATTAAGCATTATGGTACAATGTTTCTGGTTTGTAGTTTTTATGAAAGAAGTTTACTGGGGTTTTTTTGCAATAAGTATGTGAATGACGTTAGCAGTATTGGTTTATTGAACTATATTTATTAGCAGTTAGCTTTATGGTTGTACTTAAAATCACAATCTTTACTGTCGGAGTAATTAGCGTTTTACACGGAACAAAACTATGGTCAGCTATTTGAAATGAAACTGAAAACTACAGTAAAACCTCTCTATTACGACCACTAAATTTTGTTAATTATTAGGGTGTTTACTATAGGTGACCGCTTAAAGCAAGGTGACAGTGAAACAGAAAGCTCCTTGGAGCTTTCTGTTTCACTGTCACCTTGCTTTAAGCTGTCACCTATCTATTAAACAAGAAATTAGCCTTCGTTTTAGTGGTCGTAATAGCGAGGTTTTACTGTATTTGTCGTGACACGGAAAAACATTGGTCATCCCTTTTGTTTGAAACAGAAAAGCAGTGTACTTTGCTCAGATTAATTTTTAATGTATTAACGGATCGAACCATATTGTCATTTGTGTTCTTTAACTACCCCATTACCTCTGAATAGTACACTTGTCGTAAACAAAAGTGTTTATAGGAAGAAGTATAATTATTGTGACATGTGAAAGATGTTTATGCGCCATGTGTGAATGACTGCATTCAAAAGTCTAAAAATCTCAGACTTTCTTGACAGGGAATGGCCACTTTTCTTATCGAAAGTTTCAACCATTGATAAACAAATCATCATTGTAGGGGATTTAAACCTTCATCTTGATCTCTCAAACGATAGGAACACTGTCCATTTCGTCAGTACAATGGATTCATTTGGTTTTCAACAGCATGTCAAAGAAGCCACCCATGTCGGGGGACACACTCTTGACGTTGTTATCACAAGAGATAACGAAGACTGTGTGTCAAATCTCGAAGTCACAGACCCTGGACTATCTGACAGTAGTGGCAAAATCTCAAGAGACCATTTCTCTGTGTCTTTCAGGGCAAAGGCAGAAAAAACCCCGCCCATCAGAAAAACTGTTTCATTTCAAAGGCTTAGGGACATTAATGTCGATTTATTTAAAAGAGATATCCTTAACTCAGATTCAATTAAAGAAATTCTGCAAATGACAGATATTGACGAAATTGTCAGTGTATACACACATGAACTTAAAGCTCTGACCAATAAGCATGCACCATTGTGCACTAAGACCATAACTCTCAGGCCATCATGTCCATGGTACACCCAGGAACTTCACGATGCTAAACACTTAAAGCGTAAGCTAGAACGAAAGTGGAAATTATCCAAACTCGCAATTGATCATCAACTGTATCGAGACCAGTGTGCTAAAGTAAACAAATTGTTAGCAAAGACAAAGGTCAATTTTTACACAGAAAAAGTAGAATCCTGTCAACGGGACTCGAAGAGTCTTTTTAAAGTCACTAAGCATCTCCTTGGTGCAAACAGTGAAATTGCACTGCCGCAAACTTTGTCCTCAAAACAACTTGCGCATGATTTCAGCGACTTTTTCATTGAAAAAGTGGACAAAATACGAACAGGCATTGCCTCTGAATCAACGGCATGCACCCCAGTCATCACAGAAACGTTGAATTCTATGAGCTATTTAGAAAGTTTTGACACTGCTACAGCAGCAGAAATTGGGGAGATTGTCAAGGCATCCCCATGTAAGTCCTGTGAACTCGACCCAATACCTACATGGCTCTTAAAGGTATGCCTTAGCGAGCTCCTACCGTCATTAACAAAAATTGTGAACTCTTCGCTGGAATCTGCGTACGTTCCAAAAGAATTCAAAAAGTCGCATGTAAGACCTCTTTTGAAGAAACCTGATCTCGATACAAATGATCTTAAGAACTACAGGCCTGTATCAAATTTGCCATTTCTCTCCAAAGTATTAGAAAAAGTTGTAGACAGACGCATTGAGTCCCATTTGGCCACACACAATCTGCATGAACAGCATCAGTCAGCATATCGTAAGCATCACTCTACAGAAACTGCTCTTGTTAAAGTTCAAAATGACATCTTGCAATATCTTGATAAGAATGAAATCACAATTCTGGTGATGCTTGACCTATCAGCCGCATTCGACACAATTGATCATGAAACATTACTCAATCGCCTTGAAAAAGACTTCAAAATCATTGGAAACCCACTTAAGTGGATGACCTCATACCTGAATGACCGTTACCAAACAGTCGCAGTAGATGGAGAATTATCTGCCCCAGTTCAAATGAAATATAGTGTGCCACAGGGCTCAGTCTTGGGACCCAAAAACTACATCATGTACACAAAACCTGTCGGCTCAATTTGCAGAAATCATGATCTGGATCATCATTTCTATGCAGATGATTCACAGTTATACTTGTCATTTAAGCCTAAAGACACATCTAGTCAACAAGAAGCCCTTTCAAAAGTCGAAGGATGTCTAAAAGACATAGTCTCATGGATGCACCAGAATATGTTAAAGCTGAACACTGACAAAACTGAGGTCATACTGTTTCATTCAAAAAAGGTTAACGTTCCCGGAGATTTTCATGTTCAAGTGGGAAACTCTAAAATCAAACCGTCATTATGGGTGAACAACCTTGGTGCTAGATTTGATTCCCAAATGGATATGACACAGCACATCAACACTGTGTGCAGGTCTAGCTACGCACAGCTGTGGCAAATAGGTCATATTAGACAGTACCTTTCTCCAGAAGCTACAAAGACTTTGGTCAATTCTCTGGTCACATCAAAAATTGACTACTGCAACTCACTGCTGTATGGGATTCCCCAAAACTCACTGCGAAAACTACAGCGTGTGCAAAATACAGCAGCCCGCATCATTACCAGGACTCCTCGGTACAATCACATCACTCCAGTCTTGAAGGAGCTTCACTGGCTTCCAGTTCAACACAGAGTTGAATTCAAAATTCTGACACTCACATACAAAGCCATGTGCAATGATTCTCCAAGGTACATTGTTAGTATGCTGGACGTGTATAGACCTCGAAGAGAGTTACGGTCTGCGAGTAAATCAATATCGCTGGTTGTGCCGAGAAGTCGTTTAGTGAAGTTTGGAGATAGAAGTTTCATGCATGCAGCCCCAAAGCTCTGGAACTCTCTACCATCAGACATCAGAGATGCGAGCTCAGTTGTAGTCTTCAAAAAACGTCTGAAAACACACTTCTTTAATATTTATTATTAGAACACATTAGGAAATGGATGCTACCTCCGGGCCATGTTCTTGCTGTAGATATTGTGGGTCTAAATGGGAGTTCTGGAATTTTACCGTTTGCCCATGCCTGTTCGGTGGATCTTGATGGTAGGGATTGCCCCTGATCTCTTTGAAACCGACTGGCTTGGGGTTTGCGGTATAATTCAAGGACAGCTTCTTATCTTGATGTTTTATAAAGTAAGGGTGTAATTTCAGCCATGGAACATGTAGGTCCCGCGGGTGTGGGGTGGAGAGGGTAGATGGCTGCTACCTTAGGGCTGTGTTCATTCTGTATATGTTATGGGTCTAATGTTTAGTTCTGGGGTTGTACTGTTGACCAGTGCCTGTCTGGTGGATCTTTGATGGTAGGGATACAACTCTGATCTCTTTTGAAACCAGCTGGCGTGGTCTGTGGTACAATTCGTGGACAGCTTTCACCATTTTTAATAATGTTATTGATCTACTATAGAGTTTTTAGTTATGGTCGCATGCTATTATTCCTAGTTATGTTACATTAGATGGCCTGCATTGGGCGCTCTGCTATTATTTCTATTGGTCGGCAATCTTTAGCCGGTTGATTCATTGCTGATTGATGGGGGTAGTGTGATTGCCGTTTTGGGGGCTGTCTTTTGTATGTTTATTCTTATTTATTTTAGATCTTATTATAGTTATTTGTGTTTTGTCGATGGCCTGCATTGGGCGCTCTACCATTATTTATATCAGTCGGCAATACTTAGCCGGTCGGTTCATTGCTGATTGATGGGGGTAATGTGATCGCCGTTTTGGAGGACTGTCTTTTATATGTTTATTCATGTTTTATTTCAGATCTAGTTGTAGTTATTTTGTCTTTTCACGATTTATAGTTACATATGTGTTATTTCATGTAAAGCGCTTTTGAACGCACAATCCCTGTGTGAAAAGAGCGCTATATAAATCTGGTATAATAATAATAATAATAATAATAATAATAATAATAATAATGTGATATTTCAATGTAAAATTCCGTTCTTCATGCAATCACCCGTCCCTATGGTCCTACATGTATATGTCTCCTTAATAGATAAGCGATAAAGTGATAGTCATATTCACTATTATTTTTAAAAATAAAAACAATATCTTTAATCCCATTGAATTAATATATTATTTCCACATCTTTCAGTTTGAATGCGTAGAGTATGCGATTTTATTTTTGTAATCAAATGTCTCAAATCATATAGTTAAATATCCAAGAAATTTCCATAGCCAAACAATACTTCTATTATTGTACAATGTCAAAATGTTTACCAGCTTTGATAAAATATATCAACCAAACATACTTTAAGTTTAACAATAAACAATTTTATCCTCTATAGTTGCTTGTTTTTGCCACACATATTCAAAAACATTTTGACATAGCATGTTTTAACCCTTTCACTCTCAATGACGCTTTTTTAAAGCGCGTTTGCAAACAGTTTGGATCCTGATCAGACGCCGCGTTTGACACTATTATTTATATTTATTAATTCATACAACCTTATATCTAACTTTGGAACGTGTCTTGCAAGACAGCAATAATGAAGTAGACCACAAAGGGGTAAAATACAGTGGAGAATGTGTTATTCTTTCCAAATAAACGCGTTTACGCTAAAACTATTATTTCAATTACAAACAGTTTGGAGCCAGATCAGACGCCGGGTAAACCGGCGTCTGATCAGGCTCCAAACTGTTTGCCACCAAGATAAAAATGAATTATTAGAATTGTCCAAAAGTTGTTCTTTTCTACGTTTTAGCGCTTTGCGTTTGCGTTTCGTTTGCGTTTAAACGGGAAAGAATAACAGATTCTCCACTGTAGCCCAAACATTTTGGTCATGAAAGGGTTAACACATGACAAGCATAATTTACGCCCTGCGAGGCATTCTTCATAACAAGGCGTATACACAGTCTTTGATATTCCATTCTAGGTTTTCAATATTTAGAATATTCACATAGCTTTGTATGTCTTTAATTTACTTCGTTATACTTTAAACAACGATATAAAAATACAGCCTATTTCAATAGATTTAGTTTCACAAATTTCAACAATGGTTTATAGGCTTATTGGCATATCGTCCGGTCAAAGAGGCGTCATATGTAATGACCAACGTTTTAGATTCAGTTGACAATAATTAGACTAAAATGGCATTTTAGCAGTTTGTCTATGCGCAACCTACGCTTAAGCTCAAATGACCAAGCCAGTCACAAGGGTTTAAGCTACATGTAAGGTAAATATAGTGTACAGCATCCCTCCCCACATCGACCCTCCAAACAACGACTCCCTCCTTACAACGATCTTGCCGCAGTTCACTAGACAAGACAATTATATCTATCGCTTGTACTGCTGCAATATCGTCTGGTTAAAATTGTCGCCCGCTGTTTTTTCTAAAGATACATAATAAACATTTTTGATAGAGAAAAACTTAATGAAGAGTGACAAACAGCTTGAATCCAGATCAGACGCCGCGTTTGACACTATTATTTATATTTATTAATTCATACAACCTTATATCTAACTTTGGAACGTGTCTTGCAAGACAGCAATAATGAAGTAGACCACAAAGGGGTAAAATACAGTGGAGAATGTGTTATTCTTTCCAAATAAACGCGTTTACGCTAAAACTATTATTTCAGTTACAAACAGTTTGGAGCCAGATCAGACGCCGGGTAACCCGGCGTCTGATCAGGCTCCAAACTGTTTGCCACCAAGATAAACATGAAATATCAGAATTGACCAAAAGTTGTTCTTTTCTACGTTTTAGCGCTTTGCGTTTGCGTACGTTTGCGTTTAAACGGGGAAAATTAACGGATTCTCCACTGTACGTCCTGCGAGGCATTCTTCATAACAAGGCGTATACACAGTCTTTGATATTCCATTCTAGGTTTTCAATAACTTAAACCAGTAATTTAGAATATTCACATGGCTTTTTATGTCTTTAATTTACTTCGTTATACTTTGAACAACGATATAAAAATACAGCCTATTTCAATAGATTTAGTTTCACAAATTTCAACAATGGTTTATAGGCTTATTGGCATATCGTCTGGTCAAAGAGGCGTCATTGGTAATGACCAACGTTTTAGATTCAGTTGACAATTATTAGACTAAAATGGCATTTTAGCAGTTTGTCTGTGCGTAACCTACACTTAAGCTCAAATGACCAAGCCAGTCACAAGGGTTTAAGCTACATGTAAGGTAACTACATGTACTATAGTGTACAGCATCCCTCCCTACAACGACCCTCCACACAACGACTCCCTCCTTACAACGATCTTGCCGCAGTTCTATCGCTTGTACTGCTGCAATATCGTCTGGTTAAAATTGTCGCCCGCTGTTGTTTCTAAAGATACATAATAAACATTTTTGATAGAGAAAAACTTAATGAAGAGTGACAAACAGCTTGAATCCAGACCAGACGCCGCGTTACGTGGCGTCTGATCTGGATTCAAACTGTTTGCAAATTTAAGCCAATTTCCCCCCTATAACGACTCCCTCAGAACAGCACACACTGTTTGTCTCCCATTGTTTGTCGTTGTAGAGAAGGAGCAATGTATTCGGTAAACAGTCAACCACTCTTTTAGCTTACATACAGTGGAGAATGTGTAATTCTTTCCCAATAAACGCGTTTACGCTAAAACTATTATTCCCAGTGCAAACAGTTTGTAGCCAGATCAGACGCCGGTTAACCCGGCGTCTGATCAGGCTCCAAACTGTTTGACACCATGATAAACATGAATTATCAGAATTGTCCAAAAGTTGTTCTTTTCTACGTTTTAGCGCTCTGCGTTTGCGTACGTTTGCGCTTAAACGGGAAAGAATAACGTTTTCTCCACTGTACCACTCTTAATGTCGCTGCATGAAAATGTAAAATCACATGCAGTGGAGAAAACGTTATTCTGTCCTAATTAACGCGTTTACGCTTAAATTATTATTTCCAAAACAAACAGTTTGAAGATAGGTCAGTCGCGAGGTAGCCCGGAGTCTGATCATGCTCCAAACTATTTGCCACTTCGATTAAAATGGATAGAAATTTTAAAAAGATGTTATTTTTTCTTCTTTTCAGTGCATCTCGATTGCATTTCGTTTGCAATTAAAAGGGAAAGAATAACGTCTTCTCTTTTATACTTTGTGATTTTGTTTCTGTGCATAGCTGTCTATCTATTCCTTTTGCTACAGGAACAAATATGTATATAAGTGTATATCACGATCCCTTTGATCAAGATTTACACTGGTTATTTTTCTGTAAGCATATTATAAAACCAACCTTGATAATCAATACTGGGTTAGTCTTAATTGAATACTGAATGTGTCCATTCGATGTTCTGAGGTCAATAAGTCAATAGCCAGTGTTGCAAGATTACGAAAAGGAATAATGAATAACGTTAATTATATGCCCTTTACCATATTGCCTGTTTCAAGTTTTGGAGACAGGTGACTACTTTAAGCAGGTTGAAAGTAAAGTAGAATTCGCATTAGTGCACATTCTGTCTAAGTTCCATCTGCAAGGATATAGAGAACATTTCTTTTGGTGCATATTCATGACTGTTTAAAGTGACAGTATTTTCTCAAGGGAAGGCATAGATACGGAGTACATGTATCTTTGAAGTAATTAATTAATTATATTTGTATGATTACAGTCATGTACATGTATTTTAGATGTCGAACTATGTCTGCTAATCCAAAACGCAATGTGAATTAAAATGGTGTTACGTATTTGCAATACAGTGTAGCATACATACTTCTACTGTGGAGAAACGAAACGTAAACGCATCGCAATTAAACGTATATTAAGACAAATGTTCGACAATTCTGACTATTCATATTAACCTGAATGGCAAACAGTTTGGAGCCTGATCAAACGCCGGGATACCCGGCGTCTGATCTTGCTCTAAACTGTTTGCAATCGAAATAATAGTTTAAAAGAATAACGTTTTCTCCACTGTATCCTAAACGCAAACGAAAAGCAAACGCAATGCATTAAAATGTAGAAACTGACATCAGTTTGAAATAAAATTTTATCCATTAAACCTGAGTGACAAACAGTTTCATTGCAAACAGTTTGGAGCAAGATCAGGCTCAAAACTGTTTGCTGTTCAGATTAAAACTGGTAGTCAGAATTTTCAAAAAAGTTGTTATTTTCCACAGTTAAGTATTTTGCGTTTGCATTTTGTTTGCGTTTACACGGGAAAGTATAGTTTAAAAAAAACCAACGTATTCTTCACTGTATTCTCGAGGCTTGGGTTGATTGTGTTAACGAGTCGTTTGATTTCGGTCTTAAATGTTCCCGGTTTCATTCATAAGCCCCTGTTTCGTTTCCATTCGGTTTACATTACACACGCAGTCTAGCCTATTTGCAAATCAATTACCACTCTATTGACACTTTCAACCCTGACAACGAGAATACTGATCAGTAACCCTTTCACTCTAAATGACGCTTAAAAGTGCGTTTGCAAAACAGTTTGGATCCTGATCAGATGCCGCGTAACACGGCGTCTGATCAGGATTTTAACTGTTTGACACTCGTATCAATAGAAATTAAGTCACACAACCTTAAATCTAACTTTGGAACGTGTCTTAGAGACAACAATACTGAAACAGACGAAAATAAGGTGGCGAGAGTGTAGAAATCATCCTACTAATTTGATTATGAAAGGGGTTACAAACCAGTAGAACACACACAATAAACCTGGTAAGAGAACACTAATTATTGTCTTATGCAAACAGTGTACATCCTGATTAACATGGTAACCGTGTAAGCCCTCTGATCAGGAACTACACTGTTTATCATTTTGCAATAGAGTGCTCCCTCTCTACAACAACACCAATGGGAGACATAGATTGTGTTCGATTTTCGGGAGGAGTCGTTAAAGAGAAGGATATTCAATACACGCAGAATGTGGAACATGACCACACTTACTTTTGCAAAAAGCTTGAATCCAGATCAGACGCCGCGTTACGCGGCGTCTGATCTGGATTCAAACTGTTTTCCACTCGTCATTGTTTTTCTCTCGAAATTTTAAAAATGTAACTTTGAGAAACAACAGCCAACAACAATTTTAAACCAGACGATATTGCATCAATGAAAGCATTGGTCATAGTTTTTTGTCGGGGGAACTGTGACAATGTTGTTGTTGGGAGATGATCGTTGTTTGGGGTCTGTTGTAGGCAGGGAGCACTGTATATAGTTAAAATCAACCCGAAACGGTAAAGCATGGCCTATATGTATGTGGAAATTGGAATAATCCATTAACAGTTTTAGGGTTGAATGAGTTATTGTAACTCTGAAATACTTTGTAAAGGCCACCGTCTGCTGAAAACAATATACCTTCTGTTGAAATTATTCTTTCGCTATATCTTACTTTTAAATATATTTCGAATTACCTTGAATTTTGTTATCAGTTTGATTCCTGATCAAGCCTCTGAGTTTGGTTTCTGATTGGGTTCCAAACTGTTGGCAAATGTGTTCTCATATATTCGCATACAGTGCTCCCGCCCAACAACGGCCCTCCCAACAACGACTCCCTCATTACAACGACTCTTGTCGCAGTTCCCTAAACAGAACAGTGATATCTAATGCTTTCACTGCTGCAATATCGTCTGCTTTAAATTGTCGTCTGCTGTTTTTCTAAAAGTGAGATAATCGACATTTGACAGAAAAACCCAATAAAGACTCGTGACAAACA
Source organism: Gari tellinella (assembly GCA_922989275.2). NCBI lineage: Eukaryota > Metazoa > Mollusca > Bivalvia > Cardiida > Psammobiidae > Gari > Gari tellinella. The sequence goes on from OV277871.1 coordinate 39,206,159, forward strand.
ACTTAAATCCAGATCAGACGTCGTGAGACGCGACATCTGATCTGGATTCAAGCTGATTGTAAATATAAGCCAATTTCCCTCCCTATTACGACACCCTCCGAACAACGAATATGTGTTTGTCTCCAATTGGGTGTCGTTGTAGACATTGAGCACTATACAGTGGAGAATCTGTTATTCTTTCCCGTTTAAACGCAAACGTACGCAAACGCAAAGCACTAAAACGTAGAAAAGAACAACTTTTGGACAATTCTGATATTCAATGTTTATCTTGGTGGCAAACAGTTTGGAGCCTGATCAGACGCCGGGTTACCCGGCGTCTGATCTGTCTCCAAACTGTTTGCAATGGAAATAATAGTTTTAGCGTAAACGCGTAACGTTTTCTCCACTGTACATGCAATGGACTAACGTGTTTTGAATGAAACATGTTCAACCCTTTTACGTGCAAGCCAGACTAAATTGTCATATGAAAATTGCTTAAATCCAGACAAGGCCCCTTGTGTTGGCAAAATAATAAGGGTCTGACCATGGTACTCGTTATTTGACTTTCCTTTCAATGTTTCTTTAGTTAGAATGGTAACAAAATTCAATTAGCAAAATAAATTGCAAATGACAATTTTCAAACATACAATGATAAGGTAGAATAGTAATAAGAGTTATACAACACGATCAATACCATTAGTACGCACTTAACGTTAGAATGTACTGTTGGATACAATCTATCTTGCAATTATCAGGATGAATTGCCGTCTGTTGCAAGCGTGTTTTGTAATAAACCTTTCGAACTAAGATTCTGCCATAATATTGTTACTTTGGAGCTGTCGTCTGCAAAATAACATATTTAATTCAGATTTACCTATATATATACCTATTTATATATATTTAATTCCTGAAAGTGCCAAGCAGTTGGGATCCAGATCAGACGCTGCGTTTCTGGATTCAAACTGTTTGCATAAACCAGTCAAGTGGCGATCGACCGGATTAAGGTTAACCTATTTATGTCTCTTTATTGCAATGAACATTCGGGATGAATGGAAGATCTTACTATGAGCAACTTCACTTGGAACTATATTCCGGTCTATAGTCAATCGAAAGTGAGGCTGGCGCGTGCGCATTAAGATCGACAGAAAAAACAACAATTGTCGAACCAATGAAAACTTAGAATGGGCCATCTGCGGGTCGAACCATCGGTGTTCCGTTGAAGCTATAGTCACTATAGACGACTATAGACCGGACTATAGTTCCACGTAATTTCGCTCACAATAATCATACGTATAAGGGTAGCTATAATGTACACCCTGATGTACGTATCAATTTGCGGCCTCTCAGCAAGTTCTGTATTGTTTGCTATTATTTCATATGAAATAACCTGCTGCACGGACAAACATTGTTGTGTGAAACACAGATCATGGTTACTGAATAAACAAACAGAAAAGAAACAAATGAGGGTCTGCAAATTGGGTCGTGCTTTAGGTTCAGTTTCAGTCTTTATTTATAACTCAGGGTATACAGTGTTTGTTAAATAGAAGATAATCAATTTCTTTGGATTGATATGAAAAATATATCACGAGAATGGGTTGTTATCTGGTTAAAAAACGAGTCCGCAGGACGAGTTTTTTAACCAGATAACAACCCATTCGAGTGATATATTTTTCATATCTATTCAAAGGAATTGATTATTCTATTTATTATATGTATTTAAATGACGTTTTTACAGAAAAAAAACACACAACATTGATTACCGCGACGTCACTAATTATGACGTGACGTCACAAAAGTGATATCATCACTACATGTAGTGATGATATCAACAGTGACGATATCAAATTTATCTAACTGAGAAATCTCTATAAATCATCGATATGTATATAATAATATTACTTATTGTATGCGGTAGAAATTATTGTTCTATGCCAAACAGTCCCGTCATACCAAGTTAAATTGTGGCTTTATCACTTGTTAAAGTTTATTACACGGTCTAGGATTCAATTTGGTACATTTAACCCTATCAAAGAGTATACTTGCCGTTACTTTAGCCTACTTTAAGCTATCACCCGCTAGGATATAGAACATCTTCCTTATGGTGCATACTCATGACCGTATCAATTAAACATATCTTTGCGATAGGAGAAATAAATTGGACGTATAAAAAGCGTATTTGTGGAGGCATTGTTACTTTAATTATGCAAACATTCAATGGGAACAAAGCACTACAGAGCTTCCTCTCAACTACAGTGGAGAATCTGTTATTCTTTCCCAATAAACGCGTTTACGCTAAAACTATTATTTGCAGTGCAAACAGTTTGGAGCCAGATCAGACGCAGGGTAACCCGGCGTCTTATCAGGCTCCAAACTGTTTGCCACCATGATAAACATGAAATATCAGAATTGTCCAAAAGTTGTTCTTTTCTACGTTTAAGTGCTTTGCGCTTGCGTACGTTTGCGTTTAAACGGGAAAGAATAACAGATTCTCCACTGTATGCACACATGCAATGGAAACAAAGCACTACAGAGCTTCCTCTCAACTATCCCTTAAGAGCAGACAAAGCTAGGGAAAATAATACACTTAGAGTACATTTGCAAATAGTTTGAACCCAGATCAGACGCCGCTTAATGCGGCGTCTGATCTGGATTCAAACTGTTTGTAACTGGTCTTAATGTTTATTCTGTCAAAATGTCCAAAACATACATGTACCTTTGTTATATAGTAAGTTATTAAAGCCCTTCGGAGTAATGTAATTAGTTTACCGGTATGTCTCGCCAATGCAAAATGAATCTTATCTCTTTTACAGCTCTATCCGGGAGCAGTTTCGGCTTCAACGTTGTTCTACTATTCCAGTGGCTTGAGATGGTTCGGGTGAAGATCATACACATGCAGGGCTTCTGTCAGGCAATCGTCTACTTTGGTTACGTCTTTAGGTAAGCAATCAGTCAGAAAACTACTATGCCGACAAAGCCAGTTCATTCCGATAGCTCAGACATTAGAGCGACTGACTACGAAACGCAACACTACAGTGGAGAATGTGTAATTATTTCCCAATAAACGCGTACGCTAAAACTATTATTTCCAGTGCAAACAGTTTGGAGCCGGATCAGACGCCGGGTAACCCGGCGTCTGATCAGGCTCCAAACTGTTTGTCACCATCATAAACATGAAATATCAGAATTGTCCAAAAGTTGTTCTTTTCTACGTTTTAGCGCTTTGCGTTTGCTTACGTTTGCGTTTAACCGGGAAAGAATAACAGATTCTCCACTGTAATTATTAGATGTTTGACAGTGTTTAATGATAATAATAATAATGATATTATTACTAATAATAAACTCTTGATTTATTGTTGATAACATTTTTTGTCAAAGAAATTTTTTCAATAAAGACCACAATGTTTGTAAAATATTATGTTTTTTTTCTTATATTTCAGCTTCCTGTCTGTGTGGTTTATAGTGTGTATCACGGTGGAGAACTACATCGTCACATTTCATCTTTCCAAAGCAGTAGTGTACTGTACCGTAGTCCGAGCTAAAATTGTGATCCTTCTCCTAGTGCTTTATGCTGTCATACTGTACAGCGCCCAGTTCTGGATCACCAGAGTGGAGAACTTTGGAGTAAATATATACATATGTACAGAGAACTCGGAGTACGCACAACTCAACAAACTGTACTCCTTCTGGGACACTATAACAACAGTGGTATTGCCAATAATAATAACGACGGCTCTTATTGTCGCCATATTGCTAAAAAATCTTTGCATGGGAAGAGAGCAAAAATCACGAGACAACTCCATGAAGAGACGATTGTCGAAGAAGCAGAAATCTCTTGTGCGAATTACACGTGTTTTACTTGCCATTTCGTTGACATTTGTGATCCTAAGCGGCCCATCGCATATCAACAAGCTTAGGCACTTGATAATAACAGAAACAACAGGGCGGAACGTGTATGAGCTGACAGATAGAATATTGCAGAGGATTCTGCAAGTAGTATATTACATTAGCTTCTGTCTCAACTTTGTGTATTATCTGATGCTGTCGAACAATTACAGGAACGAGGCTAAAAGTCTTCTCTGTATGAAAAGGCGGAGACGACGCTCATCTAGAGGAGTAGATCTTCGCCGGAAGTCAGAGCCTTTGACAAACGGTCACACCGGTCATACCGGTTACGAGAAGTCGATCAATCACACAGAAAAAACTACGATGCTGTGACGTGGCTAATGTTAGTCATACATGTACAGTAAAAAAATCAATATTTTCAACTCGTTTAAATTGATCATATAGTGAAAAATATGTTATTTTTTCCGTTAAAACGCATACGAAACAAAAACGCATTGCAATAAAATTGAGGAAAATGACAACTTTTTGGCCAGTGTTGAATTCAATCGGAATGGCAAACGGTTCGGAGTCTGACCAGACGCCGTGTTAATCGGCGTCTCATCTGGCTTCAAATTTTTGCATTCGATACAATAATTTTAGGGTTAACGGGTTGATTGGAAAAACGTCTTCTTCACTGCACCAGTGTTTCGGAAAATGGATCTCGCTTATGTCAAACATACCCGATTTCAAAGTTATAACGTTGCTAAGCCACGTTTTAACTTTGATATATGGGTATGTTCGAATTAACGCGAATTCGAATTTTCGAGTTCCGACTGTATTTGCAAACAGTTTCTACTAAGATTAGGATCCAACCTGTTTGACAAACATATCAATGTTTCTAAAGTAACAAATCTATAAAATTCTTAATTCTATACAGTGGAGAATCTGTTATTCTTTCCCGTTTAAACGCAAACGTACGCAAACGCAAAGCGCTAAAACGTAGAAAAGAACAACTTTTGGACAGTTCTGATAATTCTTGTTTATCTTGGTGGCAAACAGTTTGGAGCCTGATCAGACGCCGGGTTACCCGGCGTCTGATCTGGCTCCAAACTGTTTGCACTGCAAATAATAGTTTTAGCGTAAACGCGTTTATTGGGAAAGAATAACAGATTCTCCACTGTAGATAAAAGCAGACGAAATGTTGAAGCAGATGACACCATGGCAGTGCCTGTTCTAGACGGGTTCTGACGTCATAGTGTCAGCGAAAGGGTTAATCACGCTAGAAAGGTATTGTCTGCAGGATTTGTGGCTGTGGTAATAATCAAAGTGGGTATATTTTTGTGATTTGTTTTAGAATTATCACCAGAATGCCAAACAGGTTGCAGCCAGATGAGACGCCGAGTTACAGTGAAAACACGTTTTTAGTCCGTTTGAATTGAAACGTGTAGAAAGTGACATCGCTTTAAAAATCACCATAGCTCTGGATGAAAGTAAGACAGAAAGCCCTTTTACATCTAATTGTAATCTTAGTCGCTCACAGTTTGAAGCCTGATCAGACGCCGGGTTATCTCCATTACATATGTATGTATAAATCTAAAATGATAATGCTCAATTAACTGTGTAAATATTATAAAAAAAAAACACTTACAACTAAGTCTCGCTATTGTGTACATTCAAACGAAGGGGTGCTTTCGTCGTTGAATATACTGTGCACCCTCCCTACATCGGCCCTCCGAAGAACGTTTCACTCCTTACAACAGCGTTGGCGCTATTCCCCAAACAAGACAATTATGTCTAACGTAACGCTTTAGCTGCTGCAATATCGTCTGCTTCAATCTGTCGTTTGCAGTATTTTTCTCAAAACTAGGTATTGGACATTTTGATAAAAAGAAACACAAAGACAAGTGGCAAACAGGTTGTACAGTGGAGAATCTGTTATTCGTTCCCGTTTAAACGCAAACGTACGCAAACGCAAAACACTAAAACGTAGAAAAGAACAACTTTTGGACAATTCTGAAAATTCCTGTATGTCTTGGTGGCAAACAGTTTGGAGCCTGATCAGACGCCGGGTTACCCGGCGTCTGATCTGGCTCCAAACTGTTTGTAAAAGAAAAACTAGTTTTAGCGTAAACGCGTTTATCGGGAAAGAATAACAGATTCTCCACTGTACCCAAATAAGACATCGTGTAACGCAGCTTCTGACCTTGGTTCAAACTGTTTGCAAATGTAAGTCAAGTCATGCACAGCACTCTACGGGCATTAATTTGTCCCTTCTTATAAAAATTCCCTGCGAGTAACACGCACACTCTGTTTCTCCCATTTGGTATTGTTGTAGAGAGAGAGCACTGTACTGTAAATCATGTCATCATTATCACATTCAAACCTTGCAACGAGTATTCTCGTCATTTACAAACAGTTTACCTGTGAAGAGTACACTTGTCATATATACAAACAGTGTAGACGCTGATTTGAGTGTTCCTGGGCTCGTTTTACTAAACTACTTACGCAAACTTTTGCGTAAGTCAAAATTTTAAATTTTAATTTATATATTTTATTATCACTTGCTACAAACAGCAAATAGCCAAATCAGAGGACGCGCTTTTAGCGCGTCCTCTGATCTGGCTATTTGCTGTTTGCAAACGTTTATGATCGAAAAATAAGAGTAAAACGATTTTGACTTACCCAAAACAATTGCAAACGTACGCAAACGCAAAACACTAAAACGTAGAAAATGTCAACTTTTGGACAATTCTAATAATTCATGTTTATCTTGGTGGCAAACAGTTTGGAGCCAGATCAGACGCCGGGTTACCCGGCGTCTGATCTGGCTCCAAACTGTTTGTAAAAGAAAAACTAGTTTTAGCGTAAACGCGTTTAACGGGAAAGAATAACAGATTCTCCACTGTACATGTAAATGGTGTTAACTTTAGATGTTTACGAAAGGTGACTGCTTAAAGCGAGGTGACAGTAAAGCTGAAAGGAGCTTTCAGTTTAATGGTTCATGGTAACATTTCTTTAAGCTATCTCCTGTCTTTTATACAATTAATTAGCATTCGTTTTAGTGGTCGAAATAGAGAGGTTTTACTGTATTTGCACTAGACTCCACTTGTTTAGCAGACACGTTTCACGTTAGAAGGAATTACGTTTTCACCTGTAACAACTCCTCAATTTCAACTGCTCACTTTTATAGGCTGTTAGTAACAACATGTTCTATTGGAAAATAATAAAATACATAATATATGGCATTCGCGATATTAACGTATATATATCATGCAAAGATAGTGTGATACAATCAAATTAGAGCTACCCATCTTAATTTTTACTCAATGATGCCTGGAACTACAAATTGATTATTCCAGTTCTCATTTACATGTAAGTCTGATCCATGTGCAACAATTCAAAGACTTTTTTCGACAAATTGCTAAATGACAATAAGTTACAAAGAGTGCAAACCCTGATGAGAGGGCTTTTATACAGTGTTCCATCCTTACATGTACAACGGCCTAAGAACAGTTCGAGCCTTAGAACAATATCTGCCACTGTTTCCTAAGACAATTATATCTAACCGTTTCAATACTGCAATGTCGTCTGCTTAGAACTGTCGCCTGCTGCTTTTTAAAAGTTACATATTAGATAGTTTGACAATAAATCATAATGAAGAGTAACAGATAGCTTGAATTCAGATCAGACGCCGCGGGACGCTGTGTCTGATCTGGATTTAAGCTGTTTGCAGATGAAAGCCAGGTCATGCTCATCACTCTAAGAATATTATCTTCCCTCCCTTTAACGACTCCCACCAAACAACACACATATGCGTCTCCCGTATACCGTTGTTGTAGGGAGGGAGCACTGTAGAACCCATCAGGTCTTTGACTATACGTTCTGCACAGAGTGGAGAAAACGATATTCTGTCCCTTTTAAACGCAAACGAAACGCAAAACGCGTCGCAATAAAACGTAGAAAAGGACAACTTTTCGACAATTTTGAGTTTTTATTTTAATCTAAATGGCAAACAGTTTGGAGCCTGATCAGACACCGGGTTACCCGGTGTCTGACTTGGCTCCTAACGTTTAGCAATGGAAATTATAGTTTTAGCATAAACGCGTAAATTGGGAAAGACTTACGTGTTCTCCACTGTACATGTATGACAAGTGTACTGCTTGCACTAGCTAACGACTATATCTATATTGTCGTCACTAGAGTTCAATCCGTAAAAGTTGCAAACTTTTTCTATAATAAATTCATCAAATAATTCCATTCCGTGAATGGTTTATCTACATAATATGTGAAAAACAACCAAGACAGTTTTTCAAATGGAAATATAGTCAAGCCTAGCAACGAGTATATTCGTCATTTACAGTGTATCTAAGAAGAGTATATGTGCCATGCTCATGCCAACCGTGTTGGACCTGTTTGCCATTTTGCATGTAGAACTATCAACTATAATTATAGTAAATAATACACCTTTATGTCTATACTCAGTCTACTTTAACCCGATCATGATCGAATTATTCGGGAGGTTGTAACCCCGTTACCCCTTTATTGTCGTCTGCTTCAGTATTGCTGTCAGCAAGACACGTTTTAAAGTTAGATTTAAGGTTGTCTTACTTAATAAATATCGATAAGAATATCGAACAGTTTGGGTCCAGAGCAGACGCCGCGTGACGCGGCGTCTGATCAGGACCCAAACTGTTTGCAAACGCGCTTTAAGGCGCCATTGAGAGTGACAGGGTTAAGCAACCAGCTGAAAACAATCTATGGAGGGAAACGGCTAAAAGAGACTTGACATAAAACTAAGACCGTCGATGGAAAACACGTTATTTTTCCACTGACATGTGCACCAAAAGGCGACATTGCAAACAGTTTGGATCCTGATCATACACCGCGTCACGGGATCTTAACTGTTTGAAACTCATATCAATATTGCTTCAGACTTAAAAGCCTTTAATTTGCCTTAAAACCATAAGACAGTATAAATGCAAACGATATGTTGGCGGTAAGAGGGTTAAAGCAGACGATAAAACTTGGCAGCGAGAGAGTTAAAACGAAACTCTTTAGTTAGACGGACGGACGCAAACACGGACGGACGGTCAAAGCGGCGACTGTATGCTCCTCCCTAAAGGGGAGCATAAAAATGGATTAGATTTAATTCAAAATTGGAATCGTTCATTTGAAGTTTCAGGTAGAAAAAAGTTAAACGATTAACCCTTTCACTCTCAATGATGCCTAAAAGCGCGCTTGCAAAAAGTTTGGATCCTGATCAAACGCATCGTAACGCGGAGTCTGATCAGGATCCAAACTGTTTGACACTCGTATCGATATGTTTTAAGTTAAACTACATTGAATCTTACTTTGGAACGATCTCGCAAACAACCAACATGTGTTTTCTGTTGATTTTGTATGGTAATAAGGATATTGGATATTTTCAAAAAATAAATCAAATTCGTGCATTGTTCCTATTGCTAATTGTAAAAATAATTTTGTATGACGTTGTTTTGAAAAAATAAGTTGTGAATTAATTGCCATAGAAAATAAAAAATAATTTTTATATTATACATGTCTTCTGTCTTTAATTGTTTTCATACTAGTACACATAGGTACTTGACACATACATCTAGATCTAATACCCAATTATTTTTTTTTACTATACTTCTATGATAAAGTCTTTAATATAGAAGTCTAGTAAAAAAAAGTTTAAAAAAATGTGTTTGGTACAGTGGAGAATCTGTTATTCTTTCCCGTTTAAACGCAAACGTAAGCAAACGCAAAGCACTAAAACGTAGAAAAGAACAACTTTTGGATAATTCTGATAATTCATGTTTATCTTGGTGGCAAACAGTATGGAGCCTGATCAGACGCCGGGTTACCCGGCGTCTGATCTGGCTCCAAACTGTTTGCACTACAAATAATAGTTTTAGCGTAAACGCGTTTATTGGGAAAGAATAACAGATTTTCCACTGTACTTGACACATACATCTAGATCTAATACCCAATTTATTTTTTTTACTATACTTCTATGATTAAGTCTTTAATATAGAAGTCTAGTAAAAAAAAAGTTTAAAAAAAATTTGTTTGGTAATAGATCAAGATCTATGTGTCATGTACAGTGGAGAAAACGTTATTCTTTCCCAATAAACGCGTTTACTCTAAAACTATCATTTCCTTTGCAAACAGTTTGGAGCCAGATCAGACGCCGGGTGACCCGGCGTCTGATCAGGCTCCAAACTGTTTGCCACCATGATAAACATGAACTATCAGAATTGTCCAAAAGTTGTTCTTTTCTACGTTTTAGTGTTTTGCGTTTGCGTACGTTTGCGTTTAAACGGGAAAGAATAACAGATTCTCCACTGTACATGTATCTGTGCTAGTACACATTGTTTACAATACGTTCAAAACCTTGAAACAAAATAAAAATTGTGAATGGAGAAAGTTGTACAGCTTTAGCAAACACTTTTTACCCATTGATTCACTCATTATCCCCAAGACATGTTTCTAGTTTTGAAGACAGACTATTACTTACAGCAGGTTAAACGTAAAGCAGAATGCGGCTTTAGGTGCATTCTGCTTTTTCAGCCTGCTTTAAGCTGCTATCTTTTAAAATATAGAACTTATTTCTGCTGTATACAATGTAATTATGACTGTCTTTATTGGAATTATTTTCGTCAGTAGAGGACAAGATAGAAAATGTAAAAAGGCGCATTTATAGGGTAATGGGCTACACAAACTGTTTCGGCAATACACAAAGAATGGGAATAAAATTCTAGAAATGCATGTGAACTGGTGACTGGTGACTGGTGGTGGGAACAATGCTCCCAAAAACGTTTGAAAAACAGCACGTCCAACAAAAGGTATACAGTGGAGAAACGTTATTCTTTCCCGTTTAAACGCTTAAAAGAACAACTTTTGGACAATTCTGATAGTTCATGTTTATCATGGTGGCAAACCGTTTGGAGCCTGATCAGACGCCGGGTTAACCGGCGTCTGATCTGGCGCCAAACTGTTTGCACTGGGAATAATAGTTTTAGCGTAAACGCGTTTATTGGGAAAGAATACATGTAACACATTCTCAACTGTAATTAACCCTTTCACGCTCAAAGACGTCATATAGCGTATTTGCAAACAGTTTTGATCCTGATTAGACGCTGTGTAACGCGGCGTCTGATCAATATTTAAACTGTTTGTTGCTTGTTTTGAAATTACATAATTTATACTGCCTTAAATCTAACTTTGGAACGATATTGCAGACAACGTTATTGCAGCAGACGATAATATGGCGGAGAATGGGTAAAAAAACAACTCAAGATCAATTGACCATGACAGTTTTAATCTATAATCGCATACGTACTAAAACATACTAATACGATAAGAAAAGGGAACGAAGCGTTTCAAAAACAATTTGGAAAAGGAAAAAAAGTTCCAACCAACGATAAAGTACAACACGCAAACGAAATGAACATTTCGGAAACAACACATTCTAAAACACTGTTGCAAGCAAAACGTTCCAAACAAGATGAGATATCAAATGCTCTTAAAACGATTGTGAACAACTCGTGCCAAAAGAATTGGAAACAGTGGTGATTCGTTCTTACCACTGTTGGAGACGATAACAATACGAACAAGATCCTCTAAACCTGTAGTGTGTTCAGATACCACTGTTGGCGGCTTAGGTACAGTGGAGAATATGTTATTCTTTCCCGTTTAAACGCAAACGTACGCAAACGCAAAGCACTAAAACGTAGAAAAGAACAACATTTGGACAATTCTGATATGTCATGTTTATCATGGTGGCAAACAGTTTGGAGCCTGATCAGACGCCGGGTTACCCGGCGTCTGATCTGGCTCCAATCTGTTTGCACTGCAAATAACAGTTTTAGCGTAAACGCGTTAATTGGGAAATAATAACGTTTTCTCCACTGTACATGTAAGCAGTTTGCGCCCCGTGTGCAGCATGCAGCGTACACGGTTGAGAACACACATTATTTCCCGTTAACGCGTTTACGCTAATACTATAATTTCCATTGCAAACAGTTTGGAGACAGATCAGACGCCGGGTAACCTGGCGTCTGACCAGGCTCCAAACTATTTGCACTCGGAATAAAACTGTTAGTCAGAATTGTCAAAAAGTTATCATTTTCTATATTTCATTGCAATGCGCTTGCGTTTAAACGGAAGAATAACGTTTTCTCCACTATTTTTTCAGACCGGTAGCCAATCGTAATCGATGGCCAATGATGGCCATCGATGTCTTTGCTGAACATACTACATGTACTGACGATTGCGAACGGTACCGACCCTTTGTAATGGAAAATCGGTTGAGAACACTACAAGGACGGGAACAACAAGGTCCAAAATTTATTGAGAAGGGGGAACTATTATCCAATAATATTAAGGGCCGGGAACAGAATGTTTGAACACCACGTTCTCAAAACGATTGGCAACAACGCGCTAAAACATTTGGAAAACAACTTGGTTCAAAGGAACGATTGGGAACGAGTCCTTACAAAATGTGTTCCGAAAACGCTCAGGGACATCACGCTTTAATAACATAATTAAAGCGAGAAAACACATTCCAAAAGACAAATGTGGACAGGAACACTATGCCATATAAAATAGTTGTAACATTTGTTATGAAAATAGTTTAAATGGAATAGACGTAAAGTGAAACTAATAGTGTCGATGTTCCTACTCAAGGGCCAATGCGTTATTAACTGCTTCAAAATCCAATCAATAACGAACACTTAAAAGTGTGTACATAACTATCAAGTACTTGTCTCAGCGTGTCAACCTACCGTGGAGAAAACGTTATACTTTCCCGTTTAAACGCAAACGAAACGCAAACGCAAAGCACTTAAATATAGAAAATTACAGCTGTTGGACAACTCTGACAATTCATGTTTATTTGAGTGGCAAACAGTTTGGAGCCTGATCAGACGCCGGGTCTGGCTCCAAACAGTGTACAGTGTCCATAATAGTTTTAGCGTTAACGTGTTTATTAGGAAAGAATCAGGTTTTCTCCACTGTACATGTAAGGATGTCAAAACGCCTGAAACTATTTGGTTCCACCGAGAAAACTGCAAGTATTCTGAGAAATTAACGAAAATAAAACGTTTTGCGAAGGCAACCTACGCAATGCAGAGTCTAAGTCAATTATCCTCCTTCTACCGCTGTGTCGCAAGCGTAAAACAGTTTGGTCTACATTTTTTAACATATTGTGATTAAATACAATGTTAGTTAATAAAAGCTTAAATGCATTTCAAAACGGGTTTGATCTGGACCAGACGAGAGGTTAATCAGTGACTGAACTGCATCAAGAAAGTTGGCAAATATGAGTAAAATCGTGATCGATAGTCAGCGGGTATAGTGACAGTTTCAAACCAACTTGAGAAATTAAAAATAAAGATATGAACTGCATGCCGTATGACAGGCTGCCGTTTCTCCGGATTTTTCCTAAGTATTCGGATTGTTATCCTAGCTGATGGTAGCTTAAAACAGGCTGAAAGTAAAGCAGAATGCGCCTTTTGGTGCATTCTGCTTTACTTTCAACCTGTTTTAAGCAGTCATGTGTCTTCAAACAAGAAACTGACTATTGGTTAAAGGTACGATTAGTAAAATTGCGTCTGAAAAAAAAAGAAAATTTGAAATCTTAGGATTTTTATGATCAACTTATGGCAGATAATGTATCAAATTGCTGATCAGATTGCAAACGGTATGCATCAACTTTTCAATAATGACATTTTTACAAAAAAAAGCGTTGTACTTGTGTGGCAAACAGTTTAGCAAAACCAGACTCCGGTTGTTTGCGATGAAAGCGATGTCTGGTTTCGCCAATGATTGTTTTGCAATGACAATGCGCTGTGCCATGACAAAACCTGCCTTATAGTTTATTGCATTGCAACATTGTACAGACAAAGCACCGTTGTCATACCAGTCATTGCGTCTGAGTTTGCTCTACACTTAGTCTACTAAATAGGGCCTACAGTAGAGAATCTGTTATTCTTTCCCGTTTAAACGCAAACGAAACGCAAACGCAAAACACTAAAATGTAGAAAATAAAAAATTGTTTACGTTTGTTTTGATGGCATACTCCGCTTATGATCTGCAGTTACTTCTAAATTCTTTAAACGACTGGTGTGTCTTGAATGACATGACTGTTAATGATTCTAAGAGCAATGTTGTTCATTTTAGCCCAAAATCTGAGATGTGTACACATTTAACTTTATGTATGGTACAGTGGAGAATCTGTTATTCTTTCCCGTTTAAACGCAAACGTACGCAAACGCAAAACACTAAAACGTAGAAAAGAACAACTTTTGGACAATTCTGATAATTCTTGTTTATCTTGGTGGCAAACAGTTTGGAGCCTGATCAGACGCCGGGTAACCCGGCGTCTGATCTGGCTCCAAACTGTTTGCAATGGAATAAATAGTTTAGCGCAAACGCTTTTATTGGAAAAGACTAACGTTTTCTCTACTGTACCGTATATAAACTGCTAAAACAATGTTTTAGATGAGTGTGAATTTCGACGGTTGGCATTGCTCTATTCTGTTTGCAATGCAATAAGGCAGATTTTTCATGGCAGTGCTACAGTGGAGAATCTGTTATTCTTTCCCAATAAACGCGTTTACGCTAAAACTATTATTTGCAGTGCAAACAGTTTGGAGCCAGATCAGACGCCGGGTAACCCGGCGTCTGATCAGGCTCCAAACTGTTTGCCACCAAGATAAACATGAATTATCAGAATTGTCCAAAAGTTGTTCTTTTCTACGTTTTAGCGCTTTGCGTTTGCGTACGTTTGCGTTTAAACGGGAAAGAATAACGTTTTCTCCACTGTAAAAGTCATTCTAAGTGGAAAGTGAAGTAGACGTAATTCTTTTGCGTTTGTGCAAAATAATTTATTTTCAAACAGTTTTGAGCCAGATCAGACCCCGGACAGCAGAACGTTTTCAGGATATTTCTGCTTTAGATCCTATCGGTTTTAAGCAAATACATGTTTTAATACTTGACACAAGCCAATTTGAAGACATACAATGTAGCTGACTTCACCAAGCAAAGAGCTGAGTCATATCAGCCATCATTCAGTTAACTCATTGAGCCCTAGTGACGCACATATGCGTCCTTTACCAAATGTGTACCTGTGAAGAGTACACTTGTCCTATGCAAACAGTGAAGTCCCTGATCAGAGGGCTTCTGTAGGAGCCCTCTGATCAGGGACTTATCTGTTTGGCAATTTGCAATTTATTACAAAAAACAACCTTAAATAGTATAAAATGGACCAGCCTTTATTGCAAACTGGAATTGTCCATTGGAAGTTTCAGGGGATAATGAGTTAATAACTTAATAGCTTTAAACTTTTGAAAATTCGGGCAGGCAAATAGTAATTAATATATGAAATTCAATACATGACTGCCCACGTTCGAAAATGGGAGTTATATAAATCAATACACAGGTGTTTTGTATCGAAAGGTATCGCATTGTGACAATGCATTGTGTGACAGTAAAGAATGCGTTATTCTGTCCCAATTCATGCGTTTATGCTACATCATTGATATTTATTGCAAACAGCTGTGAACCAGATCAGACACCGGCACAAAATTATTTGCCACTCAGATTAGACTGAATCGTTGGAAATGTAAAAACATTATTTTCTACATGTTATTGCATTTGAATTGCATTTGAATTGCGTTTAAACGGAATATAATAGCGTCCCCTCTATTGTACATATACTATCATGTTACGCATCGTTTATAGGTGTCATGTCTTGTTGTAATATAAGGTATGGTGTTAGTTTAAACATATTTAGTTTCTCTCCTTGATGGTTTGGTGTTAATATTATTATATATCTTTATTTCAGTCTCATCATGGTTCATAATACAAACATAATATATATTTCGTCATAACATTAACCATGCCATTCAAATAAGAATTATAAGAGACTATGCATTACTAATTACAACACACTATGTTTCTGAAACTCATATTTCAAGTATCAGTAATTCAAAGCAACTCCTAGCACTAAAACTAAAACCATGTAAATAGTGCTAATCTCAAATCTAAGACCTGCAATAAAATTTATTTTAAAACCTGATTTTCAAAAAATGCATTAACATGCGTACTTAAGTAATTCTTATAAGAAATCCAGTCTTACCATTGATCAGATCAATGATAACTTGATTAGCAAAATTTACATGGACGAAATAATAATAAGCTATAGGTTTAAACAAAACATGTTACATTATATACAATCATACGAATTTCATATTTACATGGACTAAAGATGATCACTTGTATTTGTTATCGCACACATTATGTATCACACAAACGATTTGTACGACGTTTTAAAATATTAAAGCAGGATTTGGCAGTAAACGTACAAGTTGTGGGCTAGAAAACACTAATTTAAACTTATCACATTCAGATTTCGACATAAAACTATCAATAATATTGGTTGCCTTTTCATAGAGCTCAGTTCTTATGTCCTCATATAATAGACATTCAGTAATCACATGTAATTCTGTTTCGACAGCATTTTGACAAAATGGACAGGTTCTGCACTCTAACGGCAGCCTTTCATACCTGCCAGTTTCTATTCGTAAAGGAGCAACTCCACATCTAAACTTAGCAAAAGCCGATCTGTGTTTAAATGGAAGGATAATTTTAACGTAGTACTCTATTTCAAAGGTTTCTTTAAATAATGTATATGTTCTTAATTTATTACGTCCGGATCCTGTTACTGAAAGTTCCCTATTGATAGCATCTCTCCATTCTTCTTTGTATTTAGCCATATATGTATTAGTAACCTTACAGATGATATTAGATTTTGAAATATAATTACAAACATTTGCAAACTGGCTACAGCCTAACTTATCAAGTATGCATTTGGTTCTGAAAGCCCACTTTTTACACACCGAGCCCGATTGATTGTTACAGAATAAAAATACATGTTTGTTAATTCTTTCAGATTCCATATTAACATATCTAACCCAAAATGTTGACACACTCTTCAAGAGTTTCAAACCGACTGGATCCCATCCCATATCTCCAGCAGCATTAGGGGTGTATTTACCTGTCCCTAGAAAGAACCTCATCGCACGGTTATGAATGGCATCAATGCATGAGAATGATTTTGTTCCCCATATCGCGGCTCCATAATTTATCACTGGCCATACTAAAGACTCATATAGTTTTGTATAAACATGATATGGAAAACCTCCATTTTGCTTATATTTAGCTACATGTATTAATAGCCCAAGTGCCCGGCCCGCTGACTGGGCCACATATCTAGCTGTTACATTTAGATTTATACAGAATATACAGCCGTGCTACATCTCGTATCGTGTTCCATGTACGTGGCATGTCGTGAAATCAGTGTACAGTGAAGAAAACGTTATTCTTTCCCAATAAAAGTGTTTACGCTAAATTATTTGCATTGCAAACAATTTGGAGTCAGATCAGACGCCGGGTTATCCGGCGTCTGATCACGCTCCAAACTGTTTGCCACTCAGAAACAAATAAATGGTCAGAAATGTCAACACGTTGTTATTTTCTACGTTTTACTGCAATACGTTTGCGTTTCGTTTGCGTTTGTACGGTAAAGTATAAAGTTTTCTCCACTGTTATATAGAGCTGTGCTAAATCTCGTGTCGTGTTACGTGGCATGTCATGAAATCAGGGAATCTTTTCTCATGAATGTACAGTGGAGAATCTGTTATTCTTTCCCGTTTAAACGCAAACGTACGCAAACGCAAAACACTAAAACGTAGAAAAGAACAACTTTTGGACAATTCTGATAGTTCATGTTTATCATGGTGGCAAACAGTTTGGAGCCTGATCAGACGCCGGGTTACCCGGCGTCTGATCTGGCTCCAAACTGTTTGCAAAGGAAATAATAGTTTTAGAGTAAACGCGTTTATTGGGAAAGAATAACGTTTTCTCCACTGTAGTAGTGGTTAACGTGTACAGTGGAGAATACGTTATTCTTTCCCGTTTGAACGCAAACGAAACGCAAACGCATTGCAATAATATGGTGAAAAAAGAAACATTTTGACAATCTTGAACATTTACTTGAATCCGATTGGCAAACAGTTTGGAGCTTGATCAGACGCCGGCTTAGCCGGCGTCTGATCTGGCTACAAACTGTTTGCATTGGAAGTACATTTGTAATAGTTTCAGTGTTAACGCGTTTATTGGGAAATAATAACGTTTTCTCCGCTGTACATCAATTCTAGACGGCACCATTTGAGCAAGCGCAAAAAGCCATTTCATAGCCGTAGTTGACGACAATATGTACCTTGTTAAAATAATGTAGTCTCCATACAAAACATTTTAAACTCATTCACTCCCAAACACTTGTAATGAACAAATCTAATTGTCAATTAAGTCTATTCCATTTATAAAAATTTAAGTTTGATTTTAACAATATATTGCAAAGTAATAAACAGGGCAGATTCTGATCAGAGGGCTCTCTTGTTTGTACACTGTTTGGTAATGACAAATATTCTTGTCGCTAGGACTGACTGTTTTAACTTTTAAATTTACATGTATAAACATACAGTGAAAAATATGTTATTCTTCCAAATAAATGCGGTTACGCTAAAACTTATTTCCATTGCAAACAGTTTGGAGCCAGATCAGACGCTGGCGCTACCCGGAGTCTGGTCAGGCTCCAAACTGTTTGTCACCCAGATTAAAATTAGTCGTCAGAAGTGTCAAAATGTTTTCATTTGCTTGGTTTTATTGCCCTGTGTTTGTGTTTCGCTTCCGTTTAGACGGGAAAGAATAACGTCTTACCCACTAAAATTATGAATGGCAAACAATTAGGATCTAGACCACACAAAATGTCTTCTGATTCCTATCCGATCGGGTTGTAAATAAATGTAAGTCAAGATGTCCTAGTTTATTTTATCAACATAAATAAGCAAACCCCGTAAACGTCAATGTATATTTTTTTATCCAAACCAGCGGAATGAATGTCAGATGTTTTTGGTTTTGGAATATTCCTGATTCGTCAGAGGAATTTGCATTAAACTAGATTTGAAAAATCGGAGAAAAACACGCAGGGATATGCGGGATAAAACATGTATTCAGTCCCTAAGCTTGTATTCCACTTGTTCACAAACAGTCATCGAAAACGATTGCAGAACTCTAAAGACAGGTGACTGTTTCACTCATTACTCCATATGCATGTATACGCATGTTTCAGTGGAGAAAACGTTATTCTTTCCCGTTTAAACGCAAACGTACGCAAACGCAAAGCACTAAAACGTAGAAAATAACAAATTTTGGACAATTCTGATATTTCATGTTTATCATGGTGACAAACAGTTTGGAGTCTGATCAGACGCCGGGTTACCCGGCGTCTGATCTGGCTCCAAACTGTTTGCACTGCAAATAATAGTTTTAGCGTAAACGCGTTTATTGGGAAAGAATAACACATTCTCCACTGTACATGTAACACTTTATTAATTTCTTCACGGGAGAGAATATCCCAATTATACAGTAATTAATTAAGAAATGAACTGATGTTTTCGGCGTTCAAGCGAAATAAACGACAGAAAATTATCGGCCAATGCCATGAATCGCGCTATATATTTTCAATATAATTTACCATATAGTTGCTAGAATTTCTTTAGACAGCCATGCTGTCAGGATAGACGCAGGACATTTAATGTGTATAAAGGTTTGGAAACGATATTTCAAGGAAGAGAAGCACTGATCATGCAATAACGAGTTATGAACGACCTGTAAACAAACATTACCCCCATTGCGCTACCTTACAGGGCTGCCATAAGTTGACATGAAAAATCCTAAGATTTCCAAATTTCCATTTTTCAAGCGCGAATTTACGAATCGTACCCTTACCCCACAACCTGTTTCTAGTTTTGTTGACAAGTGACTACTTAAAGCAGGCTGGAAGTAAAGCAGAATGCGCCTTATGGCGCATTCTGCTTTACTCTCAGCCTACTTTAAGCAACCATGTTCTAGAAAAAAAAATCCGAAGATTTAGGAAAAAAAATCCGGAGAAATGGCAGCCCTGACCTTATCCTGAGTAAAATAGTTGTTGGCATTACCAGGCGCCACATGGCGCCGCGTCAAATCAGGATCCAAACTGTTCGTCACACAATACATGTACAATCTTAACTTAAATTTAGATTTGATGAATAAAAGCAGACGACATTTGCTTACAGCAGATGACGTCACGGCAGTGAAGGTTTAAAGGATTAAGTAATTTCAGGGTTAATGTTATATAAATTATTCGTCATATCAGCTGGTATAATTGTAATGTATAAAACAGGTGTTTGACGCCGAAACCAGATGTGCAATGATCAAATTTGAGATAGAAGAAACATCTTCACTCCAGAATCTAAAATTCAAGCTTAGGTAAAGCATGCAGACAACGGCCAATTTGAAAGTAAAATGCAAGACGTACAGTGGAGAATTTGGTATTATTCTTTCCCGTTTAAACGCAAACGAAACGCAAACGCAAACCACTAAAATGTAGAAAATAACTACTTTTTTACAATTCTGAAAGTTGATTTTAACCTGGATGACAAAGGGTTTTGAGCCTGATCAGACGCCGGGAAACCCGGCGTCTGATCTGGCTCCAAACTGTTTGCAGTGGAAATAATAGTTTTAGCGTAAACGCGTTTATTGGGAAAGAATAACGTTTTCTCCACTGTAAGTAGTAATACAGATACATGTAATACAGTGTACTTGATACAGTGGAGAATGTGTTATTCTTTCCCGTTTAAACGCAAATGTACGCAAACGCAGAGCACTAAACGTAGAAAAGAACAACTTTTGGACACTTCTGATATTTCATGTTTGTCATGGTGGCAAACAGTTTGGAGCCTGATCAGACGCCGGGTTACCCGGCGTCTGATCTGGCTCCAAACTGTTTGTAATAGAAATAATAGTTTTAGCGTAAACGCGTTTATTGGGAAAGAATAACAGATTCTCCACTGTAATACAGTGTACTTGATAATGAGTAGTTAAAATTAAAGTTTTATCAAAACTGTTTCCCTCTTGTTTTGCAATTACGTAAGTTATACTGCCTCAATTCTAACTTTGAAAATGTATTGTAGACAACAATATTGAAGCAGACAGCAATATGGTGGTGAAGGGGTAAAAATCTTATCATAAAAGGTTTAAAGTAATCAATATTACGGCATGCTATGATTAAAGTTTAAGCACTCATATTGGTTTTCTTCTGCATGGTTTGCAGATTGCAAATAACATTTATCTACATGTAGCATCAAACTGTGTCACGCCAAGATGTAATCTGTGTCTGCATATACGTCAGTAATATGACTGCCTTTCTTCATAAGTGGAGAAAACGTTATTCTTTCTCGTTTAAAGGAAAAACAAACGCAAAAACAAAGAACTTAAATTAAAAAAATGACAATTTAAAAAAAATTCTAAGTGGATGATTTTAATCTGATTGGCTAACCGTTTGGTGCTTGATCAGACGCCGGGTTACTCGGCGTCTGATCTGGTCCCACGCGTATTTCATTGGAAAAAAATAGCTTCAGCATAAACACATTTACCGGGAAATAATAATGTCTTCTCCGCTGTATTAGGATGCGTGTACAGTAGAGACAATGTAGATTATTCCCGTTTAACCCTTTACGGTAAATTACCCCATAAATACGCCTTTTTACACCTTTAATTTATTCATCCACTGAGGAAAATAAATCCATTTTAAGCAGTCAGTAATATGAATTGTGGGGAAAAAAATTATTTTCTATTAGTTGCTAGCTTAAAGCAGGCTGAAAGTAAAGCAGAATGTGCCTTAGGGTACATTCTGCTTTACTTCCAACCTACTTTAAGTACCGGGTAACGGGTAACGGGTTAAACGAAACTTCTTGCAATTTCTACGCAATAAAATGTAAACAATAAAAACGTTTTGAAGTATTATTTTTTACTCTTAATCAGAAAAGCAACATGTATGGCTGCAAACTGTTTGCAATGAACACAATGTTTGCAACATGATGTTTTCAACACAAACGCGTGTATAGGAAATGGAAAACGTCTTCTTCAGTGTAATACATGTACAGTGGAGAATCTGTTATTCTGTCCCGTTTAGACGAAAACGAAACGCAAACGCAAAACACTTAAACGTAGAAAATTACATCTTTTCGACAATTATAACAATTGATATTAAGCTTAGTGGCAAACCGTTTGGAGCCTGATCAGACGCCGGGTTACCCGGCGTCTGATCTTGCTCCCAACTGTTTGCAATTGAAATAACAGTTTTAGCGTAAACGCGTTTATTGGGAAAGAATAACGTTTTCTCCACTGAACATTAGTGCAGTTGAACTTCAAGATCTCGAACGTGTTAAAGTGAACTATATCCGTATTTCAAAGTCAAAACGTGATTTAGCAACTTTTTAACATTGAACTACGGATATGTTCGACCTACGTGCATTGGAAATAATGACTTTAGACAGTCGATGTATGTCTTAGTAAAAGTTAGGCGAGTTCGAGATATCGATAATCGACTGTTTCGATTTAATGGTGCATAATGCTTTAGAGTGCATGGTAGATTATAAAGATACTAAACCTTGGTTGATACTCGCGAAACGTCTTGAGTCTAACATTCAAAGCATTCATATCCATCGGATTGTTCAAAGTTAAGTTTTATTATTCGTAACAAACGGTGAATATGTGAAGAATACATTTATCCCATGCAAAAACAATTGTGTAGTGTGGAATCTAAAGTGATGGCTCCTTAAGGAGTCCTCTGATTAGGGTGTGTGCTGTTTGACATTTTGCAATTGCATGTCTATTGTTACACTCAACTCTATATAGAAAATAATTAGAAATCGAAATGATCCTTTCCTACAGTGGAGAATCTGTTATTCTTTCCCGTTTAAACGCAAACGTACGCAAACGCAAAGCGCTAAAACGTAGAAAAGAACAACTTTTGGTCAATTATGATAATTCATATTTATCTTGGTGGCAAACAGTTTTGAGCCTGTAACCCGGCGTCTGACGATCTGGCTCCAAACTGTTTGCACTGTAAATAATAGTTCTAGCGTAAACGCGTTTATTGGGGAAGAATAACACATTCTCCACTGTACATTAAGGGACGAATGAGTTAATACAAAAACTCCGGATATTTCAATTGTGCTTCCCAAAAGCTTACAGGTACATGTATACAATGGGGTAAACGTTATTCTTTCCCAATAAAGGCGTTTACGCTAAAACTTTTATTGCCATCGTAAACAGTTTGGAGCCAGATCAGACGCCGGGTAACCCGGCGTCTGATCAGGCTCCAAACTGTTTACAACTCAGATTAAAATAAAGTGTTAGAGATTTCTAAAAACTGACATTTTCTACATTTTAGTGATGTGCGTTTGCGTTTCGTTTGCGTTTAAACGGAAACGAATAACGTTTTTTCCACTGTAATCCACAATGTTCCACATCATTATGTGGTGGATTCAACTGGCTAAGAACAGCGGTATTATACATGTACAGTTATCCCTCTCTATGACAACACCCCATGGGAAACAAAGATAGAGTGTGTTGTTCAATTTTTTGATAGGGAGGGAAAACAAATACTCTAATTACATGTACATGCGCAAACAGATACATGTAAAATCCATCGCGTTAAGCAGCGTCAGATCTGGATTCCAGCTGTTTGACATACAGTGGTAAATACGCTATTCCTACCCACTTTACGCGTTTCTTACGCATTTCTTAAGCGTTTCTTACGCGTTTATTATCCGTATCGTTTAACGCGTTTCCTAGCCGTTTCTTTACGCGTTTCTTTACGCATTTAAAATATCCCGGATGAAAGGGTCATCACTTAGTCGACGGACCCCTTAGCTTCAGCGGTTTACACATACACTGCTTTGGGCTGGGCACGGCTATCCAATTTGTCCATAAATAGATTGAACAAACGTATTGCACTGTGGGCTAACAATATATCTGGGCGGAACTGTAAAAACTGGGCTTATATTGTTAAGAATAAGTTGAGAGAGTTCGACTTAGAACAGTACTGTGATCTAAATGTTTGTATTTCAAAGTCGACTTTTGTTGATATGTCAAATGTACACTCTAAGTTTTGTGAAGAATGGCTAAAGTCTATTAGAAATCTTAAAGTGCCGTCTGGAGGAGGTAGTAATAAACTGAGGACATATCGGACATTTAAAATTGATTTTAAAACGGAACACTACTGTACTTTGATTATGCCGTTACGACACAGAGCTGCCTTTAGCAAGTTCCGATGTGGCGTTGCACCTTTGCGCATAGAGACGGGCAGATTTGAGGGTTTAGAACAAAAAGACAGAAAGTGCCCTTTCTGTAATGAGGTTGAAGATGAGGCCCATGTTTTGTTAGATTGTTATTTATACGATGATCTTCGACAAACCCTTTTTCTTAAAGCCGGCAGCTCAAATGTTAACTTTAGTAATATGTCCAAAGCTGAAAAGTCGTCTTTTCTTTTTACAGAGTCTGATATGTGTAGGTTATGTGCCAAAACCTGTTTTATTATTCTTCAGCGCCGAAACTTTTACCTTTGTAGATAGTTATCGGCCTTTATCGTGGATAGTTATTTTATTGTAAATAATGTCAGTATAACTTCTTTTAGTGTCTCTGATCATAGTTTAAACCCATGTATACATTCTTTATTAATCAGTTTATCTCAAATCTGATTTGAGGTGATAGCGGATTCTTTAATACCATTTTCTACTTGGCTTGTTTGGCCTGTTTTTTGAAGTCAGGTTTTACCAATTATTTTCCTCTAAAGCACTTTTTAAGCAAACAGACAAAAAGGCAACCCCTTTAAGGAGTCTTGTTTGCAAGATTATTGGAGAATGTATGCATTTTATTGTGTATAATTGTGTTATGTTAATAGTAATTATTTGCATAATTGCGATAGTCTCTTATAGTTCATATTATGAACGGCATGATATACTTTGAAAATTGTTAAATCTGTGATAAAGATATGTTGTAAATCATGATGAGACTGAAATAAAGAATTAAACTAAACTACAACTCCACTTTATGACATGCGTATTACAGAACATTAGGTGGTATCGCCGATAACATTGCTATCTTTAATTGGCAATAAACTGTTAATCCCCCTATAGCTGAGTGGCATATGTAGGCGGGTGGTCAATGCTTGTTCTAATTGATTGGTTACAGGCGGGTGGTCAGTGCCTGTTGTAATTTATTGATGACAGATTAATGCGGCTAGCTCTTAAACTAACACGGTTGGCGCTGCACTATTTTTGATAGCAGGGTAACGATACTATGGAATTTGATCAACATAAATGCATGGTTTAATTATCTTCGCACAAGATCCAAAATCTCCGCGTGAAACGGAAAACTGACGCATCAATCGCAACATCTCGGATATAATCGTTTATTAACGCGTTTAAACGCGTTAAGATCGTTAGGCTGAAGCGTTCGTTAACGCGTAAATGGGTAGGAATAGCGTATTTTCCACTGTACGCCATTATGTTTCTTCTCTCAATATATCCACTATTACGTTTCTCTGAGAAAAAACAGCAGACTATAACTTTAAGCGGGCGATATTGCAGCACAGGCGTGAGACAATAGATATACATGTACATGTACAATGTACTTGTCTTGTTTAGAGAGCAGCGACAAGAGTCGTTGTAAAGAAGGGTCGTTATTCGGAGTGCTGTTGTTGGGAGGGAGCACTGTTATATGTTGACAGTAAAGTTTATTAGTCCTTGACGGGTAATCTAGGTGCTCCCGCATCACTGGCAATGCCGTAACTAATTTAATTTGATTTCCTGAGTGATATGATTTATATGTCAGGATTCGCAGTAACATCTTGTTTATGCGACTACTCAAAAGGAAAAATTCCCTCTGTACAACGGCCCTCCCAACAACAACTCCCTCCTTACAACGACCTTTGCCGCAGTTTCCAAAATAGGACATTTATGTCTAACGCTTTTACATATGCAATGTCGTCTGCTTAAAGTTGTCGTCTGCTGTTTTACATAATGAACATTTTGGCGGAAAAAAACTTAATGAATAGTGACAAACAGCTTGAATTCCGAATTTACGCGGCCTCTGGATATCATTGTAGAGAGGGAGCGCTGTATATCCTCGTTGCTTCTGGCAGGTGGCAGCTTAAAACAAGATGGAAGAAAAACAGACAGCTCCTTTAGGAACTTTCTGACTTATTCATACCTTGCTTTCAGCATCAATATGAGTTCCATGAAATTCTGTTTTTTTTTGTTGAATGGCCGTTAACACATTCAACCCCTAGCGAAGAGTATACAAAGTATAATTTCTAATAGTACAGTGCAGAAAACGTTATTCTTTCCCAATAAACGCGTTTACGCTAAAAATATTATTTGCAGTGCAAACAGTTTGGAGCCAGACCAGACGCCGGGTAACCCGGCGTCTGATCAGGCTCCAAACTGTTTGCCACCAAGATAAACATAAATTATCAGAATTGTCCCAAAGTTGTACTTTTCTACGTATTAGTGTTTTGCGTTTGCGTACGTTTGCGTTTAAACGGGAAAGAATAACAGATTCTCCACTGTATACAGTGATGAAGACGTTATTCTTTGCCGTTTAAACGCAAACGAAACGCAAATGCATTTTGCTTACATTTTTAAAATTGCTAACTATTCATTTGCATCTGAGTAGTAAACAGTTTGGAGCCTGGTCAGACGCCGGGTTACACGTCGTATGATCTGGTTCCAAACTGTTTGCAATGGAAATAATAGTTTTAACGTAAACGCGTTTATTGGGAAAGAATAACGCCTTCTCCATTGTACTGGTAAAGAATTCGCTTTCTCTGTGCATATTTTGTCATTTTACAAAATATATTGCAGAAGAAAACACCATGTATTGCTATGAAAGGACTTGACCTAATTACAAGTAGAAATTGGAATTGTCCATTACAATTTATTACTGGGGTGAAATAGTTAAAGCATGATTGGGTGAGTAAAAAAACCCGTCTTTGATGGTTTATGGAAATTTCTACATGTCGATTAATCATCCGCAAACATGATTATTCTTCTCATTGAATTCGATTCCAATCAATAGGACTTAAAATCGTCTCATGCGGGTATTGTAATGGAAAAACTATGATACTTGGACACTGTAATAGTGACCAAGATTACATTGTACTTCACGGTTTGGAAACACAACGCTTTTTCATTTTTGTTTTGATTTGTTTTGTTTGTGTTAACGTCCGTTTCTGCCATCTATGGGCTAATTGGACGCCCAAGAGAGAGGGGAGCGGATACAGAGAAGCTGGGCGTGATGCCATACTCTTATTATCGACAGAGTTCTCTGGTTCTTTTAGATGCCAAGTGTAAAGCACTGATACAACGGACCTCGGTCTCATCTGACTGATTTGGTCCGGCGGGGGATCGAACTCACGACCCCTGACGTCGTAATCCAGCGCTTTACTCCTCGACACATCCGCCAGAGGCATAAAAACAATCAATAAGACAATTCTTTCCCGATTAAACAACACTTTACGCAAATTCAATGCGTTGAAGAGCGTAGTCTTTTTAATTTGTAATAATAACTTTAATCTGAAAACAGCGGAGAAGACGTTATTTTTCCCGTTTAACTGGAAACGAAACGCAAACACATTGCAATGAAATGAAGAAATTGTCACCTTTTTGACAATTCCCAAGATCGATTTGACCTTGACGGCAAATAGTATTGAGCCTGATCAGACGTCAGGCTATCCGTCGTCTGATCTTGCTCGAAACTGTTTGTATTGGTAATAATAATTTTAGCGTTATCGCGTTTATTTGGAAGGAATCGCGTTTTCTTCACTGTAGCAACCACACTGGAGACCGGTTACCCGTCGTCTGATCTGACTCAAAACTGGTTGTAATGGACATACACAATTATTGTATTTTAGTATAAACGCGTTTAATAGGAAATAACAACATTTTCTCCACTCTAGCAACCACACTAGAGACTGGTTATCCGTCGTCTGATCATGTTAGTTTCCAATTAGGGTCCAGTCAATGCATTACTTTTTAGAGCAGAATATCTTTAGGACAGAATATTTTATTTGGTTTAATCATAACAGCTGATGACCATACGTACATAAATATAAATATAATGCAAAATGACGAACAGTACATACCCTGATCAGTTAACTTCTGCTAGCATAGGGCAAGTGTACGCTTCACAAGTTCACTATTTGTTAGTGACAATTATGGCTTAATATATGGTAATTGTTTTCTGATTGCTGTCCTGAAAGCCGGCTTAATTTAGATCAGATCAGTTACTGGCTATTTGATCTGGATAAACATTGTTTGCTAATTCAAGTGGCACTCAGCAAAACAATGGTTAGCAGGAGAAGAAGAGTCGATTTCGAGTCGAATCTGGATCCAAATTGTTTGCAAATATAACTCATTCTCTCACTCTCTATATATCTCCCTCTCTCTTTCTCTCTCACTCTGTGTGTGTGTTTCTCTGTCTGTCTCCCGCTCCACATCTCTCTCGCGCTCTCTCTCTCTCTCTCTCTTTATCTCCCTTTCTCTCTCAGTATTTACTCTCTCCCTCTCTCTAGAATTGCATGAGGATCTGATCTGGATCCAGACTCTGTGATATCTCTGTGTCTGATTTATACACTTTTTGTCTGTCGGCTGGTAGTATAAGTTCAATTTCATAAAATAAAATTACCAAGCAAGCTTATATGAAGGACTAACTAATCCCTACTTGCGGCAATTTATTTATGACACATGGACACAAGCCTCATAAACACGGCCCAATAAACACACAGTGGACACCGGATCACAGCCCTGGAAACGAAACGATTCGGCTAACAACGGGATTTTACGGAAATACCCGACCGTGCAAAAGATTAAGTCCGATTTCAGCAACACGACATTTCCGAACATTCAACTCAATTTGGAAGCAAAAAGACATAACTCAAATTCAAAGTAAAAACGATTTTTGAATTGGTCAGAAAACATTCTTTCTCCTCATAACTGCTAAAATATTCGCAGAGGTTTAAAAGTATGATTTATCCGCGTTCAAAATCAGCAAACTACACACTTTCACATTTTTTTTACTATATGTTTAATGTGTCCGACACGTACCTTTTTCAAATCAAAATGGAAGCAAAAAGTCATTAAAACAGAAAAATGAAATTTACACCATGTGAAACAGAAGAAAATAAAGTTTATTGCTATAACTGCTAAAACATTGTCAACTATATTCAACACCTTAAAAAATTAAATTTAAAATTATTCCCTTATATATTCTATATAGGGCAGTCAGCCGGGAAATGGGTCGATATTGATTTTATCGGATTTTTACAAGGGGGACAACCCACTTCATTAAGCCAGTCAAAATGGACTGAAAGTTGGGTATGACGCGTTTATGGGGAAATAACAATCTATTCCGTGTTACAGTAACAAACTAGAATGGCTATCACTAAAGGTGATAAATACCCCCACTATGCAGCACTCTGTCACACTCTGCAGACGTTTTCAATGAGGTTTGACAATGGCAGGGTGCTGCCACCATCATAAAAACTTATGGCAAGTATCAAGTATATCAGGTTGAAAGTGAAGGAGTTCGCCGTACAAGATTTTGCCTGCCAATTTCAAGGCCAAAGGTCAAGGTCACAGAGATTATAAATGTGTGTCTTACTTACTCTTACTCGTCCCTTGACCGAGAACTCTGTCGTAGGGGGGAGTCTGTTGTCGAAGAAGCTTTCACTTTGACCTCGAGAAGCTAAAGGACCCGGAGGTACTTGAGGCATTCCAGGCTCAAGTAGGCGGAAAGTTTGCCGTCCTGAATATGCTGGATAACGCCATAGACACTCTTGCAAACCATACAAATGTGTGTCTTGCACATCTACTACTCCTGAGTAACATTTATGGAAAGTATCAAGTGAATAAAAGTGAATCAAAGTACAAGATTTTGCCTGCCAATTTCAAGACCAATTTAAATGACAAAGGTCAAGGTCACAGAGACCTGAAATTTGTGTCTTGCACATGTACTACACCTGAGTAACATCTATGCCTAGTATCAAATTAATCGGGTTGAAACTGAAGGAGGAGTTGAAAGTACAAGATTTTGCCTGCCAATTTCAAGACCAAATTTCAAGGCCAAAGATCAAGGTCACAGAAACCTGAAATTTGTGTCTTGCACATCTAGTACACCTGAGTAACATTTATGCCAAGTATCAAATGAATCGGGTTGAAACTGAATGAGGAGTTGAAAGTACAAGATTTTGCCTACCAATTTCAAGACCAATTTCAAGGCCAAAGGTCAAGGTCAAGGTCACAGAGACCTGAAAATTGTGTCTTGCACATCTACTACACCTGAGAAACATCTATGCCAAGTATCAAATGAATCGGGTTGAAACTGAAGGAGGAGTTTTTTTTTGTTTTTTTTTGTTTTTTTGTAACACTTTATTTTCTCCGTTATAGGTGCTGGCAGGTCGGAGAGCCATCCTGTTCAGCACCGTACAATATGCAATTTCACATATTCAATACATAATTAATATGACACGGTTGTACTTGTTATTGTTAATCATGAAGTAATAAAGTGTTACGTTTTTGGGTTTTTTTTTTAAAGAAAAAAAAGGAGAGTGATAAAAAAAGATAAGTGACATGCCTCGAGAATGTTTTTGAAAAATTGTCTAACTTACCCTTCTCATGTCCTATATTATAGTTATAGTTCTGTCTGCACTTGCCATCTGTCACATTTATTATAATATTGGTTAATAACGTATTGTTTGAGATATTAGCGAATAATTATTATAAGCAGACCTTATTTGAAAACAGTGTGGACCCCATCAGCTAGCTCCACAAGGAATTATCTGATCAGAGTCCTCATTGTTTTCAAAAAGGGTCAGGAGGAGTTGAAAGTAAAAGATTTTGATTGCCAATTTCAAGACCAAATTTAAGGCCAAAGGTCAAGGTCACAGATACCTGGAATTTGTGTCTTGCACATCTAGTACACCTGAGTAACATTTATGCCAAGTATCAAATGAATCGGGTTTAAACTGAAAGAGGAGTTGAAAGTACAATATTTTGCCTACCAATGTCAATGCCAAAGATCAAGGTCAAGGTCACAGAGACCTGAAATTTGTGTCTTGCACATCTACTACACCTGAGTAACATCTATGTCAAGTATCAAATGAATCGGGTTGAAACTGAAGGAGGAGTTGAAAGTACAAGATTTTGCCAACCAATTTCAATACTAATTTCAAGGCCAAAGGTCAAGGTCAAGGTCACAGAGACCTGAAATTTGTGTCTTGCACATCTACTACACCTGAGTGACATCTATGCCAAGTATCAAATGAATCGGGTTGAAACTGAAGGAGGAGTTGAAAGTACAAGATTTTGCAGACAGACCGACCGACCGACCAACCGACCGACCAACCAACGGCCAACCGACCGACAGGCTTATTCCAGTATACCCCCCTCAAACTCTGTTTGTGGGGGTATAATAACCGGGAGATCGCATCTTGTTTAATGAAAAACAGCTTACAAGCAGTCTCAATAGAGGCATTGTAACCCTTTCACAGCTATAATGACGTCAAAACCCTATACAATACCACTTTGCCATATCAACGTGATGATGATGCGTTGTGCTCTACGGCACTGCAGTACAAAACAGTTCATATAGCGCCAATGAATGATGAGGGATGATTAGATGAGATTATGATGATTCCAGGAAGCAGCACATGGGATCAAAACCATCGACCTGCCTTCCTTTTAACTTTTGGCAGAGAGGATAGTCTCGGTCGAATTAACAGAAAAATCCCTTCGACAATTAAGTCACAGAACCATGACAAGGTAGGAAGGTCTCTGGGGTATAACAACGTCTACCCGCAATCGTATTGACTGTTTTTATTTATAAAGTTTAGAGTTCTAGCTCTTTTGACTTTAAAGCATGTATCTGAGTGTCGAATAGTTGAATTCCTAACAACTTTAGATCACTGGAACGTCAAATGCTCAACTCCAGTTTCGAATGAAATCTACAAGCTTTGCACTATAAATGTTTTTTTTGTTTGTTTTTTACAAATCATTGTAACAATGTAAACGGTTTAGACCGTGAACTGCTGCATTTGATCCGGATCCAAACTGTTTGATACATGTACCAGTAGTAGTAGTAATCTTTATTTACATCTCATCATTATACTTACATGTTTGTAAATATAATCACAAATACAGTAAAACTATAGACATGTATAATGCCACTCCTAGTTGGAGTTATAAGAGATGAATAAACATTGTAACAATCATCATTTAAGAGAAACTTTACATATACTGTACATATCTAAGATTAAAGATTAAACTGCAATACCGATGCTAATCAGAATCTAAAATTGCTGCTCTAAAACAAATTTTAAGACAATGAAAGACAAAAAATGGCACTACTGTGCACTACTTAAAGAATGGTTATACGAAAGTATATGTTCCTTTGATCAGATCAAAGTGAACAGGATTAGCAAAGATAAATTTACAGACCACATAAAAAGATAGTCATTTCCTGACAGCAAAAACACAATTGACATTATTTACATTATAAAACGTTATTTACACAGTAAAAACTGCCAGTGTTGAAGAATGGCAAAACAGGTTTTGGTACAAGTACGGACCATATCTGGGTTAAAAAAACAGAAAGAAGAACTTATCCATATCACATAGAGAGTGAAACATGGGGCTTAAAACGTGAGCTCTTGAAAGA
Organism: Gari tellinella; assembly: GCA_922989275.2. Taxonomy (NCBI): domain Eukaryota; kingdom Metazoa; phylum Mollusca; class Bivalvia; order Cardiida; family Psammobiidae; genus Gari; species Gari tellinella. The sequence continues at coordinate 39,238,631 of OV277871.1, forward strand.
AGGTCGTGTCTTATATCAATATACATGGGACAATTCAATAATACATGTACTTCATTCTCGATGGTATCTGTGTCACAAAAGGGACACATTCTAGAACCTTTTGGCAGACCCTCGTAACGATCAGTTTCCATTCCAATAGGGGCAACCCCTAATCGGAATTTACAAAAGGCCGAACAATGTCGGGGTGGCAATATAATTGTACAATAATGTTCGGCGTAAAAATCCGTTTTAAAAGATTTATAAACTCTTAGTTTATTACGATCACGGCCAGAAGGACCAACAATATTGTTTATCCTGTTTGACCAGCTGTTGATATGGACATTAAATGTCCGAAACTCATTCTCGTTTGCAAACGAACGAGAAATAGGGTTGGTTAAACTAGTAAACACATAGAATTCATCAGTTTTTACAAGAGTTACTAGCCTTACCATAAGCCCAGAGTGCCACTCGTTTTTTGACCCTTGAATTATTCATACATGAAAGTGTTGACCAATATAAAGAAAAGCACTTTCATTGACGGACAATTGGAGGTTTCCAACCCATATCCCCTGATATTCCATCACATGGTGAATACTTGCCGACTCCAAAGAAACATCGCAATGCTCTATTGTGAACGCTGTCGATACATGAATATGCTTTAAAACCCCATATAGCAGCACTGTAATTGATAACTGGCCACACGATAGAGTCGTAAAGTTTAGTAAAGACGTTATATGGTACACCGCCAATGGTTTGCATTTTGCTATTAACAGGTCATGTCATTCAAGACACACCAGTCGTTTAAAGAATTTAGAAGTAACTGCAGATCATAAGCGGAGTCTGCCATCAAAACAATATCATCTGCATATAACATTATGCACACCTTCTCTTCTCCTAAGCTTACACCAATATCTAAGAATTTGAGATAAAGAGACAAATCATTGATAACAAATTAAACAAAATAGGAGAAAGAATACATCCCTGTCTCAAGCCGCAATTTACATCGAACCAGTCTGTAAAAAAAACTATTTACTCTTATACATGATTTCACTGAAACATATAAAGACTGTAATGCATGCCGTGCATCATATTTCCTGTTATCCCTAAATCAACTAAACGTTTCCATAAAATATGTCAGTTTATGGTATCATATGCCTTTTTAAAATCGATAAAGGCGCAAAAAGTGGATTTACTTAACTTTTTTCTTGTATCAATTATACTTGTAAGATTAAGTATATGGTCAGTTGTACTCTGGCCTTCTCAGTGAGTTCAGGTAAAGAATCGGATCCTAACGTCCGTCTAGAATGAAAACATTTCTCCAATAATAATTCATTGCGCCCCATGTCTATGTACTTTTCATAGGTACGAACGAATTATTTACGAAGCGAATCACGTGCATTAATCAAACTGACATGCTTAAATTTTACCACATACAAAAATTAGATTAAACGATAATATTGTATACATTAAATATCGAAAAAGGTTAATATATTAAAGTGCACTATACTTTTGAAGGGCAAGCATATGATTCAATTTGTCGCCTTTTTGGATTTGATCGATACAATCTGCGAACTCCTTTCGAGGCTGTTCGCGTAGCTGCCCAACGAGATCGTGTAAACAGGTCGTGTTTGTGTAAATTGTCACAAACGTAGGCCTCTAATTGGCTCCGATTAATTACCTGAACACGCTACTGAGAAGACCTTGGTAAGACGTCGAGCATGAGATGACAGCTGCACTGAAGAAGACATTATTTTGCCCATTTAACGCAAACAAAACGCAATGCAATTCAATTAAATACAGAAATTGCCAATGTTTAGCCATCTCTAATAACTCGTTTAAGTCTGAGTGGCAAACGGTTTTGAGCCTGATCAGACGTGAGTTACATGGCGTCTGATCTGGCTCCACTCTGTTTAGAATAGAAACGACTGTTTTCCATCATAAATTCGTTAATTTGGGAAGACTCACATTTTCTCCCCAGTAGGGTTGTTCGACACTGCACCGCGCTCCCTCTCTACAACGACACCTAATTACAAACGTAATTGCAGCAATGGAAGCGTAAGATATACATGTAATACAGTGGAGAATCTGTTATTCTTTCCCGTTTAAACGCAAACGTACGCAAACGCAAAACAATAAAACGTAGAAAAGAACAACTTTTGGACAATTCTGATAATTCTTGTTTATCTTGGTGGCAAACAGTTTGGAGCCTGATCAGACGCCGGGTTACCCGGCGTCTGATCTGGCTCCAAACTGTTTGCACTGCAAATAATAGTTTTAGCGTAAACGCGTTTATTGGGAAATAATAACAGATTCTCCACTGTAGTTCTGTTTAGGGAACTGCGGCAAGGATCGTTGTAAGGAAGGAGCCGTTGTGGGGAGGGCCGTTGTAGGAAGGGGCACTGTATTTCAGTTTGATTAGCCTAGTTTTCTCATGGCACGGTCGGCGGGTCCTATTTCATGTTGGTTGTTCGGAGTACCGGGGATTTACTGAACTTTTATATGTAGATTAAAGGCGCGAGATTGCAATAAACCAGCATGTTTAGTCATTTTAGAAGACTAACACGCGAAATGAATATTAATATCAAACTTAAGTAGAAAATCATTAAAGCCCGCAGGCCTTGCAGAATGTTCAACTTTTCGGTTAAAATACATTTTCCAATGCTCTGAGAAGTAATAGCACATTGGATTACGCCCAGCAGCATGTAAAGTGGAGAAAATGTTATTCTTTCCCAATAAACGCGTTTACGCTAAAACTATTTTTTCCAGTGCAAACAGTTTGGCGCCTGATCAGACGCCGGGTAATCCGGCGTCTGATCAGGCTCCAAACTGTTTGCCAGTCAGATTAAAAAAGATTGTCAGAATTGTCGAAATGGTGTCATTTTCTCCATTTTACTGCGATGCGTTTGCGTTTCGTTTGCGTTTATTGGGAAAGAATAACGTTTTCTCCACTGTATTAAGCGACATCTTATCGTACAGTGGAGAATCTGTTATTCTTTCCCGTTTAAACGCAAACGTACGCAAACGCAAAGCACTAAAACGTAGAAAAGAACAACCTTTGGACAATTCTGATATTTCATGTTTATCATGGTGGCAAACAGTTTTGAGACTGATCAGACGCCGGGTTATTTGGATCAAAACTGTTTGAAAACCCATTGCAAACGATATCTACAGTGGAGATTACGTTATTCTTTTCCAATAAACGCGCTTATGCTTACATTATTATTGCTGTTGCAAACAGCTTGCAGCCAGATCAGAACCCGGCGTTTGATCAGGTTCCAAGCTATTACCCACTTCGATTAAAGTAAACGGCTTTCACAGTGGTAAACTTTGCAAACAGTTTGGATCCATATGAGACGCCGCATAACGCAGCGTCTCATCAGTGTCTAGACTGTTTGATACTCTGATCCTGTTTTGAAAATAAATTTAGAACATTCTTTATACATGTAATGAAAAGTAGCAGACGAAAAATTACCTAACATGCAAAGAACTAACGGCTAAACACTTGCATAGACATTTGTAAATATTTGGATCCAGATCGAAACGCTGAGTTATTCTGATCGTGGTGTAAATTATAGATGACATCGATATATAAGTGAATACAGTTTTAAAGGTACATTTGTACCGACAAAACATAAGAAACCAGACGTCATTTTTGAATTGGGATATACTTGATACAGTGGAGAATCCGTTATTCTTTCCCGTTTAAACGCAAACGAAACGCGAACGCAAAGAACTAAAATGTATAAAATTGTAACTTTTAGACAATTCTGATAATGCATGTTGATCTGAGTGGCAAACAGCTTGGAACCTGATCAGACGCCGGGTTATCCGGCGTCTGATCTGGCTCCAAACTGTTTGCACTGCAAATAATAGTTTTAGCGTAAACGCGTTTATTGGGAAAGAATAACACATTCTCCACTGTAATTGATAGGATAAAGTGTAAGTACAGTAAAACCCGTCTAAACCGGAACCTCTAAATACCGGAATTCTCTCTAAACCGGACAAAAACGTTGGTCCCGTTTCCAACCCACCTTTATTATGACCCATTACTCCATAAACATGCCTTTTTATTCCTTTTTACTCCTATTTTCTATATTCTATAGCAGATGACAGCTTAAAGCAGGTTGGAAGTAAAGCAGAATGCGCCTTAGGGTGCATTCTACTTTAATTTCAACCTGCTTTAAGTGATCAGCTATCATCCATACTAGAAACAATATATGGGTTAAAACCCCTCTAAACCGAAAACCCCTCTAAACCGGAAACCCCTCTAAACCGGACATTTTTGTTGTCCCCACACATGTCCGGTTTAGAGGGGGTTCACTGTATCTATAATTCAATATTGTACTTTAAAAGTGCAGATACAGTGGGAAATAAGTTATTCTTTTCACATTAACGTGTTTATGATATAAAGAATATGTTTGTTGCAAAGTGTTTGGAGCCAGTTCAGACGTCGGGTAAACTGGTGTCTGATCAGGCAGCAAATTGATTGCCATTGACTCAGATTAAAATGAAATTTTAGTTTCAAAACATTGGCATTTCCACTGTAACTGAAAGTTAGTAGACACTCTTTAATAACAACATGCACTAATGTCCCACCAAAGTGACGCCAAACAGTTTGGAACCAGACCAGACGTTGAAGGAAAACTTCTCCTTGATCCGAATTCAAACAATCAGTATGCATAAATCGTCCCAATTCAAACAAATGCATGAATGGTGAACATGCTCTAAAGCCCATCAAACGGTACATAGTACAGTGGCGAATCTGTTATTCTTTCCCAATAAACGCGTTTACGCTAAAACTATTATTTGCAGTGCAAACAGTTGAGAGCAAGATCAGACGCCGGGTAACCCGGCGTCTGATCAGGCTCTAAACTGTTTGCCACCATGATAAACATGAAATATCAGAATTGTCCAAAAATTGTACTTTTCTACGTTTTAGTGCTTTGCGTTTGCGTACGTTTGCGTTTAAACGGGAAAGAATAACAGATTCTCCACTGTACATGTAGTCTATTTTGTTTGAGCGGGAGAGAATAACAGTTTTCACAACCTGTATTTGTAAATTTGTCACAGATTCTAAAATAATCGCATTACCTCATGTTATTTCTATGGTTCCACTACATACAAAACACAATAACCCCAGACTATTACGACCTCAAGATCAAAGCATGCTGATTTCGGCATTTATACATGTATGTAAGACTGAAAGATGCTTAAAGCAGGCTGAATGTAAGGCAGAAAGCCGCCAACGGGGGCTTTCTGCTTTACATTCACCCTGCTTTTAATGGTACGCGAGTTGTCATTTGAGTAGGTCGTAATTACTGAACGTTATGATAAAATCTTTATTAGTACCATGGGAAATCATCATGCACAAGAAATCGAGTATATCTTGTAACAGTGTCATTGGTGACAGAAGGTCAGGCTGATGGTCGTGAGAAACGCACAATTAACATTTAGAGCGCTGAGCGCCAATATACTTTTATTTTTGTAAACAGTTTGGATCTAGATCAGACGCAATGTGCTTCAAAGTCTCACCAGGATCCACCATGTTTGACAGTCATATCTATTGCATTTTCGGTCAATATATTCGAAGTGTAAAAGCAGATGGCTATCTTTAAGCATATACAGTGGAGAATCTGTTATTCCTTCCCGTTTAAACGCAAACGTACGCAAACGCAAATCACTAAAACGTAGAAAAGAACAACTTTTTGACAATTCTGATATTTCATGTTTATCATGGTGGAAAACAGTTTGGAGCCTGATCAGACGCCGGGTTACCCGGCGTCTGATCTGGCTTCAAACTGTTTGCACTGGAAATAATAGTTTTAGCGTAAACGCGTTTATTGGGAAAGAATAACACATTCTCCACTGTACTATTACGTCAGCGAAAGGGGTAAACGTAGACTGATCAGTATAAAATTGCTTCACTCATTACCCGCTAGCCTGTTTCTAGTATTGAATATTGGTGACCACTTAAAGCAGGTTGAAAGCAAAGCAGAATGTGCCTTAAGGCACATTCTGCTTTACTTTCAGCCTGCTTTAAACAACCATCTGTTGGTATATAGAAGATATTTCTTATGGTACATAGTCATAATTGTATAAAAAGGGACTATTTTCCTTAGGGGATGAATAATTTAAAGGCGTAAAAAGGCGTATTTGTGGGATAATGGGTGCAAAGACGTTCAGTTTATTCAGGACACCAGTGCAAGTAGATGACAGCGATGGCCGAAATAGGGTGTTTGTTAGTAGAAATAAAACCGTGGATCGAGAAAAATCAGGTATTGATCCATATCGTTTTAAACAAATATACCCCTGAAAAACATCATTCATAATTGAGACATCGTTTGGATTTTAGAGATGTTGGGATAAGGTGAGGTGTAAGGGACTTTTTAAAAGACAACCTTTGATAGTTCACTTGGAAAGACGTTTCCCTTTCAAGCTATACAACAAGTTTAAACATAAACGCAATATATAGGCCATTTTATTAAAAAATCCATTTTTTCTCAATTTTTCGCTTTTTGGTGTATTTTTATAAAATAAATTAACATTTTTTAAAAAACAAAATCCTTTGATCTATTGAATTATAAATAATTTATAATAAAACTATATTTTCGTAAAAGGTTTATGCTTATATTCTGAGAAATTGAAATGAAACCGTATGTAACAACGTGCAACCTACCTATGAAAGCTATGTACATACATGTATGCTGTAAACTACGCATCGGACAAAAAAGTCCCGTACGGTACGAAAACCCATTTTTTTTTAGAGAATTGTATTTTATAGTCATATGCATTCACCGAAAATGAGGTTTGTTAATTATTATATTTTACGTCATCTTAATTTTTTCGAAATTTCATCATGTCAAAAGACAGACCGACAACCTTTATTAAATATAGAAAAATACAATTGTTTGTCTGGAAATAATATTATTTGGAGTCTGACTTGACGCCGGGTCATACGGCTTCATATCCAGCTCTTAATTGTCTGCGATGGACGTTTAATTGATTTATCACAAACATTTTTGTTTGGAAGGAAAGAAGAACGCCCCCACACGGTACTGACATCTCGTTAGAAAGATTGGTCTACCTAATCAAGGCATACCATTCAAGAAAAAGCGTTAGTTCATTCGACTTTACTGCCATTATGGAGTACAGTAGAGAATACCTTCTTATTTTCCAATAGACGCGGTTACATGTACAGTGGAGAATCTGTTTGTCTTTCCCAATAAACGCGTTTACGCTAAAACTATTATTTCAATACATGTAACAAACAGTTTGGAGCCAGATCAGACGCCGGGTAACCCGGCGTCTGATCAGGCTCAAAACTGTTTGCCACCAAGATAAAGATGAATTATCAGAATTGTCAAAAAGTTGTATTTTTCTACGGTTTGGTGTTTTGCGTTTGCGTTTAAACGGGAAAGAATAATAGGTGCTCCACTGTAAGCTAAAGGTATTATTTCCAATGCAAACATTTTGAGTCAGATAAGACGTAGACTTACCATGCAAGCGGCTGATCAGGCTCCAAACTGTTTGACATTTAGATTAAAATAAATCCTTAGGACATTCTAAAAACTAACATTTTCAACTTTATATTGCAATACGTTTGCATTTCGTTTGTGTTTTTAAATGGGAAATAACGTCTTCTCCATTGAAATAGCCAGTCTAACAGGGGCAATGCAATAATATCGTCTGCCTTAATTTGGCATCTGCTTTTTATTGATAAAATAGGAAAAATTCTATGCAATTTGTTACTTGACGTCATTAAGCGCATTAGCAAACAGTTTTGATCCTGATCAGACGCCGCATAACGCCACTTTTTTGAAATTATGTTAGTTACGTAAGTTACACCGCCTTAAATCTTACTTTGAAATAATATTGCAGACACCAGTATTGAAGCAGACGAAAATATAGAAGGTGAATGGGGTAATAACCTCACGATAAATTTGATAACTGCTCATTCAGATTCTTAATAACTAACGGTCGGCTAGCACATGCTTGTCTGTAGATCTAGTCGTTTCTAATTTTATCTGATTATTTGTTATCGAAAGTCTAGTGTAGAATTACCCATCTATCTTCATTAGTTCTCAGTAACTTTACAATCACTCTTTCATAAAGCGGCTCTTTAATAGAAGACCCATTCAACGCCTTTGATACAGGTTGGTGCATAATTTACATGCTCGGATACTGCATGTATAGAACGTCCCTTTAATAAGCTGTTTGTATCAAGTATTGTATTAAGCAGCCATCTGTGTTTCAATAATTCGACGTTGCATTAAGAAGTGGTCGTTGGACATCAGATTCGCTGTTTAAAAGAAGCCAATAACCTATCCATGAAACGTGATGTATATCTCGTACAACGTTATTCTGTTCCAATAAAACAGTATTTAAAACCGTATGTACGAGGGCATTCATTTAATCTTGTCACCGGGGTCCTTATAGGCGCAATATAAGATTTGTGCATATGTCGTTCTGTCCAACCCTTAGATACACTTCTCTTTGACAGAAATATATTATTGAAGTATTCAAATTTGAATTTAAAAAGTGGAAAAATGTCCCTTTTTAGGTGTACCCCGAAAGACTGTAAAACGGCATGGTCCGGCTTACATGTACATTGAGAGATTGCTCGTCATATATTTCTTCGATAAAAGGAACGAAAATCAAATATAAAAACCATACTGCGGTGAATAAAACAGACGGGGTAGCTGGGTTATCGTTTTATTTTCCAGAAAATCATTTACCATTATACAAGTGGGGAAAATCTACAATTTTATTTATGAGGCCTATCTTAAAATTCGGATTGCAGGTTTATGTTTTACCTAAACAATTCTATTTTTCTCAGTATATTGACTTTATAAACCTTCCTCAGAACTTTTTGGTTGACTGGTTTCTAAATTTAAGTAAAGCGTGATCGCATTTCGAACGTAATTGCATTTTAAACTTTTTCTCGCGCATTTTAGTATTTCGCAATAACCAATCTAAATCTTTCTTTACGCACCATCGGGCGATAAAATGATAAATAAGTGTTGCTTATAATTATAAAACACTTTTAAGGCAGCTCCGAAATGTGTAACTTCTATATATTTCTGCTTTTCGACAAGGATTTTACAATGTATTTCATGAGTATGTAGTATTATTCTCAATACATGTAAAAAGATAAGTGGTCCACCACACAAAACAATTTCTAACTTAACACTCCCGTATCAAAAGCATATGATCTTAACCCGATAGTTTACCAATACCGTCAGTTATATATTTAAATGTTTGTCTTGCGTACTGTTTTAGTAGATTAACCACAGCAGCAGCACAACCTTGGCCCGCGCCAATTGGAATAGTGGCCGTCTAAAAGTAAAACTAGCAATCTTGAAGTGTTTGTTTTGATTAGAAAAAGACATTTATGACACTGCAAATGTTCAATTTATCAAATAAAGTTCAAAGTATATCAATGAAATCGAAATTTTCAAAATTATTCGACCTTTTCCGTAGGCCCGTATTTCACCGTACGTCATTACATACACTACAATAGCCAGTGTATATGAATTGACCAACTTTAATCTTCAATAATATCTAAACTGCTGAACGGATTCAAACGAAATTTTCAGTCAATATGAACAATTACCTTATGGTGAAGCATACTAAATTTTAATGCGCTAGTATTAGTTGGAGGCCAGAAAAACGCAAGAGTGACATAATTAAATGAGCGGCCCTCGTAGAACGTTAACCTTGCTTGGATTTGTATAGAAAATGTTTTTGTGTCATTGGTAGAATAGACCCTCAGCATCAAGGATCCGATGTATGACCGCCTGTCATCCTTGACCATTTCCAAATTTTCAAGATGGCGTCCAAGATGGCAGCTGGTATGTATCTGACTAGCTGTTGGGTTTGATTCTATGCATTGAAAGGATTTTTTCAGCAGATTATTGTTATTTTTTATGATTTTTGACATTAGCTTAAGGTGGTTCGCGGGTCAGCTTATTCTGTGTCAGAATTCTTTGAAACCTTGATGAAATTGAAATATACCATATGGAGAGTGAAAAATCGTTAAAATAAAAAAAAGTTACAGTGCCGTATTTTTCTGACAGGACCTTTTGTCGAGAAAAGCTCCTTTTTTAATAAACAGGAATATTTTCTTTATATATCTTTTAGCATAACTTTTGTCCTGTGTTAAGCTGCCATCTGTTATATAGGCTATAACTCCTCACAAATTTAGCTGTCATTTGACTATACTTGCATCTGATATTATTCATTATTACTAGACTAAACATAGCCTGTCCTTTGATCACTGCGTTATGAATTGACTAGTCACTAAAATCGAACAATTTGTTAAAAAAAAAGTTTTGAAGCGAGTGGGAATCGAACCTAGAACCTTTGGATTGCAAGTCAATCACCGTACCAACTGAGCTAACAGAGAAGACACTGAAGCAGATCAAAATTTTCTTTATCTAAATGTTCTACTATAAGCACGTGCCGCAAAGATCAGGTGAAAGTCATCAGCATTTCCGGAACTCGAGATGCGGGCCGCCCGCTGTCGAACCACCTTAAGTAACTATTTCTCTGATAAAAAGCTTTGAAAAGTGATTTTCGAAAATTACTTGCTAAACTATTGATAAAAGTACAAATAGACTTAATGATAGATGGGAAATTTAGCCACCCGTTGTTCCACGTTTTTGTTTTAACACGAAAGGAATATCACAACTAAACACACACGCACACAATTCAGGCATGTATGTGCATCAACAGTGGCATGCTGCATGATGCATGATGCATCATGATTGCAATTAGTAAATCTCTCGTGATAGTTACCATCAGAAAAAAACCCACCACCAACCCGATTAGTGACACTAAAGTTATCAACCAGACCCATAAACCCATAAACTTCCCGTCGAGACGCATTTGCTTTTTCGCCAACATAATTTCAAGAGTGTTATTTTAGAGTGATATTACACTTTTATAAATAAAACGTATGAATACGCGTTAGTTGCATTCAATCAGTTGATACAGGGTCAATGTGAGGCAGAAAGAAGCTCCTTTATCCATGTCTGCGTTCTTCCTTTTTCTGCCGCTTGTCTTTAAGTCCGAAATACATTATTGGATTCGATCGTTTAAAATAGATGTCTCTGCAGTCTGATTAATAGATGATTTAGTAGTATTACGTAGTTGGTAAAAGTAGGCCACTTTGTCCTTTTATAGATAGAAATTAGAATACCCTATAATAGACATCTAGGTCATTAAGCTACTTCATACAAAGATTATGTAAATGCTAAATAATTGAACCTTTTTAAGCCGCACATCAAAGAATCGAGATCGTTCAATTAAGCGACAACCCATTGATGCCTTGATTAGACTTCATCAGGCATGTGACTCTACATGTATACATGTAACTCTTTCATGATCATATTTATCCTGAGCTTTTTACCCCTTCATCACCATATTGTCGTCTGTTTCAATATTGTGGTCTGCAATATTGTTTTAAACTCAGAGTTAAGGCAGTATAACTGACGTAATTTCAAAACAAGTGCCAAACAGTTTTGATCCTGAACGGCGTCTGATCAGGATCATAATTGTTTACAAATTCGCTTTTTGACGTCATTGAGACTGAAAGGGTTAATGCAGGATAACAATCATACAGTGGAGAATGTGTTATTTTTCCCAATAAACGCGTTTACGCTAAAACTATTATTTCCAGTGCAAACAGTTTGGAGCCAGATCAGACGCCGGATAACCCGGCGTCTAATCAGGCTCCAAACCGTTTGTCACCATGATAGACATGAAATATCAGAATTGTCCAAACGTTGTTCTTTTCTACGTTTTAGTGCTTTGCGTTTGCGTACGTTTGCGTTTAAACGGGAAAGAATAACAGATTAGCCACTGTACATAAACCTTCTATAGGAGCTGTCTGTTTTATTAGTTTATAATATATATAAAGTGCATAAAGCAACCGCAATCGCAGTGCTTCCTCTCTACAACGGTCCTTCGAACAACGATTCCCTCCTTTCAAAAAACGCTTGCCGCTGGTGCCCAAACAACAAACATATGAAAAGCTTTCACTACTGCAATATCGTCTGCTTAGAAGTATCGCCTGCTGTGTTTTCTTAAAGTTACGTATTGGACATTTTGTCAGAAGGAACATAAGGACAAGTGACAAACTGTTTGAACACAGATCAGACGCCGCGATACGAAACTGTTTGCAATTGTACGTTAAGCGTAATACATTTCCATCCCTATAACAACTCCTCCCGAACAAGACTTATACTATTTGTCTCCCATTTAGTGTTGTTGTAGAGAGTAAGCGCTGTTTTACTTACTGCGTGTGGGTCTGCTTTTGAGTGTTAGCTAAACTGTCAATACTTATTGAGATTCTAAATCATCATATTTGCTACTCAGATTAAAAATATAATTAAAATTTCTTAAAGTAAATTTTCACAGTTTAGTGCATTGCGTTTGCGTTTAAACTGGAAAGAATAAGGTATCCTCTACTGTACATTGCGCACAAAAATTACAGATATCCGTATCATTAACCGTATGTAGAGAAAACTCATCCCTTTGAAAGTTTTAGAATGTTCCAATCTAAAAATAACCCCGACAGGTCAGAAGAAAACACTAATACTATAGTATAGTAGTGATATGTGTTAGTAAGGGATATCGTTTAGTTACTTATATATCGGAGCCCAAGAGGTTCCGATATATAAGTAACTAAAAGATATCCCTGTTGTCACCATCTGTCACAAACCTGACCCCTTAGAATCATAATCTAGTAACAAATTACATGCTCTACCGAAAATCCGCTACAGCTATAGATAAATCAACCAGAGCCTTAATGAGCATTGTCAGTTCTTAGATAAGATGAAACAATGTGTTTACACAATGAGTTAATAATCATGTAGTGGGAGGGTATCCAGATATGTAGTTCCTACATGTAGCATTTGTTCTAGTGTCAACCAGAACCTACATTGGTTCATAATTGATTGTGTTTGCTTTTGATGGTTTCATTTAGCTTGTAATATAAGGTAGCAGACTGCAAGTTCAAGCAAAATAGTCACAACATGTAACCCGATATACTGTCTGTCTGTAGCTATCCAATGATGTAATAGCAACTAACCGAAAAATTAATTGTTTCTTTTCCGACCGTATGCTGTCAGTCTAATCTTTTTATAATTAGAAATTTATTAAGAGGTCAGATAAGCATGTGCTTGAGCAGTATGGAAATTTAGCAGTTTACCACATTATCGCTCATATACGTGAATATTGCATACTTATATGGTGATAATGCTTATAAATGCGAATTGATAATCATGTTCCTAGGAGATCAACACATAAATGTGCTACTGAATTATTCGATAAAATATACAATGATGTAAGTATGCACGTTTTCAAGGACAATGCGCAACCATTTCAGTGTTTAAACTCTTTCACTACTATTGGCGCCCGAAATGCGACTTTGCTCAAACTGTTTAGAGACTGATCATACGTCGCGTACAGTGGTAAATACGCTATTCCTTCCCACTTTACGCGTTTCTTACGCATTTCTTAAGCGTTTCTTACGCGTTTATTATCTGTTTCGTTAAACGTGTTTCCTAGCTGTTTCTTTACGCGTTTCTTTACGCGTTTAAAAGAGCCCGGAGGCCGGTCCTAGTCTTCTTAAGACTTTAGACACCAACTTACTAGGCATATGATCCGGAGCAATGCTTGGATCCCGATCAGATGTCAAATTACTGAGTGTCTGCTTTGCATAAATGTTTGGATCCAGATCAGGGGCTGAGTTACATTGTACTACATGTATGAACATGCGGAATTCCAAATAGTACGTGTGACATGCATGTTTGATACATGTACAAATATCACAGGGCATGCCGCTAAGAGCGTCACAACCCGGATATAGTGTAATAAAACTGCGGCTTATCAAAGTAAGTATCCTAATAGGGGTTGATTGAAATATCAACCAAATAAACCAAATCATATCTGCGAGTATGTGTCAGTCATAATACTGTCTAATCAAAGTAAGAACATATCTGTATAGTTTGAATACGGATGAGCCTCCCGCAACTAGGTCTATATCCAAACTGTAAAAATGAAATAAAAAACGAATGATTCATTCTTAGCTGTAAAACAAAAGAACCGAACTACTCGGCGTCCCATCTACATCCAAATCGCTAGTGTTAAACTATCATGAAAAGTAAATAGGTTTATTCAAAGCTGTCAGTTTGGATCCTGATGCTATGCCGATCTATACAGCCAGTCGTCTGATCTGGATTCAAACCGTTTGCATAGAAATCAATATGTAAGGAATTATTCTAATAAATATCAAACAGAAAGAATCTCGTTGAGACGCCGAGTCACTCAGCATTATGATCGAGATCCAAACTGTCTGAATTTATATAATTTCTATAAGCGAAACCAGTTTAGATCCTGATAAGAGGTGTCTCATCTACAGAAAATGTTTTCAAAAATCGCATTACAAAATGAGTTTTATTGCGAAAATGCATTTGTGTAGATTAATAAGATCCAAAATCTCCGCGTGAAACGGAAAACTGACGCACCAATAGCAACATCTCTGGTATAATCGTTTATTAACGCGTTTAAACGTATTAAAATCGTTAGGCGTTAACCGTTCGCTAACAGTTCGTTAACCGTTCACTATGCGTTTCTTTCACTATGCGTTTCTTACGCATAAATTAACGCGTAATTGGGTAGGAATAGCGTATTTACCACTGTAACACGGTGTCTAATCGGAATCCAAACTGTTTGACACTCGTATCGACATTTCTTCAATCAAAAAAGCCTTTAATCTGACTTTAAAAATATTGCAGATGGCACAACAATGCAGATTATATTTTGGCGGTAAGAGGTTAAAGGAGACGGCGAAACTTGGCAGTGAAAGAGTTAAAACATTTGTAATTGTAGCGTGAAATCCAAGGTACGTGTACAGTGGATAATCTGTTATTCTTTCCCGATAAACGCGTTTACGCGAAAACTATTTTTTCTTTTACAAACAGTTTGGAGCCAGATCAGACGCCGGGTAACCCGGCGTCTGATCAGGTTCCAAACTGTTTGCCACCAAGATAAACATGAAATATCAGAATGGTCCAAAAGTTGTTCTTTTCTACGTTTTAGCGCTTTGCGTTTGCGTACGTTTGCGTTTAAACGGGAAAGAATAACAGATTCTCCACTGTACCGTTATTTCCACAGATGGTGGTATACACATTTTAATACTAGAGTGCCTCCAGTGTATTAATACGAGTACATGTATGCACTATGGTCATGTCTATTCCTATTTATCCCGTCACTACAGCCTCCGGTGACATAATAAGGGGGTGGCATAATAAACCTAGGTTTATCTGTACAGTAGCAAGTTTATATGTATAGTAGGTGTATGTGTACACCGGAACTATTTTATTTTCATTACTCAGAACAAATAGCGGAGAAGTTAATTTGTAGACACAAAAATCCCAATGAATATGTTTGCTAACCATTTAGCATCAACAAAATACAAATGTAGAAACAAATCATTTAAGACGAACAATTTTTTTTTGATCTGGTGGGATTCGAAATCGGGTTTTCGTGGTAGATGTCTGTCACCTATGCCGTTAGACCTTGGAATCTGATCACGTGACGTCGACTTAAGTTGTATATAAAGTTTGTATATGAATGTGTTTTAATAATAAAATTGAACATATTTACCGGTAAAATTTGTCAAAAATGGAATTAATATAAGTTTGAAATGCTAAAATCATTCAGTGACGGGATAAATCGAATATTATGTCATTGCATGAGATAGAAGGAGTTTATTCTGCTCGAGGATAAATCAATTAGCACTCGGCAGAGCCTCGCGCTAAATGATTCATCCCCTCGCAGAATAAACCCCTCCTATCTCATGCAATGACATATTACTCTCTATTTATATTCATCCAAGGAGATAAACGTAAAAATGTTCTACTTAAGTCCTGGAAACAAATATACACCAATGAATACAATATTTTGTTTATTGCTTCCATTACCCATGACTTTGCAAATAGGCAATTACAATGTACATAAATATATATATATACCCATATAAGATTATTGTGTAAGCATTTTAGTCATGCCATGTCAAACCTGCCTTATTGCATTGCAAACAGTGTACATGTAGATCAAGTCCAGCCGCCGCGTCAAAAACGCGACGACTGGACTTGATCTACACTATTTGACACCAACATGCATCTAAAGTATTAAATGTAGCTGTATCATATAAAGTATTGAGCAGTGTAGACCAAACTCAGATACAGAGCTTCCGGTTACAACGCTGCTTGGTATATACAATGTTGCAATGTAATCAGGCAAGTTTTGTCATGTCACGGCTCATGTCTAACGTACATGTTCAAGTAGCATTGCATTTGGGTTGTATGGGTATTAAAAATATTTAGAAAATTAAAAAATGGGAAATGGGATTTTATATTTTATAGTTTGGTGTTCTGTTTTTGATTTAAATATAGTTTATTCAAATAAGCATAACTTTTAATCCTTTACTCTGATATCACTTTTTGGTTAGTCTTTAGGACATATATGAAATTATGTTTTTACCATATTTACAAGATCATGTGCAACAATATATAGTATTTTCAACATTTAGATGTTTTCACCAGATGGGACAAAGTCACAGCTGCTAAAAGATACAAAGTGTACACTCGAGTGTAGCTGTCTTAAAAATCAGATCTAATTATGTGTCATGGGATTTTTATGTCGTCACTTATTAAATTTAAATGTCATTTGCACAAAAATAACTGCATTATTTCATTCTGAAATAAAACTCGATCTCACAAATGCATTCCTTTGATGCCAGCATCTTTGTAATCATTTAACACCTTAAACGTTTAATGGAGAATTTCAGTTTTGAATTAAGTCCAGTCCAATCTTTACTATTTAAGATTGGTTTTGACAATTTATTGCACAATGACAAGCAGTTAAGGCTCTGATCAGACGGCTCCTGTAGGAGCCCTATAACCTGGGGCTACAATATTTGCATAGTTCAAGTCTTTTCTTGTTTTGTTTTTAAAATTTCGAGTAAAGACGTCGTAAGGGTAGAGCGTATTACATGTACAGTGGAGAATCTGTTATTCTTTCCCAATAAACGCGTTTAAGCTAAAACTATTATTTGCAGTGTAAACAGTTTGGAGCCAGATCAGACGCCGGGTTACCCGGCGTCTGATCAGGCTCCAAACTGTTTGCCACCAAGACAAACAGGAATTATCAGAATTTTCCAAAAGTTGTTCTTTTCTACGTTTTAGTGCTTTGCGTTTGCGTACGTTTGCGTTTAAACGGGAAAGAATAACAGATTCTCCACTGTAGGTATTTTGTTTTTAAATTTCGAGTAAACACGTCGTAAGAGTGAAGCGTATTAAATGTACATGTATTCGGACTCATGAAGGTTTAACATAGATCAAGAAACAATTTGAAAACATTTACTATTTCACAATATACAAAAACTCTCCAGATTGCCAAATTCAGTTTAAATTTCCCAGTATGTGTTTAGGTTCAGATCAAATGACGAGTATTTCGGCGTCTGATCAGGACCAAACCGCTTGATACTCACATAAAAAAAAGTAAAAGTACCAGTGAAAGTCTACTTTCAGTCCGAATGACCGCTCAGCCGACTGTACAAATGTACATTGAGCCGTCTTGCCTACAATATTGAGCACTGCTAACATATGGCGCTAAAGAAGCCGCAGTACTGGCTCAGACCCTCACAGGTACCAATTTTAACCCCTGGGTGGAGAGGAGCAATTCGCGGTACATGTCTTGCTCAAGGACATTCCTGTACATCATCAGGAATTCGGAAATAACCCTAGTCAGACCGCTGGTCCGGCGGGGGATCGAACTCACGACCCCTGGTACCGTAGTCAAACAGTGTTACCACTGGACTACTACCGCCGATATGAAATAGTTTCAGTTAGCATCTATGCTACTACATGTATGTAACATGTTGTTTGCAGACGACACATTCTAAGTAGACGATGGAATATGGGTCGTTTGCAGTTCAAAAATCACGATAAATCTTAGATATTTTTTAAACTAATGGACGTATTTAAACTAAATTTTGCATACACTAATGATGTGCCTATACAAACTCTGACAAGGAAATTCAGAATTTTTGTTTTATATCAATTTTGTGTCGCTGAAAATGGTCAATTACGTGAGGTGCTATTAGACTGGATACTTTCCCTTGTCTTTCAGATAGGGACAGGCAAAGGGTAAAAATGGCGGCACCCATGAAATAGAGGAAACCGGGAACCATAATGATAAATGGTGGGTGGAGTTATGAGCTTAATAGGGCGTTTTCTTATATTAGGTGGTTCACGATAAGCCATTGTAGCGAATGGGAACCGTTTATACAAAATTACATTATCAATTCAAAAACACGAGTTCAGTATTAATTCGGGCAACGAATTTATTTCAAAACTAGCCCTATTATCGGATATTATACAGGTCCGTTGACATTTCGGATAAATAAAACCTTTTTGGCGCGAACTTAATCGTGCGGTTTATACCCTTACACTCAATACGAGTGTCAAACAGTTTGGATTCTGATCAGACAACGCTTCACGCGGTGTCTGATCTGGATCAAACTGATCCAAACTGTTTGCAAACTCGACTTTATGCGATTCCGGCGGGAAATACTGACCGTTTTAATATCTGGCAATGTGATAAACAGAACATGTTTCTTGCAATATTACAAACATTGCAGATACTGAAATGTTCCTTCAGCAGCCCTTTGGTCAAGGTCTTCACTGTTTGTGTAGAGCTAATGTACTCTTTACAGGTATACTGTTTGTTAATGGCGAGTTCCCATTCGCTGAATGTGTTAACGCTGGTTGTACTGCATTGAAAGTGTTGAGGTACAGTGGAGAATCTGTTATTCTTTCCCGTTTAAACGCAAACGTACGCAAACGCAAAGCGCTAAAACGTAGAAAAGAACAACTTTTGAACAATTCTGATATTTCTTGTTTATCTTGGTGGCAAACAGTTTGGAGCCTGATCAGACGCCGGGTTACCCGGCGTCTGATCTGGCTCCAAACTTTTTGCACTGCAAATAATAGTTTGAGCGTAAACGCGTTTATTGGGAAAGAATAACACATTCTCCACTGTATATTAATCATTTTAAATTGGACATTTCGGAAACATCAAACAAATTAGTGCACTCAGTTTTCCAATTTATACGTTGGAATATATATGGGATAAATTGACATTTTGTCAGGCAATTCTGATATATCAATTATCGAAATGCAAAGTGTTCTCAAATTGTTGACATGGCTTATGATAATGCATTTCTTACTGACGAAGCGTAAAAACATGTTTCATACATTTAAAGATTTGCTTTAAAGTAACCGCTGGGTGAATCGTTGGAATTTCATAAAGACAATTAACTGCTTTAACCCTTTACCCCATAACCTGTTTCTAGTTTTGAAAATAGGCGACTACTTTAAAAAGCAGGTTGAAAGTAAAGCAGAATGCGCCCTAAGGCGCATTCTGCTTTACGTCCAGCCTGCCGCTTAAGGTACCACCTGCTAGAATTAAGAAAATATTCCCTCTGGTACATATTAATGACTGTATATATTGGAATTATTTTCTTCCGCGGAGGATTAAACGGAATGCGCTAAAAGGCGCTTCTATAAGGTAAAGGGTTAAACAGGATAGGAATACAGAGCTCCCTCTCTAGAACAATACCCAGCGGGAAACAAATATTGCGTGTATTGTTCGAAGGGAGTTGTTTCAGGGGCGGAATATTAAGACATGGCTCACATTTGCAAACATCTTAAATCCAGATCAGACGCCACATAATGCGGTGTCTGATCTGGATAAAGCTGTTTGTTACTCGTCATTATTTTCCTTCTGTCAAACCATCCACTTATATGTAACGTTGTGGTAACAACGGCAGTCGACAGTTTTAAGCACACTATATTGCAGCAATGAACATGTTAGACATTAATTCTTTTTTGGGGAACAGCGGCAAGCATTGCTGTAAGGAGGGAATCATTGTTGGAAGGGTCGTTGTAGGGAGGGAACACTTAAGTGCAAAACTCCACCTAAGCGGGCCCTCTGTATTACAGTGGAGAATCTGTTATTCTTTCCCACTAAACGCGTTTACGCTAAAACTATTATTATCAGTGCAAACAGTTTGGAGCCAGATCAGACGCCGGGTAACCCGGCGTCTGATCAGGCTCCAAACTGTTTGCCACCATGATAAACAAAAATTATCAGAATTGTCCAAAAATTGTTCTTTTCTACGTTTTAGTGCTTTGCGTTTGCGTACGTTTGCGTTTAAACGTAAAAGAATAACAGATTCTCCACTGTATCTTATTTTTATCCTAAATGGATCAAATAATGTCTTTTAATTCATTCCCTCCCTACAGCAGCCACCTGAACAACGATTCCCTCCATACAACAACGCTTGCTGCTGTTCAAAAACAGGACAATTATGCCTTACACTTTCACTGCTGTACAGAGGAAAATCTGTTATTCTTTCCCGTAACGCAAACATACGCAAACGCAAAACACTAAAATGTTGAAAATAACAACTTCTTGACAATTCTGACTATTGATATTTAGCTGAGTGGCAAACAGTTTGAAGCCTGATCAGACGCCGGGTTACCCGGCGTCTGATCTGGCTCCAAACTGTTTGTATTGGAAATAATAGTTTGAGCGTAAACGCGTTTATCTGCTGTTTATGTTTAGTAGTTCTATCAACTCCATCCGAACAACACACACACTCTTTATTTCATGTTGGGTGTTGTTGTAGAGAGGGGACATTGAAACGTGGAGAAGATGGCATTCTTTCGAGCCAACATGTTTATTTCTAGGGTAAACAGTTTTGAGCCAGATTAGAACCTGCCGTCTGATCAGGCTAACAACTGTGTGTTATCCATATAACACTGAACAGTTAGAAACCTTACAACAGTCGAACATCGATATCTCGAACTCGGTTAACTCGAATTTTCCGATATTTCGGAACATGAATTTGCCGTATTTCAAGCTTGGTATAGGTAAACATACCCGTGTTTCAAAGTTAAAACGCGGCTAAGCGGCTAAGCCGCGTTTTAACTTTGAAATACGGGTATGATCGACTTAACCGAGTTCGAGATATTGAAGTTTGACTGTATATAGATTTTGTCTACGTTTTATTGCATTGCGTTCAAGCGTTTCATTAGCATTAAACGGGACAGGATAACATCTTCTCCCTTGAACATGTGCAATATATGGCCTTGCATGACAATGGTTTGCACTATTGTTGGGAATGAGAGAAAAAATGGTTATTTAAGGCAACACTTGTCAAATATCAGACAGTTTATAGGCGAGCGATACGGTGAAAAGTGGCGGTTTGATTTGTTTCTCCATGGTGAGTGTTCTATTCCTAAGTATGTAAACATGTTATGACGGAAATACACAGTCCCCTCCCTACAACGGCTCTCCGAACAACCATTGTATCCTTACAAAAACGCGTGTCGTTTTCTACAGTCATCCCCCTCTACATCGGACCGCCGGAAAACGATTTACTCCTTACAAGAACGCTTTTTTAAAGTTACGTATTGAATATATATAAAGTAGTTCTGTTTACACTGCTAAAGAAAAGTATTTACCTTTAACCTGTAAATACCTTTCTTTAGCAGTGTAAACAGAACTACCTGATAGGCATCATTCCTGCTAAATGAACCTATTCTCCAATCTACGTATTGAATATTTTGACAGAAGAAACATAAAGACAAGTGGCAGTCTGACCCCCAGATCAGACGCCGCATTTGTTTGCAAATAACAATTGTATTTGGAATAAGCTATGAAGAGGTAAATGGATTTCTTTCTCGCGATTTCAATAATGCTTCATTGAATGAATCTAAGCATGTTGCTGTTAAAGATGTTGCTGTTAAAGATGATAAAAGCCGGGGTAGTTATGGTAATGCTAATGGGATATTTTATCTTCTTTGTGCCCGTATAAATAATCCAATTTTCTCTTTTCGTTATGGAGTTGGCGCTAATGCATTTTACCAAGAAAGCGCGAGATTTTTTTATGTAAAAAAAAAGATTCAGGTCAAATGGTCATAAAGAGTGTGAGATGAGTGTGAGATAGATCGCAACCTTTTGATTGGTTAGTTTTGAGCAAAAGCTTGAATATAATTTCAGACTCAATTCAAACGCTTTGTAACCTTTGGTCCTGCTTTGATCAAATTGGATCATATTTACTCACTGAAAGGTGAAAAGAAAGCTGAAACGGATTTCCAGACAGACAGTACGTTATTTTCTGCTTTAAAAAGGCAAATGAAAAATGACGCGATGCACTAATATGTAGAAAATTACAACTTTTTCAATTATTCAAAACACAGTGGCAATTATTCAAAAACACAGTGGCAAACATTTTGAAGCCTGGTCAGACGCCGGTTACCCGGCGTCTAATCTAGGTCCAAACTGTTTCAATTGGAATTAACAATTTGAGCGCAAACGCGTGGATTGTAAGACGTTTTAACTAGTTGAGAAGTGTCTGGTTAGGTAGGTTTAAAAGCATTTCGAAAGAAGTTGAATTTGCAATCTTTCTAATGCATGTGACAAGCCAACCAAACAACAGGTGTAATGCAGTAATCTATTTAAGACGCTTTTTAAGTTACATGTGTTCTACATTTAGCAACAATCACTCTTATGAATACATTGAAAAAGATGCTAGTCCTTCCCCAATAACTATTTTATACTCGTACCGTAGAAAAGACGTTATTTTCGACAATTAAGTGCAGTGAATTTGCGATTCATTTACGTTTAAACGGGAAAGAAAAACGCTCTCGCCACTGTATGCATTCAGGCTAAATCTGCAGGAAAGAAGCTATGATGACTTCTACTTCACTACATCCCGCAATAAATACATTCAACCCTAGCGACGAGTATACTCGCCATTATCAAACAATGTACAGTGGAGAATGTGTTATTCTTTCCCAATAAACGCGTTTATGCTAAAACTATTATTTCCAGTGCAAAAAGTTTGGAGCCAGATCAGACGCCGGGTAACCCGGCGTCTGATCAGGCTCCAAACTGTTTGCCACCAAGATAAACATGAAATATCAGAATTGTCCAAAAGTTGTTCTTTTCTACGTTTTAGTGCTATGCGTTTGCGTACGTTTGCGTTTAAACGGGAAAGAATAACAGATTCTCCACTGTACCTCTGAGTGTAATACTCTTGTTCTATGCATTGACGACTCTGATCAGAGTGTTGCTGCAGGAGGCCTTTTGGTGCAAACTATGATAATAGGGCTCGGAGCCTTATGATCATGGTAGGCATCGTCTGTTATTGTGCACTACATTGGTAATATCAAAACCCTATTTATGTACATAACAGGTCTCACATGACACAGCCCCACAGTACATAAGTGATATAATTCCCCCATTAGTGGGTGAAAGGTCAAACTATCATTTAAGAAACCGAGTAAAAATTGAAATTGTACCTAAAAGAACTTCAATTTTTCAAAACTCATGTATTCCATCTTCTATGGTGCTCTGGAACTCTATGGACTCTGATCTCAGACATGTCCCTACCTTCTCTTCTTTTGAAAGTAATATAGTCTCGAGATCAAAGCCAGGGAGAGTTTCAGAGTACTACATGTACCTAGTTGGAAATAGACACCTATCGGTACTTCATGCAAGACTAAGGAACATTTGTAGTAATTTGAAAAAAACACCTTTTTTTAAACCAGTTGAAAATTGACCCGTACTGTTCGTATGAGAATGTTTCTGAAGATGAAGACCATTACTTTTTAAAAATGGCCCAAATATATTATATGATCTGTTTTACAGTCGAAACTGTATTTGGCGGCTGTCGACATGTTTATAGAGAGAAAGACTCGTGTTTCTTTGTTTCCTTGATAATAATGTGGAGAACCCCTATAGCGGCTTTCTGCATAAGATCTGTCATGCATTAGTGGACCGCTGGTCGCCAAATGTCAACAGATCTGTTAGTCCCTTAATACAGGTCTAACTATTCTTACAGTTCATTGGCTACACTCTATTTGAATGAGATGTACTGGTGGCTGATTAAACTGTGTAATTTTGAACTAACATATATACATTCTCATAATGGTTATGGAGGCATCTGTACACTCTCTCTCTCTATCTCTCTCTGTCTCTCTATCTCTGTGAATCTCTATTTCTTTTCCCCCCTCTCTCTCTCTCTGGCTCACTAACACCCGCTCTGTAATAGAATTTGTAGTTGTGAAACTGTCTCTAATGCCTCGCATTTGCTGCCGCTGCCGTACGGCGGCCGCGCGGATTGTTATTTCTACGGCAAGTACAGTGGAGTAAACGTTATTCTTTCCCAATAAACGCGTTTACGCTAAAAAAAATCTGGAAGACCGACATCTATGAAACTTGCAAAATCACAAAATGTGTTATATACATAGTTTAAACATATTTTATTTCAATAATATACATGTTCATGGAATTGGGTTGGGCCAAAAGTTAGTTGAACTTAAAGTGCGCTCAAATTTGCTCTACGGCGGCCGTATTGCGGCTGCAGAAACGTGAACTCGCGGGATTTTGCGGCGGCCGCAAATATTTTACAGTGGCAGCAGATTTTTTTAACCCCACAAAACAAAAACTCGTGGCGCGCCAGCCACAGCAAATGTGAGCGCAACACACGGCGGCCGGGGAACTGGTGCAGTGGAGAATCTGTTATTCTTTCCTGTTTAAACGCAAACGTACGCAAACGCAAAACACTAAAACGTAGAAAAGAACAACTTTTGGACAATTCTGATATTTCATGTTTATCATGGTGGCAAACAGTTTGGAGCCTATACAGACGCCGGGTTACCCGGCGTCTGATCTGGCTCCAAACTGTTTGCACTGGGAATAATAGTTTTAGCGTAAACGCGTTTATTGGGAAAGAATAACAGATTCTCCACTGTACCAGAATGCAACGTCCAGCTAGATAATGTACAACTAGGTTCATGAAAAATTCATATGTTATGGTATTAAGTCACATTCATATTCAAACATATGACAACGAAATACAGTATGATCACAATAGCTCATCATGTAAAGTATAACATCAAAATAAAACTTGTCAGGTTTGATAATAAGTGGTATGGATGACAAGGTTATGATTTCAATAAACTTACTAAAAGCCTACTGGGTGATGCAATATATACTCATATCATATATCTAATATCTATGCCATGTAGTTTTTGGAACGAATATTCGTAAATAAATACGCATTCTCGATATAAATGTTTATTTTACACCTACATCTATTAAACCAATTGGAAGCCCCTCTTTCTAACACGTGACGGTGCAAGAGAAACCGGTATTGTACTGAATTTTAAAAAAAGTTATCCCAGAAACTTGTCGCATATTTGACTCGAATACAGAAAAAAGCCATATAATTTCGTATCGGACTGGACAACTCTTCCAAACACTCTGTTAAGAGTTACTTCCCTTGGTATTTTACTTTTGTCTGCTATAGTGCTCCCTCTCTACACCGGCACCCAATGGGAGACATAGATTGTGTGTGTTGCTCTGAGGGATTCGTTATAGGGAAGAGATAAAGGCTTGGCTTACATTTGCAAACAACTTGAATCCAGACCAGACGCCGAGTAACGCGGTGTCTGATCTTAATTCAATTGATTGTCACTCGTCATTGTATTTATTCTAACAAAACGTCAACTTATATATAACTTTGAGAAAAACAGCAGAATACAAATTTAAGCAGATGGTATTGCAGCCATGAAAAGTGTTAGACGCTATTGGGAGGGCCGTTGTAGGCAGGGAACACTGCATTTTTTTTTTGAATTGCGGAGTCAAAGGCTAGGCTAGTAGAAAAAACTTTTGACTATGCATTTTCAAATAAGCCTATTTAATTTATGATTATACAGTTTGCATAAGATTACTGACATACTTATGTACTGAACATAGAAATAAACTTCGGCATACATGTACATGTAACAGTTAGTGGGATGTGAACAATGTCGTCACTGTGAAATGTTGACAATAGCATGTGGCTATAGGTGACTCAAATGTATATAAAACTTCGACATCAAACCAGTAACCATTTTCTTTTGAAAATCCACAGTTTTGGGACAAATATAATAAATTCAAGGCCATTGTCCACATTTCATTTATTGCTGTGACATGTTCCGTCATCCATGTTCTTCTAACTGTGGACCGGCGGACCTGGTCCAATGGCAGCACACTCGAATGCAGTACTAGGGGTCGTGAGTTTGATTCCCCGACGGGTTAAATTTCCTTACTGCTATGACGTCATCTCCAATAAACAATTGTTGTCTGCTTTGTTTTCTCAAATTTAAGTTTAGGTATTTCGACTCAAAAAATGTCGTTCGAAATACAGTGGAGAATATGTTATTCTTTCCCAATAAACGCGTTTACGCTAAAACTATTATTTGCAGTACAAACAGTTTGGAGCCAGATCAGACGCCGGGTAAACCGGCGTCTGATCAGGCTCCAAACTGTTTGCCACCAAGATAAACAAGAATTATCAGAATTGTCAAAAGGTTGAACTTTTCTACGTTTTAGTGTTTTGCGTTTGCGTACGTTTGCGTTTAAACGGGAAAGAATAACAGATTCTCCACTGTATATGCAAATACAGCGCTCCCTCTCTACAACGACACACAATGAGAGACAACAATTATGTGCGTTGTTCGGAGGGAGTCGTTATAGAGAGGGAAATCGGCTTACATTTGCAAACAGCTTGGACCAGATCAGACGCCGCGTTACGCGGCGTCTGATCTGGATTCAAGCTGTTTGTCTCTCGTCGTGAAGTTGTTTCTGTGAAAATGTCCATTATGTTTCTTTGAGAAAAACAGAAGACGACAATCTTAAGCAGACGATATTGTAGCAGTCAAAGCGTTAGACATAATGGTCCTGTTTCGGAACTGCGACAAGGGTCGTTGTAAGGAGGGAGCCGTTGCTGAGAGGGTCGTTGTAGGGAGGGAGTCGTTGCTGAGAGGGTCGTTGTAGGGAGGGAACACTGTAATGCAATACCGGTACCTTATCCAATGCATAAATTACCAGAATGCCACACTGTTTGCAAATTTAACTATTGTAGATCTATCGGAGTAAGGCAGTGAAGGGGGTTAAGTGTTAATACTTTTGACGAAAAGTTCTATTTTACATGGAGGTCTTTAAAGTAGGAACCTGGACCAAAAATAGTTTTCTTTCAAAACATGTGAACGTAGTGACATTTATATTCCTAACTCTTTCCCTGCCCCTCCAGAAAGTATAATGTTCAATTTTTCATGAGTTTTTAACTTAATCAGACACCGCGCCACGCGGCCTCTTTTCAGTGTTTAAACCGTTTGTAACAAATTATGATATTACTTAAGTCCATTTACCTAACATTTAGATTTGAAAATTAACAGCAGACGCTTTTAAAGCAGATGACGTCATTGCAGTGTAGAGGTTAAAGGAATGCATGTTAATATATAACTTATCAGGATATGACAACTTGACGTTGCAGGCTGTTCAATAACTAAACTGTGCATCTTGAAGCCTCTGAGATATAGAACAATTTGAAAGACATGTGTCAAAATGCAGATTATTTATGGCTGACAGTTTTTCTCTGGGATACATATATACAAAACACAACGTTCAGTTAAAGGGACTTGCAACCGGATGGTGTACTTGTAAAAATAAAATAAAATACTCAAATAAAAGCAAATGTGGGGCATTATTGGGCTTCTGACATTAAACAAAATATGATCAGTCCAAAAAAGGATCAAGAACCGTCATCGAATCTTAGTTTTTTAGATATTTTCCACCGTTTTTCTATAGCGCGTTTCGACTATATTGTTGTTGTTGTTGCTTCTCTACAGAAATTAAACACAGGCTCAGACATAAACCCGAGCCGAATAATTTACTTCTATCACTACACACTGAAGTACGTTAATTCGGTATCATAGCCATATAGAGCCCATAGTCGAGTGGTCTGAGGGGTTTCCTTTTCGTGTTTGTCTCCGCAATGGAGGGTCACGGGTTCGAATCCCACCAGAGCTTCTTTTTTCTTTTTATTATGAAATGTATTTTGTAACAGATTTATTATCCTTAACTAAATCTTACCCATTCATATAAACATTTGACATATATTTACAAATTACTATTTTTGATGCTAAATCCGGTTACGAGCCTCTTTAACTGCTTCACCGCCTTACCCCATTTACAAAGGTTATTTACAAACATTTTGCGTAACGCGGCGTCTGGTAAGGATCAACACTCATTTCAATATTTCTGAAATCTAAATAAAGTTCAGAATGAGACATAAGAACAGACGACAATTAGAACAAGAGTTGTCAGAGAGACAACAAAGCGCGCCACCGGCACCTTTAGAAACTTAAAAGCACACTCAAGGTCACAGAGGTCAACCTTTTTGCCTGCATGGAAAGGTCTTGTCCATATACACTGGCAAATCAAATATGAAAATAACACCTCAAGGGACATAGGAATTATAAGCATTTTTGAAACCTAAACGCAGATTTCGAAACCTAAAACCTTTCGCGACCTTAGTTCAAGGTCAAGGACACTGGGCTAATGTTTTTGCATGCATGGAAAGATCGTATCCATATACACATGCATGCCAAATATGAAAGAAATATCTCAATGGATATATGAGTTAAAGAAATTTTGAGAAACCTAAACGCAGACTTTGAAACCTAAACGCGGGTCCTTAGTTCAAGGTCAAGGTCAGAGGGCTCAAACATTTTGCATGCAAGGAAAGATGTTGTCCATATACACATGCAAACTGAATATGAAAGGAATATTTCAATGGACATAGGAGAAATACAAATTTTGAAAAACCAAAACACAGATTTCGAAAACTAAACATTGGCCCTAAGTTCAAAGTCAAGGTTACAGGGGTCTAAATTTTGCAGTGCCTGGAAAGATCTTGTCCATATACACACATAAACCAACTATGAAAGCAATACCTCAAGGGACATAGAAGTAAAAGGCATTTTTCAAAACCTAAACACAGGCCCTAAGTTCAAGGTCACAAGGGTCCAAATTTATCTGTGCATGGAAAGATCTTGTCCATATACACACACATACCAACTATGAAAGCAATACCTCAAAGGACATAGAAGTTAAAGGCATTTTTCTAAACCTAAACACAGATTTCGAAACCTAAACACAGGCCCTAAGTTCAAGGTCACACGGGTCTAAATTTTTCTTTGCATGTAAAGGTCTTGCCCATATACACATACATACCAACTATGAAAGCAATACCTCAAGGGAAATAGAAGTTAAAGGCATTTTTCTAAACCTAAACACAGATTTCGAAACCTAAACACAGGCCCTAATAAATACGAAAGAAGACTCAAGCAGGAAACGCAACACAAACAATACACCCATCTCTAAAGCAGAACACACACACAGCCATACCATAACAAACACACACACACAACCACACACACACGCAACACACCCTAAGTTCAAGGTCACACGGGTCTAAATTTTCTGTGCATGGAAAGGTCTTGCCCATATACACATACATACCAACTATGAAAGCAATACCTCAAGGGAAATAGAAGTTAAAGGCATTTTTCTAAACTTAAACACAGATTTCGAAACCTAAACGCATGCCCTAAGTTCAAGGTCAAAGTCACAGGGGTCAACAATTTTCTGTGCATGGAAAGGTCTTGTCCATATACACACACATACCAACTATTGAAGCAATACCTCAAGGGACGTAGAAGTTTAAAGGCATTTTTCGAAACCTAAACGCAGATTTCGAAACCTAAACGCAGGCCCTAAGTTCAAGGTCAAGGTCACAGGGGTCAAAATTATTCTGTGCATGGAAAGGTCTTGTCCATATACACACACATACCAACTATGAAAGCAATACCTCAAGGGACATAGAAGTTATAGACATTTTCTTAAAATTGTTTACGCCGTTCACGACGACGCCGACGACAACGACGACAACGACGACTACACCGGGGGTATTGCAATAGCTCGTCATGTACTACGTACAGGCGAGCTAAAAATGATGACGTCATGGCAGTAAATGAGATAAACCAAGTTTCATTGTCACTGTATTACAGTGGAGAAAACGTTATTCTTTCCCATTTAAACGCAAAGGATACGCAAACGCAAAGCACTAAAACGTAGACAAGTACAAGTTTTGGACAATTCTGACGAATTATGTTTATCTTAGTGGCAAACAGTTTGGAGCCT
Source organism: Gari tellinella (assembly GCA_922989275.2). Taxonomy (NCBI): domain Eukaryota; kingdom Metazoa; phylum Mollusca; class Bivalvia; order Cardiida; family Psammobiidae; genus Gari; species Gari tellinella. The sequence goes on from OV277871.1 coordinate 39,268,787, forward strand.
GATCAGACGCCGGGTTACCCGGCATCTGATCTGGCTCCAAACTGGTTTTTTTTTTTTTTTTTTTTTTTTCCAATAATTTTATTCACATATATTACATCCATACATATTTTTACATGTAGTATAAGTAGAAAATACCAATACAACGTAATTTTCATAACGAATCGTCAAAAACTAAATAATATTTCTAACATACAACTTTTCTATCGAATGTAAATATGAAAACATACATTTTTATTGAAAAAATTGAAAATTGAATAAAAAAAAAATACAGAAAGAAACATGCATTTTTGCTAGGTTATTTTTATTACAGTACGTTTTATGTCTAAATGTAGTTTAATATAAGATATTGTGCAATTGCCCATGTAGAAGCTATATTTTCTGTATTACTACATTCTTGTTTTATATCCCATGCTAGTTTCAATGAGTTATTTAACCCGGTTATCGACGGAACGATTTTCTTTGTTTTACATAAAAATATATATCGTTTTATTTCTAAAAACAAAATGTCTAGTTTGAAGTCATTTTGATCGGTTCCCAAAAGTACATATAAACTATTTATTTTGAGGTGCGGGTGCTCCAAACTGTTTGTAATAGAAATAATAGTTTTAGCGTAAACGCGTTTATTGGGAAAGAATAACGTTTTCTCCACTGTATAGGATATTGAATTAGTGTGTTTTCAGTATAGAATTTATTGAACGGGTTTGATACAACAATATGTTGCGAGCCTTGGCATGCTCATTTGACATCTAGTGTCGTTTTCAAAATTACGTCATTATTGTTACATGATCTCATTATTATGGTAAACGTCTAAATTTAAAACAAAAATAGTTTGTTCTGAGTCACTGTTAATATCAGAGCTCTGTGTAGCCTGATTTGCAGCCTGAATTTGCGGAACTGCTCGGGGATTTATTCAAGGACACTTGGAAATAGTTCAATCCAGTGGTGATCTAAATATGTCTTTATTCAAATTAACAGTCGGCGCAGTAGTACAGTATTTCGACGATTCGAGAATTAGTATAATATATAAGTCGTATAAGCATAGATATATTTGACCATTCCATTTCTAAAGCTTCCATTCTTAGAGTTCTTATAAATGTCAATGTTTTTTTTACTCGAAAAAACGAAATCCTACTAAACTTTCGCGGATCTCCTGCTGAGCATTACACACCTCCCCTAGCATGCTCAGTGCGGCTTGGCTAACCTTGGCAAACGGTTTGGATCTAGATGAGACGCCGCGTTACGCGGCGTCTCATCTAGATCAAAGATGTTTGCAATTGATATTCAATTTTTCTGATATATAAAAAGCATAAAAAGTGAGAGATTTTTATTTTCCGCAGACAATGTATTTGTGACAGACGACAATTCAGCATGACCAGGGTTAACTTTTAGATGAGTTACTTTTCAACCTCCGGTGGCGGTACAGTTGTTTTCCATATAAATGCTGTGTCTGTCTTTGTTTTCTTATATTTTAACAACTTACTTCAAATTTAGTCAAGGACAATATATGATAAAACGCTAATTAACCATTTCGGTGCAAAATTAGTCATGACTTGTTAACCCCTTCACCTTTTCTTTGTCACCTGCTTAGATATTTGTGTCTGCAATATCATTTCAAATTTAGACATAAGATAAAATGACTTAAGAAATATTGATATGAGTGTCAAACAGCTTGGTTGGCAAAACAAAGAACATGCCATTGGTAACTGTATATATTATAGCGGATAAAGCGTTACATCAGATGATAAAATTTGACAGTTACATGGATAATGCCAATGAACCGATGAACGACTACATGTATATCAACATTATTTTTAGGGCAAAAGGTTTTGCCGTACTTGTAAATGACTACTAAATGACATACTAAATGTTTTTCCTTTTTTACTTTGTTTTCTTTTTCTTTTCAAAGGGTTAAAGGGAGTCAAACCATATTTATACCATCACACACTTGTCGTAATGTGATTGTCACAATTATCTCTGGTGTTTCAAATTGTGAGCCCAGTATTCGTTTGTAGTTAATGGCTGTAAAGAAAACTCATTGATATTTCAATATTTAATAACAATGGTATACCTCTGAACATGCAAATATATTAAAACGTGTTAAAGCTAAACATCATACAACACTCAATCTGAATCCCTAATTATGTCGTTTAGACACTGTCACTAATAGTCTGTAATCCACACAGGATAATGCCACATAGGCTTAAATTTCCACACAGGAAAAACACCACACAGGTAGTCTATTACAAATGCCACTAAGGCGTATTAATGTCTATGCCACACAGGCTGGGTACTGATAGTGCCACTAAGGCGTATAAGTGTCTATATCTGAATATATATGCCACACAGGCTATGTCACATAACGATCCAAACTCGTTTTACCATATTATGTTTCTGTAAACACCTATCAATAGTCTTTATTATTTCCAAACTCTCTCACACACCACGGTATATAAAACCGACCAAACATTGACCATGTCAACTTGGTCATATTAATTAAAACAAAAGGGAGTTAAAACCAAAGCATATGCCATCACACAAGTAAGTTATGTGTAGACAAATACAAAGCATATACTATGCTAGTCATATATAAATTCAGCTTCACATAATAACTACTCGATATTCAATGTATTATATGAAAATATGGATTATAATATCAGTCACTGTGTTTTATAACACACCCTAAAAGTTTGTTCCTAGCTCCAGGACGAAGTCCTAAGTGCTAATTTTATTACTCTGGCTCCTGGACTAACCACTCTCAATCCTCCGGTACTATTATATGGAAATAGTTAAAATAAATATGTCAACATGGTAGGGTCTGTCACTATATAAAGTTCATATGGGATGTTTACGCCAACATACTGCCAAGTAAGTACGCCTTAAGTGTATGTTGCCGTCCCCAAATATGCCTTTAAAACGGGACTTCTTTGGGTAAAGGATGGTAGGCTAAAGCTCATGCAGTGTATGAAATGGCAACTTTCTCAACCCAAAACCATACAGGGAATCGCCTCTTCAATCTACAAATAAAAGAGGGCTACTAACTACCGTGTAAAACTAACAACAAATAGCATGCAAAATCCACGCGAAATACAGAAATACAGCATAACTAACTACGTGTATGTGTATGGTCGGAAAGGACACTTACATATATCTTACATACGAGATAATTTTGCTGATTATGATATCCTATGTTTCACTGAAACTCATTTAGATTTTAATATATCTGATGAATCTTTAATTCTGTCAGAAAGTTTTGATTCGCCATGCAGAAAGGATAGAACTAATCACGGGGGCGGAATACTTGTCTATGTATCCGCAAACTTACACTTTGAAAGAATACCTGAACTAGAACAAGTTTGCATGGAATCTATATGGATTAGAGTTAAGGTTAGAAATATGTCATACATGTTAGGAACATTTTATAGCCCTAAAACTTCTGATAATGACTTCTTTGTTAACTTTAATCACAACATTGAGAAAGCTTTGGAGATGTCATCTAATATAATTCTGGTAGGAGATTTCAATGATGATTTACTGAATCCTAATAATAGAAAACTGAGAAATATTATCCTAATGAATTCCATGATAAATACAATTAAAACTCCTACAAGACTTAATGCCCTACTTGATCCTATCATTATCTCTACTGATATGCCATATTTAGATTCGGGTACATTAAGCGTCCCACAGGAAATAAGCGATCATTGTGCTACTTTCCATATGACATTAGGGCTGCCTTTACTAGGAAGATTTATTTGTACAAAATGGCAGATTTTGATCTGTTGAATACATTGATATCGTCTTTTGACTGGAACTGTCTATATGATGGTTCTGTAAATGATGCTTGCAATTTGTTTACACACTCATTCTTTCAGTTTGTAAATACATCCATTCCCTCTAGAAACATTACTGTACGTCATGATGACAAACCCTGGTTTGATTCCGAGCTACGGAAATCTTGTAGAGTCAGAGATCGACTCAAACGTATTTATCTGAGAACAGGAAAACAACATGATTTAGATAAATATAAGCACATGCGAAATAAAGTTAACAACCTGAAAAAACATGCCAAACAGTCTTTCTTTACGTCATTAGAACATAATTTAGAAGATCTAAGAACTAATGATAAAAAAAGTTTCTGGGGCATCATTCGTCATTTTCTTAAAAATAATAAAACGTCAAATGTACCGCCTTTGTGCGAAACATCTGTTAATGGAGAAATTATGTGTCACACTTCTGATCAGGATAAAGCCAATTGTTTAAATAACTATTTTGCTTCAATATCTACTGTAGATGACGATAATGCAGTACTGCCAACCTTATCTCTTAAAACACCAAATACAATATCAAATATTCATGTTCTTGAAACAGAGATTCAAGACACAATTTTTTCACTCGCTACAAACAAAGCATCAGGTCCAGACTGTATTTCTCACAAAATGCTTAAAGGGTCAGCCAAAACAATATCTAAACCACTTGCACTATTGTTTAACCGCTCCCTTCAAGCGGGTATTTTCCCTGAAACTTGGAAAGTTGCTAATGTTATTCCAATTTTTAAAAAGGGAGATAAATCATTGTCATCTAACTACAGACCTGTATCTTTACTTAGCTGTTGTGGCAAACTATTTGAAAGAATCGTTTTTAAACATATTTATAACTTTTTTATGGATAACAACCTGATTTATAAATATCAATCTGGTTTCTTACCAAATCACTCTACTGTTTACCAATTGATCGATATATTCCACCATATCTGTCAATCTTTCGATAACAAACAATATTCATGCATGGTCTTTTGTGATATATCCAAAGCTTTCGATAGAGTATGGCATAAAGGACTTATTTTTAAATTGAAAGAAAATGGTATAGATGGTCGCCTTTTATCATGGATAATAAACTACTTAAATAGCAGATCTCAGAAAGTTGTTCTTAACTCTATTGATTCTGATATAAAGACAATATCAGCTGGTGTTCCACAGGGATCAGTGTTAGGCCCTCTGCTCTTTCTAGTATATGTAAATGATATATCAAATTCATTACTAAGCTTAACCAGATTATTTGCAGATGATAGTTCCTTATATGTTTCTGCTACCTCATTAGGGGACATTGAAGGTATTCTAAATCACGATCTTAATTTAATCTCAGCATGGGCTAAGACATGGCTTGTTAATATCAACAAAAATAAAACTGAGGCAATGCTATTTTCACTACGACCTCAAAATATACATCTTAATTTAACATTTAATGGAACTAGCATACAATTCGTTGATGCTCATAAACATTTAGGGGTAACTCTTAGCTCGAATGGACAATGGAATGATCATGTTGACAATATATTGCAATCAGCCTCTAAAACTATTGGAATTATGAGGAAACTTAAGTGAACACTGAATAGAAATGCTCTTAATCAGATTTATATTCCCTATGTCCGTCCTATATTAGAGTATGCTTCAGTTGTCTGGGACGGTTGCTCTGGAAACTGTTCTGATACATTGGAATAATTGCAAAATGAAGCAGCCCGTATAGTTACTGGGCTTACTAGATCAGTGTCTCTTGATAGTTTATATAATGAATGCGGTTGGGAATCTCTTGCTAGTAGACGTCATCGTCAAAAGCTTTACTTTATGTATAAATCATGCCACCATATGGCACCGTCTTACATCAATGATTTGTTGCCCCCTTATGTAAGGGAGATAACCAATTATCCTTTAAGAAATAGAAGTAATATAGAAGTCCCTATAGCACGAACAACAACTTCTCAAAAGCCTTGTATCCCATCTTCAATATCTCTATGGAATGGTACTAATATTGAAATAAGAAACTCAAACACATTAAGTTCTTTCAAGAATGCTCTGATTAAAAACTCTGATAAGATGACTATCCCTACTATATATTGTTTTGGTGATCGATATCTGTCTGTCATGCATGCCAGAATAAGAAACAAATGTAGCAATCTAAATAATGACCTATATAATAACCATATTAATCAAAGCCCTTTATGTGAATGCTCAAACGCAATAGAGGATGCTCGTCACTATTTTTTTAAATGTCCGTTGTTTCATAACCAGAGAATATCTTTGTTTCATGCAACACATGCCTTTCACCCCCTTAGCATTGAAACACTTTTATACGGTAAACCTGAATTAAATTACGATAACAAAACCTTATTTGCTGCTGTGCACGTGTTCATTAAACAAACAAGAAGATTTTAACTTGAAAAGGTCAGATCATCAATTGCATCTTTATAGTCGGACCTGTGGATAATCCACCCTGACCTTATGGGACGATAACTTCTTTTTTATTTTTTTTTTATTTGATTTGGTAAACTTATCAAACTGCATAAAAATAAATACTGTTCAGTCGTTACCTACATTAACCATTTATAATTGTTACTGCATTCCTGACTCAAATAGACAGTTACATTTAATTAAAATAGCTACTGTTGATAAGCTGCTATTTTCAATAGCTTTCTATTATGTTGTAGATCACACATTATGCTCTCTCTCTCTCTCTCTCTCTCTCTCTCTTTCTCTCCCTCTCTTTCTCTCTCACCTCCTCTCTCCATCTCTTGTTTTGTTCATTCAAATATGTTTCATATTTTGTTTGCCATTGTTCCATTGTTTATATACATTGTAGGGGAAGGGTCGAATCTAATGTTGAGAGAACTTGTGACCCGACCCCATTTCCTTATGTATATGGAAATAAAATATGTTTAAACTATATATCTTCCAAACTCTACTGTACAAACGGCCACATTCCAACACTTCTGATCACTTCAAATATCTAATATGTTCTGCACTATGTACATGGAAATTATTTCACACCTGAGCTAACCAAAGTCAATCATGCATAACACTAGCCAATTTTCTATAGGTATACACACAAAAAACCAATGACCACTTCTCACAGTACAGTCTCACTCTGTTACATACAGTGGAACCCTGTTACAACTAAAATACTTGACAGTGATGAGCAAAGGTTACATGCTTAAACATTTTTACAAATTGATGAAAGTTGACGTTTATGTCAGAATTTGCTTTTGTTATCAATTCATTCATTTTTTTAAGCAAACCCTTCCATCACCATAGGCGATTTCAGTGGAGAATCTGTTATTCTTTCCCGTTTAAACGCAAACGTACGCAAACGCAAAGCACAAAAACGTAGAAAAGAACAACTTTTGGACAATTCTGATCATTCTTGTTTATCTTGGTGGCAAACAGTTTGGAGCCTGATCAGACGCCGGGTTACCCGGCGTCTGATCTGGCTCCAAACTGTTTGCACTGGAAATAATAGTTTTAGCGTAAACGCGTTTATTGGGAAAGAATAACACATTCTCCACTCTACATTTGCAAGAAGACTGAAGTCTAAACAGACGCCATGTTAAATGATCGATTTGAGATGTCTTCAGTCTTTACTCTTTGAAACCAAAGTGTGCATAAAGTCCCAAAAATAATAGTTTCAATGTCATTTTTGGCTCGGAGAGCCTATATCGAATCCTTAAGAAAAAAACTGGTGCGAGTCTAGCTCCCCCTACAAACAAATCCTATCATACGGGGTTTACATATGGTATCTAACGGAGCTTCAGTTGCTGGATACGTCACTATCAGATAAAACGTGTAGCAGCACTGAGTTTTCTGCTTAATGCATAGCAATGGTAATGCAGAAAATCCATAATTAGCTTTCTGCATTACTTTATTCTACATTAAACTGAAAGTCCGAGCCTGCAGTACTTTGATTTTATCTTCAGTTCAAACATGCTATGCATGTTTATCGCCATAAACAGAATGTAAACATAAGCGGTACTTACAGTAGAGAAAACGTTATTCTTTCCCAATAAACGCGTTTACGCTAAAACTATTATTTGCAGTGCAAACAGTTTGGAGCCAGATCAGACGCCGGGTAACCCGGCGTCTGATCAGGCTCCAAACTGTTTGCCACTCAGATTAAAATAAATGGTCAGGATTGTCAACAAGTTGTCATTTTCTATTTTTATTGCAATGCGTTTGCGTACGTTTGCGTTTAAACAGGAAAGAATAACGTTTTCTCCACTGTATTCAATAACATTATAGTTTTATATACAAAATGATTGAGTAACTTATATAAATACATGCAGTAAATCTGATCAATCTAACAGTATACTAGGTTTTTATCAGTATATAACTATATATAGTTACAGTATACAGTGGAGAAAACATTATTCTTTCCCAATAAACGCGTTTACGCTAATCTATTTTTATGCCCCCAGAATCTACGATTCGGGGGCATATAGTTTTTGTCATGTCTGTTGGTTTGTCCGTCCGTCTGTCCGTCCGTCCGTCCGTCCGAGCGCACGAAAGGTCCTTTGTTGGGTAGGGAGAACAATAGATTCATTCATTCCGTGATTGCCCTATTGTTATTGTTGGGTATTTTAGTGTACTGTTGGGTATTTTTAAACAAAAAAAATACCCAACAAATGTCCAACTGTGAGAACGTCCGTCCGTCTGTCCGTCTGTCTGTGCCAAAAACCTTAACCTTGGCTATAACTCTTGCATTTTTGTACCTGGACCTTTTATACTTGGCATGTGTCTTCCCTGTATCAAGACTTTTCCATCCATACAAACTTTTTTGACCTTGTGACCTTGACCTTGAAATTTGACCTACTTTTGTAAAAATATTTAAATGGCTATAACATTTGCACCAGTAGGCCCAGGGCTTTCATATTTTGTATGTATATTTCTTGTGTCAAGACCTTTCCAACCATACCAACATCTTTGACCATGTGACCTTGACCTTGACCTTTGACCTATTTAATCAAACTTTAACCAAAAACCTTAACCTTGGCTATAACTTTTGCATTTTTAAACCTGGGCCTTTTATACTTTGCATGTGTATTCCTCATGGCAAGACCTTTCAACCATATACAACTTTTTGACCTTGTGACCTTGACCTTGAAATTTGACCTACTTTTGTAATAATCTTTAAATGGCTATAACATTTGCACCAGTAGGCCTAGGGCTTTCATATTTTGTATATATATTTCTTGTGTCTAGACCTTTCCAACCATACCAACATCTTTGACCATGCGACCTTGACCTTGACCTTTGACCTATTTAATCAAACTTTAACCAAAAACCTTAACCTTGGCTATAACTTTTGCATTTTTGCACCTGGGCATTTTATACTTGGCATGTGTATTCCTCATGACAAAACTTATCAACCATACAAAACTTTTTGACCTTGACCTTGACATTTGACGTTCTTTCGTAAAAATATTTAAATTGCTATAACATTTGCACCAGTTAGCACAGGGCTTTAATATTTTGTATGTATATGTTTTGTGTCAAGACCTTTCCTACCATACCAATATCTTTGACCATGTGACCTTGACCTTTGACCTATTTAATAAAACTTTAACCAAAAACCTTAACATTGGCTATAACTTTTGCATTTTTGAACCTGGGCCTTTTATACTTGGCATGTGTCTTCTTCATGGCAAGACCTTTCCAACCATACAAAACTTTTTGACCTTGTGACCTTGACATTTGACCTACTTTTGTAAAAATCTTTAAATGGCTATAACATTTGCACCAGTTGGCCCAGGGATTTAATATTTTGTATGTATATTTCTTGTGTCAATACCTTTTCAACCATACCAACAGCTTTGACCATGTGACCTTGACCTCGATCTTTGACCTATTTAATCAAACTTTAACCAAAAACCTTAACTTTGGATATAACTTTTGCATTTTTGCACCTTGGCCTTTTATACTTGACATGTGTTTTCCCTTTCTAACCATACAAAACTTTTTGACCTTGACATTTGACCTACTTTTGTTGAAATCTTTAAATGGCTATAACATTTGCACCAGTAGGCCTACGGCTTTCATATTTTGTTTATATATTTCTTGTGTCAAGACCTTTCCAACCATACCTACGTTTTTGCCCTTGTGACCTTGACCTTTGACCTTTATTTGTATAAATCTTTATACGCCCATAACATTTGAACCAGTAGGCCTAGAGCTTCCATACTTTATAGGTTTCTTGTGTTAAGACTTCTCCAACCATGCCAATGTTTCATTTACCCTACGACCATGACTTTTGACCTACTTTTGCAAATAAGCATTACATTACAGAACATGATGCTGGCTGGGGGCATTTGTGTTTCACAAACACATTGCTTTTCATCTGATCATCACCAAACTTTCTGAAAATGTTTGTTGACATAAAATGATAAAATGGAGACCAATTTGGATAACCAGCGGCACCAATTTATGCTAGGCCCTTTGGAGTAATGGCCCTTGAAGTCCTCAAAATGGCGCTCCACTACAGTTTCAGCTCTCTAACTTTTACGTTTGATAGTCTGGATTCCCCTCCCTGTATCATCGGGGGCATTCGTGTAACTGGGACACGCTCTTGTTTCCATTTGAAACAGTCTGGAGCCAGATCAGACGCCGGGTAACCCGGCGTCTGATCAGGCTCCAAACTATTTGCCACTCAGATAAAAATAAATCGTGAGAAATTTCGAAAAGTTGTAATTTTCTACATTTTAGTTAACTGCGTTTGCGTTTCGTTTGCGTTTAAACGGGAAAGAATAACATATTCTCCACTGTAAATAGTAACCGTATAAACACAGGCGGTTAGAAAATACATTTAAATGGTTAAGTACCTTTGCAAAACTTGCTATGTACAGTGGCGAAAACGTTATTCGTTCACCTTTTAACGCAAATGAAACGCAAACGAAACGCAATAAAACGTAGAAAAGGACGACTTTTCGACAATTTTAATTTGAGTTGCAGATAGTTTAGAGCCTGATCAGACGCCGGATTACCCGGCGTCTGATCTGGCTCTAAATTGTTTGCAATGGAAATATTAGTTTTTGCGTAAACGCGTTTATTTGGAAAGAATAACGTATTCTCCACTGTAGCTTTCCGCCTACGTTTTGTGTTGTTCGTCGGCTAAATTAATTATGTATTACTAGTCTGTATCTACCGGCGAAAATATTGAAGATAAAGTTCAATTTCCGACATAGATAGTATATATGAAATGTCTTAATTTTAGGGTACGTGGCTTTTGGCAAAAAGATTGATAATGTTTTTCCAATATAAGTCTATGTAAAACTCTTGATCCCTAGGGACCCCTAAGGCTATGTTAAACTCTTTAAACCTAGAGAATGGTCAATATTGACCTCCAGGACTATGAGAATGTCTAATTAAGACATGCGGGTGATTTAGACTTAAGCTTATTTGAGTTATTGATATTAGGCAATATTACATGTAATACATCCACCTGATAAAAGAGCGTCGGAGTACTAGTATAAATAAAAAAAAGTCAACCAAGTAGATCTAGACTGATTCATAAACTGGAAAAAAATTACATACAACTTGAAATGCATGAACACATTATGAATTTATGTTTAAGCCAAAACCCTGATAGTAAAAGATTATATCTGAGCCTCAAATCCTAAGAATGTTCTTTTGAATCCAATGCCGGTTAATCCCTTGGCTGCTACAGTGGAGAATCTGTAATTCTTTCCCGTTTAAACGCAAACGTACGCAAACGCAAAGCGCTAAAACGTAGAAAAGAACAACTTTTGGACAATTCTGATATTTCATGTTTATCTTGGTGGCAAACAGTTTGGAGCCTGATCAGACGCCGGGTTACCCGGCGTCTGATCTGGCTCCAAACTGTTTGCACTGCAAATAATAGTTTTAGCGTAAACGCGTTTGCGTACGTTTGCGTTTAAACGGGAAAGAATAACATATTCTCCACTGTACATTACATCACCTGTACAGTGGAGAAAACGCTAAGGGAACGCAAACGCATTACACTAAAATGGAGAAAATGACAACATTTTTACCCTTATAACTATTCAATTTAATCTGAGCGGGAAACAGTTTGGAGCCTGATCAGACGCCGGGTTACCCGGCGTCTGATCTGGCTCCAAACTGTTTGCATTGGAAATAATAGTTTTAGCGTGAACGCGTTTACTGGGAAAGAATAACGTTTTCTCCACTGTATCAACGCATTTTGCTGCAATGCTTTATAGCACTAACTAAATTATATGCAAATAACATGATTATATACATGTATCAGACGCCGCGTAATGCGGATTCTGATCAGGGTCCTAAATGTTTGATACTCATATCAAACTTCGGATATCAAATTTGAAAGCAGGCGGAAATGTTGAACTACGACTCGACTTAAAACAGCTCCGTGTATCTTTTAACTCATTTACACCAGATACTTGAAGTTAACAGTTCCAGTTTTCAATTTTCAGTACATTCGTGTATATTTAGAATATATTTTCAAAATGTCTTGCGAACTGACAAGTTTTGCAGACCCTGATTAGAGGGCTTCTGCAGGTGCCCTCTGGGCAGGGTCTGCTCGTTTTGCAGAAGACGAGTATATTCTTAATAGTAACACTGTTTGTTATTGACGAGTATACTCGTCGCTAGGGTTGAATGTGCCACCGATTGCAGTCACCGTTTTCTGCATGTCCGATTGTATAAATTACAGTGGAGAAAACGTAATTCTTTCCTAATAAACGCGTTAACGCTTAAATTATTGTTTCCATTGCAAACAGTTTGGAGCCAGATCAGACGCCGGGTAACCCGGCGTCTTATCAGGCTCCAAACTGTTTGCCACTCAGATTAACATGAACAGTCTGCATTGACGAAGTGTTCTCTTTTTCTACGTTTTTTGCGATGCGTTTGGGTTTCGTTTGCGTTTAAACGGGAAATAATAACGTTTTCTCCACTGTAAGTACTTTCATATTTTGTAGAGATTAAGGTAGTCTACTATATTAATCCTTAATTAAACAACTACAAAGTGAATAAAATGATTACATCCGAACGTCATTCATAAACAAATATTGCAGGCGTCATTACAAGTCTCGCGATGGTTTAGCTAGCAATTAATAAGCGCATTAGCCATGGAAACTTCAAATTAACAAATCCTCTTTCCAATTTGATCTAGTCCCTATCCGATACATGTGTCTGTTTTGTGGACAATAAAATTGTCGAGTGAACAATTCAGACCTTGATCTAAAGGCAATCATTTATGTAGGACAGGTAGACTGTTTGTAAAGGACGCAAAATTCTAAACTAGATATTTTCATTTAAAGTTTAAACCTTTCATGATAAAATATATCGTGAGGTTTCTACCCCTGCACCGCTATAGTGTCGTCTTCTGCAATATTGTTATATGTAATATCGTTTCAAAGTTAGATTTAAGGCAGCATAACTTGCGTAATTCCAAAACAAGTGGCAAACAGTTTTGATCCTGATCACACGGCGTCTGCTCAGGATCAAAACTATTTGAGAGTGAAAGGGTGCAGGGGCAATGCGTTAATGGACAGGTGCATAGCAAGAATAATGTATAGTCCATAGTATCCAATGAAGCCTTAAACAACGTTACTCTTGAGATATTATTCCTTTATCTGTCAGCACAAACGTAATACATGAATCCATAAATCCTATTTTGTGTCAACGAAAGCAATTTCTGCCGCTCTCATATGGAATCATCCAATTGTGGCAGAATTGCAACACTGTCTGTTATATGTTTTTTACTTGGGTATGTAACCATTTGTATTGTGCCAGCATTGATTTAGACTTGATTGGCTATGGAAAACAAATCTTGTTTTCTGAAATTAGCACGGTTGATCATTTCATTGCCAAAGCCGACCAAACTGATGTTTGGAAACGGTTTGGATCCTGATCAGAAGTCACGTTGTTATAAGTGAAAGCGGGCGAAAAAAAAGCTGGCAATCGATAGGTTTGTACGTCATTATGGCAGCGACAGAGTTATCTTAACCCTTTCCCCAATAGAAACGCCTTTTAGCGTATTCAGTTTATTCCTCCTTTCAAGAAAATAGTTCCAATTTAATCCGTCATGAATATATAGTACAGGGAACAGTTTCTATATTCTAGCACATGGAAGCTTAATGCAGGCTGAAAGTAAAGCAGAATGCGCCTTATGTGCATAAGGTCTGATCTGGCTCCAAACTGTTTGCATTGGAAATAATAGTTTTAGCGTAAACGCGTTTATTGGGAAAGAATAAAGTTTTCTCCACTGTAAATATATCACCTGCTGTTATATCTTAAGTTAAGAATTTTAAATAGTTAACCTAACAAGCTATTAATATATGAGTGTCAAATATTTTGGAACCTGATCAGACTGTTGGCATATATTAATGTTATAGAGCTAGGCAGCGAAGTGGATAATATGACATTAAATATTATTACTGACTATGTACATGTATTTCCTAGCAAAGGAAACATCGTGTAGGACTAAACTTAAAGCAAGAATGATGCACCTGAAGTATTTGAAAATATACTACGTATAGTTTGTAATTTAGAATACTTAAGTACTCATGTGATCAGACAAATATTCAAAACATATAGCAACATTTCGCTAATGAAAACAGTATATTAAAATTCCTTAAAAATGATATTTGTATCAGGAATTTATAGTTAGTCTAATCTATGGTTTACATGTAGCTGAAAACAGAATATTAAAGTTTCTTTCAGTATGATATTTGTATCAGGTACTTGTAGTTACATGTAGTCTAATCTAGGGTTTACATGTAATTGATAATTTAAAATACACCATGCATCTGAATTAACTTTGTCTACATATTTACAGCTTATGTTTTAATTAAGATGTATTAAACTCCAGTAGCAGACATACATACATGTTACCAACCAAAAAGCAATATTAGATGTTACAGTGGAGAAAAACGTTAATCTTTCCCGTTTCAAAGCAAACAAAACGCAAACGCGTCGCAATAAAACGTAGAAAAGGACATAATTTCGACAATTTTGACTATTTATTTTTATCTGAGTGGCAAACAGTTTGGAGCCTGATCAGACTCCGGGTTACCCGGCGTCTGATCTTGCTCCAAACTGTTTGCAATGGAAATAATAGTTTTAGCGTAAACGCGTTTATTGGGAAAGAATAACGTTTTCTCCTTGGTACAGTGGAGAATCTGTTATTCTTTCCCAATAAACGCGTTTACGCTAAAACTATTATTTCCAGTGCAAACAGTTTGGAGCCAGATCAGACGCCGGGTAACCCGGCGTCTGATCAGGCTCCAAACTGTTTGCCACCAAGATAAACATGAAATATCAGAATTGTCCAAAAGTTGTTCTTTTCTACGTTTTAGCGCTTTGCGTTTGCGTACGTTTGCGTTTAAACGGGAAAGAATAACAGATTCTCCACTGTATTGGCACTCAATGTATTACTCCATGCTTATGTATCGGATTAGTTAATGTTTTAACCTAGGGATGGTTGGTCTAAATTTACATTTTCATTTTTAGAAATTCCTATCATATGACCATTTTATGTGTTGTGGTGCCATAAAACCCAACTCGAATAATCACTGATTCCTAAAAAACCAATTTGGGTCGACTGTAGTGCTAGTTCTATCTTATATATGATTGATCTAGCACTACAATAGACCAAAACAAAAAGTCGAGCCAATGTTTTTTTTTTTTTTTTGGAGCCGGACACCTACATGTATGATTCCTATCGGTGATTTAAACAGTGAATACTCTAATCACATGGAATATCAGTTGGTGTCCGATCAGAGCCTACACTGTTTGCGTATGGCCCACATATGGGATCATGGGCACACTCGCTAAATATACGCAGACACTCGCTATAAAGTCCGTCTGCGCTGGTTTTCCTGACCAGACGGCGGGCCTAGTCAGGCTCCAAATTGTTTGATAGTAAAACTCAATGTTACTTATATCAGAATTTCTAACATTATATTTAGAAATAAAAAGGGACGATATTTGCAAGCAGAGGAAAGTATTGCAATATATGACATCAATATATAGCAGTGGAAGGATTAGGTCGGTTTTACCATTATTTCAAAGTAAACGTAAACGTGGATAGGGTCGACTTAAACATTTTCGAGATAAATGTACAGTGGAGAATCTGTTATTCTTTCCCGTTTAAACGCAAACGAAACGCAAACGCAAACCACTAAAATGTAGAAAATAACTACTTTTTTACAATTCTGAAAGTTGATTTTAACCTGGATGACAAAGAGTTTGGAGCCTGATCAGACGCCGGGTTACCCGGCGTCTGATCTAGCTCCAAACTGTTTGCAGTGGAAATGATAGTTTTAGCGTAAACGCGTTTATTAGGAAAGAATAACGTTTTCTACACTGTACAATGTATTTAAGTTAAGTCTCCAACATAATGTTTATGACGAGAATTAGAACAACGTTTCTTCGATACCGGACGCTTTTGCTCAAGTGTTTAACTGTTTGATATTCTTTGAACGAAACCAACTAGAATTTAGGATATTCCTATTTGAGCGGTTGACAAGTTAAGGATACAATTTTGTTGCATTTGAAAGAATTAGAAGTTATTCTATCTCACAGTCGGTAATTCAAAACCACGGTTAAATACATACACCCTTTCATCGAACATATTGTCCGATTTTTCTGACCTGTCGGAGTTATTTTTAGAACAGAATAGTTCATAATGGTAAATAGATAACAGGGTAACATCGGATCTATATAGTCGTACACTTTCCAACTTGAGATAACATGATCCTCGTGCAGCACGAGACCCTTGCGCTAACTTTACTGATATTTTATTCTTTCCCAACAAACGCATTTATATACTAAACTATTATTTCCATTGCAAACAGGTTGGAGCTAGACCAGACACCGGGTTACCCGGCGTCTGATCAGGCTCCAACCTGTTTGCTACTCAGATTAAAATATAATTAAAATTTCTTAAAGTAAATTTCCACAGTTTAGTGCATTGCGTTTGCGTTTAGACGGGAAATAATAAGGTATCCTCTACTGTACATTGCACACATAAATTACAACTATCCGTATCTCTAACTGGATGTAAAGAAAACGCATCCCTTTCAAAATTTTAGAATGTTCCAATCTAAAAATAACTCCGACAGGTCAGAAGAAAACACTAATAACTGACTCTTATCCTGGTGCATTATTGTCTGCTTCTCATGCATGCTGGGTAATGTGTTTGTTTGCAACAGTTATTATCTGCTACTGTTCTTAAATAGAATTTTCAAAGTTTCTTTTCAAACCAGCCTGGTCAGAGTGTCAAACAGTTTGGATCCTGATGAGACGCTGGATCTAAACTGTTTGCAAAGGTAATCACTGCAGGATATATCCGCCGCTAGCATGGAACAAATGTAAGAGCTCTAAATTAGTGTCTGCGATCAAGGTGGCAATGCCTACATGTATGAGTTTTTAGACTTTCAGGAAACGGAAACTCAATACGAGCTTCCTAATCAGATGCCGAATAACACGGTATCTTATCTGGATAAAAATGTATTAAAAATTGCTTAATCGACCATGACTTTGAAAGGGTTAGCACTTTCTTTCCACTGTATCAAGAAAAGGGGAAACTGCAGCATATGATACTTTTGAACCTTTTACCCAATCAATACGCCTTTTTACGCCTTTGATGTATTCCTCAGCTGAAGAAATAGTCCCACTTCGTACAGTCATGATTATGAACAAGAAGGATTATTTTCTACACCATAGCAAATAGTAGCTGGAGACAGGCAGATAGTAAAGCAGAACGCGCCTTCAGGTGCAGTCTGCTTTTCTTTCAATCTGCTGTAAGTGGTCACTTGTCTCCAAAACTATAAACAAGCTACGGGGCAATAGTTAAATCAGACAATATCCTGGAACTGAACTGGTAATACTGCATTATTCAGTATCTTAATTGTCTGGGTACAGTGGAGAATGTGTTATTCTTTCCCAATAAACGCGTTTACGCTAAAACTATTATTTCCAGTGCAGAAAGTTTGGAGCCAGATCAGACGCCGGGTAACCCGGTGTCTGATCAGGCTCCAAACTGTTTGTCACCATAATAAACATGAACTATCAGAATTGTCCAAAAGTTGTTCTTTTCTACGTTTTAAATAGTGCTTTGCGTTTGCGTACGTTTGTGTTTAAACGGGAAAGAATAACAGATTATACATGTACAGGGTGGTTTATTGGATGGTGTGCTAGTAAACCTTTCACTCTCAATGACGTCATAAAGCGCATATGCAAATTGTTTAACGCGACGTCTGATCAGAATCAAAACTGTTTGCTACTTGTTTTGAATAACGTCAGGTACAGTGGAGAAAACGTTATTCTTTCCCGTTTAAACGCAAACGTACGCAAACACAAAGCGCTAAAACGTAGAAAAGAACAACTTTTGGACAATTCTGATATTTCATGTTTATCATGGTGGCAAACAGTATGGAGCCTGATCAGACGCCGGGTTACCCGGCGTCTGATCTGGCTCCAAACTGTTTGCAGTGGAAATAATAGTTTTAGCGTAAACGCGTTTATTGGGAAAGAATAACACATTCTCCACTGTATACTGCCTTAAATCTATTTTTCGAACGACATTGCAGATAACAATATTGAAGCAGATAACACTATGGCGGTGAAGGAGTAAAAACCTCACGATCATTTTGATCATGAAAGAGTTAATAATTTCACTGCCATTAGTGATTCATACAGTGGAGAAAACGTTATTCTTTCCAGTTTAAACGCAAACGTACGCAAACACAAAGCGCTAAAACGTAGAAAAGAACAATTTTTGGACAATTCTGATATTTCATGTTTATCATGGTGGCAAACAGTATTGAGCCTGATCAGACGCCGGGTTACCCGGCGTCTGATCTGGCTCCAAACTGTTTGCAGTGGAAATAATAGTTTTAGCGTAAACGCGTTTATTGGGAAAGAATAACACATTCTCCACTGTATACTGCCTTAAATCTATTTTTCGAACGACATTGAAGATAACAATATTGAAGCAGATGACACTATGGCGGTGAAGGAGTAAAAACCTCACGATCATTTTGATCATGAAAGAGTTAATAATTTCACTGCCATTAGTGATTCATACAGTGGAGAAAACGTTATTCTTTCCCGTTTAAACGCAAACGTACGCAAACGCAAAACACTAAAACGTAGAAAATGACAACTTTTTGACAATTCTGATAATTCATGTTTATCTTGGTGGCAAACAGTTTAGAGCCTGATCAGACGCCGGGTTACCCGGCGTCTGATCTGGCTCCAAACTGTTTGCACGGCAAATAATAGCGCAAACGCGTTTATTGGGAAAGAATAACGTTTTCTCCACTGTAACATATTTGCAAACATATCGTCTAGTTGTTAATTAAAGTAATGTATTAGATACATCTTACATGTAACTGTTCGTTTAAATGACTCAGTTTAAATCCCGATCAGACCCCACGCCACAGAGCTTTTGATCTGGATCCGAAGTGTTTGGTGTTTGCTATTGGGCTTAGCACTGAAGAGATTATTTTGCTCCACGAATCGCGTCAAAGTTGTTCTCTTTTAGCAGCAAGTCTAATTTGTTCTTTGTAACACTTCCCAGAATCATTTGATTTCAAAAAGGCGGAATTCTATAAGAAATTTGATAAAAAGCACCAATAGAAATACTTGGTAGTGGACGTGGTCTGAACAAATTAAACACTAGGGACGAAATTACTTGTCATGAACAGGCAGTGTGAATGTGAAGATTCCATTTGTCCTGTGCAAACAGTGTTAACCATGATCAGTTGGCACCGAAAGGAACTCTCTGATCAAGGTATTCACGATTTGTCATTTTGCAATATATTATAATAACAACCCTAAATAGTTCGAAATGGACTATCTAGACCTCTTATGAAACTGAAATTGTTCACTAAACGTTTCAGAGATAGATGAGTTACTAAAGAAAATGCCTTGTGCTAATTTGCAATATTGCTCGTGAAATAGCAAATTAACGCTGACGTTGATTTATTGGATTTTACAGTGGAGAATCTGTTATTCTTTCCCGTTTAAACGCAAAACGTACGCAAACGTAAAGCACTGAAACGTAGAAAAGAACAACTTTTGGACAATTCTGATATTTCATGTTTATCGTGGTGGCAAACAGCTTGGAGCCTGATAGTGTAATACTGGTAATAGAATTAGTAATATTACGATAAGGTTAATCGCATGTATCAGAGTACTTACTTCTACAGTGGAGAATCTGTATTAACAATAATCATGAATAAAGTGAATGTATGAGTGTGCAGGTAATGTACATGTATAGTTTAGTTTAGTCTTATCCTTTTGCAGTGGTGGCAGAAGGTGGAGTCCACCCCACGGCAATGCCACTGGGTGTTGTGAATGTATCTAGTGAATGCATGAATCAAATTAGTGTAGTTTTACCATTTTGCACTGGTTAGCATTCTATCCTCCTTTCCCATCCCATTTCGGACACTTATAATAATAATGATAATAATAACAATAAGAAAAAGAATTATAATAATAATAATGTTATTATAATGATTGTAATAATGATAAAATAGTGTAATACTGGTAATAGAATTAGTAATATTACGATAAGGTTAATCGCATGTATCAGAGTACTTACTTCTACATGTACCATTACATTGTTTATATACATATCTATTCTAAATATATGAAAAATAAATTTAGATAATTTTGATAGCAAATAAAAATAATGTTCGCATCCTTAAAGAAAGTAAGACATTCAGAGAGCAACATAAGGACGATCAACGAATAGGTTGGGGGTAAATGACAGATGTACCCACAGCGTGAACATTAAACTACAGTGCTACTTCCCTTCAACTGCCCTACCATCAACGAGTCCCTCCTAACATCGACGATTGGTGCACTTCCCCCAAACAAGATATTTATGTTCAACATATTCACGGCTGCAATGTCGTCTGCTTCAAATTGTCGTTTACCATTTCTCTCAAAATTACATAATGGACATTTTGACAGAAAAAAACGTAACGACGATTGCAAACAGCTTCAATCCAGATCAGACGCCGCATTACGGACTCAAGCTGTTTGTAATTGTAGGCCAATGCCCCCCCCCCCCTAGAACGACTCCTTCCGAACAATGTCCACAAGTTTTGTCTCCCATTAGGTGTCGTTGTAGAAATAGTGAATTTAACACCACCGTGAGTGTCAGATAAGAATATCCCACCCGAGTTTTGAAGATATTTTAGGAACACGAGGCTTTGCCGAGTGTTCCAAAAATATCTTCAAACGAGGGTGGGATATTCATCTGACACTCAACTGTGGTGTTAGATCTATTTTCTCACCTCGTCAACCCTAAATACGCGTTTAACTTGCTATACAGTGGCGAGTTGTATTTAAATGCGCTAATGCATGCATGACGACGTCATGACGACGTCATAACAACGGCAATAACAACCAATCATAAGATAGTTCGGCTTGTCTGTCCGGACAGATTAGGTTATCTCACACCCCCTAGATTTCGGGATACCTCTGTCCGAGAGGTGAGAAAAGTAACGATGTACAATTTGTCCTTGAAGGTTAATCAGCAAATGCACTCACACGAATCAAGTGAAAATGGTATGCGACTTTCCACCATCCCAAACATGTACAGTGGAGAAAACGTTATTCTTTCCCAATAAACGCGTTTATGCTAAAACTATTATTTCCAGTGCAAAAAGTTTGGAGCCAGGTCAGACGCCGGATAACCCGGCGTCTGATCAGGCTCCAAACTGTTTGCTACCAAGATAAACATGAATTATCAGAATTGTCAAAAAGTTATACTTTTCTACGTTTTAGTGTTTTGCGTTTGCGTACGTTTGCGTTTAAACGGGAAATAATAACGTTTTCTCCACTGTACTCGCACACTAAATGATATTGTTGTGAATGATAATTACAGTATAGAACATATGCCTTAAACAATCTTTGTTTTATAAAATGTCAAGGGTCATGGCCAAAGACACTGTGACCTTAAAATCGTAAGATACACTGCGCCTACCAAGGTTTAATCACTCATTAAATGTGGCATAAAACATTTGAAATAAATACTGTTTAAACTAAATGTGGCATATTGCGGAGTCTTACAGTGGAGAATTTGTTATTCTTTCCCGTTTAAACGCAAACGTACGCAAACGCAAAGAACTAAAACGTAGAAACGTACAACTTTTGACAATTCTGATATTTCATGTTTATTATGGTGACAAACAGTTTGGAGCCTGATCAGACGCCGGGTTACCCGGCGTCTGATCTGGCTCCAAACTTTTTGCACTGGAAATAATAGTTTTAGCGTAAACGCGTTTATTGGGAAAGAATAACACATTCTCCACTGTAACAACGTCTACACTGTTTGCTGATAAGACTTTTAATATAAAACAACCAGACATCCCTTAAAAGAAAAAATGGCTTATCCAAATTATAAGCATAGAGGAATCCACTGGGCGCAAATGGGTTAAGTAGAACATGCTCGTATTTTTTAATGTTAATGTGATTACATGTAAGTGCATGTTCGAGGTACAATAATTCAATTATTTGAACTTTAACTACAGAAATGCAGGTAATGTCGATACAACGAGTTCGTACTATCGCGATTCAATTGTAACAGTTAATTACAGATTCGCAGAAAATCATTTAATCTTCGTCTTTTGCAATTAGGTTTTCCCGACGGATTTTGCAATATTACAGCGTCGAATGTCCTTAGATCTTTCAATATTAACCGCGAATAAAATCAAATTCGTAAACTAGATTCAGATTAGATATCGCGTATGGTACATGTACAGTGACGTAAGGTAGATCTTAATCAGTTGACATTTGTTCTGATGGTTCTACTGCGAAGTTGCCTAAACTCAAAACTTAAGCAATTGCAAACGACAATTTGGATGCAAATATTATGACAGTAGTGAAACTGTTATCCTCTTCACTGCAATGACATATCATTTGGTCAATTGCCGTTTGCTTTTATTTCTAATATTTAAATTTAAGTTATTTTAACTTTATATATGTCCAACAGTTTGGGACCTGATCAGACGCCGCTTGAGGCGGCGTCTGATCAGGTCCCAAACTGTTTGCAAATACATGTAACCATTGTATGTGTGGTAGGGCAGTGAAGGGGTTGCTAGAGTAAAATCACGGAGTCGCTTCAGAGAAAGTTTTGCAGTCTCCGTTCACATCAAAATCTGCTTCACTGAAAAACTGGTTTGGCTGAATAATTTATCACTTTAATCTATTTCCAATTACTACTACAAAATGGGCTGTGATATCTTGGGACATAAGCACGCTGTTCAAGCAAGTAATATGTGGCAACATTTAACATTTTCACCACAAAAATAAATCGTCGCCAAAATATAAAGTGCTAAAACATGTCTATAGTTTAATTCAAATCTAAATCTTTAAATTTTGATTGAAGAAATACTTATATGTTTTAAAACAGTTACATGTTCAGACACTCGTTGAAGCAAATCGCCAGCGTTTGCGATGAACCGCGATTTCGCCACTGTATCGTGTTTTTGTTAACTATACAGTAAAACCTCTCTATTACGACCACTAAAAAGAAGGCTAATTGTCTGTATAAACAAGAGGTGACAGCTTTAAGCAATGTGAAAGTGAAACAGAAAGCTCCTTGTTTCACTTTCACATTGCTTTAAGCAGTCACCTGTCTTAAACTACTAATATTTGACACATTTGAGTGGTCGTAATAGAGAGGTTCTACTGTATATTCTTTAAATGTATATAACAATGTGCAAGACATTTATGTTCAAATAGTGGTGACTTATAGGCCCACTGAGCCGGGTGCAAATTGTTTGTATTTAAACAATATTTTTTAAAACATTATGTACTATGCACATGTCACAATAATAAAATATTTACTTACTTACTTGTAAGCTCCTGAAGGGGTGTCTGATTTAGATTCGAAATCTTTGTAAAGTCGACTTCTTAGAGTAAAAGGGTTGATATAAATACAACATGGTTGTGTTGTTATACATGTAAGTACACCTACATATATTTACATGTAGAATGTTTAGTAAGGCAAATAAGATCAAAACATGTGTATGTCGTTTCGTCAACTTTACTCTTTTCCGTTATTTAAAGCCAAAATACCTAGTAAATGCTAATGCATAACCACATTCTAATAATAGGTGAAACAATGGTTAGGTAAATTTAGCATGTTATGGCGAAGAAGACGGTATTCATTCCCAAAAAACGCGTTTACGCTAACTACTTTTCAGTTGCAAACTGTTTGGAGACAGATCAGACGCCGGGTGATCCGTCGTCTAATCAGGCTGCAAACTGTTTCCACGCAGCTTAAAAGTATCCACAGGAGCTCATAAAATTGTGATTTTCTGAATTTTAAAACATGCATTTGCGTTTGCTTTGCTTTTAAACGGGAAACAATAACGTAATCGCCACTGTAATAATTGATTGCAATTTGAATGTCAAAAACAGTCTGGTGTTTGCAATGGAGACATATTATATTTGATCTATACGTAGAGGACCTGCAACTAGATATACTAAAGTTCTAATGATCTATTAAACCAATCTTTAAGGAAGATGAAAACAGAGCCTTGGTGAGTTGTCATCGTCTCTCAAATGCGAGTTTTGAAAAAAAAGAGAATTTGAAAATTCAGGTTATGGTAAAAGTTTTAGCATTTCCATAAATGCTACTGATTATCAGCGATGTGATCAATGAATTCCAACTGTGACGTAAGAGATAATGTGCACAGTGAAAACAAAATGAAGCCATAACGCATTATGAATGCAAATAAGTCATGAATATCTTATACGAAAGTGTGGCTTCATTTGGCTTTCTGTTATGAGAGGGTGATAGCATGTCTATTTTTCTTAATGTTAAGTCTCTTTGTAAAATGTATGTAAATATAAATGACTATTGGTGACATTATAATAAGCAATATGGTTGAACAATACAGTAAAAATTCTCTTTTACGACCACTAAATTGTGTTAATTTTTATTTGTTAACGACTGGCGATTGCTTGAAGCAATGTGACAGTAAAACAGAAATATCTTTGCTTTAGGCTGTCACTTGTCTTATGATCAATTAGCCTTTTATTAAGTGGTCGTAATAGAGAGGTTTTGCTGTACATTCCTGTTAACATGCAACTGTGCCCTTTGTTCTTAAAAGCTTAACGTTTCAAGGTGTTTGTTTAGTTAATGTTTAATCCTGTGAAATAATGATTCCAACACTTTGTGGTTCAACAGAATATGACATTGAAACATTGATATAGTTATAAGTGCCGCATTTAGGCTTCAGAAGTTTGATAGTTATATTTCCACACTAGGGTATAAACTAGAAATAGCACTAATGTAAATCATAACCCTACTACAACACCCTGTAATTCCAATATATATCCACATACAAGGTTTGTGAATCATTGATGATATATTGAAATGTACATGCTTTGGATATTTATGTTTTCAAGGTCAATGTCAGCGTGACTTACAAATGATATGCGACAGTTTTCAATATCAAGATGTATCCACTTACAAAATTGGTAATCGTGGACAAAGTTGTTTAATAATCAAGGTCAGAGATCAAGTATAATGTTAACTTGAAAATGGTAGTTCGCATTTGTAAATCTCATTATGTATCCTATCAACATATATTGAAATTTAGATGATGTATTGTGAAAAATATTTGCAGTTAATGTCAAGTTGACCTGAGAGAGGTATAAGACACTCTGCAACCTAAAATGAATCCATACATCAGGTTTGGTAATTCAGGATGCAAAAGGATAGGAGATATGCTACGTACATATTTTACTAATGATCAAGGTCAGGAGTTAAGGCCAATGCAACAGTTATCTGGAAAATGAAATGTAAATACCTGTAACCAAAATGTGTATACATCAATAAATCAATGTTGGTTAGTTAAGATGATATAGTACAGGATATTTGCTCATGAGAACTTTTCAGTAAGTATAGGTCAAAGTAAAGGGTCAAATCTAAGTCTAGATGAAAATCAAATGTCAAGGTCAATATCAAAATTATTTTATTGTTACATGTATTAGTAATGCTATCAATTGCAGTTATTGATAACGTTGTTATTAACACGAATAAACAAATATATAAATCGTACAGTGGAGAAATCGTTATTCTTTCCATATAAACGCGTTTACGCTAAATCTATTATTTTCTAAACAAACAGTTTGCAGCCAGTTTGTTTTCCATTCATATTTAGTTCAACATTCCGAATTGTCAAAAAGGGGTCATTTTCTACATTTTATTCACAGGTACTTGACACATACATCTAGATCTATTCCCCCCCCCCCCCCCCCCTTTAATTTTTTTTTTTACTATACTTCTATTATAGATACAAGGTAAACAGCGGCATTCGACACCTAGTCTTTACTATAGACTTAAACTGATGCTAAAATAGACTCGATCGCCGATATTCTCTTGTACCCTCGGGAAATGATTACATTATCAATATCTACGTTTATTTCATCAAATTTCGTCAAATAACGCCACATTACGTGAATTCAAATTCAAATTCTTTATTTCAGCTTTAAGCAAAGTACGTTGCTTCTAGCCATATAAAGTACAAATTATTAATGACAATAATGACAATACATGAAAGAATCAAACAAAACATTCACGTGAAGAGCTGTAGTGGAACAAACGAAAATGGTATATTTCCTTTTAGTATAATAATAGTGTCAATCGCATTTAGCGAGAAAAGTGAACGCCTCTATAGCGAAAATGTGCATCAAAAAGGGTTATGTCGTTCTCGCGGTCCAGTTTTTTTTGCCCAAAATAAGGGATAATCGAGTCGCTTTGCACATTTAACGGCCTAATTTCATTAGAGCAAATGCGTTTATGTCGGAACATGACCCTCTTCACTATCAGCTATATGAAATATACATGTAATTTGGCACGAAATTGACAAGTGAAAGACTCATTTCATTTTCAATGCCATTTTGAATACCGGAATGGATCGAATGAACGGAGAGATTTCATTGGCCAAAATTACACAGGTAAAAGCTTTTTTTAATTTTGCATTCTAAATAAATTATATAAAACTGAATATATTTCATTTAAAGATGATTTATAATATTTGGTGAGAGTTCAAGTGGCATAGGTCGTCAACTGTGAACACGTAACAGATCATCCCTACATACATGTAGGCCCGTTGTCATGGGGGAAAGGACCGCGAGAACGACATAAAACATTTTGATGCACATTTTCGTTATAATTCACGTACTGTGGCGTTATTTGACGGAATTTGATGAAATAAAAGTAGATATTGATAAAGTAATCATTTCCCGATGGTACAAGAGAATATCGGCGATCGAGTCTATTTTAGCATCAGTTTAAGTCGATAGTAAAGACTAGGTGTCGAATGCCGCTGTTTACCTTGTATCTATAATAGAAGTATAGTAAAAAAAAATTGTTTTAAAGGGGGAGGGGGGTTAATAGATCTAGATGTATGTGTCAAGTACAGTGGAGAATCTGTTATTCTTTCCCGTTTAAACGCAAACGTACGCAAACGCAAAACACTAAAACGTAGAAAAGAACAACTTTTGGATAATTCTAATAATTCATGTTTATCATGGTGGCAAACAGTTTGGAGCCTGATCAGACGCCGGGTTACCCGGCGTCTGATCTGGCTCCAAACTGTTTGCACTGTAAATAATAGTTTTAGCGTAAATGCGTTTATTGGGAAAGAAGAACAGATTCTCCACTGTACCTGTGATTTTATTGCAATGCGTTTAAACGGGAAAGAATAACGTTTCCTCAATATAGAGTGAGTCTGGCTCTAAACTGTTTGCAATTTGTGATATCAGGTTTTAAAAAACAAACAAGTTCTATGAATAGAAAAAGAGTTTCTCCTGTCGGATAAACTTAATATCAATAACAGGGTAGAAATGCTTGCAGCACACGGCTAAACCCGTATACAGTAAGGCATACCCGAAGCGAGCTTATTAATCGAAGACGCCTGGACATATCTGAAAACAGATGACTGCTAAATTCAGAACTAAACTAATACAGAAAACTGCGATACAAGCTTTCTGCAATATTTCCTTTTTTCATTTTTAAAATTCCGTTGTTTCAGCACATCTCATTTGACCTCTTATTGAGGGGTTGGTTGGATACTACAAACGGACATGTTTTTATTTTCTTTATTTTGAGGGCAATTTTGTTCGTTTCATGAACCTTTTTAAGATAATTTTTTTTAAAATATCTATTTAACTCATTCAAAGTATCTATGTAATTAAATATACTCTTTAATAACCTCGCGTGTGTACGTGAATTCTAGTGTTGGAATCCCGCCGCCTTTACATGTTGTGTTGAAACGAGAGAGTAGGGGATGGTTGCGTCATATAAGCATATATATTTCGTCATCAGAAAATGTGTACTATAAATGATTATCATAGGATTTTGTGACGCTGTCCGTACTTATACCCTTGTCCGTATTTACCCGGAGTCGATTACATAGACAGGGATGCTTTATTGATATAGGCACACACATTGGCAGCTGCGTTCAAGCTAGGAACGAATAAATTCTTACAGTAGACAGAAGACGCTATTCCTTCCCGTCTGAACGTCAACGAAATGCAAACGCATCGCAATAAAACGTGGAAAATGAAAACCTTTGTGAACTTTCTACTTATCTATTTTAATCTGTGTGGCAAACAGTTGGAGCCTGATCAGACGCCGGTTTACCCGGCGTCTGATCTGGCTCCAAACTGTTTGCACTGGAAATAATAGTTTTAGCGTAAACACGTTAATTGGAAAAGAATAACGTCTTCGCAAATGTACCCCATAACGCATATGTCCTAAAAAGATTAAAATACATGTTATACATTTAAAGGTAAAGGAAAGAAGCGCACAATTCAGGACAGAAATTTCGAAAAAAGCGTCCTTAGGAGCTTTCTTTGTTAATCCTGACTTGCATTATGCTGTGAGTAGTGTTACAAAAATAAATATCAAAGTTCATCTCCAATTGATAAACATACAAATGTATACTGATACGAAAACTTTAAATGTATTCTTTTTAAGCAGTTGATCCAGTAATGGATTACATGACACTTTTGCACATTGTTTATTGTTTATTTTGTATTGACCAGATACAGTGGAGAATCTGTTATTCTTTCCCAATAAACGCGTTTACGCTAAAACTATTATTTCCAGTGCAAACAATTTGGAGCCAGATCAGACGCCGGGTAACCCGGCGTCTGATCAGGCTCCAAACTGTTTGCCACCATGATAAACATGAATTATCAGAATTGTCCAAAAGTTGTTCTTTTCTACGTTTTAGCGCTTTGCGTTTGCGTACGTTTGCGTTTAAACGGGAAAGAATAACAGATTCTCCACTGTACTGTATGTATAAGTCAAAAATAAAATATGTATTTTTATGCTCAAACTATGATATCGTTTAAAATGCGTTTTTAAAATTGCGTAAAAACGTAGTTATTGAGTATTGGCTTAAATAGCTTTATTGTTTAAACTCCATATAATTAACAAAATATAATACCAACGACTTTATATTGATTAAAAAATAATCAATAAAGTTTAGCCTCGATTTGTGTACGTATATCGATGCGAGGACAAAATGATTGTGTCTTGCTATATGTTTGGTACCAGTTATCAAGGCCAATTGATTCAGCCATAGTATACGTTGTTTGTGAGCATTGGCGAAATACTGTATGTATCAGTCCAAAAATTGTGTATGCTCTATAATAGTGGTCGTAATAGAAATGGTTTTCTGTATAAGATACATTGGGGAAAACCTTTAAGCTATTTTCCCCCAATCAACACGTTTACCGGTATGCTTAAACTACAAGTTGTATTGCAAACAGTTTTGGACCAGATCAGATGCCGGGTCCAAAGGGTTTGTCACTTTTTAAATTTCATGAATTGTCAGAATTGTTCAAGACGTTTTTCGCTTTTTACATTTTGCAATGCGCGTTGCGTTTCGTTTGCGTTTAAACGAAAAAGAAAAACATCTTCTCCACTGTACCATTGTGTACGTTATCCTGCAACATGATCTTGTCAAGGCTAGCCAAGAGTACATCGTCAATAATTGATTTAAATGGCAGTGCTTCTTCTCTACAACGGCCCACAAAACAACGATCCCCTCCTTACAACAATGACTGCCGCTGTTCCCCAAAAGGTTACTGTATAAGGTACCTTTGTGTAGTTTTATCCTTCAACAGGATGCACTCAAGGTTAGCCAAGAGTACATCAATTAATAATTGATTTGATTGGTTTTATCTTATTATACCTCTTTTATCGTCTTAATGACCATTTCACGTCTCATGGTAACGTGAAGAAAGACGTTATTCTTTCCCATTTAATCACAAACGAAACGCAAACACATTACACTAAAACGTAACATAAAATGAAATTGTTTGTAATTCTGACCATTTACAAATGTATCTTAATCTGAGTGGTAAACATTATGGAGACTGATCAGACGCCAGGTTACCGGTTTCTGATCTGGCTTCAAACGGTTTGCAACTGAAATTATAGTTTCCATCGGAAACGCGTTTATAGGGAAAGAATAACGTCCCTTCCACTGTAGGGTGATACTTACCATTTCCGGTTGAACTGTTTCACTTCCATGTTGTTTTCTGCTTTTGTCTGCTGATGTAAACACCGTGTTATTCAGTATCTGATATAACTAACCCATAACCCCGTAGCCTGTTTCAAGATTTGAAGACAGATGATAACTTAAAGTAGAACGCCTTAAGGTGCGTTGTGCTGTTTTCCCAGTCGACTACAATGTACCATATTTTAGGATTTCTTCTATTTCTGCTCATGCATATTAATTTTGTAGTTGTACTAAATTGAATTGTTTTTTCTGCAACATAGCAATACATTAAGGGCGTAAACATGCGTGATTATTGAGAGAAACAGTTACATCTGACCAAATAGAAGTGAAGGTACCATTTGCAGTGAAACTACAGGCATATAGATGGCCATAAAAAACGTCAATAAAATTATTGTCGTCTTCTTCAATATTGTTGTTTGCAATATCCTTTCAAAGTCAGATGTAAAGAAGTATGACTGATGAACATTCGAACCCAATACCAAACGCGTCGTCTGACCAGGACCCAAACTGTGTGTCAAAGAGCATTCTGGCATTCTTACAGTGGAGAATGTGTTATTCTTTCCCAATAAACGCGTTTACCCTAAAACTATTATTTGCAGTGCAATCAGTTTGGAGCCATATCAGACGCCGGGTAACCCGGCGTCTGATCAGGCTCCAAACTGTTTGCCATTAAGATAAACATAAAATATTAGAATTGTCCAAAAGTTGTTCTTTTCTACGTTTTAGTGCTTTGCGTTTGTGTACGTCTGCGTTTAAACGGGAAAGAATAACAGATTCTCCACTGTACCAGTAGAAGCATTAACCCATTCAATGCTGTGACGTCATCAATTTTAAAGAATTGTCGTCTGTTTTTATTTCTTAAATTTTAAGTTTTGCTTTTTTGACTGAAGAAATAATAAAAAGAGTGTCAAACAGCTTGTATCCTGATCAGACGCCGCGTAAGGCGGCGTCTGATCAGGATCCAAACAGTTTGCAAAAACACCTGCTGTGCTCGGGGTAAGGCAGTGAAAGGGGTTCAACCTTTCAATGCCATAAGAGTAATACAAATTTGCCGCATTTCCTTCAATAGAAACAAAACCAATTGGCTACGGTTCAAAGCGTTAAGTCGATTTACTCTGTTTCTTAAGTTAAAAAAGGATAAATTGATATTGCGTAAGTTTGATTGTTTATTGGGCAACAAAACGTTTTCTCCACTGTATCCACTTTTAGAAATTCATTACCGTTCATTTTAATATAGAAATGGAAAAACGTTTGGAGCCTAATCTGTCACCGGTTCTGACTCCAAGTTATTTGCAACTGATATAATCATTTTATCATTAACGCGTTTATTAGGAAAGAATAACGTCTGCTCCACTGTAGCCTTTTATGGACTTGTCATGGACCAGTCATTTTCTATCAAGACTCAAAGATAATCTATTTTTCAAGTATCCTAACAGACACGTAATTATGATAACATAAATTGATAACGTTTTCCAACCGACAGCAGCATTCACAATTCAGTTTGAATAGTGTCATCGCTGTCATATCAATTCATATCAATATTGAAGGAGCTTTTCTCCGTATGGAGAAACGCGTCCTCCATTAGGGTAATCTATCACAATAAACCCCTTAACTGCCTCACCATGAGTACAAGAGTTACATGTATTGGCAAACGCGACGTCTGATCAGGATTCAAATTTTTTGACATTTCTTTCAATATTTCTTGATTTAAAATACCTAAAATTTACATTAAAAGCAGACGACAATTGTTACAAATTGATGATGTCAAAGCAGGTAAGAAGTGGTTAACGTTGAGAAATGGTTGAGAGATGTTTTCTTAATCTGACTCAATTCGACGAAAAACGGCAAGCAATGCCGACATTCTAGATTCTCAACAAACGCTTAGTCACGTGTCATCTTATTTGATCCAATTCTTTTTTGTAAAATGCGTAAATAAGGAAGTTTCCTAGTTACAAGTAACCCTTTCGGTGACAAATTAATCGCGAGTTATTTTGTCGTCTGCCCTCAATATTATTGTTTTCCAGGTCGATTCAAAGTAAGATTTAGGGTAGTATGACTCAAGAAATATCAGTACGAGTGTAAAACAGTTTGGATTCCTGGCCAGGCGTCTGATCTAGATCCAAACTTTTTATGGGAAATCGGCACCGAAAGGAATAATGTTTTACGTCAATTCTAGCGTAAACGCGTTTATTTGGAAATAATTTTGCCTTCTCCACTCAATATCTACAGTGGAGAAAACGGTAGTTTCCCCGTTTAAACGCAAAAGAAACGCAAACGCATTACAATGAAACGAAGAAAAGGACAACGTTTCTCCAATTATGAATGCTCATATTACAATGTAATCCTAGTGGCAAACCATTTTGAGCCTGATCAGTCACCGGTTTACCTGACGTCTGATACGGCTGAAACTGTTTGCAATGTAAATACAACATGTAATAGTTTTAGCGTAAACGCGTGTATTGGGAAAGAATAACGTTTTCTCCACTGTACAACGAAATTGTTCAGCAAGTATAGGGAGAGTTCATTGCAATATTCAGGCATATATGGGTTAACATAAATGAATCTTGCACAATAATGATATTTTTATCTGTTATTCAGAACTGCATGTCTGTCATTTGTCCTCTGGGCTCTAGCTGTCAGTCTTTTAGATGCCAGTAACTGCGTTTGTGGCAGCATGAAATTGAAATGTTTCGCCAGCGTCACATAACAAAACCATTTCTGAAAATGACAGTTACAGTGGAGAATAAATTATTCTTTTCCGCTTCAACTCAAACAAAACTTTCGCAAACGCATAGCAATAAAATGTAGAAAAATCAACTAACGAATCATTATTATCTGAGTGGCAAAACAGACTCGGCGTCTGATCAGGCTCAAAACAGTAACTGTTTGCATTGGAAATAGTAATTTTAGCGTAAACGCGTTTAATGGGAAGGAAACATATCTTCTCGTCTGTAATCATCGATAACTGCTCGCACGAGAGATGCTACGCTCAATTAAGCTGATAGATTTAGAAATAGGCCAGTGGAAGTTTATCCTGGAAAGTTTATTGATATTTTAATATGAGATAATTGGCGAGAGAGGTACGGGTAAATTTGCCCATGATTAAAATACAATGTAGTTAGATATCTCATATAAGAGAATATCAATTATGATTGATATTTATTCAGTAATGTAAAGCCCGTATAGAATGGTTGCTACATGTAGTACAGCTTGGTAAAACCTAACTATTTCCGTTTTACATGTTACCTTTTCATGATCAAATTAGTTGGGATAGTTCTAACCCTTCACCACTTTATTGTAGTCTGCTTAAATATTGTGGTCCGCTTTACGAGGCATCTGATCAGGACCCAAACTGTTTGCAAACGCGCTTTTTAAGGCGTCATTGAGAGTGAAATACGGTTGGTTAATTGATTCAGTTGTGTTTTACGGCACTATATTAAGACACATAAAATGGTCATATGGTGGAAAGAACTAATTATACTTTTATATGCAAACATGAAAAACCTCGACCAACGAGGGTGTAAAAGCAAGAAAAGAAAACAAAAATGCATACACCACATGTACGTGCAGAAACCGCCAAAATGGTCCTGGTTTCATGAATACATGTATGAATTAGGCTTAGCGGAAAAGACCTGCTTCATTATACGCCCACCTCTAAAGGTGGTCGTATATTGGCGTGGCCCTGTCCGTCCGTGCGTCCGTTCGTCCGTCAACATTTTGTTTGTCCGGAGTTTTTCTCGGAAAATATTATAGGGATATTGATGAAACTTCACAGAAATGTTATATGCATCAAGATCTAAAGCTGAGTCGAGTTTGAGGTTCATTCAAATTTTTGTTACAGAGTTATCTGCCCTTGATGTACTCAAATATGCTATAAAAAGCTTGTCCGGAGTTTTTTGGGAAAACTATTGGAGGGATATTGATGAAACTTCACACAAATGTTATATGCATCAGGTTCTAAAGCTGAGTCCAGTTTGAGCTTCATTCAAATTTTCTTTACAGAGTTTTCTGCCCTTGATGTATTCAAATATGCTATGAAAAGCTTGTCCGGAGTTTTTGGGAAAACTATTGAAGGGATATTAATGAAACTTCACACAAATGTAATATGCATCAATATCTAAAGCTGAGTCCAGTTTGAGGTTCATTCAAATTTTCATTACAGAGTTATCTGCACTTGGTGTACTCAAATATGCTATAAAAAGCTTGTCCGGAGTTTTCTGGGAAAACAATTGGAGGGATATTAATGAAACTTCACTCAAATGTTATATGCATCAAGATCTAAAGCTGAGTCGAGTTGTAGGTTCATTTAAATTTTCGCTACAGAGTTATCTGCCCTTGATGTACTCAAGTATGCTATAAAAAGCTTGTCCAGAGTTTTCTTTGAAAACTGTTTAAAGGATATTAATGAAACTTCACAGAAAGGTTATATGCATCAAGATCTGAAGCTGAGTTAAGTTTGAGATTTATTTGATATTTCGTTACAGAGTTATCTGCCCTTGGTGTACTCAAATATTATATAAAAGGCTTATTTGACAGTGTTAACACACTTAGAAACTACAGTTCTGATTGGATTTTGATTATATTTGCCCACAGTATAATTATAGAAGTATAAGTTCATGAAAGGGTTGATTATTATTGTTATCGGATCATTGTGTCGAGTTATCTGCCCTTGGTGTACTCACATATGCTAGAACAGGCTTTATTTCTGTATTGTTTATGCTCTCAGAGCTCTAAAAGTCTACAAATTAGAATAAATTTTGATAAAACTATATCTTTGCCTGTGGGCGTATAATGTGCCCCGCATGTGGTGCTCTCGTTTTTATTTGTAGAGGGGTTAAAGTCCCATTGTGTTTTCAGACCTTTTTTCTATGTCTAAAATACAACAAAGGTTAATAATAATGTTTGAACATTCTTGTGGGCCAAGCCGATCCTTGGAATGTTGAAAACAGACCTATATCACCAAAAAGGGTGGTTTAAAACCGTAACAAACAGAAAGTAAAACTTCTGATATAAATAGCACTATGTTTTGATGTGTCATGTGACATGGCCGGAAGTTGTGGAGATAACAAAAATGGCGGACAACGCGAGTTCAGCTTCTTGTTTGGTAAGTGTTTGAGCTTATATTATCGATCATTCAAACCGATTAAAGATACTAACAGAAGAATGTGTTCAATTATGATGAATCGTTAAACGTGTTAATCATCTGGCATTTAGTTTAAGCCTTACAGACTCAAAAACTCAGTACAAATCACCAAAATGTAGTGAGAGGCGCCCAACGGGGCGAAATCATATTTGAATATGCGTAATTTCTTCTTCTTTCATTAATGTGCCGGGTCCACCCTGGGCAACTTTGGTCATGTATTTGGTTTATCTTTTCGAATATCTACACAAAGAAAGACCTGATCGGCGGTACCGAAAAGTACGGAATGTAACAATCTGAATTATGTTGAGACCATTTGATCCGGCTCAGCAGAGCCTCTATACGATCCTGAAGGATCCCGGCTCCTTTATTGGAAGAAGAAGAAGAATTAATACGTCGTAGAATCCTATTTAAGAGAAATAGGGGGAAAATGTGCGCCCGAGGTGGGATTCGAACCCACGACCACCTCAACACTAGTCCGGCGCTCTACCGACTGAGCTAACTGGGCGGTCTATCGATCCCACCTCCACAGCCACTACATTCCTCCCCCTTCACTTTTCAGAGCCTAACCCAGCTCTCACGAAGACCGAATGACTCCCAGGCCCGGACCGTCAAACACTTCTGACACCATTAAAGTGAAACAGGGGAAAAATGTCCGCCCGAGGTGGGACTCGAACCCACGACCACCTCAACACTAGTCCGGTGCTCTACCGAGTACCGACTGAGCTAACCGGGCGGTTTATCGATCCCACCTCCACAGACACTACACTATTAAGGCTTGTACACGATGGTGAGAAGTGACGCCAATATATTATTGATGATGATCTCACCAATGTTGATACAGATTAAAGAATGAACTTATTATGAATGATTTATCGTACATTAGGTAGATTCTATACAAATTGACAGCACCGGGGAACTTTAGTTGAATAAAATATAAAGGTAAAGGTTTTGTTTATAATAGTGCCAACCCTATTGAAAGGGCCGGCGATGTCATCAATTAGAAATCACCTCCCTTGGGTCAACCAATGCTTGAAAAGGCTAATCAGGAAACGTAATTGGGCATTTAGTAAAGCAAATAAGACACACAAACCTTCAGATAGGAAAAAAATTGTCAAGAAAAAGATAAAGGAGTCTTATAACCACTATCTCGAAGACATCTTAAATTTTGACGATACCGACTTATCTCAGACCAAGAAACCAAACACCAAAAATATATTTTCACTCATTAAACATTCCACACAAGACTCCACAACATTACCACCACTAAAAGCTGAAAATAAGTTCTCCTATGAAGACAAAGCCACAGCTCTAATTTCTAAACAATCAATTTAAATCAGTTTTCAGCCCAAAATCACCGTTAAAGCTATTGTCTCTGTGCCAAATGAAACTTGACAATATCTCCAGCTCCACAGAAAATAATGGTCAACACTTCCCGGACATGTCAGAGATACTGATAGATGGTAAAGGAATTACCAAACTCCTACAAAACCTAAATCCTCACAAAGCTTGTGGTCCAGACAACTTACTGAAAAACCTAGCAGAGGAACTGTCACCTATCCTAAAACACATCTTCCAAAAGTCAATAGATAATGGCACCCTAGCTCGTATGGTGGGTTTCTTTTCGAATATGTACTCAAGGCAACATGGCCATGATATTTGGTTGTTTTTCATTACCATAGAAGAAATAAGAGAATAACTTCAGAAAATTTGGAAGGGGGGGGGCAACTTTGGTTGAATATTATGAACAGAAGAAGATATTTTTAATAACGTTCGGTTTGATTTGTCCTTAGCTTGGCAACAATGAGCTGGCTGGCAACCAGTGATACCCCTGTCTTGAGCAGATAATACTACATTTTTGGTGAATGATGCAAACTCACTTTCATCAAGTATGTAGGGGGACCAAGAACCTTGGACAAATTAATATTGACAGTAAATTCAGCTATACAGAGTGAACCCATAATGCATTGTAATACAAACATTAAATGTAGTTACATTGTAGATGAAGTCAGAGCCTTTTGTTATTTTGCAGAATAACAATTTGGTCAATCATTATCCAGGAAAATGTTGATCGTTTCCATTGCTCCTAATGAGATCGGACTAAAATTAGTAATCTATGAACCTCAACTAATGGTCCGATCCGAACCATGCTTAAATAGCATGGTTATGTATGGGCCGGCAGTTGGCGAGAATGGCAGATCGCTTTCTGTAGAGTACCAATATTAATATTGACCTCATCTCATTAGTAAGTCAAGCCCCAGTCTAGATGCCTTTAGGGTGGGACTGGGAGCAGTCACATACT
Source organism: Gari tellinella (assembly GCA_922989275.2). Taxonomy (NCBI): domain Eukaryota; kingdom Metazoa; phylum Mollusca; class Bivalvia; order Cardiida; family Psammobiidae; genus Gari; species Gari tellinella. The sequence goes on from OV277871.1 coordinate 39,306,584, forward strand.
AAGCACTGAGAGCTTGCTTTTAACTTAACTTTGCACCCTGTTTAAGTATATTCTGTATACTTTTGTTTTATCTATCTCTTATCTTTGATCTCTTAATTTTTATGTAACACTTTACTAACACTGTCTTTCCCAGACAACGTGCCTCCCAATCATAATGTTAAGGTGTAAAATAAAATTAATTAATTTACATTTCTAATTTATGCCTCCAAATACAATGTAACATGTAGTTCAATTTTTACAGTCAATAATATGCTCCATAAGAAATATATTCCATATCCTAGCAGGTGGTAGCTTAAAGCAGGCTAAAAGTTAAAAGTAGCAAGTGCCTTAACCCTTTCACAGCCAACTTTTTTGTGAGATTTTTACCCTTACAACGTTTCATTGTCATCTGCTTCAATTTTGTTGTCTGCAATGTCGTTTCAATGTTTAAAAAAGGCAGTATGACTGAAGAAATTTCCAAACAAGTGTCAAACAGTTTAGATCCTGATCAGACATCTACCGCGTGAAGCGGCATCTGATCAGGATCCAAACTGTTTGCAAACATGCTTTAAAGTTTTAAGCGTCAATGAGAGCGAAAGGGTTAAGGAGCATTCTGCTTTATTTTTAATCTGCTTTAAGTGGTCATCAATCTTCAAAACAAGAAGCAGGCTATGGAGGTAAAGGATAAACTATGTAAAGGGTTCTAAACCTAAGTAAGATGGAACTAAAGAAGAAAACTCCCTTTTGGACTTTCTGCTTTAATTTCATTTTGCTTTCAGAAGCAAACTACCTCAAGTATAGTTAATGTAGGTGATTTACACATGTATAAGGTTATGGTGGAAAGGGTAAATGCTCAGGGAGCCCACTGAACTGGGTATTCACTTTTTGCATATAAGCAAGTGTACTATAGTTACTACTATTTACAGGTACTGTAGTGTTGTAACCATGTAACTGTCAGTTTAATATGTAGCCCCGCCTGCTAGCAGACTGATGCCTCTCAAATAGCATGTAATTAAGTGGGTTCCGATTCATAAAGCTTGATGTTAACATGTGTAGAATTGTAGTTAGCTTTAGATATTAAATAGTACTTTAAAGAGCATTCCTTATGCATCAACCCAAGACGCATCAATCTTACAGGTACACTGTAAAATACTCATTTCTAGAATTAAATGTATTAGCTCGTTCACCCATAAAACATCAAGTGGACATTTCCAGTTTCCAATTAAGCCATGTCCATTATGATTTTTATATATCGCAAACTCATAAACAGTGCAGACCATGATCAGAGTTGTGCTTTAGGAGCACCCTTATCAGTGTATACACTGTTTAAATAAGACAAGTGAACTTTTCACAGGTACACTGGTTAATAACTATGAGTATACATGTACTCATTTCTAGGGTTCAATGGGTTAAGCAGTCATCTGTTTTAAACACTGATAAAGTTATTTGAAGGGAAAGTTTAGTACTAAAGATGGTTAGTTCTTCAAGTTTTACACACAAAACAAATATTGATGATCATTGTTGGAGATACAAAACAACAAAACTTAAATACACAAATGTAATATTTAATTAAATTTGATCAGCACACGCTCAATGGAAAATTTGTTTTTCTAACTGGTATCATTGGTATGACTTATAAATCATTCAAAATATAGTTCAATGAATGTCATAGACTGTCCCGGTGTATTATCCTTGAAGATGCTCTCTGTTGTTGCAACATCTGTGTTGATGAATCTGAAATAAAAAATAAAAGATTATAACAATTTTGTGTACTACTGATATATTTCCATATACAGTAAAGCCTCTCTAAAACAAAGGATAATTGATTATGTAAAAGACATGTTACAGCTTAAAGGGACTCGCAACCGGATGGTGTCCTTGTCAAAATAAAATTAAATACTCAAATAAAAGCAAATTTGTGACATTATTTGGCCTCTGACATTAAAAAAATATGATCAGTCCAAAAAAAAGTCTCAAGAATCGTCACCGAATCTTAAGTTTTTTAAGATATCTTCCATCGTTTTTCTATAGCGTCAGCTGACGGTATAGTTGTTGTTGCTTCTCTACACGGGCTCAGACATAAACCCGAGCCGAATAAAGTACTATCAATCGCTACCAGTGAAGTACGTTAATTTGCTACCATTTATATAGAGAGCGGTGGTAGCCGAGGTGTTAAAGGCGTTTCCTCATTTTTAGCTCACCTGAGCCGAAGGCTCAGGATGAGCTATTGTGATCCCATGCCCGTCCGTCATCCGTTCACATTTTCAAACAATATCTCCTCAGAAACCACTGACCCGATTTCAACCAAACTTTGTCAGAAGCATCAGTGACAAGGGGGAACGAAATCTTGTTCAAAGATTTTGGCTAGAGTTTATCCCCTTGCTGTGTGACCAGGTTTTCTAACATGACCGTATAGACAACTTTTAATGCATAAGAAAATCTTAAAAAATCTTCTTCTCAGAAACCCAATGGCCCAGACCTTTGATATTTGGTATGTATCAATTCCTAATGATTTTCTAGCAAGATTGTTCAAATTTTGACCCTGGGGCCAAAAATGGCCCCTCCCTGGGGCTTATCAGTTTTTCTTAGGAAAACCTTTAAAAATCTTCTTCTCTGAAACTGTATGGCCTAGATCATTAATATTTGACATGTAGCTTTGCCTTATGGTCCTCTACCAAGATTGTTCAAATTATGACCCCGGGTCAAAATTGGCTTCACCCCGGGGCTTATCAGTTTTACATAGAATTTATAGGAAAACTTTTAAAAATCTTCTTCTCTGAAACTGTAGGGCCCTGATCTTTAATATTTGACATATAGCTTTTCCTTGTGGTCCTCTACCAAGATTGTTCAAATTTTGACCTCGGGGCCAAAAATGGCCCGCCCTGGGGCTTATCAGTTTTTCATAGGAAAACCTTTAAAAATCTTCTTCTCAGAAACCGTATGGCCTAGATCATTAATATTTGACATGTAGTTTTGCCTTATGGTCATCTACCAAGATTGTTCAAATTATGACCCCCGGGTCAAAATTGGCCCCGCCCCGCCCCGCCCCGCCCCGCCCCGGGGCTTATATGTTTTACATAGACTTATATAGGAAAACCTTTACAAATCTTCTTCTCTGAAACTGTAAGGCCCAGATCTTTAATATTTGACATATAACTTTGCCTTCTGGTCCTCTACCAAGGTTGTTCAAATTTTGACAACGGGGCCAAAAATGGCCCCGCCCTCAGGCTTATTAGTTTTTCATAGGAAAACCTTTAAAAAATCTTCTTATCTGAACCCGTAAGGCCCAGATCATTTATATTTGACATGAAGCTTTGCCCCTATATGGTCCTCTACCAAGATTGTTCAAATTATGACCCCTGGATCAAATTTGTCCTCGCCCCGGGGCTTATCAGTTATATCAGCTATATCAAAATGTTGTCTTGCCCAGTCAGCTTCTATGGTACAATGTCTCAGGTGAGCGAAATGTGGCCCTATGGGCTTCTTGTTCATGATTGTCTACGCATGGAGGGGTCACGGGTTCGAATCCCACCAGAGCTTCTTCTTTTCTTTTTTTTTTAAATATATTTTTTAACAGAATTTATTATCCTAAACTAAATCTTACCCATTTATATAAGCATTTGACATATATTTACAAATAACTATCTAAATAACTGCTAAATCCGGTTGCGAGCCTCTTTAAAGCAAAGTGACAGTAAAACTGAACTGTCACTTTGCTTTAAGCATTAACCTGACATAAATACCTTCGACTTAACACAATATACTGACCGTAACAGAGAGGTTTTACTGTATATGTGTTGATTTAGAAAAAATCAATTTTATCAAGTTTATTCTCACTTGTCGAGAATACTTTGAAACATTTTACCACCAGGCAGCTTCACCGTATAGCAACGACTCCGGAAATAGGTACCAGGCGAAGCGAGGAAAATCAACATAAACAAACATAGCAGGTATGAAATTCGCTGTTATTTTGAACTTCCATTTAGTTAGCCAGCACAAATGAACCACTAATGGATCCACATATATTTATTGATATAACTCATAGTTTCAACTGTTGTATACGTTGTAAGATCGTCGTACTACAGCTATAAAATGCCTCACTGGTACCGAGCAAAAGTCAACATTGCTTCATGTTAGGATCTTATTTAAGGACAAACGCATATATACATTCACGGATTTCATGCCGAATCCAAGTGTATGATTGTACCATTTCATGTACACAAAATTGTAATTTTACATACATCATGTGAGAAGTTATCCGCAGAATAATATTTATGGGTGTGTACGGCGAATATTTGTGTTTGTGTACGGAGTATAGCAGTTATGGTGGACTTTAATGTACGGAGAATAGCTGTTTCATAATTATTAAAACCCCTTTTTAATAAAGAGTTTTGCATCAAAACAACAGACCGTGGACCTATTCAGTAAATTTTATGAGCAATTGAAATATTTAAGACAATAACTTAAGTCTGTATTACTAGGTATCCAATAATGATACAAATTAAAAGTATGCGCGGATCCCGAATTTTATCACAGGAGGCGGTCAAACTTGACAATGTTTTTAATGTCTCTAGTCGTAATAACATGTTTATTTTTTTTATCATTTTAGACAGACATGTATTCCTGCTTCTACTGCAAGGAAGCCTTCACCCAATTCGGCGACACCATCACACATCTCTTAGAAAACCACGGAAGTGAAGAGTTAAAAATCAGAAAATGCAAGGGAAGCTCAATTACAACCACCAGCTTCAAAATCATCCCAGATATGTGTCGCGAGCAAGGCCGGATTATTACCATCGACAATAACAATCACAAAATCCATGTCTCAAAAGCAGACATACGGCCAAAAGACTTCTATTGCAAGGACGCCTAAAATATAGATCTTAAAGGAGCTTTTATGCATTACTTTTGACAAAATTACAATATCAAATTACCTCACTTTGAATAAGAACAAACTTTAAGTGTTTCATTTTCGTTGCATGTATCTTTTAACCTGACTGTTTTTACTGGAATGCATTGGTGATCATATGGGTATTTAAACCTTAAAACAAAACAGGAGTTGATAAAGTACTTTAAAAGATACGAAGGTTGAAAATTACTTAATGTAAAGTAAATGTAACAAGTGGGCAACTTCCGTTTTGGCTGCGTATATTAGACTGGCCTGCGAATTTTCACGATTTAAATCCTATAGAACACATGTGGGACGAACTAGGACGTCGTGTTTGAACAAATCACACAATCAACACGGTAAATGACTTAGCAGCAGCGTTAGAAATTAAATGGAACAGTTTGCCTGCGCCGTTATACAGCGTTATGTTAGCAGCATGCGCCTCCGATTCACGACATGCATTGGACAAAATGGTGGAAACATGAGATAATGACTCCAAATTCAATACATACAACCCAATTGGAAGAAATTTGTTAAAGAAAATTAGTTGTTCAATCCACCTGACACTGTTAAAAGACAGAAATTGATTAAAACTAAGTTTTAATGATGTTTTATTTAAAAAAAAAACAGTCCGACGAATCATTAAAACAGTCGCCGAATAATGCTATTATTGAGCTCTTATTCTGTCAAGTTAGGAAAACCTTCCGTAGTTAATTTTTTTTTTAGCAAAGTCAAAGATGAGTTGTTTATCCTTCGCGAAAACCCTTGACACTGTAGTATAACAACACTCATCTACTTGTGAACATATATATAATGATTACAGCTTATATTTCAAACACTTATCATATTATAAGTAAATAGAAAGCTTACATATTTTCATGTAGTTATCCTATATTTTCCTAATGATTATATGTCTATAGAACACGACCTTGACGGTTATAACTAAGGCATGGTAGGCTATGGTGGAAAATTTGGGCCATAAAATTTAAAGGGAAATAATTAGTTAACATTTTCTTTTCACTAATGTCCAAATGTAATTATTTTACACTTTTACTATGTTATACACATATATTAGTAGTTATTTGACAAAATCATCACTTCTGTTGCATTTATTTGAAGGTCAAATCACTGACTATCACATAATCTTATCGGCACGTGCTTATAGTAGAAAATTTACATAAAGAAAAGTTTGATAATCTTCAGTGTCGTCTTTGTTAGCGCAGTTGATAAAGTGATTGACTAGCAAACCAAAGGTTCCAGGTTCGATTCCCACTCGCTACAATCTTTTTTTAAATAAATTGTCCGATTTTTATTGACTAGTCAATTCATAACGCATTGACCAAAGGACAGGCTATGTTTAGTCACGTAATAATGAATAATATCAGATGCAAGTATTGTCAAATGACAACTAAATTTTGTAAGGATTTATAGCCTGTATGACAAATGGCAGCTTAACACAGGACAAAAGTAATGCTAAAAGATAGATATGAGACTGAGCATACTCAGTTTGTCAAATTTCTGACTTAATTTTGAAGAGCTATTAGCCGTACATATCTCAAGCTATACTCCGTACAGTTATCGGAAAACATAAACCTATTACCCGTACACTGACAGCTGTTTTCTTTTATCAATATCAAAGCCATTTTCACTCTTACACTCGATCCATCACTTACCTAGACATTCTATATGTTACATGATGGCAACACATCCTTACAATTGTGTATTATATGATAAGGAAAGTGATTGCGAATACATTCCACACTACTGTTTTCGATGTACCGCCCGAACATTATGTGTTAAAAAAGTAGCAACGTGTATTTTTTGGAGAATCAGAGAGAACCGTATGGTTGGTTTATCATCCTATAAGTAAACTGAAAACATAACAATGCTGGAGTTTCCCTATCCACCACAAAAATTGCATTTTACTTACCCGTAGTCGTATCTTCACAGGCCTTCTGTCGCTTCGCCTGGTACCTATTTCCGGAGTCGTTGCTATACGGTGAGCTTTGAGTATTCTCTTGAAAATAAGTGTCAAACTTTTTTTTTCGGCTATATATATATATAACTTCTTTCTTTACAATTTGCATCAAACATTTCACTATTTCAACACCATACACCTGTTTGAAATATAATAGTTACATTTACAAACAATGCAGACCCTGATCTGAGGGCTTTGGTCAGGGTCTACACTGTTTGCTAATTAAGACCAGTATTTATTAAAGTACACAGAATTCCAAGTAGAATAGCACATGTTTTGGTAACTCAAATGATCCACAAGGGAACATTATAACCAACAAGAGTTACTAAGCGTTGAAAGAGTTAACTTGAACATTGGTTCACATTCACTTTGAAGCCAAAGAAGTGATGTACCAGTAATGATAATGACCATAATACTAATTTTTCATTTTTAGCTCACCTGGCACGAAGTGCCAAGGTGAGCTTTTAGGATCGCTGAATGTCTGTCGTCCGTCGTCCGTCCGTCCGTCTGTCCGTTCACAATTGTTCGTTAACACTCTAGCGGCTACACATTTCATCCGATCTTCATGAAACTTCATGACAATGTTTGTCTTGATGAAATCTAGGTCAAGTTTGAATGTGGGTCATGTCCGGTCAAAAACTAGGTCACTAGGTCAAATCATAGAAAAATCTTGTTAACACTCTAGAGGCTACAAATCTCAATGGATCTTAATGAAACTTTGTCAGAATGTTTGCCTCATTGATATCTAGGTCAAGTTCGAATGTGGGTCATGTCCGGTCAAAAACTAGGTCACTAGGTCAAATCATAGAAAAACCTCGTTAACACTCTAGAGGCTACAAATCTCAATGGATCTTAATGAAACTTGGTGGGTCATGTCCGGTCAAAAACTAGGTCACTAGGTCAAATCATAGAAAAACCTTGTTAACACTCTAGAGGCTACACATCTCAATGGATCTTAATGAAACTTTGTCAGAATGTTTGCCTCATTGATATCTAGGTCAAGTTTGAATGTGGGTCATGTCCGGTCAAAAACTAGGTCACTAGGTCAAATCATAGAAAAACCTCGTTAACACTCTAGAGGCTACAAATCTCAATGGATCTTAATGAAACTTGGTGGGTCATGTCCGGTCAAAAACTAGGTCACTAGGTCAAATCATAGAAAAATCTTGTTTACACTCTAAAGGTTGATTGGGGGTCATGTCCAGTCATAATCTAGGTCACTATAGGTCAAGTTTGCCATGGTGTACCAGGTGAGCGATTTAGGGCCATAGTGGCCCTTGTTTCAGAGAGCAGACCATGGGAATCTCTTTGAATTTGTACAATCACCTGCTCAATTAAAATATACCTTTGTGTTTTTGTGTTATACATGTATTTTAAATTTTATATCACCAGTACTTTAACAAACTAATGTGAACATACAATTGAATCTTGTTTAAATTACCAATTCATGCACCCCTTGCATACACAGTCACTACACCAATCATTACAATTAATTGATTGACTCTTTCCTCCACTCAACCAGTTACTATTTATTCTTTACCCCATAGCCTGTTTCTAGTTTTGAGGACAGATTAGAACTTAAAACAGTTTAAAAAAAGCAAAATGCACCCCAAGCATTCTGCTTTTCAGCCTGTTTAAGCTACCCTCTAATAGTACATATAGAAACTATATATTTTGGTACATGTTTATGAGTGCATCAATTGGAAATATTTTCTTCAGTGGAGGAATAAATTAAATGTGCTAGAACTTGCCCTTCTATGGGGAGAAAAGGGTAAAATACATTAATACAGGTGGCGGCTTAAAATAATATGAGAGTAAAACAGAAAGGTCCTAAAGGAGCTTTCTGGTTAGCTTTCATCTTGTTGTTTGCAGTACCCTGTCTCAAACACAGAATGGGCTATTAGTGGTAAAACATTTACAGTGATTTAGGGTTCCAAATAATGCATGACATAGAATTCCTGAAGCATTTGGCATTCTTAACTGAGGTATAGCTCTTTTATTGGGATTTTGAGAAGTTTTGCATGTTGGGGGTGCCCCTCTCCATGCTCTCCCTCTTCCGGCAACTGTTTTGGGGAATTGAAAGAGCGGGTTTGCTGTAACTATACCCATGGAACTGGATCACACTGGGATGCCATTATTTTTCCCTTCTAACTGTCCTATATTGTGTAACACTTTTGTGGTATAGATGGTCTGATGACTGCGACATATTGCTGAAGAATAAGAATTTGAATGTTCAAATCGCATGTGTAGCCGGGTTGAGTTTATGATTAAATGGTCAGATCTATATGTGTAAGCGGCCTGATGGTTCTGTGGGTATAACACTTGCCCTGTAACTTGTAAACAAGGGGTCCCCGGTTCGAGCCCCGGTCTGGCTGCATGTTTTTCTCACCATGTTACACATAATTACAGTTCAGTCACATATTACGGCAATTTCACTGTATAACCAACACGTTTCTTGGCCACTTATTGAAAATAATGACAACCTAAATGTTCATCCCCGCCCAAAGCAAAAGTATATAAATATGAAGCTCAATAATATGAACTCATACTTGGAATACCTTTCTTTCGACGGTGGGGAAGAAATTGGGATAGATTATACTTTGCCTGCCCCCAGGATCTTCCTTAATAACAGGTCGCCATGCAAGAGTAAAAGCGTCACTATTTTTGCCTTTCATTATGAAGCGACCAAGGCCTAGGGGGTCGGGTTGAGCTGATTAGTCTGTTGAACTTTTTACTTGCAAGAGTAAAAGCGTCACTATTTTTGCCTTTCATTACGAAGCGACCAAGAGTAACATTTATGCCAATTATCAAGTGAATCAGGTTGAAAGTGAAGGAGGAGTTCAAAGTACAAGATTTTGCCTACCAATTTCAAGACCAAAAGTCAAGGTCACAGAGACTTGAAATTTGTGTCTGGCACATCTACTACACCTGAATAACATTTATGCCAAGTATCAAATGAATTCAGTTGAAACTGAAGCAGGAGTTGAAAGTACAAAATTGTGCAGACATACCGACCGACAGGCTGATTCCAGTATACCCCCTTCAAACTCTGTTTGTAGGGGTATAACTAGACTTTATCACTAAAGGTGATTAATACCCCCACTAGCGCCTAATGTTACAAGAAGCAAATATGTCAAGATAAATGTTGTTGTGTGTACTCCATATGAAATAGACTGGCTTCTCCTATGATTTGATTTAATGACCTTCTTTTTGACCATACATAACTCGCATTCATACATTGCCTAGATTCTTTGAACACATTTTAAAGTCTATACAATGAGATTTTTTTTTTGAAATCGGGCCAGGAGTTTCAGAGGTTTTTTCTAGATTTTTTGCACTGTTGCCATGGCAACAAGACCATTTGCACCACCCAATTTTTTTTTTAAACATTTGAAGCTCAAACCAATAGCATGTATCTGAGCAAGTTTGGTAACATTAGGGCCGCTATTGGTTGAGGCTTTTAGAAAAGAAGTCATATGCAATTGATGACAGACAGATGGACGACGGACAGAGCAGTATCGTGCTCTGAGCTGATGAAAGCAAAGCTTTAGGACTGTGTATTTGCAGAAAAATGTAAGCAAGCATTATACACTACACAATAATTGCACCTTCATTGGATGAATTTTTTGAAATTTTTGAGTAACTTGTCAATAACTCTTTTATTACACTCTACTGATTTTTATAACTAGAATTAATATTTTCTTCTGGCTGTTGTCTTTTATTGAGTTTGTTCGGAACCACTTGAGTATATCAGTGCACTGTCAGTATTAATATAAATCACCAAATGACTTCCGATCACAAAACTGAGCAGTGTGACTATTTACCCTGTTTAGGTTAATTTCAATTCTAATTTGCACTATAATAAACTAGACCTATCAAAAATGGTGATTCATACACACAGTAACAAGAGGTCAATGTTTCTGGATTGTGAAAAGTATGACACTAGTATATAATAGATAGCTAAAGTGATATTTTGCATCAACAAAATTGAAGTTGTATTTATAATCTAATAAACTACTTGACTTTCTCAAACATAAAGTAACCTAAGTTGATAAATTTCAAGATTCACTTATTTCCATTAATAGATCTAGTGACAATTTGATATATAAACAACTGAACGTTGTGTTATTTGATTAATTAAAAAAAAAATAACCGCAATTACCCATGAGGTTGTGTGGTATAGATAATAGATAATAATGATTACCCTCCATTTGATTCTGATATCTCAGACACAGGAAAAGATGGTCCTGGGGCTTCAGCCAAATATATTGGGCTTGACTGTCTTGGGCCGGTACACTCTCTTGCTTCTCCTTTTGATGTTCTATTCTCAAACCTGTGAAAACACTCTCAGTTAGTACTATTATCAAGTTATCATTACTATTACTGATTCTATCAGAATACGATGCAGACATTAATCAGACAGCTCTTGATTCTTTAAGTAGACGTATAACAAATGAATTTAGAAATTATACATAGTGTCTTATTTATCTTTAAACTAAATAATTTACAGTTATAAGCAGCATCTTTATCAGATAGTATCGCAATTTAACCCACTACCCCATAGTCTGTTTCTAGTTTTGAAGACAGGTCAGACCACGTATAGAAAGTTGACAGTAAAGTAGAATGCACCTATGCCCGCCACCAATTAGAATATTGCTTTTTATTTATGCTTTTTGGTGGATTACTAGGAAATAGCAGTGAATTATCACTTGATAATTTCACTGTTTCAAGCAGTGGAATTATCGTTGCACTAGGTTCTTTTATTAATTTTGCTCGTAAGGCTTCCCAAGAATCATAATTCAATGACGTCAAAAAAATAATTCAGTGACGTCATTATTCGGTAAACTGTCACGGAAATGTGTTTGATATCAATTTGGGGCTCAACATGGGATAAATAATGTACTTTCGCTTTCAATTGTCAAACAATTTTGTTTAAAAATGTGGCTTAAAAGCATAAATAAATAGAATAACTGTATTTTTTCAGTGTAAGATTGAATTTAATCCATTGAGTGAACATCAGACTGTTATATTTTCACGAGTGGCTTCGTCACTCGTGAAAATATAACATCTGACGTTCACTCAATGGATTAAATTCTTATCTTACACTGAAAAAAAACCCCAGTTATCCTCTATGTCATTTTTCATTTCTGGCAAAAACACCTCACCAAAAAGCTGGAAGGTGCTCAACGTGCAGCAGCCAGATTTTAAATGATCACATGTATCCCAGGTTAGGTTTCACTGTACTCCATTGTTCAATTTGATGATCATACAGACTATAGATAGTCTTTTACATCATGCTGTAGTCTGTATCATTGCTCACTATTTCCAGCATGTACATGTATATGTACTTGTCAGTGGCCAGTGAGAGAGTGAGTTTGGCAGGTGAACTCATATACAGGGGTAAATGCGCTATTCCTACCCATTTACGCGTTAATCTATGCGTAAGAAACGCATAGTGAACAGTTAAATAACGAACGGTTAACGCCTAACGATTTTAAAGCGTTAATAAATGATTATACCAGAGATGTTGCGATGGGTGTGTCAGTTTCCGTTTCACACGGAATGTGCCTTAACTTAAAGCGCCTTTTGATTTACTTTTCAAGAAATGGCTAGGAAACGCGTTTAACGAAACGGATAATAAACGCGTAAAGTGGGTAGGAATAGTGTATTTACCACTGTATAATGCACGAGTCAGTAGTTCTCTGCATGGTTTTCACATGACACTAATGTTAACGTGCAATATATCTGCACCATGGATACTAATGGACATTCTGACTCCATTCTCCCATCTTTAAGGTTGATAAATAGAATGCATTAACTTCTGTTTGAGACTTTGATAAGTTAGTTCTCTACCTCATCCGACCAGCTGATCTTTTGTCTACTATAAGCTGATAAACATACCAAACTCCACCAGGGTTTCTTACTCTATTTACTGGCCACCCTGGTTACATATAGATTATACAAGTAACACACTGTCCCAAAATGAATGATTAAATACTCTACACTGGAATACATTTATATGATTAGAACCGTAACAACAAATTGAAACCTCATCCCTAATGATCTACAAGATACAACACCAACAGTCTATGCCTATCAATCACCAACACCTTACTAGAACCTGAAATATTAACTTTTTTATCACATAAACTCAAACTCAAAATACAACATGAACTAATTTCCCCCCAGAACTGTAAGATATTGGAGTAGCCTCACAGATAAAACAAATGAAACCTGGTTCCGAGGTTATATAAAAGTATGGAGTCGAGTCTGAAGTGGTTCTCAAGTATTGATCATCGTCACATTTGATCCTAGGCTCAAATCTGACCAAAGGACTCAAGTCAAATGCTTTATTACCATGGACCAAGATGTTCTGAAACACCAGCTGAGACCCGGATTGAACCCAGGTCGCCAGGTTCACATGCACGCTACCACGTCGCTATAAAAGCGTGCTTGCACAGCAAGGCCATTACAAGTGATAAACCTACACGTACACTGTGACATTTATAACTCCCCTGACAATTCCTGAATTTCTATGAATCCGGGTCAAATCCGGCCAAAACTAAATCGGGTCAGGTCAAATGGGCCAAATAATATGCTTCTTGGTCAAATCACCCCAATAATGCTAGGTCAAATGGGCCCTATATATATTGTAGATATAGCGGACATGTCCTTATTAATTGAATTTTATTTATTAGTTCAGTTTTTTAAGTTTGGAGAGAGAAACTATTGATAAGAGTTTCAAATTAGATATGGAAATTGCAGTATTCAGAGATAGTATTGGAAATTATCGTCACCTAGCCAAAAATTTACAAACACAGTTTGGATCCTGAGTAGACGCTGTGTTTTGTTTTAAATGTTGTCAGCTTCTTTTAATACTGCAGATCAAAAATATTTATATAGGCACTAATATCAAATAATACATACCGGTACCCTACATACAATGGGAGGGGGGGGGCAGGTCCGTCAATCAATTACACACTGTGACACTAAGGTAACAAGCCCCATCCCAGTGGAACTCAACTGAATATCTTAGGCAAATTTATAGATGCAATACAGTATTTTCGTTTTATTTATCCATCAGTTATCTATGATCTCTTAATTTGGTATATACATGTAACACTTTACTAATCAAGACAATGATCTCGAGCCTCCCAAATTCCAAATCAGTCTTTGTTCACGGCGTCTTATCAGTATCAAAACACTTCGAAAATAACAATTGAACTCAGGGCAACAAAAAGGTACAAAACACCCCGTTGAGGGCCCCGCGGTTGCCGATTGGTATGTATGAACTATCAAACACACCAAAACCCATGTTGATTTCACTTTTGCGAAGCACAAACAATGGATATTGTTTGCTTGCAACAAACAGCACATGAAACGTGTAACTTATGTATCGAAAAACAGTCATATTCAAATTCAAATAAAAGTTTCGTTTTCCCTTAACAAAACGCAAACAAGACATCGGCCACAGCATCTTGTGTCTCCAGATTTACTTCTGCCTGCATCACCTTCCACCTCTGCCAGACATCTTCTGTTAGTCGTATCGTATGAAATTTCTGCATACGAAGAAGTTATTGTTGTCTTTTTCTTTCTTTAGCAGCCAATCTCGCTGCAGCGCTGAGTACATGTCTACCACGAGGAGGGGCCATATTTGTTGTTATGGTCACTGATTCTCATTGGTTAACCAGTAACCACTTTGTTTTTACAAGAGTTGTCGTTCTTCCCATTCACAAGGTTAAACTCTTTTCTTGGTGTTAGCACAAAACAATTAAAAAAATATTAAAACGCGAATTTCTTAGATAAAGCCGCTTTCCGTGGAAGAACCACGTACTATGTAGTTCAAATGGGATCCCAAACAACCGTTTTAGGCAGGTTTCCCAAAAGCACAATGCGGCTTTAACCACCGCTAAATAAACAAATTCATCCGATTGGACACTTTTCAACGAAACTAAACGAATAGCAATAACATGTTTAAAATTGCATTGACTGTTTTTCTTTAATTGTAGATTCTTCTGTCTGTACGTGTGTCAAACAGCTTAGATCTTGATCAAAGGCCTTGTCACTCTGCGCCTAACATGACTCAAAATTCAAAATTATACATGTAAGGATATGTCATTGTATTCAGAACTGATGGTGAAATATTAATATGAGTCACGACAATACCTAATAAACGCTGAAACACTCAAACTGTAACAGTTTGCAATGACTGCATCAACCTTCGCAAACAATTTTATCAAAATCAATCAGTTCAATTTAATTAAAAATGTCAGACAATTTGGATTCAAATCCAAACGGTTGGCAAAATAATGTTATTCAAATTGGTTTTAACATGGTGTTAGTTGCATGGGAAGATATTTTTCAGCCCAAAGATTATTTCCTTTATAAAATGAGTTTGTTGAACCTTTGATAGGTCGGACGAATGCAAATTATATGCATTGTATTCAACACGTTCTTTTCGGTCGGTTATATGAAAGGACGCCATCTTTATTTTACGAAAATCCGGATATGGAACTTTCTGTCGCCTTTTAGAAAACTATAAGTCTCTAATCATGCTGATGCAAGCATGACATTTTCTTGCGTATTCCATCATACATCGGAGAAAACGTATTTTTTCCGGTTTAAACGCACATGAAATGCAAAAGTATTGCAATAAAAAGAAATATAGAGAAATTGTAAATACAGTGGAGAAAACGTTATTCTTAATAATAATTTCAGCGTAAACGCGTTTATTGGGAAAGAATAACGTTTTCTCTACTGTATCTACATGTGTGTGTTTTGTGCTTGTGTTTTGCTTGTGTTTAAACAGGCAGGAAGAAAGTACAACTGTACGTGTATCCACTGTAGTCTTTACCACTGAGATCAAAACTCTTTCACTGCCTATTTTTATCTTCTGCTTAACCCCTTTTAACGCCAAAATATCGTCTGCATTGGAAGTGTCGCCTACAATATTTTCAGCTTTTGGGCTGTTTTGACTTAAAAATGTCGATACGAGTGTTAAACAGTTTGGATCTTACTCAGATGCCGCGTTACGCGGCGTCTGATCAGGATCCAAATGTTTGCAAGGATGCCTTTCGACGCTATTGGCATTGATAAACCTTATAGTATAACAGTAATTTAGTACAAAAAAGAAACAATAAGGACTGGCAATACATACAGAGGAGAATCTGTTATTCTTTCCCGTTTAAACGCAAACGTACGCAAACGCAAAACACTACAATGTAGAAAATAACAATTTCTTGACAATTCTGACTATTGATATTTAGCTGAGTGGCAAACAGTTTGAAGCCTGATCAGACGCCGGGTTACCCGGCGTATGATCTGGCTCCAAACTGTTTGTATTGGAAATAATAGTTTTAGCGTAAACGCGTTTATTGGGAAAGAATAACGTTTTCTCCACTGTACATTTTCACTTACAGTGCTCCTCTCTATAACGGTCCCCTGAACAACGATTCCCTCCTTATAACAATACTTGTAGCTGTTGCCCAAAAAAGACAGGTATAATACGCTATTCCTACCCATATACGCGTTAATCTATGCGTAAGAAACGCATAGAGAACGGTTAACGAACGCTTAACGCCTAACGATCTTAACCCGTTTAAACGCGTTAATAAACGATTATACCAGAGATTTTGCGATTGGTGCTTCACTTATCCGTTTCACGCGGAGATTTCGGATCTTATCTACAGGCACTGACCACCCGCCTGTAACCAATCAATTAGAACAAGCTTTGATCACCCGCCTATACATGCCGCTCAGATATCGGGGGATTAACAGTGTATTGCCAATTAAAGATAGCAATGTTATCGGCGATACCACCTAATGTTCTGTAATACGCATGTCATAAAGCTGGATGTGGAAATCGCTGAAGCTAAGGGGTCCGTCGGCTAAGTGATGACCCTTTCATCCGGGCTCTTTTAAACGCGTAAAGAAACGCGTAAAGAAACGGCTAGGAAAGGCGTTTAACGAAACGGATAATAAACGCATAGTGAACGGTTAACGAACGCGTAAGAAAAGAGTAGAGTGGGTAGGAATAGCGTATTTACCACTGTAACCTTTTCTCGTCTTCAGTACCGTCTGCTTAAAATTGTCGTCTGCTGTATTTCTCAAAGTCGCATATTTGGACATTTTAAAGAAAAAACATAATGGCGAGTGAAACTCAGCTTGAATCCAGATCAGACACCCCATACGCGGCGAATGATCTGGGTCCAAGCTGTTTGCAAATGGAAGTCATTGTCTCTCCCTATTACAACTCCCTCCGAAAACACACACACAACCGTTGTCTCCCATACGTGTTTTTGCAGAGAAGGAACATTGTATAAATATAAATAAGAATACACGTTTGTGTAAACGGAAAACATAATAACATTTTCTACGCTGTAGTTCAGACATCTTTGCTGTTTGATATACCATCTAGGTCTAACTGATGTATTGCTTAACATTGCAGTCCAATGGCGTATGTGACGAGTTTTGATCCGAATTTGACACCGAACAACTCGACGACTGATCATGAAATTGTTTGATATAGTCAGATAGAGGCATTGTCCATCATCAACGTAAGCTGTAAAATCCAGTTATAAGGAAAATCGTCCATTTTGAATAGTCTATGTCAAAATAAGGTCAAGGTCAAATTCAAGTTTGGCTGATATCGAAGTATTGGTAAACGTCCCGGGCAAAAGCTGTATAAGTATCAACAACATTTTGTCAGTCGTGTTGAGGCTAGACGAAAATTTGGAATCTAGTTAACCTAGAAATAACCTATTTATTATAGCCCCAGTCCAAATCAGGTCAAGGTCAATGTCAAGTTGTGATTGGATGATGGTGTTTGATTGTGAATAGTACAAGTGGCAACGTTTTGAAACTTCTTACGATTTAGTTTGATTAAGTAGCAAACAGATTCGGGCCTGATCAGACAACGTTACAGTGGATAAAATGTTATTCTTTCCCACTAATAAGCGCGTTTACGCTAAAACTATTATTTGCAGTGCAAACAGTTTGGTAACCCGGCGTCTGATCAGGCTCCAAGCTGTTTGCTACCAAGATAAACATGAATTATCAGAACTGTCCAAAAGTTGCACTTTGTGACGAGTTTAGATCCGAATTTGACACCGAACAACTCGACGACTGATCATGAAATTGTTTGATATAGTCAGATAGAGGCATTGTCCATCATCAACGTAAGCTGTAAAATCCAGTTATAAGGAAAATCGTCCATTTTGAATAGTCTATGTCAAAATAAGGTCAAGGTCAAATTCAAGTTTGGCTGATATCGAAGTATTGGTAAACGTCCCGGGCAAAAGCTGTATAAGTATCAACAACATTTTGTCAGTCGTGTTGAGGCTAGACGAAACTTTGGAATCTAGTTAACCTAGAAATAACCTATTTATTATAGCCCCAGTCCAAATCAGGTCAAGGTCAATGTCAAGTTGTGATTGGATGATGGTGTTTGATTGTGAATAGTACAAGTGGCAACGTTTTGAAACTTCTTACGATTTAGTTTGATTAAGTAGCAAACAGATTCGGGCCTGATCAGACAACGTTACAGTGGATAAAACGTTATTCTTTCCCACTAATAAGCGCGTTTACGCTAAAACTATTATTTGCAGTGCAAACAGTTTGGTAACCCGGCGTCTGATCAGGCTCCAAGCTGTTTGCTACCAAGATAAACATGAATTATCAGAGCTGTCCAAAAGTTGCACTTTTCTTCGTTTTAGTGCCTTGCGTTGCGTTTAAACGGGAAAGAATAACGTTTTCTCCACTGTACAGTGGAGAATCTGTTATTCTTTCCCGTTTATGCTTACGCATGCGGAAACGAAACGCAAACGAAACGCAAACGAAACGATAAACGATAAACGCGTTTTGCATTTATAAGTGAGTTTTGCGTTTATAAATGCGTTTATAAGCGGATTTTTGCGTTTCATTCGGCATACCTTTGTTTTTATCGAGACCGATCAATTATACGAATTAAAATAAATCCGAAAGGTATTTAAATAATTATACTAGGTTTATAGTACCCTTCTTATGCCTACATGTACATGTATGCCTAGATAAAACTGTGAGTGTATACAGTATGACAGAGTGTATAGATTGCCAGAGGCCTTGGGCGGACAATGCCTGCTGTGTACACGTCCGGCTTTACTATCTCCCATATATGGTCATGCTGATGCAGTCACCAATAATTGACATTTTAGTCATGCTTAGTAACTCGGCGTCTGAACTGGGTGGAATCATTTATGTAGAACAGGACCTGAGTAACTTTGCGTATGATATTGATCCAAGCATTGGTTCATATCAAATGATTAGTAAGTCGGCGTCTGATCTGGCTCCAATCAATGATACTGTTTGAAAGTCTTCCCGTCTGAAAATTGCGTCACGTATGCAGTTTGTCAAGATCAAATAAATACTGTTCTTCATCTACGCAAACGCATTTTCTCAATATCGCTCAATTTTTATGTGACCTTTGAAAACATTTTTCTATGTACATGTAGATGAGACGCCGATAAGTTCGCCATCTAATCACGGAGCAATCTGTGATTTCTCCATGATCTAATCAAGATCTAAACTGATGTACGTTATAGAACGAATTAATATTTTGATTAAAACCCAGACAGTTTGTTCTATAATGCTGAGTGACTCGGCGTTCCAACGAGATCTTAACTGTTAAATTTTATTAGATTAATTAAAATCATATTGATTTCTATTCAAACGGTTTGAATCTATTTCAATTACTTTGGGGGAGTTAGGGGTAAAATAAGTAAAATGTTTTACATCAGGAATACATCAGGATCCAAACTGACAGCTTTGATAAAGTCAAATTAGATCTACTTTATATGATAGATTTACACTAGTGTGGCCATTTCTTGTGAAAGTAACCTGACCATAAAAATGACAATTTTGGTGGCGGACTATAAATTGTAAAATTGCCCCCAACAGACTCGCACCCCTAATTAGGATTATGTTTACTTTGATAAGCCGAAGTTTTATTACCCCATAGCCGGTTGATGACGCAACGAGATGTCGGGTAGTTACACCACAGAATTATATTATACAAGAATTCCGTGGTTACACGATGGGCAATTATTATATTGCTGTTTTTGACCATGTACAGTTATACTTTACAGATAGATAAAATCCTTCATATTAACAGCTCATCTAAATGTTATGTGACTTAATGATTCTTTTGAATATTTTGACTCGACACTGGAATAACGTCTGAACTTATCAGGTATGCGTTTAGATGATTTTATGATAATTTTAGATTAGTTTTGTTATACCCTATCATTATATAAACTCCAAAAAGAATGGACCTAACAGGGTCTACACACAGGTGCCAGACGCATGCTTTGACCAAATATGCACCTCAAAACACAAATAAAAGGCATAAAACCATAAAAACGTCCTTTTCTATGACCAAACACCATATTCTGACCAAAAGCTCATTTTTCAAAAAAAAATTTTTTTTTATATTATATACCTTAGAAAGGTGTCCAACTCCCACGGCAAATGTGCTTCGTGAAACGCACGGATTTTATGCCGAGTCTTGTTGCGCAATCAATTCTCGATCGATTGTGAATACAAAGATACCATCGCATGCAGAAAACCCTATGGTATACGATATAATTCCATATAAGATCAATTTCCATCGAAAACAAGCCCATCCGACTCTCGGAAGTCGCAACTTATCCAGGTCAAACAAGTCTCTACCGTCACATACACAGTACTTTTACCGCAGGGGTCTTATCTTTACACCTTAAATCTACGACATGCACTCCGTGTCCTCTTTATTTCGATCTAAAATGCATGACAAATGCATTTAAAAGAATTAACTTACCATATATGTCAAAGCAAAACTACTCTACATTATCGCGCAACGGCCGGTGTTTCAATTTAAATCGCACTGGCCATCTGCTTTCCGTGACCCGGAGGTAGAAAAACGTCAACATGGACTGGTGCCCTTTTACGATAATGCAGAGTAGTTTGGCTGTGTCATGTATGGTAAGTTTCTTCTTTTAAATGTATTTATCGAAATATGGAGGACACTGATTGCATGTCGTAGATTTAAGGTGTAAAGATAAGACGCCAGCGGTAAAAAGTACTGTGTATGTGACGGTAGAGACTTGTTTGACCTGGATAAGTTGCGACTTCCGAGAGTCGGATGGGCTTGTTTTCGATGGAAATTGATCTTATATGGAATTATATCGTATACCATAGGGTTGTCTGCATGCGATGGTATCTTTGTATTCACAATCGATCGAGAATTGATTGCGCAACAAGACTCGGCATAAAATCCGTGCGTTTCACGAAGCACATTTGCCGTGGGAGTTGGACACCTTTCTAAGGTATATAATATAAAAAAAAAATTTTTTTTGAAAAATGAGCTTTTGGTCAGAATATGGTGTTTGGTCATAGAAAAGGACGTTTTTATGGTTTTATGCCTTTTATTTGTGTTTTGAGGTGCATATTTGGTCAAAGCATGCGTCTGGCACCTGTGGGTCTACACTGTTTCAATTCCATGTATAGAATTTAGTACAAATGTGTGAGTGTAACAACATATTTGTAAAAAATCAGAATGTGCAAAATTTGATCATAATAACTCGGCATCTGTTCTGGATCCAAACATTGATGCGAATCAGATGCCCAGTAATTTAACAACTGATCTGAATCCAAGCAATTAACAAATATTTCGGTTGGAACAAAACGCACCACCATATTTTTAAACGAAACGCAGATCGTCTAATTTAACGATCGAATGAGATAAAACTCTTTAAAAAACACAATTCGCACAACTTGTAACACGTCTGTAAATGATGCAGGTTTTAATGCTCATATATCTATTTTGGAGGTGAAAAATGCCATCAGTTCAGTAAATAAGGGAAAGGCAAGTGGCATTGACAACATTCCAGTTGAAGTACTTAGAAATGATACATCACTCTCTTTCCTATATATATTGTTTAATATATGTTTTGATAATGGTATTCTTCCGTCGTTGTGGAACAAGTGCATTATTAATCCCATACCTAAGTCTTCTACATTGGACCGAAGGGACCCGCTGTCTTATAGGGGTATTTCACTAGCCCCGGCTATGTATAAAATTTATTGTTCCATTATAAACAGTAGATTAAGTGTGTGGTCAGAGGTAAACGGGTTAGTGTCAGATGAACAAAATGGGTTCAGAAAAGGCCGTAGTACAACTGACCATATACTTAATCTTACAAGTATAATTGATACAAGAAAAAAGTTGCGTAAATCCACTTTTTGCGCCTTTATCGATTTTAAAAAGGCATATGATACCATTAACAGACATATTTTATGGAAACGTTTAGTTGATTTAGGGATAACAGGAAAAATGATGCATGCATTACAGTCTTTATATGTTTCAGTGAAATCATGTATAAGAGTAAATAGTTTTTATACAGACTGGTTCGATGTAAAATGCGGCTTGAGACAGGGATGTATTCTTTCTCCTATTTTGTTTAATTTGTTTATCAATGATTTGTCTCTTTATCTGAAATCCTTAGATATTGGTGTAAGCTTAGGAGAAGAGAAGGTGTGCATAATGTTATATGCAGATGATATTGTTTTGATGGCAGAATCCGCTTATGATCTGCAGTTACTTCTAAATTCTTTAAGCGATTGGTGTGTCTTGAATGACATGACTGTTAATAATTCTAAGAGCAATGTTGTTCATTTTAGACCAAAATCTGAGATGTGTACACAGTTTAACTTCATGTATGGTACTAACTCTATTGACATTGTTGATAGATATACTTATTTAGGGGTTGTTTTACAGGAAAATTTAGATTTCAATGTCACTGTTAAAGCGGTTGCTCAAAGTGCCGGTCGGGCGTTGGGCCTGTTAATAGCAAAATGCAAATCCATTGGCGGTGTACCATATAACGTCTTTACTAAACTTTACGACTCTATCGTGTGGCCAGTTATCAATTACAGTGCTGCTATATGGGGTTTTAAAGCATATTCATGTATCGAGAGCGTTCACAATAGAGCAATGCGATTTTTCCTTGGAGTCGGGAAGTATTCACCATGTGATGGAATATCCGGGGATATGGGTTGGAAACCTCCAATTGTCCGTCAATGGAAGTGCATTTCTTTATATTGGTCAAAACTTTCATGTATGAATAATACAAGGGTCAATAAAAGAATGGCACTCTGGGCTTATGATAAGGCTAGTAACTCTTGTAAAAACTGGTTTTTTAATGTAAAGAAGTATTACGATGCTAATGAATTTTCTATGTTTACTAGTTTAACCAACCCTATTTCTCGTTCTTTTGCAAACGAGGTTGAGATTCGGACATTTAATGTCCATATCAACAGCTGGTCAAACAGGATAAACAATAGTGTGGGTCCTTCTGGCCGTGGTCGTAATAAACTAAGAGTTTATAAATCTTTTAAAACGGATTTTTACGCCGAACATTATTGTAAAATTATATTGCCACCCCGACATCGTTCGGCCTTTTGTAAATTCCGATTAGGGGTCGCCCCTATTAGAATTGAAACTGGTCGTTACGAGGGTCTGCCAGAAGGTTCTAGAATTTGTCCCTTTTGTGACACAAATACCATCGAGAATGAAGTACATGTATTATTGAATTGTCCCATGTATAATAATATAAGACAAGACCTTCTTTCAAGAGCTCACGTTTTAAGCCCCATGTTTCATTCTCTATGTGATATGAATAAGTTCTGCTTTCTGTTTTCTAACCCAGATATGGTCCGTACTTGTGCCAAAACCTGTTTTGCCATTCTTCAACACCGGCAGTTTTTACAGTGTAAATGACGTTTTATAATGTAAATAATGTCAATTGGTTTTTTTGCAAACTGTCAGGAAATGACTATCTTTTTATGTGGTCTGTAATATCTTTGCTAATCCTGTTCACTTTGATCTGATCAAAGGAACATAAGTTTTCGTATAACCATTCTTTAAGTAGTGCACAGTAGTGCCAGTTTTTGTCTTTTAGTGTCTTAAAACTTGTTTTAGTGCAGTAATTTTAGATTCTGATTAGCATCGGTATTGCAGTTTTATCTTTAATCTTAGATATGTACAGTATATGTACAGTTACTCTTAAATGATAATTGTTACAATGTTTACTCATCTCTTATAACTCCAACTAGGAGTGGCATTATACATGTCTATAGTTTACTGTATTTGTGATTATATTTACAAACATGTATGTATAATGATGAGATGTAAATAAAGATTACTACTACTGTGTATATATAAAGCACTTTTAAAGTGCAAAAATGAGAAAATATCTTTCTTAACGTTGTTTAAACGCCCAAAATGCAATGTAAAACCATATTATGACTATTAACTTATAAGTGCGTTTAAACGCACTTACAAACGCGTTTGTAAGTTAATAGATAAAACGCGTTTCAAACGCCTTTCAAACGCGTTTAAAACGCATTAAGTGGGAAAGAATAACAGTTTCTCCACTGTACCTGGTGTCAATTCTGACTCTAAAATGTTTGCATTAGACAGACTGTTATCAGCTTATAAATGCGTTTATTAGGAAAATATGATTACGGTAGAGTTCTTCGACAAAATAACATTTACTCTACCATAATCAATAACTACAGGTACAGTGGAGAAAACGTTATTCTTTCCCATTTAAACGCAAACGATATGCAAACGCAAAGCACATAAACGTAGAAAAGTACAAGTTTTGGACAATTCTGACGAATTATGTTTATCTTAGTGGCAAACAGTTTGGAGCCTGATCATACCCGGCGTCTGATCTGGCTCCAAACTGTTTGTAATAGAAATAATAGTTTTAGCGTAAACGCGTTTTTTGGGAAAGAATAACGTTTTCTCCACTGTAACTCTGTAATGCAGATAAATATAATGAAAATGTCTCATACAAGAGGTATGTTCGTCCTTTATTTATGAAGTTCCAACTTTACAATACATATTACTTTTTCGTTTAGGTGACCACTGTGCACATGCAGGCTTTAGAATGTATATACATACTGTAACTATAGATGCCGGGGCATGACACTGTCCACTTCTCAAACAAATATACATTTTGGTTCAGCGGGGAAGAGGTTAGTCTTTCCTAACAGACTCGTTTATGGAATAAGTTTAGTAACCCGGCGCCTGAGCAGGCTCCATTCAGATTAAGATAAAACATGTAGATTAAAAGAACACAGTAGCCGTTTTCTACAATTGAAAGCATTGCGTATAGTCTCGTATACATGGGACGGAACATTGTTTTCTCCGATGTATGTTATTGACCTCCAATAGACTGTAGTATACTAAACCCTTCACTGCCAAGTCGTCATCAGCTTTAAACAACTGTCTGCTTTTATGTCTCAAGTTTAAATTCTTGGTTCATGTTTGACTTGCGAAATATTGAAATGAGGGGTAAACAGACTGAGAGACGGGATCCAAACTGTTTGCAAGTACAGTGGAGAATGAGTTATTTTTTCCCAATAAACGCGTTTACGCTCAAACTATTATTTCCAGTGCAAACAGTTTGGAGCCAGATCAGACGCCGGGTAACCCGGCGTCTGATCAGGCTCCAAACTGTTTGCCACCATGATAAACATGAAATATCAGAATTGTCCAAAAGTTGTTCTTTTCTACGTTTTAGTGTTTTGCGTTTGCGTACGTTTGCGTTTAAACGGGAAAGAATAAGGTTTTCTCCACTGTAACTAGGGCCCGATCGATCACCAAGGCAAGACAGAGAAGGGGTTAATGAAACATGCTAATATGTACGACAACTGTTATTACCGTCTGTCAACTCCTAACACGTATTTCTTACATTTTCTTGATATATTATTTTCCCATGAAGGAAATGGAACATTGTGGATAAAAACTAACAATTTCATTTAAATGAAAAACATTGAACACAGTATACACGATTATATTGTAATTGTTACGAACAGTACTGGTATAAACATTTGGAGAAGTGATATGTGTGGTCTCGTTTCGATCCTGTTTTGTAATCGGTGCTTTTTTAAGAGAAATACACATCTGAATAGTGTTGTAGCATGTAGGAGATAATTCTTGCCAACGCAAACAATTAAAACAGCGCCTTCAAGGTTGAAACCATTGACTGCCTTACCTCGAGTGCATCATAGCTATTTGAAAACAGTATGGATCCTAATCAGACGCCGCGTTACGCGGCGTATGAACAGGATCAAAACTGTTTGACATTTCAATATTTCTTAAGTCAAAATTCCTAAACTTTTACTTTGAGAAATTACAACATACTACAGTGGAGAAAACGTTATTCTTTCCCAATAAACGCGTTTACGCTAAAACTATTATTTGCAGTGCAAACAGTTTGGAGCCAGATCAGACGCCGGGTAACCCGGCGTCTGATCCTGCTCCAAACTATTTGCCACCAAGGTAAACATGAAATATCAGAATTGTCCAAAAGTTGTCCTTTTCTACGTTTTAGCGCTTTGCGTTTGCGTACGTTTGCGTTTAAACGGGAAAAAATAACAGATTCTCCACTGTACTAACATTGTATAAAACTGATGATAATTAATCATGGAGTGAAAGGGTTAAAGGTACGCAGATACATAAAATGTAACTTAGTGAAACGGTCACGCGATGTTACAGATTTACCAGTGACAAGACCTAAAGATTTAATGTGTTTAAGACATTTCGTTACGCCATTATCTTTTGTACTATTGTACAGTGGAGAATGTGTTATTATTTCCCAATAAACGCGTTAACGCTAAAACTAGTGTTTCCAGTGCAAACAGTTTGGAGCCAGATCAGACGCCGGGTAACCCGGCGTCTGATCAGGCTCCAAACTGTTTGCTACCAAGATAAAGATGAATTATCAGAATTGTCCAAAAGTTGTCATTTTCTACGTTTTAGTGTTTTGTGTTTGCGTACGTTTGCGTTTAAACGGGAAAGAATAACGTTTTCTCCACTGTATCTTTTGTACTATTGCACTATTGTATTTCACGTCAGATGAATCAACCCATCCTGCATACAATTTACACTGATAAGCCCAGTTATATAGCAATCGGAGAAAGAAATATTGTTGAGGGGCTTTATTCGTCACTGAACTACAATCATTTAGATCCTCGCCGCCATGGATTTGAATCTCGGCCTGATTTTTTCATATGGGATAGCCTTCGGACTGCCTTGCGGAATGTCTGTGGTCCTACCCGGTTGCCGATTTGTGCCAGAAACAGCGTTTGGTTATTCCTCCATCTGTAATTAGCTGGACGTCCCAACCATAATAAGACTAGTGATGACAAGGGATATAGAACCTGCGAGTACTTAACCTAGCAAATACACTAGTCGTCCCTGTTAAAAAAATAAACTAAATGGAAACGCAATGCAATGAAGAGTTGAAAATGACAATCCCTCAATAATTGTATTACAGTGGAGAATCTGTTATTCTTTCCCACTAAACGCGTTTACGCTAAAACTATTATTTGCAGTGCAAACAGTTTGGAGCCAGATCAGACGCCGGGTAACCCGGCGTCTGATCAGGCTCCAAACTGTTTGCCACCAAGATAAACATGAAATATCAGAATTGTCCTAAAGTTGTTCTTTTCTACGTTTTAGTGCTTTGCGTTTGCGTACGTTTGCGTTTAAACGGGAAAGAATAACAGATTCTCCACTGTAAATACTGAATTTATCTAACGGACAAACAATCTCGAGCCTGTCCACACGCCTGCTTACATGTACATAGCTTCTGGTAAAGCTACAAAATGTTCTAAATGGCCATAATTTGTAAGCAACTGCGAGTTTGTGCTTAAACAATGAAGTCACCTGCAAACAGTTTTGGGCCCGATCAGACGCCGGGTAAATCGGAGTCTGATCAGGCTCCAGAGTTGTCACTTAGATGAAAGTAATCGTTAGAAATTTCAAACTGTTGTTACCGTCTATATTACATTGTTGTGCATGTGCATTTCGTTTGCGATTTTAAATACGGGAAAGAATAAAGTATTTCCTTTGTACAGTGGAGAATCTGTTATTCTTTCCCGTTTAAACGCAACGAAACGCAAACGCAAAACACGTAAATGTAGAAAATTACAGCTTTTGGATAATTCTGACAATTCATGTTTATTTTAGCGGCAAACAGTTTGAAGCCTGATCAGACGCCGGGTTACCCGGCGTCTGATCTGGCTCCAAACTGTTTGCAATAGATATACAGTGGAGAATCTGTTATTCTTTCCCAATAAACGCGTTTACGCTAAAACTATTATTTGCATCGCAAACAGTTTGGAGCCAGATCAGACGCCGGGTAACCCGGCGTCTGATCAGGCTCCAAACTGTTTGCCACCAAGATAAACATGAAATATCAGAATTGTCCAAAAGTTGTTCTTTTCTACGTTTTAGTGCTTTGCGTTTGCGTACGTTTGCGTTTAAACGGGAAAGAATAACAGATTCTCCACTGTAATAGTTTTAGAGTAAACGCGTTTATTGGGAAAGAATAACGTTTTCTCCACTGTAATTAGCGGTAACAATGTTTCCAGTGTATTGTATCCAGTACTTGTGGCAAGCCCGACACAAAATCGAATCCATTATTTAGTAGTATATAATTTAGTATAGATTGAACTTTACTATACAATGAATAAATGTACAGTATTTTAAACGTTTCACTTTAGATAGTTCTTGAAATAAACCCTTTACATGTATACCTGCCGAATGCGACTGGGCTAGTTTTAAACAAACATATTGGATCTAATTCAGAGGTCGCCTTAGACTTCGTCTGACCTTCTTCAAACCATTTTGACACTCCCAATTCAGGTTTCTTTAATTCAAAAAGGCATACATCTGAATTTACAAAATATGCATACGACAAATTCAAAGCAGACGATCGTACATGTACGGTAGGACGAGGGTTAAGAAAACAAATTTGCCGTAATTTCTACCGGCATTTCACAGACAACCAATTGTTCCTTAAATTCCATAAAATTTAATGAGAGCTCGAATTACGTGTACGTAATGAAGGGAATTAAGACAGTTTACTTTAATTACTTGCGCATAATGAAGGCAATTAGGACAGTTTTCTTTTAGTAGAATACATATAAGTTTTCCTTGTAGAGGACACAAATATACATACAGCGACGAAAACGTTATTTAGGAAATTAACTGATTTTTTTCGGCGTTCAAGCGAAATGAACGACAGAAAATTTCGGCAAATACCATGAATCGCGGCGTCTGATCAGGAGCCAGACTGTTTGACACTCTTATCGATATTTAATAAGTCAGACAACCTTAAATCTAACTTTGAAACGTGTCTTGCAGACAACAATACTGAAGCAAACAATAGTAGGGGTGAAAGGGGTAAAACCTCCGGAATAATTTGATCATGAAAGGGTTTAACGAAACTCAAACCAAATGAAATTCAATGCAGAAAATAGCTACAGTGGAGAATGTGTTATTCTTTCCCAATAAACGCGTTTACGCTAAAACTTTTATTTCCAGTGCAAACAGTTTGGAGCCAGATCAGACGCCGGGTAACCCGGCGTCTGATCAGGCTCCAAACTGTTTGTCACCATGATAAACATGAACTATCAGAAGTGTGCAAAAGTTGTTCTATTCTACGTTTTAGTGCTTTGCGTTTGCGTACGTTTGCGTTTAAACGGGAAAGAATAACAGATTCTCCACTGTACTGTCTGAAAATAATAACATTTATCCAGTGTCTGATCTAGCTTCAAACTGTTTGCAACAGACATAATAGTTTAGCATAAACGCGTTATTCCTTTCACCGCAAAAATATCGTGAGATACATGTATTCACCCCTTCATCGTTTCATTGTCGTCTGCTTCAATTTTATTGCCTGCAATGTCGTTTAAAAGTTAAAAAATAGAGCAGTATGACTGTGAACATTTCGAAACGAGTGTCAAACAGTTGGGATCCTGATAAGGATCCAAACTGTTTCCAAACGCGCTTTTAAGCGTCATTGAGAGCGAAAGGGTTGACTAAAAAAACTACATTGGGGTGTCATAAGTCTTCTTTCACAGGAAAACAATTTCAAACCAGTTCAGACGCCGGGTTCAATACTCGACCTCTGATCTGGTGTTAAACTGTTAAATGGGAAATGACAATTTGAGCGATAATTGGTGCGTTAATTGGGAAAGAATATCGTATTCGCAACTATATGATCAGGCAGATTCTTTTTGCAACTCTGATATAATTAAATGGTACAAAATTTAATAAAAGGCAAAGTCATTTTCTATATTCTATAACCTTGCATTTGCGTTTTCTTTCGTTTAAACGGAAAACGATGATAAAAAACCGTCTTCCGCACTGTAGTTAAAAATGCAAATACAAAAGATAGTATTTCAATTCCGTTGACACATGTTAATGGTTTTCCCGTCAAAAAGTGGATAATTATTTTTCAAGACGATTCCAAAAACCATTAAAATTATTCATTCGCTCTTAATGAAGTAACATTTATTGCTTCGCTTCTTGGCTAAAATCCATCTCCCTGTCAATATAAACGACTTCATCCCCTTCACGTCCTTACCCCGAGTACGATGGTAATTTGCAAACAGTTTGTATCCTGGTTAGACTCCGGATTACGCAGCGTCTGATCAGGATACAAATTGTTTGATGCTCATTATAATACTAGTATTGTTTTCGTCAGCTTTCCTATATTTTAAATTTAAGAAATAGAAGCAGACGACACTTAGTTCAAGCAGATGACGTCATGGTAATGAAGGGGTTACAGTGGAGACTCTGTTATTCTTTCCCACTAAACGAGTTTACGCTAAAACTATTATTTGCAGTGCAAACAGTTTGGAACCAGATCAGACGCCGGGTAACCCGGCGTCTGATCAGGCTCCAAACTGTTTGCCACCAAGATAAACAAGAATTATCAGAATTGTCCAACAGTTGTTCTTTTCTACGTTTTAGTACTTTGCGTTTGCGTACGTTTGCGTTTAAACGGGAAAGAATAACAGATTCTCCACTGTAACTCAAGCACGGTAATCTGACCTCTTCAATCCAGTTCGCTGCTTCAGACTGACTATATCTGAACAGTTACTAGTAAGCACAAAATTTATATATTGTCTGAACTACCAATATGTTTCTTTCTAACCTTCTTGCTGCTACGGGTGGGTGTGTGATACATGTAACTCTACCTTGGCGTCTCATCTGGGTCCAAACTGTGTTAGGGGCCTCCGTTGCCTAGTGGTAGTCACTGTGACTTACATCACTAAGCTCCTCGCCGCTGTGAGTTCGAAGCCCAGTAGGGTCGTTCGGATTTTTCATGTGGGGAAGCCTTCCAGCTGGCTTGCGGAAGGTCGGTGGTTCTACCCAGTTGCCGATTTGTGCCTGAAACAGTGCATAAAGGACTTCTGGGGTCTTCCTCCACCTAAAATTAGCTGGACGTCGCGATATGACTGAAATACTGTTGAAAGCGACGTAAAATCAAAACAAATAAAAAAACTGTATTAGAATTGTGCCAAAGCGATAGTCCACTCGTATATCGATAATTTCTTATCTGACGTAAGTTACTTGAATTGTCAATAATAGCGAATCTACGTCTTCTTACAGTGCAGAATAATAGAATCTCGCTTTTCAGGGGTGCTAGACAACATTTTGTTACTATAAATACAGAACTGAACCCTATTAAATTAACACTTTTTGCGATTCGCTTGCAATTCGATGGCAATTCGCTTGCAATTCGATGGCAATTCGCTTGCGATTCAAAATAGTAACTTTTCCCTCGGGTAAGTTTTCTTGAATAGTGTATCATAATCTCACAAATATTCGCAAATATGCTTCCGTTATTTTTTCGATTCCATTTTAGTTAAAAACGCTTCGAAAAATTCGCGTACACATATTCAAGCGTAGAATTTGTTTTTTGAAGCACCCGATTCGATGGCAATTCGATGGCAATTCGCTTCCGATTATCAATTTAATTTAATAAGGTTCAGTACTGTAGCCATACAGTAAACTTTGCCTGGAACGGTATCCTTCCGCCCCAAGGGAAAGGGAGGTAAATCTTACAGAAATACCCTAAAGCTTAAAATGGACCATAAGCTACGTTCACAGAGAGAAATGAAACCGAGAATTGTATTGTAGACTCTACACTTGTCTGTGGCTTACGACAATTCAATGATGCGATGTTTAAACAGTGATTTATGTTTTTTTTATTGTTTCACATGATCGAGTATACGCGTAAGGTCACGTTCTAACGTGACGTCATATACGTCGGTTGTTGTAATGACTTGAAAGTAGAACGTATATATACAGGAATAAATGGTCGTTTTGATAACTTTTACTGTACAAAATCTCTTGGATTCAATAAAACCGATTATTTTTCTGAGTTGTGATCTTGCACCCCTGAAAAGCGAGAAAACGTTATTCTTTCCAAACAAATGCCTTTATACCAGTATTTCCATTGCAAACAGTTTGGAGCCAGATCAGACGCCGGGTAGCCCGGCGTCTGATCTGGCTCGAAACCGTTTGCCACTTACAGTGGTAAATACGCTATTCCTACCCATTTACGCGTTTATCTATGCGTAAGAAACGCATAGTGAACGGTTAACGAACGCTTAACGAACGGTTAACGAACGGTTAAGGCCTAACGATTTGAACGCGTTTAAACGCGTTAATAAACGAATATACCCAAGATGTTGCGATTTGGGCGTCCGTTGGGATCTTATCGATGATTGCCGTTTTCGAAAAATCCGAATGAAACGGGTTTATCAAAAACAAGAATCGATTTGTCACTGGAGCATTTTCGCGATAAAACTCATATTGTAATGCGATTTTTGAAAACATTTTCTGTAAATGAGACGCCTCTTACATGTATCAGGATCTAAACTGGTTTCGCTTATAGAATTTATATAAATATAGACAGTTTGGATTTCGATCATAATGCTGAGTGACTCGGCGTTTCATCAAGATTATTTCTGTTTGATATGTATTAGAATAATTCCTTCATGTTGATTTCTATTCAAACGATTTGAATCCAGATCAAACGCCTGGCTGTATAGATCGGCATAGCATCAGGATCCAAACTAATAAACCCAATTACTTTTCATAATAGTTAACACTATCGATTTAGATGTAGATGGGACGCCGAGTAGTTCGGTTCTTATGTTTTACAGCTAAGAATGAAGCATACGGTCTTGATTTTATTTTTACAGTTTGGCTCTAGATGAAATGCCGAGTTACGGGAGTCTAATCCATATTCAAACTATACAGATATCTTTTACTTTGATGAGAGAGTATAATAACTGACACATACTCGCATATACATGTATATTGGTATAAATAATCTGAATTGTCAAAGATATTTCTTTTTTCTACATTTCTTTGGCAATTGCGTTTGCGTTTTGTTTTCGTTTATACGGAAAAGAATAGCGTTATCTCCACTGTATTTCGCAGCAGAAAGATGAGCGGGAAAATCTAAACACTAAGATTATTGAGGGTGTTTAATACAGTCATATCATATTTCTTTAACCCCTTCAATGCCCGTGACGTCATCAATTCTAACAAATTATCGTCTGCTTTTATTTCTCAAATTTAAATTTTAGGTATTTTGACTTAAGAAATATTGAAATGAGTGTCAAACAGTTTGTATCCTGATCAGACGCCGCGTTACGCGGCGTCTGATCAGGATTCAAACTGTTTGCAAATAACTAATGTACTCGGGGTAAGGCAGTGAAGGAGTTAATACAGTATGCATGATAATACAAACAATGCTTTTGTTTGAGTATTTTCTCTTTGTTTCAGGGCTGCCATTTCTCCGGATATTTCCTAAATCTCCGGATATTTTCCCAGTACATGGTAGCTTAAAGGAGGCTGAAAGTAAAACAGAATGCGCCCTAAGGCGCATTCTGCTTTACTTACAGCCTGCTTTAAGAAGTCGCATGTCAACAAAACAAGAAAAAGGCTAAGGGGTAAAGGTACGATTCGTAAAATCGCACTTGAAAAATGCAAATTTGGAAATCTTAGGATTTTTCAGGTCAACTTATGGCAGCCCTGTTGTTTAGAAATTTAACATTTTTTTGTACAGTCTTTTTTAAGCAAATGTTTGTGTGCTAGTAAATTGGCTATCGCGTTGTTTATACTTGTAGGGCAGTGAAGCGGTTGGTTTCTTTAAAGGAACAAATAATTTACATGCGAATAGCACGCAGAGCTTGCATTTATTCCTGGATAAAAAGTATGGATGCTGTTTCTGTTACTGCTGTCACCAATAGTTACTCTAAACAAACCGCTTTTTTACTTTCGCTGCTGTGATTTCAAACTCGCGTCGTGATGTTTTAAAACATGTTCTTTCCATATTTATGGATTTTCCATAAGTATTACATGTAGTATGACTTCATTTGTTTCAAATAACTGTAGCTTTTGAAACACTGGTCAATTCGGTGTAACTCACTACCCCCTGAAACTTACAATTGGCAATTCTAGTTTGCAATAAAGACCGGTCCATTTTAAACTATCTTGTGTTGGACTTCGTAATAAATAGCAAAATGACAAAGTGAAGTCCCTGATCAGGGACTTCACTGTTTGCATAGGACAAGTGTACTCTTCACATGTACACTATTGATAAAGGGCACATATATGCGTCACTAGGACTCAATGAATTAACTAGTAATTGACTGCTGAAAATTCAAATGGACCACTTCTGTTCTCAGTTAGACCTAAACCATCCTTGATAAACTGTTTACATGTAACAGTTTATCACAAAATGACACACAGTTCAGATACTGGTCTGGGTCTACACAGTTTGCATCATACAAGTACTATCCATACACATACAATGCTTTTTCAAAGACGAGCATACTCGTTGCTAGGGTTGGTGTGTTAATGAGTTTGAGCCGGAGCTCCAGATAAGAGGGAGTAAACTGAACAACTCCCACATTTTCTCACTCAATACAGCATCAAACCTTTTGGTGTCCCTATTTATTAGACTCGTCTCGAAGAGACGATTCTAATGAGTAGAGACACCAAAGGGTTTAATGTAGAAATAAAGATTTTAGTTTTTGAAATACTCCCCTTATCTGGAGCTCTGGTTTGAGCGAAATATTCTTATCTTGTTTGCATGGTTTAATCGATACACACATCGTAACACTTTATTAACAATTACTTTCCGAATTATTTCCCTACATTAATAATTAATTAAGCCTTATCCGACCATAATATCGTCTGCTTAAAATTGTCGTCTGAATAAATGTCCAGTTTAGATTTAGATCCATTGAACTTTTAGTCATGAAAAATTAATGCCGATGGTGAAACAGTTTTGATTAAGATCAGACGCCGCGTTAGGCGGCGTCTGATCTGGATCAAAACTGTTTGCAAATTTAGTCAAGTTGTGATATGCAGGTTACATGAAAGGAATAAAACAACTGTTAATTAACCTTAATGTATTATATAAAGCACGTAAGCGAATTGTTACGACTATGTATATAGATTAGGTAGTACATGTATTTAATGATATACTTGATTGTACTCAAGCAGTATATATAATATACTTTATAAATGACGAGTATATACGACGCTCTGATCTGGACTTTCATTTCCTATGCCAGTGAATAGTACACTTATGCTATGCAAACAGTGAAAATCCAGATCAGAGCGACCTATACCCGTGATGAGTACACTTATGATACATGTATGCAAATAGTACAAATCCAGATCAGAGCGACGTATATATACTCGTCATTAATTTACAAATAGTGTGCCTGTGAAATGTATAATTGACCTATGCAAACAGTGTACACCATGAGTAGAGGCCATTGACTAGGGTCTGCGCTGTTTATCATTTTGCAATATATCGTTAAAGTCAACAAATGGACAATCGGGGTGGGTACATGTAACAAGACTTAGTACATGTACAGTGGAGAATCTGTTATTCTTTCCCGTTTAAACGCAAACGTACGCAAACGCAAAGCACTAAAACGTAGAAAAGAACAACTTTTGGACAATTCTGATATTTCATGTTTTATCTTGGTGGCAAACAGTTTGAAGCCTGATCAGACACCGGGTTACCCGGCGTCTGATCTGGCTACAAACTGTTTGCACTGCAAAAAATAGTTTTAGCGTAAACGCGTTTATTGGGAAAGAATAACAGATTCTCCACTGTATATGTGGTGAATGATTAAACACTACAAAATACAGGTAAAACAAGAAAGCCGCTGTAAAGAAGATATACGGTTAAAGTAGAAATCGAAAGTTTCTTCATTTGATCGCGCGTGATGTAGACTACATGGTTAATCGAAACCGAAAGTAGCGCTTAACACATTAACTGTACTAACCCTTTCACTCTCAACGAATCATAAAGCGCATTTGCAAACAATTTGGACCCTGATCAGACGCCGCATAACTGTTTGCCACTTCCATGGTTTAAAATTACGTCAGTTACACTGCCTCACATCTGACTTTAACCCTTTCCCCATTAGAAGCGCCTTTTAGCGGATATGATTTATTCATCCGCTGAAGAAAATAGTTCCAATTTAATCAGTAATGAATATGTATTATAGGGAATGTTTTCTATTTTATAGCACATGATAGTTTAAAGCAGGCTGAAAGTAAAGCAGAATGCGCCCCAAGGCGCATTCTGTTTTACTTTCAACCTGCTTTAAGTAGTCACCTATCTTAAGTACTAGAAATAGGATATCAGGTAAAGGGTTAAACCAATAGTGCAGACAATCAATATTGAAGCTGATTACAATTAATATGGCGATGAAGGGGTTAAAACCTCACGACACAATTGACACTTCCCATTTACAGTGGAGAAAACGTTATTCTTTCCCGTTTAAACGCAAACGTACGCAAACGCAAAGCGCTAAAACGTAGAAAAGAACAACTTTTGGACAATTCTGATATTTCATGTTTATCATGGTGACAAACAGTTTGGAGCCTGATCAGACGCCGGGTTACTCTGCGTCTAATCTGGCTCCAAACTGTTTGCACTGCAAATAATAGTTTTAGCGTAAACGCGTTTATTGGGAAAGAATATCACATTCTCCACTGTAGTAATATCGTCTGCGTTGAAATTGACGTCTGCAAATAAAGAGTCTATGTACATTTGATATATTGACGCGGCGTCTGACCTGGGTCCAAACTGTTTGCAAATTTATATCAGTAAAGTCAATACTGGCAGCAGGATAAGGGTTAACTTGTAACTTAAGCTACACTGAACAACAGAGCTATTTTTAGATTTTAACCTTCCTTGTAAGATAAATATTGTATTGTGTAGTATTTGTAAAACTCAACCCTGATATGTTTAATACTCTTACAAAGCGCGGCATACAACTACGTGTACAGTGGAGAATGTGTTATTCTTTCCCAATAAACGCGTTTACGCTAAAACTATTATTTCCAGTGCAAACAGTTTGGAGTCAGATCAGACGCCGGGTAACCCGGCGTCTGATCAGGCTCCAAACTGTTTGCCACCATGATAAACATGAAATATCAGAATTGTCCAAAAGTTGTTCTTTTCTACGTGTTAGTACTTTGCGTTTGCGTACGTTTGCGTTTAAAGGGGAAAGAATAACATATTCTCCACTGTACAAAGCGCGGCATACAACTACGTGTAACTGGTATGTTAAAGCGGCTTGGATCTAAACATAATTATGTTGAGTAATTGGTATATTAATATACTTCCAGACGGTTTGAAACTAGTGGTTTACACAATATGTGTAGCTATTTGATGTGAATAAAAAAGGCATATGAACGTTAAATTGCAGTGCATATTCTCATGCAAAACCGCTGTCCGTATCA
The DNA here is from genome assembly GCA_922989275.2 of Gari tellinella. NCBI lineage: Eukaryota > Metazoa > Mollusca > Bivalvia > Cardiida > Psammobiidae > Gari > Gari tellinella. The sequence goes on from OV277871.1 coordinate 39,344,105, forward strand.
ATACTGGGTGTGCATGTGGATTACTGATAAAGGATTATTTATGATAAAGAGACCAAGAAGAAGATCTAGTGGCCATTACATAACCTGGGAACTATTTTTGTTTAATTCAATTGTGATGACTTTGAAAGCAAAGTATGTTCGATTGCAACTGATATCGGGAAGTAATCTTTACTGTTGGAAAATGAGTTAGAACAATCGGGTATGGCATTGCATACATGTGAAAGAAATCAATATTGACATAAACAAGGATGTATGTGACCATTTATTTGTACCTGTCAGTATGCGGCGTTGATACTGAACACAGATTCACATACACTGTCTAGAGGAATGCGGCTAAAACGTGTTATTTATTTTGTGTTGATCATGGGGTTCATCATTTGGATCGTGCTTCACATTATCATGGCATTGAAGTGGACCACCGTTCCTACACACAAAAGGTCACATTCTTTTAGACATAATGTTACTAAACCAACTGTCAGATATCCGAAGGTTCAAATATCACAATCCCTTCGGAAAGCTATGCATGTACATATACTAAAACATGCAAAACAAAATGGTAGAATACGTGCGAAAATTGGCCACTGTCACTGGAAAGACAATGTTGTAGATCTTATGAATGAATCTCATATTGTAAGAGAATCGTCAGATAAACTAAAGGGGTTCGATTGGAAAAAAGAACCTTTAGGGTCGTTGGTGAGTAACGGTCCTGTTAAACATTGCAATGGTTCTATTAGAAAATATGACGATTTTGCGCTTATCGATAATGTAGTTATAAATCCAGCCCAGCGAGAAAGGCTATCTGATCTAGCCAAAGGTGGCGAACATTTGTTTGAAGTTCCAATGCAAGCTATTGACCGGGAAGTTTACAATCTCAAGAAAGGATTCTATGAAGTTTCTTGCGACCAGGAATATATCGAATTAGGCATTAACAAATCAAACACAATGCGTTTAATAAGTGTTCGAAATGATACGGAGAACAAATCTGTGAAATTTGCAAAAAACATTGGAAATTATACCATTGCAATAGCACGGCGTGATTATGCAAATTTCTGGAACCATGTGTGCGAACTTTATGGTGTTTATCTTATGATGCTCATATTCGGCCTGAAACCTGAGCATGTACATATTCTGTTTCTCGATGGTCACCCAGAAAGTTTGCTCGACAGAAACTGGGAATATTTATTTGGTACGCCATTGCGCATCGGTCAATATGAGGACAAAATACCATTCGATCACCTCATAGTCGGCCTGCCTTATAAAAAGACCCCAATGTCCCGCTGGCAGAATGACACCTGCCCGTATCTAGAAGAATTCAGGGAGTTTGTACTTAGTCAGTTTTATGTGAATCCGTCAGGGAAAACGCTTAATTGCAAGCAATTAACTGTCACAATCTTATTACGAAGAAACCACGTGTACCATCCGCGTAACCTTGAAGGTAACGTCGAGAGGAAGATATTCAACGAGAATGACATAATGGAGGTATTTCTGACACGCCTCGAGGGGATTTGTATGCAAACGTTCTTGATTGAAAGTTTACCAATGGCAGCACAGCTAGAGATAATTAGTGAAACTGATATACTGGTAGGAATGCACGGTGCGGGTTTGACACACTCGCTGTTCCTTCCGAAACATGCCGCCGTTCTAGAATTGTTTCCTTACCACTGGAGGTTACACAGAAAATGGGCTGTAATGTTTGAGAAATTAGCAAAATGGAGGGGACTAATGTATGGATCATGGGAAAATACAGAACCTGGGGTGGAAATCGGGGATCAAACCATCATAAATCCGGAAGAAATATTTGAAGAAACAATAAAACTGCTACATAGAATATGTCCAAGTTATAAGCGAAATAACTCTTAATCATTGACATGCTACTTGACGGCTTTTAAATAACTGCAATGGCATTGTATCGAATTGTCAGAATTTGAAAAAAGTTGAAGTTGTTTTAATCTTAGTCTCAAAATGTCAATTTCCTCTGATTTTACTAAAAACCGTTTGAAACGAATACGCATTTGGAGGGAGAAACAAAAGTGCTAAACCATATACCGTATTGACCCTTACTATTGGGACAGAGTGCAACCAGTGTAGACTCCTAAGGGAGTTTTCAGATACTTAGTGCCATTCAGTTTGTACCTTTTGGATGAATAAATGTGGGATGAAAAAATTTGATCAAATCTCATGATAATTAAGCCGTTGCACAGGGTGTCCTAAATTTTACGATTTTTTACGGAAAATCATGTCTTGCTTAAAGGTATTGTTTGCAGCAATCCATAAATCATTCGTCTGCTATAGTCTCGCCTGCTGCACGGTTGTCGTCTGTCATTGTTTTTAATTTGACAGTTAAAGCAATCTTCCATGCAGCGGAAGAAACCATAATGCGAGGGCCATGAAATTAAGATCCTGATCAGATGGAGTGTTGTGCAGCTTCTGAACTTGATCCAAAGCATTTGCACATTATATTACAGTTACGACTAGCATGCGAAGAGGTAACCCCGATCGTTTGAATAATCCAGATCAGATGCCGCGTATCCAAGCTGTTTCTCAATTATATTAATTTTTCTTCAGTTTAAAAAACCTATTTTGATGGTTTTTTTCGCAGACGATATATTTGAAGCAGACGACAATTTATCATGATAAGTGTTAAAACCTTTGGATTCTGATCAGACCCCGAGTTGTATTGTGCTACATTTAGGTGCAAATTGTTTACAAAATCATTCCTGTCTTGTCGCATTAACCAGACAGTAGGACACTTGAAATCAAATTGATGACACCTCTGCAACAAAATCGTCTGCTTTAGATTGTTGCGACAACAACTGCTTACTTAAAAGGTTATCAGTTTTTTTAATTCTTAAAACCTAGTGTTACAACTGTAAGGGATTGGTCAATGCGCTAATTTTGTTAACACATATCAAACCGCTTGTATAAGAAAATATCGGGTATTGTATCAGAAACCCAGATAAGAGCGTGTAAACATGTCTCCATCAAACTCACTGTTGTGACTACTCATTGAAATAGAAAAACGTCACTAATGAGTTGTTTCGCCATAAGATTTGGTGCAGGCATATCACGTTTAGGTTTTGAAATACAGTAAAACCCCTCTATTACGACCACTAAAACAAAGGCTAATTGGTTGTATAAACGACAGGTGACAGCTTTAAAGCAAGGTGACAGTAAAACAGAAAGCTCCTACGGGAGCTTTCTGTTTACTGCCACCTTGCTTTAAGCAGTCACCTGTTGTAAACACCTAGTAATGAACATAATTTTGTAGTCGTAATAGAGAGGTTCTACTGTACTTCCATATTCTTTTATATTTAGTGGGTACATGTAATACGTTATTCGTCCAAATGAATGCGATTTTGTTGCTAAAACCGTTTATATCCAATGTAAACAGCTTGGAGCCAGATCAGACGCAAGGTAATCAGACGTCTGATCAGGTTAAAAACTATATGACACTCAGACAATAAAGCAATCGATTCATATTTCAAGATCTCCCCTGTATGATATAATATAAATAGAATACTGTATATAACTTATTGTTATACACTGTAACAGCACAATGGCTGGTCCGGACATTCTATGAGTATTAGTAACAAAGTTTTTATCAGCACTAGATACGATGTTCGTTTGACTATTGACTGTATAACGATCAGGAAAAGAATATTGAATTCTGTTTAAAATGCTATTTTGCATTATAACAGCTATATATTTCGAAAATCTAGGCCTGTTGCACAGTAAAATGTCCACAACTAGCCTTACATTGACACTTTTTTTTAACTTCATCTGAAAAATACTGGTTTATATAATTCACAAATGAATGCGATGGTAAATCTTTAAAACCAACTTTCAGATGCAGTTGAATTTGTTTTAGTTACCATTTCAAAAGGATTGTGCGCGCGATAAAGATTGAAAAAAGGAAAGCACAAAAGTGCATGTAGATTTTAGTTTTCTTTCGGCTTTACTAATGTCCTAAATAAATCAGTCAATGTCTTAATTTAAGCGATCTATTTTAGTGAATGTTTAATAAACCCTTTGTCTGCTGATCGCGACTTCACACGTGTTTTTTTTCTCTTGCAAACAACTTGGATCTAGATTAGACGCCGGGTTACACGGCGTCTGATCTGGATCAAAACTGTTTGACACTCGTCTTAAGGTTCCGTTATTTAAAAGACGTACAAATCTTAATTTAACAAATCTTGCAGACGACAATTTCGAGACATACAATATCACCGCAGGTTAATATTATATTTTTATTCATCCTAGTACAATCCAATATTACGTAACTGTTCACTGGGAAAGACTTTTTTTAAAAAAAAATGTGAAGAAGTTTTGCTATATTTCCTAAATATTTATCGATAAATCAAATGAAGATAATGGACGTTTACTAGATCTATAAAACAAAATGATCAAGTTCATGGTATGGTATAATAACAGACTTTTAATCTGAATCAAAACTATTTATTCCTGCCAGAAATATTGCAAAAGGTTAACCCGGTAGTTAAGTACAGGTCTGCCATATCACACGTCCCAAAGGAATGTGACATTACGTAACCTTAACCGAACAGAGGAGCCGCACTTAGCATGACGAGAAGGATTATACAATCACAGCATGATGCACTTCTTCAACAAGCCGACAACTTATGCAATGCATATTTTGGTATTGTTCTCCACAGGGCATATAAAGCTTACTTGAACATGCGTTTTGACTACTGTAACCCGCATGGTATCTTTTGATACAGGTCACAAAAATAAATCAAAGTGCTGAAAGCACTGAGAGATCCGCGATTAGTGAAATGATCTAGTTTAATTGAACGTATTGAAGATTTTACACCTATTAAGTGCACTTAAAGCAATCAGTAAGTATAAACAAGTACACTATCTTTGCCGGCCTTGTTGTAATTAGTTGCCCATTTGATACTTAACAAGTAGAATCTATTGGAAGTTTCAAATAAACAGTAACCTGTCTTGTTGCAACTAGTTATCATTTGATATTTAACAAGAATGCAAGGTTTGAAGTTTAAGATATTTAAATTTTACAAAATTTATGTAAATATAACAAGGGTGATAACTCAGGAATGACAAGTCTCAGTGTGGCCTGTTTTGTTTGGAATGAGCTTGCCGTTTGATACTGAACAAGATCATATGTTATATTGATTTTGATCGATTGATTAGTGTTTTATGGCCCATCGACACCAATGGTCATTTAGAGCCGAAAAATATTGATGGTAGAAAAAAAATCAGAACTGAAAATCAATTTTCAACTTCATTTTATTTTATAGTCAAATGGCATATTGAGGACTTATTTCTAAATTAAGAAATGATCACATGATCAAAGAGTTATGGCCAGCTATGATGAGTTATCTCCCTTCCTATTCACTTGAAATAATATAGGATGGGTTATCTCCCATTTCACCCGATTTTACCTCTAAATGACCTTTACCTTTGCCAAGTTGTACTGACCTCAAGAGCTTCTTGAGGTCAGTACACACGCCAGATATAAAGTCTCTATTCACTGTTGTTCAAAAGTTACGACCAAGGTAAAAGTTGTGTACAGACAAACAGACAGATCAAAAACGATTTGCCCCCGACTAAGTCGTGCGGGGCATAAAAATGAAATCGAAATAGATTTATGCTGTGTGGGCAAAACTTGCATTACGAGGGCTGTCCCAAAACACCGTGGACAAATATTTTTTTTGAAGAACCCGACGTATTATTTCTATGATTTTTTTACTGATGCTATTTCAAACATTTTCACATTTGTAGAAAAAAGAATGAGGCTCATTAACAAACTTGACCCTTATTTATTAGCAAATATAAATTGCTGGTTAGAATGTGCGGCGCACGCAAAAATCTTACAGGTAGATTTAGAGATGTGCATCTTTCAACCTCCTACAATGCGACTTTGAGCTTGAATTCGCGCGAAATTGCGTCATGAACTTTGACGTTGCTTTGTGTGACGTCATCCTGGAAAATATCATTAAGGTAGCGGTATTTTGAAAACATCTATAGAGTTATCGCGAATGGTACTGTGTTCTGAAAACGCTAGAAATGACGACGTCAAAGGAAAGTGCGGCGCAGCAAAATGTTATAGAATACTGTGTTAGGTTAAATATGACCCCGACACAGACGTTTAAACAACTACAATCATTAGAAAAGTATAAATCAGCATCTTGTTCTCTGATCTTCAAACAGCAAAAGCGTTTTTCAGAAGGATGGATTGAAAATTAGTTTACAAAGACGGGACGGCCGATATGAATTGACGACTTCATTGTAGAAAAACGTGAGAAGCGTCATCAATGGTGATCAGCATCTTGCGGTGATAAAAAATGTTAAAATCGTCGGGTCAGCAACTCGTCTTTATATCGGATTTTGCTTGAGAAACCAAACATCTTGAAAGGCTATACTAGGTGAATGTCTCGCTTGCTAAGTGCAGAAAAAAGAAAGACATGTCCAGGTTTGCAACGGTATGCGAGAGAGCAGGCATTTCTCAACAAATTCATCGCACATATCTTTCGCATGCCGCATTGCGATACGAAAGAAGAGACCAGAGGGTTCATTGACAACCTTGAATTTCAAGTTGAAAGCATCATATTCCACCAGAATAACGTTCGGTGCCACACTTCCCAGTATACACAATTCAACATTGCCGTGGTGGGTTATTCGAAAGCATGAACATGTGCCATACATCACTGACATAGCCCTATCAGATTTCGTCGTATTTATATGCCTGAAATCTCAGTTACTATGATTAAGTTGGAAAACTTTGAGAAGCTGAAACAAGAAACATTGAGAGTCTTGTGAGGAATGAAGAAAAGCATTGTTCGTCAGCGTATATGACAAATTAACCGGTTGTGTGAAACAGCGAATGCATCGCTCATCACGGCGAATATTTTGAAAAAGAGTAACGTTGACGTCGATAACGTCATTACGTAACTATGGTGTGCGCCGGGGTTGCACGGGTAGTATGTTTCAAACTACTCTGCGCTAGCCAATTTCTAAGATAGTGCGTTAAAAATTCACACAGGCTTACTTAATCCCTATGTTTATAAACCATGACGAGCGTTTGTCTCTGCTATTATAAATATCAATTTTATTACGAAAGTCTACGATGTTTTGGGACAGCCCTCGTATGTTGCAGTATAAGTAATTTAATTTATTGTAATGAGTAGTCAGTGGTGCACATGAGGTAGTTCAAAGCAAGATAAAAGTTCAGCAAAAAGCTCTGGCAGGAGCTCCCTGCAAAAAGTTACTTTCATCTTACTTTAAGCAGTCAGTGTTTTGACATAATGTAGTTCACTCACTGTTGGATATAGGAGATTTGCACTTTTGGCTATGGAGGAAAGGGGTAAAGCAATGCGAAAGTAATCAGAAAGCACCTAAGGAGCTTTCTGCTTTACTTTTATCTAAATAATCTTGCATAATGCAGCCACTTGACAAGTTGTACTGTAAACCAACAATTGGACCTCATGTAGTGGTTGTAATAGATGTGCTTTACTGTAAATGAAACTATTGTTGGCATCGAGATTCAAAATAAGCATCATAGAGTGAAATGTCGCATACAAAAAGAACGAGAGCACCGCAAACGGTACATTATACTCCCACTGGCAAAGAAATATATAGTTTTATCAAATTTCATTTTAATTTGTACACACTTAGAGCTCTGAGAGCATAAACAATACTGAAATAGAGCATTTTCTAGCATATCTGAATACACCAAGGGCAGATAACTCTTGGCACAATGATCCGATTTCAATAATAATTAACCCTTTCATGAACTTATACTTCTATAATTATACTATGGGCAAACATAATCAAAATCCATTCAAAACTGTAGTTGCTAAGTGTGTTAACACTGTCAAATAAGCCTTTTATAACATATTTGAGTACACCATGGACAGACAACTCTGTAATAAAATATCAAATAAATCTCAAACTTTACTCAGCTTCAGATCTTGATGCATAAAATCTCTCTTCATTAATATCCTTGAAATAGTTTTCCAAGAAAACTCTGGACAAGCTCTTTATAGCATATTTGAGTACATCAAGGACAAATTACTCTGTAAAGAAAAGTTGAATGAACCTCAAACTTGACTCAGCTTTTGATATTGATGCACATAACACATGTGTGAAGTTTCATTAATATCCCTCCAATAGTTTCCCCAGAAACCTCCGGACAAGCTTTTTATAGCATATTTGAGTACATCAAGGGCAGATAATTCTGTAACAAAAATTCAAATGAACCTAAAATTCGACTCAGCTTTAGATCTTGATGCATATAACATTTATGTGAAGTTTCATTAATATCCCTCCAAAATTTTACCCAGAAATCTCCGGACAAACAAAATGTTGACGGACGAACAAACGAACAGACAGGGTCGCGCCAATATACAACCACCTTTAGAGGTGGGCGTATAAAACATGATCTTGTTAAAATTAAGGTTATCTCGGGCTTTCAATTCTGATTTTATTTACTTGCACTTATACTGTATCAAGATATTATGAATTATCTATAAACACAACAGGAAAAATATGTAATTTATATTTAATTTGCTTTTTTTCCTATTTCATCAGTTCTGATAATACACAGCAGTTAAAAATACCAACAACAGTGAACACTATAAAGTTGTAAACCTTACGTTTCAATTTAACAGCTTTTTGAGAAACTATATTAAAATCATTAGTTAAAAATCACAGCATAATTTTCTTTCAAATAAATAACATGGATTCAGGGCTCCGCATAAGGGAAGTACTTCAAGAACTTAAATCTTTATGTCTGCATTAAACCATATGGTGCGACTGTTCATTAGAATTGGTTCAAAGAGACAATTCTAAAGATAAGTTTAACCACACCATAGGATTTGGTGCTGACATGGAATTTCCATCCAATTGAACATATCCATCGCTCTAATCAGTTCATATATTTATTACTCAAATTCAGCACATAATTATGTTGTTCGCCCTTGAAAAAAGTCAGTTTTAATTTGCATCATAGTCTCTGACTCTGTTTATGAAAGTCCATCTTGGATAGGAAACTGCTGGATGTCATGTTTACTGCTTGTCCTACATTGTTTACCACTTCAGGCAGGGAAACATTCCAAAAATTGCACTGGTTATGAAACACCACACAGGCTATGATGATTCTGCAATAGATAGTACAAACATAATTGATTGTTATCATATGCATAAGGCTTTCTACAGGCCTGAAACATCTCAGGACTTTTGTGTTGTTTTTTTCTTTTATAATTTTTGTACCACTTAACATATTGACCAAATAGCAGATTTTATTCCACAAAATGACACTAGTGGTCTCTCACAAGTTCCTGCTTTAGCAAAGTTACTTGTGCAAAAGCAGGAGATTATGTTGAAGATTCTTCAACTATTCTTTATAAAGCGTAAGCTGAATTTTGGAGGCAATGTTAAGTTTTATTTGGCGTTATGGAAACATGTGATCAATAAGGCATGGTTGTGGCTTATTTGTACTTTCCCATGAATTTTTCAGCATGTCTGGTATATGTATTCAATCAATGGAGTTAAAGTTCTAAAATAGAATGATTATAAATTAATGTTGACGTAGTTCTACTCATACAGGGTTTCAGATAACTGAAAAGTAAAATTCTTTATGTCTACATTAAACCCAGTGGTGTGACTACTTATTAGAATCCTGTTTTCGAGACAATTCTAATGAATGGTAACACCATAGGCGTTGGTGCTGACGTGAAGAAAAGCTGCATTTGGTCTCATTACTCCAACTTATGTGGAGCCCTGACTCGTAATTATATATCGGATTTCATGGACTGAAATGAAAATAATTATACTGTTAGTGTCAGGACTGTACACATTAATGTCTTATTATTTTTCAATCTAAAGACCCAAACACATAGTCATTGCCTTTAACTTGTCTTTTAAATGTTTTCTTTCAATTATTTACTATATACTGTACTTTGTAGGCTCTCTAAATTATAACATAACATACGAAACTATTTTGCATTTTAAGGAGACTCAGCTTTTAAAGGCCAAATACGCAAAATGTAACATTGGCCATAAGTCCTTAACTTTGTGACTACATGTGATAGAGACTTCATTTTGGCATGTGCACTTAAGAATCTCTTGAGAACAGTACAACTTTGGTTAAACAGACACATGTCAAGGCCATGTAGATGTCAACTAAAGGTCAAATAGGATGAACTTGACACAGGCCACGACTTTGCAACTACATTTGATAGATACTTCATATTTTGCATGTGGGTCTACACTGTTTGCCAAGGTAGTTTGTATCTGGTTCAAGTACTTGAAGGTACAGCCCTTAACATGTATTATCTATTACACATAGTCTACACAAAATAGCTAAATGCTCAGTATTGTATGATAAATTAAAAATCTATTTTACCTAACAGAATAAGAATCTGAGTGTCAAACAGAGTAGATCGAGATCAGGCCCCGCATAAGTGGTGCCTTATCTGTATCAAAACTGTTCCAGATGAGTAGCATGTTTTTTTCACCATGTTGCAATTTCAACAAGAGGGCCTGAAGGCCCTGATATCGCTCACCATTTGTAATGAAGCCTGATAGCTTTACCTTTGAATTTCACCCGTTTTATTCTAAATCCAATCAAGTTTGTCGACCTACTGTAGTATAGTAGAGTACATCAAAGGCATATAACTAGGGCCTAAACAATACTGAAATGAAGCCTTTTTCTAGCATTTCAAAGTATATCAAGGGCAGGTAACTATTGCCACAATGATTACATTTCAACAATAATTGCACTCCTTCGAGAATGTATAGCTACATCCTTTGTGTACAAGTATAATCAAAATCCATTGAAAACTCTAGTTGCAAGAGTTTAAACACTGTAAAATATGGCATTGTCAGCAATTCAAAGGTACATATCTCTTGATCTATTTGTCTGATTCCAACCATAATCACCCTTTTTCGAACTTCTATGGTCATATACAATCTGGGCAAGTTTGAGAGAGCTTGGATAAATATTGTGGCCTCTAGAGCATAAACACAAATATATCATTTTCAGCAATTCAAAGGTAGATAACTATTGACCTATTGATCCGATTACAACAATAATTGAACTCATCTGAAGTCTTATGGTAATATACAATCTGAGTACGTTTGAGAAAGATTGGATAAAATTTGTGGCATCAAGAGTGTAAACATCGTTAAATATGGCATTTTCAGCAATTCAAAGGTAGATAACTCTCGTCCTATACGTCTGATTTCAACCATAATCAAACTCATCTGAACTCTTATAGTCATCTACAATCTGAGAAAATTTGAGATAGATTGGATAAAATTTTTGAACTCTAGAATGTAAACACTGTTAAATATGGCATTTTCAGCAATTCAAAGGTAGATAACTCTTGATCTATTCATCGGATTTCAACCAAAATCGCGCTCATCTGGACTCTTATGGTCATATACAATATGGGCAAGTTTTAGAAAGATTGGATAAATACTGTGGCCTCTAGAGTGTAAACACTGTTAAATATTGCATTTTCAGCAATTCAAAGGTCGTTAACTCTTGGTCTATTTGTCCGATTTCAACAAAAATCGAACTCATCCGAACTCTTATGGTCATATACAATCTGGGCAAGTTTACGATAGATTTGATAAAAACTGTGGCCTCTAGAGTGTAAACACTGTTAAATATGGCATTTTCAGCAGTTCAAAGGTAGATAACTCATGATCTATTAGTCCGATTCCAACCATAACCATAACCAAACTCATCCGAACTCTTATGGCAATATACCATCTGAGCAAGTTTGAGAAAGATTGGATAAATATTGTGGCCTCTCGAGTGTAAACACTAAAATAGTTGACGACGGATGACGGACGACACACGATGGATGATGGACGCCGGACATTCAAGGATTGCAAATCACCCTGAGCTAGCAGCTAACAAAGGCTAACCTCAGCTGACTGGTGTATAAGTTTTAACTTTTTCTAAATTTATGTAGTTTTTTAAAGAAAGAAGCAATAATTTACCTTATTGTATGGCTGTTGAATTCCCCTTGAAAGGTCTGGTACCATGTTAGTGTGATGTTACCATGCCCTTCATCACAATCAATGAGATTAGATGAAATCAGCTGTCCTGAAATCATCTTCATCTCTTCATCCCTCATCATCCATCGGTGCTTACTGCTAAATGACCCATTTAGTGCTGTGGTGCCATACAATCTGACTCATCCATGGGATCCATCCATACCATGTTACCATTTCCCCTGTTGAAATACATGTAGTTAAAAAATATGTGTAAGTTTTCACAATAAACAACCAATATAAATCAAAGAGTGAAGGTCTTGAGAGTTGCCAAGGATGAGGTTTTGCAATTCAGTAAACCACTTTGTAGCCACAACTGAGGCTACAGTAATCATTTATTGTATAAGGCAGGTGGTCACTTAAAGAAAGATGAAAGTAAAGCAGAGAGCATTTAAATATGTTTTCTGCTTTTAATTGTTTCACTGTGCTGTAAGTTGTCAGCTATTTTTGTTCCATCAATAAGTATTGTTTAGTCCTGGTTACAGAGGGGTATACATCAAATGATTAAGCAGAATTCAATTTAAGGTACATTTTGCACCAAGATGGATCTACTGCTTGATTCACAGGGGTAAAGAATTTGAAATGTAGCCAGTGTCAAATTCCATCTTTAAAAGGCAGTTGAATTGCATTTAATTCTTTCATGAATGATGAGAATATTTTAAGATAGATCTATTATTTTTATTCTGTAATTTGTTGATTACATGTACCTGCATGTGTACTTAACTGAGAAGGCTTTTGAGCTTGAGTACAAGTTGGGTAATGTCAGACAAAGGTCACGGTTTTTAAGAGACCTGTCACATAAGGGGGCATAGCGTTTTGCAAACAAATCTTGTTTTCATTTAATTTACTTAACTTAACAAAAATAGAAACTTTACATACTTTAGAGCCGGTTTAAGCGATGTTTAAATGAGGTACTATACGTGTCATAAAATATACGCACATTTCACAATTGAGTTATCGATAAAGACCATAAAGAGCCACACTCTCGCTAATTTGTACTGTGCACAACGTAGCACGCTTTCCACTTCCAGTATTTAACACTGACGGCCAGTTGACCTAGTCAGGTTTTTTGAAAGTTTATTTAATGCAGCACGGCACACACAGACTTTAGCCAAACACCGAAAAAACAAACTTGTAAACACCTGCGTTTCAAAAATGAGATGCCACAGTTTTATGACAAGAGGGCCTGAAGGCCCTGATATCGCTCACCATTTGTAATGAAGCCTGATAGCTTTACCTTTGAATTTCACCCGTTTTATTCTAAATCCAGTCAAATTTGTCGACCTACTCTAGTATAAGAGAGTACATCAAAGGCAGATAACTAGAGCCTAAACAATACTGAAATGAAGCCTTTTTCTAGCATTTCAAAGTACATCAAGGGCAGGTAACTATTGCCACAATGATTAGATTTCAACAATAGTTGCACTCCTTCAAGAACGTATAGCTATATACTTTGTGTACAAGTATAATCAAAATCCATTGAAAACTGTAGTTGTAATAGTGTAAACGCTGTAAAATATGGCATTTTCAGCAATTCAAAGGTAGATAACTCTTGATCTATTTGTCCAATTTCAACCATAATCACCCTTTTTCGCACTCTTATGGTCATATACAATCTGAGCAAGTTTGAGAGAGCTTGGATAAATATTGTGACCTCTAGAGCGTAAACACTGTTAAGTATATCATTTTCAGCAATTCAAAGGTAGATAACTCTCAACCTATTGATCCGATTACAACCATAATTGAACTCATCCGAAGTCTTATGGTAATATACAATCTGAGTAAGTTTGAGAAAGATTGGATAAAATTTGTGGCCTCTAGAGTGTAAACACCCTTAAGGTGGTTCGCGGGTCAGCTTAATCTGTGTCAGAATTTTTTGAAACCTTGATTAAATTGAAATATACCATATGGAGAGTGAAAAATCGTTAATATAAAAAAAAGTTACAGTGCCGTTTTTTTCTGAGAGGACCTTTTGTCGAGAAAAGCTCCTTTTTTAATAAACAGGAATAATTTCTTTATAAAATGATATAACTCAATAATTTCTGTACATTCAAGTAAACTGTACATAGACTATAAGATAGTGGGCAAACAAAAGTATTTCATAACATATTTTCTGGAAATATCAATATTTTAAAAAAGTCAAATTCTGAAAATCTCAAATTACAAAAAATCTAGCTGTTTAACATACACTAATTTTACTCTTATTAGATAGATATAACTTAATTCTACTAGTCACACAAATCTAATGAAAATCTACAGTGGAATTTGCATTTTATACATGCTTTCCTGAAATTCTGACAAAATGTTAACACAAAACGAGTAACCTCCCTTGAGTTCAACTTTAAAATGCCGTCAGCTCTAAATAATACCTTAAGTCAAACCTTTAATAAGGGACCATTGAATACGTTAGCCTGTAGATCTTTAAAGGCAAGTGACTGTTTAATGCATAACAAAAGTAATGCATAAAAGCTCCTTTAGGATCTATCTTTTAGCATTACCTTTGTCCTTTGTTAAGCTGCCATCTGTCATATAGGCTATAATCCTCACAAATTTAGCTGTCACATGACTATACTTGCATCTGATATTATTCATTATTACGTGGCTTAACATAGCCTGTCCATTGATCACTGCGTTATGGATTGACTAGTCACTAAAATCGGAGAATTTGTTAAAAAAAAAAGTTTTGAAGCGAGTGGGAATCGAACCTAGAACATTTGGATTGCAAGTCAATCACCGTATCAACTGCGCTAACAGAGAAGACACTGAAGCAGTTCAAACTTTTCTTTATCTACATTTTCTACTATAAGCATGTGCCGCAAAGATCAGGTGAAAGTCATCAGCATTTCCGGAAATCGAAATGCGGCCCGCCCGCTGTCGAACCACCTTAAATATGGCATTTTCAGCAATTCAAAGGTACATAACTCTCCACCTATTAGTCTGATTTCAACCATAATCAAACTCATCTGAACTCTTATGGTATTATACAATCTGAGCAAGTTTGAGATAGGTTGGATAAAAATTGTGAACTCTAGAATGTAAACACTGTTAAATATGGGATTTTCAGCAGTTCAAAGGTAGATAACTCTTTATCTTTTGGTCAGATTTCAACCAAAATCAAACTCATCCGAACTCTTATGGTCATATATAATCTGGGCAAGTTTTAGAAAGATTGGATAAATATTGTGGCCTCTAGAGTGTAAACACTGTAAAATATGGCATTTTCAGCAATTCAAAGGTAGATAACTCATGACCTATTTGTCCGATTTTAATCATAATCGAACTCATTTGAACTCTTATGGCAATATACCATCTGAGAAAGTTTGAGAAAGATTGGATTAATATTGTGGTCTCTAGAGTGTAAACACTGAAATTGTTGACGCCGCACGACGGACGACGGACATTCAAGGATTGCAAAAGCTCACCCTGAGCTAGCTCAGGTGAGCTAAAAATCACAGATATCAGGCCATTTGGCATGCTTACTTTGGTTGCGTCAGTAACTGATGTTGCGCGTCATTTTGGACGCATAAGATAGACAATTCATATCCTAACTACTCGTTACAGACTGAGAGCTACGGGTTATGTCTGGGATCGTCGGACTCGGAGATCGTTGACGTCACATAGAGACGACCACACTCTTACGTCCTATCCGTACCAGTAGACCGTATACAGGGCAGATCTTAACTTATGACTAAACTGTCTTTATTATCAAATTACAGGCCCATCTCACTACTTAGCTGTATAGGGAAGGTAATGGAAAGATGCGTGCATAAATATTTATACAACTTTTTAATCTCCAACAACCTTCTCACTCCGCACCAGTCCGGTTTCATGAAAGGCGATTCGACGGTCAACCAATTGGCATACTTGTATAATGACATATGTAAAGCACTTGATGAAGGAAAAGAAGTTCGGGCAGTGTTTTGTGATATTTCCAAGGCCTTTGACAGAGTATGGCACAAGGGCCTTCTCTACAAACTATCTACCTTTGGTATTAGGGGATCCTTGCTGCAATGGTTTTCTTCATATCTATCATCCAGACAACAACGTGTTGTATGTGCAAATTCTAGCTCGCAATGGTCTCCTGTTTCAGCAGGCGTCCCCCAAGGGTCTATCTTAGGTCCCTTGCTCTTTTTAGTTTATATTAACGATATTGTTAACGAAATTCAATCAACCATTAAGCTCTTTGCTGACGACACAAGTTTGTATATTGTAGTAGAAAATCCAACAACATCATCTGTCAAACTCAACGAAGATCTTAAAACTATTAACTCTTGGTCGAAATCGTGGCTAGTTTCCTTTAATCCGAATAAGACAGAGTCTTTGCTATTTTCTAGAAAGCGGGCTAAACCTTTTCACCCAACTCTCTATCTTGACCATTCATCGATATCACAAGTTAAAACACACACACACCTGGGTCTCACACTCTCAGATGACGCTGGCTGGAAAACGCATGGATCTATTATCTTAGACAAAGCCTGGAAAAGAATTGGCATTATGCGATCTCTAAAATTTGTTCTAACTCGTCCTTGCTTAGAAAAAATGTATACATCATTCATCCGCCCTGTGTTGGAATACGCAGACATAGTCTGGGACAACTGTTCCATCGAAATGAAGAATGACTTGGAGTCAGTGCAGAATGAGGCAGCAAGAATAGTGGCCGGTGCAACGAAACTTTGTAATGTTGAATCTCTTCTTTACGATCTTAGATGGGAATCTCTAGTCAGCAGACGCAAAAGACACAAACTTATCCTAATGTATAAGATGAAAAACAATATTGCTCCATCATATTTATCAGCTCTAATCCCAACCTCACAACAGAATCGTTACACTCTAAGAAATAACGACAATATCCCTTTAATACACGCCAGAACTTCTTTATATTCATCTTCCTTTCTTCCATCAGGTGTCAGAGATTGGAACTCGCTGCCACAAGAAATACGGAATTCTCCTTCAGTGGAAGCATTTAAAGCCTCTCTCAACAGAAACAAACAGAGAGCGCCAAAACACTATTCAAGCGGTACTCGCCGTGGACAAGTTCTTCACGCTCGTCTCCGGCTTGGATGTAGTTCCTTAAATTATGATCTACATAGAAGATCTCTTATAGAATCCCCTCTGTGTACATGTGGCTCAATAGAAACGGCAAGCCATTTTCTACTGCAATGCAATATTTACAGTCAAATCCGACCAACACTTTTGTCCCAGCTTCCTTGTCCTGCAACTATAAACAATCTCTTATACGGGTGTGAGCAATTAACAACAGAGGCCAATATGGAATTATTTGAAAATATACAAAAATTCATAATAGAGTCGAAGCGCTTTTAATCATCTATCTGATGGTGGACATCCTCGCTCCCGACACTGACCTTCGCTGACCCCCGCTTGCATTGTGTGCTACACCCCCTTTATACTTCAATTTTAAACGCCTTTTCATTACTCCAAACGCAATCATTTGGTACATTTAGACGTATTTATTTAAATAATCTTCATACAAAACGTTTATATATACCAACTACATGTATGTCAACTAAAACTAACCATAATTCATGTATTGTAATTATTATTTACTATGGAGAAGAATTCACATAAGTTTTTAGTAACTTGTTTTCTAATCCATATTTAAATGTTACTTGACATTATGTTCTGTAAATATGACACAATGTATGTAAAACATTTGAAATAAATACTGTTTAAACTAACTGTCTTTATGCAAAAAAAGTCGATCACTTAAAATGAAACAGTAAAATGAATAAAACACATCTTGCGTACACGTTCACATCTCTGATAATTTTAAAATCGACCCCTTTGCATTTTGACGTCAAATAACGACGTTGCTTTTGGATTTTTTTTCATCACCATTGTTGAGAAATTGCAGACATTGATCCAAAGTTTCGAATAACACTAACTTAAGCTTCTGAAAAATTGTGTTTGTAGACAGAAATATACACATTAGAATCCAATGTAAAGTTTCTATTTTTGCTGTGTATAGTTCTGAGTTTTCTAAAAATTCTTCTTTTAAATATATTGAAAGCGAAGCGGTTTCATACAAAAGTGTGTCCAGGTTTTTTTTCATACCTCCATGAATACAATAAATGTTCCCAATTATTCCTCATAATTTAATATCACTACTGAATTTAAGAGGGTTAAATAGAGAATCTGACACGAGTGTTCATTATTTAACACTTTAAAACGTAGGTTGTAGTCCCTTCGCCATATATATTTTCCGCCAAAACGCGACATTGTTTTGCAGTAAAGTCAATGACATCATTCGGCGTCCTGCTTCATGCAGCGCTCTTGGAGAGCAGTAACTGTTGGACTAAGAGAAAGTAGTCCTGACAAGGCGCGGCCTGAATTATTTTTTTCATGGGGTTATGAAACAAAAGTTACAGCTAATCAGAGCTAACCAAAGCAATATCAACAAATTAGGAAAAATGGATAGACACTCATTTACATCCAATCAGGACTAGTAATGAGTATTTGTTTACTCGTCGTTTACAAACTGTGCACCTCTGAAGGTACACATGACTATGCAAACAGTGTTGCTCCAGATCAGAGGTCTCCAAAGGCAGTCCTTAGGCAAGCCACCTTGATAAACAATCAATTATGGTTGGACAAGACAGATATTTTATTATGGTGAGTAAGGTTGAGACAGATTCCATTTATAATACATTGATTCTAAATATAGAACAAGAGGGCCTGAAGGCCCTGATATCGCTCACCTTTTGTACTGAAGCCTGATAGCTTTACCTTTCTGTTTCACCCGTTTTCATCTAGATCTATTCAAATTTGCAGTATAGCATGTAAACCATTTTGGAATACAACCTCATAATTCTAGTATAGTAGAGTACATCAAGGGCTGATAACTAGACACTAAACAATACTGAAATGAAGCCTTTTTTAGCATTTCAAAGTATATCAAGGGCAGATAAATATTGTCACAATAAGTTTTAAACAATAATTGCACTCCTTTGAGAACCTATAGCTATATACATTGTGTGCAAGAATAATCAAAATCTGTTCAAAACTGTAGTTGAAACAGTGTAAATGCTGTTAGATACGGCATTTTCAGCAATTCAAAGGTAGATAACTCTTGACCTATTTGTCTGATTTCGACCATAATCACCTTTATTTGAACTTGTATGTTCATATACAATCTGAGCAAGTTTAAGAAAGCTTGAGTAGATATTGTGGCCTCTGGAGTGAAAACACAGTGTTAAATATATCATTTTCAGCAATTTAAAGGTAGATAACTCTTGACCTATTGATCTGATTACAACCATAATTAAACTCATCTAAATTCTTATGGTAATATACAACCTGAGCAAGTTTGAGAAAGATTGGAGAAAATGTGTGGCCTCTGGGGTGTAAACACTCGCGTTAGTTGGAATAGTTGTCAACAAGTTCTATTCGAATCACCACTAACTTGATGTTTTCCGTTGACAAAATGTTAACAAACCCTAAAATCGAGCGATGATTTAGTCACGTGACCATGTTTATACCATGTGATTTGTGTCTCTAGATAAAACAAACATGAAGACCTCAATTAATCGAATGGATCCAGACCGCATGGCATTATATGCGTTTATAAAAGGAAGTGGCTATAGCCGTCCGGTTCCGGAGGGCTAGCCTGCCCTGTGAGGGTAAGCTAGACGTCCGGAATAGATTTTCGTCAGAGCATATACAGGGGTGTCAAATTCCACTTGCCCGCTCGCCAATGCGAGTAGGTTTTGAAGTCGGGGGAGTGCTTTCAAATATATACTCGACCTTAAGGGCGAGTGGATCTTTTGGGCAGTGTAATTAGAGTGCAAATTAAAACGGCTGAAGTTCTCTGCGTGTGTCAACATCAACGACACATTTTCTACAATGTTTTGCATTTCACTATTATCGACAACGAGTTTGGAGGCGTTCCTATTCACAGGCACCTGCTTGTTTCTTCTTTATATTATTCGGCCTTCAAAGTACGAAAGTTTCGGCCCAAAAAGGTTTATTTGTGTTGAAAGTATCGAGGGGTGGTTCAAATATTTATTCGAATTATAAAATTAAAGTATGAATAACAGTGTTATAACGTGTTTTATTATTCAATCATCTGTCAAACTGCAAACATTTCTTAATATAAAGCTTCGACGATTTCGTACCTAATTTGAACGAGTCAAAATTTTACATGCCGAAAAAACCGGAAGCACCGTTAGTTCCCGCTACTTGTCAAAATGTAAACAACCTAACAAAACTATCTTCAGTCGTTTTCGTAGTAAAATAGCGGCATTAACAGGGATGTCGAAACGATGACAAGACCCACAAGAATTGAAACAGTTAAACAGTGCGTTTCTATATGTTGATATTTTCGAATTTAAATAAACGAATAAGAAAATTGTGAAAGTTTTAGTACATATGAATTATATATGAAAATTCACGGACGAGCAAAAGTTGCAGAGGGCGAGTGGATTTCAATAGCAACTAGTCCTACAGGGCGAGTAGCTTTTGAAAGATTTTTACACCCCTGATATACTGCATAATTTACGTGAGTTAGTGCCTGGATATATATGGCAAACAACCTTAAATACAATTTTGAACTTCAAAAAATCGGCGAGAACAGAAACAAGTCACACTTTAAGGACTTAATTTACCGTCACTATGAGCTACGATCGCATCCGCCATTGTCGTTGTTGCCGTATTTTGTCCCCACCTTAGTAGGAAAACCGCACTCTCGCAGGCATTTTTAATTGATGATTGAAGACCTGTACCTTTCGCTAAACTGACACGTTCGAAAAAATGTACATGACGTCCACGACAGAATGTTTCCCTTTTTTAATTGTTTTCCTTAATGTCAGAGAAATATCTCCAACTTAGAATTTCACAGCGAACTATGGTAATGGAAAGGTCTTCCTTTTTTCGAAATATAATGACCTTCATAAATACATGTATTACTCAAACTTTTACTCTAAATGCCACTTTATGCCGATGCTTAACTGTTAATAACAATGGATTTTTTTTGCATGGCTTTGTTAATGTTATTTCCGATACATTCACAGTTTGCTGCTAGCCACATGGACATGGAGATACCGGCTGTGATAATTAGATTTGGCGATAATCAACGTATTGATATCATACGTAGTCCATCCATTTGAAATACTTTCGGCATATTTAACTTCAATCTCTAATTTTAACATTCAGTATGATATTTACATGCATAAATTACAATAAAATCAACAAAAATGTCCTGCGTGCTAATCTAATAACGACAAAGTCAGGGCAACAGTCTATTACCAACTAAACTGGCGGATGCGAACGTTGGTCTTAAGTGAAGGTAATTTAATTCCTTTATATAAATGTGATTTGTTATTGCTCTCTGTTGTTTTATGGAAAATTAAATGCATTTAGTTTTGTTTCAACTTGTTTTAAATATACCCAGGCACTAACCCACATATAAAGCAGTATATTTCCTGAAAGAAATTTATTCCGGACGTCTAGCCCGTCCTGTGACGGTTGGCTAGCTGTCAGGTTCCGGACGTCTAGCCGCTGCCTTTATCAAAATTGGGGGCATTACGACTGTTTTTAAAGGGTGTTTTATTCATTTCCTTTTGTCCGGAAGTATTGTTCGATGTTTCTGACTTGTCAAAGTTATTTTTAGAACAATATAGTTAATAATGGTAAAAAGGTAAGCAAGGTAACATCGGATCTATATAGTTGCACACTTTCAAACTTGAGATATTCAGCATGATCCTCGTGCAGCAAGAGACAGCTGCGCTAATTTTACTGATATGTTATTCATTCTCAATAAACGTGTTTATGAATCTGAATTTGAATATAGAACGTCGTAGAATCCTATAAAATGCTAAAAACTATTATGTCCATTGCAAACAGGTTGGAGCCAGAACAGACGCCGGGTAACCTGACGTCTGATTAGGCTCCAATCTGTTTGCCAACCTGAACCAGATTAAAAAGATAAAATAAAACATCTACAGTTTAGTGCATTGTCAGTGATTGTGTTTGCGTTTATTCTTCTCTACTATAAAGACTACTGTACATTACGCACAATAAATTATTGTATCTGTATCAATACGTCGTAGAATCCTTAAAGGCTTTTACACGAGGCTTTTTGTGCGTAAATTAAATACAGCGTTCCGTATCCCTGGCTAACTGTACGGAAATCAACGAGTACGGTGATCATCCCTTTTAAATAACTCTGATATGTCAGAAGAAAACACTAATATAAAGGGGTAAA
Source organism: Gari tellinella (assembly GCA_922989275.2). Classification (NCBI taxonomy): domain Eukaryota; kingdom Metazoa; phylum Mollusca; class Bivalvia; order Cardiida; family Psammobiidae; genus Gari; species Gari tellinella. Next base: position 39,366,369 of record OV277871.1, read on the forward strand.
GTTTTCGTTGACCACAATTTCTATTTGAGTCGGGCCAAAATCATTGTCATCAGTAAATCTTCGCGCATTTGCTCCGCCCACTTTTCGATGTCAACAAACTCAATGATTCGAACACGACCAATATCTACGTACTTACTTTGAAGTAATTCCGTCGACAATCTCTCTGAGCAAATAACAATTTGCTTATCTCCTCTTCGTGTTTTTCTTTCTGCTAAGGTTAATTTTCACTTCAGCAAAATGGCATGTTTTATTTACCCACGTAAAATATCTCGTTCTGGTTCCCGGTTAACACGCACATAATCCTACAGTACCGGAAACCAGATTAGACGTTTCCCGTTATAACTGATCGGCTTTCCCCGTATGCTTGTCGATCGAAACTATTGGCTATACGGACAGGACCGAGTATGCTTCGTAAAACGGACATCGGCGATTTTCGCAATGTAATACGAACAGCTGCTCGGCTTTCCCCGTTATACTCGTCGGTCGAAACTATTGGCTATACGGACAGGACCGAGTATGCTTCGTAAAACGGACATCAGCGATTTTCGCGAATGAATACTATTCAACATTTTCTTAAAAATAAAGCAAAAGACATATTCTGACCTTCCGGAAAACATTGAAAAATCTCATATTAAATTAATTAGAAGAGATACAACTTACTTCAACCCACATGTATAGTGCTATCAAAGCATAGATCACTTCTAAAAGCAAGCACTATTTTCTTGTTAGATTTGGTTGTAGTCAGTTTTGCAGTAAGAAATGTGTTACTTTGCGAATTTGGTATACATGAATCCGCGAAAACGCTACGCTGCGCTGCGCTATCGCGGATCAAAAATAATAGATATAAATAAAAAATAAAACAAATCACCAGGTTTTGTTGATGACTTTGTATCAACCCTACCAACGCTGAACACCAGTTATGATGGCTTTTGCAAACAGTTTTAATCCATATCAAGCTGCAAAAACGCAGGATTCTATGAGTCTATTGCAAAATGAAAGTAAAGCATGTGACCTACGGTTCTGTTAGGTGTTTGAAACTCAAAACTTTATTACAGTTTAACTTTTACCCGTTCAATCATTTAAAAAAAAGTTTGAATCTAGACCAGATGCAGCAATAAACTCTGGCTGGTCTGTAGCATAACTGTTTGACGCTTATATACATGTTTTAAATCAAAATGCATCAGGTTCTGAACTAACGAAATGAAACAGGCAGTAGTTGATCTTTTTAACAATACAATCGTGTTACCCTTTCAGGTGTTAACCCTTATTCTGTTATTTGCATAATTGAGACATTTTGAAAACAGTGTGGACTCAGATCAGACGGCTTCTGTCAGAAGGAGTTTACACCGTGTTTATATATATTTAAACACGTTTGTTCCAGGAACGCAACAAACTGTCCTTAATTTATAAGCCAGTGTAATAGTTTAAATGGTATATATTCATAAAAGGATAGGGTTTATTAATAAACATTCTTCAGGAGAAGGGTTAACCACGGAATTATACACTCATGTATAATTCCGTGGGTTAACCAATTGCTCCATAAGTAAACTTTTTACACATTTAACCCATTCCTCCACTAAAGAAAATTGTTTCATTTTAAACAGCCACGATATTGACTATTAGAAATATTTACTATCCCGTATCATTTGACAGATTAAAGCAGGGTGAAAGTAAAGCAGAATGTGCCTTAAGGAATATTCCGCTTTACTTTTCAGCCTGCTTGAAAAGTCACCTGTTTTCAAAACTAGGAACAGGCTATATATGGGGTAATGAGCTAAGACAGATAATGAAGACGTGACGTCGGTGAAAGAGTTAAAACTTTAATAACAAAAAAGTCACAGTTATGTGTATCAGGAAAAATAATGTTGCTATGACGTCCATGTAAATGTTTTTTTTAAAAAATCAAATAACAAATCATGATGCAAACTTTTAGAAGTTTTATTGTAGGCATTTTATAAAAAGTTAAAATAAATGCATGTCTTAATTCCAGGGCCCCGGATAAGGTTGAAAAAAGTATTACTAGTATTGATTAAATCAATGCGTTGGTTCTCTGATTAACTCTGTATCAGCAACGTAAACCAAACCATACATTGCAAAGTTCGATAACACTTTTTTCTTATCTCATCACTCCTCATCAATCGTCTGCGCTATATGACCTATTTTGCGTCGCAGTGCCATAAAACCCAACTTATCCATAAATCCACCCTAACTTATAAAAGCAGTTAAGGTCCAGTGTAACACGGCATCTGACCAGGACTCGGGCTGTTTGGCATTCATTTAAAACTTTTGTAGTCAAACTGCCTATAATTCCAAACGTACGCAAAGCACTAAAACGTAGAAAAGAACAACTTTTGGACAATTCTGATATTTCATGTGTATCATGGTGGCAAACAGTTTGGAGCCTGATCAGACGCCGGGTTACCCGGCGTCTGATCTGGCTCCAAACTGTTTTGCACTGGAAATAATAGTTTTAGCGTAAACGCGTTTATTGGGAAAGAATAACAGATTCTCCACTGTAATGGTAGTGAGTGGGTTAAAATGTAAAAAAAAATAAACCACACATTTGCTTGCACTTTGTTGAAAATTTGAAAACGTCATGAAGTATACGACGTCTGGTTTGGCTACAATCTATAAAAATGTCATACAATTGTCAATTTCTAAATTTTATTGGACTGAGTTTGAAACTTGTTTCGTTTAACCTGTTACTGTTAACTTTTCTAATGCAAAGCTTATATGATGTATTCTCTGGATAAAATATTGTTTAAATAAATATGATTTATTGATCTCTGTTTGTTTGATATAGAGAAATAGTTTACTGTCGTCGCAAATGTTCTGATTCCATCTATCAGTTCGATATTATGCTAGATAGTATTAATTCTATTTAACCACAATGTATTACTGTAAAATCTTAAGAAATGGGACAACTGTATAACTGCTGCAAGTCTGCTAAAATTTGAGTAAACACACAGTAATTTGTCCAAAAGGTGTAACCGAATGGCAAACAGTGTAGACTCTGATCAGACTGCTCAATAAGGAGCTGTTTGATCGGATTCTACACTTTTTGTTCAGGGATATCTGTTCCAATACTCAGAGTCATTACGGTTGTTATATACAGAGGAGAATCTGTTATTCTTTCCCGTTTAAACGCAAATGTAAAACACTGAAATGTAGAAAATAACAACTTCTTGACAATTCTGACTATTGATATTTAGCTGAGTGGCAAACAGTTTGAAGCCTGATCCCGGAGTCTGATCTGGCTCCAAACTGTTTGTATTGGAAATAATAGTTTGAGCGTAAACGCGTTTATTGGGAAAGAATAACGCTTTCTCCACTGTATATTTTCTCTATCTCAATTGCATTAGGAATCTATATATTGTAAATAGGTTGACTCTCTGTCTACAAGATGTTTGATATTTCTTTAAACACCCGAAACACGCACACTTGGACATTGATAAGACAATTGAAATAAACATTCTCATTTAGTTCCATGATATTTAAAATCGGTCACTGATCGAATTACCTTGTGCATGTTTCGCAGTTGATGTCTGCACGATTTGCAATTAAGGGCTATGTACCTTAACCCTTTCAACCCTACAACCCTCTGAAGAGATTACTCATAACATATGCAAACAGTGCAGACCCTGATCAGAGGGCTCCTATAGGAAGTTTGATATTTTCATTGGTATTTGTTGTCATACCAAAAAAATGTAACAGTAGACTGGTTCAAAAGTCTTGTACTAGAAGAGTCCAAAAGGATTATAAATACCCACAATAAATATATTTAGGGCGGGAAAGGTTAAAACCAAGAACGATAATGACGACATTTGCTTGTTTGTTTGTTTTTTAAATTGATTTTTGGTGAATTGACTTAACATAGTCATACTGAGTGTCCAACTTTTGTGATATTGTTCAAACCTGATTTCTGAACAAGGTCCAAACTGTTTTCAAATAACCATTTGACTCAGGTAAAGGCAGTGAAGAGGTTATGTTATTTTAAGCATATTTACCTCAAAATTACGTATAACTTATCGGCAGAGTATCAAACGGTTGATCCAGATACGATACCATGTGGCTCGTCGTTAAAGTGGAGAAAACGTTATTCTTTCCCGTTTTAACGCAAACGAAACGCAAACGCATCGCAAAATAAAGAAAACAACCCAAACATTTTGACAATTTTAACCTGGACGGCAAATAGTTTGGAGCCTGGCTCCAAACTATTTGCATTGGAAATAATAGATTTAGCGCAAACGTGTTTTTTGGGAAATAATAACGTTGTCTCCCTTGTACAGCTGGAACTAAACAGTGTGCTGAAGGTATCGCAATGTCGCGCTTAGCATGATGAAATGCTAATAGTGTCTATTGCTTTTTATTATAACGTGTGATGGCAGGCACTTTAAAATATATTAAGTCAGCAATATGAATTAAGCGCAGTTTTGAGTATGATTACATAGTTTTAGTTACTCTTTCTTATGTTCATATTTAAAGCAGTTTGCAAATATCAATGTGTATGCAAACAACATATAGGGCATATACCGCTTTTTAACCTGGCAGGGCGGAGCTAACCTTTGGCAAAGATAAACTAATTTATGTTTGAGTTATTGGGTGATAGGTTACATCAGAGGTATAGTTCCGTATTATTGTCCGATACTTTCAACAAAGAGAAACACAATTTGTGCGTGTATTCATATCCATGTGAAAAGGGTATATACAGTGCCCTCTCTCTACCACAGCACCCAATGAGAGACAAATATTGCGTGTGTTGTCTTGATGGAGTTGTTGTAGGGAGGGAACATGAAAACTTGGTTTACATTTGCAAACAGCGGCGTCTGATCTGGATTCAGGCTGTTTGTCATTCTTCATTATATTCCTTCTGTCAAAGAGTCTACTAATATTTATTTTTGAGAAAAAACGGCAGACGACAGCGGTAAATTCCGATAATAAAAGAGCGTGCTGCCGCCCCCAAAATTGAAATGCAAAGGTCCGCATCGAAACTCCGCCCTGCCAGGTCAATAAAGTCGGTATATACCTCTAAACAATATGTGTATTTATACACCCATGGTTCAGTTGGCAATTATGGACAAGTTCTGCCATGCTCCCCCATGTCTTGCATAGCGGATGTGTTGAGTGTCGAATAATAGGAGGGGGGTAATGTCGTTTCAAATGTAAAAGTTTAAGTTGTCCGGACTTCTTTAATATATCCATAAAATGAATGTGCTCAAAAGCGTTGGATTTTTTATAGATACGTTTTATACTCTTTCAACCCTCTGCACAATAACCTTTCTTCTTGTATTGAAGATAGGTGATACAGTGGAGACTGTGTTATTCTTTCCCAATAAACGCGTTTACGCTAAAACTATTATTTGCAGTGCAAACAGTTTGGAGCCAGATCAGACGCCGGGTAACCCGGCGTCTGATTAGGCTCCAAACTGTTTGCCACCAAGATAAACAAGAATTATCAGAATTGACCAAAAGTTGTTCTTTTCTACGTTTTAGCGCTAAAGCGCATGCGTTTGCGTACGTTTGCGTTTAAAAGGGAAAGAATAACAGATTCTCCACTGTAACTTGAAACAAGTTGGAAGTAAAGTAGAATGCGCCTTACATGTAAGATACGTTTTGCTTTACTTTCAGAGTGCGTGACATTACCATCTGCTATGATAAAGAAATATTTCGTTTGGTGAACTTTCTGATCTGGCTGTTTTTTGTTTAGAACAAAACAGTTTTTAATTGTTAATATGTAAATACGGTAACATCGGATATAATCGTACGTTTTCCATCATCCTCGTGCAGTACGAGACCGCTGCGCTAACTTTACTGATATGTTATTCTTTCCCAATAAACGCCTCTATGGTAAAACTATTATTCTTATTGCAAACAGGTCTTCTATAATGTACATTACACAATAAATGCAACTATCCGTATCTCTTGCTACATATGTCTGTACTGAAATCGTCGAGCCCAAGAATGATCTCATTTTCTCATTTTCAGTTTTAGAATATTCAAATCATACATTAAATCGGCCAGGGCAGAAAGTGGAACAAAACGCATGTTCTTCCAAATTTGATAAACATCAAACGACACCTTTTAAGCAGACACCATTACACTTTTTGCCAATAAACTCGTTAACGCTAAAACTATAATTTCAATTGCAAACAGTTCAGAGCTATATCAGACGCCGGGCTGATCTGGCTCCAACTCGTTTGCCACTCAGATTAAAATAAATAGTCAGAATGATAAATTCTACCTTATATTACAATGTGTTTGCGTTTTGTTTGCGTAGGATAATGTGTTATTCTTTCCCAATAAACGCGTTTACGCTAAAACTATTATTTGCAGTGCAAACAGTTTGGAGCCAGATCAGACGCCGGGTAACCCGGCGTATCAGGCTCCAAGCTGTTTGCTACCAAGATAAACATGAATTATCAGAAATGTCCAAAAGTTGCACTTTTCTACGTTTTAGTGTTTTGCGTTTGCGTACGTTTGCGTTTAAACGGGAAAGAATAACGTTTTCTCTACTGTAGTCAGAATGATAAATTCTACCTTATATTACAATGTGTTTGCGTTTTGATTGCGTTTAGACAGGAAAGAATAATTTCTTCTCCGCTGTTTTGCAATGTCGGTGTTTGACGGGAGTTGTACAGTGGAGAATGTGTTATTCTTTCCCAATAAACGCGTTTACGCTAAAAATATTATTTCCAGTGCAAACAGTTTGGAGCCAGATCAGACGCCGGGTAACCCGGCGTCTGATCAGGCTCCAAGCTGTTTACCACTCAGATCAACATGCATTATCAGAATTGTCTAAAAGTTACCATTTTATACATTTTAGTTCTTTGCGTTTGCGTTTCGTTTGCGTTTAAACGGGAAAGAATAACTTTTTCTCTACTGTACGTCATAATGGCAATGACAGGGTTTATTAGAGATAAGTAAAGGAACAGTTACATTTCAAGTACAGTATAACTTGAAGTTACTCTTTCGGCGCCAAATCAATCGTTAGGTATTTACGCCTTCGCCATATCAATATTAATATGACTGTAAAACAGTTTTGATCCGCATCAGTAACGCGGCGTCTAATCAGGATCCAAACAAGTCGACTTTGTGCGACTTCGGCACCGAAAGGGTTACCTAGCCGTACTTCAAAGTGTGACTTTAACATTAACCTAAAACATGATAGACCAATAGCAAAATTGATAGTTGTATTTTAATTGAAGAGTACAGTGGATAATCTGTTATTCTTCCCGTTTAAACGCAAACGTACGCAAACGCAAAGCGCTAAAACGTAGAAAAGAACAACTTTTGGAGAACAACTTTTGGACAATTCTGATATTTCATGTTTATCATGGTGGCAAACAGTTTGGAGCCTGATCAGACGCCGGGTTACCCGGCGTCTGTTCTGGCTCCAAACTGTTTGCACTAAAAATAATAGTTTTAGCGTAAACGCGTTTATTGGGAAAGAATAACACATTCTCCACTGTAACTTGGTGAGCTGTGTTTATCGTCTCATCAACAGTTTGTCATTTATAAGGAGACGGTGCCTACTTGAGATAGATGGATGACAGCAAGTTGTAGACACATGTCATTGTTCAATGATCTAATTAACTGACGACGGGTGGACCGGTCATGACAGCAAAACAGAGTACTGGATCTTCATCTCATTTACACCGAGATACAAAATATAGGACGTGGAGTTAGAAACAGATCCCATACCGGACAATCAGAGGAAAATACATTCCAGTTTCAGTGGAATCCCATTTACAGTGGAGAATCTGTTATTCTTTCCCGTTAAAACGCAAACGTACGCAAACGCAAAGCGTTAAAACGTAGAAAAGAACAACTTTTGGACAATTCTGATATTTCATGTTTATCATGGTGGCAATCAGTTTGGAGCCTGATCAGACGCCGGGTTACCCGGCGTCTGATCTGGCTCTAAACTGTTTGTAAGTACTTGTAAGTTGTAAATAATAGTTTTAGCGTAAACGCGTTTATTGGGAAAGAATAACGTTTTCTCCACTGTACAGTGTTCACTCTCTACAGCGACACCCCATTGGAGACATATATGGTGTGTGTAGTTCGGATGGAGTTGTTATAGGGAGGGAACATTTATACCCCTTGCTAACATTTGCAAACAATTTGAACCCAGATCAGACGCCGCGTAAAGCGGCACCTGATCTAGTTTAAAACTGTTTGTCATTCATCTTTTATGATTCTTTTGTCAAAATGTCCAGTAGTAACTTTGAGAAAAAACAACAGACGGCAAGTTTAAGCTGGCGATATTGCAGCAGTGAAAGCGTTAGACATAATGCTCTTGATTTGGGAAGAGCTGCAAACGTTGTTGTAAGGAGGCAATCGTTGGTCGAATAACCGTTGTAGGGAGGGAGCACTGTAGTCACCTCTATCATGCAAGGAGTATAAAGTGCTCCCAATTATTGTGCCATTGTGGCTAGCCCTTAAACCACAAGGGGCTTCAATTAAAAAAAGAAAAAAACAAAAACACTGGTACAGTGGAGAAAACGTTATTCTTTCCCAATAAACGCGTTTACGCTAAAACTATTATTTTCTATGTAAACAGTTTGGAGCCAGATCAGACGCCGGGTAAATTAGTTCATAGGTTTCAAATAACAATGTTTTCAATTGGCTACTTTATCCATATAAGTAACGTCTTCTCATCCACTGGAGGCCATGTTTTATACGCTTTGGAGAATGAATTGTCGTATCAAGTATATGATGAAATCGACCAAAATTGGATCGCATTTTCGCATGAACAGGCAATGTTTTTATTACATGTAACTAAATTCTCTAGATATAATGCTCATAGTTAGCCACATGACAAGATTATCTTTGCTTTAAAAGACAAAAACATAACACGACATGTGTTTTAAACATCATTGCTTTTTTTTTTTAAATACTATACAAATTTAGATATGAATTAAGAAAGATGAAAACGTACGTTCTTGCTTTTCTACCTTATGTCTTTATTTGGCAATAACGGAAAACATTCAATAAAATATATTCAAAAGGTAGTAAGTTATGAAATTGTTCAAACCATTAAGGTAACCCGGCGTCTGATCAGGCTCCAAGCTGTTTACCACCAATATAAACATGAATTATCAGAATTGTCCAAAAGTTGCACTTTTCTACGTTTTAGTGTTTTGCGTTTGCGTTTCATTTGCGTTTAAACGGGAAAGAATAACATATTCTCCACTGGTAGGTTAGACTGAAGCGAGCTCAAGACAAGGAGGCTCGACTTTATCTTAACCATCATCATGTAGATCTAGATTTGACTGGTGTTTGTAAATAGGTTGGAATTAGATAGGACGCCACGTTACACGGCGCTTGATCTATATCTAAGCTGTGTGTCGTCCGTCAATTAAGCTTCTTTTTATTCTATTGTAAAATACTTGTAAAGACGCCAGTAATTTCACAAAATGTGTAGCCGACAATTTCAAAGAAGATGTATCAAGGCAGAATAAAGATTAATTTTCAAATAAGGTGCTGATTCCTGGAGTTTTGTAATCGTTGTTTAATCACCACAGACATTAGTTTCTAGTGACTTCAAGACGGGCTCTAGCTCGTAATTACACAATAATTGAGTTAAAGAAATAACTTAATTCGGTTGAAAAAATACCATAAAAGTTTCCAGAATGTCAAATTTAAATTTCAAACAGAATTATACTTTTAATGGTACATGTACAGTGGAGAAAATAATATTCTTTCCCGTTTAAACGCAAACGCATCGCAATAAAACGTAGAAAAATACAATTTTTCGACAATTCTGACAATTCATGTTTATCTGAGTGGCAAATAGTTAGGAGCCTGATCAGACGCCGGGTTACCCGGCGACTGATCTGGCTCCAGACTGTTTGCAATAGAAATAATAATTTTAGCGGAAACGCGTTTATTGGGAAAGAATAACGTTTTCTCAACTGTACATGGAGATACCTACACTTACAGTGGCGAAGACGTTATTCTTTCACATTTAGACGTAAAAGAAACGCAAATGCATACACGTAGCAATAAAATGACGAAAGGGACACATTTGTGACATTCTGACGATCTATCTTAACATAAGTGACATTTTAAGTCTGATCAGACGCTTTGTTACTCAGGGCCTGTTCCTGTTCCAAACTGCTTGCTATGGATACAGTGGAGAAAACGTTATTCTTTCCCGTTTAAACGCAAACGAAACGCAAACGCATCGCATTAAAAAGGCGAAATTGAAACTTTTTGACAATTCTAAAAGTTCATTTTTTATCTGAGTGGCAAACAGTTTGGAGCCTGATCAGACACCGGGTTACCCGGCGTCTGATCTGTCTCCAAACTGTTTACATAGAAAATAATAGTTTTAGCGTAAACTCGTTTATTTGGAAAGAATAACGTTTTCTCTACTGTATAATAGTTTTAGCGTACACGTGTTCATCAGGAAAGAATTACGTCCTCTCCATTGTAACTCATTGAAATGATATGGAAAAGTTCCGTTTCCAATTTTAGACTAGTCCATTTGTGACCAATTAAAGTTGTTTTTTTAACTGAAGTTTAAAATAACAAAGATTGAAGACTCTAATCAGAGTGCTCCTATTAGAACCCTCTGATGTTGGTTTGCACTATTTCCATTTGACGAATTTTCTTTTATTTATTTGTACTCTGACTGTAAAAGACGCAAACACGTAGCACTTTCGGCCCATAGAGCTACGTTTTTGCGTCGTTTACAAACAGTGTAGTTATAGAGGTATTGAATGAGTTAATACTAATTATGATCAAATGAGACTTATTGTATAATAACATTGAGTATAAATAATCCCAACCAGTGCAGACCCGATTTTACGTTAAAATGCTGAAAGTAGAACAGTCGTCGAGTAAGATACCGTTTGACCTTGAATCAGACTGTTTACATCTGTTATACATGTACAGATATTGATACTTCTTAAGTCACACTTTATGCATTCAAAAAATGAGTAGTGTTTGCAGATTATACACGTTCACTAGACGATAAAGCATAAAGTGGTAAATCTGTTATTATTTCCCAATAAACACGTTTACGCTAAAACTATTATTTGCAGTGCAAACAGTTTGGAGCCAGATCAGACGCCGGGTAACCCGGCGGATGATCAGGCTCCAAACTGTTTGCCACAAAGATAAACAAGAATTATCAGAATTGTCTAAACGTTGTTCTTTTCTACGTTTTAGTGCTTTGCGTTTGCGTACGTTTGCGTTTAAACGGGAAAGAATAACACATTCTCCACTGTACACTATATTCCTAGTGAATGGTTGACTTCAGTGCCACCAAAAGTTACTCATCAAAATCCTACGATTTCCATTTTTTCAAGCGCTATTTTAGGAATCGTACCATTAACCCTTTCGCAGCCAGGTTCTTTACATGTACATGCAACACTTACATACAGTGGAAATCTGTTATTCTTTCCCGTTTAAACGCAAACGTACGCAAACGCAAAGCGCTAAAACGTAGAAAAGAACAACTTTTGGTCAATTCTGATGTTTCATGTTTATCTTGGTGGCAAACAGTTTGGAGCCTGATCAGAGGCCGGGTTACCCGGCGTCTGATCTGGCTCCAAACTGTTTGCACTGCAAATAATAGTTTTAGCGTAAACGCGTTTATTGGGAATGAATAACACATTCTCCACTGTAAGAATGTAAATAGTTTGGATCTAGATAGATCTAGTTACGTGGCATCTGATCTGGATCTAAACAATTTGACACCCATATAAATGTTTTCTTAGTAACAAATAACGCATACAATTCAATATTTCAAAAGAAAGAGCACAAATTCGAAGATTTCGGAAAAATCCGTAGAGAAATTCGAAATTTGTTGGAAAGCCCGGAGAAATGGAAGCCTTGTATAATTATGTAACATGGTTTGCAAATTTGGTCAGATCACAAATAGCACCAAAGGCATCCTATATAAGACACTCGGCCAGTTTTCGACCAAATTATGTATTTGCTTTTGTAATATTGCCTTTACTTTCGTCTAATAGAAAGTCCACTGTTTTAACTCATTCATACTCGAAGCTTTTAATGGACAATCAATCACAGTTTCCAATCTAGTCCAATCCGTTTTTGACTACATGTATGTATGGCTATTTTATGCAATACATTGTATACTGCTACATGAAAAACAGTGCAAAAACCTGCCGGAGCCCTCTGATCTAAGTCTACACTGTTTTCATAGGACGAGTTAACTCGTCTTTATGGTTCAATGAGTACTATGCAAAAGCAATACTATCTCTCCTGCTGCGAATAGCGACGTCACATTGGACTAAGGAAAACACAGGCCCGGACCAGACTGCGTAATTTAGCATCTAATAAAGATTCAAACTTTCAACACCAATACATTTCAACATGTCCTCGTTCAATGTACAGCACGTCTATTTTTAAACACTTACACCTTCATTGACATCTTGTCATCTGCTTCAATAGTGTTGTCTGCAATATCGTTTAAAGTTAGATTTAAGGCATTTTGAGTGACGAAACTACAGTGGAGAATCTGTTATTCTTTCCCGTTTAAACGCAAACGTACGCAAACGCAAAGCGCTAAAACGTAGAAAAGAACAAGCAGCTATGTATCATTTAGGTCATCATCACATAAGTTGATGATTGAAAAAGGTAGACATATTAATTTGGTTAGAGAAGCACGTTGTTGTTTACACTGTGTTGATTCCGTAGAAGACGAATTACATTTCTTATTATTTTGTCCATTATATGCTGATCTGAGATCAAAATATATACATAATAAGTATTGGAATTCGCCAAACATTCATAAATTCAATAGCTTGATGTCTTCTAACGATAAATTAACACTTCAAAATTTGGCCATGTTCATATATAATGCAATGAAATACCGCGATGAATTTCTAATATGAAGACTTAATATTTGATATTTGATAAAAAAAAAAGATTAATACTCGAATGAAGTGGAATACTTATGTATTATAGCTTGTATTAATCTGTTCAACAGACTGTTATAATATTGTAAAATTGTGTTCATTACTACACCTGCATGATGCATACGTTTTTCTGTTTGTATGTACTTATATGTGAATGGGCCGGAGGCCTATGATGCGACATAAACTGAAACTTTTGGACAATTCTGATAATTCTTGTTTATCTTGGTGGCAAACAGTTTGGAGCCTGATCAGACGCCGGGTTACCCGGCGTCTGATCTGGCTCCAAACTGTTTGCACTGCAAATAATACTTTTAGCGTAAACGCGTTTATTGGGAAAGAATAACAGATTCTCCACTGTAAGATACGAGTGTCACACAGTTTGGACCCTGATCTGATCTGGATCCAAACTATTTGCAAATGTCGAGTTTTGTTGCCTACGGCGTGGGAAGAGTCAATAACACTAAACGCTGACGACACATTTTAAACAGCAGATAAAATGGCATTGAAAGGATAAAAATCCAAGTTCACACCAAATTCTCCCTGATTTTGTGCTGCTGTCTCTGAATAATTTATTACCTTAATTTATTTCTAATTACTTGTACAACCGGAGTTTTTTCTATAATGCGACGCGGTCATGGGGTTGTATTATAAGTTTAACACCCATTTTTTATCCTTGCCGCCTTGCTTTTTAATTTTCTCTCTGGAATTTCTAAATCGTCGTCGGCATAAACCGTCGTGCGCAGTCAGTTGTGATGTACATGTACTTTATGCAAACCCATTTGGTCTGTATTACAGTGGAGAATGTGTTATTCTTTCCCAATAAACGCGTTTACGCTAAAAGTATTATTTCCAGTGCAAAAAGTTTGGAGCCATATCAGACGCCGGGAAACCCGGCGTCTGATCAGGCTCCAGACTGTTTGCCACCAAGATAAACAAGAATTATCATAATTGTCCAAAAGTTGTTCTTTTCTACGTTTTAGCGCTTTGCGTTTGCGTACGTTTGCGTTTAAACGGGAAAGAATAACAGATTCTCCACATGTACTTTGTGCAAACCCATTTGGTCTGTATTACGCTTACACTTCCTGAAAAACCGTGAGTTTTTCTTCTCATTTGGAACGTGCGTCTAATTAGGATCGAAATTTATACTGTTTTTAAAACTTCTTTTCCTTATTGACGCTAAGACTTAAATCTGCAAATAAGCAGAGTCCAAAGTTATAAAGCGTTTGAGTTGAGTCTGAGTTTGTTCTCAAGCATTTGATTGATCAGATTTGAGCCTAGGCTCAAATCTGACCAATCAAATGCTCTAGAACGACTTCAGATTCAACTCAAAAGCTTTATAGCCTTGAAGCCAGGCATAACAAACTGACTAAAAATGTCCAAACTCCGTCTGATTTGTAAGACGGATTGTAGCTTAATGCAAGGCAACGTGATACTGAAATTTCATATAGGAGCTTTATGTACTACGAGTTTATTTAGCGATAACCTGCCTTAAAATGTGCATTTGTATATATACGTCATAACTTGTTCGACACCCAAGATATGCTGGACTGTACAGTTGAGAAGACGTTATTCTTTCCCGTTGAAACGGAAAAAGAAACCGCAATCGAAATGCACTAAGATATAGAAAATTACAATATTTTGAAATTTGTAACTATCTACTTTAATCTGAGTGACAAACAGTTTTGAGCCTGATCAGACGCCGGGTTATCCGGCGTCTGATCCGGCTCCAACCTGTTGGCAAACAGTTTTTGCGTAAACGCGTTTATTGAGAACGACAAACCTTTTCTCCTCGGTAACTTAAAAATGTCCATATTCCATTAGGACTGACAGCAAATGATTTCTATTGACAGTAAACCCTCATCAATATCAATTACTTTGACTTCCTGTTGACAAGATTACGGCATGATTATTGACGCGAAAGTGGACCTCGGTCGACATTGTATATGAACAGATAAAGCGGAAAGTAAACCTTTAAAATGCTAAGCACGACCAGGTTAACGTTCCCAAACAGTATGGACACATACATGTACATACGAAGTTCAACACTAGTGACGAGTACACTCTTTGTTAATAAACAGTGTACCAATGATGACTATATTTGTCATTTAAAAACGGTATAGACCCTGAACAGATGGCTCCTGCAGGAGTCCTTTGATCAGGATCTTCCCTGTTTGTCATTTTGCAATGTGCTGGGAAAATCGATCATAAATAGTCAAAAATGGAACTATACTCAAATGGACAGTGCAATTGTCTATGATAAAGCTCAGAAAATTGTGAATCAGATTAGGAATAATGATGACTTATCTACTGTTTATTGCCTGGAAATATATCTACCCTCGACTTTTATACAGTGTCTTAAAACTCTTGGCCATATCCCTAATTACAATTCAGATTGCGTTAAATTGTAATTTACCCTTTTCCTGTTGACCGCAATTTGACTGGTATCTGCAAACAGTTTAGATCCAGATCAGACGCCGCATGTTGCGGCGTCTGATCTGGATTCAAACTGTTTGACACTCGTCTTTGAGTTCCTTTTATCCAAACATTATAAATAATGTTTGAATGTATTTCGCAGACGACAATATAAAATCAAAGCGCTGAAAGCGCTAAAGGCCTAGGGACTGGCATGATTAATGAACTTAAGAAATTGTAGTGATGATATAGAAACAAAACTTCTTTTTTAAATCAATTTCTACTAAGAAAATCACAATATTGTGCCATACAGTTGTTCTCAGTACCCGGATGCCGATAGAGAGGGATGCCGATAGAGAGGTGCCGGGACGACTTTCAAAGTGACCCTGATCAGAAAAATGGTTTGTATATCTATTAGCCATCTGAAGGCTGGACGAAATAAAGAAATAATGGACGCTTTCGAAATTATCCGTCGTATGAAGACTGTAGAGGCATTTTCACAACTCAGGATTCAGTTCAGGAAACGAAATTTGGTTATTTTTTGTTAGCATTGATATAATGCATTACTTGTAGTTGTTGTAAGGGTGTGAAACGCACGTGTATCGAATGAGCATCTTTCCATGTGTAGTGACGAAAGTGAAAGTACTTAAGGAGACTTCGATAGTATACACATATGGCAGGGGTAACATGACATGACAACACTCGTTGTGCGGTGTTTGGTTAAATACTAATCATTTTTATAAATATTTTATCGACTCTGCGTGTAAAATTGCATATGTAAAACAATTGAACGTGTTTTGTTTTACTGTACTTCAAATATGAGCTTATTTTTACATGCCCTGTGCAATAGATTAGATCTATATTGTATTGCATTTGTTTTGAAATGGTAATTTTTAAGCATGTCGAGTTTGGGTTGTTACTAATATTAGTCCTGTGTTTTAATTCCAGGATGAGCACCAGCACTGAGGAGGCTCACACCTATAGCCAAGGCATGAACGAAAGAAAATATATGATGAAATGTGCAAACATGGGCTAGAGACCAGCCTGCCGGAGATGTCCAAATGGCAACAGAAGTGGTGAAAGATGAAAGAGATAAGGATTTTCAATCACCAATTGAATAGCACAGAAACACAACAAGCATCCGACATAAATATTTGATTGCTTTATGTTGTGTAATTTCAGATCTCGTATCATTTCAAAATGCGACATGTCTAACCATTTAATGCATAGTTGTTTGCAGTATTGAAGACAAACTGTTGCTTAAAGCAGACTGAAAGTAAAGCAGAGTTATTCAATAACATATTACAACCAATGAACATTTGGCAATCTCTTTTAGAGTTACATAATAAGCTAGAACACCAAACAGCTCAGAACTCTGGATATTCATTATTTGCAAATAGTCTTCTGGTTTTGTTGTTGTTGTTCTGTATACTTTTAGCCCTATACTATATAGCCTGTTTCAAGGTTTGAAGTCAGGTGATAACTTAAAGCAGATTGAAGGTAAAGCAAAATGCTTTATTTTAGCCTGTTTAAGGCTATTATCTGTGAGAATATAGAAAACATTTTTTATGATACCTATCCATGACTTTATAAATTGGAACTATTTTCTTCCTTGGAGGAATAAATTGATTGCATGAAAATAAGTATATATGGAGTAAAGAGTTTATCTACTTAATCATTGTATTTAGATTTAAGAAATAACCTCCCTTTTATGACCACCAAAAAGAAGGCTAATTGATTGTATGAAAGAGGGGTGTCAACAACAGCAAGTTGAAAATCAAACACATCTCTTTAATGAGCTTGCTGTTTTTCTTTCATCTTGCTTTAATCTGACACATGCCTTAAACACAAAATAATTAACACACTTTAGTGGTTGCAATAGAGAGGGTTTACTCTGTGAGAGTGTTGATGAAGAACCATATTGGTAATATAGGCCGTGAGTCAGGCACCTGAAATTTGAGGTACGGGTACCATTCGGGTGAATAAGGTTCACTATGATTTTCAGGAAGCCCAAACCCTCTGCTTTTAGGAAATGTATGATAGCAGTAAATTCATGGCAGCTTTGTTGGCTTTTGAGGCATTTTTGTTACCCCACCCACCGAGTTAACGTTGTAAAAGGATCATTGTTGTCACAATCATACTTTTTGTACTGCATGCATTTTTATTGGTGCCTAATATCAAAACGGGTATTGAAACATGCCATTAAATGTTATTGACATTATTAAAGGTTTTAATTTTGGTAAAAACCAAATTTCCACCACTTTTTTTGACGAAAAAATCACCTTTTTATGCCTTTAGACAAATGTCTTTTGATGAGGATGGCATATAGTGATCCTACTGGCGGTGCGTACGAGTTAAACATATTTTACCGATTCTTGTAGCAATAACACCGTGTAATAAAATGCTTTGGTACTTAAACAGTTGTTGTTTAGGGCAATTCCCAATCCAACCATATCATCCAACCTCGGTTTGACATTGACCCGATCGAATTTTGTCTACGAATATGTTATTAGGGTTGTTTATTGGTTAACTAGATTTTACTGTTTCGTTTAGCATCAATACCGCATATAAGAATGATTTGATACTTGCTGCTTTTGATCATTGCCAATTCACCAATATCACCTTACCTCAGTTTTGACATTGACCTTCACCGAATTTGGAACTAAAATATGTTATAAGGGCTGTTTTATTGGTTCACTAGATTTTACCGCATCGTCTAGCATTATTACCGCTTAGTAGAATGCTATGAAACTTTCACAGTTATGGCTTAGAATCACTCTCAGTTCACCCATATCACCCAACTTCCAGTTTGACCTTGTCCGTGACTGAATTCGGACTTAGAATATCTTAATAAGGGATGTTTATTGGTTAACTAGATTTTACCGTTTCATCGAGCATTATGTGTAACAACTTTTATTAGAATGCTTTGAGACTTGCACAATTGTTACATTCGATAATTCCCAATCAACGAGTATCAACAAAACTTAATTTGGCATTGACCTTGACCTTATTGTGGACTAAGAATATGTTTTATGTGCTATGTCAAGGTTAAATAGATTTGATCTTTTCGTCTTGCACCGCTTACTCAAATACTTGGATACATAATTATACAGTTGTCGCCTTATACCATTCATAATCTATCCATATCACCCAACCTTGTGTTTACCTTGATACTACCACAGAGATCACTGTCAATGAGGACACACAAACTCGCATTGGGACCATACACTTCCGCTTGAACACTTGTGCCACCAAGCGTTACTATATAACAGTGCATATATCAGCCAATTTAGAGACATTCTTGAAAATACGAAACACGAGAACTCTCAAACACAGCTGAAAAGGTCACAAATGCAGAAATACGAGGAAAAAGTTACTAAAGTAATATATCTAATAAGAGGCTGGTTCAACCCATTTGAAATAAATCAAGATCTGATTAGCATATCCACCGTTAATGCAGTACCTTGAGACATCGCAAAATATCTTCTGAGTGCGCATGCGATTGGTCAATGATGAGATTGGTCAATGCTCGTATGCACAATTTAAAGGAGATCAACCATGATGGAATAAAGAGCAACAAAGTTTAGACCTCAAGCAGCATGAAAGTGAAATCCAGTGGAAGACTGGCAGTTCTTATAGCTGATAATGCTTTTGTTCGGTCGCATCATAGTTATGGCACACACACGCAATCTCCAGATAAATTTCATTATTTTACATATTGCTCTTTGGCAATAGTCTTTCTCAACATCAAATGGTTTGCTAAGAAATCAAACAATGCTGCATTAGCATTGAGCTAACAGAAAACGCTTGGCTTAGCTGAAGGTGTCCCGAAAAAGTCTGTCTCTGTGATTGACGGAATGAACCTCGTATAGAAAGTCAAAATATACCAATGCATTTTTGTGGCTGCGCAAGCACTATTCTATCGATGGTACTCGAGGCGGCAGTGACAGTGATAGAATAGATGTATACAGGGGAGACGCTTCTGTAGCAATAAGGTCAATAATAATATTCTTATAGCATTCCTGGTGCATCAATGGATGAAAACTGAGCACAGTCAAAGGTTACAGAGGACTTGATTTGATTATTTTTTTTACGTCGCTTTCAACAGTATTTCAGTCATATCGCGACGTCCAGCTAATTATAGGTGGAGGAGGACCCCAGAAGTCCTTTATGCACTGTTTCAGGCACAAATCGACAACTGGGTAGAACCATCGACCTTCCGTAAGCCAACTGGAAGACTTCCCCACATGAGAAATCCGAACGACTCTACTGGGATTCGAACTCACAGCGGTGAGGAACTTAGTGATGTAAGTCACAGTGACTATACCACTAGACCACGGAGGCCCCTAGGTTACAGAGGAAAATATCGCACCTTACGTTGAAATCAAATGCTTCAAAATAAAATACAATGGATGCGAGGAGGTACAGGGTCTTTGAAGCAGCCAAGAAGAAGCAAATGAACATATTTAAGAAATGCTGGACAAAGACATGCACAAGTTATATATGATATCCTGAAAATTGAGGACGCGATTGACACTGATGTTTGCAAGACACTGAATTGAATGTATGTCTTAACATGTTGTGACACGGTCAGCGCATTTGCTGGTAAGAATAAAACACGCGCACTGAAATTGATGAATTGTAATGCTGAAGCTCAATAATGTTCCCAGACGTTGAATAGGAAAGGGGTACCCCTCCTGCTTTGATATACAGACTTGAGATATAAACGTCAGCTCTATGCCCTGTAAGCGTCATCAGCAAAAGTGAATGTTCAGCGGTACGGCTTATTATGTACCACATAGGGTAAGATAGAGCGCCACCAGCTACACCTTATGCCTGGATGGATGGATTCATTTATTTTGGTTTACGGCACTGCGCCACAAAATGGGTCATAAAGCGCCAGTGAATGATGGGGGAAATGATAAGACGCGATGATGACGATGACTTTGCGCAGATGATTTTGACTAATTTCGTCCTTTGCAAAACAGCAAATAAGATCAAAACCAACTACCTGTCTTCCTTTATTTTAGTTCTTAGAAGAGGGGGTAATTTCGTTTTAACAAAGAGAAACAATTCCGCATGACAATTAACCCACAGAAATACAACAAGATAAGAATGTCTGGACTCTTTAGTTAAGCACACTTTAAGAGCTAACCTCAAGGCTGCTATTTGGAGTCGATGATATTCCAAGTCATGTAGGAAGAGGATGGAAAGTTGTGAAAGAGGGTGAGATTGGTCAGCTATTAGACGACTTGCTGGATAGAAAACAGATCCGACGTAGATGCTTGACCTACTAGCGGGGAGCTGTGCTAGTAAATGTACGTTGCCTAAATGTGTATGCATTTCTTATGGTTTGAATAGTACGAACATGTGCAACTGTGATAATCAGGCAACTAGTACAGAATCAGATGATGAAGAACGTCCACTGGAAGAGGCTGAAAACATTGAGAGTGAAGGAAATGTGAGAATTGGTATTCTTACATAAGAATTACAACATACACTTCAGTGGTTGTAATGCATTGATTATTCGTCAATGCCGACTAGATGTTTAAACATTTTCATAACACTGTTGTCAATGGTTTGTAAGTTAACGCCAATAGATTGCCTTTAAACTTAAATCCTTTGACCCGAAATATTTGTTTTTCATCTGTTATGTGCTAGCAGGTGTATTTGAAAATTGCAGAGTCAAGGATTTGTACAATATTAGCCTTAGCATAAGAAGAGAGTAACAATGAACATTACTGCTTTAAGAGAACCCCGGAGGTACCCTTAGCAGTACTGTTTATTCTGAATTTTTTTAGATGTCCAAATTAGGTCAAGTCCAAGGCCAAACCAAGCTTTGGTGATATTCCTGGATTTCGAAAGGTTCAATGTATTCAGTATGCAATGATCAAATCATTCCAGAAAGAAGTAATAACTCTGGAGAAACGGTAAAATCTATTTTACCAAGAAATAGCTCAAAAATAGCTGGGAATGGTTCAAGGCAACAACTGTAGAAGTGTAAAATCATTCTAGTGAGCTATTTTCATGCTATATAAAATGTTAAGATATGGTTGACTTCGTACGAACGAACAGGGCGATTACTTTAATTATGCCACCTGCATCAATAGAATCCAGGAGTCAAAACAGGGATTTTTCGTTATGAAAAGGATGACGTAATTTATTGTTTTCGCTTAAGTAAATTACTTAAACAATTCCAATAATGCCTAATGGCATGTTACAATACTTTTTTAATGTGATGCTTCAAAAAAACGTATGCATGACCAAATGTATGATTGTGATAATGATGGTCCTTTTATAATGTTAAACTTGGTGGGTGGGGTAACAAAAATGCCTTTTTTGCTAGAGTAAATTACTTCAACAATTCCAATGATGTCTAATTGCATGTTACAATACATTTTTATAATGATACTTCAATAAAAATGCATGCGCTACCAAGAGTATGATTGTGATAATGATGGTCCTTTCACAATATTAAACTTGTTAGGTGGGGTAACAAATATGCCTTTTTTGCTAGAGTAAATTACTTCAACAATTTCAATAATGTCTAATGACATGTTTCAAAACATTTTCAATATGATACTTCAATAAATTTGCATGCATTACCAAAAGTATGATTGTTATAATGATGGTCCTTTTACAATGGTAAACTTGGTGGGTGGGGTAACAAATATGCCTTTTTTGCAAAAGTAAATTACTTAAACAATTCCAATAATGTCAAGTGGCATTTTACAATACATTTTCAATATGATGTTTCAATAAAAATTCATACATTACCAAAAGTATGATTGTGATAATGATGGTCCTTTTGCAATGTTAAACTTGGTGGGTGGGGTAACAAAAATGCCTAAAAAGTCAACAAAGCTGCCATGATTTTACTGCTATCATACATTTCTTAACTAGTCACACATTGATCTTTCCGAAAATCATAGTGAACCTTATTCACCCGATTGGTACCAACCAACCCCTCCGGCTCACGGCCTAATAGTTCTAGGAGGGACATTTCAAAGAGAAAGACAGAAAATTATATCAATATATTTACTCAACAAAAATAATACAAAGTATTAAAAAGTTAATTTGCATACAGTATAAAGTATTTAAAACTCGTTCACAAACTAGTGATTGTTTTAAAGAGAACTAGACCTATCACAAATGGTGATTCATACCCCCAGTAGGGTCTTGTCACAAGAGGTAAATGTTTCTGGGTAAAGTTGATGTGTGCACTTAAGTGCTCCCTTTGTAATGAAAGATAAATGTTCATTTCGAATATGTAGCTGTATTTTGAGGGACCATTGATTGAAATCCTCTGAAGACAGGTTGTAGCTTAATGCAGCTCAAAGTGCAGAACTGAGTTCCTGTCTTGTATAAAGCTTTTTTTAATTACGTTTGAGGTGCATTTAGCTGCAACCTGTATAAAAGAAAGCTGATAAGACAACAATGTCGGGCGATATGCGCACACATGGGTTAATCAACCCATTACTCCTTATCCTGTTTCTAGTTTTGAAGATATAAGGCCGCTTAAAGCAGGATGAAAGTAAAGGAGAATGCATCTTAAGGGGCATTCTGCTTTACTTTCAGCCTGCTTTAAGCTATTATCTGCTAGAATATAGAAAATATTTCCTATGATTTTTATTTGAGACAGTATAAATTGAAAGTATTTTCAGTCTTCAGTGGATGAATTAATTAAAGGCGTAAAAAGGTGTATTGATGGAGTAATGGGTTAAAGCCATAATGAATCGAATGTAGATCTAAGATCAATTAAATAGAAACTGTATGATCTGGATCTAAGCGCATGTGATGGAAAAGTTCTTTACAGTATACTACATGTACTTGGAAAGGTCTACCCTTTGTAATGCACATCACTTGTGGCAGTAAAAAATGAGTTATTCATGCTATATAGGCAAACAGTTTGGATCCAAATAAGACACTGAGTATACGTATTGTCTCATTTGGACCCAATCTGTTTCAATGACAGTGACAATTGTTTCACAAAACAACCAGAACAGAACAGAACAGAACATATCTTTTATTAGTCACAGTTTACAACAGAGTGTAACAGCATGTGATCAAAATACAATATATTCAATATGGCAGTGGTAACATGGTTATTGAAAATGCACTGAAAGGTCAAACCATAGGGACCAGGAGTTTGGCAAGAGTGCGTGTTAAGTTGTGCGTGTTTCAATGTTTGTCTTCTGTTACATAAATGATGTTTGTTCCTAGAAATTACAATAAATACTTATATATCAATTTACACTTCTGCTTTTTGCTGATTAAATCCAATGAATAAATCAAATGATGTTCAGTAAACTCTGAAACCTCTTAAAACTGAACACTAATGCAGCATTATAAGAATGCAGAATGCTATAAAGGCTTTGTGCAACACTACCTAAACTCATTAAGCAACCATCTGTTACAAATATACATGTATATGTATTTTTAACACTTATTGTTTGGTTTTCAGAGGTTCTACTGTACATCAAAATAATGATTATGTCAGAACTCCATGTAGCTATGTTGATGGCTTCTTTTCAGGGCCTCGTCCAGATTCACTCCGTCAAACTTTAGTTCGAAGTATATGTCTGGTTCTCGCAGACTCGTTGTATTAAATCAGGCTCCATAGCACCAGGTTGGCCGAAATTTCTCAACTTTGTTCTTCTCGTCAGGTAAAAAGTCTGAAAATATATGATAATAAACTTCATTACAACGGGTTCGCTATCCGGGACGAATTTATTATAATAATAAAGATCTCAATGAAACACTTGGGTCTCTACATCTCCGCGACGCCAAAAACCACAGATCCAAAACAAAAGCACCGCCCACCACTATACAGAGTGAAATACATGTATTTATAACGCGTTTAATTGAGTTATCTAATGATTCCAGTACAACTTCTTTCAATCATTTCGCCAATGGCTTCACACTATCCTGCAGTAAACACCGGGTCGTATTTCTACTTTCATTTTCGATCTAAACACGCTACGGTTTGTACAAATACCTTTTGAAAAGCTCGCTTTTCCTTCTTAAACTTGTTAAAGTCTGGCATTTCTTTACCTGAATTCGATTTTTAACTCGGAATTAGTTAAAGAACCGAAATTCGTTTCGATTCTGTCAGTTACATGTATCGGTGTAGATTCGTAGATTGTGTTGATATTTAATATATTTTGTGTTCGGTTACACAGCGCATCAACAGGTCAGGGCTTCCATAAGTTGACATGAAAAATCCTAAGATTTCTAAATTTGCATCTTTCAATTGCGGTTTAACGAATCGTACCTTTACCCCATGGCCATTTTCTTGTTTTGTTGACATGCGACTACTTAAAGCAGGCTATAAGTAAAGCAGAATGCGCCTTATGGCGCATTCTGCTTTACTTTCAGCCTGCTTAAAGCTACCATGAACTGGGGAAAAATCCGGAGATTTAGGAAAAATCCGGAGAAATGGCAGCCCTGACAGGTAATAAACAAAAAAATGTGCCACGGTGCTGCCAGCGGTAGAATCAGGCGTAGATAATTCACTACTAGTCCCCATTATACATACGGGCTATTCGCAATTACATAATTAACACATGGATGCATAGTGCAATGATTTATGTTAGATATCGACATGGTCTCTGGAGTGTGTTTACATCAAGAAGCTATCTTCATCCTGATTGGCTACTTAACATTCGGGATTATTTTACGTGGAATCACTCCGCTGTCGGTTCTACCTGGACTATGTTTAAACGCTGGTAGGCGGTAAATGGGCGATTGGCAATAGGATTCCTTTTTATTTTAATAGCCCTTACTCTCAAGACGAAAACGCCACAAGCTTGATTAATGCATATATATAAGCAACCATTATCGTTTTATTCACGAAAAACGTCGATTACACATGGTTGTTAAGGCTTTTAACGAATAGTGCAAAAACACGGCCACAATCTTTCCCCAAAAAGAAGGTATTTTGGTGTTTTTGATGTAAAGTTTTTGTTCACCCCGAGGGAGCCTTCAATCTGCTGTATAAAAACGGAGTCAGCTTGATTTATCCTTTTAAATCCACAGCCTGATGCCATTTTCTCATGATATTGTGTAGCGTTTCAATGAATAAGGTAAAAAGACAGCCACAAGCTTTTTCTGAAAAAAGTATTTTTGGGTTTTAGCAGCATAAATGTTGTGTGCCGTGACGGCTACGTGAAGGACGAAGTTGGTATACCGACTACGGCCTTACGGGCCCTAACGGGCCCTAGGCCAAAAACCAGATGATAATATACAGTGGAGAAAACGTTATTCTTTCCCAATAAACGCGTTTACGCTAAATCTATTTTTCCATTGCAAACAGTTTGGAGCCAGATCAGAAACCGGGTAACCCGGCGTCTGATCAGGCTCCAAACTATTTGCCACTCAGATAAAAATAAATCGTGAGAAATTTCGAAAAGTTGTAATTTTCTACATTTTAGTTAACTGCGTTTGCGTTTCGTTTGCGTTTAACCCTTTACCTGATAGCCTATTTATAGTATTAAAGATAGGTGTCTAATTAAAGCAGGTTGAAAGTAAAGCAGAATGCGCCTTAAGGCGCATTCTGCTTTACTTTCAGCCTGCTTTAAGCTTCCATGTGCTAGAATATAGAAAATATTCCCCATAATATATATTCATGGCAGATTAAATTGGAACTATTTTCTTCAGCGGAGGAATAAATTAAATACGCTTAAAGTCGCTTCTATGGGGGAAAGGGTTAAACGGGAAAGAATAACAGATTCTCCATTGTAGCAGTTTCAAAGTAAACGATAAAACAACACAACAACATTAACTCTTTGCATGCTGGGTAATTCTTTTCATCTGCAACTATTGTTCTAAAATTAGAACTTTCAAAATTTCTTTTAAATTCAGTGTCAGAATAGCAAACAGTTTGGATCCTGATGAGACGCCGCGTCAAGCGGCGTCTCATCTGGATCCAATCTGTTTGCAGAGGTAATCACTCTGGCAGGTATACATGTAACCGCCGCTAGCGTGCAAATAGTTAATAAGGGTGATGTGATTTCTTCAGGTCGCCGTGACATTAATAAATGTTCTTGCATTATGATACATTGTACATTAATGGGTCGTGATGTTACAGTGTTGATAATGTTACATGCAGTATTTTACGTTTAAGCGCACACAAAGCGCACACAAAACGCAAACTCATTGCAATAAAATGAGGAACAGGACCGTGTTTAGAAATGTCTATCGATTGATCTGAGCGCCAAACAGTTTGGAGCCTGATCTGGGTAAAATATTTTTAGTATAGATAATTGTTCAAGCGCAAAGGCATTTATTTGGAAAGAATAGCGTATTCGCCACTGTATCAAAAATGTGTGAAACGCTTCCTTAAAAGCGCTCATAGCTCAGCTTAGTATTGGTATAATACAGTGGAGAATGTGTTATTCTTTCCCAATAAACGCGTTTACGCTAAAACTATTATTTCCAGTGCAAACAGTTTGGAGCCAGATCAGACGCCGGGTAACCCGGCGTCTGATCAGGCTCCAAACTGTTTGCCACCATGATAAACATGAAATATCAGAATAGTCCAACAGTTGTTCTTTTCTAAGTTTTAGTGCTTTGCGTTTGCGTACGTTTGCGTTTAAACGGGAAAGAATAACGTTTTCTCCGCTGTATTACCGTTCCTGGCAAAAATAGACAGACGAATTAGGGTTCTTATTTTTACAGACAAGTCTGGATACTGTATGTTTTTGTATTTAGCCTTTTACAGCGGAGAAGACGTTATTCTCTCCAGCGTAAATACAAACGAAACGAAAACGCATTGCAATAACACATTAGAAATGATAATGTGTTGGCAATTCTGATCGTTTACCGGTATTGAGTAGCAAACAGTTTGGAGCCTGATAAGACGCCGGGTAACCCAGCGTCTGATCTGGCTGCAAACCGTTAACATCGGAAATAATAATACTAGTATTAATGTAAACGCGTTTATTTGGACAGACTAACGTATTCATCGCTGTACAGTTGAGAATCTGTTATCTTTCCCGTTTAAACGCAAACGTACGCAAACGCAAATCGCTAAAACGTAGAAAAGAACAACTTTTGGACAATTCTGATAATTCATGTTTATCTTGGTGGCAAACAGTTTGGAGCCTGATCAGACGCCGGGTTACCCGGCGTCTGATCTGGCTCCAAACTGTTTGCACTGCAAATAATAGTTTTAGCGTAAACGCGTTTATTGGGAAAGAATAACGTTTTCTCCACTGTATCTGTAACAGTACGGTCATAAGGCGCCTAATGTCGATTTGGACAACAATTTGGAACCTATTCAGACGAGACGTGACGCGGCGTTTGACCATTGTCCAAATTGTATGACACTAAAAAAACAGTGGAGAAAACGTCATTATTTCCCAATAAACACGTTTATTTCCAATGCAAAAAGTTTGGAGCCAGATCATTAGTCTAATCAGGTTCCAAACTGTTTGCCATCCAGGTTGAATAAATGAATGAATGAATGACTTTATTTAACGAGGGTGTTTCATTTAGTCAAACGACTAATCTCCCATGAGGCCCTCCATAAATGTTTTACATTCATATATCATCTATAGATCTATAAACAGAACAAATTACAACAGAAACAAATAATAGTAAATATATATATACATGTACACACGTCTCTTAGAGTATTAACTAGATCTAAATCCAAACTGACCAACCCCGTCTCTAGTGTAGACTCAGATTTGAGACTTTCCAGAACCCCCCTCACATCTGTTAAAATCAACTTTCAGAATTGTCAAGAAGTTGTAATTTTCAACATTTTATTGCAATGCGTTTGCATTTTGTTTACGTTTAAACGGGGAAGAATAACATTTTCTCCACTGTAGTTTAAGTATAATTTTTAAGCAGACCATATGATGGTAGAGAAGTGTTAAAGCAACCACGATAAAATGGATGTGAAAGTGTTAAATTGTGTTTTTATTTTTCATATGTTATTTAAGGAGTTACATGTACATGTATTACTAGAAACCAAACTGTTAATTAATGTTCGTCAGTGTCGCCTTAGTTACATGTAGAGGAATACCTACGTATTGGGACAGGCATGACAGAGCAAACGGACAGACAGACTGACTGACGCACAAGTTCAATCACTTGCGTCCAAAGCTACGCATGTTTGGCATGCATAAAATCCCATTAATAATAAATAACTAGACCTAAATGAATACTGGAGTTGTCCATTTGAACTTTCGGAGTTCAATGACTTAACATTGCAGTCACGCAAAATACCGTTTTACATGTACCCAATGTAAACATTATTACATGTACATTTATCAATAATTTCGAAGATCTGCCTTACTTTACATACAGTCGAAACTCGATAATTCGAACTCGTGTTAGTTTAAACAAACCCATATCTCAAAGTTAAAACGTTGCTTAGCAACGTTTTAACTTTGAAATATGTGTATGTCTGACTTAAGCGAGATTGACTTATCAAAATTCAACTTATGAAAAACTGGGATACTGTATTTAAGTGAGTTCAAATTAGTGAGTTTCGACTGTATTTCTAAAACATCCAAATAGAATATTGATGATGATGTGATTACATCGTGAGAAGTGTGCCATTGTATAGCCCACAATGATTGAGTAAATTACATGTGACCTTGTGTTAAATGAGTTTCGTATTCACACTATAATTAATACTACAAAGAACAATTGATCTGTGATTTCTCGACCTCGCTTAACTGTGAATTTTCTGTAGTTATACTTTTAAATTTCATTATTTACACATCTTTAAAGTCGAACATATACCTATTTCAAAAAAGCGCAGGTTAGCCGCATTTTGAATTTCAAATACGGATATGTTACCTTAAGCGATTTCAAGATATCAAAGAATGACTGTATTCTATTATATCCAAGGTTACCGAGATCAGGAACGTATATTACACGTCCCTGTCGAGATGTACATCATATTGAAAATATTTATTCTTTAGTCCTTATCCGAGTATACGCTCGTATAAAGTTGTAGAGCCTGGTCAATGGGGGAAATTGTCAGTGGTCTGTCTATACATGTAGCTACACATTGTCTACAATGATATGCAGTCACTTGGCTGCAGAAAATGCGAAGAGTCAATTAGCATTTGCCATGGGTATAAAAAACTGTTGCGTATAAATGATTATGTCGAATATAATCAGTTTGGAGCCAGATCAGACTCCAAAAACATCGGCATTTTGTCAGGTTCAAAATTGTTTGCCATGATGTGAAAAATTGTCATAATAACATGTATAAAACCCCGTCGTTTGTTGTATCTTGTTACAATGGGGCTTGCATTAAGTTTGTGTAATCTGTTCATACGTTCCGTTTGAACAAAACTTAGCGCAAACGCAATGCACTTAAATTGGAAAAATGAGTTTGTTTTGTATCTGAGTGGCACACAGATTGAAACGTAATCAAAGGTTTGATAACCCGCTATCTAATCTAGCTCATCACAGTTTTCCATAGACATAAAAAGCATTTAGCATATACAGTGGAGAAAAATGCTATTCTATCTCGTTTAAATGCAAACGAATCGCAAACACAAATGCTAACATGTAGAAAATTACCATTTTTTGTCAGTTCTTATTATTTGTTTTTTATCGGCGTGACAAACTGTTTGGAGCCTGATCAGACGCCGGGTTTCCCAGACTGTTTGCAATGTAAATAATAGTTTTAGCGTAAACGCGTTTATTGGGAAAGAATAACGTTTACTTTACTGTGCACGTTTTGGGGAAATGATAAAGTCTATTCCACGAATCCACGGTATACATATGAAGAGTATGCTTGTTCGGTGCAAAAGTGTATACCTTGATTAGATGACTCCTTGAGGAGCCCTCTGAACAGGGTCTGTACTGTTTATGATTTTGTAATATATTGTCAAAAACCCGAAATTGCCAAATAAAGGACGAACTTAATAGAAAACTCGAATTGTCTATTAAAACTGACAGGATTGAAATAGAAAATGTAGTTACATGTATACCCCTTAAACTTTGGATTATGATAATATCCTGATTACTCTGCGAGAATACATCTTTACATCTCTTAGAAATATCACGTTTTAATTATTTGTGACAATGTGTTCAATGGGATTTCGTATGCACAGTGAAATAATACATTACTTATTCCATTATAAGTATTTACATTGAAAACAGCTTTCTTTGATATGTTGCTCGACAAGGCATTCGCTGTTATTCCTTTCGCTGTTACAACCGTCTAGTTACACTGTAGAATAAGTGTCGTCTGTCTTTTAATATAGGCCTACTTGGTAATTTTGAGGGAAGTAATCCAAAAACGTGTGACATGCAGTTTGGACCAAGAGCTGATGCTGCGTTAAGCGGCGTCTGATCTGGATCCAAACTATTTGTACATATTTGTCAACTCGTGCTCAGCACTCTCTGGATGAACTTATAGCACTCGCTATGTTATGCTTGTCTATAAAACTTGTCGTTTGCAGCAAATGTAATTGTTCATTGTCTGCATTTTCTGCCACAAAACATTAATTGGTTATCACGCAGGTTTGATTTATAAAATACACTAGTCCACACGGTGTCTCATTTGGATTAAAATACTGATTGGATACATGTAATAAATTAGAAATTTGCCCTTAGCGTACACAATGCTACATGTGAACTTTGAATATGTAATGTGTTGCTTGTTGATACAACTGTTACAATTTTAAATAATTTAATAATAACAAATCGCTATTGATATAAAACGCAGAAGCTACAATTTGTTAACAAGTCTGACCATGTGAGTGGCAAACAGTTTTGAGGCAGATTAGATACCGGGTTACCCGGCGCCTGATACATTGTATGTATCCAAGCTGATTGCAAGGGAAAACAATATTTTAGCGTAAAGGGTATACACTTATTGGGAAAGAATAACGTCTTCTCCACTGTTATGTTCAGCACCATTTCATGTCATATATACACTCAGTACAAAAAGAAACGCACATTGTGCTCAGGCGCAGATTGAGAGACTTTTTTAAGATACTAATACCATATCTGAAGATCAATTTAATTCTGCCACAAGTTTAGAAAAACATATACTTAAAATTACTGTGCTGTATTTGAACCCTTTCACTCTTAATGACGTCAAAAGGCGCGTTTTCAAACAGTTTGGATCCTGATCAGACGCAGCGTAACGCGGCGTCTGATCAGGATCCAAACTGTTTGACACTCGTATAGATATACTTTAAGTCATACTACTTTGAATCTTACTTTGAAACGATCTTGCAAACAACACAATTGAAGCAGACGACAATGAAACGGTGGTGGGATAAAAAAACAAAACTCACGATTAATTTGGCAGCGAAAGAGTTAACTAGTGCCTGTTGAAAACACCGCACCGATTTGTACAGGTTGTGATGATACTAATTCAATGATAAACCTCCCATTTTCAACATTGATAGTCCAAGACGGAACTACTGACTGTAATGAAAAGATTATTTCACAAATACGTTCCTTCTACATACAGATACTATTGTAATAAAAGTGTGCGTTTCTTTTTGCACTGAGTGTACATGTATATGCAGAAATATCCATGTAGTTCATTTACTTGTTATGTAGGCGACACCTCATGTCATATATATGCAATAATGTCAAGATGTTAATCTAACCTGTTATATTGGCGTAACCCCATGCCACATATATGCAATAATGTCTAGAGCTTATCTTGCCGTCTTACGAAAAGTCGTAAGACAAAACTTTAAAACACAACTCATTTCTTATTTTTCCGTCTAATCATGTCTCGTGCCAACTCTTTTGAATTGTATTGAAAAGACAATTCCAAACATATGTCACAAGACAGTATCAGATGGTGAAATAAATAATAACTAAACATTTTAGAATTTGACGTACGACCGTTTTTGTCGTAACGTTTCGTAAGACGGACCCCATATGCTTAATTACGTATTATGTTGGTGTATTATTTTACTATATTTGTTAATTCGCATGGAACATGTATATTGAATTTATCTTATATCATATTAAACATTTTGTTAAATAACATGTTACAGTGGAGAAAACGTTATTCTTTCCCGTTTAAACGCAAACGTACGCAAACGCAAAGCACTAAAACGTAGAAAAGAACAACTTTTGGACAATTCTGATATTTCATGTTATCATGGTGGCAAACAGATTGGAGCCTGATCAGACGCCGGATTACCCGGCGTCTGATCTGGCTCCAAACTGTTTGCACTGGAGATATTAGTTTAGCGAAAACGCGTTTATTCGGAAAGAATAACACATTCTCCACTGTAACTCACATGGAACATGTTTATTGAATTTATCTTATATCATATTAAACATTTTGTTGAAGAACATGTTATGACAGCTGCATTAAATTACTTGTGATGTTGACGAAAATTCACGCCTGATATGCAATAAACACAACGTCTGACCAGACTCCAAAGCGTTTCATTTACATACTAAAAGAATGGTTAGCAGTCATATATTATATTGCGTTGTACTTTGCTTGCATCAGTTTCGCTTCACCGTTTTTTGCCAGGATATTGAGTTGTTTGCCTTCTTAAATTGTTTTATCGATATACAAGGGTGATCTAAATGCAACACAGTAGCCATCTATGCGGACACCGATGAGGTACAACGTACATGTACACCGTTTGACAATGTCCTCTTTGGTGTAAACTAGAATCAATGATAGAACAGCATTCCCGCTATGTTGATATTAAATAGGTTTTTAGAAAAGCTAAAGTAAATATAAATTGGTATGCTTTTCAACTCTTCTTCAATATACCACCAGACATATTTCATATGTTTATACGCTTTAGGCAATATTAGTCTAATTAAAACCGACACGCGTAGAAAAGATATGGGAAGTCCTTATTCCCTAGAGAAATGCATATTATATATTGTATCTGTCCCGGAGATATATAACAAAAGTACATTTATACAAAAATAAGGTACATGTACGGGCTATTTACGCCATGTGCATTGATGCACTTTGCCTATACAGTGGAGAAAACGTTATCATTTCCCAATAAACGCATTTACGCTAAAACTATTATTTCAATTGAAAACAGTTTGAAGCCAGATCAGACGTCGGGTAACCCGGCGTCTGAATAGGTTCCAAACTGTTTGCGACTCAGATAAATATGAATAGTCAGAATTGTCTGAAAGTTGTCTTTATCTACATGTACGTTTGATTGCGATGCTGTTGCGTTTCGTTTGCGTTTAAACTGGACAGAACTACGTTTTTCCACTATACATGTATGAGCCGTGCAGTGAGAAAACCTGACCTATTATTGCATTAAAAACAGTGAAGGCCAATCACCGCATCTTTGGTATTGATCTACACTGTTTGACACGTATAGTCATCTAAAGCATTTTGTGTAGCTGTATTATTTATGGTATTTACATGTAGCAGTGTATACCAAACTCAAAAGCCTCGGATAACAATGATGCTTTGTCAGTACAATGTTGCAATGCAATACGGCAGGTTTTGTCATGGAACTTCTCTGAAAAGTAGATGCTACATGTATTGAGTTAAAAGGAGTAAATGGTTCATTTAATATCTTAATACATACCCTTGCTTTTAGTATTGACAAAAAGTGACCACTTAAAGTAGGTTGAAAGTGATGCCGGATGCGTTTTAAGGCTTTACTTTCAACCTGCTTTAAAGCTACCAACTGCTAGGAT
Source organism: Gari tellinella (assembly GCA_922989275.2). Lineage (NCBI taxonomy): Eukaryota > Metazoa > Mollusca > Bivalvia > Cardiida > Psammobiidae > Gari > Gari tellinella. The sequence continues at coordinate 39,400,316 of OV277871.1, forward strand.
ATAGAATATATTTGTATGACACACATTCATGACTATATAAAGTGAAACTATAATCTACAAATGATGAATAAGTTTGATTCGTTAAATGTGTATCAATCAAAGTTACAGTGGGGAAAACGTTATTCTTTCCCAATAAACGCGTTTACGCTAAAACTATTATTTCCAATGCAAACAGTTTGGAGCCAGGCGTCTGATAATTAGTATACTTGAATCAATGCACTCAAGGGAGTTTATGTTGCTTTCAAACACATACAAAGATCAAGGCAGTAATTGGGTAATGGTAGGATTTACCTAATTAGATGGAGTCAATGTCGGACAACATAGGTGTTCTACGTAGAACAATCAGCCTTTTTCATCAAATAACGTCCGTACCCATCTATGCTCGTGTATACAGTTTATAATACGTTTTACTTTCCTATTAAACACGTTTACGCTAAAACTAATAGTTCCAGTAAAAACAGTTTAGAACCAGATCAGACGCCTGTTTACGAGGCGTCTGATCATGCTCAAAACTGTTTGCCATTCAGATTGAAGTAAATAGTCGGAAATGTCACATAGTAAGCCTTTTCTACATTCTAGTGCAAAGTGTTTGCGTTTCGTTTGCGTTTAAACGGGAAATAATAATTTCGTCTCTTCTATAGTCCGTTATTAAGCGTCGATTGATGACAATGCCCGATTGCTCAACGTGGTGTTCTGATATCGACCGACATTGGCCCGATCTCATTAACGACATTCAACCTTAATAAAGACTGCGTTAAAATTAAATTCATTTTGCGTTAAACGATTTTCATAATCAATCCCTACACTTCTGATTTTCAAAGTTGACACTTCACCTTGATGGCCAGCTTTGATTGATTATTGACCCAGTATACTTATTATTATAGCAAATAGTGCTCTCAACGTTGGTCAGAGGGTTTCTTCAGGAGCCTTCTGATCAGGAATATGGTTACAATGCTTGAAATTGACATATATAATACCGGTTACCCGCACAGTAAGGGTTATTGTTTATGAATTAGAAGGCTGATTGGGATATTGTGTGTATTCAGATTCAGAACAAATTAACGTGTAACGTTTTCGCAGTTTGTTCAAAACTCTAAAGTAGAATCTAATATTTTTAAGGACAATTACATGAGGAATTATTGCTGACAACGATGACAAGCAATTAGTGTTAATCATTAAGAATTTATCGGACATAGAAAATGCATTAATTGAAATTATGATTGTTCATACCCCGTGTAGATATATATATTGTTAACAATGGTTAACAGAATACTTATATTTGACAAATTCTCAAAATTCCTGGCATATAGGCCAGCAGAGAGAATCAAATTTGAAAATCGTTTTTGTGAGGATTCTGATTCCAATGGAGGTTTATGTAGAATAAAGCAAAACTATTGCTTAATACTGCTTTTTCTGTCAACGTTTTGTGAAGGAAAATGAACAATTATATTCATTGTACTTACTACTTATTCATTTTACATGTAGATTTTTGTGAAATGAAGCATACACACGGCCCTTAGCAGAATTCAATCAACTTTAGTTTGAGATGATCAATTCCTTATACAGTGAGTGAGTATCGAAAAATAAACAGTGATTGATGTTCGTGTAAAACACCAATGATTATTGCTACATTATGTAAATAAATACATCATTTATTAGAATGCACAACCATCATTAGTATTTTATTGAGCACAATTGATTTAGAATTACAAATGGTAAACCGTTATTGTTTTCATTTATTTGAAACCAAGAGCAAACGCAAATGACTGATTGTCTGAATAAGGTCAGGGTAGTTAATATTAGTGCCAATCAGCTTGAATAGACACCTATTTATGATCTGACTCTTAACTATTTGTAACAGGTAAAAACACACGCACAAGCATGACTACCCACAAACCCATTCAAATACCACACGCATTCGCACACCTTAACACCCCAACCATTGCAGTAACAAATAATGACATTTTGCCACAAATTAGCAAATAGTGTGTGCATCTGAAATTGCACTATTCATTGCGATTGTTTAAGTGTAACATGATGGTAAAATAACAGCATCGTCATGTCGTTAAAACATGTACTAAAAGTAATTCTAATTTGAATTTTAACAATCAAAGCGATATTCACAAAAATATCCATAATACAGGAAACGTTGAAGCAAGAAACATGAAATTATTGAGGCATATAACGCCTCACGTTCATAAAACGTGAAATCCAATTCATTCGATAGTACACTTAGTCAATAAATTCAATGCAACTCTTTATTTGTTATGCAAATATTTTGCGGGAAATTAAATCAACCTTAGTTGGATATTGCCTGCCTGTCTGCCTCCGCTTGCATCTCCTTATATCCGACGAGAAAACCAACAGCAACTACTGAACACTATTCAATTAACTCTTTCACTGCAAAATTGATAGAGATTTTTACCCCTTCACAATTTCGTTGTCGTCTGCTTCCATATTGTTGTTTGCAAGATCGTTTCAAAGTAAGATTCAATATAATATGACTTTAAACATATCAATAAGAATGTCAAACAGTTTTGGTCCTAATCAGAAGCCGCGTTACGCGGCGTCTGATCAAGATCCAAACTGTTTGCAAATGCGCTTTATGACGTCATTGATAGCGAAATGGTTAACGACAATAGTCGTGGAACTCACTAACCCCTGAAACTTAAAATGAACAATTCGAGTTTCCATATAATAAAAGTCCAGTTCGACTTTTTAGGGTTGTTTCTAACCATTTATTGCAAAGTGACAAATGATGCTGTACCTGATTAGAGAGTATATACTATTTGCATAAGACAAATAAATTATACTATTCACATGTATACTTATATAATATTCCCGTCGCTAGGGTTAACTGTTTTTAAAACAATATCCGCGTTAAACCTTTAGTACGGTACGCGCGAATTGTACTGACAATAGTTTGGATCCCGATAACATGCCAAGTTCATCGGTTTGCTCCTCTAGATTCAAACTGTATAGTATTTGTGGATACATTTTGAGATATTACAGATACAGTAACTTTAGAATTGTTGCAGATGAAAATATTTACAGCCTATAGCTACGAAAGGTTAAAGGAATTTATTGACTGGCAATTGGATTGCTCATTAAATCGGCTTGTAATAATGTAAGAGAACGCAGCCATTTCATTCAATATACATTACACCTTGGAGCAATAAGCACAAATTGCTCAGTTTAATTTATTACCTGACTCTCTATTTTAGTGATTATTAAGCATTTTTGACTGTTTTCCGCAAAGATTAACCAGACTGAGGCCAGGGGGCAACAGTTAACTGTTACACAGCACTGTTACATGCGCGAAAATGGTGCGCAGAATAATTCTGCATCGCAGGACCGATTTAGCGTATATATGATACAGATTTGTGTTTAAGGATCTAGCCTTTTGTGGGGTTTATCGGGTCTTTTTTATCTCCCGAACAACCCTCCCCCCCTCTTAAGTAAAGGTTAGACCATGGTTGCGCACGAATAAATGATATAGTTCGAGGGGGCATAGCCCCCGAGAACTATGTCGTTTATTCGCGCGCAACCATGGTCTTACCTATTTAGCACTGGCTTGGGCTCGAGGAAAACAAGAAGACCCTTCGTTTCTGCTTTTTGTTTTATTATTTGTAATATTTTACTTAAATTGAAAGGTTATTTCATTGTGTAGCTTGAGACATTATGCATGCTTCAACATCAACATAAATAAGGCTTATTGAAGCTCTATATGTAAGCACAATTCATTATTAATGGCCTTTAAAGTTTAGGTATCACTGTACATAATAATATGACGTCATCAAGCTTTTGCAGTTCCCCTCTGATCTCAGCTGTTTAGTAAAGCCAATCAAGACATGCATATCCCGGTTTTTACACCTACAGCTGAAACAATGCATATATCTAGGTCCAGAGGGATGGGGTAGATCTAGATCTATTATAGATAACGGGAATTACCGTATTGCTTTAGTTTAAATCCTTGATCTGGTGTTTATTCCGATTATTTATCGTTAATAAGCCTACAGTGCAGGCAAAAGGTTTTCGCGGTGGCTTGCTCGGAGGATTGCTAGGGTTGTGACGTCAAATTGCCTTGAGATGACGGAAGCATGGAATAAGTGAACAGTGTGTTAGTTATTTCATGGTTTTGTTCAATAAACGATATATTCACAGGTTTTTGAGGCATCTGATTGGCCGAAAGCTCAAAGCCATGTGCTAAAAGGCTATATAGTTACTCCGAATAAAATCGATAAACCGCTTGAAGATCTAACGTCTTCTTTTTTAAACAAATTATGACGTTACAAAACTAAATGACGTCATATCATACATGATGTAATTTCGAAAGTGTCAATCAATTTCAGTCAATAAGAAACAATAATAGATCTAATTTCAATCGTAATTGAAAAAAAATAATATAAAGTACAGAAATCTTTTTACAAAACAGTAATGTTCACATTCAGGTAACATATTGAATTTAATAAAGATTAAATATAAAATCATCTGTAGAATCTCAATACGTTTTGATCAAACCTTGTATATCTAGATCGATCTAGATCTAGCCATTCATTCAGCCTTGCTTAAATAGAGAGTCAGGTAATAAATCATTTGTTTGATAGTTACTTCGGGAACAGTCAAACCATTGTCCCTTGGTAGCAGGGAAGACGTTGAGAACTGTTGCCCGAGGCTAACGGCCTCGGGCAACAGTTCTCAAGGTCTTCCCTGCTACCTCGGGTCAATGATTTGACTGTTCCCTCAATACCTATGAAACAAATGTATATTAAGAACCGAACCGAAAGGTTGTTAATTATATGGGTTTATCTTCCTTCCCTTTTAACAAAGACAAGCACACTGAAATTAACGGTAGCAAATACTAGCTTCTTAAAATACTAATATACTATTCACTTGAACCTGAGAATAATTTGATCTTACTTATCTTCACTTAGATTTTTATGGCTGAATGCATGTAACAAAAATGTGACGTGTGTTTTGACGTGATTTTCTTCGAGAAAGGCCCTTTGAGGTCGAAATACTAGAAAAGAGCAGTTTATATATAAAAACTATTTAAATTCCTTATCTGGAATATTGTAAAAATAATTGCAAAAAAACAAACAATCAATGTAGACATTCGTCAGGGAGCTTCTGTTACATGTATTAATGTCCACAATGTTTTACGCAAACATGTGACCACTATAGGCAACATTAAGGCGAATTATCTTTTATTTTTAGTCTGCTTTAAGTTACCATTTCGAAGTAAAAAGAACGTATTTCGTGTGGTGCTAACCGTATGAAGTTGATGTATTTTCTTCTATTGAGAACTAAATTCATTGCGTTAATATTAATATCTATGAAGTTATGGGTTTTAAAAGGACTAATATACTGTTCTCTATTACACTGTGTGTGATTGGCGCATACAGTGGAGAATCTGTTATTCTTTCCCGTTTAACCCCAAAGTACGCAAACGCAAAGCACTAAAACGTAGAAAAGAACAACTTTTGGACAATTCTGATAATTCTTATTTATCTTGGTGGCAAACAGTTTGGAGTCTGATCTGGCTCCAAACTGTTTGCACTGCAAATAATAGTTTTAGCGTAAACGCGTTTATTGGGAAAGAATAACAGATTCTCCACTGTACATGCATCATTAGGAGTTATACAGTGCCCCCTCCCTACAACGGCCCTCCCTACAACGCATTCTTCCTTACATCGAGCCTTGCCGAACAACTATGTCTACCGTTTTTTCTGCATTATCGTCTGCTTAAAATTGTTGTATGTTTTTTTGTCCAAAGTGACATAATGGACATTTGACAGAAAAAACATAACAACGAATGACAAACAGCTTGAATCCAGATCAGACGCCGCATTACGCGGCGTCTGATCTAGATTCAAGTTGTTTGCAAATGTAAGCCAATTTTCCTCCCTACATCGGCTCGCTCCGAATGACGCACACACTTTATGTCTCCCTTTGGATGTCGTTGTAGACAGGGAGCGCTGTAGAATGATATGGTTAATTTCCCATATTATGATAACTCGGGTCATTGGTCAATCTGGTAGTGAACGTAGATAACCACTTCAATAATTGGACCTCTTGGCTATGTCATATACACGCGTCCAGGGAAAATCAATGATACGCAGTGGGAATTTGACGTTCACTTAATTATATTATTCTAACATTACTTGGACCAAAGGGAAGAGTAGTTCGTTCTTTAAATGTAACCCAGGTCAGCATGAGCGTTGGTTATTAGGGGTTGAGTAGAAATTGAATATCAAATTGACATTTATATTTTAATAGCCTTGCTACGGGTACACTTGCATTTGTCGCAACATTTATCAGACACCGAATATGCGATGTCTGATAAGGATCAACACCGAATTACAGTGTTCCTTCCCGATAACGGCCATCTGAACAACGGCTCCCTCCTCACAAAATGTGTTGTCACTGTTCCCAGACTGTTTCAAGCCTGCAACGTCGTCTTCGTAAAATTGTCGTGTGCTGTTTTTCTCAAATTTACATATTGGACATTTTAAGAGAAAAAAGAACATAATGACAAATGACAAAAAGCCTGAATTTAAATCAGACGCTGCGTTATGCGGTGTCTGATCTGCATTCATGGTATTTGCTAGTGTAAACAAATTTTCCCTCCCTTTAACAACTCCCTCCCAAAAACACTATCTTGTTCTCCCATTGGGTGTTATTGTAGAGAATGAGCACACTATTCTTATATCAAACATTTCTTTAGCAAGAATGCATAGAATATCATTTTTATCAAATAAAAGCTGATATTAACCCTTTACCCAATAACCCGTTTATGAGTTATCACTTCAAGCAGGTTGACAGTAAAGCAGAATGTGCCTTAAGGCACATTCTGCTTTACTTTCAGCCTGCTTTAAACTATCATCTGCTAGGCTATATAGAAAATTTTGTTACGGTCATTGTTTATGAGGGTATAAACTGGAACTATTTTCTTCAGCGGAGGAATAACTTAAATACGCTTAAAGTCGCATCTATGGGGAAAAGGGGTTAAAGTCTCTCCAGTAATAAGGTTAATTCTGATGAAGGACTTTAGACCGGAATATGAGCAAAAAATGGCCATTAACCCTTAGCCTGCCACTCACGACTATAGCTCCATATGCAAACAGCTTGGATCCGGATGAGACGCCGAGTAACTCGCCGTCTCATCCGGATCCAAGCTGTTTGACACTCGGACAACATTTTCAGCAATTTTGAGCAACTTTGAAGCACTTTGAAACTTGAAGCAGACGAGAAATATACCAGACGACAATTTATTTGGCGGGCTAAGGGTTAAAACTGAATAATGATGCTTTAAAGAGGAAGAAATAGTTCTCAACAAGTGATTATTGCTCCAAAAGAGTTTATTGACACTGCCATGCACTTTGTTCTTGTATGCATAATAGTAAATATACTCTTACACACCGTTATATAAATATGAGATGGTAGTTTGCGTGACATTCAAATGGTCAATCCGAGAACAGAATGTCAACCCGAGGCAAAGCCGAGAGTGACATTCTTGTTTGTGAGGGTTGACAATTTGAATGTAATGCAAAATGCCATCTAATATTTATTTTATTACACCGAGCTTATCAACCCTGGCTGTGGAATCGTTCCGGTAGTATCTTATAAAATATGTTGCGAATACCAATTTTGAGCCGCCATGCACGCAACGCGGTAAACGACGACAGAATGCATATATCATTACAAGAAAGAAAGAAGAATAGAGAAAAGAATATCATATAGAGTGACAAAAAGAATATCATATAGAGTGACAGTATTCTTTGGATAGATGTAAAAGACATGCAAAATGTTTCATTTTGGTATATGGGAAATTAACATTGTAACTGAAAGCAAGGTGTAACAATGGAAAATGATACGCGACACCCGCTAACCAAATTATGTTACTATAGTCGATATGATATAGTCAGTATGCTCAATACAAGCTTTTTAGCTCACCTGAGCTAGCTCAGGGTGAGCTTTTGCAATCCTTGAATGCCCGTCGTCCGTCGTGCGTCCTCCGTCGTGCGTCCTCCGTCGTCAACAATTTTAGTGTTTACACTCTAGAGGCCACAATATTTATTCAATATTTCTCAAACTTGCTCGGATGGTATATTGCCATAAGAGTTCGGATGAGTTCGATTATGGTTGAAATGGGACAAATAGATCATGAGTTATCTACCTTTGAACTGCTGAAAATGCCATATTTACAGTGTTTACACTCTAGAAGCCACAGTATTTATCCAATCTTTCTAAAACTTGCCCATATTGTATATGATTATAAGAGTTCGGAAGAGGTCAATTTTTGTTGAAATTGGACAAATAGATCAAGAGTAATCTACCTTTGAATTGCTGAAAATGCCATATTTAACGGTGTTTACACTCTAGAGGCCACAATTTTTATCCAATCTATCTCAAAACTGTTCAGATTGTAAATGACTATAAGAGTTCCGATGAGTTTGATTATGGTTGAAATCAGACATATAGGTCGAGAGTTATCTACCTTTGAATTGCTGAAAATGCCATATTTAACGACGTTTACACTCTAGAGGTCACACATTTTATCCAATCTTTCCCAAACTTACCCAGATTGTTTATTACCTTAAGACTTCGGATGAGTTCAATTATGGTTGTAATCGGATCTATAGGTCAAAAGTTATCTACCTTTGAACTGCTGAAAATGATATATTTAACAGTGTTTACGCTCTAGAGGCCACAATATTTATCCAAGCTCTCTCAAACTTGCCCCAATTGTATATGATCATAAAAGTTCGTAAATGGGTGATTATGGTTGGAATCGGACAAATATATCAAGAGATATCTACCTTTGAATTGCTGAAAATGCCATATTTTACAGCGTTTACACTCTTGCAACTACAGTTTTCAATGGATTTTGATTATACTTGTACACAAAGGATGTAGCTATACCTTCTGGAAGGAGTGCAATTATTGTTGAAATGTAATCATTGTTGCAATAGTTAGCTGCCCTTGATATACTTTGAAATGCTAGAAAAGGCTTCATTTCAGTATTGTTTAGGCTCTAGTTATCTGCCTTTGATATACTCTACTCGACAAACTTGAATGGATTTAGAATAAAACGGGTGAAATTCAAAGGTAAAGCTATCAGGCTTCATTACAAATGGTGAGCGATATCAGGGCCTTCATGCCCTCTTGTTTTTTAAGTTGAGATCAATGTCACAGTAACATTAAAATCGAAAGGTATGCGCCGTTATGACAAGCTGTGATTACGCGTTAGTTGGTGTCCTCTGTACACTTCGGTGCTCCAGACAGGCCTCCTTAAAGATTGAGGTTAATATCAATGTCCCTTTATCTTAAATGATACAGCACTCTACACAATCCCTAGATGTATTCACACACTCAGTTCGGAATCCCTTACTAATGTGGTTTAAGACATATAATCTGGACAACTTTTCTAAATTGAGGTCATATATCAGCTTAAAATGCTAAGCGACACTTAGACTATGCCATCAAAACATATATTGATGCACACATTTTGGTTTTTTCTAAGATGATGTGACTTAGGGAATATACCTAGGACAGTGTTTTTTTCAAACTGAAGTCAAGCTTCAAGGCCAAGGTGTCTAAATTTGAAGGTGGCACACAGCAGTTGTAATACAGTGCTACCTCAATACAACGGTCCTCTGAACACCGATCCCCCCTCACAATGACGCATGCCGCTGTTTCCCCCCAAAAGACGTGTATATCCAACCTTTCAACGGCTGCAATATCATCTGCAAGAAATGGTCGTTTACTGTTTTGTCAGTCACTCATTCGACATTTTGACAGAAAAAAATGACGAGTGACAAACAGCTTGAATCCAACCCAGACGCTGCATTACGATGCGTTAACAACTCCCTCCGAACAACACACACACTCTGTTTCTCCAATTGGATGTTGTTATAGAGAGGAAGCAATGTATAGGGCCTATTATTCCGACACTATTCTGTTATAATAGTGGTGAAGGTGAATGTCACAATTGCTTAAACATGGATTCCGGCACATGAACTACACGGATGTACTCACACGCAATATAAGGTATCGATAACTGATGTAGGAGCTTTCTGTTATTGTCTTATCCTGTCTGCTTTAACGCATTGACCCATGGACGTTCAAATAAGGAATCCTAGTTGCCAATTAAATTTAGTTTATTTGGACTATCAATGATTTCAAAAAATAAATAACCCAATCTGATCAACAGTTTGTAAATAACGCATATACTTACTAACTGTGTGATACAGTGCTCCCTCCCTACAACGGCCCTCCAAACAACGACTCCCTCCTTACAAAGACCCTTACGGCTGTTCCCCAAAGAAGACAAAATGTTTAACACTTTTACTGCTGTAATATCGTCTGCTTCAAATTGTCGTCTGTTGTTTTTTCTCGAAATTACATTTTGATGGAATAAATATAATGACGGGTGACAAACAGCTTGGATCCAGATCAGACACCGCGTTACGCGGTGTCTGATCTGGATTCAAGCTGTTTGCAAATGTAAGCCAATTTCCCTCCCTATAACAACTCCCTCAGAACAACGAACACATTTTTTGTCTCCCATTGGGTGTCGTTGTAGAGAGGGAGTGCTGTAACGCATATACTTACTAACTGTGTGATACTTTAATAAATTAGTATAATATAAACGCTAATAGTAACGTAGTATGTGCATGTTAAAGCATAATATGTAATGCAAACAGCTATAAGAACATTCTTCTTTGAGTTCTTTGATTAAAGTTATATACATGTAAGCAATGCATAGCCCGTTAGGCTTCCATTATGTAGTCAAAGGAAGTCATTAGAGCAATAGTTCCAGACTGCTTGGCCTCACAATAGCATTTTTCATGGAATATGCACTTCTTAGATGTCACCGTGGTGAAATATTTAAAGAACATGAGACCAAAAACTGAAGGCTGTCGGTTGCACTATGCTACAGGTGAAAATGAAATGGAGAACTGGAGAACAATTAATAATAAATAACTGACACAAGTGTAACAATAACACCAAAATGGGAAAATTGAAATAAACTGCAGATATATATTTACACTGATTATTGGAATTGAAGACACGTTAAAGAAATAAAATGCTTGCTGGATGTTACCTAGGGATAAATAAATATGGCGGACAGGGTACACAGATTTTTGTATCGTGGCAAATATTGTTAAAAAATAAATAGGTTTAGAAGGTTTTAAAAGATTCTATGACTGTATAATGTGGTGAAACCGCAACGGCCATATGCCGTATATTAGCGGTCCGTGTTTTAGCCTATACCGCTATCCGGATTACCTCGTCAGCCATCCTATTCCATCAGTTGATCTCTCACCATGAACCTGACATGACATAAACACTTACCGACTCAAGACGATACCTTGTTCTCTTACCGTACAGACGTACTACCTAGCTGATGCTTATCTGAAGTTATATCAACATACATCCGACCATCCCGGTCTTGAAACTACTCATGGTGAGTTTATTTATTACTAATGGTATCGTTTCACTATAATGGCGCATGCGAGCAGTAATTTTCTTCCATTTTAATAGCGCAAAAACTTGGGCAAATTCGGTCGATCACATGGAATCTGGGCTGATTCACGTGGTGACATTTAGCAAAGTTTAGCGGGGTTTCAATGATTCTTGCATAGTTATTGCTTAGGTCACGGGGTAAAACTGGGTTGTTTTAACCGTGTAGGTAGAATAATTTGCAAATTTTGTTGAAGTTGTGACATTTTTTCGATGGGTTTCGAGAACTTGTCATGGGTGCGGTGTGCTTTTTAAATGGGTTAGTTTAAATTTGCCACCGTGGCGCACAGGTATTGTGTGCACAAACTAGCATTTTATGAGAATAATTTGCAAATTTTTATTGTAATTTGTGATATTTTTTCGATGGGTTTCGAAAAATTATCATGGGTGCGGCATGCTTTTTGAATGGGTTAGTTTAAATTTGCTGCCGTGGCGCACAGGTATTGTGTGCATAAATAAACCATTTTCTGAGAATAATAAGAGGCTTCAGCCTTCTTTTTTGGAATTTCTGAATTTATAATAAACATAATTTGTACAAATTTCGAAAATATTCTCACTTTGGCTGTCCGTGAAACCACGTGGCATCGGGATTGATTATTTCAATCTTTTTCTAAATTTTATTAGTCTATTGTCACTACGTGAACAGTTCTTATAAGTAGTTTTGCAACCAAATTGTTGTAAAAATTTCCTTTTTATACTGGAATTTAATTTGGTCTGTGAAATTTGAGACCGACTTGTCACGTGTTCAACAAAAAATTATGAACATGTGCTTTTTAAATATTTGACTATTTAAAGTTTATATCCTGATATCTAAAGGATATCTTGATACTGCACAATTATATTTTGGCATTTTTTACACTTTGTCTCGCGGTACCAGGTGGATTGAGTAGCTTGCTACCCTAGACATTGATGTTTAAGTATTTAGGCATTTGGTAGTTTTTGTTATCAGCTGATATCTGTTGATATCTTCTGATATCTATTTGATATCTTTAGATATACATGATAATTTTTTTTTGTATTTTGTGTGAATTATGTGAAACTTTACTATTTAGAAAGGACTCACAAATTTTTGGCCATATTTAATGCAAAATTTAACCTCATTTGGTAAATGTGTGAACAATATTATATCTGTTCTACCCGTTAATGTATTTGGGTGAATGATAAATATTTGTATTATGATAGCATTAATTACTGATATTTTGATACCTTAAAAAAAAAAAAAAAAAAAAAAATTAAGGGGGGAAAAAGGTATAAATTTGGGTATATCTTGGTATTTCTGCACCTTGTCGAGAGATTTCGGGTGGATTGAGTAGCTTGATCCTCTAGACATTGCTGTAATTTAGGGACTGCTACCAGTAATTATAATAGTAACCAATAAAAAGTATTTTGGTATATTTTAGTAATATTTGGTAGTATGTTTAAACAAGTCATACAATACTGCCAGTGAAGTCTATTATGAAGCTTTTGAAGTATATTTTATTAAATTGGAACTTCACAGTTATTGTTCAGAATAATTTACCTATTCTATCCAATACAACACTTTTGGATGAAAAGTAAATATTTCTTATAGCATTTTGACTATTTGGTGTTGGTTAGGCAGTTTAGCCTTCACAAGTATTCAAAATGGATGGTTCACTATTGCCAATAAATTTCTGTTCGTACAGGGATTTATTGGACCTGCCATACTCAAGTCACTGTCTGGCAGATGGATGAAATAATGGAAATCCGTGACAGATATGGGAATATAACGGAAGACGATTTCCGCTGTATTCCATACCTGAGGAATATAGAAGATATCATAGACATGATCGATTTTTCGATGTATGATTCTATGCCGTCGAGTCTCAGATCTGATTTAGACTATTTTGGTAATGACCGTTTTCCTAGATCAGAAGCCTATTATCATTCAAGAGACCATTCCCCAAGCAGACCGTTCAGGTCCAGATTGGAAGATACACATACACCTGATTATTTCCGTGACTCACCCAGCCGTGATGATAATCTGGATGTTGATTTCACCAGATGGAATGATTCACAAATGTGTGATGAGGAATATTTGTATGATAATATCCCAAAATATACACATGGTTATTTCCGTGACTCACTCAACCGTGATGATAATCTGGATGTTTTCACCAGACGGAATGATTCACAAATGTGTGATGAGGAATATGATGATTTCCCCAAATGGAATGAATCGCCCCAGCATAATATTAGGAAAATTTATATGATGATTTCGTATATCAATCTATGCCAAGTTATGAACATACAGAACGAGTAACTTCTGTACCTAGTTACTGGCATAATTATGAAAATCTATCTGATAATTTTGCCCATCAATCTATACCGAGATATGATGATACAGAACATGTAACTCCTGTATTTAATTACCTAGAGCCAGATGTTGTTGATGAAGAACTTAAATTCAAAGCCTGGAATACTGAGTTGGACATGACCACTGACAAGATTTGTATACAGATAGATTCAATGGTCAGCCAGATAGATTCCATTGCCATCCAGATGGATACAAGCAGAGAATTGCTCAACAACAGACAACCTCGTGCTAGATCACCATCACCGAACAGATACTGTTTCCGGTGTGATTTTCCAAATCATTTTGATGAGGTTTGTCCTATTGCTCAACAAAAACAACAGTCTGTACCTCAGCAACAACAACAGCAACAACAGTATCTCCAGACCAGTGGACCATTTGCTTCAGCCCTGACAGTGCAGCCTGTGGCCACACAGTTAATACAATTACCAGGAGATGAAGTCATTAAAGGAAATAATCTGATAGAGACATACAGATATCCACCAAACGTTGAAGATCCTGGTAATAAAAAGGCTGTAGCTGAGGAGGTCCAAACTAATTGTTTAAACGGGGAGGGATCGGGGGCATCAAGGGCCAACCACCGATCCAATTACGAGTAAGGCCCGAAGAAGACAATCCTTCGCAGGCAGCAGACAGTGAGCTTAATTGCTGTGTGCAACCGCAGTGGGTAGACAGTCACCGAGACATACCGGTGCAAGCAACAAATTTGGGTCATTCTCAAAGTGGGTCCAATAGTTGTGTGCAAGAAGAATCGGTAAATCGCGTTCAACAATCTCCTGCTGACCGTTTTCACACTAAAAGTGAGTGTTGTCGCAGTGAACTCATCGCGTCCAACAATCACATTTATCCGACATTCAAAGATGACTATGCAGAAGACTTTGCTCATCAGACATCGGAAGATGACGATTGCCATGCCATTTCTCAACTCTGTGAAACAGAAGACCTAGATGCCTTGTCTGTAAAAGAGAAGGGGGAGGAGGAATGGGTAACTCTGGACGAACTAAATGCAGTTGATATAGCTGCTGAAGATGCCCGGATTTGGATCAAGATATTTGCAACCTTGGATGCAGGCCAAATCGATTGCCACTGTTATGTACAGTATAATGAAATTGTCAAGAGGTCTAGGCCACCTCCAGCTCGAGACAAACTCTGCATACTGAATGTTTATAAGGCATCCTTCGGGGAGGTTGCATACAAGGTTGCACACACATGACTCATGCAGGTACAACTGCAGACCAATCATAATGGTCTTGGTCTGTAGAGTTTTCATGTGTTAAGTACCTTGGAAATTTGGGATACTAGTCTTGTCCGTTATGGTGGACAGGCTTGGCATTTCACATTTTGTAATTATGATATATGTAATACCAAGCATCTGAAGTGTCACAGTATCAAGTATCAGGCTTTATTTATAATAGCCGTTGATGCATTGATGGGTACTGAGTTTACTCTATCCGTATGAGAAGATTCTCAAGGATGAGCAACCAAATCTCACCATATGGCTGATAATAGTATAGAACAGGTTCTTACTAAACGGGGGGGGGGGGGAATGTGGTGAAACCGCATCGGCCATATGCCGTATATTAGCGGTCCGTGTTTTAGCCTATACCGATATCCGGATTACCTCGTCAGCCATCCTATTCCATCAGTTGATCTCTCACCATGAACCTGACATGACATAGACACTTACTATCAAGACGATACCTTGTTCTCTTACCGTACAGACGTACTACCTAGCTGATGCTTATCTGAAGTTATATCAACGTACATCCGACCATCCCGGTCTTGAAACTACTCATGGTGAGTTTATTTATTACTAATAGTATCGTTTCACTATAATGGCGCTGCGAGCAGGGTTGCATACAAGGTTGCACACACATGACTCATGCAGGTACAACTGCAGACCAATCATAATGGTCTTGGTCTGTAGAGTTTTCATGTGTTAAGTACCTTGGAAATTTGGGATACTAGTCTTGTCCGTTATGGTGGACAGGCTTGGCATTTCACATTTTGTAATTATGATACATGTAATACCAAGCATCTGAAGTGTCACAGTATCAAGTATCAGGCTTTATTTATAATAGCCGTTGATGCATTGATGGGTACTGAGTTTACTCTATCCGTATGAGAAGATTCTCAAGGATGAGCAACCAAGTCTCACCATATGGCTGATAATAGTATAGAACAGGTTCTTACTAAACGGGGGGGAATGTGGTGAAACCGCATCGGCCATATGCCGTATATTAGCGGTCCGTGTTTTAGCCTATACCGCTATCCGGATTACTTCGTCAGCCATCCTATTCCATCAGTTGATCTCTCACCATGAACCTGACATGACATAAACACTTACCGACTCAAGACGATACCTTGTTCTCTTACCGTACAGACGTACTACCTAGCTGATGCTTATCTGAAGTTATATCAACATACATCCGACCATCCCGGTCTTGAAACTACTCATGGTGAGTTTATTTATTACTAATGGTATCGTTTCACTATAATGATATGTGGAAAAGACGTTAATGCAGATATTTGAGATACAAAAAGGTCATCGATAAAGTTATTGTTTAGGAAATGATGAACTTTGGCGTACCAGTGGACAATAAATTCTCCAAGAGCGGGAAATGGATATGGAACGATCAGAAGATGTTAACCAGGAGCCTAGTATCTCAAGACAAGGTTTATGCAATTGAACATTGATAATAAACTGATATGCATGTTTGATGAAATTAAAGGGTCGAAAGACCAGATGCAGTTTGCACATAGTTTAGAGTGCCTTGGAAAGACAATGATTTGTGTCGGTGAAAAGCTTGAGCAGGTGGTCGGTGTCACAAATAAACAATCATAACTCATGAAAACCGTAGCCTATAAATCTTTAGACACTGAGGCACGGTCCAGAAGAAATAATTTGATCTTTCGAGGATTTTCAGAAAACAGGGGAGAAAACTGCTTCGACATAATCAGACATTTTCTTGAAAACCACATTGACATCGATCCTAGGGATATATATCTTGCTCGTGTGCATAGGCTAGGCAAATTTGAATCTCAAAAACAATTTCAGCGTAGGCCCATTATCGTTAATTTCCGTGACTTTTGTGACATTGAAACCATAATGAGCAGGGTCACTATGTTGAGTGGATCCCCATTTTCGATAGATTGTGACTACCCGAGAGAAATCCAGGAAGCCCGTTCAAAACTGTGGCCTTTGTACAAGCGATTGAGAGATGAAGCACGACAATCAGATGACAAAGTGAAAATGGTATACCCAGCGAAATTGCTAAAGAACGGTCGGTTAGTCAGGGACGAATTGCCCGAGTGGCACAAATACACACAATCTAGTAGGCTTGAAAACATAGATACTGTCAGTTTCGATCCTGATTATTTCTTTCCAAGAAGGCAAACATTTCAGATTTCAGCTAGTGTTCTCCAAAATGCTATGTGTAGTAAAGAACAGAGTGTTGAGATGCATGACTTGTAGCAATCTGGTGCAAAGCATACTACTCAGCAATCTGTTGATCCGAGACATTTTGATATGCATGGTACAGTGGATAATCTGTTATTCTTTCCCGTTTAAACGCAAACGTACGCAAACGCAAAGCACTAAAACGTAGAAAAGAACAACTTTTGGACAATTCTGATATTTCATGTTTATCTTGGTGGCAAACAGTTTGGAGCCTGATCAGACGCCGGGTTACCCGGCGTCTGATCTGGCTCCAAACTGTTTGCACTGCAAATAATAGTTTTAGCGTAAACGCGTTTATTGGGAATGAATAACACATTCCCCACTGTAGTGGGTAGAGTGTTGGACCGCATGACAAACAACAACAGGTTGTACGTCAGGTGGTCCAACATGCTGCTGAGCAGAGTCTAACCTTGGACAAAATGTTGAGCTTTGCGATGCGCAAACGGCTGCTAGTCCCACGACTCAACTTTCTGTCGAACATAGTCAAAGTGACTCACCAAAGCAGGCAGATTTCAGCCATAACTCATCTCCTACAAATGTATATCCAGCACAAATGCTTATTCCACCAGTCTCACATGTTCCACTAGCTTTTGGTCCTCAGTTTAATCCATTACAACTGCAGCAACAACTTAGTGCTATGCCCGGTTTGACTGCAAATGTTTCACCCATTATTAACCCTATTTACTCGGCTTCAATGTTTATGTGTCCAACACTTACACAGCTTGGAAAGGGTGTCCAGTATACATGTACACAGCCAGTGTCAACAGTGGAACAATGTATCACTTCACCGGCAAATGAGGCTCCTACGGGGAATACACTGTCGCTAGACTCACCCATAGAGGACTCAACACAGAAAAGCCCCGAAGTTGACAGTGAAACTACAGTGCCAAAAAGCGTAGATTCACCTAGAAGGTCCCGCTCACGCAACACAAAGAATACATCGCGCGACATAAGGTCCGATTCAGTCCATCCCTACAGCAGACAATCACGCAGCCGATGTAGAAACGAAAGTAGGTCACGGGATATTCCCAGTGATATAAATAGACATGGGGTGGGAGATGCACATAAGCTTTAGTCCGTTGGCTAGAAGGTAACTCTCCGGTGCGCCTTATTAAATGCACAAGGTATATGCTACAAACGTATAAACAAACTGTCAACTGAAGAATTTAGATTTATTTTGGATACACATGATATTGTTTTACTAACTGAAACGTGGACAAACGAATATTCAGATCTGCACGTCAATAATTTTGAATGTTTTCCTTTACATATATCTGAAAACCTCAATACAAGTAAACGTGCTTCCGGTGGACTTTGTATGTATATTAAATCAAATTTGGTTTCTTCTGATACTCTTGTTTCTCAAAGTGAAAATGACATTATATGTGAAAAGTTAGATGGCAACATATTTGGGCTTCAGAATGACTTATATATATGTCTGTCATACGTTATACCACAGTCAAGTACGCGACAAGCATTCGTGAATGTGCATACGTACGACAGAGTTTCAGAGCTTCTTGTTGAATTGAACTCCAAAAAACGAAAATGAATTTAATTTTGTATTCTGCGGTGATCTCAATTCGAGAACCTCTGATGCACCAGTTTATGACAATGCTTTTAGTAATGATGTGTTACCTGATGAGTATATGGTAGATGTTAATTTGTCAAGAGTTTCGCAAGATACAGGTAAATTAGATTCAATCGGTAGACTTCTATTAGATTTATGTAAACAAACAGGTTTAAGGATTCTGAATGAAAGGGTAGCTGAAGACAAAAACATTGGTCATTATACTTTTGTCGGCAGCAATGGTTCCAGTGTTGTCGACTATGTGTTAACCACGCAGAACTTATTTCAACATGTTGACATGTTTAACATACATGAACCTAATATCTTATTGGATCATTGTCTTGTCGAATTTGCCTTTACTTTCAATGGACCTACGGTCAATACCGAACAACAAGATATTTCATATGAGAGTTTAAAGACTATATATGTATAGGATGCAAGTAAGGTGGACAGTTATAAAGCTAAACTATCAGCTGAAAGTACTATTTCTAAACTTAACGTATTTAGTGAAAATGTTAATAAATCGGTCTCTGATAATGATATAGACAATTGCGTTAGTGAACTATCAAATGTTTTAGACGATGTTACTTCCCCCTTATTTAAACATAAATATGATATGAAATATTCTAATTCAACTGATACTCAGAATTCAAATAAATGGTATACACCCGAATGTGAGGAAAAACGCAGATGATTTTATGCATCTTTAAACTTATACAGGCAAGATAAATCAGAATCAAATAGGAAACATATGGTAAGTAACAGGTCTGAATACAAAGGTTGTGTACGGAAATGTAAATTTGATTTTGACAATAGAGAAACCCAAAAGTTACTGGCAGCTAGAGAGAAAAACGCGAAAGTGTATTGGAAAATGTTGAAGAAGTCGTGTGGAATAAAGCAGTCAAATATCTCACTAGATTCGTTTGAAATGTATTTTAAAGCAGTCAATAATCCTGAAGACAGATTTTTTACTCCAGACGATGATGTATTGTACTTCCTTGACAGATATGAACAAAATGTTTGAAGAATTAAACTTACCATTTACAAACGACAAGCTTATTAAATCTATCAAGCAGTTAAATACGAATAAATCTGGTGGACCTGATATGTTCTTAAACGAATTTTTTATACATGGCAAAAGTGTTCTAATCCCTTATTTGGTAACTCTTTTTAATAAAATATTCGAAGTAGGCTATTTTCCTGAAACATGGTCAGATGGTTTTATTGTCCCTTTGCTTAAAAAAGGTAGTGTAAATGAGGTAAATAATTATAGAGGGATAACTCTACGTAGTGCGTTGGGTTAACTTTTTACAAGAGTTCTGAATAACCGTCTTACTGAACGGGCAGAGAATTATAGAGTCTACATTGAATCTCAGGCAGGTTTTAGATAAAAAATGGGTACTTCAGATAATATTTTTGCATTACATGGCTTAATAACACATATGATTAATAATAATAAGCAACTATTTTGTGCCTTTATAGATTTTAGTAAGGCTTTTGACTATGTGACACGCGAAAACTTGTGGTCGAAATTGATAAAACTAGGCATACGCGGTAATATACTTGATATTATTCGATCAATATATGACAATGTCAAATCAAGAGTGAAATATATGAGTCAATTAAGTGACAGTTTCGAAAGTAGATTAGGTGTACGACAAGGAGAATGTCTATCACCTTTTCTCTTTTCCATGTTTGTCAAAGACTTAGAAGATGTTTTTGTTAATTATGGTGGTAACAGTATTGATGTTTATATGTTTAAATTATTTCTAATACTGTATGCGGATGATATTGTTATTTTTGGTAAGAGCGCGGAGGAGCTGCAGGCAAATTTAGATATTCTACACAACTATTGCGGAAAATGGAAACTATTGGTAAACTCTAACAAAACCTAAAAGGTTATGATATTTAGGAGGGGTGGTAGATTGCCTAATAATATTAGTCTTGAGTCTTTCGTATTTATTTATTACTTATAGAGGAGAACAACTCGAAATTGTTAAGAAATGCGTTTACCTTGGTATTGTTTTTACTACTGGCGGATCTTTTACAGAAGTCCAAAATACATTACCTGGTCAATCTTTAAAAGCTATTTTTAAATTAAATATTTATATAAATTTACCACTATTAGCGTTAGACATAAGCTCCAACTTTTTTTTATCAACTAGTGCTTCCAATTTTAAATTATGGGTGCGAAACGTGGGGCTTTCATCTTGGAAATGCATTGGAAAGGGTTCATTTACAATTTTGCAAGCAATAGTTAGGGGTGAAAAATGCACTCAGAATGACTTTGTTTATGGTGAATTAGGGCGAACCCCTTTACAAATTCATAGACACTTTGTTGTTGTAAAATATTGGCTTAAAATACTACAGTCTGATTAAAAAAGTATATAAAAATTATATACAATGCATTATATCAAGATGTTTTAGACAGACCAAACTGTATTAATTGGGCATCTCTGTTGAGAGACTTACTTTTTAGGCTTGGTTTCCCGGAGGTTTGGTACAATCAAACTGTTGGCGATTGTAAATTATTTCTACTTGTAATCAAACAAAGATTACAGGATCAATTTCTTCAAAACTGGGAAGGCAGGTTACATAATTCAAGTAGGGCTATCTTCTACAGCCGTATTGCTGATTTTAAATTTCAACCATATCTAGATATATTGAATATTACTCAAATTAGAAAAAGCTTAGCTCGTCTTAGAGTAAGTTCGCATAGACTATGTATTGAAGCAGGCAGATGGAACAAGCCAATAAGAACACCTTTAATGGATAGAAAATGCTTAATGTGTGGTACTTTAGAAGATGAATATCATTTTGTTTTGGAGTGTTCCTTGTTTACTCAATTAAGAAAACAAAGTTTGCTTCAATATTTTTGGGAAAGGCCAAATATGTATAAATTTACTGAACTTGTCAATTCAAATGATTCTCAAACCATTAAGAAACTTGGAACGTTTGTTAACAAAGCGTTTACAATAAGATCTGACACTCTGTACAATAACACAGTATAATGCATATAATGTGTATTAGTGTACTAGTCGTCTTAGTATATTACATGTTTTATTGGAAACATTTCTTTATAACAAATGTAACTGGGTCCACTGTTCTTTCTTGTTGTTTCGTTTCGAACAAGACTGACCTTAGTGGACAACTCTTTACAACATGTCTCTAATACATATGTGTTTATACAAATATACCCCACGGGGGCATTATATTGTTGAGGCAGCGTACGGACTATTTGTAATAGTTCGGACATTCTCTTGACACTTCTTCTGCCGAAACGTCGTCTGCTGTGAAAGTTTCGAAAGTGTCGTCTGAAATGCTTGGGTAAAATGTAACTGTATTACTTTGAATTTGACCACAATTAAATACGGATATTAAACAGTTTTAATCCAGATCAGAAACAACGAAACGCGGTGTCTTATCTGTATCTTAACTGTTTGAACAGTCAGTCAAGTCAAGATCGACAGGGAAAGGGTAACCACATGTATACATGCTTTTTCACGAGTATGTGTTCCGTGTTGACTTTTCATCCTAAAACGTGTTGACACATACATTGAGTGCGAAGTGGTAGATCTTTAGTAGCCTTGCATGCCTATCTATTTATCTGTTTGCATTTGTGTTTGTTACTGGGTCCGTCATATAATTATACCTAAATGTTGCCACATTGGTCTGTGACCTTCTGGTTTGATACGAATAAAATCTTGAATCTTGAAATCTTGAAAAAGAACTAACCTTTGGTTTGTTGTAAATGGCACTGGTTACATAACAGTATTACATTATGTAGCACAGAATAGAATGGCGGAATGTTTGGTTTGTGTTTGTTTTCACTTATGTTACACTTTATATATAGAGCCGTGCCATGACAAAACCTGCCTTAATGTATTGCAACATTGTACAGACATAACAGGCTCTGCATCTGAGTGTGTACACTGCCAAACACCATATATAATAGAGCTAAACAAAATGCTTTAGATGCATGTGGGTGTCAAACAGAGTAGATCACCGCAAGGACTTTTTCTTTAGATCAGGCCTTTTTATGCTATTTCAGTTAGTGAAAATACCAGTTTGTAAATCTATTTCAGACAAACGAACACTCACACTATAAGTCAATACCTTTAACGTTTTCAACCCTGTGTGTTTAGATGACCAATACCAGTGTCCAATTATGTCATGTCCATTTCTGACTATTGAGGAATGTATTAGTACAGTGCATTGCAAAATGACAAAAAGTCGATACCATGACCAGACGGCTCCTGCTGTGCGCTCTGATCAGGGTATTCACTGTTTGCATATGACACATGTACTGTATACAAGTAAACTGTTTGGTAATGGCAAGTATTCTCGATGCTAGAGATGAATGTGTTATTTAATATTGTTTTACTGCCCAACGTTATACTGTATATGATTTATATTGTGTTTACTTATGTGTCCTCTGTATAAAGACGTAACATTATTGGTAGGGGATCTTTATAGAAGCCGCTGGATCTTATCTACTCTGTTTATCTCCAATTTCTAGGATTGTGAGTGGAATGTGCTTACATTTTGGTCGCATAATGCTTGACAAAAACAAAACAGTAGGCTATTTTAATAGTCGTACAGTTCCCTTTGAATAAATGACTTTATATTAATCAATCGTGTCCATTGCACACATTTTAGAGCCAGATCAGACGACGGGTAACCCAGATTAAGACAAATTGTAAGAAGATTCAAAATGTAATATTCTACATTTCATTTCTATGCGTTTGCTTTTCGTGTGCGATTTAGCCCCCAAAAAATGTTTTCTCCACTTGGGTGTTATCATATTACAAACATTGCGTTTTTTGGGTACATGCTTCATACAATGGAGAAAAAATTATTCTTTCCCAATAAACGCGTTTACGCTAAAACATTATATCCATTTCAAACAGTTTGGAGCCAGATTAAATGCCGTCTGCGTCTGATCAGGCTCCAAACAGTTTGCAACTCAGATTTGAAAAAAAAAAATTAGAAATAACCAAAAATGGTAATTCCGTACAATTTAGCGATTTGCGTTTGCGTTTCGTTTGCGTTTAAACGGGAAAAAATAACGTTTTCTCCACTGTCTAGGTTTGACTGCATTGTCAGTTGGTGTAGATAAAACATTATAGTTTCCATCATAAACGTCAGTAGATTGTTCTTTCATAGAGCTAATGAAAGAAGTGTTAGCGTTGGACACTAATTTCAATTGTGCAATTGTTGTAATCAGAATGAACTAAAGTTAGAAACCAATTATTGTGGATTACACGGGCTGAAACTTGTAGTTGAAGAGAGCTCAAAGTTTTAGAAAATGGGGACTTTTGAGTATAGGACATATATCGTATCGTTAGAGCATTCGATGAAGTAGTTTTTTTCTACTTTTACAATTCCGTAATTACAGAAACCCATTGTTAGCAACTTAAAAAAGTGTTTTACCACGTAAACTGCGCTATAAACTTGGCGAGCAGTACGTTTTATAACGAAAGTAAAGTTTCAATTTGTTTTCCAATATTGGTTATTATGTTTTGTTCTATAGACGTTGATTAAAATTCGCTTTGAGGCAGTATAACAATGCGTTGTTAAACTAAAATAGCTGATTTAGAAAATTTAGTGAAGCTTAATGGCTAAGTACATGTAATTCCCTAACGATGCTCACTAGATTAAAGACACAATGCCTTCGAACAAATAACACATTTACTGTGATGTAATAGTTCTAATCTTTTGAGTACAACGGTCTCTAAATAGGATCCACATTTTGTGCAGAAATAACCAGGGAGCGCTTAGAAACGTTAACAGTCGAACTGATATTACACAAAAAGTGAGTGAAGAAGTCTGGTGATCTTAAAAGACAACTGAACGCTGAATGCAGAACAAAAATATGCAAAGCCATTCTTTTAATTTTGCATTGAGTATGCTTCTTTTTTATGCCATAGGATTTCTCCTGCTTTTAGCGATGTAGAAAACACTGTTGGCCCATATCAAACAGTCCTTGATGAACTGTCTGAACAATATAAGTATGCACTGGTTTCTTACATGGTCTGTCTAACATGAATCCCCATACCTTCCTGAGGATAATAAAATGTAAATAGCGGTTTACGTTCGATCAGCGTAATTTCAACAGGACATAGGTAGATGATATAGATCTAACACGTAATTCATCACATTAGAATACGTTTAAACTCGTCTTATTTGTCTGAGAATTGATTTATCTGCATTTTATTTCAGACATAATATTATCACAGTGAGGAAGCAGTAATTCACTATAAAGTATGCACGCGTTAACCCTTTCAACATCGTACATCTGTTTAAAGTATACAACTACAGTTGCAAACAGTGTAGACCCTAAATCAGAGGGCTCCTATAGGAGCCCTCTGATCAAGGTCTGCACGTTTGCTGATTTAAACTGATTTATTTATTAAACTATCTATACTTCAAAGTAGACATGTTCATATTTTTGTAACTAAAAGATACACAAGGGCACATAATAACACACAACAGTTACGTAGAGTTAAAAGAGTTCAGGCTAGATAATAAATTTTGTCGCGAACAGTTTTGCGCTATAACGGTTGCTTAGTAACCCGTTGTCAAATAGAAGCGAATTTTAGCGCATTTAATTTATTCCAATTTTAAAAAATGAATTCTAATTTATACAGGTAAAATATTCATTACACCAAATGTTTCTCATATTCTAGCAGATTGTATCTTAAAGTAGGCAAAAGGGCGAGTTCTGCTTTATTTTTTACCTACTTTATGTGGTCATCCCTCTTCAAAAGTAGAAACATGCTATGGGGTGAAGGTTTCAAAAGGAGTTATTAATGTCTTATCCACGCTGTGGTTGTATGTTCGTGTACTGTTTATTGATTGGATGGAATGACGAGAAACAGTAAAGTCAATAAAGAGTAATATGTATCAGAGTTTTTCAAAGTTTGGATCCAGATGAAAACCACCATCTCATATAGTTCTGAGCATTTGCACCAGTGATCTAAAATTCACCCGCTGAATACAATTCAAGCTTTTGAATTGTTTTATACCTATTCAGGGTTTATAACACATTATTTTACTTAAAATATCGCAGAAATAGCTCAAAAGTTCAGACTAAATCAGAACTGAATACAATTGCGTATGTAATTAATGTCTTAATCATCAAAGAACGCCAGTACACTCAGTATATTGCAAATGTCTCTCAATACAAAAGAGACTGTAACTGTAACAGACAATTATATTTTCTATTTAGGTCCGGTCCATCTTTACTATTCAGAGTTGTTGTTGTAATATATTTCAAAATTGCAAACAGTGCATATCCTGATTAGAAGATTCCTTAAATAAAAGTGCTACTTTAGAGCCCTTTAATCTGGGTATATAATATTCATTTAGGGCGAGCATACAGTGGAGAATCTGTTATTCTTTCCCGTTTAAACGCAAACGTACGCAAACGCAAAACACCAAAACGTAGAAAAATACAACCTTTTGACAATTCTGATAATTCATCTTTATCTTGGTGGCAAACAGTTTGGAGCCTGATCAGACGCCGGGTTACCCGGCGTCTGATCTGGCTCCAAACTGTTTGTTATTGAAATAATAGTTTTAGCGTAAACGCGTTTATTGGGAAAGAATAACACATTCTCCACTGTACATGTAATGGATAATACGTTATTCTTTCCAGTAAACGATTTTACGCTTAATATATAATGCTTAT
The DNA here is from genome assembly GCA_922989275.2 of Gari tellinella. NCBI lineage: Eukaryota > Metazoa > Mollusca > Bivalvia > Cardiida > Psammobiidae > Gari > Gari tellinella. Next base: position 39,426,897 of record OV277871.1, read on the forward strand.
TGCAAACAATTGGAAGCTAGATCATACACAGGGTAGCCCGGAGTCTGATCGGACTACAAACTATTTGTTATATCTAATTCGGATTACAATTATCTATGGGCCTTTTAAAAAAGTTAAAGAGTTTCTATATTTTAATGTATTGTGTTTCTTTTGCGTTTAAACGGGAAAAAATAACATTTTCAATAAACCTTCGTAGCGAACAGTATGTGACCTTGAATTTAATGTCCTGTTATCATACTGAAAGAAGAATGCGGCTTACGTTAAATAAGTATTGATTTTTATATTTCATTTTCACACATATATCGTATTAACTTAAAGTACTCATCAGTGGCACTGTTCGAACGGGAAGCACATCAATACACTGATTAATATTTTCTCGACAATGGAAAAGGATTTTCACTGACCATCACATGTTATTAAGAGAACAATAAAACGAATACGTAGTTCTTGGCAATCTATAAACTTATAACATATAAACTATACTTTAAAACCGTTCCCTTTTAAAGAGAGCTATGGCAACTATTTACTTGACAATAAATTCGAATCCAACGTGTTTGGAAATTCGATTCACTCCAAGCATTGTACTGTTAGAGTGTTTGTAGATTGCGGCTTAATGCAGATATATGTGTAAAATATACCAGTAGGATATATTCCCTTTACCCTCCCACAACGCTCTAAATGGGCAATTCTGTAGTCTAGTCAAGTTTTGATTACTTAGGGGTTGATATTCATCGTATTGCAGTATGACAAACAGTGCATTATTACAGTGGAAAATCTGTTATTCTTTCCCGTTTAAACGCAAACGTACGCAAACGCAAAGCGCTAAAACGTAGAAAAGAACAACTTTTGGACAATTCTGATATTTCATGTTTATCATGGTGGCAAACAGATTGGAGCCTGATCAGACGCCGGGTTACCCGGCGTCTGATCTGGCTCCAAACTGTTTGTACTGCAAATAATAGTTTTAGCGTAAACGCGTTTATTGGGAAAGAATAACACATTCTCCACTGTATAAGAAATAGTACAGCCCGCTGAGGGCCTTCTTGCATTATAGTGACCGACCAGTCAGCCCCAAAATAGTTTACGGCCCGAAGCCGAAGGCTGAGGGCCGTAAACTATTTTGGGGCTGACTGGGAGGTCACTATAATGCAAGGAGGCCCGACGTGGGCTGTACTATTTCTTATAGTATACCGCACATCTGATTTGGATCAAAACTGTTTTCAGCAGTATCTAATGACGTTCCGCTATTACCTCCCTTTAATTTACTCTTACTTGATTGTTTCACTTTTCTTAATGAATTTTGGAGATAATGCTATAAAAAAAAATGACAAAACAACTTCTAATAGAACAATTGTATCAAAAGTAAATAATAGTTAATTTTTCTAAAAATATTTAACGAGTTTTCAGTTAAGTTTTGATTGAAAATTGATAAAGGCAAGTAGATATTGTTTATGAAAGGGATCGGCGCATCATACATGTATACGAAATATTGTATCGTCAACATCAACCAATCGGGATAATTTAACTACTGCAATTTTATTCAACATGTTCATAGAACAAATCATTACAGTTAAAACAATCAAATGTAGATCTAGATTTAATTCTAACAGAAAACAAAACAGTTGCTCATAATGATCACAGCATGGCTTGACTTTTTTTTTTATCTTCTTAGGCTAATTACGCACTGCTTTTAGCTACCAGTAGATCTACTGCTTTAACTACCAGTACTGCTTTAACTATCAGTGCTGCTTTTTTTTTTATAACTACCAGTACTGAACCAGAAGCGGCTGTTCAATAGATCTATTGAAAAACATTTGTATGTGGGTATAGTGAGGTAAATACTATCTAACATTAGATCTAGATAGTGGTTAATAAATTTTGAAATTAAACTCGTTATCTGAAACTACAAACTTCTGGGAAGCGTCTTCTCATGCAATCTCAGATAAGAAAATATGCTGTGTTTTTTTACCTCCCTTTAACTCAAATTTAGCATTATTTATCTATTTTAATCAAATATTGTATTTTTTTTTATTCTGTTCTATTATTTGAAAGTAAAAACATGTACGCTGTCTGTTAAAACCCGAAAATACTATATTTTACAAAATTGCAAAAAATGAAGCTTATTCCGTTGTAAATTTTTAAAAAATTATAATAAATTTAGAGAGACGTAGCCCCTCCAACATGGTGCAAGTCTTTATAGATTAATTCGGTTGTGACGCTTAAAGTAAACAAGCAAATACGAGCGGTTCCTCAACAGCATCGTCATATAACGTCAACATTTCTTAGCGGTCACTATTATGGAGCGCATTCGTTGCCAAAAATCCAGACATGCAATCACCCAGTTTTCAATTATTGTTTGGCCAAAAACGATATGTATTTGTATAAATGTCGTTTAGAATCATGCAAACTTAACATGTAAATGTCTGTTTACATGTGTATACTGTATTCCATAAAAAGGTATTTATAATTTATACTTTAAACACTTGCAATTCTTTCATGTAAAGCTGTTAACAAGGGAACCAAAATCCACGATTTAATGTTACTTTCTAAGACAGAACTACATATAACCAACATTTGAAATAAACATTTTCCGCCTGGAAGAATTGAAAGTACGCTTTGCGAAAGACGTTTCACCTTTTGCAAACAGACACCATACAATGAACTTCGGATATTCGCCAATGTACAACGGACAATGTAGAAAGTAACAAATGAGTCACGAGGGCGTGTCTTAGCTACATAAGCCCCTCCTTCGACGCGTCAATTTTCCTTCGTGAAGTTTCGGTATTTCCTAGAACGTATGCCAAGAACTCTGAGGTGTTCCGAGTGACTATAATTCTGCTTTACTTTCAACCTGCTTTAAAGGGACTCGCAACCGGATGGTGTTCTTGTCAAAATAAAATAAAATACTCAAATAAAAGCAAATTTGTGGCATTATGTGGCTTTTGACATTAAAAACATATGATCAGTCCAAAAAACGTCTCCAGAATCGTCACCGAATCTTAGTTTTTTAGATATTTTCCATCGTTTTTCCATAGCGTTAGCTAACGGCATAGTTGTTGTTGTTGCTTCTCTACACGGGGTCAGACATAAACCCGAGCCGAATAATGTTCTATTAATAGCTATCATTGAAGTACGTTAATTCGCTACCATATATAGAGAGAGCGTCCGTAGCCGAGGGCGTAGAGGCGATGCCTCATTTTTCATTTTTGTCTCCGCATGGATGGTCACGGGTTCGAATCCCACCAGAGCCTCTTCTTTTTTTTTTTGGAAATGCATTTTTTAACAGAATTTATTATCCTAAACTAAATTTTACCCATTTATATAAGCATTTGACCTATATTTACAAATTACTATTTTTAATGCTTGATCCGGTTGCGAGCCTCTTTAAGTAGTCACCTATTTTCAATACTAGAAATAGGCTATCAGGTAAAGGGTTAATGTTACTAAGTCTTCACAGGTACACTGTTTCAAAGGACCCATAGATGCACCAATAGGGTTCAAATGGTTAAAGAAGCTGAGCCCACCTTAAAGCAGGATAAAAGTAAAGCAGTTAATCAAAAGCTGCCACAGGAGATTTCTGCTTTACTTTTATCTTGCTGTAAGCAACCACTTTAACAATTTCACACATAGATGCACATGTTGGCAGTTTTTTTTAATTATTCCTATTACAAATTTAATGCATGTACCTTTTCATACTTCTACAAATATTATCCTGATAAAGAGTCATTGGAAACCTTGAGTCGTTTTATAAAACTTTGTACGACGAATGTTGTCGTAAGTCAGATTATAAAAGTCTCAATTATTATTTATTTCTCAATCTAATCCTGTCTTGTAACATCTTTTTGGAATCGTCTTGAAAATGTCACAAGACAGGATTAAATAGAGAAATCAGAAATTAAATGTATTTTAAAGTTTTGACTTACGACAACAATGTTTATGAAACGGGCCCCTGCCCTGCATCTGGGCAGATGGATGTTTAAAGCAGGCACATGTAAAGCAGAAAAGCTCTTTCAGGAACTATCTGCTTTACTTCAGTCTGCTTAACCTATTACCCCACAGCCTGTTTCTAGTATTGAAGACACGTGACCACTTAAAGCCGGTTGAAAGTAAAGCAGAATGTGCCTTAAGGCACATTCTGCTTTACTTTCAGCCTGCTTTAAGCTACAGTCTGCTAGGAAATAGAAAACATTTCTTATGATACATATTCATGGCTGTAAAAATTGGAATTAATTCTTTAGTGGATGAATAAATGAAAGGCGTAAAAAGGTGTATTTATGGGGTAATGGGTTAAGGAAGCACCTGTCTGTCAAACTGGCTACATACAGTGGAGAAAACGTTATTCTTTCCCAATAAACGCGTTTACGCTAAAACTATTATTTCTATTGCAAACAGTTTGGAGCCAGATCAGACGCTGGGTAACCCGGCGTCTGATCAGGCTCCAAACTGTTTGTCACCAATATAAACATGAATTATCAGAATTGTCCAAAAGTTGCACTTTTCTATGTTTTAGTGTTTTGCGGTTCGTTTAAACGGGAAAGAATAACGTATTCTCCACTGTAAAATCATAGGGCTAGGTAAACCCCCGGCGAACGATTCCGGTAAGATCCGATTTAGTTTACTCCGCCCAAATTAATATTCGTAGTATTCCGTAAAATTTCCTTATACGGTCATAGCAAAATTCGCTAGTTTTGCATTTGGAGAAATGTAATTCTCGACTTGCAAGAGTCAACTGTACACTGGAGAAATGTCAATGTCGGTCGTCAATCCGCAACTTTCGGTTTATATCTGTGTTCAAGTTTATTGAAAACAGATGATTTCAGTTGGATTTTCGGATGCAGTTCTTTGCTTGTGACGGTTTGAGGAATTTCATTCTGATCTGTAGGATTAATTTGTCAATTTCATGAAATGTAAAGCGGGTGTTTGCTTTGAACAAAGTAGAAAGTCAATTCTAAAAATAGCATTGTATGGTCATGACTAACTTATGGACAAGTCACATTTATATTTTGTACAGTCGGGTTTGTATTTTATACAAACTACAAAATAGATGTTAGCATCTACATGTCTAGATTATTGGCAACGATTGCGCTCCATACACTATTACCGGGCACTATCGTATAATAGTGACCGGTAGCTTGTACAAAGATAAAGAAGGAGCGTACGTAGGTAAGGTATACTATATCCTAATAAGATGGCTCTTAACCCTTTCATGGTCAAATTATTCGGGAGATGTACTCCTTCACCGTTTTATTGTCGTCTGCTTCAGTATTGTTGTCTCAAAGACACATTTCAAAGTTAGATTTAAGGATGTACAGTGGAGAATCTGTTATTCTTTCCCGTTTAAACGCAAACGTACGCAAACGCAAAGCACTAAAACGTAGAAAAGAACAATTTTTGGACAATTCTGATAATTCTTGTTTATCTTGGTGGCAAACAGTTTGGAGCCTGATCAGACGCCGGGTTACCCGGCGTCTGATCTGGCTCCAAACTGTTTGCACGGCAAATAATAGTTTTAGCGTTTATTGGGAAAGAATAACAGATTCTCCACTGTATGTCTTAATAAAAATCGATAAGCGGGTCAAATAGTTTGGGTCTTGATCAGACGCCGCGTTACAAGACATCTGATCAGGACCCAAATTGTTTCCAAACGCGCTTTATGACGTCATTGATAGTGAAGGTTTTAAAAGCAACCATCTGATCCACAGGTACTTGACACATACTTTATTATCTATTAACACCCCCCCCCCTTTTTTTGCATAGGGAAAGTATACCTGTAAGAGGAACACTGTTTGCAAAGGACGCCTCTATACGTCATTAGGGCTCAACGGGTTAATAGTTTGTATAATGAAATCAATAGTCCTTGAATCATCAACCATTTGATAATACAGTTTTAACCCCTTCACTGCCTTATCCCGAGTACAACGGTTAATTTAAACAATTTGGTTCCGCGGCGTCTGATCAGGATCCAAACTATTTGTTTTTAATATCAATAGTTCTTTATTCAAAATACCTAAAATTTGAATTTGATAGATAAAAGCAGACGACAATTGTTTAAAGCTGATGACGTCATGACAGTGAAGGGGTTAATTAGGTTTAACAAGCCCAGTAAACATAAACATCTACAGTGCTACCTCTCTACAACAATACCCGATGGGACACAGATATAGTGTAGTTGTTCGGATGGAGTTGTTATAGGGAGGGACATAGGCTTACATTTGCAAACAGTTTGAATCCAGATCAGACGCCGCGTATCGCGGCGTCTGATCTCGATTCAAGCGGTTTGTTATTTTCCATTCTGGTATGTTTTCTGTCCTACTGTTCAATATGTGACTTAAGGAAAAACAGCAGACGACAATTTTAAGCAGATGATATTGCAGCCGTAAAAGGGTAAGACACAATTATTTTGTTTGGAAAACATCGACAAGCGTTGTTGTAAGGAGGGAATCGTTGTTCGGAGGACCGTTGTAGATAGGGAGCACTGTACATTTTCAAACAAGTTTCAAAAGCAAAGTAAACATAAACAACTGCACACTATGAAATCATGCTCTCATTATGTTATATTCAACTTCCTGTTTCAGGAAATGTTTGCGTCAACTGCTGTATCTTATTATAGAAACATTTCCATTTATGGATATTGATTACGACATTATGTACACATTCACTCACATGACGTCATACATTTTTTAAAAATACATTGCCGTCTGCTTATATTTCTCAATTCAAATATTAGGTGTTTTGAATTATGAACAAATGAGGGCCAAACAGTTTGGCTCTTGATCAGCGCCGCGTAACGCGATGTCTGATCAGAATCTTAACTGTTTGTAAGTAACTATTGCACACGGGATAGGTAGTAAAGTGGTTACAGTGGAGAATACGTTATTCTTTCCCAATAAACGCGTTTACGCTAAAACGTTTATTTCTACTGCAAACAGTTTGGAGCCAGATCAGACGCCGGGTAACCCGGCGTCTGATCAGGCTCCAAACTGTTTGCCACCAAGATAAACATGAAATATCAGAATTGTCCAAAAGTTGTACTTTTCTACGTTTTAGCGCTTTGCGTTTGCGTACGTTTGCGTTTAAACGGGAAAGAATAACATATTCTCCACTGTAACATCACAAATAGTTATGGTACTGGAGTGAATTTGTTATGTGAATTGCAATATAAACACTTTTATTGACAAGTAACAGTACACTTCGATTTGTAAACAATACACATTTAAAAAACTGTTATTACCACAACTAAATTGAGTTAATTATTATTCAGTTGCATACATTCGATCCTAGCGACGAGTATAATCCTCCAGTATAAACTGCACACCTGTGTAGATTAGCAAACTTTATAGACCCAGCTCAACTTACATGTGTTGTAAAACAACCCTTGCACTAAAAAAAGTCATTACTGTATTTGAAACTTGAATTGTTATTTGAAAGCTGTAGAGACGAATGTGTTACAGTGGAGAATGTGTTATTCTTTCCCAATAAACGCGTTTACGCTAAAACTATTATTTGCAGTGCAAACAGTTTGGAGCCAGATCAGACGCCGGGTAACCCGGCGTCTGATCAGGCTCCAATCTGTTTGCCACCATGCTAAACATGAAATATCAGAATTGTCCAAAAGTTGTTCTTTTCTACGTTTTAGCGCTTTGCGTTTGCGTACGTTTGCGTTTAAACGGGAAAGAATAACATATTCTCCATTGTAAATACATCAATCAAATGAAAATAACTTAATAAGATCCAATTTGATGAACACTTATATGAATGGTTTTACAGTAAAAATGGCTTAAACCTATTTTATGGACTACCAACTTCATTTACAAAATTGATGCATGCTATTGCAAGGCAGTAAACATAAGATTCAATCGTTAAAACTATCTTCATTGTTTGGCTACTGGAATAAATGTTATCAATAGTCGAATCCTTTGCTGCAGGTGAAAAGGAATGGAAAACAAATAGTACACTGTAGCAATGGAAGTAATTTAGAACTAGAAATGACATGTACAGTGGAGAATCTGTTATTCTTTCCCGTTTAAACGCAAACGTACGCAAACGTAACGCACTAAAACGTAGAAAAGAACAACTTTTGGACAATTCTGATAATTCCTGTTTGTCTTGGTGGCAAACAGTTTGGAGCCTGATCAGACGCCGAGGTTACCCGGCGTCTGATCTGGCTCCAAACTGTTTGTAAAATTTTAAAACTAGTTTTAGCGTAAACGCGTTTATCGGGAAAGAATAACAGATTCTCCACTGTACTTTAACCCCTTCACTGCCATCAATTTCTTTGTTAAATCTAAAGTGTATGTAATTTGTTTTCAGAAATACTAAAATGAGTGGCAAACAGATAGGATCCTGAGCAGACACAGCGTTACGCGGCGTCTGATTAGGACCCAAATTGTTTGCAAACAAACGTTGTACTCGGTGTAAGGTAGTGAAGGAGTTGACCCTTATCATTATGATAGACGAAAAAGTGTGTCCACGAAATACAGTGGAAAATACGTTATTATTTCCAGTTTTAAATAATTAAGGAATTAACGACATGTTTGTTCAGTTTAATGTCGTGTAAACACCTGTTGGCTTGGCCATTCCTGGAAATAAACACTAGCTCAATGCAATGAAAAATTAAACAAATTAACGACAAGTTTTAATCTAAATAGCAAACAATCTGGAGCCTTATCAGACCCCGGGCTGTCCGGTGCTATATCTGGCTCCTTACGCCTTTTAGCCTCTTAGAAAAAACGCGTTTACTGGTAACGATAAAAGTATTCCTCTCTGTAAGTCACGTGCAATAAGAAAGACATTTATTTAATTACGTTTTATAACAGAATCCATGTACTTTAGTCTAGCCATAAACAATCAAATTGTTATAGAATATTTGAAACTTGCGTCAGTCTCGAGATGTTTAATATTGTGAAAACCTACGGCGTCAGAACACTTATATGTCTTAACTTGTTCTGATGGCAAAACAAACCACATGTTTGCATTTATAAAGTTTAGAGAATTAAAGACGTTAAGAATTAAAAAATTAAAAAACATTGTTATGCTTGTCAAACAGCTTTATTTTCTGAAGAGTGTCCGTGTAACACGACCAAACTGTTTGACTGTGTGCATTTTGTAGAGCTTGAGGCTAAAGGGGTAATGTAATTAAAGGCAGTCGCGTCTATATACAGTGGATAATCTGTTATTCTTTCCCGTTTAAACGCAAACGTACGCAAACGCAAAGCACTAAAACGTAGAAAAGAACAATTTTTGGACAATTCTGATATTTCATGTTTATCTTGGTGGCAAACAGTTTGGAGTCTGATCTGGCTCCAAACTGTTTGCACTGCAAATAATAGTTTTAGCGTAAACGCGTTTATTGGGAAAGAATAACACATTCTCCACTGTAAGAAAACAAAAATACATTACTTGAAGCCTTTTACTACCAACGTCACCAAAAGGCGACTTTGCAAACCGTTTGGATCCTGACCAGACGCCGCGTAATGTAATGAATGTCACGTAGATTGGCATTTGTCATAAATAGGGAAAACACGTTTAGGTGTCCCACTACATTCGAGTGTGTGTTAAGACAGTGACGTCTATGTAAAAAACTCAGTGCAAGATTTGACGACCTTGCGTCTGATTTGACCTAAATCTGCTAATACTCCATTGACATAAAGCTGATATACTCCGTTACAATTTCAGGATAATGTCATGTTTGACCTTTTTATTACAGTGGATAATCTGTTATTCTTTCCCGTTTAAACGCTAACGTACGCAAACGCAAAGCGCTAAAACGTAGAAAAGAACAACTTTTGGTCAATTCTGATATTTCATGTTTATCTTGGTGGCAAACAGTTTGGAGCCTGATCAGACACCGGGTTACCCGGCGTCTGATCTGGCTCCAAACTGTTTGTAATTGAAATAATAGTTTAAGAGTAAACGCGTTTATTGGGAAAGAATAACGTTTTCTCCACTGTACATTGCGTTTTATTCAATTTCGTTAAAAGGGGTATGCTACATGTAACGTACACTGCACTACACTGCACTACATAAGACAATTCAGCTGTTGCTGATATAGATATACTGTGTTCAATATTATTATGTATATACAAATGTAGGAGCACGACATGCATCGTTTTGTTTTCATAATGTTATACCAGTTTTACTGAGTATCCTATCTAGATGCATTTTAAGGCGCTATATCATTCTTCTACGGAAAAAAATAGTTTAAATTTGTACAGTCATGAATTGTATCATACGAAATATTTCTAAGCTGGCTAAAAGTAAGGCAAGGTTCATCTTAAAGCGTATTCTGCTTCAATTTCAACCTGCTTTCACTGATCATTATCTTCAATTCTACTATTAAATACACACTAATGACAATGCAATTAAATGAACACTTCACATGTTTCTCTAAACAGCATGCTATAATAATTTTGTTCAACTCGGGTGACAACAGTTTGGAGCCTAATTAGACCAAAACACCCGGCTTCTGATCAAGTTCAAATATGTGTCAATTGACATTTGTATTTCAAAAGTCTCACGCAATTTATTAGAAATTAATATTGAACCCTTGAATTTGGACAAGCACGCAGTTGCGATTAAGATTTTTACAGACTGAAATGTAGCATATACAAACTGCACATTGTGCTGAAAGTTGTTACAATGCAAAACTGTTAGTTTTAGTCGGATAAATACTGTAGACCTTCAATATCTCGAACTCATTTAAGCCGACAATATATCTAATTCAAATTTACGTCGTGTCTGAGCTCCGTTTCGACCTTGAATTGCGGATATATTCGTTTTAAGTGAGTTTAAAGGGTAATATCGACTTCTAGAAATAGATGTTCGGCTGTACCTTTATCTTATGCTAGATACAGAACAGAACAGAACAGAACAATAATTTTATTTGACTTGTACACAAGATACATCGTCATACTTGTACAATACAATTTAAATACAAACTTTTACGTGAATCAATAGGCTTATCCAAACCTATACCAATATACTTGATATACATACACGTTGTTCTTTATCTCTGCTGGGAGAGTAAAAACTTATCATACTATGGATTTAATAAAGCTTACTTAGTTCTTAAACAAAGAGATCTGGGTCCAAGCTTATAACGCGTTAGAGCTGTGTCCGAGATCGCACACAAGTCCCTAATCGGTCAGATTTGAGTATCTGCTCAACTCCGACCAATAAGAAGCCTGATACCGATCCCAAACCTAACTCAAACGTCTCCTAAGCATGGGGTCTGGTCTTTTTAGAAAGAAAGTATAAATTACTCATGTACAATATTAACATATCTGCTTCTTAAACTAAATGCTTCTTTAGTAAATAAAGCTAAGTTTCGAAGTATTTTCTTATCATGACTAAGAAACATTTGACATAATTTAAATATTGATGGTTTTATCTAGATATTTATGTCTTATCTCGTTGTAAATTGGACAGACACAAATAAAGTGATAAATATCTTCTATGTCCAGAAGTTTACAAAAAGTACAAATTCTCTCGTTTCTTGGAATTCTATTAATGCCGTAACGTCCGGTCTGGATTCTAAGAGAATGGGATGATAACCTTAACTTTGTTATATAAAGTCTTAGGTCGTGGGGTACAACATCTAGATATAGCTCATATGAAAAATTGGGTTTAAAGTGCTTACATGTATACTCTTCCAAAATAGGACTGTTTTGTATACATTTATCACCTGTTAATAGAAGATTGTCTCGATTTAAAATCAGGTCAACATTGTAACAATAAGGATAAGTTGAGTATGCTACTAAGTTATTCAGCAAGTATAATTTCAATGCCTTTCTTCGATAATCTTGACATGTTCGGCTGTGGAAACCTTTTTGACCAGTCCTGCAAAGCGAATAAAATTTAATCTGAAAACGATAGAAGATGAAATGCGCACACTCAATTTTTAGAAGACGAACTCATACATGTATACATAAAAGTCGAATTAAGGTGAATTCAGCGTTGACAGTTGCTTTGAGACGATTTCTCGATACTGTTCGGCACTCAGATGGAAATCACGGTAGTTTGAAATAAAAAAAACATGTATTTTTCTACATTTTAGTGCATTACGTTTTCGATTAATGGATGTTAAACCCTTTCACCCACAATGACGCTTAAAATCGCGTTTGCAAACCGTTTGGATCCTGATAGACGCCGCGTAACGCGGCGTCTGATCAGAATCCAAACTATTTGACACTCGTTTTCAGAATTACTGCCTTATTTTGCAACATTGAAACGACATTGCAGACAACAAAATTGAAGCAGACGACAATGAAACGGTGAAGGGATAATAATCTCACGATAAATTTGGAAGCGAAAGAATTGTCAGTGAAAGGGATAAACTTGAAAAAATAACGTTTACTCCTCAGTACTGTTTACTCATCTCCAAAGTGCAGTTTTGTTGATACAAATGTGATAAGATACTTATGCAAACATTTATTTCGTTGGACCATAAAGCTGACATATCGTTAATTCAATGTACATGTACATGTACAGTGGAGAATGTGTTATTCTTTCCCAATAAGCGCGTTTACGCTAAAATTATTATTTGCAGGGCAAACAGTTTGGAGCCAGATCAGACGCCGGGTAACCCGGCGTCTGATCAGGCTCCAAACTGTTTGCCACCAAGATAAACAAGAATTATCAGAATTGTCCAAAAGTTGTTCTTTTCTACGTTTTAGTGCGTTGCGTTTGCGTACGTTTGCGTTTAAACGGGAAAGAATAACAGATTATCCACTGTAACAGCAGGGGCCCGTTTTATGAAACGTCGTACAGCAAAAATTGTCGTAAGTCAGAGTCTAAACTATCAATAATTATTTATTTCTCCATGTACTCCTGTCTTGTGACATATCCTTGGAATCGTCTTTTCAAGATATTCCAAGAAGATGTCCAAAGACAGGATTAGATGTACAAAATCAGTAGTTGTTGTATTTTAAAGTTTTTACTTACGACCGTTTTTGTCGTACGACGTTTCATAAATGGGTCCCAGAGCTTCAGATAGGGGTAGTACAAAAACAAAAGTTATTTTACAACCCTAAGGTTTTATTTCTGCCTTAAACCCTTTGTCTTCGAGACGAGTCTAATGAGTGGTTACACTTTGCGATTTGGGACTTATACAAGTGACAAAACCTTATTTTTGTTTCTTTTTCATTAAACTGCCTCTTATCTTTAGCCCTCTAAAACGATTTTGGATTTTATGGAGCATTTGAAAAACAGGTTGGCCTTGAACACTGTTTAAAAGAGTGCTGTTTCTAAAAACTAATGCACTAATAGACACCACGTTCTCGAAACCATCGGTCTCTCGGGTTAAATTGTTGTTATTGCAGAGAACTCTCAGTTAATTTTATTCATCCATTGAACTTTGAATGGACAATTCCAATTTCAAATTCAGTAGTCTTTTGACATTAACAATAAATTGCAAAATGACAAACAGGACAGGCCCTCATCTGAAAGCTCTAGCAGGAGCCATATGATCAGGGTCTTCATTGTTTGCATAAAACGAATGTATTTTTCAGAGATACACTATTTGTTAATGAGGAGTATACTCTCGCTAGGGTTGAACGTGTTAAACATATTGCAATAGATATTTAATATAGGACACAATTTCCGTGAAACCAATAATGTAATATCTTTTTTAATTGTATACAGTGGATTATATACTATTCTTTTCCGGTTTAACGCAAATATAACGCAAACGCATTGCAATAAAATGTATAAATGGCAACTTTCTAAAAATTCTTACTTTACATTTTAATCTGAGTAGCAAACCATTTTGAACCTGATCAGACGTCGGGTTACCCGGCGTCTGATCTTGCTCCAAACTAGTTTCATTGGACATTATTGGTTTAGCATTAACGTGTTTATTGGGAAACAATAACGTATTCTCCATAATTATAAATGGTAATTATAGTAATCCCATTCCTATAAATCTCAAAAGTACTTAACACATTTAAACGTAAAACAAACTTGGATAACAATGATGTTGATGAACAAAAAAAAGGTTTTAATTTTCCTACCAGTATTTGGTATGAAGTTTTATCCCCTGTTCCTTGATTATAATTATCTTGGAGAATTTATTATATTGTCAACACTTTTCCTGCCAATTGCGACTGCACTGGCTTTTGCAAATAGTTTCGATGTAGATCAGACGCCGCTTTACGCGGCGTCTGATGCAAATCTGAAATGTTTGAAAACCGTCTTAAGATTTCTTCTCTTTAAATATACTAAAATAAATGTTTTTGCAAATGTTACAGACGACAAGTCCAACTTAAAACGATAATACGGTAGATTTAGAGTTAAGTGACAACTACTCTTTAGAAAGTTTAGGGAATATAAAAGACACAATACTCTTGAGAGAATAGCACGTACAGTTTGATGAGGCCTATCTTATGGTTTTAAATATTTACTGTTTCCATATATTTTATCAGTTAAATCTATATATTGCCGCATCTTTTGTAGTAAATTTGTTAAAACGTTATGTCACAACATTTACAGCGAGAGAGATATCGGTTATATTAAGGTTAGAATAGGTGTATTTTCAGTGAAATTCACGTACATTTATGTTTCCAATTGCTAATTAATATGCGCACTTATTCAAATGAACTAATCAACTAAACAACACATCAGACAAGTCCCACAAAGAGATTTGCGTTGTTTAAGAACAATCTATATTTTAATTTAGCAAAGGTATAACTTACTATTGTAACCTATCAGTTCTATACAAAGTATGAGGGTTGCCATGAAAATGATGAAATTTTGCGCTTACCCGGCGACGATATTCCATCCAACGACCAGTGTTTTTTAATCTTTTTGGCTGACTGCCCAATATGCTTGTCTCATTTTAAATCAAGGAGAGCATTTATTATTAGGCGAAATATATTATTTTTGTTTCATGAATGATAACCGTCGCCAACATAAATGTTTTAAATGTTTGGTGCGTTAGACTATTTATTTAATTAACATAACTCAATTCTGCCTTGATAACTCAAACAGGCATATCTCATGTGCGTGTGTACAGTGGAGAATGTGTTATTCTTTCCCAATAAACGCGTTTACGCTAAAACTGTTATTTGCAGTGCAAACAGTTTGGAGCCAGATCAGACGCCGGGTAACCCGGCGTCTGATCAGGCTCCAAACTGTTTACCACCAAGATAAACATGAAATATCAGAATTGACCAAAAGTTGTTCTTTTTTACGTTTTAGCGCTTTGCGTTTGCGTACGTTTGCGTTTAAACGGGAAAGAATAACAGATTCTCCACTGTAATGTTGTTTGTTTTTAAAATACAGCGCTCCTTCTCTACAACGACCACCCAATGGGAGACAAAATATCTGTGCGTTTCTCGGAGGGGGCGTTGTAGGGCGGGAACACTGTATAACTTTTGTCATCCTACAGTGGAGAATCTGTTATTCTTTCCCGTTTAAACGCAAACGATAATTTTGTTTAGAGTATATGACGTCATGGCCGTAAAGTGGTTAAAGGCCCAATATAAAATACCCGCACATGCAATCTATATGCGTCCAATTAATCTTCCGATGTGCTTGTCTCATTCTAAACCACGGAGAGCATTTATTAGTTAGTTTAAACATATCTTATTTCAATTATATACATGAAATGGGGTTGGGCCACAAGTTCTACCAACTTAGAGCATTTATTGTACGCCAAACAAAAATATATTCTTCTAAGTGCATGCATAACAACCGTCACCAACATAAACGTTTTAAAATTTTTGGCGCGTTAGACTATTAATTAAATCAAACTTTCTCACTTCTGCCTGGATAGTTCAAACACACGCAACCAATGTGCTTTTGGATTACATTCGTGATTTATTACGTTGTTGTCCTAGTTATATAGTGCATTGTATTCCTTTTACTGCATTGTATTCCTTTTACTGCCTTACCACTCACATACAGTGGAGAATCTGTTATTCTTTCCCGTTTAAACGCAAACGTACGCAAACGCAAAGCGCTAAAACGTAGAAAAGAACAACTTTTGGACAATTCTGATATTTCATGTTTATCTTGGTGGCAAACAGTTTGGAGCCTTATTGGGAAAGAATAACACATTCTCCACTGTACCATCAGTTTTATGTTACTATGTATATATGTTATGATGATGAGCTTGTATGCTTAAGTCAAACAAAACATCTGTTCTGTTCTGTTCATATCATGGTTATTTAAAAACAGCTTGGATCCTGATCAGGCGCCGTGTTACGTGGCGTCTGATCATAATCCAAACTCTTTGACACTCATTTCAACTATTTCCGAAGTCGGAATACTTAAAATTTAAAATTGAGAAATAGAAGCATACCATTTTATATAACGTCTTGACAGTAAAGGGATTATTTATAGCAAACCACAAGTGGTTTTTTTTTCAATTTCTTTGCAGATAGGGAATTATCACTAGAGCGTCAAAAATGTGCTTCAATATGAGATAAAGAATAATTTTGCGAAACCTCTAGATCTAAACTGATCCAATCAATGATAGCAAGACAAGTACGGTAACTAAAAAAAAAAGTACTTAAACATAACATGTTATAATTTAAATCGGACTGTAGTTGACTATTTTTGAACGACAGTCATAATTAAGCAAATTAACCCATTTGTGCCCACGATCCCATATATGGGACATAGGCAAACATTGTAGACTCTGGTTAGATTCTACACTGTTTGCTGATAGGAATTTCAATATAAGACACAATGAAAATGAAAACATTGACCTGGCATCCCTTTGATAAAAAATGGACTAATCCAATATATAAGCATGGAAGAATTCACTGGGCGCAAATGGGTTAAGTAGGCGCGTCCCTAAAGTCGGTCAATATATATTATCTACGGAAAACTATCGGTAACAGGAATGTCGGTACGCTCGGGAAATCAACATTATTTGAATAACATTTGCAAACAGTTTGAATCTAGATCAGTATCAGCGTGACGCGGCGTCTGATCTGGATCCAAACCGTTTGTCACTCATATTCAACTATTATTTAGGTTTTCTCGCAGACGATACAGTGGAGAATCTGTTATTCTTTCCCGTTTAAACGCAAACGTACGCAAACGCAAAGCACTAAAACGTAGAAAAGAACAACTTTTGGACAATTCTGATATTTCATGTTTATCATGGTGGCAAACAGTTTGGAGACTGATCAGACGCCGGGTTAACCGGCGTCTGATCTGGCTCCAAACTGTTTGCACTGCAAATAATAGTTTTAGCGTAAACGCGTTTATTGGGAAAGAATAACAGATTCTCCACTGTATATATGAAGCAATCGGCAATTTAACATGATCAGGTTACCTTCAATAACCATTAATTTTGAAAGTTTTAATCAATTAATACAGTTTATTAGCGCTTGGGAAATTCTCTTCAACTGATCATTCGTACCGAGTCATGTCCGAGCATTATTCGTTACGTTCGGTCAACCAAGCTATGCTCTAGGAGAAACGCCGATATTGGCCAATTCTCAACGGTACATACTACCTTATTGTCAAAACTAGCCATCTTATAACCCAATAAAGAAACAAATAATTTGTAATTTCTCACACCAAGACAAAACAATTCTGTTCAAGCCAAAAAATAATAAATTCAATCATTCCATTTTAAGAAAATGAGTTACGCGGTTGTTTCACTTTGAAATTAAATTATTCATAATGATCCATGGTTAAAAATTAAATTATAACGAAGTTCCAGACACCGAGGCGGTTTAATTCAAATCTAAACATCTTAATCATACGTGTGATTATTGTTCAACCCAAATCACAGTCATGACAAAAAACGTTTTTGGGCTTGTTTTTGTTTCTCTTCAAAGAATGCCTGAGAGATAGGGCAAGCGCTATGCTTTTGAACATCAATAATTAAACTAAAATTGTGAACCTCTTCTGTCGTCATACACGACTATGCAAAGCCAAGAGCTGTCAGAGTACATCAAAGCTCGTCTACTGCACACATTGATAGGTACCTTTCAATAGAAATAGTACCAATGCGTACCTTATTCGAATCATCAAGTATTCTGTCAAAAGGCGTTAGATTGTACAGTGCTCCCTCTCTACAACGACACCCAATGGGGAACACATATTGTGTGCATTGTTTGGAGGTGTCGTTAAAGTGAAGGACAATTAAGACTTAGCTTACATTTGCAAACAGCTTGAATCCAGATCAGACACCGCGCTACGCGGTGTCTGATCTGGAATTAAGCTGTTTGACATTCGTCATTATATTTTTTATATCATTATGTCAATTTATATGTAATTTTGAGAAAAACAGCAGACGACAATTTTAAGCAGACGATGTTGCAGCAGTAAAAAGGGAAGAAACAATTGTCGTGTGTAGGGAACTGCAACAATGGTCGTTGTAGGGAGGGAGACGTTGTTTGGAGGGC
This sequence comes from Gari tellinella, assembly GCA_922989275.2. Classification (NCBI taxonomy): domain Eukaryota; kingdom Metazoa; phylum Mollusca; class Bivalvia; order Cardiida; family Psammobiidae; genus Gari; species Gari tellinella. Next base: position 39,445,262 of record OV277871.1, read on the forward strand.
CGTTATAGGGAGGGAACACTGGAAAACAAGAGAGCTCAGACAGGTAGAACACTTTGACAATCCCTAAGCATGTTTTTTGTCATAAACAATCCAAAACAGGTTAAGAATTTGCATGGGTCGATGCATTGCATGAAGACTGATAACAGTTATCGTACATGTTAGCCAAATCCAGATCAAAAGTGTTGGACACTCTAAGCAAACGGGCAGATAGATGCAAACTGAGAATCGTAGGTGACGCCAGAAATTGCTGACGAAAACTGACTACAATATACTACAATAAGTGAAATAAAATGTGTCTAAATGTAAGTCTCGTTTTTTGTACTAAATGTATCCTTGACTAGGGTTCAAAGGTATAGTTATGTTTTGAAATGTCCCTTTCTTCAGCTATTGGTAATTATTATTGTTCTGTTGCGTACTGTATTTTGTTTGTTTGTTTGTTTTTGATTTTACGTCGCTTTCAACAGTATTTCAGTCATATCGCGACGTCCAGATAATCACAGGTGGAGGAAGACCCCATAAGTCCTTTATGCACTGTAACAGGCACAAATCGGCAACTGGGTAGAACCACCGACCTTCCGCAAGCCATTATTGTTCTGTTGCGTACTGTATTGTCACAAAAAAGGGGTTCAATCTTTTAAACCAAAATTTGTACTTCAAATGATTACACATATGCTTAAGATTATTAACCATTTATCTCTCATCGACACCTACATGTAAAATAGGGATTTCCAACAGTTTGGATCCTGATTAGACGCCGCGTAAAGCGGCGTCTGATCAGGATCCTAACTGTTTGACACTCGTTTTGAAATTTCTTCAGTCACTCTGCCTTAATTTTTAACTTTGAAACGACATTGCAGACAACAAAATTGAAACAGACGACAATACAATAGTGAAGGGCTAAAACAACTCCCGAAAAGTGTTGCAGTGAATGGGTTAAGAAAGTGTCCAAATGATTCTAGGTACTGCTGCAGATTAACTGGAATGAAACAAAAGCAATCCTGTTTATACTTACTTTCTGCCTAACAGGGTGACTTATGTAAGATAAAAGAGTAATATAGACTATTCCCGTTCTGATACTGTCAACGTTATCGCGTTCAAAACGTCTTCAAACGAATAGTTTTAGAGACATGATAAATAGGCTACAATTTCGCTCTGTAATTGTATATATATAGATGCCCTTAGATCCGTTGACGCCTTTGTCTGTCTGTGTGTCTCGCTTTCTCTATATTGCCCCCTCTCACTCTCTCCCTCACTCTCTTTTTCTCCCTCTCTCTGTATGTCTTTGTGTCTCTCGCTGTTTGTATATGCCCCTATATCTCTATCTCTTTGTATGCACGTCTCTCTGTCTCTTTCTGGCTGATCCCAATGTCCCTATACCTGTGTCTGTGTCTCTATATATGTTTATACCTGTTTCTGCCTCTATTTCCCTATCTGGCTCTCTCTGGTTCTGTCACTCTTTTACTTTCACAAACCATTATTCTTTCACAACTCAATCAAGTTTGCACTGTCAATGGCAAAGAGATTTTAATAAAATCAGACGTTGAGTTACACGGCATCCGATCAGAAGTCTCACTTTTAGCCCCACATATATCTTTATTATCTTTATACTTATATTTTTATTTCAAGACATACCATTCTAATTGTATTTATTTTCTTTTAACCCTTTCAATCCTAAATTTATCTTGTGGGTATTATGATCCTTTTTGACTCTACTAGTACAGGTATATTGAACCAGTCTATTGTTACATTTTTTGTATGACAACATAAACCAATGAACAAATCAAACAGTGTAGACACTGATCAAAGGGCTCCTATACAGTGGAGAATCTGTTATTCTTTCCCAATAAACGCGTTTACGCTAAAACTATTATTTGCAGTGCAAACAGTTTGGAGCCAGATCAGACGCCGGGTAACCCGGCGTCTGATCAGGCTCCAAACTGTTTGCCACCAAGATAAACAAGAATTATCAGAATTGTCCAAAAGTTGTTCTTTTCTACGTTTTAGTGCTTTGCGTTTGCGTACGTTTGCGTTTAAACGGGAAAGAATAACAGATTCTCCACTGTAGGATCCCTCTGATCAGGATCAACACTGTTTGCATATGTAATCAGTAATCTCTACAGAGGACTGTATGGTTGAAAGGGTTAGGCGAAAAGGGTAATAACAATGATTTGTATCCTGTGCTGATGGTTTTGACAGAGCCAATAATTGTCCCTTGATAATATTGCGAGAAACATTTGTTCTCGCCTATGGCAATACATGTACATGTACAGTGGAGAAAACGTTATTCTTTCCCGTTTAAACGCAAACGAAACGCAAACGCACAACACTAAAACGAACAAACGTACAAATTTTGGACAATGATGATAATTCATGTTTATCTTAATGGCAAACAGCTTGGAGCCTGATCAGACGCCGGGTTACCCATCGTCTTATCTGGCTCCAAACGGTTTGTAATAGAAATACTAGATTTAGCGTAAATACGTTTAGATTTAGCGTAAACACGTTTATTGGGAAAGAATAACATTTTCTCCACTGTACTGTCAACAGTCAAATACTGTGTGGAAAACTGATTAACTCTAGTATTGCCGTAATGTTGTCTGTCTTGAAGTCGCCGCCTGCAAATATCTAAAATAAATAATATGTATTCCTTGATAAAATAAAGAAACGTAAAGACGAGTGATAATGGGGTTGGTTTCAAACGCAGCGTCTGGTCTGGTTCAAAACTACATTTCGAAATACGATTATTCATTGGCAGGATAATGAATAAACTTTTCACTGCCGGAGTCGCATGAAATAACGCCGCGTCTGAACAGGATCAAAACTGTTCGACACTTATTTCGATATTTTTAATGTTATGCTTTTTTAAATCTTACTTTGAAATGATCTTGCAGACAACAATATTAAAGAAAACGACAAATTAATAGTGTAGGGGTAAAATATTCATGAATAATTTGGCGCCGAAAGTCGCAACAAGAGCCACTGAAGCGGGTATTTGATAGAGAGTAAAGAGCAACCAACAATGTAAGAGAAATAAGACAACCCGTACAAGCGTACACAATCCTGTTTGTACATGTATCCACTTCAAATCACGACTATTTCCAACAGTAAAAATAAATGGCAATGTAAAGCCAATTTTCACGTTCTATTTTTGGCATTTGCTGTGGCAATTAATATTAAACTGCTTCCAGATGGTTCAGAACTGAAAAAAAGGAATGCCAGTCTCGGCATGGCATTTTCGTACTTTACCTCTGATCTGGCTTCCAGCTGTTTGCAATGGAAATAATAGATTTAGCCTAAACGAGTGTATTGGAAAAAAATGTCGTCTTCTGTACTGTAAAAGAAATATCGCTAAATCAAATATTTAACTTAGACTGGAAGATTTTCAGTGTTTTTACTTTACCCACCATTCATTAATAAACGAAGCAGCCAAGCGTCGTGAAAGCTTTCTCAGAAACAAATAAGGAGTGTTCTAATATACCTTATCGTTTTCCATTATATATTGTGTAGAAGAACGCCTCGCTAGATGAATGGAATGATCACGCAAGATGCGAAGTATGACATGACGTAAGACATCTAAATGCAGAGCGTCGAATAATAAATGATATCTAAACACAGTAAAGGCTTTGTAACTCAAACTTCTCAAGAATGCGCAAAAAAGTTTGTTCTATACTGATTTCCCGTTTGCAATCCTAACACAATTTACCTTCTCCAATAGCTTAATATAGTATTGGAGGCAGTTGGCTTTTTCAAGCAGACTGGGGGAAAAGCAGAGTAGATCTACAGTGGAGAAAACGCTATTCTTTCCCAATAAACGCGTTTACGCTAAAACTATTATTTCCAGTACAAACAGTTTAGAGCCAGATCAGACGCCGGGTAACCCGGCGTCTGATCAGGCTCCAAACTGTTTGCCACCATGATAACCATGACATATCAGAATTGTCCAAAAGTTGTTCTTTTCTACGTTTTAGCGCTTTGCGTTTGCGTACGTTTGCGTTTAAACGGGAAAGAATAACAGATTCTCCACTGTACCTTCTCCAATAGCTTAATATAGTATTGGAGGCAGTTGGCTTTTTCAAGCAGACTAGAGAAAAGCAGAGTACTCCTCCATGAGCATTCTGTTTGACTTTCGGCCTGATTAGTATATATAGAAAATATTCTTATGCCTGTATATTAAAGTGAATCTTTTGTCTTTCGTGGTGAAACAAAGTACAGTGGAGAATGTGTTATTCTTTCCAAATAAACGCGTTTACGCTAAAACTATTATTTCAAGTGCAAACAGTTTGGAGCCAGATCAGACACCGGGTAACCCGGCGTCTGATCAGGCTCCAAACTGTTTGCCACCAAGATAAACATGAAATATCAAAATTGACTAAAAGTTGTTCTTTTCTACGTTTTAGCGCTTTGCGGTTGCGTACGTTTGCGTTTAAACGGGGAAGAATAACAGATTCTCCACTGTAAAAGCTCGTTGTCATCTTTATGAATTAACTCACACTCCGATCCCGATTCTCGTATGTCTTTCGGATGAAACAATCATAGCCCGGGGCATAAGGTCGATATTTTGCCAAAATACTTCAAATAATGATGCAAGCAAGGGACTTTCTACAATAAGTGTTTAGACATATCTTATCCTAAAAACCCCATTAGCCACTTCAATTTCTCTGGCAGATTCAAGATGGCGGCCATTTTCAAAATGGCTGCCATTTCAAGTTTGCATAAGTTATGTCGTTATTGCCAGTCTAATGTAAATACAAAAAGGCACGCAAAACTAACACTTATGAGATGTAAAATATAAATCATCCATTGTGGATCGCGGAATATTGCTAATTATTCAAGATGGCCGCCAAAAATTCAAAATGGCCGCCATTTTCACTCTTTTTTCATTGTTATAAGAGCACATGTATTTCTGAAGGATTATTAAACTACATTTCCACGGATTGTGTGTTCATTGTTCTGTCCTAATACTATATAAAGCTATTAAAGTATATACATTTGTTTTATGCATGATTTCCGATACAATTGTAACGTTTAATTGTTTTAATAACACTTAGATTTTTCATTTTGTAACATTGCTTTTTTATCTAAAATAGACTTTTTTAGAAAAGTTGACAGATCACCTTTTTGCCATAATGTAGGCGTGCTCAATCCATTTCTATTGTCTTTCACTCTCTCCCACGAGGTTGAAAGCCCAACAATGGTAAAAAAAAAAAAATGGCCACCAAAACACTTATTTTCGTTATTATTTCCGATCTTTCGGGATTCAAATACACATAGTATTTACTCCTCCTAAACTACATTGCTGATTACAACCATACGTTACAGAAACATTCTTTGGGCTAATTTCTTTCAAAGGATTGATTCAATAAAGAGCTCTGATTGCCATGGCAACCAATATGAAAAACTGGGAAACTCTTTAAAATATATTCTTGTAAAAACACCAGACACAGAAGTTAGATATTTGATATATTGTATTTACTAGCAGATCTCAATCAAGTTTATTCATATCATATTCTTGCATCTAAATTGTAATAGGGTAACAATACGCTGAAAGCCATAATACATTAAATTGCAATATGCCGAAACTGTATTGCAACATATAGCAATAAACTAGCGTCCTTCAAAATGTGTGTTACTTTGGCATTTTCTTGAAATCTACATGTAAGATTTTTGTCTTAATTCATCATTTTAAAGGCCAATTTCGTGCGGATTTGACAACTTATCATGCAAGTCAATATTCATATTTTTCACGGTCTAAATTTGGTGAAAATAACACAACACGAATGGCACTACAACCATGCATGTTATAGAATTTGAAACTACTATTGTGATGCTTTGAAGGGACAAATATAGTTTTATACTTGAATGTGTCAACATTAACGTTGGTTTGTTGTTATGCGAATGTTTCAAAACAAAGTTATCAAATTTAGTACAGTTTGTCCATGAATACTATATTCATGTACATTATATAGGTGATAAATTAACAACTTAGTTATTGAGAAATATAAACTATTTTATTTTGTTGTAAAGCTGTATCCTGTTTAAGATGAAATTGAAAAATAAATCACTTATTCGTAAACAAGTTATATTATACTTTTTAATGCAAGCTTTAATATTACAATAAAATTAGGTGAAACACACCTCAAATTTATTAATACTATTCAATTCAATGTATTAAGTGTTGGGTCCTAAAACATAAGTAAAATTCAAATAAGCTAGTTCGACATTTAAAAGCGTTATGGCACTTTTTCTAAGCTATATGATATAAAAATATGATTGAATTCTGTAGCAAATATGGCCAGTGCCTATGACTTTCAAACACTGATGCCTATTTTCCTCAACGAAGAGAACTGATGTTGTAAATTTATTATGCAGCGATGTATTCGCAAGAAAATGCGCTTTTCAACGATGTATCACAGATGATTATTAAACATGTATGCAAATGTAAAATAATTTTGGAATAGACTTTACATAGACTTATCACATATAGAAAAAAATGCTTCACAAAATTCATAAAGCCCAAAGCTCAAATATTTTATGTAAAGCAAAGCATAGTAGACCTCTACACAGTTTGGTAAAAGCATTATAGTCCGGGGGTAGTAAATAACCCCACCAATAGATCACTAGCTTTATGTCACCCCGTACTTCATTCTCAGTATTGTTATACTTTCTGGTCCTTTGGAATCATTGATTTCGGCGCATTTACAGTTGAAAGTTGAATTCCGCTTAAGCTGGTGCTAGGGGCGTGAGTACTGTTGCATACTAGTATTTCAGTATTGCTCATGAGTTAAAGCTATAGCCCTGAGACCTATGTCATCTTGATGGTCGAGGTCAACCTTGTCACTTTCTAAAGCAATGACGTATGCGCACTCTTTGCTTGCTCATGGTGACTCACGCTAGATTCTTCATCGACTCTGTACATAATCGGCTGACTTCGGGCTGAAGTCTCTTAGAGCTGAAGGTCCTCTGTGATGCAAAGTGCACCCAATTGCCTTTGATGATTACATTCGCCTGTTCGTGAGCTTGGTCTATTGCTAGGGTTGAGAATTGTCTCATTAAGGATGTTGTGGTCTTAGTGTTACCAATAATTCCTGCTCCTTATTCTTCTATTTATTTATCAATTCTTGGCTTTTATGCCCCGGTCACACAGACGGTCGGGCTTAAATCGGTACCCAATCGGTCGAATTATTTGCTGTTTTGATCGGTTGTCATAAGTGATTTAATTTCAGGCTTTCTGTGTGACCGGGTATCGGTGATAAATGATTGTTCAATCGGTGAAACGCCATCCCGCCTTCCCGCCTCCGGTTGGCCACCGATTGGCAACTCATGAACTCCTATGGGCCATCGATTAAAAGCGCCCAACAACCTATATTTTCACCGATCGAGAATTTTAAGCACGTTTAAAAATCCCAATCGGTGATTTTTCGCCGACGAAACTCATCTTTACCCAATAGCGATTGATAGGTGGAAAACAGGTGGCCAATAGGTGATGTCGGTAGTAAATAGCTTGTCATCGGTCCCCTCCCTAGTTTGGCGAAAAAAACAACCGATCTATCACCGATGGCTCTGTGTGACCGGGATGTAAACTAGATCAGCATGATTGAATCAACACTTAGGTTTCATCGCTACAACGTTCCATTTCAGAAATTCATGAAACACTTCTGTTGATAGCTGCATGGTGCATTTCATTCACATATATGTTTCTCCTTTGAGCATAGTTTGTGTGACTAAACTGCTTAAACAAGAGGACCGTAACACCCTATCGCTCACCAGTGTCATGGATTTTGACACTATAGCCGATGGGCGGGGACAATGCTAATACTAGGGCTCTGATTTTAACTAACCTGAAAGAGGTCTACTACGTCATTCTGGACAAAATATACTTATAGGATGTTTCGCATTATGGTTAGGACACTTTTTAAAAACTACTTTTTCATTGGTAATATGTTGACGTGACAGCTACTTTCTTAAACAAACTTGAAAGAATTCTACACTGCTGAATCTCTACAACAATACCAAGCCGGAGACAAATATGTTATGTATGTGATGTTAGGATGGACTTGTTATAGAAAGGTGTTAATTGTGCTGTATGGGCAAAGTGGTAACCATTGTTGTAAGGAGGGAATCGTTGTAAGGGGGGCTATTGTAGGGAGACGTTAAAGCTTTAGGGTGTGGACATGAATAATCTTTTAAGTATTCAAATAAAAGTCTAAGTAAACCCATAAAACTATAGATACCAAATTCTAAAACTAGCGCTATGATTTTAACAAAGTTGATAGATGTCTCCAAGGCGATACTCTACAATATAAAACAAAGTTCTGGGCTAAAAGGATTTTTATAAGATTTTATAAATTTTCCTATTTAAATCTATGCAAAGCTAGTGACCCATGGGCGGGTAAATTTATTACTCCCGGACTATAATGCTTTTAACAACTGGGTGTAGGTCTACTAAGTTATACTTTACATCAAATAACTTACTTTGGGCTAATCCTATATTCGATACGTCTCTATGTAAGGCTGTTAATCCCGGCGCTGGACCAATTTACTTATATTACAATACAGTTTCTCCGTATTTCAATATATTGCAATATTGTTTTCAGAGTATTTTACACCACAATAATCTTGATGAAGGAATATGATATGAATAAACTTGATTGAGGCCTGCTTGGTATTACTTTACATAAAAAATATCTAAGTTCCGGACTTTGTGGATAATTTTTTTCAAATTGTGCAATTGTTTTTTACTGTTGTCGCCATGGCAACCAGAGTTCATTATTGAATCAAAGGAGAAGCAGATGTAATATGTATGTTTGATCCCAGAAAGATCATACATGTATATAATAACGAAAATAATTATTTTGGCGGCCATTTTCTTGTTTTTGTTCATCATTGTTTGGCTGTTAGCTTCATGGGAGAATGTGACAGATAGCAGAAATAGATTCAGCACACCTTAATATTGGTAAAAAGGAGGTATGTCAACTTTCCTTAAAAAGTCATTTCTCAAAAGTCCGGCAAGACTAATTTAGAAATAAATCAAAGTTTCAAAATGAAATCATGTGAAGGAATTTCGTTAGTATCTTCGTATTATAATGTAGTATGGACATGGAAATCGTATTGGAATCAATGCATTAAACAAATGTATAGACTTTAATAACTTTAAATAGTAGTATAAGAACAGAAACGTTTACACGTTACCCGAGAAAAAGTTGTTTAATAATCTTTCAAAATTACATGTGGTTAAAGTACAATTGAAAATAGTGAAAATGGCCGCCATTTTGAATTTTTGGCGACCATCTTGAATAATTAGTAATATTTCGTAATCCACAATTGATGATTTTCATTTTACATCTTTTACTCGTTAGTTTTGTGTGACTTTTCGAACTGGCATGGAAATAACCATTACGACATAACTTATACAAAATGGAAATGGCGGCCATTTTGAAAATGGCCGCCATCTTGAATCTGCCAGGGAAATTGAAGTGGCTAACGGCTTTTTTCGGTTGGCAATGGTCATGTTAGTAAACCTGCAAAGTGGTTTGCTTGCATCATGAAATGAAGTATTTTTCGACTTATGCCCCGGGCTATCAGCCAAGGTACCGTTTGTTATGAACACGTGGTAAAGAAGTTATAATTTACCAGATGAAAGTGACCCAAGTAAACGCCCCCTCTCACATGTACAGTTGGAGGAGGTTAATTCTTCACATCTAAACGAGAATAAACACAAACACACTGCAACAAAATCAGGGCTGCCATAAGTTGATCATAAAAATCCTAAGATTTCAAATTTTCAATTTTTCAGACGCAATTTTACTTATCGTACCGTTCCCCATAGTCTGTTTCTTGTTCTGAAGACACATGACTGCTTAAAACAGGTTGAAAGTAAAGCAGAATGCGCCTTAAGGTCAGTTTTAAGCTACGATCTGCTAGGATAAAATTCGGAATACTTAGGAATAATCCGGAGAAATGGCAGCCCTGCAAAATATAGATACTCAGCATTTTTACAATGTTTACGATTTATTTATATCTTAGTGACAAACCGTTTTAATCCTTATCAGTATTGCTGCCGTACGAAGTGGACATTATTGGTTTAACAAAAAGTGGGATAGAATATTAATCCCTTTTCATCTGTTAACTATTCAATTAATTGGGTTCTAGTAATAATGTTTTTAATTTAGCCACTACAAGGTCGAATACATTATGCACGACCATTACAACAATATCCTTGAATGGGTTTCTTAAGTAGGTCAAATTCATTTGTATAGAAAGTTCTGTTTACACTACTTGAATAAATTATTGACCTTCGACTGTTTCCACGAAACCGGAAACTGACCGACAAGGCCGAATATAGCCGTTCGTACATGTAGCAGTGCGATTCTTCAGAAGGACATCAGTAGATGTCGAAATTGTCGAAGGCAAATAATTGTTACAAGTAGTGTAAAAAGAACTTTCTATACAAACATTACAAGAATACGTTCACAACGGTAAAGGCAAGTGTTAATCACTGACCATTGTTACAATATACAATTATTATTATGCATTAAATTCCATCGGCTATACACACTGTATTTTTTTCAGTGTAAGATTGAATTGAATCCATTGAGTGAACATCAGACGTTATATTTTCACTCGTGGCGAAGCCACGAGTGAAAATATAACAGTATGATGTTCACGAAATGGATTCAATTCAATCTTACACTGAAAAAATACAGTTATTCTATTTATTTATGCTTTTAAGCCACTTTTTAAACGAAATTGTTAGGCAATTGAAAGCGAAAGTACACTATTTTTCCCGTGTTGAGCCCCAAGTTTTATATCGAAAACATGTGCGAGACAGTTGGCGGTACAATGACGTCACTTATTTATTGATTTGACGTCAACGGAATGACGTCGTTACTTCCGATCTTGGATTCGTGTTCTTTCGTTGAGAGGTTCGCGACAAAACGGACTGCCGGAATTGAACGGTAAGACACGATTGACTACGATTCTTGGGGAGCCTTACGGGGAAAACTCATAAAAGAAGCACGAGCGACGATAATCCCACTGCTTGAAGCAGTGGATTAACAAGTGATAATCCGCTGCTTTTTCCCGGTTATCTACCGAAAAGCATAAATAAAGTCAGGATAATTTTTATCATAAAAGAGCGATGTCTGATTTTGACATTCAGTACTTTAAAACACAAAACTATGCTAATAGTAGGAAAAGGGGTAACACTTACAAAAAGAATACTTTCAAAAGACAAATGTAGTCTATCATAGAAAGCATTTAATTGCAAATGTCCCTGATTTGTTATGTGACACGGCTTATTCGTTATTGCGTTATTCATGCGACTACTTAAAGAAGACTGTAAGTAAAGCAGAATGCGCCTAAAGGCGCATTCTACCTTACTTTCAGTCTGCTTTAAGCTACCACAAACTGGAAAAGAAATCCGAAGATTTAGGAAAATTCCGGAGAAATGGCAGCCCTGTGACAGCGAATGTACACCATCACGAGTATCAAACAGTTCGGGTTCTGATTAAACCCCGAACCAAAACGGTGTACACGAGTAAGTCAATTTGGACTAACCTCTTCTTGTACATGTATTTGGTGTTAAGCACAATTTCACCGTACAGTGATACTCTTATAACTACGTACTCAAACCGTCTTCGTTCTATCAGGTCCGATGTAATAAACGTTAGATAAAGACGGAAAGTACATTTTGTTTTGTTGTATCCAATATTTTGTTGTTACAAAGTTCATTATAAGTGAGCGTCACACGGGTGTGTTCTATATTAAAGCAATAAAACTGTCTGTGAATTGTCGAGACCAGTTCAGTGAACGGAAGGTCTCTATTGTAAAGTAGTTATATGACAATCCATATTAATGAGTGGGTATTTTTGGTTTGGTTCAGGAATAAACAGCTTAATGATCTGACAGGAATTGTAAATATATCGAATTCAATATTATATGGTAGCTTAATAAGCCAGTAATGTGTGGAAATCAATTATTAACTTTTTTAGTACAGATTTTTAACTACATGTACAATGTAAATGTGAGTACATCTCGCTAGGATGTACTGAAATCGACAGCTTATATAAAGAATTGTTCGTTTATTAAACCGAGATTTCTGCTTTACTGTCAACTACAGCGTTCCCTCTCTACAACGGCCCTCCATACAACGACTCCCTCCTTGCAACGACATCCATCGCTGTTCCCACGAACATTATGTTTTTTGCTTGCACTGATGCATTATCATCTACCTAAAATTGTTGTCTGCTGTTTTTCTTACATCACTGGCATTTTGACAGGAAAAAACATAATGACAAATGATAAACAGCTTGAATCCAGATCAGACGCCGCGTAACGCGGCGTCTAATCTGGATTCGAGCTGTTTGCAAATGATAACCAATTTCCCTCCCTATAACGACTCCCCCCGAACAACGCACATATGTGTTGTCTCCCATTGGGTGTCGTTGTAGAGAGGGATCGCTGTACTTGTATATGTAGCTAGACTATCTACCCACTGGCTACTATATGATGAATTGTGCTTCGGTCAATGTGCTTTAACAAATGGTTATACTACATGCTTATCCAATCACCAAATAAATACGCCTTAATGCGCAGTTAATTTATTATTTCACTAAGGAAAACAATACTAATATAGACAGCCATGACTATGTATCTTAACAAATAGTGTCTCTATCCTAGAAGGTGATACAGTGGAGAAAACGTTATTATTTCCCAATAAACGCGTTTACGCTAAAACTATATATCTATTGCAAACAGTTTGAAGCCAGATCGGACGCCGGGTGAACCCGGCGTCTGATCAAGCTCCAAACTATTTGCCACTAAAATAAACATGAATTGTCAGAATTGTTCAAAAGCTGTAATTTTTCTACATTTAAGTGTTTTGCGTTTGCGTTTCGTTTGCGTTTAAACGGGAAAGAATGACGTTTTCGGCACTGTAGTTTGAAGCAGCATGAAAAAGGCTAACAAGTAAATTAAATGTTATATAGGAAGAGGTCTTATGTTTGCACAATCCATATAAGCCTTTTGTTCAATAATGTGAGAATGGCAAGCAATGCACACCTTGATGAGACACCACATAAAGCAGATTCTCATTAAGGACTGCATTGTTTACAATTTCCTATAAAATGTTCTTCGATACGGACACACACTGCACTGTCTCAGGAACACGGACGTGCATGTATAACTACAGTGCTCCCTCCCTACAACGGCCCACCCAACAACGACTCCCTCCTTACAACGACCCTTACGGCTGTTCCCCAAAGAAGACAAAATGTTTAACACTTTTACTGCTGTAATATCATCTGCTTCAAATTGTCGTCTGTTGTTTTTTCTCAAAATTACATTTTGATGGAATGAATATAATGACGGGTGACAAACAGCTTGGATCCAGATCAGACGCCGCGTCACGCCTGGATTCAAGCTGTTTGCAGATATAAGCCAAGTCCCTCCCTGTAACGACTCCCTCTGAACAACGCACATATTCTGTGTCTCCCATTGAGTGTCGTTGTAGAGAGGGAGCGCTGTATATTGAAATCTTCAAAATAAATTCACTTTTATTGACTATTCATCTCCTACAATACCGTCTGATTCAAAGCTAACGCCTACGGATATTAATAAAAGAAAACCATTTAACTTAACCCTTTCACTGTCAATGACGCCAAAAGACGCATTTAGAATCAGTTTGTATCCTTATTAGACGTCGCGAAGCACAGTCATTCACTGCCTTAAGTTTGCTCTTAGAAGACGCACTTTGTTAGTCGGAAATACAGATTAAACTCATTTCAAACTTTCTACTTGATTGGTAAAAAAACAACAACAAGAGTTTGTATTTTGTACACGTATTTGTTAAAGAAATAATGGTAAAGATTATCTTAAAATATATAGTCATTGCATTACGTGTTTAAGCTACTTAATTATATTTTCATTGTTTGATATTTGCTCTGTTTGGATGAATGTGAAATTGTGCATGTTAGGTGACCGTTATTCTATTATATAGAATGTATATATCAACGAGGTACGTTTATGTACAAGTTGAAATAAAATTATGTTCTGTTCTGTTCTGTTCTGTTCTTATTACCGTCATCTGACATTATTCACTAGAAATGGAATTTTATGCGATTTGTACTTACAGTGCAGAATGTGTTATTCTTTCCCAATAAACGCGTTAACGCTAAAACTGATCAGGCTCCAAACTGTTTGTCACCATGATAAACATGAAATATCAGAATTGTCCGAAAGTTGTTCTTTTCTACGTTTTAGTGCTATGCGCTTGCGTACGTTTGCGTTTAAACGGGAAAGAATAACAGATTCACCACTGTAAAAATCATTGATGTGAGTTTTTTAAAAAATTAAAAACTTGATCAGGCACCACGTTAAATACCGTCTGACAAGGATCAAAACTACGTTTACTTGTACAGTGCTCCCTCCATACAACGACCCTCCCAACAACGACTCCCTTCAAACAATAATCCTTGTCATATCCAATCTATTCACGGCTGCAATGTCGTCTTCCTAAACTTGTCGTCTGTTTTTCTCAATGTTACGTAATGAAAATTTTGACAGAAAAAAATGGCGAGTGACAAACAGCTTGAATCCAGATCAGACGCTGCGTTACGCGGCATCTGATCAGGATTCAAGCTGTTTGCAAATTTACAGCCCTATAACAACTCCCTCCGAACAAAGCACGCAATGTGTGTCTCCCTTTGGGTATCGTTGTAGAGAGGAGGCGCTGTATTTAGATACCATGGTATTGTTATCAAGCTTGGCTGTGAATGGGTTTGTTTTGGGTTTAATTTCATTTTCAAATTGTTTGTCCAACATAGAGAACATATTTAACCCCTTAACTGTCATGACGTCGTTTGCTTTTACACTTTCGTCTGCTATTATTTATCAAATGTGATGTTTATGTAAATTGACGTAAGAAATATTGAAATTAGTGTTAAACGGTTTGGATCCTTGTCAGATGCTGCGTTGCCGGCGTCTGATCAGGGGCCCGTTTTACTAAACTACTTACGCAAAATGTTTGCGTAAGTCAAATTTTAAATTTAAATTTATATTTTTTATTATCACTTGCTACAAACAGCAAATAGCCAGATCAGAGGACGCGCTTTAAGCGCGTCCTCTGAACTGGCTATTTGCTGTTTGCAAACGTTTATGATCGAAAAATAAGAGTTAAACGAGTTTGACTTACGCAAAATTTTTGCGTAAGTTGTTTAGTAAAACGGGCCCCAGGGCCCAAGATGTTTGCAAATAACCCTTGTACTCAGGGTTAGGTAGTGAATGGGTAAAAGCAAATGTTTTCTTATCCATATAGAAGCAGCAAAATTAGATAACTTCTGAACTCCAGGGAAATAAGTTTAACCATTTATCATCGGTTTGCTATAGTGCATGTCGCATTATACTAGAATAAATACGATACATATTTCCAGTTTCACTATATGCTACTAGGTTTTGAGCATGTCTCGAGATAGCATATTTACAGTGATAAATACGTTATTTCTGTCAACACCAGCACACCCATACCTTACAGCGAAATACAAATACACTTATCCATAATTACAATTTGTTGGGGTTTTTATTGTTCTGCGTCTACATTAATTCCATTTAAATGGAAAATAAGAACGTCAAATATTGTTCAGCCAAATTGCCTAAAATCTAAATTCAGTGAAAACAGTAAAATTTGTGTTAAATGGACATCCTTTTCTGAAACTTTGTTACAGTGGAGACAACGTTATTCTTTCCCACTAAACGCGTTTACGCTTAAACTATTATTTGCAATGCAAACAGTTTGGAGCCAGATCAGACGCCGGGTAACCCGGCGTCTGATCAGGCTTCAAACTGTTTGCCCCTCAGCTAAATATCAATAGTCAGAATTGTCAAGAACTTGTTATTTTCTACATTTTAGTGTTTTGCGTTTGCGTACGTTTGCGTTTAAACGGGACAGAATAACACATTCTCCACTGTACAACAACGTTTGCCGCTGTTCCCTAATCAAAATAATTATGTTTAAAGTTCAATTTTATCTAAAAGAAAATCTGGAAGATTCAAATTATTTGGTTTGCAGCTGTTCGTCTGTCATATATAGTTTGATTCTCTTAAACCTAGCACACTCTATGTAATGTGGCCTGCAAACTTGATTGTCTGCAACTATTCTGAGATCTTTTGGCAAATTATCATGAGAATGCTAAACACATTAGATCTAGATGAGATAGCGTGGTACTGCTGCAATATCGTCTACTTAAAGTTGTTGTCTGCTGTTTTTCTCAATGGTTGCATTAGTGCCATTTTGACAGTTTTAGCGTAAACGCGTTTATATGGAAAGAATAACGTATTCTCCACTGAACTGGGTACAGTGGAGAATGTGTTATTCTTTCCCAATAAACGCGTTTACGCTAAAACTATTATTTCCAGTGCAAACAGTTTGGAGCCAGATCAGACGCCGGGTAACCCGGCGTCTGATCAGGCTCCAAACTGTTTGCCACCAGGATAAACAAGAATTATCAGAATTGTCTAAAAGTTGTTCTTTTCTACGTTTTAGTGTTTTGCGTTTGCGTACGTTTGCGTTTAAACGGGAAAGAATAACAGATTCTCCACTGTACCACGCCGTCTCATCTAGATCTAATGAGTTTGGCATCTCATGCTAATATGCCAAAAGATGAAAACAATCTTAGAATCTTTGCCAACAATCAAGTTTGCAGGCCACATAACATAGCGTGTGCTAGGGTAAAGAGAATAAAAACATGTATGACAGACGAACAGCTGCCAGCCAAATAATTAAAATCTTCCAGATTTATTTTTTAGATAAAATTGTGGTTGTTATTTCTAAGAAGGATTTGCGTTCGCCATAAGCTATGTTATTACGCATCATCCTATTCGTTGAACAAAAGTAATTAGCATTTAGCACACAGAGGGTTTATTCAAAATTTGAATAATAGCAAACGGTTTGATCAACAACAGCCAGTCGCCTAGAAAGGCGTAAATAAAGCTGATTTACCAACGAGTCTATGTTTCCCATTTCGGTCCAGGATGTGTTTTGTGTACAGTGGAGAATGTGTTATTCTTTCCCAATAAACGCGTTTACTCTATAGCTATTATTTCCTTTGCAAACAGTTTGGAGCCAGATCAGACGCCGGGTAACCTGGCGTCTGATCAGGCTCCAAACTGTTTGCCACCATGATAAACATGAAATATCAGAATTGTCCAAAAGTTGCACTTTTCTACGTTTTAGTGTTTTGCGTTTGCGTTTCGTTTCGTTTAAACGGGAAAGAATAACGTTTTCTCCACTGTACGAGTTGGTGGCTAAGCCCTGTATACATGTGGAAACCAGTCAAGATGTATGGATACAGAGGAGAATTTGTTATTCTTTCCCGTTTAAACGCAAACGTACGCAAACGCAAAACACTAAAATGTAGAAAATAACAAGTTCTTGACAATTCTGACTATTGATATTTAGCTGAGTGGCAAACAGTTTGAAGCCTGATCATACGCCGGGTTACCCGGCGTCTGATCTGGCTCCAAACTGTTTGTATTGGAATAATAGTTTGAGCGTAAACGCGTTTATTGGGAAAAAATAACGTTGTCTCCACTGTAATGAAAGTACCTTAACCTTTAGCATGCTGACTCACCGTCTGCTTCAAATATATCGCCTGTTGAAACAGTCGTAATATTGCTGTATTATATCTTAACTGATGAAATGTTGAATATGAGTGACAACAGTTTGGATCAAGGTCATACGCCGCGTCGAAAATGTCTGTAAAGTGGCGTTAAACAATCTGAGAACTAATAGGATAAATCCTGTGTAAACGACCTAGTTTTCGTTACAGAAATAAAGCTTTTTTGTAACTGCAAATTATCCAGTTAAAGTAATAAAGTTAACGTGTGACAGCAAATTGGAAACGATACTTTCACGTCATTAGCACAGTGATTGTGGGTTATTAAAAATAAACTGAGTATGGCGGAGTATTTCCAGTGCATTTAGATGTCTTTCCTTAGCCCTGGAACGTAGCGTGAAAGATACGCTGTGAGTAAAGCAAAATAACTGTTATCATGAAACCATTGAAACCCTCTCGACGATTATACACATCAGTAACAAATAATGTCAACGCGAGGAGTGCAATTATCTTATACAAACAGTGTATATCCTGATCAGAGGGCTCCTACAGGAGCCCTTAGATCAGGGTCTACAGTATTAGTCATTTTGGGCTGTATTGTGAAATCAATCTCTAACAGTAAAAAAGCACAACATTTAATTGAAAAGAGAAATAAATTCTTTTTTACTGTTGGGCTTTGATAAGCATTAATAATGATAATGATAGTAAAAATAACAACTTAACTTGATGCGGATTACGTATTTGGCAGCAACAACCTATACAAACTATATAATGAAAGTCAAAACTTTAAAAATACGGATCAATTCCAGTAAAGTGTGTTCGAGATATCGAAGTGCGAATGTGCCTGCTTCCGGTAAGATTTATGTACAGCCCAACTTGTATTTAGCGACCATAGGACGAAGAAACCTTGTGATATTGAACCCCATTAACTGCCATGACGTCTTCAACTTTAAACAATGGTTGTCTGTTTTTATTTCATAAAATTTTAATATTAAGAAATAAAAGTTGTGTGTCAAACCACAGGTACTTGACACATACTTTATTATCTATTAACACCCCCCCCCCCCTTAAAAAAATATATAGATACAAGGTAAACAGTGCAATTCGACACCTAGTCTTTACTATCCACTTAAACTGATGCTAAAATAGACTCGATCGCCGATATTCTCTTGTGGTATCCTCGGGAAAGGATTAATTTATCAATATCTTAAGTCGATAGTAAAGACTAGGTGTTGAATTGCGCTGTTTACCTTGTATCTATACAAGTAATAGAAGTATAGTAAAAAAAAAAATATATATATTTTTTTTTTTTAAAACGGGGGGGGGGGGGGGGGGGGTGGTTAATAGATAATAAAGTATGTGTCAAGTACCTGTGTGTCAAACGGTATGGATATTGATCGGACAATTGTGTTTAACGCTTTCACTGCTGCAATAGTTTATACACTGGAGAATCTGTTATTCTTTCCCAATAAACGCGTTTACGCTAAAACTATTATTTGCAGTGCAAACAGTTTGGAGCCAGATCAGACGCCGGGTAACCCGGCGTCTGATCAGGCTCCAAACTGTTTGTCACCATGATAAACATGAAATATCAGAATTGTCCAAAAGTTGTTCTTTTCTACGTTTTAGTGCTTTGCGTTCGCGTTTAAACGGGAAAGAATAACAGATTCTCCACTGTACTTGAAATAAGGATATATTCGAATACTTTGTTGAAGTCGAACATATCCTTAATCTAACCCTTATCATGCTAAACACGACTTCACTACTTATCGCAAACAGTTTGGATGCAGATCAGACACCGCTTAACGCGGCATATAATCTGGATCCAAACTGTTTGACACTCATCTTCAAACTTTCCCCAATGTATAACATTAAAACCTACTTTTACTTTTATCTTTGCAGACGATATATTCTAAGCAGACGTCAATTCAGCATGATAAGGGTTAACTTTGAAATTAGGGAAAATGTCGGACTTATATATATCGAATATGGAATGGGCAGTTTTACCTCTCTACAAGGGAGACAGTTACAGTTGTACATGTATTATGTGTGTCGTTCGGGCGAGTTGTTATAAAAGGGGGAAATTAATACTCTAGGAGTTGCGAGCATGCCTTGATTTACATTTGCAAACAGTTTTACACAAATCAAACGCCGCATAACTATTTGCCACTTGTCTTAATGTCATGTTTTTCTGAAAAAATGTCCAATATGTAATTTTGAGAAAAAACGACAGATGGCATGTTTTACAGTGGAGAATCTGTTATTCTTTCCCAATAAACGCGTTTACGCTAAAACTATTATTTCCAGTGCAAAAAGTTTGGAGCCAGATCAGACGCCGGGTAACCCGGCGTCTGATCAGGCTCCAAACTGTTTGCCACCAAGATAAACAAGAATTATCAGAATTGTCCAAACGTTGTTCTTTTCTACGTTTTAGTGCTTTGCGTTTGCGTAGGTTTGCGTTTACACGGGAAAGAATAACAGATTCTCCACTGTACTTGAAACAAGGATATATTCGAATACTTTGTTGAAGTCGAACATATCCTTAATCTAACCCTTATCATGCTAAACACGACTTCACTACTTATCGCAAACAGTTTGGATGCAGATCAGACACCGCTTAACGCGGCATATAATCTGGATCCAAACTGTTTGACACTCATCTTCAAACTTTCCCCAGTGTATAACATTAAAACCTACATTTACTTTTATCTTTGCAGACGATATATTCTAAGCAGACGTCAATTCAGCATGATAAGGGTTTACTTTGAAGTAGGGAAAATGCCGGACTTATATATATCGAATATGGACTGTGCAGTTTTACCTCTCTACAACAACACCCAGAGGGAGACAGTTATTATGTGTGTCGTTCGGGCGAGTTGTTATAAAAAGGGGGACATTAATACTCTAGGAGTTGCGAGCATGCCTTGATTTACATTTGCAAACAGTTTAACACAAATCAGACGCCGCATAACTATTTGCCACTTGTCTTAATGGTGTCGGCCTGGTCAGGAATCACTTCCGGGCCGTTGTATTTCTTGCAAGTAGTACCTTGAAAAATACACGAGTGTTTAGTTTTGCCTGTGGGTGAGTTTGAATGGTTTTCTTGATGAAAACTGGCTATTTGTGGTCATTTCCACCCAAATGGCATTGTTTTAGGCATCTCATTCCAGGACTTTTTCTCCAGGCGGATGCATATGGAAACACAGTGAATGGGATAAAAGTGAAAGTTGTTTACCTTTATGTTGACAGTGACCTTAGGAAATCATTGATAGCAAAACATTGTAGACGGTGATGTTATAGGTTTACTGGCCTCAATCAACAGGGAAATGTCTATAAAATTGAAGGGTATGTCTTTTATAGCCTAGAAATTGTTTTGGAGGGAGCTGTTGGCTCTGAACGTTAGGCATTTTACTATAGATTATATAGGGCGAAATTAGACCAGGCCGACACCTACATGTAATGTCATGTTTTTCTGTAAAAAGGTCCAATATGTAATTTTGAGAAAAAACGACAGATGGCATGTTTTAGCAGAAGATATTGCAGCAGTGAAAGCGTTAAACATAATGTCTTTTTTGGAGAACAGCGGAAATAATTATTGTGAGGAGGGAATCGTTGTTTGGAGTGCCCTCTTGTAGGGGGGGGTGGGGGGGGGAACTGTACATATTGGGGACCACCTAAACCTTTCATGATCAAACTTATCGTGACAAATGTATCCCTTCACCGCCATATTGTCGTCTGCTTCAATATTGTTGTCTGCAATATTTTTTCAAAATTAGATTTTAAGGCAGTATAACTGAGGACATTTCAAAATGAGTGTCGAACAGTTTCAAACAGTTTGAATATTGATCAGACGACGCGTTACAGTGGAGAATGTGTTATTCTTTCCAATAAACGCGTTTACGCTAAAACTATTATTTGCAGTGCAAACAGTTTGGAGCCAGATCAGACGCCGGGTAACCCGGCGTCTGATCAGGCTTCAAACTGTTTGCCACCAAGATAAACATGAAATATCAGAATTGTCAAGAAGTTGTACTTTTCTACGTTTTAGTGCTTTGCGTTTGCGTACATTTGCGTTTAAACGGGAAAGAATAACAGATTCTCCACTGTATGCGGCGTCTAATCAGAATACAAACTGTTTGCAAATGCGCATTTTGGCGTCTTTAATAATAAAAGGGTTAAATAAATCTAAGGTAGCTACATAGGAGAATCTGTTATTCTTTCCCGTTTAAACGCAAACGTACGCAAACGCAAAACACTAAAATGTAGAAAATAACAAATTCTTGACAATTCTGACTATTGATATTTAGCTGAGTGGCAAACAGTTTGAAGCCTGATCAGACGCCGGGTTACCCGGCGTCTGATCTGGCTCCAAACTGTTTGTATTGGAAATAATAGATTGAGCGTAAACGCGTTTATTGGGAAAGAATAACGTTTTCTCCACTGTATACAGTGGAGAAGACGTTATTACATCAGAACATTTACCATTGCCAATACAAACGATTACAAACTGGAGCCAGATAAGCTGGTAAAGCGGCATCTGGTAGAGCTCCAAAATGTGTGCCAGTCAATTTATAATGAAAAGTGAGACGAACAGTTGTCATTCTTAACATTTAGTACTTTCCGTTTGCGTTTAAACGGGTAAGGAATAACGTCTTCTCGACCGTAAAGTATATTTTTGAAATTTCTGTTTCAGAAAATCTGAGCATAAGTTGTCAAACGATACGAGATTGCACAATCTGGGAACGTCTTATTTGTCTTTTAGCTGGCTTCAACATAGACAAATGTATTTAGATATAAAATTTGTGATGCAACTGAAGAAGCAATTACTACTTTAATAGGTTTCAGGGGGAAATTATGTGCTAAATATACACTGTAAAGTAATAATATGATGCAAATCTCATCTTGTGTTTTCTTGAAATATATATCATTCACACGCAATGCCATACAGTGGAGAAAACGTTATTCTTTCCCGTTTAAGAATAACAACTTCTCCACTGTCAATGGATACAGCGAACAAAGTACTATACATAGTCTAGATAACCCGAACTCGTATAGTAGTATTTCAAAGTGCCGTCGAAAAGCGATATCTCGAACACGATCAAGTCGAAACTTCCCGTATTTCTACGGGCCAATTCATTCCTTTCGAATCGCTTCTGTCGAACATAACCATTTGCAAGAATAAAACCTGTATATACCATGTGTTAACATTGAAATGTGAATATCTACGACTTTAGCGAATTAGAGACATCGCATTTTGACCGTTATTACATGTATTACATGTAGTAAATCATCTTAACCCATTACCCCATAAATACGCCTTTTTACGCCTTTAATTAATTCCTCTACTGAAGAAAATAGTTGCATTTAATATTGTCACAAATAAAAATCATAAGAACTATTTTTATATTCTAGCTTAAAGTAGGCTGAAAGTAAAGCAGAATGCGCCTTAAGGCGCATTCTGCTTTACTTTCAAACTGCTTTACGTGGTCACCTGGTTTTCAAACTAGAAACAGGCTATGGGGTAATGGATTAAACTCAAAAGGGTCTCAAACTAGCGGGATTACATTGGTGTAGTAAGTATATTCGATTTAAAAGAACTCGGGTACCAATATTTGACTGTATTTCATGAGCTTACGTTCAATAAGACGAGCTCTCTTAAATAGGACGTATACATATTTTTAAGTTAAAACGTGACTACAGTGGAGAATCTGTTATTCTTTACCGTTTAAACGCAAAGCACTAACACGTAGAAAAGAACAACTTTTGGACAATTCTGATATTTTATGTTATCTTGGTGGCAAACAGTTTGGAGCCTGATCAGACGCCGGGTTACCCGGCGTCTGATCTGGCTCCAAACTGTTTGCACTGCAAATAATAGTTTTAGCGTAAAGGCGTTTATTGGGAAAGAATAACAGATTCTCCACTGTAAACTACGTTATAAACCTTTTAAATATTAATGCATCGACGTAAGTTATACAGGAAATAAAGATGAATGTGTGACCACATTTTTTGAAGAAAAACATTGGATCCAGATCGGACTTTGCATAGCTCGACCTGTACTCAGCTACTTAACTTTTCTTTTATATGTATCTTTAGTAAACGACCTAACTTAAGAAAGAAATAACACGAACATTCAGAAAGCAGATGATATTATGATTTTTTTCGAAAGATAACATCAATTAAGTGAAAATATTTAACCTCTTCGATCATTACTTATTACTTAAAACTCTTTGCGATATTAGATATGACAGCAATGTAAGATAATGTGTTCTGTACAGATTTATAGTCAATAGTATGCTCTTGGTATAAGTATTTCTCTCATAGTATATAGTTATTTCATGTGTATTTCAGTAACTGTCAAAACTGTTGAGGTATCTTTGAAGACATTTAAACGGTTGCCCTAGCTCGATCGGCTGAGGGCAACTGTTTAAGATGGCTTTCCTAATAACGAGGGAAACTAGTTTTGACTGTTACTCAAACACGTGTATGAAATAACCGTTTTATTATCTAAATGCACACCTATCAGAAAATATCATGATATGATCTAGATCTATATTGGAGTCTCCTATATGAACAATAGATGTTTTCGAAGGAAAGGCAAAACTTTAGCATTTTAAAATCTAATTGTGTCTGTTATAATGTCAGAAATTATGGGTTTTTTTTCATCTGAATATTGCTGATGAAATGACGTCAAATCTACATCTAATGACGTTTACATTTAAAATATAATTATTTTGGAGCGTTAGAATAGTAAATGTTAATGAGGTATACACGGCATACACTATTGGTATTATCAACAATAAAACAAGAACTAATGCGTTAAATCCTCGCCTGGATCCAAAAGTAAAAGCCAGTTCAACAAGAAACAATGGCAATGACCAGTCTGATTTTAAACTTTCTGCGCATAGTTCTCACGCATAAAACATTTCGTCCAAGAAGAAATATCTAACACTGTTTCAACTGGATAAGGAAATGCCAGAATAACACAACAAAACAGTAAAAATTGCGAATGACAAGTTATATAGAGCATTAGGTACTTATGTCATCTATTATAGTTGCCGTTGTTTTTTTATATGGAAGAACACGTAAAAGCAATAACACTCGAGAAATGATAGTTTCATGAAAACAGTTACAATCCATTTTTATCAGAGTGGTAAGAGATTATCTGAATCGAAACTGATTTTGCAGGAAAACAGATTTTGAAGTTGGAGAGACTATCGTTCATACGCTATAGCCCATGTGACGTCCTGCTGATACGGTCATTGACAAGGACAGCTCTAGACGTGAGTCAATTCAATTATAATTAGATCGGAAGGTGTAACATTCAATATCTACATTCGCTTTGCATACCTCTAAGGAAAAAAAAGTGAGGTTCAATTTTCAGTGAACCCTCACTTCAGATCTGGTTCTAACTAGTTTCAAGAATCTTCCATACGGCGGAGAGATACCGACCAAGTTAGGATCTACTAGATTGTCCGTTTGGGTATCTTGAAACCCAAATTTAAAGTCGGAGAGAGTTCAATTAAAATCAAATTGCGATAGAAAAAATGCTGTTTTTAAGGGAGATTATCATATTACGCTCCGTCCTTAAAGCTGTACGCTTTCTCTCCCTTGAAAATCCGGGGAGTGTGACGTACTATTTATAGATTAGACAAGTTATTGACAAGCTACGGTTTGAAATTGTTCATCAGAATTACAGAGAAAGTCGCTCGACGATAAAGCAAAATAATGCATTCTCACTTTCTAGATTGGGAACGTCACGTTCCGTTCTGACATGTTTAAACTATCCTATGTGTATCGACCGAAAGTGTTTTACACACTATATATCATATGCCTCAAAAGCTGTGTACACACTGAGTAGTCGCATTTCAGCGTTGCTATTCGCGTTGCTATGTGCATGTATAAAATCAAGCGCCACCTAGATGCTCTGGTAATAGATATTCAGATTAATTCTTAATTTTAGTCTCTTACGAGCGTTTTTAAAGCACAGCGAGAAAGTTTACTGGGTAAAACCTTGAATTTATAATTCAATTTCAGTACATGTAGTTAGGACTACTTTTAACACCATATTTAGAAACTGGAATAGCTATTACATTAATATTACATCTATCAAACCTATTTGGCCGGTATATGATATATTCATATACATGAAAACAAATCTGGTCAAACTACACATTAAATGGACAAGACAGAAAATATAAATATAAATATAATGAATAAACAACATATTTTTGCCGCTCACGACGGTATGAATACATAAGATTCGGGGGGGGGGGGGGGGGTAAGTTACCCCCTGCGAAGCTAATGTATCATATCGTCATGAACGTCAACAAGATGTTGTTTATTCCTATATTAATTGCAATACTATATTTAACCCTGTCAATCCCTTTAACACTAACATATTCAAACAGTTTAGATCCATATCAGACTCCGCGTCAAGTGGAGTCTGATCAGGATCCAAACTGTTTGACACTCTGTTGTAATCTCAATTGTGATAAAACCTGAATTTTAAAAGAAATTAATCATGCACGGCTGATCTAAAACACGTGTACGTGCTATGTTCCTCTTTATTTTTAATTTCTACCAGTTTAATGCTTTAAGTATCCTTTTTATGAAAATTAACACAATCAATAAAATTTGATATAAACGTAGTTTACCGTTCTGCTGCACTTATGACGTCATAATCCGCATAACACATTTATTTTGCCGTCTGCAGTAACACCGTATAGCAACGACTCCGGAAATAGGTACCAGCAAATCGATAAATAGACGGTCTTTGATACAGGGGCATGTTAATAAAATGCAATATTTGTGGTAAATAGGAAGAATCTAGAATTGATTTTCTTTAGTTTACTGATAGAAAGATACAACAATTAGTAGGATCTTCCTGATTCTTCCTAAAATATATGTGGATATCTTTTTGATTGCATAATTCTCGGGTTGGTACAACAAAAACAGCAGCGAGTAAGACAAAAACGTTCTCTCAAGCACATTTCAGATCTTCTTATACACACTTTCAAGCATTTGTTGACATCATATTACATATATAACGTCTGTACACGCGATAAATACAGCGTATGAGCGAACATGACTTTTAAATTGATTAAAGAAGAAAGGTGTCGGTGTACGGCGAATAGGTCTTTATGTTTTGATGACTGTACGGCGAATAGCTCGAGAAGTGTACGGCGAATAGCTCTATATCATAACATGAATTTGGACACGAAATGTACGACGTCCTGAATGTTTAAGTATAAGGTCGGAGTTCCATTGCTGCGTGATACAATATACGTTTTTAATCCTAGGTCCGCATCTGTGAAATTTGCTCGCTTATAAACCGCTAATATGGACTTTAAATTCGAAATAACAAGACTGGTAGAACAGTGAAAGGAAAACAATCTTGTGGGACACAAATATATTTGCAAATTGACTTGGAAATCTCCAGATGGTTAGGCAAATAACCAGTTTGACCACCATCATCACCAGGGGAAGATGTCGAGGCAGTTGCAAGATGTAAGGGTAATTGGAAGAGCTGACATGAGTTAAATAACCATACTATTATCATAGCCAAACTGAAACTCACGTTGATAAAACTAAACGAGGAGATCAAGAACACTCGCGACTAGATGTTGAAAATGTTTACGGATCATTGGGTGAGAAGAAGCTTCCAAGCAGAATTTCACAAAACGATGAACATAGTAAATGACCATCTGGAAATGGAAATTGGTAACTTCAAGCATCGGATTCCTTGGACTGGAGAAAATAAGGAAGGAATAATTGCTACAATAATAGATGTGGACAAAAAACATAAGATAGGGGCTATTCTACAAACTAAATATACTAAGTAACGCGTGAAGAAATAGTTAAATTACACTCATGTAGCACTTGACAAAAGTGCATAGAGACAAGCAAAGGAATGAAAAAGAACAACACAGACTATCAGGTCACATAAACTGAAGAAGCAGCTCCAATTTTATTGTAAACACCACCAAGGCACGGACATGATGATTCGATTCCACAGATACACCAGCTTGAAACCAAAAGAGTGAAATCATCTCCAACGATGACAAAACACTGAGGTACTGGTAAGAGTATTTCGATAGTGTACTTAATATGACGTACCCTGCCACTTAGGCCGAACTTTCACCAGCAGAAGTGCCACTAGACATCAGCATGAAATCAACAGTAGGAGATCAGGAGATCAGACAAGCCACCAAGAAACTAATGAATGAAAAGGCATTTTGTATAGCAAACCTACGTGCAGAGTTTTAGAGTTGCTGAAAGCGGGGGGCATAAATTTGTAAATGATTATATGCTGGGTTTGTTAAGGATCCAGACAGGATACGTAGTAATAGGATGTTTTCTTAAAAATGATTCAAGATGTTAGTAAACCATACGGTTTCATATTAATAAAGTCTACTTATCAAATATTCACAATGTGTTAAGTTTTCTATGAATATAAAACACGGAACAAATTAGTGTTTTTTATGAATTGAACAGGGAACTGTTTAACTTCTGAGAAAACCTTAGAATGTATTATTTTGTAGCAAATTCTGTTTTGTAGCCATTCGTTTAAAAAACAATATACATCTACTATTTAAGATTTAATGTAGTTTTATACAGATTATACAGATTTATATAATTCACAACAGCAGATGTTAAGTGCTTGTGTGGCGGCTGTAAAAAGTCGCCCCGTACTTCATTCTCAGTGTTGTTATACTTTCTGATCCTTTGGAATAATTGATTTCAGCGCATTTAAAGTTGGTTGAATTCCGCTGAAGCCGGTGCTAGGGGGCGTGAGCACTGTTGCATATTTCAGTATTGCTCATGAACAGACTCAATTAAACCGAGTCTGCAATTTTCGGTATTTGCTTTGCTTTCTGTGCTTTCAAAGGATCTCCCCTTATACAGATTTATATAATTCACAACAGCAGATGTTAAGTGCTTGCGTGGCGGCTGTAAAAAGTCGCCCCGTACTTCATTCTCAGTGTTGTTATACTTTCTGATCCTTTGGAATCATTGATTTCAGCGCATTTAAAGTTGAAAGTTGAATTCCGCTTAAGCCGGTGCTAGGGGGCGTGAGCACTGTTGCATATTTCAGTATTGCTCATGAACAGACTCAATTAAACCGAGTCTGCAATTTTCGGTATTTGCTTTGCTTTCTGTGCTTTCAAAGAATCTCCCCTTATACAGATTTGTATACCTTCTTTTCTAATTAGATTTTCATAATATGCAAAAGAAATTACAACGATTTTTTTTTCATATGAATAAGACAAATGTTGGATGGGACGAACTATTTTGCAAGGTCTCCAGTTTCGTTATTAGTGAGTGTCACTGTATATTCTGGGACATAATTATAGCTACATGTATTGTCGATCAGTTGCTGTGGAATAATCGAACCTGTTTCAGGACGGGCAGGTTCTGCATCATTGAACAGAGTCACGAAAGGAATGCAAAAGTCTATGCAAACTTCAAAGATTTCGAAATGGCGTTCGATAGTGTTATCAGGCCAGCATTATAATTATGGAGGATATCAAACCATAATGATTGTCTGCACAGCTCACACACATTTTAAAAATAAGAGCATTGGTGACACATGAATATCTACTATCTCATCTGCTTTTTTTACTTTGTATAGACAGGCTACTCAAAGATACTTCAGTAGACTTCTATAGAATCACTGGGGCCTTAAATTTGCTGATGATAACGCGCTTCTGGTGCTAAATATCATCAATATATCCAATCCAAGACAGACAGCCTACCAAATGACTGAACATTTACATCAACAAGACTAAACTAATGAAAATCAATGAAAAGACAGTTTAACCAGTCAACACAACCACAATGCAATTTAAGAGGTGAAGGATGTTGTTCATCGTAGTAGCAAGACCATAAGCAGATTTAAAGCCAGTTGAGCCTTTTGTGGCGGAATATTTAGAAATTCCTTAGCTTTCTTATAATATCAAAATAAGGATATTAAAGGGTCATACACTGCGGGTATTGTTGTTGACTTTGAATCCTGGAAGTCATAACGTTCAAAGAAGGTGCTTTAGAGGGATATTCCCAATATTCTGGCCTGAATACAACCACAAATGCAGAGCTCGGTCGTTGAACAGAAACAACTCACATTTCCACTGAAATCATGCGCAGAAGATGTTTTGACCATACTCTAAGAATGGAAGAGTCAGCTATACCCAGAGTTGGACACCTTCTGGTCGACATCGAGGAGGCAGACCTATCAAACCTGACGTTAGTCAATAGAGGAGACGAGGGAAAAAATTGGAGCTGGCATGAAAAAATGATCGGCTACACTGTCAGACTATGTGGACGACCTTAGGCGCAAATCAACGTGATGAGGATTAGATATCTCTTTGTCTGCTTTGATCACGTGGTTATTGTATTGGATATCTGTTTTTGAGGCATATACTTTCTGATTGTTATTGTTAGTTGTAATCACCCGGCCTTGTTTGCGACACATATCCGGGTGATCTTAAAACTTGAAGTTAAAACTTAGTGTACTTAGTTCGTAATTTTGTTCATTCCCATTGTACTTTGGACTTTTAATTCTTCACATAAGTGATTCTACAATAAAGTGTGATGATATCGCAGAATTGGTGAAGTCTTCCCAACACTATTTAATAAATATATATCTGCCTGAAATGATAAAACAATAAAATATTTAGCTGAATAATGACCCCGGGTGGTTCAACAAAGATGGACCGCCTCCTGGTACCGAGCATATTTTTAATGTGTATGATAATTGTATATCTTGCAGTTCAGACTTAAGTATTTCTCTTAAATATTTAGATAACATATCAAGTTTACATAGTATACTCTTGTCCTTTAGATTCTGTCAAACTATTTGGACATTCAAATGAGCACAGATTTTTCATACGTACTATGTTTATTTACATTGATTTCCTCGCTTCGTCTTGTATCTATTTCCGGAGTCGTTGCTATACGGTGAGTAAGTATCGTCTGAAACATAAACATGTACAACTTTGACCTTGATCATAACTGTTTGCAAATATTAATGTTGTCGCATTTTGAACAGAATGAGTTCTTAGAACCATACTGTCAGATAGATATTATATTACCCAATAGACAACTTTGTAAATTAATTAAGGCAGGGGGATTTTACTCCATACACCTATAATCCTTTCATGATCAAATTATTCGGGAGGTTCGTACCCCTTCACCACCTTACTGTCGTCTGCTTCAGTATTATTGTCTGCAATTCACGTTTGAAAGTTAGATTTAACTTTGTATGACTTAATAAATATCGATATTAGTGTTAAACAGTTTGGGTCCTGATCAAAAGTCGCGTTACCCGGCGTCTGATCAGGATCCTAACAGTTTTAAATACGTTTGAAGGCGTCATTGAGAGTGAAAGGGTTACATTATCATGTGGTTTTAAATCGTCATTAGATATTTATGTTAAGGTAATGTTAGCTCACCTGGCACGAAGTGCCAAGGTGAGCTATTGTGATCGCCCTGTGTCTGTCGTCCGTCGTCGTCTTTGTCGTCCGTCCGTCCGTCCGTCGTCAAACCTTTTCTTTAAAGATCTTCTTCTCAGAAACCACTGGGCCAATTTCACAGAAACTTCATAGAATTGTTCATTGTAGGGTACTCTCTCAGATTTCTTCAAATATAGGTGATCCAGTTGAAATTGTGGTTGCCATGGCAACGAATTGAAAAAACTTTAAAAATCTTCTTGTCCAAAACTACTGTTCCAAATTGAAAATAATTTTACTTAAATGCTCCATGGGTGACTGTCTATCAGATTTCTTGAAATAATTTTCCTATCTCAAAAAATATGGCCGCTAGTGGGTGGGGGCATATTTTTCTTATATGGCTATTGTCTGAAACCACTTGTCCGATTTGAAAGTTATTTCACACAAATAATCCATATGTGACCCTCTACCAGATTTCTAAAAAGAATTGTTATCTTAAAAAACATGGCTGCCAGTGGGTGGGCCAAGTTTTCCTTATATTACTGTATGGTAAAAACTTTAAAAATCTTCTTCTCTGAAACTACTTGTCCAAATTGAAAATGATTTTACACAAATGATCCATTGATGACCCTCCACCATTCTACAAAACATTGCCGCCAGTGGGATGGGGCAAGTTTTCCTTATATTAGTGTATAGTAAAAGTTTAAAAACCTTTCCTCTGAAACTACTGGTCCGATTTGAGAATAATTTGACAGAAATGATTCACGGGTTTCCTAAATCACCTGTTCAATTTGACGTCACCATGACCGTAACCATGGGTACCTGGTGAGCGAATAAGGGCCGCATGCGTCTCTTGTTTGTAAAGTTCTCATGGCGATAATTTGTTCAAACGAATTTATCCTCTCGTGCAGAAAGTTTATCGTCGTCACAGATGTGCCATAAAAATTATGGCAAGCTATAATGAATCGTGCCAAGCCTTAAATAGCTTTTATTTACCATAACTGTCAGTTCAAATGACACCAATACTGAAAATATATAGATCTCGGGAGAAATTGATTTGCATTAAATATAGTTTAGTATGGCGAACGTTTAAATATTTATATCTTTTTATAACTGTACGGGGACCTTCAAAAGGTTAACCCGGAAGGAACGATCCAGTTCTATACCATTTTTATTTATAGTTTTCAATATACATGTACATACACTCGTAACTATCGGCAATAGAAACGTATAATCTATCAGAAAACGAAATAGTCTAGTTTAATGATTATTAGACAATCTCGCATGTTTATGAAATAAAGCATGTTCAAAGCAGTTTAAAATTACCATGAACGTCGATAGAAGATGACAGATATTTATAGAAAAACACCCACGCCTAAAGGTTTTAACTGAGTAAAAAAGTATCGATTCTAAATTATGCAACACCGAATTATTGAACTTAGTGATTACAGACTAATAAACTCATGTTTCATTTACAAGAATGATTTATGAAATAAATATTTATAAAATATATCATACCAAGGGAACATTAACATTGTTTTCTAGAAGATATAAAGACAAACTACCGATTAGCTATTCAAAAAAGTGTAAATATACACCATGTACTATCAACGATATCGTAACTTAATACAGCGCGCCTTCCCTATGTACTACGGCCCTCTGAACACATATTCCCTCCTTACAACAACCCAAATTCAATACAACCCAACCCAATATATCACCCTTTCTTTGATGCAATATAGTCTGATTAAAACTGTCGGTCAGAATTTTTGGGTTTTGTTCACACACTTTGACTAATTCTCGTACCTTAGTCTGAAACATCAATCCCACATTTAGCTGTTAGACGTGCGCTGTTACTAACTTTCTGAATCTTTCTGGTATCTCGTTTTATGGCTATTAAATAATAAAGTATTCGATCTAATAACTAGTATTGTATATTCTTATTCGTAAGTTTAAAAGCAATACAATATTATTTATGTTTTTAAAGCGTAGCCAGAAACAAATATATATTGTGGCAATTCCAAAAGATGAATAAACTTTACTACGCCAAGTAGTTGCAACTGATAGAAATACAGTGAATAATATGTTATTCTTTGCCGTTTAAACGCAAACTAAACGCAAACGCAAAGCATTAAAACGTAGAAAAGTACAATTTTCGGACAGTTCTGATAGGTTTTGTGTTTGTGTTACGTTTCCTGCTTGAGTCTTTTGTATTTATTTGTTTATCTTGGTGGCAAACAGTTTGGAGCCTGATCAGACGCCGGGATTTCCCGGCGTCTGATCTGGCTCCAAGCAGTTTGTTTTGGAAATAACGCGTTCATTGGGAAAGAA
Source organism: Gari tellinella (assembly GCA_922989275.2). Classification (NCBI taxonomy): domain Eukaryota; kingdom Metazoa; phylum Mollusca; class Bivalvia; order Cardiida; family Psammobiidae; genus Gari; species Gari tellinella. The sequence goes on from OV277871.1 coordinate 39,478,653, forward strand.
TAACGTTTTCTCCACTGTAACGAGGCATGGATGAATTTCAGACAGAGCCTTCTAGATAAGCCTATTGAATCGAACAGGTTTGAATTTATTTATCTTTATTTACACCAAAACGTGTACTACATAACATTTTGTAAAGTACTCTACGCGTATAAGAGAGGATTAGGGTTGTTATTCCTACGGATACGGGTACTATAAATCGTCTCTCTATGCATAATGTGATAATGACGAAACCAATGTATGCACCTACATGTATCTTTTGTGTAGATAAAATGTATCAGTTTACACGTATCATTAAAAACGTGTAGAAAACAACCTCTGTTTTTGTTTTGTGCGTATTGAATTAGTTTATATATTGGAGTTAACGCAGTTAAATATCGTATCAGGTAATACGGGTACACGTTATAGTCATTAGCCCAAACCGTCGTTTTAACTCACTGAAGAGTTATGATATTTAATTTAGCTTATCAAATGATAGGCAGGCCTTCCATGAATACCAAACTAACGAAAGAAGATGAACACGAATGTGTGTGGTAGGTGAACCTACAGTCATAGCTAAAAGCAAATGCCTTCCTTCGGGGGCAGGAAACAACTATGCAATGTTCCCTCTCTACAACGACATTCAATGGGAGACAAACGTTTCGTGCGTTATTCGGAGTAAGTCGTTATAGGGATGGAAATTGGCTACATGTGCAAACAGCTTGAATCCAGATCAAACGCCGCGTAACGCGACGTCTGGTCTTGATGCAAGCTGTTTGTCACTCGCCATTAACTTCTTTTCTGTCAAAATGTCTATTATGTTACTTTAGAAGAAACAACTGACGACAATTTTCAGCAGACGACATTGCAGTAGTTAAGGCGTTATAACATAATTGTCTTGTTTGGAGAACTGCCGAAAAAGTCGTTGTAAGGAGGGGATCGTTGTTTGGACGGCCGTTGTAGTTCAGTTATAAGAAAGAGAATGCATTGAAAAGCGGCCGAACTGCGAAACGTCGGAGGATAAATCATTAACTTACAGTACCGAACCTTATTAAATTAACAATTTTTGCAATTCGCTTGCAATTCGATGGCAATTCGCTTGCAATTCGATGGCTATTCGCTTCCGATTCAAAATAGTAACTTTACCCTCGGGTAAGTTGTTTTGAATGGTGTATCTCACAATGTTTTGCAAATATGCCTTCGTTAATTTTTTCGATTCCATTTTTGTCAAAACCGCTTCGAAAAGTTCGCGTAAAAATATTCAAACGTAGGATTTGTTTTTTGAAGCGCCCGATTCTATGGCAATTTGATGGCAATTCGCTTGGGATTCGCTTGCGGTTATCAATTTAATCTAAAAAAGTTCAGTACTATAAATTCGTGTTAAAGTTGTTATTTTTTCTACTATATTTCAGTTGAAACTCATTAAGAGAGCAAATGTATTGGCTTTTATACTACAAAAAACACAAGACAGATACAGTGGAGAATCTGTTATTCTTTCCCGTTTAAACGCAAACGAACGCAAACGCAACGCGCTAAAACGTAGAAAAGAACAACTTTTGGACAATTCTTATAGTTCATGTTTATCATGGTGGCAAACAGTTTGGAGCCTGATCAGACGCCAGGTTACCCGGCGTCTGATCTGGCTCCAAACTGTTTGCACTGGAAATAATAGTTTTAGCGTAAACGCGTTTATTGGAAAAGAATAACACATTCTCCGCTGTATTTGAAACTTCGACTTAACCCTTTCACTCTCAATGATACTAAAATCTCGTTTGCAAACAGTTTGGGACCTGATCAAGATCCAAACTGTTTGACTCTCGTTTACAAATGTTTTCAGTCATACTGTCTTATTTTTAAACTTTGAAACGACATTGCAGACGAAGAAATTGAAGCAGAAGGCAATAAAACTGTGAAGGGGTAAAGATCTAACGACAGGTTGGCAGTGAAAGGGTTAAAACGGAAGAACAACAGCGGAAACATCAGCGGTTCAAATAAAAAAGGGACGAGGGAATGGCTGCTTTAGTGATCCAAACAACACGAAATGAAATGCTTATGCAGTTGGTGGATGGAATGATGATATTTGAGTGTCATGTTGTTAAATCAATAGAAAACTGAAATGTACTGCAACTGTACTTAAAGCCATTGCTCACTAATTGGGTCTTTAATACATTTATCTCAGACACCGAGTGTACTCGTCATTTGAAAACACGTACTCATGAAGGTAGACATCTCCTATGATAACCAAATTTGACACTGATCAGAGGTTCTGATTACTTCGTTGGTCATTTAGGCTCAATCGTGAAAAAAACAAAATAGACAAAAATGGACAAAACTGAATATGAAACAGAATTTCTAATACAATTAGTTTCTATATAAATGAGGTCATAGGCCAAAGTCACATTGAACTTAACCCCTTCACTGCCTTACCCCGAGTACACTAGTTATTTGAAAACAGTTTGGATCCTGATCAGACGCCGAGTAACCCGGCGTCTAATCAGGATACAAGCTGTGTTACACTCATTTCAATATATCATAGTTCAAACTAATTAAATATTTAATTTGAAAAATAAGAGCAGACGACACTTGTTTAAAATTAATGACAGCATGGCAGTGAAGGGGTTTAATAGCACTTGACACTCTGACACCCAATGGTGTACTCGCACGATAGAGTCGGAGCACCTATAGAAGCTGATGTAAAGGAAATATCATCCGGACATTCCATTTCTATTTGAAAATAATTTAGATCAAAGGTCAAGATCACACTGACCTGTAAATGATACGAGACACTACACCAACCAGATACAGTGGAGAATGTGTTATTATTTCCAGTGCAAACAGTTTGGAGCCAGATCAGACGCCGGGTAACCCGGCGTCTGATCAGGCTCCAAACTGTTTGCCACCATGATAAACATGACCCAAAAAAAAAAAAAAGGGTAACAAATAACTATAACAATGAACTAATTTAGTACAGTTCTTTATTAATACATAATTGGTTGTAAAATCACATGCAAATGAGGTTAACAATGTACTAGTAACAAAAAACTAATAATGAACTTCCAACAATGAACTAATAAAGAACTAACAATGAACCAACTGTGTACTGTCGAGCACAAACATGGACTGTTAACAATGTACTGATTATGTACTTCTAACAATGTACTAATCATGTACTCATAACAATGTACTAATGCTGAACTGTTAACAATGTACTAATTCTGCACCAATTCTGAGCTACATAGGCATGCAGATTTCATTGACCCCTTTGTCAATTTAAAACAAGCAATTTTCCTTCAATGGAACTTTTGATTTGTAAAAAGAATATGCGGCAGCCTATAACAAAACGTTAAACTTCTATCTAGATAAACAGTACATGCATTATTCTATAGTTTAGAGGTCGAGTCAATTCGGGGTCGATTTGACGAGGGACCGAATGGACACGGGATCTTCTAAATTTTGTAAACAATCACGGAAAATTCTCATGAACTAACCTTCATGGGCTTCGCTAACAAAACACATGTGCAGTTGAAAATCCAAGCATCGTCGACTGCGTGTATTAACGGTTCAACTTCACACTTTATGCAAGATATCTTGGATATGCAAACATCGCTCGCTGTTGGTTACAATTTTCCAGATTTGAATTTCCTGCCGAATTCTCCCGAAGTGGAGAGTAGATTCAAAAAGGGGAACAACCGCACGTAAACAATGATGAACTATTAATGTACTATCCAGATTGTTCAAGTTTAATTATGAACCAATGCTGAACAGTTATAGAAGAACTATGTTAAATGATGAACTATTAATGTACTATCCAGATTTTTTAAGTTTAATAAAGAACCAATGATGTACAGTAGAAGAAAGTTAATGTTCAATGCTGAATTAATAATGAACTGTCTGCTTAATGCTGAACTATCAAAGTACGCGTTTACTCTGGTGAATCTGAAATATAGTACATTGTTAGGGGTCTAATCATGTACTTTTCAATGATGTACTAATACTGAACCACAACTATGTTTTAAACAGTACAGTATTGGTTCATTATTGATTCATAATTAGTTATTTGATTCATTTTATTTTTGTTTGGGGAAATATCAGAATTGTCCAAAAGTTGTTCTTTTCTACGTTTCAGTGCTTTGCGTTTGCGTACGTTTGCGTTTAAACGGGAAAGAATAACGTTTTCTCCACTGTATGTACAGACACTTAAACTGTTATCCCTACTGTAGCGGCATGGGAAGTATGCTCCGGAAAATGAGAACACCGACTGTAAAACCAAAGGAATAACGGACACGCATACACATTTTAATCACTGCTTCAGTTAGCATTCTCGACATAAACACAATTCATAAAGTCCCTCATACTGAGCAAATACCGAAGTGCCTTAACCCTTTCACTCTCAATGGCGCTTTAAATCGCGTTTGTGCAACGCGGCGTCTGATCAGGACCCAAACAGTTTGACATTCTTATCGATATATTTTGAGTCATACAACCTTAAATCTAACTTTGAAACGTGTCTTGTAGACAACAATAATGAAGCTGACGACAATAAAGGTGATGAGGTGGACAAAATCCCGAATAATTTAATCGTGAAAGGGTTACAAATTGAGATTTCCAGTATAACTGCTTTCTTGTTATAAAATGACTATTTGTACTTATCAAACAGTAATTTGCCCTATAGAGGCAAGCTGGATGGCAACAGTATAGACCCTGGTCAAACTTATCGGTGAGAGCTTGGTCGGTGTCAGCACTGAATTTTCAGGACTGTTTATCCCAATACTTCGACTCATTTAAGAATTAACACTTGCTAATAACAGGCTTTGCTGTTTTCCATGGCGATGGCAAACAATACAATTAACTCTCTGTAGATACATGTAAAGAAACATCTTTAATACTGGTACTACACCATCAATATATAGTTAACCCTTTCCTCTATATATCTGCATTTTGATGGTTTAATGCTGTATAAAATAGCCTAATATGCTCAATTTAATTATTGTACATGTAGCAGTTTTAATCAGGAGAATAATAAGGCAGGAAGCTCCTATAGGATCCTCCGACAAATCTTTAATCTTAGTATACTTTTTACAGTTGGCTTACATACTGTTTTATATTTGTAACTATGGGGTAAAGGAATCAGGTTTTCGTTACACAATATGTTAAGAGTTGATTTATATCTTAGGATGTGATAAACAAGTTCAGAAGTTTAAGGTTAGACACACATATGTGCTAATCGGTTGATATGAAGGCTTGTCTGGGTTAAAACTTTCAATCCTAGCGACGAGTTGACTCGTCATTTACAAACAGTGTACCTGAGAGGATTACACTTGTTTCATACAGTGAATACCATGTACTCCCTCTGATCAGGGTTTATACTGTTTATCATTATGAATAATATTGCTAAAATCAACCCTTAGTAGTTCAAAATGGACTATACTTAATTTAACATTGGAACCGTCCATTAAAAATATCAGGGTGAATGAGTTAACTTGCCTTTACTTTGTACGACCACGCATACTTTTTAGATGATCAAATGCTAGATGTACCATTGATATTGACCCGTTAATGCCTGGTAGATAAGTATTAAATTGTAGATAGGCATACAGTGGAGAATCTGTTATTCTTTCCCGTTTAAACGCAAACGTACGCAAAACGCAAAGCACTAAAGCGTAGAAAAGAACAATTTTTAGACAATTCTGATAATTCATGTTTATCTTGGTGGCAAACAGTTTGGAGCCTGATCAGACGCCGGGTTACCCGGCGTCTGATCTGGCTCCAAACTGTTTGTATTGTAAATAATAGTTTTAGCGTAAACGCGTTTATTGGGAAAGAGTAACACATTCTCCACTGTAAGAAATTGCACAACCTAGCAAAATATACCAATGCCTATCAATACCTATCAAAGATGTGCCACTCATCCATGGTATATCACCCTTGCCCTTGTCAGGGGTAATATTACTTGGGAAACCAGTGCAACACCCAATTCAAAACCCTGTGAAACAAATTCGACATTTTTACTTGTAAAAACTATTATAGTATGCATTACGATAATTATAGGTACATGTACGTTGCATTTCGCTGATATTTCAAAATGCAGTGATATCTGGTTCTCAAACCATGACTGTTTGACAAGGAAAGTATATGTACAGACGATATATTATTTCCAATTTAATAAATATAAAAGCAAGTAAATATGATGAAATGTTCCCTGTCTACAACGACTACCAATTGGAGACACAGAGAGTTTGTGTTGACCGGAAGGAGTCGTTTTAGGAAGGGACAATTAAGACTTGGCTTACATTTACAAACAGCTTGAATCCAGATCAAACGCCGCGTAACGCGGCGTATGATCTGGATTCAAGCTGTCTGTCACTCGTCATTGTATTTATTCTATCAAAATGTCCAGTTATATGTTACTTTGGTAGAAACACGACAAATTGAAGTAGGCGGTATTGCAGCCATGAAATTGTTGGACATAAACGTCCTATTTGGAGAACAGCGGAAATGGTCGTTGGAAGGAGGAAGTCGTAGTTGTGAGGGCCGTTGAAGACACCGAACGCTGTACCCTGGTTCAAAATTAGTCACCGTAGCCGTAATTGTTCTAGCACAACCCGTGTATTGACAAATATTCCCTTGCATGTTACAATATCTTTATATGATAAATATCAGTTTTTCAAAATTACAAGCCATATACTTTTACAATGCAACATTTATTTATTCTGTAAATGTCCTGGTGTCATGTGTTTTAATCAAGTGATACTGCTTGAAACCAATATGCTATAGATTGTATCTGTGTAACTGTAAACTACAAGTTGACTCTTGTAAAGCTGATTACAAACACTATGTGTAATATAAAGCCTTTTTTCCCTTCACTGCCTGACGTCATATTCTTTAAACAATTAATGTGCTTTTATTTCTTAAAGTTACATATTAGGAACATTGGTTGCAGACTTATAAATACGATTACCAAATAGTTTGAAATTTAATCACAACCCGCTTAATACTAACTGTTTGCAAATAACCATTGTCCCCAGGTTAGGCAGTAAAGGGGTTACATGTAATATAATCATGTTAATAATGATGTCATCACTCTTTGATACAGTGGAGAATATGTTATTCTTTGCCGTTTAAACGCAAACGTACGCAAACGCAAAGCACTAAAACGTAGAAAAGAACAACTTTTGGACAATTCTGATATTTCATGTTTATCATGGTGGCAAACAGTTTGGAGACTGATCAGACGCCGGGTACCCGGCGTCTGATCTGGCTCCAAACTGTATGCACTGGAAATAATAGTTTTAGCGTAAACGCGTTTATTGGGAAAGAATAACAGATTCTTCACTGTACATAATAGTGCGTTTACGTTTCCTTTAACCCTTTCCCCTCTCAATGACGTCATAAAGCGCATTCGCAAAACGCGGCGTCTGATCAGGATCAAAACTGTTTGCAATTTGTTTTAAAATACCACAGTTATATTGTAACTTTAATTTGTTTGTTTGTTTGTTTTTGATTTTACGTCGCTTTCAACAGTAGTTCAGTCATATCGCGACGTCCAGCTAATTACAGGTGGAGGAAGACCCCAGAAGTCCTTTATGCACTGTTTCAGGCACAAATTGGCAACTGGGTAGAACCACCGACCTTCCGCAAGCCAGCGGAAAGGCTTCCCCACATGAAACATCCGAACGACTATTCAAACTATAAATCGATATTGCAGACAATATTGAGGCGACGACAATGTGTCGGTGAATTGGCAAAAACCTCACGATAAATTTGATCATGAAAGGGATAAAAAACAAGAATAACCTTTTCCCAAATGACCGTAATAAACTATATTTGCTTTTTGTGTTTTGACGAACGAGCGGTAATTCTAATTACCACCTCATGAAAAGCAAGCTTACATTAATTGAAACATGACGCAGAGGACAGACAAACAGGATACAGGATGTTAACCGGCCATTCCTTGCAGAACGCTGAATTTGAGACAAATCAAAACATAATTATTATAGTAAAACAGTAAAACCTCTCTATTACGGCCACTAAAACTAAGGCTATTTGTTTGTATGAAAACTGTTGACAGCTTAAAGCAACGTGACAGTGAAACAGAAAGCTCATAAAGGAGCTTTCTGTTTCACTGTCACCTTGCTTTAAGCAGTCACCTGTCTTAAACACCAAATAATTAACACACTTTAGTGGTCGTAATAGAGAGGTTTTACTGTATAATACAGCTTTCAGTAGAGAACAAGGTGCGTGGTTCAATAAACGCATATGCCTTTTAGTGGTATGTTCGGATTAACGTTCAAATAAGGCAAAGTTCAATCTACGGTTGGTTGGAAATGGTCCAAGGCAACAACTTTACCCTTTCACTGGGAAATATTTCGTGAGGTTTTGACCCCTTCGCCGTTTCATTGGCGTATACTTCAAATGTGTTGTTTGCAAGATCGTTTAAAAGTAAGATTCCATGTAGCATGAATTAAAACATATCGATACGAGTTTTAAACAATTTGGATCCTGATCAGACGCTGCGTTACGCGGCGTCTGGTCGGGATACAAACTGTTTGCAAACGTGCATTAAGGCGTCATTGAGAGTGAAAGGGTCAACCCCTTCACTGCCATTACGTCATCATTTTAAGCATAACAATGTCGTCTTTCTCAATTTTAAACTTAAGGTATTTTGACTATAAATATTGAAATGAGTGTCTGATCTGGATTCAAAATGTTTGCAAATAATAATTGCACTCGGGACAAGGTAGTGGTAGATATATAAATTTATTTCAACATAAAATGTACAATGACATGGAAATTTGTTATTTAAACATACACAGTAAACAGAAAGCAACACTAGGTATCAGTGGAGAATGTGTTATTCTTTCCCAATAAACGCATTTACGCTAAAACTATTATTTGCAGTGCAAACAGTTTGGAGCCAGATCAGACTCAAAACTGTTTGCCACCAAGATAAACATGACATATCAGAATTGTCCAAAATTTGTTCTTTTCTACGTTTTGGTGTTTTGCGTTTGCGTACGTTTGCGTTTAAACGGGAACGAATAACAGATTCCCCACTGTATGCTTGAATACAGACATGTCACTCAACTTTATTTATCAAGGATAACACAGAACAGAGTAAGAAACATCATTTCCAGTGAAAGGGTAAACAGACGTACAGTGGAGAATCTGTTATTCTTTCCCGTTTAAACGCAAACGTACGCAAACGCAAAGCACTAAAACGTAGAAAAGAACAACCTTTTGACAATTCTGATAATTCTTGTTTATCTTGGTGGCAAACAGTTTGGAGCCTGATCAGATGCCGGCTTACCCGGCGTCTGATCTGGCTCCAAACTTTTTGCACTGGAAAAAATAGTTTTAGCGTAAACGCGTTTATTGGGAAGAATAACACATTCTCCACTGTAAGTATACGGTGTTGAATACTAGGCGAAATAGTAAAAATATGTGAATCAAAATATAGATCATTTACAAAATCCAACTAAGGTCAAAGTCAAATCAAGGTTGAATTATATGGATATATTTCGAATAACACAATGCAACAAAAGAATAACACCAAATATTGATATCAGCAGTGCTGATGATAAAATAAATTGTAAACTCTAGATAATCGAAAAGGACTTTATTTATTATTGTCAAACATTGTTTTTGGCTGCAAAAGTTTTTAATGCAGAATTTTGAATAATGTAGTTGTACATAAATCTTACAGGCAACCAGCCTGAGTGACAAACATACATATGTTCTATGTCTGTCTGTCACACTATGCATTTAACAACTTTAAAATGTTTTTGTTTACTTTTCATTGTAAGACTGGGTTGAATGAATAGTATTCGTACATCTGCTGATACAAGGAGAGAGCTAACCGCTTCATTGCCACAACAAGTTTCAAATGCCCTAAAATGAATATATACAGCGCTTCCTCTGTACAACAATGCCCTATGGGAGACACACATTTTGTGTACTGTTTGAAGGGATTTGTTATAGGGAGTGAAATCAATATACTGCGATTGCTAAGCATGACTTGGCTTACATATGGAAACAGTTTAAACCTAGAATAGAGGCTGCGTAAAACGGCTTCTGGTCTGGGTTGAAAATGTTTGCTATTCATCTTTATGTTTCTTCTGTCAAAATGTCTCATAGATGACTTGAAAACAACAAACAATAGCAAACGACAATTCTACGCGGATGATATTGCAGCGGTTAATAGGTACAGTGGAGAATGTGTTATTCTTTCCCAATAAACGCGTTTACGCTAAAACTAATATGTATTTAGGCTTTGCCTATGGACGGAAAAAAGCAAAAGTGTACTAATGAAAACGGAATAGATCTATCGCCAGTGTGTGATCAGCGATCTTGTATCAGTTCGTTGTGTATTCAAGATCACACTCGAGGCTACGCCTCTTGTGACTGAGATCTGGATTACACACCCGACTCGAACTTTTATTATAAACCTAAATTGTTTGGGACAAGATCTATATTTTGTTACCCAATAATCAAAAAGATATATAAGCACCCGTGTATACAATGTTAAAAGTTAAAACTCCTCCGCACAGCTATATTATCAGGGCTGCCATTTCTCCGGCATTTTCCTAAATCTCCGGATTTCCCCCCAGGTTATGGTAGCTTAAAGCAGGCTGAAAGTAAAGCAGAATGCACCATAAGGCGCATTCTGCTTTACTTCCAGTCTGCTTTAAGTAGTCACATGCCAACAAAACTAGAAATCGGCTATGGGGTAAAGGTACGATTCGTGAAATCGCGCTTGAAAAATGCATATTTGGACATCTTAGGATTTTTCATTTCAAATTATGGCAGCCCTGTATTATAATGCAATCTGAAACTGTTTTCGGAAGTCATATGACCACCAATAATGACGTCATTATTTATATTGATGACGTATTGGTAATCCGTTATTTTTATCGGTTCGATTGAGAAGTAGCTTTTTGCAAATAACGTTCATTTTTAGCGTTAAAGGGTATGAATTGAACTGTTTGAAATTTTGTCATTTGGAGGAAATCATTACAAGTGAGTGTTGTGGGTTATTCATTCTTAAAATGGTTTAAAAATATCACCGAAATCGGGAATTCCCAAACGTCACGCACAACTCTTCGTAAAAGCCGTGACGTCACCATCCAATATGTCAGCCCCCATGTTTTGTAGTTGCCTAGTTTTGAGGAAATTATTCACGCGCAAATCAAACACTTTTCAAAGTCTGTCAGTGATTGAATAGAATCGGAATACCTTTGATTTTATCATGCATTACTTAAGAACGGAAAAAAGGCAAGCCTTTTTTCCGTATTATTTACAGTGCAAACAGTTTGAAGCCAGATCAGACGCCGGGTAACCCGGCGTCTGATCAGGCTCCAAACTGTTTGCCACAAAGATAAACATGAAATATCAGAATTGTCCAAAAGTTGTTCTTTTCTACGTTTTAGTGATTTGCGTTTGCGTACGTTTGCGTTTAAACGGGAAAGAATAATAGATTATCCACTGTATATTTGGCTTGTTTAGGGAACTGCTGCAAGGGTTGTTGTTAGGCGGTAACCGTTGTTCAGAGGGCCGTTTTAGGGAGGGGTACTGTAAAACGAACATATGCCAGACCCAAACAAGGTATTGCTTGTCTAAACAAGTCAAATACTATCGGAATATAGTACAGTAGTCTGTTCAGGTACCACTACTTGCGGTTTAGTATAGGAATAAACAACATATTTTTGACGTTCATGACGGTATGACTACATTAGCTTCGCAGGGGGTAAATTCCGTAAACGCCCTTCGGGCGTTTACGATAAATTTACACCCCGAAGCTAATGTAGTCATACCGTCATGAGCGGCAAAGAGATGTTGTTTATTCCTTATATTGATATTTATATTTTCTGTCTTGTCAATTTAATGTGTTTATTGGCCAGATTGTTTTTTCTGTATAAGAATTTATCATATACCGGTCAAAGAGGTTTGATAGATGTAATGTCGATGTAATAGCCATTCCAGTTTCTAAATATGTTGAGAAAGTAGTCCCAACTACATGTACTGTAACTGTATTAAAAATTCAGGATTTTTTCAGTAAACTTTCTCTCTGTGAATGGAAAGACTTACAAGGCAAACAAATAACAGTGCAACTTGAATATCTATTGCCAATGCACATTCTAAAAATACATGTCGCGGTTGTTTTCTTAACCCATTTACACACATAGCAACGCGATGGCAACGACCTATTGGTCTGTATCACTCCGCTAGTGTCATATGACCGTCGACCAATGGGAGCTTAGTGTTAAGTGCCCGATGTAGTCTATTTGAAGAAGTCCACGAATAGCACGGGGGAAATCCGAACTGGCTAAAACCAGTTTCGAAGTGATGGTTCATCGGCAGATGACTGCATATTTTTTTAATATTTTTTTAATTTTTTTACATAAAGACTTTACAGGGTGAATGTAAATATTAAGAAGTGTGTGCCCCGCGAGCAGTGTGCAGCGTGCAGATTACAGTAGAATAAACGTTTTCTTTCTAAATAACCGCGTTTACGCTTGAATTATTATTTTATTGCCAATAGTTTGGAGCCAGATCCGATTTAGGCTCCAAACTGTTTGCACTCAGATTGGTTGTCAGAATTGTCAAAAAGTTGTAATTTTCTATTATTCTTTGCAATGCATTTGCGTTTGAACGGAAACAATATGCATTTTTCTCCACTGTATTTTAGACCGGTAGCCAACCCGCAATCGACGACCAACGACGGCCATATATTTCTTAGCTGAACTCATCGCAATATTCCCTCCTTAAAACGACCCTCTGAACAGCGATTCCCTCCTTACACAAACAAGACAATTGTGTCAAACTTGTTCATGTCTGCGATATCTTCCGTTTCAAATTGTAGTCTGCTGTTATTCTCAAAGGTACCGAATTATTAGTGGAGACATATTGACAGAAGAAGCTTATTTTAAACAATATTTTATTCAGAAGAAAAGGATTGGACAACAGGCAAAGCCTATGTGAGTCCTCTCCAAGCGAAGAAGTTTAACGAGTAACAAACGCGGCCTTTGATATTGATGAAAGCTGTTGGCAAATAAAAGCCAATTCGTAATACGATAACCACTGCCTCTTACAACACACGAACTCTTAGTCTCCAATTCTGTGTCGTTGTAGAGGGGAGCACTGTAGTAAGGTTTCAATATTGACTGATGGTAAAAGTGCTCAAGGTTTGGATACTGATCAGACGTCGAGTGACTCGGCATTTGAACTAGACCAATACTTTCCAAAATTTGGCAATGCGGTGGAGGCAATGTGCACTATTCGTTCGGTTTTCGTCTCTTGAGAACTCGCTATTCCGTTTGTAGGAACGACTCATCTGAATCTGGGCTTTATTCAGTCATAAAGAACGATTAGTCGACTTCGGTAGCCTTTTTTATGAAATCGTAAACTACTCGACTAGGAAGCTTAAACGACTTAGTTCTACTTCAGAGACCTGTTATACGTTAAGAAAAAATACGCGGACGACATTTATGGTGCGAAATGGACTAATATAGTGTAAATTGTAAAACAAAAAAATTAAAAATTTATTCCCAAATCTCGAAACTTTCGATAGTAATCAAAGTATCGCTCACATTTACTCTTCGCTTGCTACAATGTTTGTCTGCCTTGTCATCTGCAACTCATTTTAACCTTTCCATGTAAATGACGCCAAAAGGCACGACAGCAAACATTTTGGATCCCGATCAAACGTCGCGTAACGCGGCGTCTTATCAATACCAAAACTGTTTGATTCTTGTTCTGCAATAACGTGAGACAATAACCTTATACATGTACATGTATGTTACTTTGCAAGAATATTGGAGCAGACGGCAATGTGGCATTGAAGAAGTTAACATCATAAAATTAATTTGACGATAAAAGGGTTAAAACTTAAATTTAAACGTCATTGCAGCTTGAGAAACTTCACAAAAGATTAAAGGATTCTGGACCTTGACCATGTTCTGCCTTCCGCAAATGGTCTCGACATACAAGTGTAACTATTTACTACCTTCACTGCCATGGCGTCACCGGCTTTAAACAAATTATGTCTGCGTTTGTTTCCAAAATTTCCAAAGTTATTTTGATTGAAGAAATATTGAAATGGGCATCAAAGATTTTGGATCCTGATCAGACGCCGCGTCACGCGGCGTCTGATCAGGATTCAAATTGTTTGCAAATAACCACCGTACTCGGGGTAAGGCAGTGAAGGGGTAAATTAAACAGTCGCAAAGAATATGTCAAAACAAAAAGCTTACAAAAGAAACAAATGAACATTTACATTGATAGGTAAAGAGGTTTACGATATGGAGTTCTGCGATTAGGATGGACGTGATTGTATGGCAACAATTGCATATTTACGTTAGAGGGAATGGTGGTGGAGGAAAATCATATTATTTGCAAATAACATATCAAACAGTTATAGCAGGTCTGTTAAATCAAGTATCCATTAAGGAGAAAGCCTCATTGATCATACCCGAGTGTCAGAGATACTTCGTAATTGCTAACATTATATTTGTACAGCTAATGCACATCAATTATACAGGGCAATGTGTCATTTCCAACAAATGTGTTTGCTCATAACCCATTTACTACTTTACATCGAGTACAATAATTATTTGCAAATACAGTTTGGATCCTGATTGGCCGACGTGTTAATCTATGTCTGATAAGGATCCAAACTATTTGAAATCATTTTCAATATTTCAAAAGACACAATATCGCAGATTAGAAATTAAGAGTTAAGGGAGATGACACCAGGTAAGAGAATAGTACGCCATTGCAGTGAATGCGTTCAAATCTGATGTTCATTGTGATTGATATGAAGTCAGATCGGTAGATACGAGACTAGTTCATCAAATACCTGAAGTATCAAATAAAGTTGTTAAACGATATGCATAAAACGATTGGAGAATTTTAAAATCATTTTAGGATCTCAACCTACCCTTCTGGTCACGTTAACCTTAAACTCGAAGAAATCACACCCAAAACAAAACCAAACGCAACCGCAGTTCACTTTAGTAGAGCAAATGATATGATTTTGAAAACCTGAAGGAATAACAGTGTTGAACTTGATCAGACAACTTGTTAACCAAGGTCTGATGTTGTTTGAAATTTTTATACCAGATTTGATTGTTTTACAGGGGAAATATCTTTTTATTTCTCATTTCATCGAAATCGATGTGCAAGCGCACTGCTTTACTTGAAAATGACCAACATCTGGGTTTTCTACTGATATTAGTTTTAAATGCATAAACATGATTACGTCTTCTTAACTTTAACACACGAGTTATGTTAGATAGAATACGTCGGCAATGCTGCATGTTGTCATTCCTATTAAAACATTTATTTGCATTAGCATCTAATTGGTCAGAGTTGCAGGATGGTCAGGACTGTCACTTGTTTGTGTTCCTACTACAAGGTGACATAAAATACGTACTTGTTTATAAATTGCATCTTCTTATGCCTTGGATCAAAAACACTGCAGTTCGAAATAAACATTGATTCTGAACCGACTCCTATAAGTCATTCTACACTCATATCAGTGTTTCTTCTTCTATATTTAGGTGAGATAAAACCGACGGTATTCTTCAGGTATTTGTTATCCTGGCAGCGCTGGGGTCAATTGGAGAGAGCCATATCAAATACCAACTCTAGCATTTTCTTTAGAGTAAGAGACACTTAATTTGTCAGGAATGGCAATAATGATACAAACAGTTATTCACAAAGTCAAATAAGAAAGGGCGTGTTCGATGCATTGCTGGTTTTTATTTTGTTGATTAAAATCGTGTCCATGAATACAGAAATAGTTGTTTTTATTTCCCGGTAAAGTCTGTGTTTTCATTTTTCAATATGATATTGTATTAACTAACATACATACATAACTAGTAGTAAAACAAGGAAAACTTGTTATGCAATCTTTTGTCATCTAACTCATTCATTGAAAACATTTCATACTTGATATATAATTTATATTCTAAAATAAAAATACGCGTGTACAAACTGTAGATTTAGATTGTCGGGGTATACAGTGGAGAAAACGTTATTCTTTGCCAATAAACGCGTTTACGCTAAAACTATTATTTGCAGTGCAAACAGTTTGGAGCCAGATCAGACGCCGGGTAACCCGGCGTCTGATCAGACTCCAAACTGTCTGATCAGGCTCCAAACTGTTTGCCACCAAACTAAACATGAATTATCAGAATTGTCAAAAAGTTGTCATTTTCTACGTTTTAGTGTTTTGCGTTTGCGTACGTTTGCGTTTAAACGGGAAAGAATAACGTTTTCTCCACTGTAGCTCAGGAAAACGTTGTGAATATGACAAGTATCAAACTGCGTATGAATTACATGTATCTAACTAATTACAGCTATAACTTTAACTTTGATTAATCTTAACTTTGAGTTTTATCATTAAAATAACAGTTTGTAGATTTTGTAAAGCAATTTATGAACACGTGTTTATAATCTTTGGGCACAATGTATCTACGTCAACAGGACACATTGTATTGATAACGTTCAATGTGGCATGCTTTAAAAGTCTATTCTAATCGAATAATAAACCAATGTTTATTTATCAGATATCTTATCTAAATATATTTCCTCTAAATGTCTACTGTGTTAATAGCTGGTGATACACGGTTACTCCTATTTCAGCGGATCGGTGTTCCGTCGCCTGACGACTTTTACAGACTTGTTTCGATTTGTTTTTATTATCCTTTCAAGACAGTTCTGAGGCAACACATGTAATACCGTGCTCTCTCCCCACAACTGTCCTCTGAACAACGATTCTGTCTTTAACACGACCCTTGTCGTGGTTAAAAAAAAGTATGTCAAACCTTTTCACGGGTGCAATATTGTCTGCTAAAAAGTGTCCTCTGTTTTTCTCTAATTTACATATTGGACATTTTGACAGAAAAAGAAAATAATGACGAGTGTCAAACAGCTTGAATCCAGATCAAACGCCGCGTAACGCCAATTAAGCAAGTACAGTGGAGAATCTGTTATTCTTTCCCAATAAACGCGTTTACGCTAAAACTATTATTTGCAGTGCAAACAGTTTGGAGCCAGATCAGACGCCGGGTAACCCGGCGTCTGATAAGGCTCCAAACTGTTTGCCACCAAGATAAACAATAATTATCAGAATTGTCCAAAAGTTGTTCTTTTCTACGTTTTAGTGCTTTGCGTTTGCGTACGTTTGCGTTTAAACGGGAAAGAATAACAAATTCTCCACTGTAATGTAAGTCAATTTGCCTCAATATAACAACTCCCTCTGAACAACGCACATAATCTGTGTCTCCCACTGGATGTTGTTTAACAGAGGGACGACTGTTAATAGGTTATTACATGTTTAAACACTGGCGTCTACAGTCGTTCAGGTATACTGACCCTTATCTTGATATGAACTAAACATGTAGAATTGTTTCAGCCCCCAGTGGGACGAGGAAGGATAGACTGCAACCACTGCCGAACTTGCATAGTGGTAACCCTCCATCCAAAAGTGGCCCATGCATCCACAACATACACTTCCATCGACATCGACCCTATACAGTGGAGAAAACGTTATTCTTTCCCAATAAACGCGTTTACGCTAAAACTATTATTTGCCGTGCAAACAGTTTGGAGCCAGATCAGACGCCGGGTATCCCGGCGTCTGATCAGGCTCCAAACTGTTTGCCACCAAGATAAACATGAATTATCAGAATTGTCAAAAAGTTATACTTTTATACGTTTTAGTGTTTTGCGTTTGCGTACGTTTGCGTTTAAACGGGAAAGAATAACGTTTTCTCCACTGTAGCTCAGGAAAACGTTGTGAATATGACAAGTATCAAACTGCGTATGAATTACATGTATCTAACTAATTACAGCTATAACTTTAACTTTGATTAATCTTAACTTTGAGTTTTATCATTAAAATAACAGTTTGTAGATTTTGTAAAGCAATTTATGAACACGTGTTTATAATCTTTGGGCACAATGTATCTACGTCAACAGGACACATTGTATTGATAACGTTCAATGTGGCATGCTTTAAAAGTCTATTCTAATCGAATAATAAACCAATGTTTATTTATCAGATATCTTATCTAAATATATTTCCTCTAAATGTCTACTGTGTTAATAGCTGGTGATACACGGTTACTCCTATTTCAGCGGATCGGTGTTCCGTCGCCTGACGACTTTTACAGACTTGTTTCGATTTGTTTTTATTATCCTTTCAAGACAGTTCTGAGGCAACACATGTAATACCGTGCTCTCTCCCCACAACTGTCCTCTGAACAACGATTCTGTCTTTAACACGACCCTTGTCGTGGTTAAAAAAAAGTATGTCAAACCTTTTCACGGGTGCAATATTGTCTGCTAAAAAGTGTCCTCTGTTTTTCTCTAATTTACATATTGGACATTTTGACAGAAAAAGAAAATAATGACGAGTGTCAAACAGCTTGAATCCAGATCAAACGCCGCGTAACGCCAATTAAGCAAGTACAGTGGAGAATCTGTTATTCTTTCCCAATAAACGCGTTTACGCTAAAACTATTATTTGCAGTGCAAACAGTTTGGAGCCAGATCAGACGCCGGGTAACCCGGCGTCTGATAAGGCTCCAAACTGTTTGCCACCAAGATAAACAATAATTATCAGAATTGTCCAAAAGTTGTTCTTTTCTACGTTTTAGTGCTTTGCGTTTGCGTACGTTTGCGTTTAAACGGGAAAGAATAACAAATTCTCCACTGTAATGTAAGTCAATTTGCCTCAATATAACAACTCCCTCTGAACAACGCACATAATCTGTGTCTCCCACTGGATGTTGTTTAACAGAGGGACGACTGTTAATAGGTTATTACATGTTTAAACACTGGCGTCTACAGTCGTTCAGGTATACTGACCCTTATCTTGATATGAACTAAACATGTAGAATTGTTTCAGCCCCCAGTGGGACGAGGAAGGATAGACTGCAACCACTGCCGAACTTGCATAGTGGTAACCCTCCATCCAAAAGTGGCCCATGCATCCACAACATACACTTCCATCGACATCGACCCTATACAGTGGAGAAAACGTTATTCTTTCCCAATAAACGCGTTTACGCTAAAACTATTATTTGCCGTGCAAACAGTTTGGAGCCAGATCAGACGCCGGGTATCCCGGCGTCTGATCAGGCTCCAAACTGTTTGCCACCAAGATAAACATGAATTATCAGAATTGTCAAAAAGTTATACTTTTATACGTTTTAGTGTTTTGCGTTTGCGTACGTTTGCGTTTAAACGGGAAAGAATAACGTTTTCTCCACTGTATGACCTTATATGACCAGGCTTGTGTCGCAGTACCATACAATTGAAATCAACCAATCGAGCAAAATAGTTTCAAAACATGTGAAAGTTTGTTGTTTTAAATTCGCACGGTGCATGGCAATATATTCGCAGGCTGAACACATACAAAAAACAGTAAGAATTAAAAGTGTAGTATCACACAATTTTAAATTGTCAATTCTTGTATTCACCTTAAAGTTCAGAAATTAGTCATAACGTAGTAGGATATTAATTAATCTATATCTGCGCCAAAAGTACATAGATTTGCTAAATTTCCCACAGTTGACAACGTCTGTTTGTTGATGAATCGTAAGATAGGTACGAAATAAATTCCTATACAAACTGATTATGTATCATTGCGTAATTTTAGCATGGTTGTCCACCGATATGCCAAAAAAAACAAATATTCTAATGGATTCTACGAACCTTTGATAACTATTAACTCTTTTAGCGTCGAAGGCGCATATAGTAGACTTTACAAACAGTTTGGATCAGGATCGACATTTCGTAAGTCATACTACTTTAAACCTAACTTTGAAATTATATTGCAGTCAACAACATTAAAGCAGACGATACTATAGTGATGAAGGGATACAAACTAACCATTAATTTCTGTGCCCTTAGGGTTAATCACATTACCTGCAATGTTTATGCCAGTTTTTGACAGTCATATCCTCTACCGTACATCGTTTAAAACGTTTCTTATAGGCTTTCATGTTAGCTTTTCCGTGCTGTTCGGTAAGATACAAGAGTTTGTATCTTACTGTTTGTGTTTTACTGCTTGTTTTTTACTCCAACACTGTTTCCGATAATGTGACGTCATGTATACGTACATGTACACATTCCGCGTTATTAGATGTGACATACAAGCAATTCTTATTATGCTTCAAATATCATAAGTATTTGGATATAGAATGATTTAAACAACAATTTAGTTGTTGATTATGTATATTGAAGGTATATAATAAGCACATCACCAGTTTGAGGTGTGCTACAAGGCGAAGTAGTCAGCTCTACACGTTAATTGCGCCAATGCGTAAGTCGGATCAGCTGTTTCCGCCAAAAACGTCCAAAGCTGAATACATCACCCTATATCGCACCGCCAACTGGTAATGTGTATGTACAACATTCCATATAAGCTATTGACTGTTGTTGAAAAATCGTGTGCCATTAACGTAACAGCCATTTTCATCTATTGTTATCATCGATATTCAACAATTTGTTTGGTGATGGTGATAAACGTGCATGATAGCGCCATAATAAAGGAGGATACAACATTACATTACTGTTTACTATAATTAGTTGCTTATCACAGTTGATATCAGTATATATTGTAACCGACCATTTAATTCTCATTCCAACTGCAATTCAATCATGTTTATCATATTCCATTCCGTTATTTAACGAGCCATAAGGGAAAGTATTTCTGCACGCACCAGACATATTTCGTCTTTAACAGGGCTTAAAAGCAGACATATCTTGAGAAGCTTCTGCTTAATCACACCTATAGCCTTTTTTATTTATGAAAAAAGGTGATCACCTAAAGCAGGTTGAAAGTAAAGCAGAATGCGCAATAAGGCGCATTCTGCTTTATTGTCAGCCTTTTTAAGCTACCTTCTCTCAGGTTATAAAAACTATTTGTGTTGGAACATGTTTATGGCTGTATAAATTGGAACTATTTTCTTTTGCAGATGAATAAATCAAATACGCTAAAACGCGGTTCTATCAGGTAAAGGGTTAAACAGAAATCTGCATTGTACACTGACGCAGGTTGCAGAAGAAATGATAATGGGTATAAGACCTAGGCAAACATACCATGAAACGATATATCAAGTAACAAACAACACCTGACAATTACTTCAGAATATAACTCTTACCGTTACTGTGTAGTTGATGAAGAGATCATCATTGATACGGATATGGTATCATTTCGTTTTATACCTAGACATGTAATGTATCAAAATTGTAGGTTTATATTGGTTTACATAAAATATAAAAGTACTAGATTTCATACCGAGCATTGGTAATAAACAACCATTTTACTACTGCGATAGAATGTGTCTTTTGTCATTTCAAAACGAATGTGCTTACATTCAGACTAAATTTTGAAAACGTCTTAAAAATGTTAGATACCTACATGTATTTACTCAATGTTAACTACAGACCTGTTCGAATATTTTATGATTACGGTATACACGTATTGAAATGGGTTAAGCAATTTCATGATCAAATTTATCGTGCGCTTTATGACGTCTTACGAGAGATAAAGGAATAATTTATATGCCAGTCTTGTAATTGATCTTGGGGAAGATGTCCAGTGTCAGTAAAGGTGTGCTCTTCAACGTTCTGGATGTTTGCACTTGCAGTATAGCATCTGGGAATAAAATATTTAGTGGGGAGGATATGGCAAATGTACAAATATCTCGGTTGAGAAACAAGTTTGCTTCTGGCTTACCTACAGAAAATCAAGACAGGTAGCGAAATAACAGATCACGTTTAACACGCATGCTTGTATTGCAGTTGGATTAACTCTTTACTCCATGGAAGCGGCTTTTAGCGCATTTAATTTATTCCTCCAAAGAAGGAAATAGTTCCATTTTATACAGTCCTGAATATGTAACACAAGAAATACTTCCTTTACCTGAGTAGATTGTAGCTTAACGCAGGATGAAAGGCACATTCAGCTTTACTTTCAGCCTGCTTTAAGTTGTCCACTATTTTCAATATCAGAAACAGACTATGGGGTAAAGGGTTAAGCTCACCATTTTCTTACTTACTTTGAATGTTTTCTTTCAGCTTTTTGTGCATGCAGTTGTTTTATCACTTTTACTAAGGCTTTTGTGAAGGACGTGAAACAACCGACATGATAGTCGGTCGCTTAAGAGTTCCAAGAAAAGTGGGAATGAAAAGCATCGACTCCTTTTCACAACGTTCATTGATCTGACTAAGGCATTCGACACAGGTAGTCTTGGTATTCTCTGAAAAATCATGGAACGGTAAGACTGTCCAACAAAATCACTAGTCTACAATTGTTTTCCAGTTCCTAAATGACATAGTCAGTCGTGCACTTGGTGATGGTGAAGTAACCTAAGCCTTCCCAGTTACAAATGCGTTAAACTCTTCCGCGTCGTATTATAAATAATTGGTTACCGATGACCTCGTGTATTCTCCCTTCTGAAGATCCCGGATCGAGGGATGTATAATACTGCTGGTACATGTAAATGTTCAGTTTGCCAAGCATAACAAACCTGTCATATCAACGTAGAAGTAGTTAGATATAAATTCAGAGGATGAGTCAGTTTACTCTCGATATTTTAAATTGATATACATTAATAGTGATAGCGAAGCTTGAAGACGCATTAAAAATACAGACACCAGCGTTCATATCAAGTACATGTCGTAACGAATGTGAAGGAAAATGCCATCACGGACTTTGTCTTCGATGATAACTGTACACTTAACGCCTATTCCTAGGGTGACATTAGAAAACCTAACTTAGATTGACAGACCTCTGATTAAACTTGTTAAAGCATACCTTAACCCTTTTAACCCTAAATATGTTTGTGGGTACAGTGGAGAATCTGTTATTCTTTCCCAATAAACGCGTTTACGCTAAAACTATTATTTCCAGTGCAAACAGTTTGGAGCCAGATCAGACGCCGGGTAACCCGGCGTCTGATCAGGCTCCAAACTGTTTGCCACCAAGATAAACAAGAATTATCAGAATTGTCCCAAAGTTGTACTATTCTACGTTTTAGTGCGTTGCGTTTGCGTACGTTTGCGTTTAAACGGGAAAGAATAACGTTTTCTCCACTGTATTTATCATCCTTTTGGACTGTTCTAGTAGAGGCCTTGTGAACCAGTCTTCTGTTGTTTTTTTGATACTGCAGCAAAAACCAATGAAGATATCAAACAATGCAGACCCTGATCAGAGGGCTCCTATAGGAGCCCTTTGATCAGGGTCTACACTTTTTGCATATGTAATCGGTAATCTCTACAGAGGGCTGTAGGGTTGAAAGGGTTAAAGGAGTTTCTTCTGAAAACTTTCACAAGGCATAATGTATGTTGAAGGGCAGTACAGAATGGTTCAAAGGTACCTTAAAAGTAACGCTGCGTCATCACAGCAGAAGTTCATAGAAGAATGTCAGAAGACGGGAGCCACCAATGATTTTAATTTGTGTTCTACCTATGGAAGAAGGTTCCGCGCCAGAGTCGACATCGTTAGCCATCGTCGACTACGAAAATATAACAATAACAAAACGTAGACGACAATATAGCGGTGAAGGGGTAGGTCATCACGATTAAAATGGTGCCGAAAGAGTCAATCGAGTTAGACCACTGTATGCCTCAAGTAGCGAATACGTTAGGGTGTACATGTACGAAAGAATATAGATCAGTACGTGCACCCTCCCTACAACGATTCCCTCCTTACATCAACACTTGTCGCTGTTTCTACTAACAAGACAAATAGGTACTGTAAAAGACAGGTTATTGAAATGTCGTCGATGTACTTACATACATGTTTATGACAGAACTTCAAAATAAATAGGAGTCTGATTAGACGCCGGGTTACCCGGTGCCGGAACAGTCATTTAAATATTCCCGATGCTTAAATCTTAGACACGTGTTCAGTCTCTTAAACCGTTTTACTGCAATTTTTACGTGATATTTTCACCCCTTCATCGTTTCATTGTCGTCTGCTTTAAGTTTGTTGTTTGTAAGATCGTTTCAAAGTAAGATTCAATGTAGTATATCTTAAAATATATCGATACGAGTGTCAAACAGTTTGGATGCGTCACGTGGCGTCTGATCAGGATCCAAACTGTTTGCAAATGCGACCTTTGACGTCATTAAGAGTGTACATGTAACAGTAAGCCCCTTCCCAGCCTGACCCCAATAACAATAGTTTTGTGCAAATAGTGTAAATCCTGAGCAGACGCCGCGTTACACAGGGACTGATCAAGATCAAAACCTCTTGACAGTCAATTTCGTATTTATTAATTGAAAATTCCTCAAATCTAAATATGAGAAGTAAAAGCAGACGACAATTGTTCAACTCTTTCACTGCAAATAGCACCATAAGGCGACTATACAAACAGTTTTGATCCTGATAAAACGCCGTGTCACGCAGCGTCTGATAAGGATCCATACTGTTTGACACTCGTATCGATATTTCTCCAATGTGCTCTAAATCTGATTTAACATAATATTGCAGACGACACTATGAATGCAGACGATAATTTTGCGGTAAGAATTGTAAAGCAGGCGATAAAAAATGGCTGCGAAAGCTTCAACGTCGATGACGTCATGCCAGTGAAGGATTAAAGCTGAATAAAAGATCTACATTGTATGGTTATTGAAGAGGTTTATTAAAACACATGTATATATTACCAAACAGTGATAAGTGTCAGGGCTGTCATTTCTCCGGATTTTTCCTAAATCTCCGGATTTTTTTCCCAGTTCATGGAAGCTTAAAGCAGGCTGAACGTAAAGTAGAATGCGCCCTAAGGCGTATTCTGCTTTACTTACAGCCTGCTTTAAGTAGTCGCATGTCAACAAAACAAGAACATGGCTATGGGGTAAAGGTACGATTCGTAAAATCGCACTTCAAAAATGCAAATTTGGAAATCTTAGGATTGTTCATGTCAACTTATGGCAGCCCTGACGTGTACAATAAGACAACAAATCAAAACTCAAACAGACAAACACACCTCGCGCACACCCTTATATAAACAAAGAAGGAACGTTTCTGTGTGGAAATACTAATTCTAACACACACGAGCTGTAGCAGCTTAAAGCGACGTCATATGGTTTCGAAAACTTAAGCACCAAAACAATGTAGCGCCGTTGCATCGGTGCAAATTGTGGTTAAATTTAAGTGTTAGAATCAAAATAATAAATTTAATCATGTACCAGTGTATTATCGTGCACTAGAACACAAGTGGGAGTTGAAATGGGTAGTTTTTAAATCACTCCGCCTATACAGTCTTCCGATGAAATTACTACGCATCTTCTACCCGTGTTATATTGCACGATAAAACACTATTATGAATGTACTTTTTCTTAAGATAAATAAGTTTGCAAAACACTCATAAAATCCCGGTACTAGTTAATGTAGAAGTGTTTTTGTTTTTCTTCTCAAACATTGAAACTGCTAAACAATTATAAGTCGTATATGTACAGTGGAGAATCTGTTATTCTTTCCCGTTTAAACGCAAACGTACGCAAACGCAAAGCACTAAAACGTAGAAAAGTACAACTTTTGGACAATTCTGATAATTCATGTTTATCTTGGTGACAAACAGTTTGGAGCCTGATCAGACGCCGGGTTACCCGGCGTCTGATATGGCTCCAAACTGTTTGCACTGAAAATAATAGTTTTAGCGTAAACGCGTTTATTGGGAAAGAATAACAGATTCTCCACCGTACATTGTACTCAACAAATCTCTGCTTAAGAAAGGTGACAGTTTAATGCAGGTGATGAGTACATTGGAGAAGACGTTTTTCTTTCCCAATAAATGCGTTAACACTAAAACCATTGTTTCACCCGGCGTGTGATCAGGTTTAAACTGTTTGTTATCCAGATTAAAATACATTGTCAGAATTTTAAGCAAGTTGTCATTTTCTAGATTGTATTGCGATTCGTTGCGTTTCCAGTGCGTTTAAATGGAAATAATAACGTCTACTTTACTGTTCCCCGTCTCCCTTACAGTGGGGGTTTCGTTATTTTTTACCCTTTTCAATGCAAACGAAACGCAAACGCATTGCAATTAAATGTAGAAAATTATAATTGTTTGACAATTTTGGCTTTTCGTTTTAATCTGTGTGCAAACAGTTTGAAGCATGTTCAGACGCCGGATTACCTGGCGTCTGATCTAGCTCCAAACTGTTTGTCATTGAAAAACATGTGTTTATATTAGCGTTTACGCATTTACTGGGAAAATATCGTTTTATCCACTGTATGACGTCAGTAACTACGTCAAAATTACGCCCTTTTCCACACTAGCCTGCTCAATATCGTCTGCTTCAAACATATAATCAGTGATATTTTATTTTCTGTTTTGAAGTTCATGTGTTTAAACCCCAGAACTAAGAAAACAAAAGACAATTGTTTGGATTCTGATCAGAGACTGGGTTACTAGACGTCTGCTCTGGATCCAAACTATCTAGAGATGTAAGTTCTGTCGCGTTAACCCTTTTACTCTCAATGACGTCATCAAGCGCTTTTGCAAACAGTTTTGATTCTGATCAGACGCCGCGTAAAGCGACATCTGATCAGGAGCAAAGCTATTTGCTACTTGTATTTAAAGTAGTTCAGTTATACTGCCTTAAATCTAACTTTGAAACGCTATTGCAGACGCCAATATAGAAGCAGACGACAATATGGTGGTTAAGCGGTAAATATCTCACGATAAATTTGATCATGAAAGGGTTAAGCAATATAATGGTTTCAACACCGTTTTTACTCCTTCATTCCGCAATTGTTAATAAAAAGTTCCAGTTTCTGATTAAGTCTAGTCCATTTTTGACTAGATTCTACTTACGGCTGATTTTAACAATACACTTATTTGCATAACGACACACACTGCTGATCCTGATCAGAGGGTTCTTTTAGGAACAATCTGATTAGGGTTCACACTGCAAAGGACAAATGTACTATTTACGGGTATACTGATTGTTAATAACATCGCTCGGGTTGAATATGTTTCTCAAACTATATTCAACATGCTAACGTTTCAGTTATGTAGCTGATATACCTTTATTCTGTCATTGCATTCCATTCCAATATATAGTCTCCCAGTGGTCTCACAGTAGGTTATGGCCCTAGGATCCTGTAATCCATCTGTTTTTGTCACGACAGTCTTTAGTTTTGTGCAATCCGTGGTCAGTAGATGGATGTTGTTAGATAAAAGTCCACACAGATAGACCAGACCTGACTGATCTATTACACACTGGCGTGGTCCCAATAGCTCACGGTCTTTATATTCTACCAGGACCTTTCCTTCCATAGATATCTTGACAAGGCTGTGCTTACTCAAGTCTGAAACAAACATAGCTGGCTCTTCATGGTCGACACTGACATATGTTGGGCCCATAAATAGAGTTCTTCCTTTGCAATCCCTCTCAAAGCGCTGTAGGACTTTCCCTGTCATACTCAGTATCTCAAGTTTGCCAGGATGGCGGAATGTTACTATCACTTTGTTCTGGTAGTAGGCGATGCCATAACACTTAC
This sequence comes from Gari tellinella, assembly GCA_922989275.2. Taxonomy (NCBI): domain Eukaryota; kingdom Metazoa; phylum Mollusca; class Bivalvia; order Cardiida; family Psammobiidae; genus Gari; species Gari tellinella. The sequence goes on from OV277871.1 coordinate 39,506,158, forward strand.
CCTGTACACTGAGAGCTGAGTCGACCACAATCTTATCATCACAGGTCAGGAACACAATTTTACTTGCCAATGGTTGGGTTACTGCGACTTTGGATGTTGATATAGCTGTGACAGTCCATGGGACTTTTTCAAGTTGTAGCTCAGATATCATCTTGTGATTTGCTAAATCAATGAGTTTCATCATCGCATGTTCACAGTCAATGGCCACCAGCCGTTTCTCAGATACCACAGACAAACCAGTTACATCACATGATTTTGTGAAGAGTTTCGAGTTTACTTTGATAGTGGCTACACAGTCGGCTCCTAACTCGCCAGTATTCTGCACCGACCCAAGTATAGTTGCTTCTTTCTGCAGTAACTTCTCATTACGACTGAACTTACAGACCCGTAGTCCTGTGTCTTCTAATTCATTCAGTGTTTCCTGTAGCTTTGATAAATCACTCTCTGAGTATTTCATCTGTGTAAACATCTGGCAGTTTTGTTTCTTACTGATAAGCTCCTGGAAGTTTGCTGCTATAGCCTGTAACTCGTCGTTCATTCTCTTTGCCTCTCTAGATGCAGCTTGTAGTTCCTCAGTGATCTGCTTGTTCATTTGCTCTAGTTTCTTTTCCAGGTCTGTTTCCATTTTATCAAGAACAGTGTTCATTTCCTGTCTGAAAGTACGAATGTCACGCTTGGTCCGAGAGTAGTAATCAGCTGATGTATTCAAATACTGTCCAGCTGAATTAAAAACATGGGCTGACATCTGGATCAGCTGATCAAGGTGATGCTTGAATGTCTTGAATCCTTGACTGTGTTCAAATTGTGCCGATACTTCAGGTATATAGTCGACACCCTCACAATGTTTGTGTTTTAATGTCATACAAACATTGCATCCTAAGATTTTGTGGGTGGGGCAAAAATATTCAACGGTCTTACCCTTGTGTAAGTTACATGCCTCGGTGCAGACGTCTTTCTGGCCGAATGGCATGTTGTCTTTATCCAACAATTTGTGTTTCTTTAAAGTAGAAAGTGTTTTGTGGTACGTCAAACATTGAACACAAAGGTGTTCTTCACAGTCCATGCAGTAGCCATCTGCCTCTAAATGTTTACCCTCATTATTACACGGACTACACACAATGTCAAACACAGACTCTGATCCTGCCAGGATCGATTCACTTTCTATTCCCTCTGCCATATTTCCACACGCGTTTGTCGCCGTACTCAAGGCATTAATCTACGTACGCACTTCAGCCATGTTAGTTCTGTTTGTTATATGATCCTCTGACTTAATATTTCCGTTTAAACATGTACACAATTCATCCAAGCGCATGTATGACATCTACAATTACACATTTACCTAACGCGGAAGTTTAAATAAGTATTCCGCTTTAAAATTAATCGTGATATTTTATCCCTTCAATGTTCCAATGTCGTCTGCTTCAAGTCGCCTTTTGGCGATGTTGGCAGTATAAGAGTTAGTCACATTGCAATTCTAAAAGTAAGATGGCTGTTTAGCTACAGTTTGGACTTTAATTACAAGCCAAGTATCTTTGTGTTTGATCAGGATTCAAACTGCTTGACACTCTTACAGTTTTGACTTTACATATTAACTGTATTTTTACTATACATATTTACTGCATTTTGACTATACATAGTTACAGTATTTTGATTATATATATTTACTGTATTACACGCCTAGTATCTTGGTGTCTGATCTGAATTTAAACTGTTTGACACTCTTACAATTTTGACTTTACATATTTACTGTATTTTGACTTTACATATTAACTGGATTTTGACTTTACATATTTACTGGATTTTGACTATACACATTTACTATGATATTACACGCCTAGTATCTTGTTGTCTGATCAGGATTCACAATGCTTGATACTCTAACAGTTTTGACTTTATATATTTACTGTATTTTGATTATACATATTGACTGTATTTCACGCATAGTAACTTGTTGTCTGATCAGGATTGAAAGTGCTTGACACTCAAACAATTTTGGCTAAACATATGTACAGTATTTTGACTATACATATTTACTGTATTACACGCCTAGTATCTTGTTGTCTGATCAGGATTCAAACTGCTTGATACTCTTACAGATCTTACTTTTAACATATACTGTATTTTGACTATACAGGAGAGAATCTGTTATTCTTTCCCGTTTAAACGCAAACGTACGCAAATGCAAAGCGCTAAAACGTAGAAAAGAACAACTTTTGGACAATTCTGATATTTCATGTTTATCTTGGTGGCAAACAGTTTGGAGCCTGATCAGACGCCGGGTTACCCGGCGTCTGATCTGGCTCCAAACTGTTTGCACTGCAAATAATAGTTTTAGCGTAAACGCGTTTATTGGGAAAGAATAACACATTCTCCACTGTACAAACTTACTGTATTTTGACTATTCATATTTACTGTATTTTGACTATACATATTTACTGTATTACACGCCCAGTATCTTAGTGCCTGGTCAGGATGCAAACTGCTTGATACTCTTAAAGTTTAGACAATTCATATTTACTGTATTTTGGCTATACATATTAACTGCATTTTGACTATACATATTAATTGTATTACACACCTGTACTGATGCGAAGTGTGGTTCGCTGTGTGTTCTGTGCTTGTCACCTTCCGCTTTCAGCCTCCACCGCTGGATAATCTAGTTCTAAATGAAAAGGAAGCCGAGTGCGTAAGTAGTCCCTGCCAGTACACAGCCTCTCTGCAGACAAGCCCCTTACAGTGCCTCCCCGTGGCGACATACGGATAATGAGCACCTTGCGACCTAAGGATGAACTGTAAGTGTCGGAGTTGGCCTGCCCCCAGACATGCGGCATGCCAGGCCCACCGATGTGTGGATACGCCCTGATGTCCATGAACAGACCCCCAGCTATGTGTTTAATAGTATAATTGCCTTGTGAGTGCTAGGGATAGTATAAGGCTAAGGGAAAGAACCCTGACAGAAGTGTCGGAGTGGAGCCCCGTGGGAAGATTCTTGACAAACCTATGTCGCGTGTCTGACAACTTCTGCATCTGTGCTCATCTCTAGTCGTCTTGACCATGTCTTGCTACTGGATCTAGATGAACTCCGGACGAGAGAGTGTCATTCACCTGATCCAATTCTAGCAAATTCTTACCATCACATTGCTAGAAAGCAGGGGCCCGTTTCCTAAAACTCCGTACGACAAATGTTGTCGTAAGTAAGATCATAAAAAACTCAATTATTATTTATTTATCTATCTAATTCTATCTTGTGACATCTTTTTGGAACCGTCTTGAAAAAACAATACAGGATTAGATAAAGAAACCAGCGATACATGTATTTTAAAGTTTCGACTTACGACCGTTTTTGTCGTACGAGGTTTTATGAAAAGGGCGCCAGAACTGTATCTTTGATCGTCTCGGTATTCGTGTTGGAAAGTCGGACAGTTGGATTTTATTCGGGTGTCAACGTATGTCAAATTTATTGCAGTCTCTCTACCAAAAACACAGACGAGACATCAACATTCAGATCACCGTCCTAATATGGTCAATATGTTGAAAATAGTATACCCATCCATCCCATAAACCTTTATTTAAAAGACGATGTGATCTATATATTTATTATTCCTAGTCAACGATATCTTATTTAGTGTTGATTGTAACACATGCAAACTGACATAGTGCAGACCGAGTGCAAACAGAGTGTTCTTGCAAGAGATTTCTGATTAGGGTATTCACTGTTTTTCTGCAACAAAAAACGTCATAGGGTCTAATGTTTTGTAAATGGCGAGTATAGCCGTTGCTAGGGTTGAAACAGGGTTTATATTTTATGTACACTGTTCGTCTTTATAGGTGAATATAGGAGATAAGTGTGAGGTTGGGCGCCCCTAAACCCAGGTTTAACCCCCAATGGTTGTTAATAATTAATTAATTTATAATTGATTATTGATTGCTACTGACCGTACCAAGGCGGGCTCCTATATTCACTTAGCTTTATGTTTGTCTTGCGTGTTGTTTTCTATTTAGTGTGTAGATGAAGGAATGGTATTGCATGTGTGTGTGTGTGTGGTTGTGTGTGTGTGTTTGTTATGGTATGGCTGTGTGTGTGCTCTGCTTTAGAGATGGGTGTATTGTTTGTGTTGCGTTTCCTGCTTGAGTCTTCTTTCGTATTTATTTGAATATGTAATTCAATTAACACTATTTGTAGCGTATGTTGGGTTTGACCTCTTTCTTTCTACAGCGTTCCTTCTCTACAACGACACCCAATGGGAGACCAAAACTATGTGCGTTGTTTAGAGGGAGTCGTTATAGGGAGGGACATTGGTAACATTTGCAAACAGCTTGAATCCAGATCAGACGCCGCGTTACGCGGCGTCTAATCTGGATTCAAGCTTTTAATCAGTCGTTATTAAGATTTGTTTATGTCAAAACGTAGCTAACTTTGAGCAAACAGCAGACGACAATTGTAAGCAGACGGCATTGCAGCCGTGAGTAAGTTGGACACGTTGGTCACTCTTCTTGCGCTCAGAAAGATAAGCATCACTAACGGAGATGCACACAATCGTTATCACGGATCATGTGGCACGTAACAACCATTTTATAGATTTGGACAGACGAAAGATACTGGACAAGGAGAGTGACCAAAGAACAAGACAAATAAAGGAGGCTATACGTATCCGAACCAACCAGAAGGTTATAAACCGGGACCAGGGGGCGTTCCGGCTAAGCCATGTCTACAACCCTTTGTTTGCTACCACTTCCGGTAGCAACAAGGGGAAGTAAATCCCAGTTCCCGCAGATCAGTTGCCAGTGATCAAGTGAACAGTCCAGTTCGCGAAACTGTCTGGGTAAATAAATTTACTTATACAGTGGAGAATCTGTTATTCTTTCCCGTTTAAACGCAAACGTACGCAAACGCAAAACACTAAAACGTAGAAAAGAACAACTTTTGGACAATTCTGATAATTCTTGTTTATCTTGGTGGCAAACAGTTTGGAGCCTGATCAGACGCCGGGTTACCCGGCGTCTGATCTGGCTCCAAACTGTTTGCAATGGAAATAATAGTTTTAGCGTAAACGCGTTTATTGGGAAAGAATAACAGATTCTCCACTGTAACATGAACTTTACTAACAAAGCATTCTACTGCTAAATGAACCTTTTCACAAATCAGAGTTTAATTATTTTACTTTCAATGAGGCCCAAAAAGGAATCGATTCAGATCTTAATCAGACGCCACGAAATGCGACGTCTGATCAGGATCCAAATTAATTGACTCTTTTTGAAATGTCATTAGTCATACTGATTTATATTTAACTTTGAAACGATATTGCAGACAACAATATTGCATCAGACGACAATATGGCGGTGAAAGGTTAAAATATCACGATAAACTTAATCACGAAATGGTTCAAACAATCGTCCTCATAAATTGTCATTTTCTAGAACATTTGTTAAGTTGTTTTTGACTGGAAATAGTTTCGTTTCCATACTGCACTCTTTCAAACCTTTACGTACTTTTACGTATAATTAAAGTCTTAAGTTTCTAGTCATTGTGTAAATTAAAGTTTTACAGTCTTTGGAAGATATCAATGTCAATATGTGATAAACAAAACATGTTTTTTTTCAATGTTGTGAGACAAATTGAGTATGACTTCAGGAAATAAAATTATTTCAATGAAACACAATAGCTTGTTATTGTCATTTATTGGTTGCATAGTTTTCATGAACACATTGTTGCCTACCACATACCTTGCGAGCTCCAGACGGATTTGCGAATAAATGTAAAGAATTAGGATCGAGATGACATGTCGCTAATTTGTGCTTATTAAGTGAGCTCCTTTCGCGTACCATACAGAGTAACTCGGCGCCTTGTATTGATCCGAAACATTTTACACTCCGGTAAAATTTTCGTTAATATAATTTGAACGATTTCTGAGAAATACTACAGAAACTAACGTTGCCTCAAGAGTTACATATGATTAATGGAGGTAAATATAAGAAGTTCACTGCGAATTCCATTATGTGACATAATTAGGATTGGCATATGCCTGTAAAGCATGGATGTAAATCTTTATGGTATACCAAAAGGGATACCCTTGAGAGAGTGTAAATATTTATTTGTCAATCAAAGTGCCTTTTGAAGTCTGAGTGCTACAAAACGTTCATCAGAGTTTTGTTTAAGCTTGACATGTTTTTCAAGAGAATTGCTCTCAAGGGATGGCTTTAATGCAGTAAACATCCTTACCTTAACCTTTTTAGCCCTAAATTTCTCTTGTTGGTACATACTAACCTTTTGGACTCTTCTAGTAAAGTCATTTTGAACCAGTCTACTGTTACATTTTTGTATGACAACAAAAACCAATGAATCTATCAAACAGTGCACACCCTGATCAGAGGGCTCATATAGAAGCCCTCTGACCAGGGTCTACACTGTTTGCATTTGTAATCTAATCAGTAATCTCTTTAGAGGGCTGTTGGGTTGAAAGGGTTGAATCCTCCACTACCACATCCCGAGTACAATACTTATTATCAACAGTTGGTGTCCTGAACAGACATCGCGTTGCGCGGCGTCTGTTTAGTATCAAACTCATTCAATATTTTGTACGTCAAAATACCTAAAAAATGAAGTTGGGAAATGATAAAACAGACGACAGTCGTTTAAAATTGACGACGTCATGGGAGTGATGGATTTAGTATGCTGTGTTGTAATTGTCTGCTATTGTTGTTGTCTTCTATAAAATAACAGTGTATACCGTGAAACCCCTCTAAACTGGATCTCTGTTGGGACAAAATAAATGTCTGGCTAAGAGGGGTTTCCGGTTTAGAAGGGTTTAAATCCATAGCTTGTTTCTAGTATGGAAGATAGCTGATCGCTTAAAGCAGACTGAAAGTAAAGCAGAATGCACCTTAAGGCGCATTCTGCTTCACGTTCAACCTGCTTTAGGCTATCATATACTAGACTATAGAAATCACTTCTGATGATACATATTTATGAATGTATAGGACTAATTGAAATGCATTAAAATCGTATGTATGGTGTAATGGGTTAAAACTAAAGAAGGTTTGGAAACGGGACCAACAGTTATGACCTGTTTAGAGAGAGTTCCGGTATTTAGAGGTTCCGATTTGGAGGGGTTCCGCTGTATTGATCGGCAGTTGTCTGTCAGAAAATATCTTAGAATTAACAGTATAAAACAGTTTGGTGCCAATTGAGACGCAATATCATTGGATTTTTCTCTTTTTGATTCAAACCTTTCCTAACCTATCAGAACATCGCCCGTACTATTCGGAAGGAATAGCAATTATAATGGTATTTGGACGTAAATTTTTCAGCGACATAAAATGCAATGCATTCGACTATCGTTAAAAGTTATTCTCTAACAGTAACCACTAGTGAATAGTAAGTTATCTCTACTTATCAAACGCTGTCATTGTGTGCGTCAAGCAGTTCTGGTAAAACTGTTTAGGAAAACAAATACAAACACTTAGGCACCAAACCCACATACCTTAGTTGTTTTCTCTCTCAGCATTCACATATTCAGTAATTTACCGCAACAACACACAATAAACTAAAACAAGTTTCATGTTACCAGTTATTCAAAAATAGAAAATTGTACTTGGATGACTGCGGCATCTGTTTTTAAGATAAGTTAACAAATAATTTCTCAAGAAAAGCTTCAGTTTACTAATTTGATGGCAGTATATGGCACTAATAAGTCATTAGATGCGATGCAATCATGATCAGGTTTTCATGAAATAGAGGATAATTGTTTGTTTCAGTGTAAGATGGGAATTTCTTTCATCGAGTGAAAAGCAAGGTTATATTTTCACGAGTGGCGAAGCCACGAGTGAAAATATAACCCTTGCTTTTCACGAGATGAAAGAAAACCCCATCCTACACTGAAACATACGATTATTCTATTTCTTTTATGCTTTTAACAGAGAAATATTAATATAAAGCCGTCGATTAATCACTTTGGCCATGTCAAATACCCCATATGAAGCCTCTCAAAATCAAAGCGCTCCAGACTAAGTATCATTTTGAAGGCGAAGTAAACTGCACTTGCGGCACAAAAGTAATCGTGTATGGCATATTCAAATTAAAAAGAAGTCAAAGCAAAAAAAAAAATCCCGGAAAAAAAATTATTCCGAAAAGTTATAATTCACTGTAGATTATAACATTATAATCTACTGAGAAAACTCTATAATTCACTGCTTAGCATAAAAGAAAAGGTTCTTCTTTCGATTTGTTTTTAGAAACACTGGAGTAGATGTATTTTTTTTTATCAAGAAACGCGTTTACGCTAAAACAATTATTCCCATTGCAAACAATGTGGAGCCTGACCAGACGCCGGGTAATCCGGCGTCTGATCAGCCTCAAACCTGTTTGGAAATCAGATTTAAAATCGAAATTAGAAAGTTCAAAAAGTTGCAATGTTCTACATTTAGGTGCATTGTTTCGCTTCCCTAATACTTGCTATCAACATAAGCTATGTGCGATAGCAACTGACAACTTTTCAGAAAAGCTTAGTACTTGAGCTTGTGAAAAATATGCGCCCATTAATATTGGACAGATTCGTCATATAATGTTCTCATTTCAGTAAGACTGTACACTGTTATTACCATTTACAGTAGATAAGACGTTATTGCTTTCATTTAAACGCAAACGCATTGTAACTAAATATACATGTAGAAAATGGCAACGATTTGACAGGTCTTTCAATTTATTCTTATCCGAGTTGCAAACAGTTTGGGGCCATATCAGACACAGGCTTCAAACTGTTTTGCAATGGAAATTGGGAAGGAATAACGTTTTCTCCACTGTGATCAACACATTGTCTAACCAGAACCGACATATTGAAACATTTGATTCATAGCTTGATAAGGTTCGTAATGTCGTTACAACAATATTTGAAACACTGTGTTGTTTTTTGTAGTTGATAATTGCGAAGTGGTAATTAAATCACTGTTCAACAACCGTTAACTGTTAAAAAAAACATGTTCTTAATTTGCAATTTAAATTTTGATTGTTGCGATACTTTAATTACGAAACAATTCCCTAGGAATCAATTTGATTGTTTTTTATATTTTAAATTCATTCGACCATTTCTAGTGAAATGTTGTTTTACAACAGTCTTTTATTGGAACAGTCAAACTTTTATTACAGTGGAGAACACGTTATTTTTTCCCGTTTAAACGCAAACGCACTTAACTATAATGTATAACATTACAATATTTTTTTAATCTGAGTGGCAACTAGTTTAGAGCCAGATCAGACGCCGAGTATCCCGGCGTCTGATCTGACTTCTGACTGTTTGCAATGGAAATAATTGTTTTAGCGTAAACGCGTTTTTTGGAAAGAATAACATCTTCTCCACTGTAAACGGACTTTTAAGAGAGCAGACAGGAAATCTACAGTGACAAATTACTGCTGCATGGGAAATATCGTGGGTTTGTTGTATTTGGTTTTATTCTGCCTTTAGCAACTACAGTGGAGAATGTGTTATTCTTTCCCAATAAACGCGTTTACGCTAAAACTATTATTTCCAGTGCAAACAGTTTGGAGCCAGATCAGACGCCGGGTAACCCGGCGTCTGATCAGGCTCCAAACTGTTTGACACCAAGATAAACATGAAATATCAGAATTGTCCAAAAGTTGTACTTTTCTACGTTTTAGTGCTTTGCGTTTGAGTACGTTTGCGTTTAAACGGGAAAGAATAACAGATTCTCCACTGTATTTGGTTTTATTCTGCATTTAGCAACTACTTGTAGAATGTACGTTATAAATATTGTATTTAAACCATGTTAAAGCACATGGTCGACTTTTTTGTAATTTGATTTATAGCACATTGTTAGCCCATTATGATTTATTGTTTAATTAGTGTTTCCAATTTACAGAATAGTCCGTTTTCAATTTATAACAGGTACAGTGGAGAATCTGTTATTCTTTCCCGTTTACACGCAAACGTACGCAAACGCAAAGCACTAAAACGTAGAAAAAAACAACTTTTGGACAATTTTGATAAATCTTGTTTTTCTTGGCTCCAAACAGTTTGGAGCCTGATCAGACGCCGGGTTACCCGGCGTCTGATCTGGCTCCAAACTGTTTGCACTGCAAATAATAGTTTTAGCGTAAACGCGTTTATTGGGAAAGAATAACAGATTATCCACTGTACAATGGACACCTTTTTAAAGGGAATATGATTCGCGAGTAGTTTTCATCTAAAATGTAAATCATTGAGTATATTATTTGCACATGAATGGTAGTATTGTACTAATTATACATAGTATTTAAGGGTTATCATAATTCTAGTTAAAGGATATACGTGAAATTGACATGAACATGGTTTAGTTTAGTTTAAATTTAGTATGTGTTAACTATTTCCCAAGGTAGACTGTGCACATACTATTAGTAAAAATGTAAGAGGAATTACCAACAAAGCGGGTTCGTCAAACTTTCCCAATAAACACTTTGCGCGAACTCAACAGAACGTCTCGCCCATGATCCTCTCCTCTCAGGGCATCGAAAGGAGGAGTGACCAGGAGAGAGACGAAAACATGCAATGTTGAGGGAACGTGAACCTGTGGGAGCCCTGAGTCGAGCAAACCGCGGGAAGAGGTTCAATTGAGTTCGCTCTAATGAACGAAGGGCTGATTTTAAAAGGTAAAAAAGTATTTATTTGACATTTCAATAAGAATATCTTCAATATTGCACAAGTAGTGTTCGTTTATTTTTTGCAGCAACTATTTACGCATTGCATATTGTTTAAAGAACTTTGCGTTGTGCAGAGACAATATACAGTGGATAATGTGTTATTCTTTCCAAATAAACGCGTTTACGCTAAAACTATTATTTGCAGTGCAAACAGTTTGGAGCCAGATCAGACGCCGGGTAACCCGGCGTCTGATTAGGCTCCAAACTGTTTGCCACCAAGATAAACATGAAATATCAGAATTGTCCAAAAGTTGTTCTTTTCTACGTTTTAGTGTTTTGCGTTTGCGTACGTTTGCGTTTAAACGGGAAAGAATAACAGATTCTCCACTATATTCGTTATAATGTTTTATGCGCATATAGCTTCAAGCGAAAATAACTCCTTTAAAATCAACACCGAATACGAACATATTTCTTAATATTTCTTAGTCGTCACTGCAGTATAGACGACGTTATTTTTTGTCGTTTAACCCTTTCACTGCCAAAGTTTTCGTGAGATGTTTACCCCTCACTGCTTCATTGTCGTCTGTTTCAATTGTGTTGTCTACAATGTCGTTTCAAAGTTATAAAAACAGGGCCATATGACTGAAAGAAATTCAAAACGAGTGTCACACAGTTTGGATCCTGATCAAATGCCGTGTTGCGGGACGTCAAATCAGGATCAAATCTGTTCTAAAATGCGCTTTTAAGCGTCACTGAGAGGGAAAGGATTAAACAACGAGAGCACCGCAAACGGGTGCTGGACGCTCGACTTTCATATACTTGAGACGGCTATATTTTTCAAACTTAAAGAATGTGTATGGGTGTTTAATGCCCTATTGATCATAGAAGTTTGTAAGCAACAACAACTTAAACATACTTGGACAGTCTACATTCCACTTAAAGTAAACTATAAGTCAAAAGAAGGACAATATCTTTGTCTGCTTTACCTGCCTTGTTGTAATGCGTTGCCCTTTTGAAACTAAACAAGTATTCAAATATATTGGAAGTTTGAAATTAATAACTTTCTACGGTTACTGAATAATTTCATATACAAATTCTTAGTCAAACAAGGGCAATAAATCTGCAATGACAAATCTCATGGTTATCTGCTGTGTTGAAAGGTGATGCCCTTTTGAAACTGAACAAGCATTAAAAGTTTCAAGTTAATACCTATTGTAATTATTGAGAAATTTCAATTTACAAGTTTTATGTAAATAAAAACAAGGGCAATAACTCTGGAATGGCAAATCCCCGGTCACCTTTCTTGTTTGAATGAGTTGCCCTTTTGTTATAACACAAGTATTTAAAGTTTCAAGTTAAAACCTTTGACAGTTATTAAGATATTTCAATTTACAAGTTTGAAGTAAATAAATCAAGGGCAATTACTCTGGAATCACAAATCACAGAGTAACCTACCTTGTTGTAATGAGTTGACCTTTTGATACTTAACAGGTATTTAAAGTTTCAAGTTAATATCTTTCATAGTTATTTAGATATGTTAATTTACAATTTTTAAGTAAATAAAACATGGGCAATAACTCTGAAATGACAAATCACTGGATTACCTGCCTTGTTGTAATGAGTTGCCCTTTTGGTACTTAACAAGTATTCAAAGTTTCAAATAGATACCTTTGATAGTTATTGAGATATGTTAATTTATATTTTTTAAGTAAATAAAACAGGGGCAATGACTCTGGAATGGCAAATCCTAGGGTTACCTGCCTTGTTGTAATGAGTTGCTCTTTTGATACTTAATAACTATTCAAAGTTTCAAATGGATACCCCTGATAGTTATTGAGATATGTTAATTTATAATATTTAAGTAAATAAAACAAGGGCAATAACTCTGAAATGACAATCACAGGGTTACCTGCCTTGTTGTAATGAGTTGCCCTTTTGATATTAAACAAGTATTCCAAGTTTCAAATGGATACCTTTGATAGTTATTGAGATATGTTAATTTATAATTTTTAAGTAAATAAAATAGGGGCAATAACTCTGAAATGACAAATCCCAGGGTTACCTGTCTTGTTGTAATGAGTTGCCCTTTTAATACTGAACAACTATTCCAAGTTTAAAATGGATACCTTTGATAGTTATTGAGAAATGGACTCTTACAAAAACCTTAAGCAAAAAACTTAACCGACGCAGACGCTGACGCAGACGCAGACGCTGACGCAGACGCAGACGCAGACGACAGGGTGACGACAATAGCTCGACTTTTTGAAAAAAGTCGAGCTAAAAATGAAACGCACGTACAAAGCACTTTAAAGTAGAAAAATACAATTTTGTGGAATTTCTATCTAGTTTTGTATTTGACTTGTATTTGAAAAATAGTTTCAATCTAGCCTTGAGAACTAAATATAAAATTAGATAATGTGTAATCAGACGATATCGCCTAAGCCAAATACTTGAATAATGTTTTTTTCTTAACATATTCACTGCTTTAAGAAGTATGCTTAAAACTAAGATCCTTAAAATATTCAGTGCAGGACTACTCAACAAACAAGTTAACAGAAACACAACATGATTGTAGCAAAGAGTGAGTCAAAGATACTCATTTTCGAGATAATCGTGGTGCTATTGTCTCAGCTGAATATGACTTTTCTTCTCCCAGAAGGGGGTCAGAAATAATTGTTTTGTTTTCGTCCGACATTGACCCTCCGTAAGAAAAGTATCGCCCGCAAGCAAACATGTGTTACAGCAAGTACAGTTCTCCCTCTCTACAACAACACCAGATAGGAGACAAACAATGCACCCGTGAAGAGTATAGGGTACATGTATATGCCCTATAAAAAGTATATTTACTGATAGGAGGGTTCCTGCAAAAACTCTTTCATCAGGGTCTGCACTCTTAGTGAGTTTGCAATACATGTATCTTGTTCAAAGCAAGCCTTAAAATCAGAAATGGACTATACTTAATTGGATATTGGAATCGTTTAAGAATTTCATGCGTGACTGAGATACTTAGCGGTATGAAATATCACCAGTGACACGACAGTACAACTTCACTATAGAGTGACCCCCCTACAAAGATTCGCCCCTTACAACAATGTTTACCGCTGTTCCCCAAACATAAATAGTATGTCTTTCCATGTTCACCGCTGCAATACCTCATGCTTAAAATTGGCGTCTGTACAGTGGAGAATCTGTTATTCTTTCCCGTTTAAACGCAAACGTACGCAAACGCAAAGCACTAAAACGTAGAAAAGTACAACTTTTGGACAATTTTGATATTTCATGTTTATCATGGTGGCAAACAGTTTGGAGCCTGATCAGACGCCGGGTTACCCGGCGTCTGATCTGGCTCCAAACTGTTTGCACTGCAAATAATAGTTTTAGCGTAAACGCGTTTATTGGGAAAGAATAACGTTTTCTCCACTGTAGTTCTTTTTCCACGACACAAATTGGACACTTTGACAGAAAAAACAACAACATAATGACGGGTGACAAACAGCTTGAATCCAAATTGTCTGATCTGAATTCTAGCTGTTTGCAAATGTAAGCCAGTTTCATTCCCTATAACAACTCCCTCCGAACAACACACATAATCTTTGTCTCCCATTGGGTATAGGTGATTTGAGGGAGCGCTGTTGCTGCAAACAGCAAATACATTCCTTTCTATTATGACTAATAGGAACCAGCCATTGTGTTGATGTATTTGATCGATTCATTTTGTCAAAGTTATATTATAAAATCATGCCAGCATTTTTTTTTTTTTTGCATTATAAAAAGTTTTGCATAGCAAATTCGTTTTTATATTCTTCGTAAACAACAAAGACATACCTTTATTGAATGACTAATAGGTACCAGTCCCTTTATATTATATATTATAGTGTTTGTTTCCGCTGAAAGCTGTGCGTATTCTTCAAGGTTATTATAAAGTCATTCCATTGGCCTTTGTTTATTTGTGCATTATGTAACTTGTTACATTGTACATTCCCATATAGTTTCTCGGCAAACACCATTGAAGGAACCATTCCCTTTGTTCTTTTTCTTCGCTGAAACCTGGTAGTCCAATTGGAAGCTTATGAAACCTACACCATAGTGATTAATCATTACATTGCATGTATGCCTGTAACGATATCCTTACTCTTACCGAACACGACTGTATCGTATCAACCATTGTACACAGCTTGGATGCAGATCAGACGCCACGTAACGCGACGTCTGATCAGGATCCAAGCTGTTTGAGATGTTTTTTTTCTTCTCTTTTTGCTCAACGTGCATAACATCTAACTAAAAGAAATCCTAGTATACGACAATTGCTAGGCAGAAAATATTACAGCAAGGAATAGGATTAAACAATACCGTATGAACAATCCAAAGTCAGTGTCGTTGTCGATGGCGGTATGTGCATTACATATATCGGTGTCTAATTCATTATTCTGGCTATATTCACATAGAGACAAATAGTAAAGATCCAAATAATGGGACTTCCTGAATTGTCACTTGCTGTATCGGTAATTTTGATACTTCAAAAAAGTATTAACATTCTAGAGTCTAAACCCTTTAATAACCACATGACGCGGCGTCTTATCCGACATCAAACTCTTTCACACATAAGTTTATACAGTTGGATAGCGAAATGTTGATATAAAACCTGGATAACTCAAATGCGTTTAACCTTTTCATCTCCGGAAAACCATAAAGTCGACAATGCACACAGGTTTGTATCCTGAAATGACACACCGTTACGTTATCAGCGTTGGCATTGTTCGCTCATCTTTTTTTATATGTTCACTCATATTGCTTCTACGTTTCATTCAGCCGTTTAAATGGCATGGTATTTCACCGCTCACATTATTTCTTTTTATTTCGGATGCGCCTTGAGTATGTACCGTGTTGTGAATGGGTGTTGCCGCACCTACCCTTCAGTTAAAATGTTATTATTCAAACAGAAAAAACTTGTTTTCGTTCTTTACTGATATGTTTATTTAGAAATTATGCGTAAATGTTAAAGCATGCTGACGAAAGTGTAAAACGTGCTGGATCCTGATTATACGCCCAGTCACTAACCGTCCTATATGGCTCAACACTGCTTTCGAAAGACGTGGTTATCAACATACTGGATGAAGGGGTAGATGCATCTTCACTTTTCACTTTTATATAAATTTACATACGTATATATAGTTATTACAGTAAATACATCTGATTAAGGGGAGATCCTTAAAGTTTGAAAGCACAGGAAACAAAGTAAATACTGAAAATTGCAGACTCGGTTTAATTGGGCCTGTTCATGAGCAAAACTGAAATATGCAACAGTGCTTACGCCCCCTACCACCAGCTTAAGCGGAATTCAACTGCGCTGAAATCAATGATTCCAAAGGACCAGAAAGTATAACAACACTGAGAATGAAGTACGGGGCGACTTTTTACAGCCGCCACACAAGTACTTAAAAATTGCTGTTGTGAATTAAATAAATCTAAATAAGAGGAGATCCTTTGAAAGCACAGGAAAGAAAGCAAATACTGAAAACTGCAGACTCGGTTAAACCTGCCTATAACGAACACCTAACTATGTTGCTTATTAGTGCTTAACCCTTTCCCCTTTAGAAGCGACTTTTAGCGTATTTAACTTATTTCTCCGTTGAAGAAAATAGTTCCAGTTTATACCCTCATGTTTTATATAGCCTAGTAGGTGATAGTTTAAAGCAGGCTGAAAGTAAAGCAGAATGTGCCTAAAGGCACATTCTGCTTTACTTTCAATCTGATGTAAGTGATCACCTGTATTTAAAGTTATAAACAGGTTATTGGGTAAATGGTTAAGAAATGTTTTGTTTGGCGCTGGGTGGGATGAAGGAGATCACCCCCATAGGAAATATCAAACTGTCGTGTAGCCTTCATGTGGTGGCCGCGGTATGGGTTTTACTGTATGGTTGAATGCATGCTCTGTGTGGATGTTTAAGTTGATAGTATTTAAAACCTTTTGTATCTTTGTGACACATATGCAGTGGAGAAAACGTTATTCTTTCCCGTTTAAACGCAAACACAAACGGAAATCACTAAAATGTAGAAAATGTCATTTTTTAGATATATTTTACATTTCATTTTTATCTGAGTGGCAAACAGTTTGGAGACTGATCAGACGCCGTGTAACCCGGCGTCTGATCTGGCTCCAAACTGTTTGCAGTGGAAATAAACGTTTTAGCGTAAACGTGTTTATTGGGAAAGAATAACACATTCTCTACTGTATATTATTTTTATTGCTATTGTAACTTCCATCATGAATGGTGGGAAAATAAAAAACAAACAAACAAACTGTATAACACACATATTAATATTTCTTATATCATACTGCCTTAAAACTAACTTTTAAACGATTTTACAGACAACACTTTTGAAGAAGACAATATAGCGATGAAGAGGTACAAAATCACAATTGAAATGACAGTTATCATAAACACACAAACACCATAATGATGAAGAACCGCCCGAAATGGAATTATTTATTTATTGAATTAGGTTTTACGGCACCGGGACACACTACTGGTCATATAACGTCGAATTGTATGTCTGTAGACATGCATGAGTAAAGTTTTGGTGGAGTCTTACCACTCTGCCAGTTCGGGCACCGGGTTTATTCTACCCAACTTTCAACCCATCGGTGTCTAAATGAAATGAATGCAGCTATTCAAACATAGTCGTGGCGTAATGTCGTCTGTTTTGAAAGTACCGTCTGCAAACATTGAGAAAATATGTATTTGTAATTTTAAAAAGAAATAAACTTAAAGAGGGTCGTGTGACTTCGATCTTAATTGTTTGCAAATACCAGTCAAATCTTGATCGGCAGGATAAGGGTTAGATGAGGTTATGTTATACAGAATAATCTAAACCATTAATATTTCATTTATTACAGTGATGGTGAATAGTTTGGACCAAAACCAGTGGTCTGGGTGAAAACATCTTAGTCCGGCAGAGAATTAGGAGGATTTGGAGGTCCACCAAGATATTTCCTCCTAAGTTTGTTTCTTGATTGATATTGATAGTTAAAAGCATTTTCATTCAGAATTTGATGGGTGCCATCATGTAATCCTCGAGCATATTGATATATTTCCGGTTTACCCCACCCACCCTTTTTAACTCATTTTCCAAGAAATGGGGCCTGTTTTGCTTTACCCCGGCATATTATATGTATGGAACTGAAACCATAGATGCACAAACTAGAGTAGCATGTTGCATTGCAATTTGGTAACATTGACCTTGCCCTTATCTGTGACTAATTTTACATACATCGTATGTTAAAGTGTTATCTACCAAATGCTGAAAGTTTATGACGTTAACAGGTGAAATACAATAACATAAGGCATATAAAAAATTCAAATGAAAAATAAAACGATGACATGATACTCTAAATACAAGAAATAACGTTAGTTCTATATTCAATTTAACAGGGGAAGCAGATGCGTTACTACGCTTAATTACAAATTTACGACTGTTGTTAACCCTAAGCTTGTTCTGCTGTGATATCGTCTGCTTAAAAATTGTTGTCAGCAAAATTTGTTAAATTTAGAGTAAAACCATTTTGAATGTAAACAAACTTAAAGACACGTTTCAATTAATTTGGATCAAGATCAAAAAGCGTGTGACGCGGTGTCTGGTCTGGACTAAACTGTTGGCAATAGCAGCGAAGTCGTGATCAGCAGGCTAACGATCAATTATCTTAAAACGTTTGTTTGAAATGATAGTTTCCAAGTTTAATATTGCTTAAATTAATCCAATCAGTACCGGGAAAACGTTACCTTCAATCTTATCATGGAGGTCGCGACTTGATCGGCATTAAAAACCATGTGGATTCAGATCAGATGCTGCGTAACGTGGAGTCTGATAAGAATCCAAACTATTTCACAACTGTCGTTAATTGTATTCTATTTAATTATACCAAAAGAGCTTATCAAATACTGCAGTCGACTTTTTTTTACAGTATAAGCGATAACAATGTAATACTGAAGTACAGGAGCCCTCAGCTCATGGTCTACATTATTTGCACAGGACGGATTTACTCTTCATACATGTATGTACTATTTTTGTTAATTAAGAAAAGAACTGATTTTTTCGGCGTTCAAGCGAAATGAACGACAGAAAATTATCGGCAAATACCATGAATCGCTTGAACGCCGAAAACAATCAGTTCATTTCTTATATTTACAATATATTTGCTGTAATTTCTAACATTAAATAAACATTTTGTTAGTACGCATGTATGTTTAATCCATATTAGAGGTAGATAACACGAATAATGTGTACCCTATAAGGAACAGCCATGACCGGTTTACTGAATCTGTGTACATTCGAAAGCAAAAAAAAAAAGTTCCATTGTCAACAACTTGACAGTTTTGCGCGAAAAATGTCGATTTTTGACGTCATTGGAAGTGACGTCATTTTAAAGTAGGATAAATATATCTGGGTTTTTTGTCATAAAGATACGCAGATAGCCGATTATTATGTCAATTGTTTTTCAATTTATCTCATTAATAAAGAAGAATATTAGTCGGGAATCATGTTTTCTACTAGTAGGAAGGCATAGAGAGGCTAAGAACAAATTTTGAAAAACTCCGCCAAATGTTTGCTGCCCCATTTTCCAAAGATTAATTCGATGTAAACTGCATATGCACCGCCTCCCCTTCGAACAAGTCCCGCCCTCTCGAAAAGTGGTGTTTATATGAAATGAACACACTTTTTGTCAATAAAATTAAATGGGGCGATTGTAAATATTGACATGTATACGAGGGGTGTTTCATAATTAATGCAACTCCATTAATAACTTCGAATTAATAATTGTAATATGCATTTGTAATATATCGTTGGAAAGGGCAATTTCTCACCTACACGATGGTATAATGCACTATTAGATCACATTACGGGATAAATCACAATACTTATCTAAATGACCCCTCCTCAAGGGTACTAGAACATAGCACTTTTCAGACTTTACTTATTGGCATAATAACTTTTTTAAAAGTAGAATTTCTATACTTTGTTTTGAAATATATCAGTTTATGTCTGAATTTTAATATAAATAAGACTTCATTACAATTAAGAGGCTCAACTGTTTTAAATCTTTTTAAAGGAAAGAAACTCAATAAGCTAGTTTTGCTTTCGTCTCAATCCTTTACTTTATTGTATGTTTATAATATGCATGTAAAATGTCTGAAATAAAATATGTTTAAACTAACTGTTTTAAATCTCAGTTTTGAAAAAAAAAAATCTCATTTTGCTAATAAAAAATGTTGACATGAATTTTCGAACGCTATGAATTTGTTCTAGATTCGTATATCTATAATTTGTTTTTAAAACACGAACATCTGCTTCAATTACTATAATTATAGCATGGTTTGATATTACAAAATGTGTTCTAGGTTTCAACAAAACCTCTTGAACATAACAGTAGTGTCATTTTTTATGATTTTTTCAGTAAGAGTTAAATATTACCTATATTTTTGTCATTTTATAGAATAATATAATTTTAGATTGTGAAATGTGTGTATAATTGTCTAAATTAATCTGACCGAAAGTTTCATAAATTTATTTCAAATAATAAAACCGTCATGGTAATTACAATATCAAAATTTGTTCGAAATATTACATCAAAAATACACAAAAACGGTCCAGTGACCTAGACTTGGGGTCATTTAGGCTCATGGTGTGACTTGTCTAGTCATGTCATCTTTACTGTGCATTATACCATTGTGTAGGCGAAGAATGACTCTTTTGAATGATGTATAATACATGCATTTGGCATTTAAATAGTTAAAGTTATTGATCTAGTTGCATTCATTATTAAACACCCCTCGTACTCGTCGCTAGAATGGAATGTGTGAAGTATACCCATATACATCACTATATATCAATGCTTTAGAATATTCCCCGGAGCACAGGTCTTTGAAAATATAACAACAACAAGTAACACTTTCTAATAACAATGAATCGATACTGACATACGTTATACATATGACGATAAAGATAATATTCCGAAATAGCAACGTTTTGATAATATGGCTTATGAGAGTTGCTCAGGATATTTTCCAATAAATATCTCATTTCAGCTGGCTTTCTAGGGTATCCTAGAAGATGGCCGATAATTAGCAGCAGACACGCAATGTGGATATCTCAAGATGATCAGGATTTACCAGAGGTCTTATGACTTATGATAAACAATATTCAATAAAAAGACAATTTACATAAAATATACACGGTTCGGTGTTTAGTAGCAAATACAGACCAACGTCATGGGGTTAAATAAAACTTCATAAGTTATAGAACATTTGTTGTCACATGCCATATTTTCTGTTTTTTTTCGCTGGATACAACCAATTTTACATTTCTGTCTTGACTGCAATACCTACTTTAATTGAACATTCTCATTGTTTTTAGAGGAAGCAATTGTACACCAACGTTATTTTTGTCTTTGGAAAGCATTATTTCATGCACGTACTCTTGCCATAGTTTGAGGTCATAAATCTTGTTTTCTATCGTTTAATGACTGATACTACGAAAACAAATTGGCATGTGAGTACATATTGAGATGTTGCAGGGTCAAATGCCATGTTCAGGTCACTTTGACCTTAATACATTTTTCTTATCTTAACTATGGAGAAAGCTTGTCCGTGTCCTATGTCCTATACCAAGTAACTAGGCATAACGCATTCGGTGTGGTCAGTACATCTAGTGATATCGTATAACATTTCTAGGTAACTAGGTTATACAGAGTATGTCCATCAGCACACCAGCTATAGAGTAAGAGTTGATTTTATGAAACATTAAAAAAAATTTGAACCCTAGCGTTACTTGGGTTTAAATTTTTAAGTGTTTTCAAAGAAATTGCTGATGTCAATGTAGCAGCACATTAAACGTTTGATATAAAAATTAAAACCGTGTATTGACATTGAGGATATTGGTTATGTGCGTGTTTGCTTATACGTCTGAGGTGAACTATCTATAGACGTCTCAAACCTTCTCCTGGCGCAAGGCAAGCTTGTTTTGGTGTATCGATTAAGACAACTCCCGTGGGGTACAGACGGTTAGAGACTCTTGTGAATAATTAAAAGGTCAATATTTAAATGATTGTTTAATTTTCTGGTGCATAGTGTGTTCTTACGTTAAAAAACAGATGATAGAATACTATCCCTTCGTTACCAATATTAAGATAAGTTCGCAAAAGATAATTTAATAAAAATACCAAATCGACGGATTAGGACTACAATGTATAGATTAGACTTAGTTTCCAAGGTTTTGGAAATTCTGTCAAATGTCTTACTATCCTGTTAACTATATATAATTTGTAAAATTCACGGGAACGTTTGTTTTGAATTTGTTCTTGCATTTTTTTATATCTCCAAAGGCGTTACCTATTGCGACCGTTTTGATGACGTTTTTATAGGCCTCTATGCGGGTATATGCGGGATCAATAACTCACATATACAAAAAAAAATCATTTGTTAAAGTTTCCAAAGCGTTGTTAATCTGTTCGCTAAACATTATGAAGACGTTCAGTTTGAAAACTATCTCGACATTGTATTTTGACCCTAACATTATTACAGGTTTGGAACGTTGTAAAAGTTTGGATATCATTTTATAGGTATTGAGTGGGTTTGACGACATCAGATTGTGATGTTGTAATAAGTGTGTTTCAAACCAGAAAAAAGGTTAAGTATTGCAACCGTTTAGAATATAATCCAACTCGTTCAATAAAATCAAAACGTATGTTACACTCATTATTTATCCTCCATATATTTGATATATATTAACTTGTGAGTGGAATACCATATAAAACAAGAAAGCACGCCGCTTCTCTGATACAACGATCACTCTAAGTTTAAATTGTTTGCAATACAATCACATTGTCTAATTGTCTCAAGAGTCTGTTCATATCTGAGTATTGGTAATGAGCACACTATATTATATACAGCACAAATGCTTGTATTTTATCAACCCATGATCTTGAAGTTACGATATTGAATTTTTGCTAATTCGAACGGTATTTTGCCCAATTTAGATTCTGATCAAACGCCTCATCATTTTGATACTGATATTGTTGGAAGATGTTCTCAAAGGCATATGCAGTCAGACAAAAGTAATTTATCATTGTTAGCTGTGGTAAACATGGTTTTGTCTGACGGTTTACCGCTTGTTAACCCCTTCACTTCAAGTACGTCATCAATTTTATACAATTGCCGTCTATTTGTATTTCTCAATTTTACATATAATGCATGTTGACTAAAGAAACATTGAAATGGGTGTCGAACGCGGCGTAATCACCTTTGTCTAATTAGATCCAAATAGTTTGAAAAATAACTATTATCTCGGAGTAAGGCAGTGAAGGGATTAAAATGTTTGCTTCAGGCTGATGCAGAGAAAATGTATGGACACTTACATTGTCATACATATTGGAGCTTTTTAAACATACTGTTTAACCAAATTATAGCCAATCGGGACTCCATAGAGTAACGCCTCTGTTATAACCACTAACATGTTTAAAGTATAAGGTGTTACGGCAGGTGTCTGCTCAAAGCAAGATCACTGTAAAACAGAAATTTCCGATTTTACTGTCGTCTTGCTTTAAAGCTGTCACCTGTGTTTCATACAATTAGTTTGAATGGTCTTACTGAATATTATTTTCTGTATTAATTTACAAAAACTATGGATCCTGATATTTAACTCCGTTGTATTGCTTCTAAGTCTAGTTTGAAGTAAAATGGTCAAACACGATAAAAAGCTATCTTTATGGTCACATATAATTGGCATTGTAATATTGTAAAACAGAATGAGAGTCAAAATTGCTCAAGACAAATGCTTAATTAACTACGTTTATTCCGGCTTGCGGCTTAATATAAGCTGATCAAATTGCCTGTATTAAGTACATTTCTGAGAGGCCAAACGTTGTTTTCTTTGTAGTTGTTTACAGGAACTGTTACGTGTCTTTTCTGCCCACACATCTTTGATATAAGTAACTGAGTGTTGTACATCTACAATTAGAGGTAAGTTATAAAATCGATGCCTGGTCTTTTGAAATAGTTTGCCGCTGTTTTCATGTCTATTTAAATGAATCTGAGCCGTTTCATGAAAAAAATGTCAACCTTATACTTACTGAGACCCGTTGTCATCCCAGGCTCAGTATAAGAAATTAGTTAACACTGCCAAAAAGATACCGTATATAATACAGCTATATAAAAGGTTTAGATACACGTCGTTGTCAAATAGTGTAGATGAAGACAAACCGCTGCGGCGTCTGACCTTCATTTACATTTTTAGCAATGCAATAAGGCATTTTCTCTCATATATATGTCTGAGGTGAATAATTTCACAGTATCAACACTTATCCATTGCATAGCAGGCGTGCATTTACCAGCTATAATTAACGCATCTGTCCCTGGGCTTTCAAGTAAACAATTCCAGTTTCAATTTAAGTTTGCTCCTCATCTTAACCATCTAGAATTATTTGCCCCCAATGTGCATACTATTTATGTGATTGAACTGTACATGCGCCCTCTGTTCCTACTACAGACTGTCCGCTTGACATGTGTACTTGATTGCCAACCATATTTAAACGAATAGGCAGAATTGTCCAAATATATCATTTTCTTCATTTCATTGGAATGCGTTTGCGTTTCGTTGGCGCTTGAACGGAAATTACTAACGTATTAAGGATTCAGTTTGACCAATGCAATATATTTCAGCACGCACGGGATATATTGCTACAAAGGTACATAAGTGCAAATTTAAATAAGACTCGCACTGATTTATTCTCATCCATCTTACTGGAAGTCAATTGAACCCTACACTGCATAACCCACATTTTAATGGTTACAATGTCCCCTCATTTCAATGGCCCTCCCTACAACGGCTCCCTCCTTACAACGACACTTGCCGCAGTTCCCTAATCAAAACAATTATTTCTAACATTTTAATGGTACAATGCATCTGCTTAACAATTGTCGGCTGCTGTTTTTTCTCAAAGTACAAGGGGTGTTTCATAATCAATGCAACTAGATCAATAACTTTATTAATATAAGTGAAAAATGCATGTGTGATATATCATTCGAAATAGACATTCTTCGTCTACACAATGGTATAATGCACAATAAGATCACATGACCAGATAAGTCACACCACGAGCAATAGTTGTCCAATTTATTTGACCTGTCACCGTGCATGTCTGAGCTCCGTGCAGGATTCTTGACGCTGACACTGAGACAGTGGCATGTCAAATATATGTGATAAAACTAAGTATGGTAAACACATGTAATCAAAGTAACACACACATATCTTCAAATGGTAAAGATATAAGAGTTTTGAATATCAATTGCTTAACATAATGACTTGAGTACTACTCATAAATATGTCTGCTCATCATCACATGTCTGATGAGCTTTATGATAGTGTCCTAGACGAAGTTACAGGTGTAACCACGG
The DNA here is from genome assembly GCA_922989275.2 of Gari tellinella. NCBI lineage: Eukaryota > Metazoa > Mollusca > Bivalvia > Cardiida > Psammobiidae > Gari > Gari tellinella. Next base: position 39,531,238 of record OV277871.1, read on the forward strand.
TCCGATTTGGTCAATGGTACACACCAGATATTTGTATCACTGTAATGGACAATGATTTGAGGTTTCCTGTGATCATCATCTATTACATTAATATTGATTCATTAAGGAAATAACAAGAAATTGTATCAAACATTAGGTTAAGCCACTGCTAAACAAGCGTTTGCCATACATCCTAATTGGAGCATGTTTGTCTGTTTTATGTAGCTATATAGTGGAATCTGATATACTAAAACATGCCAATGAAGCATTGAAAAATATGCCGTAAATACCGACCGACCAGACCTCATTGGCAAACGTTCAATAGGGTCAATGTCAAAGGTCAAGGTCACCAATCTTGGCCCATGACTGCTATGGAAACTTCCAGAAAGGACCAGAACCAAATATGATACAGAACACTTATTTGAATCTTGAAAGCAGTTGCATAATTTGAGGTCAGATAGAATTGTATTCATTCCATACAGTATGAATCCCTTGGGCTCGCGGTTTGCACTCCGGGGTCATAACATTCAAGGGAAATAACTCAATCACATGATCGTGAAAGATATATTTTGATATGTGCAATTGAAGAACAGTACTGTCGGTGATATGTAGTATTCAATAAATGCCAATATTGTACTTGTAAACAACATGACATTGTTTTAAAATGGCAAGAAATACATTTTATTAACCTTTAGAAGTCTGGGGTCCGGCTGGATCCCAGACTTGTTTTGAAAATAAAATATACGTGAATTGACCTATTTAGTACATATTTCACACAAGTGTCAAAAACAGTCATGGTCAATGTCTAAAAATGTCATAAGCGTCATTAGGCTAAATATTTTTTTCTAGCAAAAATAAAGCTGTTGGGGTCCAATGGACCCCAAAGGTCCGGATGAGGGTTAAACAATGTAAACCCTTATTTTACATTAATACGTATCGTTTGCTTTAAAATCGCTGCCTCCAAACAATTCAATTAAGGATACACAACAGCAATAAGCGACATTTTCAAAGTACCGTACTTTTAGACCTTTGACAATGATGTTAGAGGTTCGAGTCTTTTATATCACCTCAACTTTTCGAAAAGTCAAACTATTGTCGTCACCCCTGTCGCCTGCATCGATTCTGTTGGTTCTAAGGTTCTTTGTAAGAAAACAAGTCTCAATAACTATCTGAGGTAACCTTTTCAAATATATAAACTACATATCAAGTTTACAAAACAAACTAAATGACGGACGTACGATTACGGACGACTGATACAAGGCGATCAGAATACCTGACTTTGACACTTCGTGACATATTAGCTAAACAACCTTTAATTCTATTTGAAGTTTCAGGGGTGAATGAGTAAAATATTTCCCACGTAACTTCACGTGTTTGGTTTCTTTGTAACATAAATAAGGATAATGGATATTTAGCTACTTTTAGCAATAGGGAACCAGTTACATTAAGAGAACAAAGTCTAGTAAGACAATACGATACGAAACATCTGAGAAATATGGCACACATACCACACTGGGAGGCTTATCAGTTTACGATGGTATCTAAGCAGTACTTTTCGTCCTTTGCTACTTTTAAAGAATACTACTTGAACCCATTAAACCATTTTTACGGCTTAACTCGTTGACATAGAATAGTGGCAGCACCGCTTTTGCAATACGTTTTGTTCTCTTAAAACCCCTTAACTATAGATACTTAACCCACTCAATCATTTCCACGTCATTACCCGTACTTTATAAACACGGCATCTGTTAGGGGAATACTTATCTTTTTTCAAACAGTTTAGACCAATATCTGAGGGTTCCTAAAATTATTAAGGAATGGAAAAATCCTTTGAATGTTCAGGGATGAATCGATTCATTAGCATTTGCAAACCATTAATATTAGAGTGGAATATATTACGTGCGTCTATAAAATATGTATTGTTGTAGATGCTGGAAAACAGTATCGATTCCATAAAATGCCTTCCAATATTGTTTGTATGATCCCAAAGTTAGCCTAAGGCTCATGACATGATTGAAATATGTTTGTGTTCATCCGTAAGTCAGGGTCCCCATTATCGGAAACATGGCTAAAGTTAAAGTCACCGGAAATCTAACGTTGACCTTTGACACAATTTATAGAATAAGCTTGTTGTCAAGAGCACATTTCTCCACGAAATGAGGAAATTAGAGCGCATTTTGAGATAGCCTAGTGCGATATATCATATTAGGCAACGGTTACCCTGAACTTGACCTCATTTATATAACAAAAAATGGTTGGATGTTGGCACCGTTGTCACCCCAAGCTCTGTATCTGACTTTGGTCTACACTGCCAATGTATATAATATAACTACATAAACTATTTAAGATGCATGTTGGTGTCAAACATTGTTGATCAAGACCAGCCGCCGCGTTTTTGACGCGGCGGCTGGTCTTGATCTACACTGTTTGCGATGCCATATGGCAGGTTTGCTCCTCATGGCACGGCTCATATGCTTTCTTTACCGCGTCAGCTAGGTATACACCGTTAGATCAGGGTAGTTGTATTATTATATATGGTAGCCGTGTCCTTGCCATAGACCTTAGATCTCAGTTAAAGGTTTGGAGCATGCTTACACTTAGTCAGATCGGCTAAATGTTCAAAATTGTGTATCCAAGCACGACTTGGGAAGGTGGAATGTCTCGTACCTTTTTCAATTATAGAATAATTTTGTCCGAAACATATTTCGTAAATCACAAATATCAATAATGCTATATTGGTCTTGTGTTAATGACAGTTGGTCACTACATCAGCTGTTGAGCAGGAGTTTTACTTGTAAACGCTATCCGCTCCCCTTAAACTGAAGCATAACCAATTCCAAGAGTGTCTACTACCATTGCACGTTCTTATCGGAAATTTCCTTCGAATAAGAAATGAGAAAAATGAGTATAGATAATACGCCTGATGCAATATCTGTATTGTAGAGAGCTATGCCATCTTTTCAAATGTATACTTAGTTCAACTTCTCTATTACGATCACTTAATTGTGTAAGTTATTGTGATTCAAACGCAGGTGAATGTTCAAACAAGCAAGGTAAATGTACAATGGAAAGCTACTTTGGAAGCTTTGCGTTTACGTTCACATTGCTTTCGGCTGTCACCTGTCTGTTACAGTGGAGAATCTGTTATTCTTTCCCGTTTAAACGCAAACGTACGCAAACGCAAAGCACTAAAACGTAGAAAAGAACAACTTTTGGACAATTCTGATAGTTCATGTTTATCATGGTGGCAAACAGTTTGGAGCCTGATCAGACGCCGGGTCACCCGGCGTCTGATCTGGCTCCAAACTGTTTGCACTGGAAATAATAGTTTTAGCGTAAACGCGTTTATTGGGAAAGAATAACAGATTCTCCACTGTATGCGATTAACGAGTCTTCTTTTTCGGTCGTAATATAGAGACCTTGTTGTATATTATCAGCTGCTAAAGTGTCGGTTTGGTCTGGAATGAATAATATCGCAGATGACAAGAATCTAAATTACCCTCTGCGTATTGTTTGACGCACGATGTATTCAAATAAAACAACACAAGTTATATTTAGCATCTGACAATACGTCTGATTTATAAGGTATTATAGTTCGCAAATAGAACTTGAATACCGTAAAAATATAAAAATTGGGACTCGCTTTATATATGTTGTAGTTGTCCTAAATTTATTCTGAATTGTTTAATTGATTGTTTTTATCACCCATTCATTTATACTTCAAAAAGGTGTAAATTGAATGACAAACAATGTGTACGCTGATCAGACTGTCCAAAGGGATCAGTCAGACCCAGAGTCTACTCTGTTTGCCCAAGCCTGTCTGTCCCGATACTTAGGGTCATCACGGTACATTTTACTCAATACGCATATACAACGGGTTTGGTTGTACACGTAGTTTCAATTTATATTATTGTATTGTGTTTTCGTCCCGATTAATATAAGCGGTTAATTTCTACCGACATGTTTGTATGCTGTACTCTGTGTTTAATCCTTCAAATTCAATTTATTCATGTATAAATGGTATCTATGTATTTTGTTTTCATGTAATTCCTTGAAGCCGTCGTTTTCACCTTTAGGCGCAGAATTCGTTTGGAGAGCTTTATCCGATCAACGCTTGATTATCGTCTGCTTCAGTATTGCTATCTGCAATAACGTTTCAACGTTAGACTTAAGGTCATTGGACTTCATAAATATCGATAGGAGTGGCAAACTCATTTTTATTTCCGTTTAAAAAGAATTGAAAACTTTTGATTTTTTCGCAAACTATAGATTGTGAAGTTGAAGACAATTCACGTTAAGCGAGTTCGAGAGTGTTAATGAGGTGAAAGGGTAAACGACTGCAGATTTCGGCAACTTTATTTCCCTCCCTACCACGCATCTCAATATCTAATCTAATAACACCAGACAAATACTTTCGATAATACATTCAATATAGTTTCCGATTCAGACATGTCTGACAGGAAGACATATGGATTACTTTTATTTCAACCAAAGGTCACTCTAAGTAGTACAGATGTTTGCATGTAAAGAAACGAAATCCAGTGGAACCCCTCTAAACCGGACATGTGTGGGGACAACAAAAACGTCCGGTTAAGAGGGGTCTCCGGTTTAGAGGGGTTTTAACCCATTACCAATTAGCTTGTTTCTAGTATGGAAGATAACTGAGTACTTAAATCAGGTTTAAAGTAAAGCAGAATGCGCCTTAAGGCGCATTCTGCTTTACTTTCAACCTGTTTTAAGCTATTATCTGCTAGAATGTATAAACTATTTTATTCGGTGTAGGAATAAATCAAAGACGTAAAAAGGTGTATTTATGGTGTAATGGGTAAAAATGAAGAAGGGTTGGAGAAACGGGACCAAACCTTTTGTCCGGTTTAGAGAGAATTCCGGTTTTAAGAGATTCCGGTTTAGAGGGGTTTCACTGTACATGCCGTGTATATTCCGTTTCCTATTTGAGTCAATCGACACTTGTTTCAAGGTCTGCACTTTGTACAACTGACTAGCATTACATTTGATTTTCGTTTCGTTTAACCCTCATCCGGACCTTTTGGGTCCATTGGACCCCAACTGCTTTATTTTTGCTAGAAAAAAGTATGCAGCCTTATGTCGCTTATGACGCTTTTAGACATTGTTCATATGGCTGCTTTAAGTGAAATACGTACTAAATAGAACAATTCGCAAAGATTTTATTTTCAAAACACGGCTGGGGTCCAGCCAGACCCCAGAATTCTAAAGGTTAGTAAAATGTATTGCAGGCCATTTTAAAACCGTTCCTTGTTGTTTACAACTACAATAATGTCATTCATTGAATACTAGATAACCCCGATAATAATGTTCCTCAATTGCACATATAAATATATCTTTCACGATCTTGTGTTTGAGTTATTTCCCTTGGATGTTATAACCCCGGAGCGCAAACCGCTAGTCTAAGGGATTCACACTGTATGGAACGAATACAATTCTATCTGACCTCAAATTATGCAAAATGATTTCAATATTCAAATAAGTGTACTGTATTAGTTTTGGTTCTGGTCCTTTCTGGAAGTTTCTATAGCAGTTATGGGCCAAGATTGGTGACCTTGACCTTTGACCTTGATCCTATTGAACGTTGGCCAATGAGGTCTTGTCGGTCGGTATTAAGGCGTCTGTTTCAATGCTTCTTTGCCATTTTTTTCATTATAACATATTCAACTATATAGCTACAGGGGAAGAAAGACATACAACAGACAAACATGTTCCAATTAGGATGTTATGCAAACGCTTGTTCAGCAGTGGCTTAACCTAATGTTTGATACAATTTCTTGCTATTTCATTCATGAATCAAAATTATTGTAAAAGATGATGATCGCAGGAAACCCCAAATTATAGTTCATTACAGTGATACAAAAATCTGGTGTAGACCATTGACCCAAACGAACCGTGGTTACACCTGTAACTGCGTCTAGGACACTATCATGCAGCTCATCAAATATGTGATGATGTGAAGTAGACATAGTTAAGAGAACGTACTCAAGACAATGTGTTAAGCAATTGATTTTTAAAACTATTATCTTTACCATTTTAAGTTATGTCTGGTTACTTTCATAAAACCCTTTGAACCCTAGTCCCGCATATAGGCGTCCTTTTCAAACAGTGTACATGTTAATAGTACACTTGTCCTATGCAAACAGTGAAGACCCAGATCAGAGGGCTCCAAAAGGAGCCCTCTGATCAGGGTCTTCACTGTTTGTCATAATGCCAAACATTGACAAAAACAACCCTTAAAAGTCAGAAATAGACTTGACTAAATTGGAAACTGGAATTGTTTATTTAAAGTTTCAGGGAGGAAAGAGTTAAATGTGTTAACCATACTTAGTTTTATCACATATATTTAACACACAACTGTCTCAGTGTCAGCGTCATGAATCCTGCAAGGAGCTAAGACATGCACGTTGACAGGCCAAATAAGTTGGACAGCTATTGCCATAAAATAATTGGAAGCAGAAATAAAGTTTAACACATTGACGATATTGATCCACAAATAAGGTTTTTAAATCATTCGTGGTTAAAAGTTGTATAGTAACACATGTTAATATGCATAAATATTATTTGGGGTCCACTGGACCCCAACCATATTATTGTCATTTTCTTCAAAATATTTACATAGTTCTGTAAAGGATACACCATTTATGTAACAAAAGGTATATCTAGTCATAAATATGTCCACATTATCCCATCTGTACATTTTCTGCAAAAGTTATTAGATAAAATTCGATTCTACAGCACAAAACTTAGTGTTTGTGTTACTATGGTCACTGGTTGCCATGGTAACAGTGAGAGGAACGTTTCGGTTTTATCACTACTATACAGCATAAACACACCAATTTATAATGCAGCATCAGTTATGTCACAAATGTCCATCTTGACTTAGAAAAATAACAAATTGCACAACGGGGTCCAATGGACCCAAAACGTCTGAAATCGGAAGTTTTTGCAATGTCTGGATGAGGGTTAAAAGAACATGAAGAACGTACTTCTCACTGTAAACTTAACACATTTAAACCCAGCGACGAGTATACTCGTTATTAACAAACAATGTACCTGTGAAGAGAACATAAATTAGTCATATGTAGATATTGAAGATCATGAGAGCTTTCAAGAGAGCTTTCGAGATCTGCACTGTTTGTTATGCGCAATGTGACGTTAAGATGAGCCAAAATAGTCAAAATCTGACGTGAATTAATTGTATATTGAATTTGTTTTTTACAGTCTCGAAGATGGATAAGTGAAATAAATTCTCAAAACTCCGAATACTGCCGGACTTGAAGAACTTCTGGGTTATAAATGGTTTTCCAGTTTTATTTGTTTTACTAGTATCCGAAATAAGAGAAAAATGACTGCTTACAGTCTAACGCTTGACGAAAGAGAAACATAAATCTTTCAGTTATAATTAACGTATATTATGAGGTAACTTAACATTGTTGAGTATAATTCTGAATTATATTTTACGATCTTGGATACAACAGTCATACTCCTTATTTGGACGAGGCGAATGTCGAATTCAAATACGGGTTATGACTACTGAGTACGAGTCCAATTGAATTCAGTATTTTACTCAACACTGTTAATGTACCTATTTGGTTCACACTATAAACATGTTGCCTGGTTAATGTTGTTCCCCATGTTTACAATTAATGTTAGGTCTAGATCTATAACAATCTTGTAGAGCTGGTAGGTGTAATATCCTCATTTGTCTGTTTTCGCCCGGTAAAATTGTCTTTACTCACTGATGGAATATTTTCATATCAAATGCTTTTATTTCCTTTTAAGTATTTCTACATCATGGAACAACAACACGAATACTAAATAAAACTATTTAACCCATTACCCAATAGAAGCGACTTTTAGGGTATTTAATTTATTCCTCCGCTGAAGAAAATAGTTCCAGTTTATACCCTCATGAACAATTACCATTACAAATATTTTATATAGCCTAGCAGAGTTTAGCTTAAAGCAGGCTGAAAGTAAATCAGAATGTGCCTTAAGGCACATTCTGCTTTACTTTCAACCTGCTTTAAGTGGTCACCTGTCTTCAAAACTAGAAACAGGCTATGGGGGTAAAGGGTTAAAGTGCTCTTTTCTCTATACGTGAAGGCGTTAAGATCATGACGTCATATGGTAAAATCGTGATGACGTCAACGTTTGAATGAAAAAGGCAAAAATATTGTAAGCGACGATAAATAAAACGTTACCCTCCTTGAGTATACATGTACGGCTGAACGCTTGAAATGAAATTCAATTGACAACAATTTGAGGTTTTAAAATGCTAAATGTCCTTATTTAACAACATTTTACTCGACAAAATGCGCTCTGGCATATCTGGAGCTAATCTCAAGAGAAGTAACTCTTAGAAAACTGTCAAAAGAGTTGTCCAATACAATACGAAACAAATATGTATTTCAGGGAGTCTAGTCCCAATATGAAACAAATATGGCTTGTTTAGGACTGCACGTTCACAATTCAGTACAATTCTCGTTTATCTTGTATTGTCACGTGATAGAAAGAGGAGCTTCCAATTGGTTGAAACTATATAGCTGTGAAATAAAACCAATAGGCTCCGGTATAAAGAAGTACGGGGTATATATTTAGTGACTTGTCTGCTTATGTTTTTTATTGTTCTCGAAATATTAAACACGTTCAACTCTAGCGATGGGTATGTTCGTCACTTACAAATAGTAACATGTAAGGATCACACATGTCCTCAGCATACTATATAGACGCAGGTCAGACCGCTCCTAAGGGAGCCATTCGATCAGTGTCTGTATTGTTTTTTATTTTGCAATACATTGCAATATATTTCAGAAAACAACACTAATAAGCTATACACAAACTAATTACTATTGGAGACCGGAACGGTTTGAAAGTTTCATGGGTTAATGAACTAACCCATTTTGTGCTTGGCGTCAAATAACTTGGACATATGTAAACAGTGTAGATTCAAATGAGACACCGCATTATGCGGCGTCAGATCTGAGTCTAAACTGTTTGCTAACAGTAATTTCGAACATAAATAAAATGAGAATATAAAATTAGAACAGACAACTCTTTAACATAAATATACTCATCCAATAAATAAACATGACAGAATCAGTTCTGCAAAAGTGGGTTAATACAATTATATAACTGTCGTTTGAAAAGTATTGGTACCAGTGGTGTCGTTAGTTCACACAATAAAAACGTTCTTTTAGCAATAATTTTCGGAGATTTCTTTGTTTGATAAAAATATTAGATTTGATTGAATTGCTTAAGTTACAACTTTTCCAAACTTAATATAATTTACCAGATTAGACAAATGTTTATATTCCATAAACACAATAAATGGTCGTAAACCCTTTGTTGTTACATAATTTTGTTAAAATATCACAGCCCTATGATAATTGGTGAACAAGCTGAAACGAAAATTGAGGAGAAGTGTAATGTTGGTTAAAAACTATTTTGAATCAAATATTTACTCGTATTTCACAAATATACAACAATTTTTAAGATTGAAACAAAAGCAAATTAGCGTATTGTGTTTCTTTTCTTGAACAAAGTGCAGATTTCACTGGCACATACCTCATTGATGTTCGTTTTAAAGAACTAAATACACTATCAATACAGTATAATGTAGTGAAATGCAAGTTGTAAAAAATAAGTACATGATTGTTTTATGTTGTGCTTTTTGTTTTAAACCTGACAGGCAAACAATCTGATTAAAACTTTGGTTTAAAGCTGTTTGAAATAAATACCATTGTATTATGACACACACGTTAAAGGGGGAGAAGAACGTCAACCCCTATCTAATATTAATGTGATAAGAAATGAATTCAAACCCACTATATTTCACATCTATCTTACTCGGTATATAAACTGTTTGTATGGGACAAGTGTACTCTACGCTACGATTATGTATTTTACTGCCTCTTAATGTCAGATGTATACAGATATATAATATGTTATTGGGTTAATATTGTGACCTTCACCATGTTGTGAACGCATTAATGATAATTGTTACAAACAGGTTTGATAAAGACGAGACGCCGAGTTAATCGGCGTCTCATCTTTATCCAAACTGTTTGACACACTGATTGTATTATTTGATAGACAATGCATTTCAATTAACTTTGATATATGTTGTAGACGATACAATTTTGCAGGAAACAACTACATTGTTAAAGATATTAATTGAGACTCCAAGTATTTAAACACGTCCGTCTACGACAATATACAAACTGTCCCTGTATTTTATGATACAGTGGAGAATGTGTTATTCTTTCCCAATAAACGCGTTTACGCTAAAACTATTATTTGCAGTGCAAACAGTTTGGAGCCAGATCAGACGCCGGGTAACCCGGCGTCTCATCAGGCTCCAAACTGTTTGCCACCAAGATAAACATGAATTATCAGAATTGTCCAAAAGTTGTTTTTTTCTACGTTTTAGTGCTTTGCGTTTGCGTACGTTTGCGTTTAAACGGGAAAGAATAACAGATTATCCACTGTAGTCCTGAAGATAAAAGCTGATATACATGTTTATACAATCAAGTTCATCTATAATGGAATTGGATAAAACGAAAAGTAGGACATATCATAAAACTAAGATATGGTTCAACAAATTTTGCTATATCATGTTCATAAAATTAGATACGTTCTGCCCGTGATAATTTAAAACTTTTAGATACTGTTCATAACTGTAACACAAGTTCAAGTAAAATTGCAAGTCTAAGTGGAGATTATTCTAATTTCACTCTTTTGATATTGAGCGGTTTGCAAAGCCCAAGGTACGTGGTTTTGGTAAAATACCATTTGCTTGTCACGTTATTGAGTCTTGGGATAGTCTCTCTCAGTATTTAAGAGACACAGATGACAATTTGAGGTTTAAACCGTCCACAAAGAAACAAGCAATCAAACATAGTATCCATCTTTATTCAATTTAATTAAAAACGATATACATGTAGAATGATCAAACAGTGACGAAAAGAAACATTGAAACTAAAAAGGGAGTTCATCGTCGTCGAAATTAACTTCTTCACTTTCTAAACTCAAGTGCAATAGTTATTTGCAAAGAGTTTAGATCCTGGTCAGAGGCCGCGTAAAGCGTTTGATCAGGATCCGAACAGTTTGATATTATTGAATTGAAATATCTTGAATTTTAGTTCGAGAAAAGAAAGTACATGACAATTGTTTAAATCACATGACGACAGGGTATATTTAGATAAACATTTTGTTAGCGTTCCTGCTATGACTCCATGCTACTATATACGATTTATATAGACGTATGCAAGTAAAGTTGTACTATAGTTGTTGCTTCTTTTAGCAGTACGTAAATAGAAGCATTAGTGTGGTGAGATAAGAACAGTTAGAAACGCCATTTGTTATAGATAATACGCCAGTGCTGATTTGCCTATCCTTGAAAGTCTAAGAAAAGCTCTAGTTACTCTCAATAGGGAAGTAAACTACCGTTACCTCATACGGTGATATACTTATATGGTAGATGCAGATCGTGTTGATGCATACTGATTGCCGAGTAAACAGTTGTTCAATTTGGTTCCAAACAGTTTTGTATACAGTATGATATGGCTTATCTGACACCTGGTTAAGCTAGAAACCTGTTTTATCTTAAACAATGGTATGCTTCACTTAAGCGAATATAGAATATTGAAGTACGGCTGTATACCTTAAACCTGCTTCGACCGACGAACTGCTTTTTCCGACATCATCAGTTGGAACCGAAGGATGTCAAATAAGGCAGGTTATACCGTATAATATGTATTACAGTGGAGACAACGTTATTTTTTCCCAATAAACGCGTTTACGCTAAAACTTTTATTTGCAGTGCAAACAGTTTGGAGCCAGATCAGACGCCGGGTAACCCGGCGTCTGATCAGGCTCCAAACTGTTTGCCACCATGATAAACATGAAATATCAGAATTGTCCAAAAGTTGTTCTTTTCTACGTTTTAGCGCTTTGCGTTTGCGTACGTTTGCGTTTAAACGGGAAAGAATAACAGATTCTCCACTGTATTAATGGTTGGTTAAACTACATTAAGGGAAATAATTTAAGCCTAATGCATTACCGAAATCACTAGAAAAGATTAGTATTCTAAGAACAGACTACATATACGCTAAAGTCGCTTTAAGAATTATAATGCACAAAGTCTTTATATTCTGAAAAACGAATTGTTTTGATCATAATGGTATAGTGTTCGTCCTTGAGCCCACCTCTAAAATACTGTGTAATATATCTAAGTGCAACAAGTTACGGATGATACGAAAACGAATAACGTACATGTATGTATTCTTAACTCATTCAATCCCTGTGACGGGCTTATGCGTCCTTCAAAAAAGTGCTAAGGTACCTGTGACATATTCCTTTGTTCGATTAGTTTAAAACCAGATCAAATTGCTGCTAAAGGAGCCCTACGATCAGGCGGTGCACTGTTTGACATTTGAAATATATACTGTCTGAAATACCAGTAAAGAGACTAAATATACTATGCCAAACTTCCAACGCAACACCCAGGATAGTCCCATTACTTCCAATGTTAAACATGTCTTAAGTTAGTCTGGTCAATTCTGTAATGTGTGAATATCCTGAATAGATTTCTTCTGCAATTCATAGAGTGATCAATGGACAACACTCGTGGTAAACAAAAACAAACTGAATTGGCGTTCGTCCCAAAAATATGGAATTTTGTGAAAACAAGTTTTCAGAAATCTCATTTCAATGCATTTTCAATGGGGAATGTTAACCAGAAATTAGCGATACGTTTGGATAGATGGTTATTATTCGTCAGAAGTGTTAATGAAAATTCTTTGGCATATTAACAACTTTGAGGACAGTACATCAATTTAAAACAAACAAAAAGTTTGTGTCAACTTTTCCCTCGATTTAAAACACCCGCCGTGATATGAAAATAGAAGGGATCTCGGAGGTGTTGTGTTTGCAGTTTGGCCTAGTATATATAGGTATTCTTTTGTGTGTAGTGCTCCCTCTCTACAACAACAGACATCCCATTGGAGTCAAATATTGGGTGTGTTGTTCAGAGGAAGTTGTTATAGGGAGGAAAATTGGCTTACATTTGCAAACAGATTAAACTAGATCAGACACCGCCTAACGCGGCGTTTTATCTTAATGTAAGATGTTTGTCGCTCGTAATTATGTTTCCTTCTGTCAAAATGTCAATTATATGGCAATTTTAAGGAGACGATATTGCAGCCGATGAAATGTTGAACGTTATTGTCTTGTTTGCGGCAAGCGTTGGAAGAATGTTATCGTTGTTCAGAGGGCCATTGCAGGGAAGGAACAATATATCAAATTTGAAAAAGACAGAAAACTCGACATAATACTTTTACAGTAACGCTACAATTGTTGGCATTATGTTTTTACAAAACAGTAATCGATGTTATCTCCTTACTAATCACTTTATGTTTGTATTTAAATGTCAACGTTACCAGTTGAAATGTCTGGGGATTTGCTAAGGCCCCAGGTTAGGAATTAAGAAACAATCACAGTTTTGTAAAATGACAAGTTTCACACTGACGGAAACAAATTCAGCTGTTACTAATAACCCGAAGCTGATAATATTACTGATAGAGCCTACTGGTTTGTCAGGACTGCAATAGAGAGGATCGTTCAAGATGGAATTACAACATCAGAATTTGTGTTTTAACTTATACATCTTAACTTATAATTATTCATTAATCTTTAACGGTTTTGATTAGCTACAAGTTGATAATGTATAACTAACGTCCTAAAGTATAATGATAATTGAATTGCCTACATCTGAAAAAAAAAGCTTAGTCGTTACTCATAATAAGGTTTAACGTAAAGTCTAACTAACTATTGTCTAGTTCGATTCTACCATATTCACTGTCATCTAGTGTAATTATTCTGTGACAATTTCAGTTTAACTCTTTCACTCCTGAATTTTTATGGGGATAATTCTTGTTTCCAATGAAACTGAGTCAATTTATGACATTTTAGATATTCTGCACCTTATTAAAACGTGTCTGACAGTGCAACTGCTGATCCGAGGACTCCTTTTATACTGGACAAATGGTATTTTTATATGTACACTCTTTGTAAAGGATCACTCTCGTCGCTTATGTTCAATGTTTTAACTCTTTTATGATAAACTTAATCATGAGGTTTTCACCCCCTTCACCTTCATAATGTTGTCTGCTTCAATATTGTTTTCTGCAATATCGTTAAAAAGTTAGATGTAAGGCAGTAAAACTGACGTAATTTCAAAAACAAGTGGCCAACAGTTTTGATCCTTGTGTGCAATTGCACTTAATGACGTCTTTGAAAGTGAAAGGGTTAACATTCCTTGGTCACAGAGTTAGTTAGGATTTACAGTTGTCCTAATTTTACTTTAATTAAGTTATGGACTTGTTCATACATACATAACATATATAACATTGGTTTGTTTTCAATCAATTAGGTTATTGGTAGAGCCAATATGGTTCACCAACTCCAAAACTGACCGACAAACTATTACAGTAAAACCTCTCTATTACGACCATTTAAACGATGACTATTTGATTGTACATAAAAAGGTGACAATTTAAAGCATGGTGACAGTGAAACAGAAAGCTCCTGGAGGAGCTTTCTGTTTCACTGTCACCTTGCTTTAAACAGTCACCTGCCCTAAACACCAAATAATTACAAAAAAAATTAGTGGCCGTAATAGAGAGGTTTTACTGTAATAGGTTATTCGTTGGCCATGTATACCTTTCAATTATATTTAGCCTTAGGATAAACATTATTAAATCGTTTAATCTATGCTTTTCGGTGGATTACCGGAAAAAAGCAGTGGATTATCACTTGGTAATGCACTGCAGTGGATTATCACCAATCGCCGTTTTCCCCGTAGGGCTCCCCCAAAATCGTAGTCAATCGTGTCTTATCGTTAAATTCCGGCAGTCCGATTTGTCGCGAACCACTCAACGGAAGAACACGAATCCAAAATCGGGAGCAACGACGTAATTTGGATGACGTCAAATCAATAAATAAGTGAACTCATGGGAAACTGTTTCGTTAATGTGTTCGATGTAAACTTGGGGCTCAACACGGGGTAAATAATGTATTTTCGTTTTTACAATAATTTATTGTCGAACAATATCGTTTAAAAAGTGGCTTAAAAGCATAAATAAATAGAATAATTGTATTTTTTCAGTATAAGATCGAATTTAATCCATTTCGTGAACATCAGACTGTTATATTTTCACTCGTGGCTTTGCCACGAGTGAAAATATAACGAAAGCCACGAGTGAAAATATAACGTCTGATCTTCACTCAATGGATTAAATTTCTATCTTATACTGAAAAAAACAATTATCCTCTATGTATTGACATAGCTTGCTCCCATATGTATCTCTATTGAAATAAAGAAAAATACGCACTTGGTTAAACAATAACTAATATAGTGACATATTATAAAACTATTTTCATTATGACCACTTAACCCTTCCATGCTCAGGAACTTTTCGGGAGATGTTTACACCTTCGCCGCTTTATTGTCGTCTGCTTCAATATTGTTGTATTCAGTATTGTTTCAAAATTAAATATAAGGCAGGTTGACTGGATAAATGGCAAAGCGAGAATCACACAGTTTGGATCCTGATCATGCGCCGCGTTAAGCGGCGTCTGATCAGGATCTAAACTGTTTGCAAACGCGCTTTTAAGCGTCATTGAGAGTGAAAGGGTTTAAAATAAGGCTAGTAGATTGTTAAAAAGACCGTTGACAGCTTAAAGCAAAATACATGTAACTGTAAAACAGAAAATTCCGAAGTGAGTTTTCTGTTTTACTGTCACTTTGCATCTAACAGTCACATGTCTTAAAACCTAACGGTTTAACATATCATAGTGGTCGTAATAGAGAGATTTTTCTACATTTACTTCAAGCACGAATGATATTTATAAGTTGGCAATCTTGTTCCGTCTAGATGGCACGCGCGGTGTACGGTAGTTTCTTATTGATTAGAAAAAAGCAATATCAGAGATGTTATGGAAATAAGCTGACCTATACACAAGCGTTTAGCTAAGGATTTATAAAACAAGGAAAATTGGCAAATTTCTGATTATATCAAAAATTGTCGCATTCAGACGTTAGTTGAATGTTGATTGCTTAATGTCATCTAGGCCGTAGGACAATTGTGTTTGAAAAGACCGAAGCCACAATATATCTTAGGCTATCCATATTAAAGATATACCACACAACTTGATAGATCGGATATTAGTGCATGTTTGCTGTCAACGGCCTAAGCGCTGATCTGTACCGACGTAACTCGTTCACTTCATTAACCTGAAGGCACTGACATCTACAAATCCTTTTGGATCAAGACTGTCTCGCTGCTGTCTGATCAGAACCGAACTGTGTTGGAGTCAAAAGTTATTCAGTCATACTGCATTATTCTTTTAACTTTGAAACGATATTGCAGACAACAAAATTGAAACAGACGCCAATGAAACGGTGAAGGGGTAAAAATATCACGTACAAGTTGGTTATGAAAGAGTCAAAGCAAACATTACCTTGGCGGTAAAGCTTTCAATTTATTCACCTTTAAAACTTCAATTTTCAGTTATCAATAAAATCGTGTTTATTTAAGATATCACCGGGTATTTTTTATTTACAAAACAAAACAAATATTGCAAAATGAGAAACTGCTGGTCCTAACCAGAGGGCTTTCTCCGATCTGGTTTCACACTGTTTGTATTTTACTAAAGTTGTGTAGTTTGTAAAGGGATCAACGTGTTACATACTTAAACAAGAAACATATTATGTTCCCTCCCCACAATAGAGCTCCGAACAACTATTCCCTCCTTACAAGAACGTTTTTGCCGCTTGTTCTCCAAACAAGTCAATTATGTTCAACCTTTTCACGTCTGCAATAGCGTCTGCTTAAAATTGTCTTCTTCTATTTTTCTTAAAGATACGTATTGAATATGTTGACAGAAGAAACGAGCGACGATTAGTTTGAACCAAGATCAGACATTTACGCCAAATGTTAGCCAATATCTCTTTTTATAGCAACTACTTCAAACAACATACACTATACAGTGTTCCCTCTCTAGAACGACATCCAACGGGAGACACAAATTGTGTGCGTTGATCGGAGGGAGTCGTTATAGGGAGGACATTTTGCAAACAGCTTGAATCCAGATCAGACGCCGCGTAACGCGGCGTCTGATCTGGATTCAAGCTGTTTGTCACTCGTCATTAAGTTTTTTCCGTCACAATATCCATTTAGTAACTTTTAGAAAAAACAGCAGACGACAATTTTAAGCAGACTACATTGCAGCCAGTAATATTTTAGGCATAATTGTCGTGTTTACGGAACAGTTACCAGGGTCGTTGTAAGGAGGGAGTCGTTGTTGGGAGGACCGTTGTAGAGAGGTTTTACTATATTTGTCTCCCATTGGAAGTCGTTGTAGAGAGGGAGCACTGTAATTAGTAGCGCTACATGACACCTTAAATATATGAACTGTTATACAGTGTCAGGCGATATGCATTGTTTTTCTACTATAACTCCAAACTTTGTGCAATTGACATAATATATTTGACCATAAATGCGTCTGTTTTGGTACAGTATTTTATTTTAGGACAACACTTTTGATCAGCTCAAAATAATTGCGCCAGGATAGATTAAATACTTATCTGTAATAGTTTTGTGTACTTACCCATTGTTTCTCCTTGCCATGACAGTTTCGTTGATCCATTTAAAGATCTATCTCAAACTGTAACCAGTGTCCGAAACGGACGTCACGGGGCGCATTTACTACTAGATTGGTTCCCAGTAGTAAACAATGATCTGTAAATAGGACTCTTTTGGTTGTCTCCTCGGTTAAAAATGATATCACACGTCAGAACACTGTATTGACTTGAATGGAATGAACATCACAAAGTGACATAGAGAATAACACTTTCCTTCGGAAAGTGTGGGAGTCTCTAGGAATAGCAGGAGGGACACATACAGTAAACAGAGACGGGGGATGTATGAGTACAATGTACAGGAAACAGAGACGGGGGATGTATGAGTATTCTGAAAATGTTTGCCATTTAACAACATATTCTTAAAAACAACCATTCATATGTTAAAAGAGTTATTAGCAAGACAACCGAGTCAACCACTCACTAAGCGTTTTCCCACGGCAAACTATTTGTTCAGACTGCGAAATTTGATGAAACTTATCAAAATTGAACTTTACTTTACAGTCTTTTAACGAACTGCAAAAACCGGATTAGGGAAAAACTAAATCTAATAAGACACATTATTGGAAAATATTATTTTGTCGACAATCTTTGTAAAGAAGTCCTGAGGACATTTACAAACAAGCTTAACCGAATACAAAACGAACACTAATCAAGGACACGTCTCCTCGTACTCTGGAATATACATGTTTTTCTTCGTAATAAGCGAATTTGTGTTCAAACAATTACAGCGCTCCCTCTCTACAACGACACCCAATGGGAGACAACAAATATGTGCGTTGTTTAGAGGGAGTTGTTATAGAGAGGGAAAGTGGTTACATTTGCAAACATCTTGAATCCAGATCAGACGCCGCGTAACGCGGCGTCTGATATGGATTCAAGCTGTTTGTCACGTGTCAATAAGTATTTTCCAGTCAAAATGTGCATTATGTAAATTTGAGAAAATTAGCAGACGACAATTTTAAGCAGACGATATTGCAACAGTTAAGGCGTTAGACATAAGTGTCCTGTTTAGGGAACAGAGGCAAGGGTCATTGTAAGGAGGGAGTCGTTGTTGGGAGGGCCGTTGTAGAGAGGGAACACTGTATAAACAAACACAAACCGTTTAAGACCTAATCAGAAGCTGAGAAACTAGACGAACTGATTTAGAATTGCATGCTACTCCTTTAGTTCAATTTCTACACTTTCAACAAAACTGATATTGCGACGTGTGATAAAACTCTTACCTACTATAGTGGAGAAAACGTTATTCTTTCACAATAAACGCGTTTACGCTCAATCTATTATTTCCAATACAAACAATTTGGAGCCAGATCAGACGCCGGGTAACCCGGCGTCTGATCATGCTTCAAACTGTTTGCCACTCAGCTAAATATCAATTGTCAGAATTGTCAAGAAGTTGTTATTTTCTACGTTTTAGTGTTTTGCGTTTGCGTACGTTTGCGTTTAAACGGGAAAGAATAACATATTCTCCTCTGTAATTGACACTCATAGTAACGTTACGAAATGGTAAATAAGAGTTTCAAATTATATCTAATCCATCTTTAATGATTTAGGGTTGGTTATACAGTGGAGAATCTGTTATTCTTTCCCGTTTAAACGCAAACGTACGCAAACGCAAAACACTAAAACGTAGAAAAGTACAACTTTTTGACAATTCTGATAATTCATGTTTATCTTGGTGGCAAACAGTTTGGAGCCTGATCAGACGCCGGGTTACCCGGCGTCTGATCTGGCTCTAAACTGTTTGCAATAGAAAAAATAGTTTTAGCGTAAACGCGTTTATTGGGAAAGAATAACAGATTCTCCACTGTACCATATTTTGAAAAGTGTCAAACTATGCAGACTCTGCGAGCTCTTTAAGATGTCCTCTGTTCGGGGTATAAACATTTTGCATAGAACATGTGTTCTGTTTAAGCAATAATCTATGTTCGACCTGAGAGGTCAATTCCTGTGCATCTCACAACTCCAAACCGTTGTATAATACCGTTCAACAACGGTAGAACATACATAATTTCGATTCTTAAATGAACAGCTTTAAAAAATCCATGAGAAAGGTAATAACATGTTTCACGCTTTTTTCCTCTGCTTATTTCCCGCGGGGTTTTCCAGCATTTATCACTCACGCAGCAAACTTATCTACAAAGGAGAATTCCAAACACAACGCACATTTACAGTACTGAACCTTATTAAATTAAAAAAAATTGCGATTCGCTTGCAATTCGATGGCAATTCGCTTGCAATTCGATGGCAATTCGCTTGCGATTCAAAATAGTAACTTTACCCTCGGGTAAGTTTTCTTGAATGGTGTATCTCACAAATGTTCGCCAATATGCCTTCGTTATTTTTTTCGATTCCATTTTTGTCACAACCGCTTCAAAAAATTCGCATAAAAATACTCAAACATAGGATTTGTTTTTTGAAGCGCCCGATTCGATGGCGATTCGATGGCAATTCGATGGCAATTCGCTTGCGATTATCAAATTAATTTAATAAGGTTCAGTACTGTACCAACCTACCATCTGGCACAGAACAAACTTTACCAGACACAAGACAGACGAATGCAAAAATGACTGGTTTAAAATATATGGTATCTAAGGGCTTTAGGAATAACGTTAGGAAATTTTAAAACGTGTAATGTATGGATGCATGACGCCACGTCACGTCAAACTAGTTGATTAAAATACAAACGCATACTGACTATTCTAGGCTGATGAACAGTTTTTATTTAAAGCATAATAAACTAAAGCGATTGTAACCTAATTGAATATGTACTCGACTTGAAATGTTTGGAACAGTTGTTTAGTTACTTACTCAGTAGAGTTTTGACCTTGAAAGCCAGGGTCGCCGGTTCGAGTACGGCACCGGTCCAAAATTGTTTCAAGTCAATATATCAGAATCGGTTCCTGTTTGTATTTGCCTAAGAAATAAGAATTGTATAAATGGAACTACAAAGCTTATGAACCTTCCATATGTATGAAATGTCAATGATTTTGTTGTGTTTTCATTAAACATGTTTCAGTCTACAAGTATTGACTGCGATTTTACCAAGTCTTGTTTTAAAACCAACGTTTTGCTTAACTAGAAATTGCAAATAATGTGAATTCAGCACACACAACCACAGCATTTTAGATCTTGTCTGAACTCGTAAGGATATATATGTTTGCATTTTGACACAGATGACAACTTAAAAAAAGATGAAACTGAACATATGCCAGGAAAACTGTTTCAACAACTTGAATTAAAATGAAACAATATGAATAGTACATGCGTCAATCATTGTTAACTTATAACTCAAACACTTTAAACTGCAAAGTTACATATGTACTTATTAAACTATTTCACTACACTATTATCGTAAGTTTTAATTTTATATACTGCAATTCTTACTTTTAATTTAAAGTTTCTGAATTTTGAATGAATACATATTGATTAAAGAATGTGACAGTTTTGATCCTGAACATATGTCTAGTAAATCTATGCCTGGATTCAAATCATTTACAAATTCCAGTATGGTTGTGATTGGTAGAGAAATACCGGTAGTTGAAATAGAGAGACAACATGAATAATATGTATTGATTTCATAGCTGATAATAATACGGGCTGTTTTTAATATCCGATACAGATAATGAAAATAATGCAAGATACGGGTACTATAGCACAGACAATTCATTACTCTGATAAAACCTTACAAATGGTCCACAATGTTTGGTTGATTACAGTTATGACTAGACTTCATTTACCTCGCATTTGAGACGTAATACTTTATAATTGTAAAACCGTTTGAATCATAAGAAGACGAGACGTCTCGACTGCATCGAAACAGTTAGCAAAATGTATTTCAAATACTATATATATATGCCAGACGTGTACAGATGATAGTACAATCAAGGCACATTCTGATTTACTTTTAGCCTGCTTAAAGTTACCATATGCTGGGATAACAATCTGAAGATTTAAGAAAAAGCCGGAGAAATGGCAGCCCTGGTAGTACAGTGGAGAAAACGTTATTCTTTCCCAATAAACGCGTTTACGCTAAAACTATTATTTGCCGTGCAAACATTTTGGAGCCCGATCAGACGCCGGGTATCCCGGCGTCTGATCAGGCTCCAAACTGTTTGCCACCAATATAAACATGAATTATCAGAATTGTCAAAAAGTTATACTTTTATACGTGTTAGTGCTTTGCGTTTGCGTACGTTTGCGTTTAAACGGGAACTAATAACGTTTTCTCCACTGTATCCGCCTCTAAGTTTCGTCTTCTTGGAACTTTCGCCGGCATTTGATTTTAATTTCATAATCTTAGAGTTGTCACCAACATACAGGCATCAAACAGTTTGGAATTTAACGAGTCTCCTAGTTACATGGTCTCGTGTTTGAGACTGGTATCCAAAGCGAGCCGAGCCACTTTAAGCATTTAACTAGGTTAAGCTGTATATGATACCCTACCTGAACTAAACTGTTTGCAGGGCGAATCCTATTGGCAACGGAAGTACAGCGTTCCCTCTCTACAACGACACCCAATGGGAGACACACATTATGTGCATTGTTCGAAGGTAGTCGTAATAGGGGGGGGGGGGGGGGGGGGAGATTAGCTGATATTTGCAAACACGTTACGCGGCGTCTGATCTGGATTCAAGCTGTTTGTCACTCGTCATTAAACATTTTCGTTCAAAATATCACTAAAGCAACTTTTAGAAAAAAAAACAGCAGACGACAATTTAAAGCAGACGTTACTGCAGTGGTGAAATGGTTAGAGATAATTGTCTTGTTTGGAGACGAGCGACAAGGGTCGTTGTAAGAAGGGAATCGTTGTTGGGAGGCCTGTTGTAGAGAGGGAGCGCTGTATAATATTGGCGTTGTCTCCGATCCTTTACTGGTATCGTGGAGATTAATGTTTTACGTAACTTAGACTTTGTCCCATT
Organism: Gari tellinella; assembly: GCA_922989275.2. Taxonomy (NCBI): domain Eukaryota; kingdom Metazoa; phylum Mollusca; class Bivalvia; order Cardiida; family Psammobiidae; genus Gari; species Gari tellinella. The sequence continues at coordinate 39,553,873 of OV277871.1, forward strand.
AAAGAAACAAGAATAATTCCATTTGCACTAGGATGAGAGCACTATATCTGTGAAAAATCACCCCCATATAATTGCATTACCCTGGTTTCTATGTACAATGGAAAATCATACTGACGTTGGTTACATATCGGTGGCAATGGTAACAAGCACTCTTTAACCCACCTACTACCAAATCTTCGTGAGATTTTTACCCCATTCACCGGTTCATTGTCGTCTGCTTCAATTTTATTGTTTGCAATATCCTTTCACAGTAGGATTCAAAGTAATATGACTTAAAACATATCAATACGAGTGTCAAACAGTTCGGACCCTGATCAGACGCCGCGTTACATATCGAGTAATACACAAAACATATTTTGTGCAGTGCTGCCATAAGTTGACAAAAAAAATCCTAAGATTTCCAAATTTGCATTTTTCAAGTGCGATTTTACTAATCGTACCTTTACCCCATAGTCTGTTTCTTGTTTTGAAGACACGTGACTGCTTAAAACAGGTTGAAAGTAAAGCAGAATGAAGGCGCATTCTGCTTTACTTTCAGCCTGTTTTAAGCTATCATCCGCTAGGATAAAAATCCAAAGACTTAGGAAAAATCCGGAGAAATGGCAGCCCTGTTTGTGTGAACGGAATAATTAACCCTAAGGCTTTTACCTCTAACAAGTATAATATATTATATCGTCTGCTTTAAACGTGCTGGTTTCACTGCTTTTTCAGAGTAATATGAACTTGCTGACTGATCGCGACAATCAGCTTCTGATTAGGATCTGTGCTATTAGTCGCCTTTAGCAGTTGAATGATTTAGGCTTAGAAATACAACGTATCCGCCTCTGTCATAATATTTAATAGTATAATGTCAAATAAACCCATTCAAAACAAACCTATAATGGTCTGTACTCGTGGTATTGTGCTTAGGGTTTATTTACAATAATGTTTGAATTGCATCAATCGGTTTCCCCTTCTAAATATTCTAACCAGCACACACATTCGTCTGTAACAAAGTATTTTCTTTCAACTGTCGTACTATGATATTTTTAGTATATGCTTGACTATTTATGCTTTTTTAAAACAATACGTGCATATCGCAAAATGCCAAACAGTGACGACCCTAAGCTATGGGTTCCTTTTGGAATCTCTATAATCTTGATCTAGATCTACACTGTTTGCATAAGGCAAGTATATTCTTCACAGGTGCATGGTTTGTAAACTCAATATACCCTGAACATTCCAATCGACAATTCCAGTTAACAATAAGGGCTGGTCCATTTTAGACTATTAAGGGTTGTTTTTTTAATAATGTTTTGCAACATGACAAACAGTGAAGTCCCTGATTAGAGGGCTCTTGCATGAGTCCCCTAATCAAGGACTTCACTGTTTGCTTTAGACCAGTGTAATCTTAACAGATACCCTTTTAGTAAAGGATACATATATGCGTTACTAAGGCTCAATGAGTTACATGTAATAACAGTTTTATAGTCGCTAAGGTTTACTATTTTAACGCTTTCATAGCCAAACAATACAGTGGAGAATGTGTTATTCTTTCCCAATAAACGCGTTTACGCTAAAACTATTATTTCCAGTGCAAACAGTTTGGAGCCAGATCAGACGCCGGGTTACCCGGCGTCTGATCAGGCTCCAAACTGTTTGCCACCATGATAAACATGAAATATCAGAATTGTCCAAAAGTTGTTCTTTTCTACGTTTTAGCGCTTTGCGTACGTTTGCGTTTAAACGGGAAAGAATAACAGATTCTCCACTGTATAATCGCTAAGGTTTACTATTTTAACGCTTTCATAGCCAAACAACAGTTTACAACTGCAATATATTGAACTGAATTTAGACGCCGAGAAACTCGACATAATTAGGTCTCTAGAGGACCTATTTTTTAGGCTCAGACGTACGAAACCATTAAGGCTTTTAAAATACCGCCATCATCTTAAACAAAATCATATTAGTATAATATAGTATACACAAATGATTACTGCATCGAATTTTTGCCTTTCTTACATAGTCATGTGCCTTATCCTTTGATGTTTTCAACGTCCATAGCATGGCTGAATGAAAGTCCGCTGGAAGACATTATGTTTTGTAAGGCCGGTCAAATGATTTTAATAACACCACCATCTTGATTCAAGCTGTTTGTTACTCGTCATTAAAAATTTATGTTGTCCAATATGTGACTTTGAAAATAAACAGCTGTCTATTCATTTTAATTCTGAGTAGCAACCAGGCGTCTGATAATAGTTTGGGGTCTGATCTGGCTCCAAGCTGTTTCCATTGGAAGTTAATAATAATGTTTGTGTAAACGTATTATTAATGTTTTCCTCTGAACTATCAGAGTTATTTTTAGATTGGAACATTCTAAAATTTTAAAAGGGATGAGCATCGTACTTCCTGATTTCCGTACAGTCAGCCAGGGATATTGAAAGCTGTATTCATTGTGCGTAATGTAAAGTAGAGAAGACATTATTATTTCCCAAGTAAACGCAAACACAATGAGCCAGACTGTAGATTTTTTTTTTAAATCTTAGTGGCAAACATGTTGGAGCCTGATCAGACACCGGGTGACTCGGCGTGTGATCTGGCTCTAACCTGTTTGCAATGGATATAATAGTTTTAGCATAAACACGTTTATTGAGAATGAATAAAATATCAGTAAAATTAGCGCAGCCGTCTCGTGCTGCACGAGGATCATGCTTATCTCAAGTTGGAAAGTGTACGACTATATAGATCCGATGTTACCCTGTCATCTTTTTACCATTATGAACTATTCTGTTATAAAAACAAACTGTAACAGGTCAGACAACAATTGAGAAAGAATAACGTCTTATCCACATGACCCTCAGTAGTAGGGTACGCTGGCTAGATCCATGTCTATGATCATGATCATGACCTTGATCTTGACCTCTTCTTAAAAGTTTTCATTAATATAAAAATGTTAAGCTTCTAAACGAATGTCCCGTTTTTAAAGGCATAACACTTTCAAGTGACAAGTATTTCACCTACCAATGAGATCTTTTAGCGTTGTGTACGAATTTAATTGCATTGCTTGTTACCATTTAGATTAAAGACCACCCCTCCCTCGCAGACTTTCAGGATCCGGTGCCAATAGAGTTATTGCAAATTTTGACCTTTCTGCAACCTCCCGAGTCAATTAAGCCGGTCTGCGACTGTTTCTGGCAACCACCCAGACTTTCAGGATCCGGTGCCAAATGAGTTATGACCAAATTTGACCTTTCTGCAACCTCCCGAATCCATTATGCCGGTCTGCGACTGTTTCTGGCAACCTCTCAGACTTCAGGATCCGGTGCAAAATGAGTTATGACCAATTTTGACCTTTCTGCAACATCCCGTGTCCATTAAGCCGGTCTGCGACTGTTTCTGACACCCTCGCAGACTTTCAGGATCCGGTGCCAAATGAGTTATCTCTACATTCCATCTCCCAGAACCCTCATGAGTTAAGAACAATGGTCTGCGACAGTCTTCTACACACTCGAGTTAGGTCAGGGTTCAGTGAGTGCGACTGATAACTCCTTTAGTCTCGGTACTACGGCTTAAGGACAAAAGAGAGGCGCGGAGGCAGGGGAGGATGCACTTAGGAGTGAAGAGGAGGCATTGAGGAGTGAAGAGGAGGCATTGAGGAGTGAAGAGGAGGCACTGAGGAGTGCAGAGGAGGCATAGAGGAGTGAAAAGAAGGCATAGAGGAGTGAAGAGGAGACACTGAGGAGTGAAGAGGAGGCATAGAGGAGTCGAGAGGTTACACGAAGGGTGTGTGTGGGGAGACAGAATGGTTGGTTGGGGACAGTACATGAAAAATACTCTTTATATGGTTTATTACATTTTATTCACATGCTATATATACAAATAGAATCATAAATTCCCTCATGGAATATTTTAAGTTTATCGATGGATTGGAAACACTCTGTAGAATGTTTATTATCATGTCTGTCACTGTACATTCAACGAAAATAGCCTTCGCGTTTAGTCCTTTTAGTCAACGGTTCCTCGTCGATATATTTATCCTCCTGCAGTGCAACGCCCTCTAATTCCGGTGGATAGTACTCAGCGAAGATAGTGTCAAACAAATATTTCCTCTGACCGATGGCACTTTTCCAGGCTTCTTCCGGCCTGTAGTCATCTAGATTAACACAGTTAGTGGCTGTCCTTATAATGGCTTTATACATGGCATGTTTGCGAATAGCATCGAACCACACCATTCTGTCGGTAAAAACCAAGCTAACCGCTTTTCTGTAGGTGCTTCTCATGTCCTGATACACCTGCTTCCTGGCCTCCATTTCATCGATATCCCTCCTCTGCATCAGCTTAGTCACCTCCTCCTCAGACTGATCTTGACACTTTTCAAATGCCTTTTGAATCACGCTTTCCCAAGGATCATACTGGTCTTCCACTGACTGCCTCTCAGAATCACTGGACTCATCCGCCTCGGACATTCCACGGCCTCCCTCAGATTCCGTATCAGATGGGTCGGACTCCGATGCTCTAACGATTTTCTCTCCCTCTCGCGTATATCCGTGTTTATTTTTCTTATGGCGCAGCATATTATCTCGTCGCTTAAAGTCTTTCAAACAGATGTCGCATGTGTTCATGTTGACGTTCACTGTAGGATTGAGGCATAGAAGGAGGAGGAGGCCTCTTAAAACCCGGAGGTATTGCGCGTGGAGAGGCGCTTTAGTCGTTGACCACTAGACCCTCCAAGTTGGTCTTGTTGGTTTCTTTTTCTCTTTTTGGAAGGAGTCGTCGAAACACCGACTCTCCGAAGTTCACTCTCTACCCTCTCGTTCTGTTGTTGCACTGGAGTCACCGCCTCAATGCTTACTATACCCGACTTGGGTAACCTCGGCTTTGGGTCCTCAATCGGAATGACTGCTGGGCAGTAGTCGTGTGTCTGGATTTGACCCGAATCGTTGCTTTTATTTTTGAAATAGCGCGCCCAATTCTCTGGATCTGGAATGTAAGACTTCATTTCTTTGTCCGCAACCAATAAATACGAAAGAAGACTCAAGCAGGAAACGCAACACAAACAATACACCCATCTCTAAAGCAGAACACACACACAGCCATACCATAACAAGCACACACACACACACACACGCAATACCATTCCTTCATCTACACACTAAATAGAATATCTGTTACCAAAGCGGATAATGTTTGAAATGAAACGTCAAGTGCAAGGGTTTCACTAAATGTGGCACGTCGTTGTCACTTTCTCCCCTTATATACAATCAAACTCCCTCACTTCGCGTTTCGTCACTGGCAGGTAAAATGGTGAGTCTGGGATATAGTCCCATTTGCTCTTGCTGGTCTTTTCTAACCGTCTCAACAAGGGCCGTTCCTCGCCATGAACTATACTTTCTTTACATAGATCAGTGTAGATGTAGAGACTCTCGTCCGCCTTTAAGGTCGACCTAGCCTTGGCTGTCGCGTGAAATTCAACCAAAGCCACTTTTCATATACCGGGTAAATATAAGGGAAAGTTTAGCTGTACTCTGAAGCGATTTGTGGTATTGTCGTCGAAAAAAATATCGCTCTCGTCACTTTGTACGTAAAGATACCGATCCATCTTCCTCATACAACGCTTTCAAAATGGGGGCTTTTTACAACTGTTGGTTCATTTAAGTTGAATTGGTTTGACATCGATGTCCTTCTCTCGCGCGTCGACTCCTCTATGCCTCCTCTTTACACCTTTATGCCGTCTCTTCACTCCACAGTGCCTCCTCTTCACTCCTCAATGCCTCCTCTTCACTCCTCAATGCTTCCTCTTCACTCCTCAGTGCATCCTCCCCTGCCTCCGCGCCTCTCTTTTGTCCGTAATCCGTAGTACTGAGACTAAATGAGTTATCAGTCGCACTCACTGAACCCTGACCTAACTCGAGTGTGTAGAAGACAGTCGCAGACCATTTTTCTTAACTCATGAGGGTTCTGGGAGATGGAATGTAGCGATAACTCATTTGGCACCGGATCCTGAAAGTCTGCGAGGGAGTCAGAAACAGTCGCAGACCAGCTTAATGGACTCGGGAGGTTGCAGAAAGGTCAAACTTGGTCATAACTCATTTGGCACCGGATCCTGAAAGTCTGCGAGTGTGTCAGAAACAGTCGCAGACCGGCTTAATGGACACGGGAGGTTGCAGAAAGGTCAAATTTGGTCATAACTTATTTGGCACCGGATCCTGAAAATCTGGGAGGTTGCCAGAAACAGTCGCAGACCGGCATAATGGATTCGGGAGGTTGCAGAAAGGTCAAAATTGGTCATAACTCATTTGGCACCGGATCCTGAAAGTCTGGGTGGTTGCCAGAAACAGTCGCAGACCGGCTTAATGGACTCGGGATGTTGCAGAAAGGTCAAAATTGGCAATAACTCTATTGGCACCGGATCCTGAAAGTCTGCGAGGGAGGGGTGGTCTTTAATCTAAATGGTAACAAGCAATGCAATTAAATTCGTACACAACGCTAAAAGATCTCATTGGTAGGTGAAATACGTGTCACTTGAAAGTGTTATGCCTTTAAAAACGGGACATTCGTTTAGAAGCTTAACATTTTGATATGTAACGAAAACTTTTAAAAAAATTAAAGAACTGTTGTGTAACTAACGTTCCATAACATATCACGCTCTAAGCGAAGTTTAGTAACTAAAAACAGTAAGTAGGTAGATGGACTTACCTGTACAAATCTCAATCTGGTGTCCTCAGATGTATTAAGATAAAATCCAGAACGCTACTTGAAAACAGTAATAATATATTAGATATAGTGTCTCTGTTGAAATTAAGAGTAACGCTTGTTCTTTACTAGATGTTAAAATAGCGTATGATGAGGAGGTTTGTTGATCTATTCTTTTTTATACACCTGCCTCTGTCTTACGCTTCATTTTTGCTGACACATTGAACCGCGGGTGGCCCGTCTAATTGGTTGTCCCCCGTTTGTCTCGTACATTTAAGAATAATAGAAACCGATGGTATCATCCCGAGCTAAATATATCAAACAATAGGCTTACCCGCGTTGAGTCCTCCCTCTTTTGTCAAATGAGGCTATCGCCTTTGTTCTCGGCTGGGTATTGCCCTCTACCTCACACGCTAAGGGGGTGAACTCGAGGTCAGAAGGGGGTCAGCTACTGCCGCCATTGTTCTCGGATGGGTATTGTCCTTTACATCACCCTCTAGGGGATTGACCTTGGGGTCAGAAGGGATCATTGAACTGTCATTGAACTCCTCCGAGGTCAAAGGGGGGAAGTCAGAGGTCAAGATCAAGATCATGATCATGATCATAGACATGGAGCTAGCCAGCGTACCCTACTACTACCCTCCTAGCATAATCACTACAGCTGTATCGTCTGCTTTGAGTTCTGTCTGCATTGTTATGCAATATGGAAGCTTGTATATTTTTGAACTTATGAAATTTGAACATGTTTTTTTAAAATGTTTGAACCCTGATCAGACGCCGCTTTACGCGGCCTCCGATAAAATTACTGACTGTTTGCAAATATACGGTTTGTCAGTTTTGACAGGTTAAGGGTTACTCCCGGTATTCGTGTTTTCTTCTGACCTGTCGGAGTTATTTTTAGATTGGAACATTCTAAAACTTTCAAAGGGATTAGTTTTCTCTACATACGGTTAATGATACGGATAGCTGTAATTTTTGTGCGCAATGTACAGTAGAGGATACCTTATTCTTTCCCGTTTAAACGCAAACGCAATGCACTAAACTGCGGAAATTTACTTTAAGAAATTTTAATTATATTTTTAATCTGAGTAGCAAACAGGTTGGAGCCTGATCAGACGCCGGGTAACCTTGCGTCTGATCTGGCTCCAACCTGTTTGCAATGGAAATAATAGTTTTAGTATATAAATGCGTTTGTTGGGAAATAATAAAATATCAGTAAAGCTAGCGGAATGGTCTCGTGCTGTACGAGGATAATGTTATCTCAAGTTGGAAAGTGTACGACTATATAGATCCGATGTTACCCTGTTATCTATTTACCATTATGAACTATTCTGTTCTAAAATTAACTCCGACAGGTCAGAAAAATCGAACAATAATTTGTATCGATACTACTATTGTCGATGAGGTTTGACCTGTCAGTTTATGAATATTCCGTCTTTTTCCGTAAGCTATTGTTATCATCCGGAAACAACAATAACAGTATAGTAAATAAGCCATTCAACGATGACTCGAATTTCATTATATTATCTGATAAAGATAACTACATTCGGCAATGGCTCAGTGGTTATGTATCTGCGCTACCAACGTAAGGGTTGTGAGTTCGATTCCCGATAGAGTTTATTTTGTAATATTTCTAAATGTGTCTTTTTTGTAACTTTTTGTTATGGTAGACACATACAAACCATGATATTCATGCAGTTGTATAAAATAAAGTACAGTGAACTTGCCGAAGGAAACTTGGATAGAAAAGTAGATCTACTTATACAGTGGAGAATGTGTTATTCTTTCCCAATAAACGCGTTTACGCTAAAACTATTATTCCCAGTGCAAACAGTTTGGAGCCAGATCAGACGCCGGGAAACCCGGCGTCTGACCAGGCTCCAAACTGTTTGCCACCATGATAAACATGAAATATCAGAATTGTCCAAAATAGTCTACGTTTTAGTACTTTGCGTTTGCGTACGTTTGCGTTTAAACGAGAAAGAATAACAGATTCTCCACTGTATGTATCGCTATTCTATAAATAGCAAAGACCGGAACAACTTCATTGCAGAGGGTTTGAATTGCTTACCCCATTACACTGTCTAAAGGTAGTCATATTGCGTCAATACATATATTAGCCATAAAAGCTATTTTCTATTGCTAATGTACACCTTCTATTTTGAGATATAGTGATACGAAAGTGGAAGTTTGACACCCGATTGAGCATAATAGTATCTGGGGTGAGTTGAAGAGGGTGATTGTCTCGAGTCCCGGCACCTCAGACGGTGCAAGAACTGCGCGTGGCTGCAACACATGGGTGAAATGCAATTACTCAGCATGTTGTTACATGGATAGTGTACACGATGCACCATAGATGTCAAGCATTGATAAACGTAAGGGACAGTTATACCAGATTATAAACTGTCAATTTTTAGAATAAGGATGACGCTCGTTAAAATGAACAAAACATCGTTCGTATTCATTGTTGTGTTATAAATTTGGTGGGAGTTACTCACAATGAATTGTACCTTATATTTGCAATGTATTTTATTACAACACACTATAGAAAAAGAATAAAATGCATCTAAATGTAAGTCTCGTTCTTTGTGTACTGAGTGTATGTATCGCTATTCTATAAATAACAAAAACCGGAACCTTAACTACATTGCAAAAGTTTTAAATTGCTTACCCCATTAAACTGTCTAGCGTATTCGTTTTAACAGTAGTCCTCGTGCGTCAATACATATTAGCGAGAAATGTTATTTTCTATCTCTAATGTACACTTTCTATTTAAAGATACACTGATATGACCGTGGATGTATGACACAAGTTGACTCATCATGGCTGCCATTTCTCCGGAATTTTGCTAAATCTTCGGATTGTTTCCCAGTACATGGTATCTTAAAGCAGGCTATCAGTAAAGCAGAATGCGCCTTAAGGCGCATTCTGCTTTATTTACAGCCTGCTTTAAGTAGTTGCATGTCAAAAAATCAAGAAAAAGGCTGTGGCGTAAAGGTACGATTCGTAAAATCGCACTTAAAAATTGCAAATTTGGAAATCTTAGGACTTTTCATGTCAACTTATGGCAGCCCTGACTCATGTGATTGCGCACTTTAGCGGTACCAATACAATTCTAGTCTTTTCTGGAGGTGTTGTCTGAAAAAGAAAACGAGTAGTCAGTTAGGTTAGTTTGTTAACCCCTTCACTCTCAATGAAGTCATAACGCGTAATTGCAAACAGTTTTGATCCTGACCAGACACCGCGTAACGCGGTGTCTGATCAGGATCAAAACTGTTTGCCACTTGTTTTGCAATGAATTCAGTTGTACTCCCTTAAATTTAACCTTAACTTTAACTTTAAACGATATCGCGGACAACAATATTGAAGCAAACGGCATTATGGTGATGGAGGTGTAAAAGCCTCACGAAAAATGTAATCATGACAGTGTTTACTGTGATATATGTGCTAATTTAGCGTACAGTGGAGAATCTGTTATTCTTTCCCGTTTAAACGCAAACGTACGCAAACGCAAAGCACTAAAACGTAGAAAAGAACAACTTTTGGACAATTCTGATATTTTATGTTTATCTTGGTGGCAAACAGTTTGGAGCCTGATCAGACGCCGGGTTACCCGGCGTCTGATCTGGCTCCAAACTGTTTGCACTGCAAATCATAGTTTTAGCGTAAACCTGTTATTGGGAAAGAATAACAGATTCTCCACTGTATCAGAGAGATGAGACTGGATTCAGACAACATGGACTAGATGCTCCACTCTTGTCATCAACAGAGCTCTTGGTTCTTTCGAATATCAAATGTAAAAGCACTGATTAATCTGTCCTTTATTTATAAAGTAGTATCTACTCTAACTTTACTGGCACGTTCGTCTTTCCTAATAAAATTTTTATTACGCTAAAAATATTTTTTTCCATTGCAAACAGGTCGGAGCCAGATCAGACGCCGGGTGATCGGGCGTCTGAGTAGGCTATTCATTGTTTGCCACTTACATAAAATAGATAGAAAGGTCAAAAAGTTGTACTTTGCTACTGTTTAGTGCATTACGTTAGCGTTTAAACGGAAAAGAACAACGTTTATTTATACTTTTCGGTGGATTACCACGAAATAGAAGTGGATTATCACTTGATAATTTCACTGCTTTAAGCAGTGGGATTATCGCCACACGCTCTTTTATTGTGAATTTCCCCCGTAGGGCTCCCCAAGAATCGTAGTAAATCGTGTCTTATCGTTAAGTTCCGGCAGTCCGATTTGTCGCGAACCACTCAACGGAAGAACACGAATCTAAAATCGGGAGCAACGACGTAATTCGGACGACGTCAAATCCATAAATCAGTGACGTCATCGTACGGGAAACTGTTTCGAAAATGTGTTCGATATAAAGTTGGGGCTCAACACGGGACAAATGATGTACTTTCGCTTTCACAATTGTCGAACAATTTCGTTTAAAAAGTGGCTTAAAAGCATAAATAAATAGAATAATTGTATTGTTTCATTATAAGATCGAATTTAATCCATTTCGTGAACATCAGACTGTTATATTTTTACTCGTGGCTTCGCCACTCGTCAAAATATAACGTATGATGTTCACTCAATGGATTAAATTTCTATCTTATACTGAAAAAAAAAATTATCCTCTATACATTACACAACCAAAATACACAGCTTTCCCTGATGGCTGTCGCTTAAGCTTACGTAAATTATCGAGCCCAATGGCCATCCCATTTTCAGATCTAGAATGTTCCAACCTAAAAACAAAACGGGCATGTCAGCAGAAAGCACTAATATCTGTGTCAGCGCAGTCCTATCCTTTAGAACAAATATAGATGCAAGATCAATACAAAACTTACTTATTGCAGTGCAGCATTGTACAGACCAAGCCCCGTTGTCATCCAAGGATGTGTATCTGAGTCTACCCTCCACTATACCGAATTGATCATGCATTTAACGAAGATTAGTTACAGTGGTAAATACGCTATTCCTACCCATTTACGCGTTTATTTATGCGTAAGAAACGCATAGTAAACGGTTAACGAACGCTTAACGGACGCTTAACGAACGGTTAAGGCCTAACGATTTGAACGCGTTTAAACGCGCTAATAAACGATTATACCCGAGATGTTGCGATTGGGGCGTCCGTTTTCCGTTTCACGCGGAGATTTCGGATCTTATCGATGATTGCCGTTTTCGAAAAATCCGAATGAAACGGGTTTATCAAAAAGAATCGATTTGTCACTGGAGCATTTTCGCGATAAAACTCATATTTGAAAACATTTTCTGTAAATGAAACGCCTCTTATAAGGATCTAAACAGGTTTCGCTTATAGAATTTATATAAATATAGACAGTTTGGATCTCGATCATAATGCTGAGTGACTCGGCGTTTCATCGAGATTTTTGTTTGATATGTATTAAATTAGAATAATTCCTTCCATGTTGATTTCTATTCAAACGGTTTGAATCCAGATCAAACGCCTGGCTGTATAGATCGGCATAACATCAGGATCCAAACTGACAGCTTTGAATAAACCCAATTACTTTTCATAATAGTTAACACTATCGATTTAGATGTAGATGGGACGCCGAGTAGTTCGGTTCTTATGTTTTACAGCTAAGAATGGAGCATACGTTTTTAATTTCATTTTTACAGTTTGGATCTAGATGAGATGCCGAGTTGAGTCTCATCCATTTTCGAGCTATACAGATATTTTTTTACTTTGATGAGACAGTATATTAACTGACACATACTCGCATATAAGATTTGGTTTATTTGGTTGATATTCCATTCAACCCAAATTAGGATACTTACTTTGATAAGCCACAGTTTTATTACCCCCCTATCCGGCTTGTGACGCAACACTGTTAGCGGCGTGTCCTGTGATGTAACATGCATGCCACATGTGCTATTTGGAATTCCGCATGTTCATAGTAATAGTAATAAACACAATTTACAGAATCCTTTTTAAACCGTATCCTTTATATGGGAAAATAAATGTATATTCATAAAACTCTCACAGGATAATCTTTCTTCTTAAAAGAAAATGATTCAATGAAATTATGTTAGATTATATTTACTCCACTGTAACGATATTTGCTAAATTCTTAAGTAGGATAAGACCGGCCCGCCAGTCATACATGGATTACCTCCCTTTCTCCATGATTACTCCCCTCTCATCCGGGCTCTACTAAACGCGTTAAGAAACGCGTAAAGAAACGGATAGTAAACGCGTTAAACGGAACGGATAGTGAACGGTTAACGAACGCTCAACGAACGCTTAACGAACGCATAAGAAACGCGTAAAGTGGGTAGGAATAGCGTATTTACCACTGTAATGGTGTTCGTGTGCATCTTAGATATATGTTAGATGCATAATAAATTCGTGCATTTCCCTTTTATGCACACAAAAATTGGTGTTCTGACCACTTTCGGTTTGAAAATGATCGTGTAACGTTTGCGCCGGATGAATATTGGGCGGCATATCGCAATAATGGAGCGCTGCATAACATTGGCGTTGTCTCCGATCCTTTACAGTTGTCACGGAGATTAACGTTTTACGTAACTTAGACTTTGTCCCAATAAAGGAACGATAATAATAATCTCATTTGCACTAGGATAAGAACACTATATCTGTGAAAAATCACTTCCTTACAATTGCATTACCCTAGTTTCTATGTACAATGGAAGATTTTACTGACATTGGGTACATACCGATGGCAATGGTAACAGGAACTCTTTAACCCTTGCACTACAAAATCGTTCGTGATATTTTTACCCCTTCACCGGTTCATTGTCGTCTACTTCAATTTTATTGTTTGCAATATTATTTCACAGTAAGATTCAAAGTAATATGCCTTAAAACTTATCGATACGAGTGTCAAACAGTTTGGACCCTGATCAGACGCAGCGTTACGCGGCGTCTGATCAGGATCCAAATTGTTTGCAAACACGCTTTCAGACGTCATTAAGAGTGAAAGGGTTAACATATCGGGTAATACAAACGGAATATTACTATACTTTGCATATCTGATGCACCGGATCACTCTCGTTGTGTGTGTAAAGGCTATATCCAACGAGACTGAATGTTGTGTGAACGGATTGATTAACCCCTTTATCGCTATAAAGTATGATCTATTACATCACCTTCATCTTCCTGCTTTAAACGTGTTGCCTGAACTACTTTTTCAAAGTAATATTTAATTTTAAAAGCTAACTGATCGCTACGATAAGCTTCTCATTAGGATCTACATGTACTCTATAAGTCGCCTATAGCAGTTGAATGATTTAGGCTTTAAGTTAGAAATACAATGCATCCGCCCCTGTCAGAATATCTAATAGTATAATATCAAATTAACAAATTCAAAACGAACATAATAATTTGGTATTTACTCGTGGTATATGGTGTTCAGGGTTTATTTACAATAAAGTTTGAATTGCATCAATCTGTTTCCCCTTCAAAATATTCTAACGACTACATAAATGTGTCTGTAACGCTGTCTTTTCTGTTAACTGTCTATTATGATTTGTTTTAGTAAATATTTGACTATTTATGGTATTGTTATGGTATTTTTATGGCATCGTCTACCTTAAGTTTCTGTCTGAGTTGAGTTGCTATGCAATTTAGAAGCTTATATATTTTTGATCTTATGAACTATTTACATGTTTTTTAAAATGTTTGAACCCTGATCAGACGCCGCTTTACGCGGCCTCCGATCAAATTACTAACTGTTTGCAAATGTACGGGTTATCAGTTTTGACAGAGAAAGGATATTCCCGGTAATTCGTATCGATACAGTGGAGAAAACGTTATTCTTTCCAAATAAACGCTTTTACGCTAAAACTATTATTTCCATTGCAAACAGTTTGGAGCCAGATCAGACGCCGGGTAACCCGGCGTCTGATCAGGCTCCAAACTGTTTGCCACCATGATAAACATGAAATATCAGAATTGTCCAAAAGTTGTTCTTTTCTACGTTTTAGTGCTTTGCGTTTGCGTACGTTTGCGTTTAAACGGAAAAGAATAACAGATTCTCTACTGTACTAACTGATGGCATGTATTTAGCGATGTTTCTGGACGATAACTATTCACGACATAACCACAGTCCTTTGATGGACTATCCCCTCTCTTTTGTTCTCGATAGGCGTGACAGTAACTGTAGAAGCATGCAACATATGCTATACCAATCTCAGTCTGCCTAGTTAGGCCCAGACAAACTCATACTCAATAGGTTTTTTCAATGTTTATTCTAACCATACTATCAAATATAACAAGCGGGCCTAACATGAGACGCTTCAATGATTCACAGTAATACACACATGCATGCATAACAAGCATAATTTTATATGGGAACTGCCTGACTAAGCGTTATCACCGAAAGTAGGTCAGGAAATTCAACTAGGTGATATTGTAGCATGTAAAGGATTTAGTGCGCTTATGTGGAATTACATTAATTCAATCAATCGCTGAATCCAACGTGTTTGATAAACGGCTTAGGAAAATGTCAGTTCCCGCTACAATATTGACAAAATATAAGTATTTCCATATAGGTTCCAAAATCAAATTAACCAAACTTATGTAATCATTGTGATCATCAGGTACAACCATTTATTGCATATCGTCCATACAAGTATACAGTGGAGAATCTGTTATTATTTCCCGTTTAAACGCAAACGTACGCAAACGCAAAGCACTAAAACGTAGAAAAGAACAACTTTTGGACAATTCTGATATTTCATGTTTATCATGGTGACAAACATTTTGGAGCCTGATCAGACGCCGGGTTACCCGGCGTCTGATCTGGCTCCAAACTGTTTGCACTGGAAATAATAGTTTTAGCGTAAACGCGTTTATTGGGAAGGAATAACACATTCTCCACTGTATGAGGGTCTAAACTGTTGTTTTTCCTGTATTTGTTAATGTTTTGATTAACTTTGTGTTGTTTAATGCGTTATAAAATACTATGCATTGTTATCTCAATACTCATTTTTCTGACCCATGGCAATAAAACATACTTTGATTCGGCCCTGATTGGTGTAAAATACTAGTAACCAGGAAACCAGCAAAAAGATGATTAGTTCATACTTTGGTTTTCAAAAGACACTCCTAAGTTGAATCTACCATTTACAGTTATACATGTATGCATGTACTTTCTCCATTTAAGACTCTTATGCACACATTATTCGGGAATCTTTTACCCGTTCACCGCTTTATTGTCATCTGTTTCAGTATTGTTGTCTTTAAGACAGGCTTAAAAGTTAGATTTAAGGTTGGACTACTTTATAACTATCGATACGAGTGTCAAATAGTTTGGATCCTCATCAGACGCCGCGTGTTGAAACTGTTTTCAAACGCGCATTGAGGAGTCATTGAGAGTGAAAAGGTTCAGATACCAAATATACATGTATCGCAATTCTATAAATAGCAAAGGCCGGAGAAACTTCAATGCAGAGGGTTTTAATTGCTTACCCCATTACACTGTCTAAAAGTAGTCCTATTGCGTCAATACATATAAGCCATAAATGTACACCTTCTATTTTAGGAAATAGTGAAAGAACGTGGAGGTTTGACACCCGATTGAGCATAATACAGTGGAGAAAACGTTATTCTTTCCCAATAAACGCGTTTAAGCTAAAACTATTATTTCTTATGCAAACAGTTTGGAGCCAGATCAGACGCCGGGTAACCCGGCGTCTGATCAGGTTCCAAACTGTTTGCCACCAATATAAACATGAGTTATCAGAATTGTCCAAAAGTTGTACTACGTTTTAGTGCTTTGCGTTTGCGTACGTTTGCGTTTAAACGGGAAAGAATAACAGATTCTCCACTGTAGTATCTGGGATGAGTTGAAGAGGATGACTATTCTCGAGTCCCGCACCGCAGACGGTTCAGAAACAGTGCATGGCTGCCACACATTGTTGAAATGTAATTAATCAGCACGTTGTTACATGGATAGTGGACACGATGCACCAGAGATGCCAAGCATTGATAAACATAAGGGACTGTCATACCAGAATATAAACTGTGAATTTTTAGAATTAGGGTGACGCTCGTTAAATGAACAAAACGTCGTTCGTATTCATTGTTGTGTTATAAATTTAGTAAGAATTACTCACGATGAATTATACCTTATATTTACGATGTGTTTTATTACAACACACTACAGAAACAAGAAATATTTTTAAAAAAGATATTCGGCGGAATGAGTGGTTGAACTAAGGCTATATAGATGGGTGTGCAAAATTGAATGAAATTGAGGTTTTCAAAGTATTGTAATATCTTGGATTGAAAAGCAAAAAATAAAAGTATACAATTGAAACAGTAACTTTTATTTAAAATGCAAAACTATCATGTACAGAAATGCAAAACAAAAAAATAATTTAACTCATATCCTAGCTACTGGTAGGATATCCTCGCATTAATCTATTGTTCTATATAACAAACTTTCTTCATAGAGTTTCTTGAAACAAACTATAGCATACACAAATGTACAGATTCAACAGTCTGCTCTACTTCACTCTTGTAAATAATGATGAAACCACACGATTGTGTTTAACTCACTTGATGCCATTTATATTTAATATTGCTTTTAATGTATGGTAAATGTGTACAAATAGTTAACTATTAAAACAAATTGGTAGTAAACAATTACAAAACACCTAGCTTCCTCTGTATATCTATAAAAAGATTTCAGATGTCATCTTAAAATAGAATCATAATTGCATCAGCCCAGTGTAGTAAACAGTCTGGTCTGTGTCTCTAAATTTTACACTCACAGTCAATATCTGGGAAAAGTGTAATTGGACATAGACCAGCCTACAGGGCTCCAGATAAGAGGGAGTAAACTAAACAAATCACATGTATTCACTCCTTTCAGCACCAAACCCTATGGTGTTACCACTTATTTTGATTGTCTCGAAGAGACAATTCAAATGTATAGTGACACCACAGGGTTTAATGCACAAATAAAGATTTTAAGTTTTGAAATAATTCCCTTATCTGGAGTCCTGGCTACTATCCAATCAGACTATTCAGTTTCAACAGCTGCTCTCAATTCTAAATTTCGGATCAAATATAATTGGTTGAAATGTGTGGCCAACCAGAAAGTGTGGCTAAATAGAAACCAGACAGTTCCGCCGAAAAAAATAAAATGCATCTACATGTAAGTCTCGTTTTGTTTTGTACTGAGTGTATGTATCGCTATTTTATAAATAGCAAAGGCCGGAACCTTAACTACATTGAAAATGTTTTAAATTGCTTACCCCATTACACTGTCTAGCGTGTTCGTTTTAACAGTAGTCCTAACTATTTGCGTCAATGGATATTAGCGAGAAATGTTATTTTCTATCTCTAATGTACACTTTCTATTTTAAGATACACTGATATGACCGTGGATGTATGACACAAGTTGACTCATTTTATTGCGCACTTTAGCGCGTCACGTTCCCGCGGTTGTCACAGTTTGATGAAGGTGCTCCAATGGAGAACCGAAACTGTCACAAAGGTAAAAACAATTTGGATAAGTCACAAGAACTTCATAAATTGATAAAATTCTTGGTTCTTTGGAATAGATCTACCAATTGTATCGCACTGATACATCTGTCCAGGGTTTATAAAGTCTCGTCCGCTCTAATTTGACCTATACATTATTCTTTCCTAATCAAAGCGTTTAAGCTAAAACAATTATTTCCATTGCAAACAGGTTTGAGCCAGATCAGACGCCGGTTAACCTGGCTTCTGATCAGGCTCTTAACTGTTTGCCACTCACATTAGATAGATATAAAGTTCAAAAAGTTGTAATTTTCTACAGTTAAGTGCATTACGTTATCGTTTAAGCGGAAAAAAACAACGCCACGTGTACTGTACATTACACAACATAAATATACAACTATCCCTAGCTGGCTGTCGCTAAAGCTTACGTAAAATATCGAGCCCAATGATTATCCCATTTTCTGTTCTAGAATGTTCCAACCTAAAACCAAACGGCCAAATCAGCAGAAAACACTAATGACTGTGTCAGTGCACTCATATCCTTTAGAACAGAACTAGATACAGTGGAGAATCTGTTATTCTTTCCCGTTTAAACGCAAACGTACGCAAACGCAAAACACTAAAACGTAGAAAAGAACAACTTTTGGACAATTCTGATATTTCATGTTTATCATGGTGGCAAACATTTTGGAGCCTGATCAGACGCCGGGTTACCCGGCGTCTGATCTGGCTCCAAACTGTTTGCACTGTAAATAATAGTTTTAGCGTAAACGCGTTTATTGGGAAAGAATAACACATTCTCCACTGTACAAGAGCAATACATAATTTAGCCTTGCCATGACAAAACTGCCGTATTGTACAAATCAAGCACCGTTGTCATCCCAGGCTCTTTATCGGAGTTTGGTCGACCTTACCAAATACCGTATATAATACGGTACAGATACATTAAATGCTTAAGATATATGTGGGTATCAAACTGTGTATTAAAGCAACATAACATGCTTTATAGGCATGTGAGTGTCCAACAGTAGATTAAGACCAGCACTGCGCATTGATCTACACTTTTAGGTTTTACCACATAAACGTGCACAATATAGAGTTCCTTGAATATCATAAGGCGCAATGTGCATATATTTTATACTGTACTACTACGCAGACTGTAAATCAGTTTAGAGAATCTAGACAAACCTAGATCACAAATAAATACGAAAAAGACTCAAGCAGGAAACGTAACACAAACAATACACCCACCTCTCAAGCAGAACACACACACAGTCATACCATAACACACACATATATACCCACGCACGTACGCAATACAATTTCTTCATCCACACACTAAATAGAAAACACACGCAAGACAAACATAAAGCAAAGTGAACATAGGAGCCCGCCTTGGTACGGTCAGTATCAATCAATAATTAACTATAAATTAATTATTAACAACCACTGGGGGGTTAAACCTGGGTTTAGGGGCGCCCAACCTCACTCTTATCTCCTATATTCACTTATAAAGACAAACAGTGTACATAAACTATAAACCCTGATCCACAACCTTACAATCAAAAAGACCGCCAACACAGTAAGTAAATACATGCAAAACATCTAACAAAAATTCCATGACAAGATTATTAGTAACACGGGAAAGAATTAAACATCCAAGCCCGTGCTAAAAATAACCCACTATGGCAACGGTCAAATTGTACTCAAGCGACTAGTCTGTAGTCACGAGTAACTGTAAGACATGGATGGGTTCAGGGTACGACAGAGAGGGAGAGAAAAAACAAAGCACGAAAATCCGACATAACTCTACCGGTTAAGGACGGCTTTAGAGATACATCATCCCCTTGGGATTGAAACATTTTCAAATGTCCTTGAAATATTTCTCTAGAACAGTCCCGCAATTTCAAGCTGCAAATCAGTTTACGTATAGCTCTAGTATTAACAGTTACTCAGAACAACTGTTTTTAAGACGATACCACAATAATGGCGTAATTTTGAAAACAAAACATAATGTCTAAATATCACTTTTAGTGAATAACAACAATTTTAGACTCAATATTAATTTAAAACTTAAATATGTTAACAGAAAAGAGTTTACACAAAACACTGATGTTGTTTTGCTTTATTTTAATTTGATAAGTGTTTTACCTACGGATCGATATATCCTTACAATACTTATGGCGAATCGCTATCCGAATAGCTGAAGAAAGAGTGAAAGTAAGATCGTTCGTATGTTTGTGTCAGTTGTTGTTTATATGATAAATAGAATATCTAATTCGTGTGTTTTCAGCATTACATGAATTGAACGTGTTGGATAAAATGACATGTTGCGAGCCGTGGCTATTTTATCCAACTCGTCCAATGAATTCACTAATGAAAACACACGCATTCAATATCCTCTATTTAGCACGGCACGGTTAAATTATGAAAGTACATGTTTGTGTGCTACATGTGATATATACGGGAATGGCCGGATTGTCTGCACTTTTGCTTTGTATATATATATATAAAATATGGTTACCCATGGCATGTGATGATGACCTCACTACAACTGTACATGCCAAATTTGGTTGCTGTAGGACTTACATTTGACTAAAACTTCACTAACAAAAAGGTAAACCAAGACGCACACGAAAAGGTTAACCAAGAATTATCTAAGTCATTGGACCTTGAAATATAGGTCACGGTGACCTAGTTACCCATGGCATGTGATGATGACCTCACTTCAACTGTACATGCCAAACTTGGTTGCTGTAGGACTTAAATTGGAATAAAACTGACATTAACAAAAAGGTAAACCAAGACGCAAACGAAACGGTTAACCAAGAATTCTCTAAGTCATTGGACCTTGAAATATAGGTCACAGTGACCTAGTTACCCATGACATGTGATGATGACCTCACTACAACTGTACATGCCAAATTTGGTTGCTGTAGGACTTAAACTTTGACTAAAACTGACACTAAGAAAAAGGTAAACCAAGACGCAAACGAAAAGGTTAACCAAGAATTCTCTAAGTCATTGGACCGTGAAATCTAGGTCACAGTGACCTTGTTACCCACAGCATGTGATGATGACCTCACTATAACTGTAAATGCCAAATTTGGTTGCTGTAGGACTTAAGCTTTTGCTAAAACTGACACTAACAAAAAGGTCAACCAAAGTGAGGACGGACGGACGTACGCATGAGACGGTACTTGTGTTTTTCACCCCACAAATAAGTACGGACGGACACTGTCCACATGTACAAAGGTTGCATGTGAGGCGCTCACAGCTCAGGAGTACCTTCTGTACAAGTAGCTCACAATTTATGGATATATTTTGTCCATATGGATAAAGACTTGTGCAAACATGTTAGTTGTATTGCACCCCCTACATCAGAGGATTCTTTTGAACAGGTGATGATTGGGGGGTGCAACCCACAAGTGCTGTTTTTCCCCACAAGTCTGTTTCATACACATGATGCAACTCACAACACCCTACCCATGAGTGCGGACAGACAGATAGACGGACGGACAGACAGACAGACAGACAGACAGACGGACGGACGGACGGGCGGACGGCATTCGCCAATCTATAGACCGCATTTTCAATCCGGCCAAAATGATATGTATATATAGTGCGTTCTACAATGTAATTCACAGGAAACGCGCGCCGTTAGAATACCTACATGTAGCATTAATTTATTTTATGCTTATCACAAAGTATCGAATAAAACCGCTTCTGGTAGTGTTATGAATCCATTCAATACCTTTTGGCTCCGGTCCAACATGTTTGTCCATAAGCGCTGTATGAAGCTGAACACTAACTAACGTCATTTACGATGACGTTAACAAACATGACGTGACGTTGCGGGTGGAAAATATATATGGCGAAGGACTTCAACCTACTGTTCAATTCACTAAACTTGCTTTTTAAAAAGATTATGTTTATAAATAAGATATAACATTCGTGCTAATTTCTTATCATCTTAACATACTCTTCGACTGGCATAATATGACGCGAGTATTGGGTTTTATTAGAACTGATTCATATCAAACGCTCGGAAAGATTATCTGTGTCGTGTTGAGAGGTATGTAGAACGTGAAACAAGCATGGCTTTGCTTAACTATTTTATAAAGCTTAAGTTAAACTATTATCGTGATCTCATTTGTTACAACAGCAAACACTCAAGTAGTATGGATAGCGTTGTACGAAATGATTGTCCTCTGTCGTCATCTGCATTTACAAGACAGTTGGACTTGTATTGCAACACTGTGCTTGCTATTTAAATTATATATCCCCTTTCTGATTCCATAGTATATTATTTCATGAAATGTGTTGCATAGAATTGCATTCAAATACAAAACATAATTTTGCGTTGTAAGAAACGTTTCATTACTGCACGTATCAGCATACATAATATAAGAATATAACCATTGACTTTTATTTATAAGTAAAATTCAAAAACCCGCGAAAACATTCGGATGGAATGATGAATATAGGTGACTAATGAAAAGGGGATACTGTGCAGAAGACATACAGGATCTGTAATGTACCGGTCTTCGCGGCTACATAATATCAACCGAGTCTGGAATTAAATGGTTTATGCAAACCTTGGCGAACTTAGTAACTTTTCTAATCTAAACAAGGTTAAGATCAGCTTGTCTCAAAGATCGACTAGTGACATATTATTTTTCTCACATTTAAGGTATTGTAGCAAAAAGCCTTTCTTGGGATAGGTTTACTTCATAAAAATGACTCTTGTATTAGACTGACGTCATCAAAATGATATCCAATATGTTGTGGACAATGATATTAGCGATTTAATGTTCTACAAAAACAGGGACAAGTTTAGCTATGTTGGAAAACAAAGCATTATAAACAAACAAACAAAATGACAAACATTGTACGAACAAACCCTAGTAATCATGATTATTTAATATTATATATTCTACATGTACATATGGTAATGTTCTGCACTTGTTTTTCCTACATTTGTAGAAAACATATATTTATTGGATATGTCATAATCATTTGAGTTTGCAGGTTTAAAGCCAGAATACCGCCCAAATGTATGTTTAAATCGCGCACTTTCTTATATAAGAGCATTTTCTATGTATTAAAACTAAGCGAAATCCGTTATCAGGTGCCTGAAACATGCCCCCTTTCTTTAAGAACCATACATAAATGTGCCGATTTCTTATCGAGATGGTTGGAAAAATAAGCTTTTTGTTTATGTAACCCTTTGGGTTATTGGTTTATAAATATGATTTAACTCTGGTTTAAATTATGATACACTTGTATCCTGAGGGTGGGGCTCTAACCGGATGTGAGGAAATTAATACAACAATAGCTGTTCTCTGTTCACTGTATAATTACATCACAATCATGGCTTACATGGCAAGTACAAGGGTGTCTCTAGTCAAACCAGCTCAACACAATTCAAGTCAATATCTACTCTATCCAAAAGATAGATTCAGGCCTACATCCTGAAAATACATGTGTTAAAGCACACTAAATATACATTCTATAATATGGCATTTAAGAGCTGAAAACACGGGCACATGTCTCTTAAAACAGAAAGCATATAGCTAGGACTTATAACATACAGCAATTAACAATAAATCATGGTTCTAGTGGCCTACAACCTGTAGCTTCCAACATAACTATATATCCTCTAGAATAGGTTCCTGAAGACACTTTATACATACAACAACGCTATACAGTACAAAACAAGACACAACTTAGCTTACCAGTTTGTGGAACTAAATGTTCAGCCAACACTCAACAACACCAATCACTCCACCACGTCTACCATACAGGTGCTTTAGTTAATACTGCTGTAAATTAAAAGGTGAATGGTCAAAGCACTTGTGAAAAGGTTATTAACATGCCTGAAAGATAAAACCGCGTAGAAAGGAGATGAAAGCCACCATTCCGCTTTTCGCGACAAACGCGAAAACCCATTGCATGAAACCGTAAGCGCGTATAGAATATCGAAAGCGAACAGTATTTAAAAGAAACAAGACATGCCCTGTAAAGAGTACACTTTCCATTGTTCCCACTTACTTGCCAAATCCTTTGAGACGTCCTTATACCTCGACAAATGACTAAAAAGTGACTTTATTCAGAATATCAGTTAGATTTGCCGCGAGAAGTCATGTGACACGAATCACGAGATTCAACCAAGGGAAGTAACTCGCTAAATACCAAAAACGTAAAAGAAATACCGAAAATGAACCAAAAGTCAACCTGGTTACATTTACACAACAAATTTTCGTGTCGGCTTCCGAGAATTTCCGCAAGGTCGAATAAGAGTCACGAGATCGATCCGATTTTCATGACTTGTCTGGGTTATGATTAGAACAGAACAGTTCATAACCATTAAGGTAACAGTGGAGAAAACGTTATTCTTTCCCGTTTAAACACAAACGAAACGCAAACGCATCGCAATAATACGCATAAATGGACAATCTTTAGACAATTCTGACCATTCATGTTAGTATGAGCGGCAAACAGTTTGGTGCCTGATCAGACGCCGGGTAACCCGGCGTCTGATCTGCTCCAAACTGTTTGCAATCATGGTTTTAGCGTTAACGCGTTTATTGGGAAAGAATAACATTTTCTCCACTGTAAGCAAGGTAACATCGACTACATCATCGTACACTTTCCTACTTGAGATAAGTATGGTTCCCGTGCAGCACGAGACCGCTGCGCTAACTTTACTGATATTTCATTCTTTCCCAATAAACGCATTTGTATAAAAAACTATTAGTTCCATTGCAAACAGATTAGAGCCAGGTCAGACGCCGGGTAACCCGGCGTTGATCAAGCTCCAACATATTTGCTACTCAGATTAAAAAATAATAGTTAAAACTTCTAAAAGTAAATTTCCACAGTTTAGTGCATTGCGTTTGCGTTTAAACGGGAAAGAAAAATGTGTTCTTTACTGTATACTGAGCACAATAAATACAGCTATCAATGTGTATTGCTGGATGTAGGGAATACTAATCCCTGTTAAAGTTTTAGAATGTTCCAATCTAAAAATAACTCTGTCAAGTCAGAAGAAAACACTAATAATGAGCTATGAAAACATCTTTACCGGGCGCAAGCCGAACGAACTCGGCAAATCTCCGTCGTTGATCGGATGTCAACAAACCGATTTAAAAGTCGACTTTTTCCACCAAATTCATGTGTTTGTCAGATTTGTTCCCTCCATAATCATCGCGGATTACTTCTTTTTATATGTTTAGATTACGTATGTACCTAAATTTTCAGGTTTAAAACATGCGCTATTTTAGCTTACATACTACCTTTAACCCATGTATTGATTTACCGAGACAATAATTAAATTGTTATTTACAAACAGTTTGGTATCTGAGCGGGAACCAAACTGTTTGGCACTCAGTTCACTTCTTATCAAATAAATATACATGTACTTAAAATTTAATTTTCGGAAATAAAAGAAAGCAGACGACAAATGTTAAAGCATATCAAGGCCGTAAATGGGGTAAATTATAGTTGTGTCGTTATTTGAGAGTACTCTTACATTCGTAAACACACATTAGTAACACATTAATGCTGCCGTACACTAATTCAATTTATTGAGACGACACATGGTGGGTTGGTAAATGCGTATCGAGACGAATACTTTCCATTAGTGAACATAAAGTCGTTACCGAGACTCATTTTCATTGAGACACATTACGCATCTATTAAATGTCCTTCGTTAAATTACTTTTAGCTGAGGTCAAGATTAGGTCTCTATAAATGTATTTTTCTTATCTATTTATATCGCATACGTGCTAGATCTAGTGCACAATCCTTGTAATGTTTAAGCAGCATCAACGTAATGTACATGTACATTTAAGAAATGAATTGCGTACTTCCGGCATTCATGAGCTGATGGCACTTCCATGCTTTTACTAGCAAAGTGCGTGAAGCCCGAAGGGCTTCTCGCTTAACTTTGCTAGTAAAAGCATGGAAGTGCCATCAGCTCATGAATAACGGAAGTACGCAATTTATTTCTTATACATGTATTTATATTCCATCCTGAGCTGAGAAATGAACCAGAAATGTACATAACCGTTCTAATAGACAATTTGCCCGTTGCTATGCGTTGCTATCGTAGTAACGATCTCTATATATGGACTGAAACTAGTCCCAATCACATATTATATTTACTGGATAAATTTAGACTTTTAACCGGTAAACTTTCTCGTTATGTTTAAAATCCCTTTTGAGATATTTAAAAACACACGAATTTACGAAATACTTGTATGATAAGCATCTTAAATTTAGGTCGCGTTTTTTAAAACCGATTTACTCACACGCCATACTTGATTACTCTTCGTTAACCGCGACTACTATACGGACTTCTCTGTCTCGATTTGAAAGTGATCAGTATAGCTCCGCCCCTAAACCAGCCGCTAGAACTGGATTTTAAGTGAGCATTCATTGAAATATGCAAGTCTCTTTTTAGAATAGTGTTATATAAGGACAATGCGGGGCGAATGTAAATATAGTAAAATGAAAAAGCATGTGAACACTATGTAACAAAAACACTGCATTCATAATATTGGTTAACCATTTCAATGCAAAAATGTTCGTGATATGTTTACCCCTTCACCGTTTCATTGTCGTCTCCTTCAATTTTGTTGTCTGCAATGTCGTTTCAAAGTAAAAATAATAGACTGTATGGAATAAACTTCAAAACGAGTGTCAAACCGTTTGGATCCTAATCAGACACGCTTTTATGCGTCATTGAGAGTGAAAGGGTTAAACGGTATTCATTTATGTTATCAGGGTGAAGTTGAGTGCAAGAAACATATATAAAGTATCTAGTACATAGAATTCCAAAAGTATGACCATGGTTAACGTTTTGGACAAGCAAATACGCACACAAACAAAAACACCGACGATACCAAAACGGTATACCTCCGATCTTACAGTGGAGAATCTGTTATTCTTTCCCGTTTAAACGCAAACAAAACGCAAACGCAAAGTACTAAAACGTAGAAAAGAACAATTTTTTGACAATTCTGATAACTCATGTTTATATTGGTGGCAAACAGTTTGGAGCCTGATCAGACGCCGGGTTATCGGGAAAGAATAACAGATTCTCCACTGTAGTTGTATACAAATTTCATTGAAATCGCATACAGCCACTGGCAGTTTAATATTAATTTATGTTCGTTGATTTCTAGTACTGAGTTAAGGAATTTGATGAATAGTTTCATTTTGTTTGGTTTTACTAATTGTATATCAAGCGGAACCTAATTATCTCTCAAAGATTTAACATATTATCCAAATACATACATTTTGTGCAAACTATGGCTAGCCAGGTTTGAGTACAATGTATTCAAAACGAGTCATTTCTGCTACTGTTAAAATGAAATTATTCTTTCCCAACAAACGCAAATAGGCTAAAACTATTATTTTCAGTTCGGGCGTCAGCGTCTGGTAAGGTTCGAAGAATGTTTCCCACTCAATTACAATGAATAGTCATAATTGTCCACATGTTGTCGGTTTCGACGTTTTATTACAATGTGTGTGCCTTTGGTTTGCGTTTAAACGGGAAATAATAATGTCGTCCCTACTGTCACTGAAAGACACTTCTAACACAATACCTACAGTGTTTGCTGTGTTCGGCTCATTAGGGAAACGTTATCGTTGAAATTGACAATAAAGATAAATCAAAACTTCATAAATGTTGTCTGTAGATTTCACCGTAGTCAATTGTCAAATAGGCACACACGCTAACAGAAATAAAACATGACTCTAAAATTGAAAATCATAACAAAAGAAAACAAGAGCATGAAAGGATTTCTTTTTAGCACAGCCTCATACATATCTTTTTAAACGAAACAATTAATATCTAATATGCTCTCCCTGGACACAAACGGTTTTAATACATATCTGTCTAATCATAAACCGGTATTGTGACACTTGTACGAGACTGTCGCGGTCCGTCGTGAACTCGTTCGTACTTCCATACAAAAGCCTGACCATGACGGACACATACAGTGGAGAGTCTGTTATTCTTTCCCGTTTAAACGCAAACGTACGCAAACGCAAAACACTAAAACGTAGAAAAGAACAACTTTTGGACAATTCTGATAATTCTTGTTTATCTTGGTGGCAAACAGTTTGGAGCCTGATCAGACGCCGGGTTACCCGGCGTCTGATCTGGCTCCAAACTGTTTGCAATGGAAATAATAGTTTTGGCGCAAACGCGTTTATTGGGAAAGAATAACACATTCTCCTCTGTACCTGCCACAGTCTCGAGTCACCTGAAAATATACAGACAAAACTGATATATTATTTCGTTATTTAAAATGAAGCAAAAAAAATATCATATGTTGAAATGACTAGAATGATTACCACGACAATCTTACATTATGTAATACCAACAGTACATAAGATGTATTAAGAAATAACGCAAACCTATGTGTCTGATTTAAGGGTCTGTCTGAACTATGCCCATGGCACATGCGCGTTCTTTGCATTCAAAGTATTCCATGCGAAACATTTGATGTGTTTTTCAGTGTGGCTAACGTTGTACTATATTACAAGAATTTAATAGATAAAGTTCGCCTACATCACTTTCCTCGTGCAGAAATATATATTCTTACATGTACCTACTCTACGTGCGGCATTGATCATCCGTCATGGTTGAATGATTTTATTGAAAGCATGTGCATAAAGCAGTTAAACCGTTTCTGGTGACATTTGAGTAGGATATGTTGAACCGTTTTTACGTAAAACAATTTTGAAAAGTGTTGCGTTAGAACTGTCTTTCAGTGATTTGGGCAATGCTTAGGAGCATAATGTCAATCATTCCGATTTTCGGTCAATTATTTCAGCCATAGTGATTGAGCAGATTATCTGAGTACTGAGCCTGTATCCTGCCAATCATAACGTAACTGGCATTTGCAAAACGACTGGACCCAGAGCAGACGCCACGTCTAAGTTGTGACGACTGGCCTTGATCTACACTTTTTGAAAGGCAATAAGGCAGGTATCGTCATGGTACGGCTTAAACATGTATGTTATAATAGTCAAACTTTGAAAATGAGATTTTGTAGGATGAATGTTAAACTTCTTTTTTAAATATAAAGAAAATTGATATGCTATGTGAATACACCTTTGCAAATAGTTCGGATTCAGATAAGGGGAAGAGTAATTACACGTCGTATCCGTTTCCAACCTGTTGGTCAATTTGTTGGTATTTCCGACAAATAGCTTATTCAGTAAGAAGGGCGTTATAAACCTGTCACATGTTTTGAACAAGGCATATAAAAGGTGTTGATTTAATTATGTTTGTTCAGTGAAAGTTTACACACTCATTAAGCGTTCATACTTTAATGAAACCTCGGACCTGGGGCCCGGTTTACTAAACAACTTACACAAAAAATACACGTAAATCGTTTAACTCTTAACTCTCTTTCGAGCATAAACGTTTGCAAACAGCAAAAAGCGCGTCCTCTGATATGGCTATTTGCTGTTTGTAGCAAGTGATAATATAGATATAAATTAAAATTTAAATTTTGACTTACGCATTTTTTTTGTTTTGCATAAGTAGTTTAGTAAAACGGGCCCCTGGACACAACATCGGACAGATACATAAGTCCGTGTACAAATAACTTTTTACATGTAACTTAACGTATTTGAACTTTGATTTGTTTAAACATTCGCCCACTGTGTTTTTGTCTGTCTTTCCTTTTATTCCTCTCTGTATTCTTATTTTCAGCATATGCACCTAAAAACACTGTCGATAACAGATTTACGAAACAGTGTACATTAAAACCACTATTTTACCACCACTAAAACGAAGAAGTGATTGCATAAATGACTGGTGGTAGCTTAAAGCGAAGTGACAGTAAAACAGAAAACCCCTAACGGAGCTTTCTGTTTTTCTGTCACCTTACTTTAAGCAGTCACATTTAAAAAAAAACAACTAATAATTAAAATGATAAAGTGGTTGTAATAGAGATTTTACTGTACATGTGGATGTCAATATAGTAATGGATTGGGTCATACGTTTTTAGAGGAACACCACTACAAGAACCCTTTTAGTAAGATAAGACCACAGTGTGGCGTAAAACATTTCCAAAGTGTAATAAGAGCCTAATGCGTTTAAGATAAGCACTGCCTATCCTTGGCAAACCGGTGCACGAGTACTTTGGGAACATATACACTTGTTAGACGGATGAATGAGTTGGGTGCTAAGGCACTGCGACACAAAAAGGTCATATACAATGTATCCTCAATGAATGGTGAAGAACCATGAGGCGGGATACTTATTTCAGGAAGATTATTTCGGTTGATAACATTCGCTACAAAGCAGCGCATGGGATCAAAACCATTGACCTACCTTCTTGGCAGAGGGGATAATCTCAGTCTAATGAATACAACACATGTCCTATGACAACTAAGCCACATAACAACGGTATGAAGGTTTTTGGGTACACTTGTAAAACTACGACATATGAATGAGAACTTATTTCGGTAGAATGTAGAAACACTGATCTTCAAACAAAATTGCATAAAGTAATGTTGAGAGTTGTCGTTTAAGATCATATATTCCTAAGCAAGCCTAAGAAAATGTTATTAAGCGAGCCTAATAACATTTTCTTGGCGAGTTTAGGAATATGTGACTTTTAAATACAACGGTCATCAGATTCTTTTTCTCAAAAAACCAAAACAGTGTGTTTTTCGCCGCTTTAATAATTATGTAAACATTGGTTTCCCAAGTTTGACCGAATTATACCTTCGTTATATTTAGACCAATAACTTACCTCTGGAAGAAATAGTTCCCAACAAGTAATTATTTTGTAACATTTATTATTTGCAAAATATTCTTTATGAATAAATTGATTAATAATTCATTTATTGTTTGAACTTTCACAATATATAGATCTAACTAAAAAAATAATAAAAAGGTTATGTTGAAATTCATACATGTATGACGTCAAAGATTTGCATACATGTACTTTCGCATGTGCTGTGTAGAAAAAACATGGACAACCAGAGTCACTGTCAACGAGCACGCGTTTGCTCTTTCTGCTGAGTTCAGGAGACTGGGGTTTGGATACTATATGGTTTGGATACTATATTTATGTTAAATGTACCACCGAAGATATTTCCGGCAAACATGTTGTTTAAGCCGCCATGAAACGTGCAAGCTGTGAGTGTTGATTGTCTGGCAGAGTTCATAGTGCTAGTGTTGAACTGATTCAGCGCCATTTGTATAGGATTTGACCCATCCGATGTCAGGATTCCGGAAATGTTTTATGCTGCTGTTCACTGATGTGACTATAGTTATTCACAGACTGAATATTTATGTGATGTGTTGTGTAATCCGGCAGCATTTGCCATACTTTTCATGATAGAGGTAAGTTTATATTTTCCAATAGGTTGCCTCTTAAACCATTGTTTTCCTGGCTTTATGTATCCTTGATGTGTGCGTTGCAGTGTAAAATTGGTCACTAAGCTTGCAATAATCAGTTGCGCGATGACTTTCATATATTTTGTAAATATTGACAGGACATTTTTCTGCTCCTTGTACATTTGCCCATATTTTCGGTTTAACTTGGTGCTCATCGCGAAGGTTCGTACCCTGTCTAGTTTAAGTTTGCCGCTCCAGGAACTGAAGATATTCATGGCCGCTGTCATCAGAACATAGCGTAATGTCCCCAAGCACATACGCGTATGATTACAGTCAGGTCAAATAGTTCAAGTGACGTCACGTTCTAAAGTTATCCAACACGAGTGAGTCAATGCTAAGCAAATTTCAACCCCTGTGAGAATGTGAGAAAACATTTGATTTAAATTAGTGACGAAAAGTAGAGAATACGTTTTTATTTCCCGATCAATATGTTTGTGTTTAAAGAATCATTTAAAGATTATACTGCAAAGCTTGGTAACCCGACGTCTGGTCGGGCTTTAAATTATTTGCCACTGATATCAATATAAATTGTAATTTTGCTTCATCTACAGTCTGTTAACAATGCAATAAAACTCGGCCAAATTATAACGTCTTTAAGCACAAATGTGTTTATAGGGACAGAAAAAGGTCTCTACCATATTGAGATGCCATATTATCCACACAGTTTGCATCTCGATTAGTTTTTGCGATTGAAGCAGTATCTTAACTCGTTCACTCACGATGACTCCATAAAGCACGTTTGCAAACAGTTTCGGTCCTGATCAGACGCCGCGTGACGCGGCGTCTGATAAGGGCCGAAACTATTTTGCACTCATTTCGAAATTGTGTCAGTCATATTGCCTTAAACCTTACATTGAAACGATGTTACAGACAACAATATTAAAACAGACGACACTTTGGTGGTAAAAGGGTAAATACCCTTCCACACATTTGATCATTGAATGTTTACAGTTAGTTCTCATTTTTGCAACGTACTATGTTAAACTTAATAAGGCCTTCACTGCCATGACGTCATCCATCTGAAACAATGTCGTTAGATCATATTTCTCAAATCAAAGTTCAGGGTTTTTTCACTTAGAAAATATTGAAATAAGTGTCAAACAAACTGGCCCCTGATTAGACGCCGCATAACAGGCTCCGAATTATTTGAAAATAACTACAGTGACTGTACTCGGGATAAGGCAGCGAATGGGTTAATCTCCTGTTTGAACTATCTAAAGGAATTATAATTTCCAGAGTAACATTGTTTTCGTGCCTACATAACATAAACCAAATTAAACTGTTCCAAAGCGCCTTGTTTGTCATATTATATTTCCGCTATAGAATTACAGCGACGAAGTCTTATTCATTCTACGCACGTTCTATACTTGGATTCAAACAAAGGTATTTACAAGTGCATTTACTGAAACAATCGTTTGCTTTGTTTGATTTCTTATTATTTTACGTCGCTTTTAACAATATTCCAGTCATATCGCGACGTCCAGCTAATTACAGGTGAAGGAAGACACCCAGAATCACTTCATGTAAAGTACTTAGCAGGCACAAATCGGTATTTGGATGGAACCATCGACCGTCTGCAAGCCATCTTGAAGGATTCCCCATAAGAAAAATCCGAATGCCCAGACGGGGATTCGATATCAACGCGGTGAGGAGTTTAATGATGTACAGTGGAGAATGTGTTATTCTTTCCCAATAAACGCGTTTATGCTAAAACTATTATTTCCAGTGCAAACAGTTTGGAGCCAGATCAGACGCCGATTAACCCGGCGTCTGATCAGGCTCCAAACTGTTTGCCACCAAGATAAACATGAATTATCAGAAGTGTCCAAAAGTTGTACTTTTCCACGTTTTAGTGCTATGCGTTTGCGTACGTTTGCGTTTAAACGGGAAAGAATAACGTTTTCTCCACTTTAGCACTAGGTCACGCAGTTCCCTAAACACTCGTAACATTTCGAACACCCTGTTTATCTGCTGTAATTACCCTAAAGTTTGTATGGTTTTTTTTAAGTTATCTTTTCTAAACTAATTGCTTTTATCACGCAGTAATTTGTCCAAAGTATGCTGAATGAATGGCAAACAATGTACATCTTAATCAGGTGCTCCTACATGAGCCTTCTGATCATAGTCCACACAGTTTGCTCAAACGTATTATAATACTAAGGATCACAACGGTGTAGGACACATGTCTTTTCTACATAATTATGCATTATTATTATACCTCAATTTAAATTACAATTTTGATATTCAATTGTCCACCATGACATAAAAAATACTGTCATCCCCACCGGAGAAAGAATACTGTCGCCATATGTAACGGAATGAAGTGCATGACGTCAAACCGAAACCGACGTCAAAACTACGTTAATGTATCAAAGCATCATTTTAGAGATAACGTTAAAACTTGGATCTTTAATTTGAAGGAATTTGCAGTTTAAGTCGACAAACTGTTGCAAATAAACAATCATATGTACGTTTATTTATATACAGTGGAGAAAACGTTATTCTTTCCCAATAAACGCGTTTACGCTAAAACTATTATTTGCAGTGCAAACAGTTTGGAGCCAGATCAGACGCCGGGTAACCCGGCGTCTGATCAGGCTCCAAACTGTTTGCCACCAAGATAAACATGAATTATCAGAATTGTCCAAAAGTTGTTCTTTTTTACGTTTTAGTGTTTTGCGTTTGCGTACGTTTGCGTTTAAACGGGAAAGAATAACAGATTCTCCACTGTAAAGGGGCGTTACACTTTAGAGATTGTATTATTCCATTAAATCCAAATATTTTTTTTATAAACAGCGAATTTCATTAGGAATCGCATGCTGATCTATTTACATTCATTATTCAAGCCATATTTAAACTTTAAACAGGAAAGGTATTGACATAGACTGACGGTACAATAAGATAAAGGTTACAAAGTTCATGTCTGACAGGGTGACAGTTAAATTATAAAGTTTTGGGTAAATACTGCCACCCTGTCAGAAAGGTAATACATGTATCTATGTAATGTATAAAATGGATCTATTATCTTGAGCTTGGGGAAAGGAATAAAACTCAGGACAGAAAGGTATATATTTAGAGCAAAGGGTCAATAAATGGGTTATAGTCAATCACAGATTTATATTACGATATTTTTCTCAGTGACCAAATCCAAGGCCGTCGGTGCTAATTTCCCAACGGGTAACACACTATTAACTCTTTGCATGCTGGGTAATTTCTTCGTCTGAAAAAATTGTCGACTGTTTCTGCTTAAAAATTAGAATTTTTAAAAAATTCTTTTAAATTCAGTGTCAGAATGGCAAACAGTTTGGATCCTGATGAGACGTCGCCTTACGCGGCGTCTCATCTTGATCCAAACTGTTTGCAAAGGTTATGCATGTGACAGCTATATCCGCCGCTAGCGCGCAACGAGTTT
This sequence comes from Gari tellinella, assembly GCA_922989275.2. Classification (NCBI taxonomy): domain Eukaryota; kingdom Metazoa; phylum Mollusca; class Bivalvia; order Cardiida; family Psammobiidae; genus Gari; species Gari tellinella. The sequence continues at coordinate 39,588,871 of OV277871.1, forward strand.
ATAGACAGATCTGAGCCATGTCAATATTACACCTTTGAGAGCAATAGCTGAAAAAAGAACAGATAAGCCAGCTCCTGACGATATTTCCTTCATACCTCTCCTTCATTAATATAATCTGTTGTAAATTAGTTAGTGAAATATAGATTTATGGTTTTTTTCACCTTTTTACTGCCAAATATTTCGCGATATTTTACCCCTTCATTTGTTTCATTGTCGTCTGCTTCAATTGTGTTGCCTGCGATATCGTTTCAAAGTTGAAAAATAAGGAAGTATAGCTGAAGACATTTCCAAACAAGTGTCAAACAGTTTGGATCCTGATCAGACACCGTGTTACGCGTTCAACTGCAATAGAGCGCTGCAATTGCACAAATCGAGAAGGTCACATATGTTTGTTCACAGCTACATCTCAAATACCATAGTATGAGTTGCAAAGGCGTTAAAAACATTACGGACTCAGATAGCACTCTGAATTGCTTAGCGCAGCCGAACAGGAAACTGTATAACTGATAGTGATGCTTTAGATCAAAATGTCTAAACCCTCTTCTCTACCATAACGTCAAAATTTTAAAAAAAAATGTCGTCCGCGTTTATTTCTAAAATTTTGATTTTAGTTATTTCGGCTTAAGATACATTGCAATGATTTCCAAACAGTTTGATCCTGATCAGACGCCGCTTTAAGCGGCGTCTGATCAGGATCAAAACTGTCTGCAAATTCAAAAAACAGTTTTACTCATGGTAAGGCAGTGAATGTTTTATTAGGTATGGCTTTGATAAACCCACACAGACTACATCATTTTATAATTATGATGTCAATGCGATAATGGGGTTAATAAATTTTTAATTGCCGACAACATGGTTCCTGTGGTGATATTCGTGACACTTTCAGAAATATCCAGCTGAATGTCTAACGATCATAGTGACCTGGCATCCGTTCTTAGCATGACTTATAAACCATAGTAATCGAAATAAACACCGGGAAAATAAGTTTGATATCAAATACAATAATTCCCTACCAAGATTACTTCCGGCACAGAATACCTGATAAAAAGATGCATTGATAACTATCTGCCATGAGTGTCCCCTTATCCCCATCACTGTCTTACCCCGAGTACAATATATATATTGTTAACAGTTTTGATCCTGAACAGGTAACGCGGCGTCTGATCAGGATTCAAACTGTTTGACACTCATTTCAATATACCCTGTAACTTTGATATTGTTTTCAAAATACCTGAAATTTCGATTTGAGAAATAAAAGCAGACAATTTTTTTTTTAAAAAGTGATGGCATCATGGCAGTGAAGGGGGTTAATACATGTATCTAGATGTTGGCACTTTTCACGAAGTGTGAGCGTATATAGATATATGTAATGCATTTTGTTTTAATGATTAATGTGGCGGTTTATCCCATAAATACGCCTTTTTATTTCTTGAATTCACCCCTTTACGGAAATAATAAAAGGCCCCATCTAATACTGTACATTCATGAATACGCAGAATCAGAAATACGCATTCCCTATATCAAAAACACATGGTAGCTTAAGGCAGGCTAAAATGAAGCATAATGCGCCTAAACTATCAGCCTGCATTGGGGGCATCTGTTTCCAAACCCAGAACCAGGCTACGGAGTAAAGGGTTGAATGAGATCTACGTTAAAATACATGGATTGTCATTTGATATATCACTCTGTCAAAAGCATTTGAATATGGTAAGAAAGCCATTATATATATTGATGTAGTATTTACATGTACCCTTTTACCGCCGAAATCACATAAAATCGACTTTGCAAAAAGTTTGCATTCAGATCGGACGCCGCGTGACGCGGCGTCTGGTCAGAATCCAAACTGTTTCACACTCGTTTCAGTATATCTTAAATCATACTACAGTGGAGAATGTGTTATTCTTTCCCAATAAACGCGTTTACGCTAAAACTATAATTTGCAGTGCAAACAGTTTGGAGCCAGATCAGACGCCGGGTAACTTGGCGTCTGATCAGGCTCCAAACTGTTTGCCACCATGATAAACATTAAATATCAGAATTTTCCAAAAGTTGTTCTTTTCTACGTTTTAGCGCTTTGCGTTTGCGTACGTTTGCGTTTAAACGGGAAAGAATAACAGATTCTCCACTGTACCTAAAATCTAACTTTAAACCGATCTTGAAGACAGCAATATTGAAGCAAACGATAAAAACAATTGGGGGTAAAAAAGTATGATTAAGTTGGTGCAGAATGGGTTAAACACTTAAAGTGCTAAGTGTGTAGTGACTAATACTTTCAAAACCTTTTAATTCAGATCAAATGTCTCGTCTGGATCTAAACTGTTTGAAAATGTGTTTTGCAGTTCTGTCAAATAATCAACAATCTAAATTTAACAAAATGTATACAAACAATAAATGTTAAGCAAGCGGTTTTACAATAACTAAAGGGTTGATGCAGAGTATGTCTCAGCTGAAACAACTTGGTACAGTGGATAATCTGTTATTCTTTCCCGATAAACGCGTTTACGCTAAAACTATTTTTTCTTTTACAAACAGTTTGGAGCCAGATCAGACGCCGGGTAACCCGGCGTCTGATCAGGCTCCAAACTGTTTGCCACCAAGATAAACATGAACTATCAGAATTGTCCAAAAGTTGTTCTTTTCTACGTTTTAGTGCTTTGCGTTTGCGTACGTTTGCGTTTAGACGGGAAAGAATAACAGATTCTCCACTGTACGCATCGACTTGAACTAAGACTGTTTTTGTCCCCTTTACATTGTCTGCTTTGAGGATACATATGGCTTTGAAACACGTGTCAGTCTAAAATTATTCTCAAGAGAAGTCACAGAATCTTAGTGTTTTATATAGTTTTCATCCCCTTTTCTACCCCGTCCATGGATGGAATAGATCTTTGTTTTCAATCTCGATACATACAAGTTAAAACAAATAAAATAGACTGTTAGATACAAATGTGGCCCTAATCGCGTTGTCTTAAACGCGCATTATCTCATTTAACCTTCTAGGCGTGAGTTCGAATTCCGACTGAGTTTCAAACTAAGGACATTCGCGCCAAATTCTTGCGACATCTAGCAGTTTGTACCAATGGCCGATAATTCAAGAATCATTATTCAACGAAAAAATGCGTATCAGTTACCTTCTGTAGGTACTTTCGGTTTTAAGCAATCACTGTTATCGCGACGAAATAATTAGAAAACATGAAATGGCACTGGAAAAGGAAGTATGTGAAACCTGGCAAATACTCTATACCCTATCCGATAAAGGTGAATATTAGCGTGAACCCAAGAACACATAGAAAACACCTCTGCTTATTTATACCAGTAGTATAAATATGAAGGGTCCTAAGGTTTCAAAAGAAGCATACTTATAACATGTGCTTTTTTATCATGTTCTGATTATTCATACCTAAAGCATTTATTGTGTGGTGTTTGATCAATTTGTAACGGATATATTTTGATTGAGTTAGTGATTTCATTGAATTTGAGCCCACACCAAGTAAGAAACATGCATATATTTCAGGCACAAAACTATATACTTTGCATCACACTTTTAGTAAGCATCACTTTTTAACCGTTTTAACGTTCGTTTGTGCCAATTATGTCAGAAAGTCAAAATAACTCACGCCGATGCTTTGCCGCAAATGGCTACAATATACTTTTAAAATGCACATAGACAAAAAAAGAACATTATAACCAATTGTCACAATTATCTCTGGTGTTTCAAATTGTGCGCCCAGTATTCGTTTGTAGTTAATGGCTGTAAAGAAAACTCATTGATATTTCAATATTTAATAACAATGGTATACCTCTGAACATGCAAATATATTAAAACATGTTAAAGCTGAACATCATACAACACCCAATCTGAACCCCTAGTTATGTCGTTTAGACACTGTCACTACATATATTAGTCTGTAATCCACACAGGATAATGCCACTTAGGCTTAAATTTCCACAGAGGAAAAACACCACACAGGTAGTCTATTACAAATGCCACTAAGGCGTATTAATGTCTATGCCACACAGGCTGGGTACTGATAATGTCACTAAGGCGTATAAGTGTCTATATCTGAATATACGAGTATATGCCACACAGGCTCATAACGATCCACACTCGTTTTACCATATTATGTTTTCTGTAAACACCTATCAATAGTCTTTATTATTTCCAAACTCTCTCACACACCACGGTATATAAAACCGACCAAACATTGACCATATCAACTTGGTCATATTAACCCTTTCCCTTATAGAAGCGACTTTTAGCACATTCATTTTATTCATCCGCTGAAGAAAATAGTTCCAAATTATACCGTAATGAATATGTGTCATATTAAATACTTTCCTTATTCTAGCAGTTAATAGCTTAAAGCAGGCTGAAAGTAAAGCAGAATGCGCCTTAGGGCGCATTCTGCTTTACTTTCAACCTGCTTTAAGTAGTCACATATCTTCAATACTAGAAACAATGCTATCAGGTAAGGGGTTAATTAAAACAAAAGGGAGTTAAAACCAAAGTATATGTCATCACACAAGTAAGTTATGTGTAGAAAAATACCAAGCATATACTATGCTAGTCATATATAAATTCAGCTTCACATAATAACTACTCAATATTCAATGTATTATATGAAAATATGGAGTATAACATCAGTCACTGTGTTTTATAACACACCCTAAATGTTTGTTCCTAGCTCCTGGACTAAGTCCTAAGTGCTAATTTATTACTCTGGCTCCTGGACTAATCACTCTCAATGCTCCAGTACTATTATATGGAAATAGTTAAAATAAATATGTCACCATGGTAGGGTCTGTCACTAAATAAAGTTCATATGGGATGTTCACGCCAAAATACTGCCAGGTAAGTACGCCTTAAGTGTATGTTGCTGTCCCCAAATATGCCTTTAAAACGGGACTTCTATGGGTAAAGGATGGTAAGCTAAAGCTCATGCAGGGTATGAAATGGCAACTTTCTCAACCTATGCCATACAGGGAATCGCCTCTTCAATCTACAAATAAAAGAGGGCTACTAACTACCGTGTAAAACTAACAACAAATAGCATGCAACATCCACGCGAAATACAGAAATACAGCATAACTAACTACGTGTATGTGTATGGTCGGGACGGGAGGAAAGGACACTTACATATATCTTCAAAACTCTACTGTACAAACGGCCACATTCCAACACTTCTGATCACTTCAAGTATCTAATATGTTCTGCACTATGTACATGTAAATTCTTTCACACCTGAGCTAACCAAAGTCAATCATGCAATTACGCTAGTGGACAGCCAATTTTCTATAGGTATACACACAAAAAACCAATGACCACTTCTCACAGTACAGTCTCACTATGTTACATACAGTGGAACCCTGTTACAACTAAAATAATTGACACCAATATTTTCTTTTTACAATGGCAGCGTACTTAGATATAATTGAAGAACCTATGCAGAAATTAACATAGAAATCTTACATTCATAGATATCTTGCCAAAATATTTAATGCTAAAGCATTACACCTTTTCAGGATTATTCCATCTTCTCTGGTCTATCAAAACATTCAAGATTCCCAAAAGACGTCGAAGTACCCGGCATCTGAATTAGGCTTAAAATGTGTGTCTCTCATACATTTATCGATTGTTTGGTAAGTTCGATGATCATACAATATAGTTTTTATAGATAAACGTACACTGCAATCTTGAAGCATCGACGTCTGGTCAGTGGTTGTGCCGATCTTCTGAATGCTATGTTATTGTCCTCTGCAACTTTTGTCATCTGCAACAATTCTTAGAGTTAATCTACATGCATCTGTATTTTCTTTTAAAACTTATACGAGTACTCAGCGTGTCAAACAATTTGGATACAGACGAGACGCCGAGTTCTGTATCCAAACTGTTTGTAAAAGTATAAAACAAATTCGCTCATAGTGCTAAGAAGGTTACACATTCTTTATTAACTATTTTAGTACTGCTAGTGATGGAAACACGCACATATATTTAGTAAGACAATCACTTATTCAATAAACTCCCACGAATGATGCCAGAACGGTCTGGTATTATGTGATCTACTACCATTGTTTGATAAGTGTTCCTAAGCCGTTTGTAGTAAATGTTTTACATTACCACCGCTAAATTTAGCCCTGCTCCATCAAATTATCGTCTGCTTCAATATTTTTGTCTGCAACAATGTTCTAAAGTAAGATGATTTTAGGCAGGATAACGATCGAAATTTGAACGAAGGTCGAACAGTTGGTGTCCTGGTTAGATGCCGCGTCTGATTAGGACTCAAACTACATGTATTTGGAAACACATGTTTATCGTCATTTACAGTGAAAAAGGTTAACATCTCGAATACAAAGCTCGAATAAAGATTTTTCTAAACATAATGAATCCAGATCAAATACAGAGTAATACGTTATTTCCTCAAGGTCTAAACTGTTTATCACTCATTCATCTAAATCGCTAAAGATAAAGACAGACAATCAAAACAATTGTTACTATTACAGTGGAGAATCTGTTATTCTTTCCCGTTTAAACGCAAACGTACGCAAACACAAATCACTAAAACGTAGAAAAGAACAACTTTTGGACAATTCTGATAGTTCATGTTTATCATGGTGGCAAACAGTTTGGAGCCTGATCAGACGCCGGGTTACCCGGCGTCTGATCTGGCTCCAAACTGCTTGCACTGGAAATAATAGTTTTAGCGTAAACGCGTTTATTGGGAAAGAATAACATATTCTCCACTGTAGGTGTAGTACAGTAGAGAAAACGTTATTCTTTTCATTTAAACGCAAACGAAACGCAAACGCAAACGCATTCCAATAAAACGTACAAAATAACAACATTTTGAAATTTCTGACGATTTTGTTTTCTGAGTGACAAACAGTTTGGAGCCTGATCAGACGCCGGGTTATCCGGCGTCTGATCTGGCTCCAAACTGTTTGCATTGGAAAACATAGAATCAGCGTAAACGCGTTTATTGGGAAAGAATAACGATTTCTCCACTGTACGTTTGCGTTTAAACAGAGAATTATAATGTCTAGAACGTCTAGAAGAAACTGCAGTGCCTCCTCTTTACAACGACATCCAGGGGGAGACACAGAGTGTGTGTGTTACTCGGAGGGAGTCGTTATGGAGAGGAAAAATAAATAAAGATTTGGCTTACATTTGCAAACAGCTTGAATCCAGATCAGACGCCGCGTTACACCGCGTCTGATCTTGATTCAAGCTGTTTGTCACTCGTTATTCAGTATATATCTGTCAAAATGTCAAAAATGTAACTTTGAGAAAAGCAACAGATGACAATTTTAAGCAGACGACATTTCAGTAATCAAAGCGTTAGTCACAATTGTCCGGTTTTGGGAACTGAGACAAGGGTCGTTGTAAAGATGGAGTCGTTGTTGGGAGGGCCGTTGTAGAGAGGGAACGCTGTTGTTTTTTGCAGCGAAAAGGTTAAAGGGTGAAGTGTCTGGTTTGATATAGATTTAAAATAAAGGTGTTTGTTTTATATGTGTCTTGATTTAAAATGTTCCTAAGATTGCGTGCAGACACTAAGTTATCTTGTTTGTCACTCAGTTTTACAATTGAAAACACATTATCAAGATCATATAAACTTCAGTGATTTAGATATTGATATTTACAATCCTTTCTCAAACAATGATAAAAAAGAACGGACCGTTAGAAGTATTTCATAAAACATTACGCAGACCGTCTCAAAGAATCTGTCTATGTACAGTGGAGAGTCTGTTATTCTTTCCGAATAAACGCGTTTACGCTAAAACTATTATTTCCAGTGCAAACAGTTTGGAGCCAGATCAGACGCCGGAAACCCGGCGTCTGATCAGGCTCCAAACTGTTTGTCACCATGATATATATATTCAGAAGTGTCCAAAAGTTGTTCTTTTCTACGTTTTAGTGCTTTGCGTTTGCGTACGTTTGCGTTTAAACGGGAAAGAATAACAGATTCTCCACTGTAGCTGTTTAAGGCTTTACTCACCAGCTTATTTCTAGATTTGAATTAAGATGATCACTTAAATGAGGCCCTAACCCTTTAATGATCAAAGTATTCGGGAGATTTGTACCCCTTCGCCACTTTATCGTCGTCTGCTTCGATTTTGTTGTCTGCAAAGTTAAAATATAAGGCAGTATGATAAAGGAACCTTCAAAACGAGTTTCAAACAGTTTGGATCCCGTTACAGTGGAGAAAACGTTATTCTTTCCCAAAAAACGCGTTTACGCTAAAACTATTATTTCTATTGCAAACAGTTTGGAGCCAGACCAGACGCCGTGTAACCCGGCGTCTGATCAGGCTCCAAACTGTTTGCCACCATGATAAACATTAAATATAGAATTGCCAAAAGTTGTTCTTTTCTACGTTTTAGCGCTTTGCGTTTGCGTACGTTTGCGTTTAAACGGGAAAGAATAACAGATTCTCCACTGTAAGACGTGAAAGGGTTAAGGTGTTATATAAGCATTTACTTATTATGTTTATAGTTTTGAATGAACCCATTTACGCCCAGTTGATTCTTCCATTCTTCCATTCTTATATATTGGATTAACCCATTTGTACAGTGGAGAATCTGTTATTCTTTCCCGTTTAAACGCAAACGTACGCAAACGCAAAGCACTAAAACGTAGAAAAGAACAACTTTTGGACAATTCTGATAATTCTTGTTTATCTTGGTGGCAAACAGTTTGGAGCCTGATCAGACGCCGGGTTACCCGGCGTCTGATCTGGCTCCAAACTGTTTGCACTGCAAATTATAGTTTAGCGTAAACGCGTTTATTGGGAAAGAATAACAGATTCTCCACTGTATCTAAGGGGTGCCTGGTCTAAATTGCAATTTTCGTTTTATATTGGAATTACTATCAGCAAACATTGTAGACTCTGATCAGATGACGCATTATGCAACGTCTGATCGGAGTCTACACTGTTTGCATATGTCCCATATATGAGATCGTGGGCACCAGTGGGTTAAAGTGGTCAATAAAATTAGGCCTTAAGGCGCACTCTGCTTTAGTTTCAGCCTACTTAACTTATAGTTCGTGGTTTAAACGCAAACGCATTATAACGGAATGTAGACAAATATAGATCTACTTTTTAGATAATTTTAAAAAGTCATATCAATCTGAGTGGCAAACAGTTTGGATCTGGCTCGAAACAATAGGAAGTCATATTGCAAATATATTGTATAAACAATCATTGGATAGTCAAAATTGGAATTTGTTTAACCCATTTGCGCCCAGTAGATGTTTCCATGTTTACATATTGGATTAGTCCATTTTTATCAAAGGGATGCCTGGTCAATATTTTCATTTTCATTTTGTTTTATATTGAAATACCTTTCAGCAAAAAGTGTACACTCTTATCAGACGCCGCATTTGATCAGAGCCTACACTATTTGCCTATGTCCCATATATGGGATCGTGGGCACAAATGGGTTAAATGGAAGTTGGAATTGTTCATTAGAAATACCAAAGGCGACTTGGTTAACCTATCGTCTGCATTATTTCGAGCAATATTTTCAATCATCACGAACATTGCTCCTAAAAACATACGTGCGTATTGACTGATACATGTACCTGACAAGAAGTTCGTGAAATGAACGCTTTGGCTAATGTTTCCTTTTTTTTCGCAAGCATTATGTTTCTTTTCCGTGTTTTACTCTGAGCGTGTTCAAATCAACTACTTTCATACCATCGTTAATGTTTGACATTTTATGCTTGAAAAAAGTAAACAATCACTAATTGCAAAAGCGTGCAAGAAAGACGACTGACTATCAGTTCAGGATATTGATAATGCACAAAGATCCTGTAGGAACTTTCTATGATGTTTCTTTTTTACATTATGCAAACACATTCGCAAAAGCGTTCATTTTACTTTGTACATGTATGACACGGAGTGAATTTCTTTTTCTAGATAAACTAATAAAAATACGAAAACTACAAACGTTTATATACATGTATTTTAGTATTTTAAACACCAGTAGGTATTTTATGAGGTGGTCAATTAACAAAATGTTTAAAAATCTAAGATATATGTACTCTAAAAACAAGACTAAATGACACCGTGAGGAAAATGTAGCACTTGCTTCAATAGTGTGTTGACCATCAGTGTCTATGCTGTCAGACGAAAGCCTATAAGGACAAGAATCATTATGGGTATTGTTTTGCTGTCTTAACTCATCCATCCGTAAGACTTCAGTGGGAATTTCCAAAACATATATTGTCTTGTTTTTACTATTAAGAGTTGGCATTTTTACATATTTGTGCCGCGAATTGCTCCTCTCCACCCAGGGTTTAACATTGGTACCTGTGAAGGGTCTGAGCCGGTACTGCGGCTGCATTTGATTGCGCCATATGTTAGCAGTGTTCAATATTGTAGGCAAGATGGCTCAATGATGAGGGGAGTTAGTGAACAGTCGGATGAGCTGTCATTCCGACTGAAAGTAGACTATAACTTAGTATATTACTTTTTCTTTTATTTCATATTCATTTTGACAGTGGTCTATTAATACAGTAGAGGGTACATTGTAGAAGACACGGTTTTTCTGCCCGTTTCAACGCAAACGAAACGAAAATGCATTGCAATAACAGGTAAACTTTCACAACGTTTTGACAATCCTGATCATTGTTTAATATGAGGTGCATAATGTGTGGACCCTGATGAGACGCCGAAGGGTTATTTCTTGCTCCAAACTGTTTGTATTCGAAATCATAATTCTAGCGTAAACACGTTAAATGGGAAAGAATAACGTCTTCACAACAATACATGTACAAGATTGACTCCATTCACTGCCGGGAGTCGGGCCCTACATCACTAGGTTTGCATACAGTTTGGATCCTAATTTTACGCCAAGTTACCCTCACATTAACGTTATGTACGAGGAAACGAAAACAATTTCAATATTTATAAAGAAAAACATTACTAAAATTCTAAACAAACGATAATGTGCCGAAGAATGTGTACAATTGTCTATTACATCATATGACAGTTAACCTTTATCGTGCTTGATTGTCGTCTCCTTAAAAGATATCGTCTGCAAGTATAATTAAGAAATGAACTGATTTGTGTCGGCTTTAAGCGAAGAAAACGACAGAGAAAGTTTGCAAATATTAGCCAAGTCGCGCTAAGCTGGATAAGGGTTACATGGTTATTTCAATTTTTGACAATTAATACTTATCTAATTGTTTAATTCCACAGACAGACATTATGAAGATATTTCAATGTGCCATGTTAATTATAAAAAAAGAAGAACACATGTATTACCAGTCTTGCGTGTATTAAAATGTTTATGCCGATAACGAGAGTTTGGTCTGCGTTGTGTTTTTGAAAATTATCTTGAGCAAAATAGGCTTTGGTTGTCGATTTTAATGTGTTTGTAAGAACACGCTCATTAGTTTTGATTTTGAGATTTACCACAGCGATGCCAACGGTGTATTGTATTCTACTGGTACATACATGTATGTATTCACCCCTAAATGTTAAATGGACAATTCCGATTTCGAATTAGGCCTAGCTTCATTTTGACTATTTAGAGTTGATTTTTACAATATTTTGCAGAATGACAAATAGTTGAGACCCTGATGGAGCTTTCTGATCTGGCCATCACCAGGGTGTGCATATATTGCATAGGACGTACATTTGTCTTTACTTTAACAGATATATCATTTGTAAATGACGAGTACGGTCGACGCCACAAGATGTGCAAAAAGCATGTTTATTATCATCGTCAATTAAAATGCAGACTGCCTTGCGTTTACCTGTTTTTCAAACTAAGTGCTGTATTTAATGTCAGAATGGGCAAAAAATCACAAACCAGCAAAAGCACTTAATGGTTGCATTGAAGGTTCTGACTTTATTGTTTTCAACGCTCTTCCATACGTCGTATCCATATACAATAAAACCTCTCTTGTGTGTGACCCCTAAATTGTGTTAATTATCAGGTGTTACTCGTAAAGGCAGGTGACTGCTTTAGTTAGATGAACGTAAAACAACATGCTCCTTTAGAAGCTTTCTATATAAGTTCACATTGCTTCAACCCTTTCGTTCTCAATGACGCTTAAAAGCGCGTTTGCAAACAATTTCGATCCTGATCAGACTGTTTGATACTCGTTTTAAAATCTCTTCAGTCATACTGCCTTATTTTTGTAACTTTGAAACGACATTGTAGACAACAAAATTGAAGCAGACGACAATGAAACGGTGAAGGGGTAGACATCTCACGTTAACTTTGGCAGTGAAAGGGTAAATCAGTTACAGTGGAGAATCTGTTATTCTTTCCCGTTTAAACGCAAACGTACGCAAACGCAAAGCGCTAAAACGTAGAAAAAAACAACTTTTGTTCAATTCTGATATTCCATGTTTATTTTGGTGGCAAACAGTTTGGAGCCTGATCAGACGTCGGGTTACCCGGCGTCTGATCTGGCTCCAAACTGTTTGTAAAAGAAAAACTAGTTTTAGCGTAAACGCGTTTATCGGGAAAGAATAACATATTCTCCACTGTACCTACCTCTAATTCAGTCAAATAGCTTTCTTGCTAGTGGTCGTAATAGAGAGGTTTAACTCTACCGGGCCTCATGTGTTCATGTAAAATCATGAACTGAGTGTAATAAAGAAAATTGAAATTGGAGGAGAGCCATAGTTTTATATTTTATATTACTTTAGCATACAGACATCTGAGTAAGACAAATGGTGAATAAAATTTAATTAAACTTGGCCTGAAATGCCCAGATGAGAAGTCATTTTGTGAAAACGTTGCTCCTAAAGCGCAATTAGTTTCTATTTTAAAATCTATATAATCTACTTTAGCTGTACATATGCAATATAGAGTATAATGAGATGCTGCTTTACGCAGTCTCTCGTCTGCATTGTTTGCTATTGCATATGAACTATTTATTTCTGTATTGACAACTACAGTGTCTTTAGGTTGCCCTTGAATGTCTACAATGAACTTTTTCAGGGACAGTTCATTGCAATGTCCCAGGGACAGTTCATTGCAATATTCAGGCACAAATGATTTAAATATTGTCAAATATGTCCATTGAGAACAATATTGAGCCAGATGAGATTTCCGGTAAATTTACTGTTTGTCAGTACAGTGGAGAAAACGTTATTCTTTCCCAATAAACGCGTTTACGCTAAAACTATTATTTCAATTACAAACAGTTTGGAGCCAGATCAGACGCCGGGTAACCCGGCGTCTGATCAGGCTCCAAACTGTTTGCCACCAAGATAAACATGAAATATCAGAATTGACCAAAAGTTGTTCTTTTCTACGTTTTAGCGCTTTGCGTTTGCGTACGTTTGCGTTTAAACGGGAAAGAATAACAGATTCTCCATTGTATAAAACATCCATTTGCTTACTGTCATGCTTTGCGTGCAAACTCATCCTTTTTAATGGGAATAATTTGAGCAATAAATATTGCAGTTACAGTGGAGAATCTGTTATTCTTTCCCGTTTAAACGCAAACGTACGCAAACGCAAAGCATTAAAACGTAGAAAAGAACAACTTTTGGACAATTCTGATATTTCATGTTTATCATGGTGGCAAACAGTTTGGAGCCTGATCAGACGCCGGGTTACCGCGTCTGATATGTCTCCAAACTGTTTGCACTGGAAATAATAGTTTTAGCGTAAACGCGTTTATTGGGAAAGAATAACACATTCTCCACTGTAATTGATACATGTAAGCATGTTGAAGGACTGTAGCAATTTGATTTAAATTTAAGTATAAATATGCAGATTAATTTTAAAATTTACCGAATAATACATACGCGTATATTTATTAATTTGCGAACCAATCCTACCGACAACAACATTACGGTACACTTTGATAGCTCTTACACCCTTGAGACTTTAAATGCACATTTTCAGTTTCAAATTTAGTGTAGCCCATTTCTGACTCGTGTCTTCCGACATAAATTGCAAAATAATAAAATAGTGCTGATCCTGATCAAAGGGCTTCTGTAAGAGCTGGGATATAAAGTGTTTAAAGTCGCATTGTGTTTTTGGGAAACCTGCCTAAAACGGTTGTTTGGGATCCCATTGGAACTACAAAGTACGTGATTCTTCCACGAAAAGCGGCTTTATCTAAGAAATTCGCGTTTTAATTTTATTTTTAATTCATGGATATTATATCCAGAAAAGAGTTTAACCATGTGTTTTGAAAGAAGGACAACTCTGTTAATACAGGGCTCCAGATAACGGAAGTATTTCGAAAACTAACATCTTCATTTCTGCTTTCAAACCCAATGGTGTCATACTCATTAAAATTGTCTCGAAGAGACGGTTTAATCAGTAGTAACACCATAGCATTCGGTGCTGAAATGAGTGAGAAAATGTTATATTAGTTCAGATTACTCCCGCTTACATGCGTATCTGGAGCATCTTGTTAACCCTTATTCTGCTGCACAGACGTCTGCTTTGACATTGTTGTCTGCAAAATTTGTTCAGTTTAGATTTATGCATCAAACAGTGTCAAACAGTTTGGATCCATATGAGACGCAGCGTCTTTCTATATTCAAACAATTTGTAAACTCCGTAAAGTTACGACCAGTAGGCACAGGGTTAAACTATGAGATCCAGTCAAAATGTGTAAATATTATTCACGGGGGGTGAGCTATTTAAAACAATACGGAGAAGTTTCACCTTGAGCTTGCTGAAAACGACTGTTTCAGCCTTGTCCGTTCTCTAACTCAAACACTTCTTTTTGGATTTTCACCATACTTGCTACAAATGTTTATTAGTATAGAATCTAGGTCAGGTTCAATAGCTAGCAAAATCGCAAGAGGCATGTCTGAGTTATTGCCCTTGAATAATTTGAAAATGACTGTTTCAGCATTTTCTGCTCTCTAACACAAACACTTTTTATTGGATCTTCACCAAACTTGCTGACAACGTGTATTGGTATAAAATCTAGGTCAAGAAAAAAAAGTATTTGTGTTAGAGAGCAAAAAATGGTGAAACAGTCCTTTTTAATACATAAAGGGCAATAACTAAGATAATCCTTATGGGACTTTAGTAATAATCACACTGGACCTAGATTCTATATAAATCAAGAATTTCAGCAAGTTTGGTGAAGATCTAATGAAAACTCTTTGTGTTAGAGAGCAAAAAGGCTGAAGCAGCCATTTTTTAATAACTAAAGGGCTATTACTCTAACATGCCTTATGCGATTTTAGTAGGATTCAAACATTACCTTGATTTTATATTAAAGAAAACTTTCAGCAAGTTTGGTGAATATTCATAAAAAAGTATTTGTGTTGGAGAGCAAAACTTGCTGAAAACAGTCATTTCTAATACATGTACATAAAGGGCAAAAACTCGGATATGCCACATGCAATTTTAGTAATAATCAAACTAGACCTAAATATTATATTAATAAATATTTTCAGCATGTTTGGTGAATATCCAATAAAAGCTGTTTGTTTTAGGGTGCAAAAATGACTGAAACAGTCATTTTCTATTAATTAACAGGCAATAACTCAAAAATACCTTATGCGATTTTAGAAGTAATCAAACTAAACCTTGATTTTATATCATTGAACATTTTCAGCAAGTTTGTGGAAGATTGGATAAAAAATAGTTGAGTTAGAGAGCGGACAAAAAAGTGTGATAGTCTAACTGACTGATGGATGGACGGGCGGAGGTAGATACGGTTGCACCCCGTGAAGTTGTTTTCGGCTGTATCACGTGATACTAAGCCGTGTGGAAATGTTTATATCAGACGTTCTATTTTCGGTTTGTTATGATTTTAAATCGCCCTTTTTTGTGATTTAGGTCCGTCTTCATTATTTCATAGATCAGTTTGGCCCATAAGAATATTCAAACATTATTATTAACCGTTATTTTATTTCAGGCATTAAGAAAAGGTCTGAAAATACAATGGGACTTTAATAATTTTAGTTGAAGTACTATCCGCTCTGATTGATCTAAACGATTTGATGTACCAAACCCTTCAACTTATCCAGCTGAACTGCTAATAAATCCGGTCATGGATACTTTACTTTCTTAGAAAATATAAAGCATTATCATAAAAAACATAAATGTTCTGTTGTCCGAATCCGTTACCAATACAAACAAACCACGGTGGCAGAGAAAGGGTAAACTACAGTTAAAACACGATACTTGGAACTCGCGTTAGTTCGATCATACCCATATATCAATGTTACAACATGGATCAGCCACGTTTTAACTTTGCAGAACGGGTATGTTTGATTTTAGGTATATCGACTTATCGAAATTTATCTTATGAAGTACTGGTACGATCGATTTAAGCGAGTTCCAAGTATCGAGTTTCGACTGTATTATCTATTATACGGTATGCTTCTGGTGAATATTAACAGTACACTTTGGACTGGCAGACAGTTTGGAGCTTGTTTGACCCCTGTTTGCAGCTCCTGTTTGCGATGGACATAATGTTAACCCTTTAACCCATAGCCTGTTTCTAGTATTTAAGATATGTGACCTATTAAAGCAGGCTGAAAGTAAAGCAGAATGTGCCCTAGGGCACATTCTGCTTTTCTTTTAGCCTACTTTAAGTTAATATCTGCTAGTATATAGAAAATATTTCTTATAATACATATTCATGACAGTATAAAATGGAACTATTTTATTTGGCGGATGAATACAATGAATGCGCTAAAAGTCGCTTCTATAAGGGAAAGGGTTAAGGCTAAATATACATGCATTTACAGTGAAATAATCTGGTTTGGCCGACAGGTCATGTACATGTAAATATCCCATTTTTGCATACAACCATAATTTCCGCTAAAATGCTGACAAAAATAAATCAAAGAACACATTTAAAATCCCTTTAGGATACGGTGCTAGACTAATGCTATATTATAAGCTTCCTGAATATTACATACGGTCTCTCAAATGTATACTGGAGTAGCAATATAACATTTATGAAGACAGTCGACACTCGATGAATAAATATGACTTAACCCCTTCACTGCTTCACTCCGAGTTAATCATTTTTGTTTCAAACTGTTTGGATCCTGATCAGACGCCACGTTACGCGGCGTCTGATCAGGATCAAAACTGTTTGCCACTCATTTCAATATTTCTTAAATCAAAATACCTAAACTCTTAAAAATTGGGAAATAACAACATACCACAATTGTTTAAATTTGATGACGTCATTGCAGTAGAGTTGCATTGAAGCAAACGTTATCATTTTTCGTTTGAACGCAAATGAAACGCAAACGCATTGCAATAAACGTTAGAAAATTACAACTCCTCGATAAGTCTGATTATTGATTTTAACCTGGACGGCCAACAGTTTGGAACTTGATCAGACGCCGTGTTACCCGGCGTCTGATCTGGCTCCAAACTGTAAGCATTGGAAATTATATATTTAGCGTAAACGTGTGTATTGGGAAATAATAACTTTTTCTACTCTGTAAGTAATTTAAGTCGAATATATTCGTGTTTCAAATTGAACACGTAGCGTAGTTATGTTTTATCTTTGCAATGTGGATATTTTCGTACCAAGCAAACTACCAGTTAAAGCAATTACGCAATTTAACCAATAAAATACAGTGGAGAATCTGTTATTCTTTCCCGTTTAAACGCAAACGTACGCAAACGCAAAACGCTAAAACGTAGAAAAGAACAACTTTTGGACAATTCTGATAATTCTTGTTTATCTTGGTGGCAAACAGTTTGGAGCCTGATCAGACGCCGGGTTACCCGGCGTCTGATCTGGCTCCAAACTGTTTGCACTGCAAATAATAGTTTTAGCGTAAACGCGTTTATTGGGAAATAATAACAGATTCTCCACTGTATCCACTGACGCAAGTTCGAGAAATCCGTGTTGAACTGTATTCCCAAACGACACTCAGAGCACATAGTCTTGTATAAGTTTTGTTCTTTCTATCCTTACAGTGGATAATCTGTTATTCTTCCCGTTTAAACGCAAACGTACGCAAACGCAAAGCACTAAAACGTAGAAAAGAACAACTTTTGGACAATTCTGATAATTCTTGTTTATCTTGGTGGCAAACAGTTTGGAGCCTGATCAGACGCCGGGTTACCCAGCGTCTGATCTGGCTCCAAACCGTTTGCACTGCAAAAATAGTTTTAGCGTAAACGCGTTAATTGGGATAGTATAACAGATTCTCCACTGTAGTCTGGTATTAGTTTTGTTCTTTCTATGCTTAGCAGGCATCTTACAACCATTTCTAGGATAAATGTGTTCGTAAGTATACAGTGGAGAATACGTTATTCTTTCCCGTTTAAACGGTGGCAAATACACATGTAGCTTGGAGCAAGATCAGACGTCGGGTTACCCGACGTCTAATCTGGCTCCAAACTGTTTGCAATGGAAATAATAGTTTTAGCGTAAAACGCGTTTATTGGGAAGAATAACGTTTTCTCCACTGTAAGCACTTAACATCGTGCTACAGAGTAAATACGTTATTTGTTTTCGAAAAATGTATCGAAACACAAACACAATGCAGTAAAACAGAGAAAATCATCACAGTTTTGATAAATGTAAACGATTGGTTTTAATTTGAATAGCAAGCTGTTTTGAAACTGGGAAGACGCCGGGAAATGGGCATAAAGGCTTTAGCACAAACGCATTTATGTGTCAAGAATATCGCCATCCACTTTGTTAGGCCTCCAGTTTGATATATGATAACCTTTGTCAGGATATCAAGTGCTTAACCTGAGTTGCTTCCTACTTTAATCATCTAATAAGATGTCGAATTTTACATAGCCTAATGCCCTATTACAACTGAAAAAGTATGAAGACTATTCATGAAGAAGTATTCTATTTTATTTGCGTTATTGATGCTTATACCTGTCTTTAGAGCTGAAACAGCTATAGAAGGAAGGGCTAACTTAACTGAACACTTACTTTATAATACAGGCTTAAAAAGTTCCTATATCCTGACAGATACATGTAGTAGTTTAAATCAGGGTGATAGTAAAACAGAATGAGCCTGAATATGCAGTAAGTTTCACTTTTAATCTGTAAGTGTAAGTTGTCATATGCCTTTAAAACTAGAAACTGACTATGTGGTAATGGGTTAAATGTTAAAGATAAGAAATGTTGAACTAGTACCATGTGATAGCTTTCACTTAATGCTAAAAAACCCGATCAATCATTAATCAGTTGACAATGGTTTCTTATTAATCGGCTAAACAAATCAGACAGATAAACAACACTACCAAATCAAACATAATATTACTCTTAACTATGTGACATAAACATCACTGTTTAGAAGTCACACGTTTATTGGGGAAGGCATTCGACCTTATGAGACATATCCAATACTCTGAATGCTTTATTGCTTAATCTGACCAATGGGTGTACCGTTACCTCCAAAACAATACAGCAAATGAACACAAACAACACAAAACTCCCAAAACTTGCCCAAACCTCTCCAAACCTCCCCAAACCACCTTAAACAACTCAAACTACTTTAATTCCTTTATGCATTACCCAGTAGTTCGCCTTTTTATCCCTTAAACTTATTCCGTCACTGTTGAAAATAGTTATAATATAAACAGTTATGAATATCTATCCAAAGAATTGTTATCATGGTGGCAAACAGTTTGGAGCCTGATCAGACGCCGGGTTACCCGGCGTCTGATCTGGCTCCAAACTGTTTGCACTGGAAATAATAGTTTTAGCGTAAACGCGTTTATTGGGAAAGAATAACACATTCTCCACTGTAGCTTGAACATATAGCAGATACATAATAAGTCGTGTTTTATCAGAGTAAAAACTGTGTCTTTATACACCGTTTCTGAAATCCAAATTTGACAAACCAGTGCAAAATTCAAACCTCAGCTGACAATATCCTGAAATTGAATAATGAGATAACAGGATGTCTTGTTTCGTGCTTTTTGTGAAAGAAATTATCCTTGGTGAATAAAACGTTATTCTTTCCCAATAAACGCTTTAACGCTAAAACTATTATTTGCAGTGCAAACAGTTTGGAGCCAGATCAGGCTCCAAACTGTTTGCCACCAAGATAAACATGAAATATCAGAATTGTCCAAAAATTGTTCTTTTCTACGTTTTAGCGTTTTGCGTTTGCGTACGTTTGCGTTTAAACGGGAAAGAATAACAGATTCTCCACTGTAACACGTGATATCTAACGAACGTGTTCGGTGTGTGCTATTCTGTAACTGGAAGCTGTTAAAGTGGAGAAGACGTTATGTTTTCACATTTAAACGCAAACGAAGTGCAATCACATTGCAATAAAATGTAGAAAATGACATCTTTTTGACAACTCAGACTATATATATTAACATGAGGGTCAAACAGTTTGCCCTGCCTTAAGACTAATTGTGTCCTACTGTTTGAATTCTGATGACGCGTATATAGTGGAGAAAGCGATATGTTCCGTTTATACAGTGGAGAATGTGTTATTCTTTCCCAATAAACGCGTTTACGCTAAAACTATTATTTCCAGTGCAAACAGTTTGGAGCCAGATCAGACGCCGGGTAACCCGGCGTCTGATCAGGCTCCAAACTGTTTGTCACCATGATAAACATGAAATAACAGAATTGTCCAAAAGTTGTTCGTTTTTACGTTTTAGTGCTTTGCGTTTGCGTACGTTTGCGTTTAAACGGGAAAGGATAACAGATTATCCACTGTATATAGTGGAGAAAGCGATATGTTCCGTTTATATGCAGGCTCCAAATTGTTTAAAATCCAGATTAATAAAAACTGTGTGGTACATTTCATTTATTTCACATTTTAAGTTTTAAGCAGAAAGTTAAGATATTTGGAACATGAACGTTATAATTGCAAATAATTGGAAGATATAAAGTTGTGCACAATGAATATACACTTTTAATTGCATCAATATAAACAAATTATCTATAAACAACAAAAACAAGAAAGTCTGAATTTATTTGATTAGCCTTTTACGGGTTTCATTTTAAACATCCAAATCACATAGTTTCCTGGCAAAGAGTATTCGTATCAGAAACATTTACAGTCGATCAGGTAAACGGTTAATACACTTACCACTCGGCTCAATATTGCGTATGTTCTTTTTACCCAAACACACTGTCAAGATGTCCTCTGCTAAGATCTGCCGCTTGAATTCATTTGTTTTAATATACGTTTCAAATACCCAACTGCCTTACGAAATGTAAAAAACATGTTTAAACCAGTTTGTCATCACATGCTATGTTTACTCTCCGTCTTATCTAGATGCAAACTGTTTCTCACAGGGGATGATTAACCTTTATCCTGCAGTATATTGTTTGGGTTGAAATTGTCGTCTGCAAAATTTGTTAGAATAAGAGGTATACACATTTTTCTTTTAAAAAAAAGAGAAAAATGCAAAACATATTGGATTCAATTCATAGGCCGCGTTACGCGGCATCTGATCTGGATCCAACCTGTTTTCAAACATAGTCAACGGGTTAATGTGCCACTGTTGAGGAATTGCAAGACTTGACATTCTAAGGAAGATGTTGATAATCGTATTATGTCGTGACATTTACATCAACACAGCTGTGCAATCCGACAGGGACATGTCAATGTTCGTAAATTATTTCACACTTCGGTTTGACTTCGGTTCATCATCACTGTACAACCTTCTTATTATGAACACTAACTTGTATTAATTATTATAAGTTTAAAACAGGTGACAGCTTAACTCATGCAACCTTGAAACTTTAAGTTGAACATTCCAGTTCATTTCGACTATTTGGGAATGTTATAACAATTTAATCATGACTTTGAAGACTCTGCTCAGAGGGCTCTTTCAGGTACCATCTACATATAATCATGGTTTACACCGTATACACATTACCAACCAATTTTCACGGGTACATTGATTGTAAATTGTGAGTTTTCTCGTCGCTAGGTTTGAATTTTTCAAAGCAATGTGTATGTAAAACAGAAAGCTCCTGTTTAAAGCAATGTGCAAGTAAAACAGAAATATTCCTTAGGAGCTTTTTGTTTTATGTTCATCCTGCTTTATGTTGTCACCTGTTTATCATAAAACCTATTAACATTTATTTCAGTTGTCGAAATAGCGAGTTTTTACTGTACATGTAGACTTTTGAATGACAACATCAAATGTATGCAAATATTTTAGATTGGGATGATTTGCTTGTAGTTATACAAGGGACAAAACGTTATTCTTTCCCGTTTAAACGCAAACGTACGCAAACGCAAAGCGCTAAAACGTAGAAAAGAAAAACTTTTGGTCAATTCTGATATTTCATGTTTATCTTGGTGGCAAACAGTTTGGAGCCTGATCAGACGCCGGGTTACCCGGCGTCTGATCTGGCTCCAAACTGTTTGCACTGCAAATAATAGTTTTAGCGTAAACGCGTTTATTGGGAAAGAATAACACATTATCCACTGTATATGCCATTACTGCCATGTTTTTTGCCACGCCGTTGGTTCAACCATTGCAGATCAAGTGTAAAATACAATATTCTTTACAATTTACACGAAACTTAACACAAATACAATGTAATAAAATGCACAAAAATTGAAGATGTTACCCTTTGCCTGCTGAGCGAAACTTTACCTTACCGATTATTGCAAACCGTTTGGATCCAGATCAGACGCTGCGTTACGCGATGTCTGATCTGAATCCAAACGGCTTGACACTCGTTTTTAGTTTTCTTTACTTAAAAAGGTATACTTATATGCACAAAACATTTATAAAAAGACGATGTATCACAGCAGGATAAGGGTGAAACCATTTGTTTGAACCTGCATATCAAACAGTTTGGAGCCTAATCAGATGTCTTTATTCCCAGCTTCTGATCTGCTCTTAGATTGTCGCAACCAAATTATGTTTGTGGCATGAGCGCGTTTATTTAAAAAGTAAAACGTTTTCCCCATTGTCTATCACCATAGAACTGCTACAATCGATAAACAAAATAGGCACACTACTCTACAAAGGGTAATGATTTTGTTTTAACAGTAATCACATTTATACAAGAAAAAATGGAGTTTCATATGACCGGTTAACTTGGCCATAAATCTCAAAACTGCATTATTTACATGCTACATCAATCATTATACATTTTAATGCAATATTTTCCTAAACATGTTCTTAAAACGTGAATGAATACTATTTAACGCACTAATATGAATAAAAACGGCACACATATGTAGTCAACCCGGCGTCGACTTTCACTTTTGTTAAAGTTTTAGTGCAGAACTGAGCTTCCCCAATGCAACAGCTGATATTCGACATTAAGGGGTTTTCTACCGGTTGAGTATTGGTATAGTGTAGTAAAACAGACACATACTTTTTATTATTATTATATTCTAACATCTTTTAGACCTAAGATAATTAGTTGGGAAATAAAATCGTGGTAAGGTTTAATGCAAATGTGTATATATATATAAATATATATGAAAAGGTGACACTAGGACTTTCATATTAGGAATTGTTTTTTTGGTTTTTTTCAGGCCTTGTCAGTAAGGACCTCATTTATATGCCCCGTCATAGGTGCGTCGTGGTCGAGAAGCCATCCACCGACACACCTTACAAATACATATAATAACATTGTGGCTGACAAAGCTCCAAAAGTTACATTTTCATACAAAAAGAAAAAAAAGTATTTGAAGCCAGGTATACTAATAAGTTTTCTTTGTGATTTTAAAACAGAAATTATTTTGCAATGAATAGATTATGCTTATTACTAGTGTTGTTTTATCCATATACACCACATCTTCGTACATGCTAACAATTACATTTATGTGCAGACGTTTTGAAAATAGAAAAAAAAAAAAAAAAAAAAATAATCTAGGTCTTTGTCAGAATACTAAAATGCTCCCATTGTTTATGAAAAATATTTTCAGTACTATTTTGAAATGCAATACACTTAAGTTAATTGTATTTAAAAGATATATAGTTCCTTAGACCTTGCGCCGTAGGTTGATATTTTTTGTATTTGCATTGAAAAATATACATTTTAAAAAAGATGATAATTAAATTCTTTACATTATCAGAGGTTTGTCTAAAACCAAAGAGCATTGTTTCCATGTTGAGATTTTGAAAAACGTTATAAATGGACATCAGTATGTTATGTATAAGTGCTTGGCTGATGGTGCACTTCCAAAACAAATGATCGACAGTTTCTATGTCTTTTTTACAGAACGTACATAACGGGCTATCAGCATACTTGATTTTAAATAGATAAGAGTTAGTGCCCAGTATTCTATGTATTACTCTAACCTGAAACCATTGTATATCTTTATCATTTGTTACTGAAAAGGGCATATGAAATATTTGTTTCCAATCATCGTTGCAAATGTTATTTCCTAATATTTTACACCATGTTTGAATACAAGTCGGGTTATCAGTGTTTGTATTTAAACATTCGTACATTTCTTTAGAACCTCTAGAATCTTTAAAAAGTATTTTTAAATAAGGCGGGAAAGCCGGTTTCATTACAGGTTTTAAGTTTCTCTTTCGTATTTGTAACTGTTCAAGCCCCTTTTCAATTGCAACTTTAATTCCATTATATATTAAAGAGTTGGTAGATAGTTTATATTTATTATTAAAATCGTCAAAGCTCATGATAAAACCATATTCATATTAGGAATTAACTTTGCCCAATGGTAACGTCTCTGTTGCAAACGTCGCAAGACTAAGGTTTTATCCGTATAATTATGATGAATTTCTTTAGAATTATATGAAAAGTTGAAACAGAGTTTTTGATATTTGGAATCGAGAGTCACTATGACTTGAACATTCATGGACAGTCAAATGACCTAAATGAGTTCCTCCCCTTGAATATGTCATTAGTGTTTGATATATTTGAGCTGGTGCAGGTCAACAAAACCTGTCGATTAACTTAAATTCACCAAAGGTGTATACCTACCAATAAATGAAATAATTTCCCGTTAGACGGAGAGGTAAGATTTTATTAGGACGTATTCTACTTAACTTTCAGCCTAATTCAAGCCACCATCTACTAGGATATAGACAATATTTCGTATGGTATATATTTATGAGTGTATAAATAGGAACTACTGTCTTCGGTGGAAAAATAAATCAAAGGAATAAAAAGGCGTTTTGATGGAGTTATGGGTTACGGTATCTTCATTTAAGAGATACAGATTTTACTCCCGAAATGCTACATCTGATCCGAATCCATTCTGATTCCCAGTCCCTGTGAGGGAGCGAGCATGATCGCTTAACATCAGTGCATGTATTCGGATAGTATAAATCATTACAGAGGTACGTGAATCATTTAAGAGCTGTGGAGATCCACATCAATTTATTGCTTTATGTACGGTCGTAAACATAAATTATGGTATCAGTAAACACATTATTTTACTGAGACTGGAAAACAGATCTAATTATGTTTTAAGCTCAACGAAACCGACGGCTAAATTTAAACTATTGGGATTGCCTACTGTCCGGCATTCGTCGTCAGATGTCTGTCGCCCGGCATCCGTTATCCAGCGTCCGTCAACATATTTTAAACAACATTTCCACTAAAACCAATGGTTTATTTCAACCAAACTTCACCAGAAGCATTAGTAGGGTGGGGGAACGAAACGATGTTGAAAGTTGGTGGATGTTTGTTTTTGCCTGGTTGCAATATCAACCGTGCACAAAAAGAAATCTAAATTATCTGCTCCAAAATAACCGGCCGATTTCAATTTGGTTTTCACCGAAATGATTATTAATTGATAGACTCTCAAAGTTGTTCGACGACTTTTGATCCACAAACATCATGGCTACCAGAGGGTGTTGTCATTTTATGTTATCGGTAGTATCGAATTAAAAGTAAAACACCTTCAAACAGTTGTATTCGTGGCTATATCTTTATGCGGGTTTGTCAGTGTCACGTCCTTTGTAACATCTAGGTTATACATGGACATACATATAGGTTATATCGTATCATATAGTAGGTCAACTTTAAAAAAGAGCTTTTGGCCACTCCAGGTACCATATTTTAGCACACTCTTTTTAAAACTAACCGTCTTAACAAAATCTAGGCGATGCGTGAATAAGGGCTATGTCGGATTATAAAATAGGGCAGTAGATCAAAACATATGAAAGCTTCTAAACACTCTAGGAGCCAAAGGTGCCATACGCATGCTTTCATTGCCTTGCCCAAGTATATCACCTCCAAACATAAATAAAGAGAAAAAACCCCAATAAAACACCATTTTCTATGACCAAACACCATATCCTGACCTAAAGCTCATTTTCTGTAAAAATAAAATTTCTATAGTAATATACTTTGAAAAGGTGTCCAACTTCCTCGGCAAACATGCTTCGCGAAACGCACCGACTTCATTCCGAGTCTTGTTGCGCAGTCAATTCTCGATCTATTGTGAATACAAAGTGATCATCATACGCAGAAAATCCAATGGTACACTATAGAATTCCATATAAGATCAATTGCTATCGATAACAAGCCCATACGACCCTCAGAAGTTGCAACATATTGAGGTCAAACAAGGCTCTATCGATACATACACAGTACTTCATACCGCTGGGGTCTTAAATTAAATACATTTTAAACCTTAAATCTACGACATGCACTCCATATCCTCCATATTTCGATATAAAGTCATTTAAAAGAAGTAACTAACCATACATGTTAAAGCCAAACAACTCTGCATTAACGCGTTGCGGCCGGTGTTTCAAGTCGCACTGGTCATCTGCTTTCCGTGACACGGACGTAGAAACACGTCAACATGGACTGGTGCCGTTACGCGATAATGCAAAGTAGTTTGGCTTTGACATGTATGGTAAGTCACTTCTTTTAAATGACTTAATCAAAATATTAAGGAAATGGAGTGCATATCGTAGAATTAAGGTGTAAAGATACGATATGAATTAATTGGTGTCGCAAGTGTGTCAGTAAGTCACATCATATGAAATTCGTTAAAGGGACAACATTATGGGAAAGTTGAAATATGAATTATGTCCAACTAAAACGAATGTCAGTATATCAAATCACAGGAGGGCTACTAAACACTTTACCGGCCATTATTTTAAGTCCTACATTCAAGAAACTTGCTCAGAATAATCACTGCAAAATCTCTGTAATACTTGAGGTTTAGTCATGCCAAAATGTAGGTCAATAGGGCAAATCATGAAAAAAAGCTTTTGAACACACCTGAGACCATGTTGAAACCAAGCTTGATGGATTTTCTCAGAATAGTCACCATGACAACATCTAGGTAATTTGATCACTTATAGGCACCTATAAGCATGGTGTTCAGTGATATTTGAAGGCCGTTTGTTATAGCTACATGTATATCAAAAGGTTATTTTGCCCAGTCAGCTTAGGTACAATGTCCTGTGGTGAGCGAAATGGTGAGCGAAATAAGGTTTATGGCCCTCTTGTTTGTTTACAAATGTTTGACAGGCGCCTTTATAAACATGAACATGAATATATCAATTTAGTAGACAGCACACTCGTCTATGTCGATGCTTGGTAGTAAAGCTGGGCATTAAGCCAGTACATTTGTTTCGGTTTACACACAAATGCTTCCACATCAGTAAAGAACTAGACCATGTCGAACGACATGAATGCTCCAGACTGATAGCTAGTCCAAAGTCTGTGTGATTTGTACAGTGGAGAATATGTTATTCTTTCCCGTTTAAACGCAAACGAAACGCAAACGCAAAACACTAAAACGTAGAAAAGTGCAACTTGTGGACAATTCTGATGATTCATGTTTATCTTGGTGGCAAACAGCTTGGAGCCTGATCAGACGCCGGGTTACCCGGCGTCTGATCTGGCTCCAAACTGTTTGCAATAGAAATAATAGTTTTAGCGTAAACGCGTTTATTGGGAAAGAATAACGTTTTCTCCACTGTATATCCAGCCCTTCCAATAATGGACCAATATAGTTACAGTGGTGAAGACATACTTCTTTCCAGTTTCAGAGCGTACGAAACGCAAACGCATTGCATTGGAACTTACTAGTAAGGACAAAGTGTTGATAATTCTGACCATTTAATTAAACTTGAGTTGCAAACAATTTGAAGCCCTATCAGACTCTGGGTTACTCGATATCTGATCGAGCTTCAAACTGTTTACACTTGAAATGATAGTTTAAGCGTAAATGCTTTATTGGGAAAGAATAACGTCTTCTCTACTGTATTAATTCCATGGCATTGATTTGCCAACTCATTTTATGAAGAAGGTCTGGTGAAAACCGATTGCAAAGAAAGGCGGAAAAGTGATGACAATGTTTGCCAATGTGAAATTTATAAAATGTCAAAGCAACTTAAAATTAACTACGTCACATTGACTTTCTACCTTTCCAAATACACCATAAAGCCAACACCTTGCATTTAGGTTTGTGAAAATCTATTCAAACTCGTTATGGTGATCATAGAGTACACGTTCGTAAAATACATTTAGACACAACCGATAAAGTATTTGTAAAAACCTGAGAAACATTGTGTCATTGCATGTAGGCTGTGATTAGGAAAAAAAGTTTAACTTTTAACCCTTTAAGCGCCTATTGAACGTGAAATTCTTTTTAACTATTGATAGCTATACTGTCGACAGTATAGCTATCAAGGGTTAAAAGAACTTTACCTTTAAAGGGTTAAAATTTACCCCAACCAGATTATCTGGCCTGGGTCTACACTGTTTGCACATTACAAGTGTATTCTTGAATACGAAAGATATTCATCAGGATAGCATATATTCAATTATAAATTTATTTTCTATTCGCATATCCAAATAAGTTAACTTACATGACAGTTTCGGCACACCATTGGTGGGTAAAATTTACGCTTATCACTCACGAATGGATAACTTACCTCATGATAGCTTAAACTACATGTATGTAGAATGGAAAGTTTGTTAGAACTGACACATAATTTGTTTCCTGACAGAATTTTTACATTTCGCTACCTGCTAGTTTTATCTTTAATTAAACATGTCGTAATATATTTTATAGGATTAAAATAAAGAAGTTGTATAGTCTAAAGTATGCAATTGTCAAGTTTGTGTGGGAACATATTATATGTGGGTCTACTAATGCGAGAATCACAACCCACATACAATGACATTATCGGTGTTTACAAAAATGTGTAAAAAATGAAATCAAGAAATAAACCAGAAGTTAAAAGCAACAAATGAAAACTCCAAATACTATACTAACCATAAAGGGGCATAATTTGTAATTCATATGTGTCATAGTAACATTTATTGACATTGTGTAAGTCTATATGGGTTGTGATAAGGAAATGTGTAATGGTTACCAAATACATTCAGACCACGGATTAGAACTGTCCATGAAAGCTTCAATTGTAATTTAAAATTCAAGAGGTGAATGCCTTAAGGCAAAGTAGGTCATACTGGAATGTTCTAATTTACAGTCCTACTGCTTGTAGGGGTTAACTATTGTCGTCGAATTGTTGTCTGCTTCAAATATATCGTTTACAGAAATAAATCAACTTGTGTTAACTGACTTAATGTTGAAAATGAGTGGCGAACGGTTTGGAAATGGAAGAGAAGTCGTGCTTAGCATGAAAAGGGTTAATTGATCTGAGCAAACAACGACTTTGTAAAGTGCTCGTTTGAAACGCTGTTTTCCTACAGGCTGCCAAGGCAACTAGTCATTTGTCTAAAACTAAGCATTAAATGAAATTATTGTTTCCGTTTCATATCACTTGAAAACGGTACATCGGACGCCGTTGCTTTTACAATAATTAGGGAAATTTTATTTACCCATTTACTGCTGGAATATCTTCTTTAAAAATGTGTGTCTCATCTTTATAATTCGGAAATATTGAAAAGAGGAAAATCGTCATCAACGTCGAATAGTTTTGATTCTGATCAGACGTTGGACTATCCGGCGTCTGAACAAGGTAAACACTGGTTTCAAGCACTGCTTTGTTCGGTACAGTGCAGTTGAGGGTTTCACTCGTCAAACTATCAATAATAGGCCTTCTGTAATAACCTTCTTATAATGGACGTCTAAAAATGGTATTCAATAACATTGGATAATGGCATCTGTCTCCATTCGCAGCATATTAGAATGTTAAAGTAACCCGTTACGGTCTTAGCCCGAAAGCGCTGTCAGTAAATAAATACGAAAGACTCAAACACAAACAATACACCCACCTCTCAAGCAGAACACACACACAGTTATACCATAACAACACACACACACACACACACATGCGCGCGCAAGACCATTCCTTCATCTACACACTAAATAGAAAACAACACGCAAGACAAACATAAAGTAAAGTGAATATAGGAGCCCGCCTTGGTACGATCAGTAGCAATTAATAATTAATTAAAAATTAATTATTAACAACCACTGGGGGGTTAAACCTGGGTTTAGGGGCGCCCAACCTCACTCTTATCTCCTATATTCACCTATAAAGACGAACAGTGTACATAAAATATAAAGCCAGTTCCACAACCTTACAATCAAAAAGACCGCCAACACAGTAAGTAAATACATGTAAAACATCTAACAAAAATTATATGACAAGATTATTAGTAGCACGGGAAAGAATTAAACACTCAAGCCCGTGCTAACAATAACCAACTATGGCAACGGTCAAATTGTACTCAAGCGACTAGTCTGTAATCACGAGTAACTGTAAGACATGGATGGGTTCAGGATACGACAGAGAGGGAGAGAAAAAAACAAGGCACGAAAATCCGACATAACTCTCCCGGTAAAGGACGGCTTTAGAGATACATCATCATGTAGTGCTATGCCCTGTCTGTCGTCGCACAACCAAAGAGGAAAGCATAGTTATCAATTGTAGATTGATCGATAACCAAACGTGAAGTGCGCAGCAATATATACTGAAAAACATAAGTAACGCATAATGAGATTCATTGTAGAATGGGAATGTACTATAGGAATTATAACAAAATTTTGGTATACGAAATTACTAATGCATTATGTTTGCAATCAACAAACAACATACACGCTTTAATTCATTTTCTTTTGATTGCTTAATTACGATTTCTAAACCCATCATCCCTATGAAGAAGAGTGAAAAAAGCATCTTTAGTATCGCGTATTGCATTTATTGCCTCTATTATTCTCCTTTGCGTGTAATTAATCAACCTGGTGATTCTTTTAAAGCAGCCCATTCCCCCTGTTAAGCTGCGAGGTCATTGACATTGTTAAGGACGTTACGTCGACGTCAGACATTGCGGTCTAAATTGTTACAAAGGTGCTCAATTGGCGAAAGATTCGGGCGGTAAGGCTGCCTAGGTTAACGAGAGAATAAGCGGAGTGCGTTATGTAGCAACCAGTCCATGCGAAAAGCACGACGTCGATGCGTTAGTGAAAACCAAACGTACGATATGTACGCCCGAGGTCCGCATTCTTTGAGATGCCTGATAACCGTGACGGAATGTATCCTGTCCCAGTGACGCCCTTGTGTGTTATTGGCCGTCTCTGACGCCGTTAGGAACCGGATTCTTAAAAACGCAAGGCGTATCTGACGGTCCTTACGTTGCGTTGTTTCTTTGGTGCGTCCACCTTTCGGTTGATCATTTACGGTATTTGTCTCCAGCAAACGATTACGGAATCGAAAATTTGTTGATTATACGACTCCCAGTTGTCTAGCGGCACTTTTCTGTGAACACTCTTGCATTAGAAGACCAATAGCTCGGCCACGGTCATTAACGTTCAGCCTATGCATCGCGCTGAATGTTGTGATTATCTGCAATGCTGATTTAAAGTACGTAAGCGTACTACACATTTCAACCAGTTGAGTGCTTTTGAATTTGTTTAACCGGAAGTAGGTCAGATGGCTTACGTCAGGGTTTTCAAATATGTTGGTGTAGAATCCAATTACCACACAGGATATGCACAAGTTTTTGTTGGACAATTGTGGATCAATTTTATCAACACACGGTGTATCGATAATCTTGGTTGTACTCCAATACAACCGATACATAAGTTGAACACATTATGCGTTACTTATGTTTTTCAGTATAGTTGGATCAAAATCTTTTTTGAGGAAAAATCTAATACGTTTTACAAACAGGTTTTGAAAATGCATATGTCCAAGAATCTTACGAAGTCTGTAAATCACATCACCATAAAACTCCGGATGTGAAATACCTTGCCGCAGAAAAGACTTTAAGTTACATTTATACTTGTTAATGAGAGGAAGATTTCTATAAAAGAATTTAGAAAATGTTTTACGAAGTTTATGAAATCTGTACCCTTGTTTAAGAAGCTTTTCATTAATAGTCTTATTACGAATGTGGACGTCCTCAACAGAGGTACATGCCCTAGCAAAAGGAATAAGTTGTAACTCGCCATCAGTTTTGCTGTTGATCTGATGGCAAGTTACTCGCCATCTGATCAGGAGTAAACCTGATTGCACGTGTCAAGGCAGTGAATAGGTTCAACTGGTACTTCTTTAAAGTATGGACCTTCTTTAGTCCCAACGTATAATGACACTCTAATAGTCAATAACCTTTAGATAAAAGCATGTTTCTTTTTTTCGCCTCCTGGCATATCCTATTAGACGGTTACATTAACAGTTTTTCACACATGACGTCATTAACGTTAAACAATTGTCGTCTGCTTTTATTTCTCTAATTAATATTTTAGAATGTTGACTTAAGAACTATTCAATTGAGTGAAACACAGTTAGACCCTGATCAGAGTTGGCGCTACATGCTGTTTGATCAGGATATAAACTGTGTGCATATAACTATGATTGTATTCGGGGTAGGGTAGTGACGGGATTTTATAGCACCTTTATTTCAAATCTGTTACCGGTATATGTTTTTGAGAATATCTTCGTTCAAAATTGTCATTGCTATATAGGTTATGTAAGCCATACCTACAATGACATCTACAACAGGAAGGGTTCGACAAGTTTGACAAGTTTATTCCATTTCTTCCAAAAGTTCATAAACCATTGATGAATGATCAAACACGTATGGGAATATTTTGACACAACACGAATATACGTGTTGTCACTGCTAAAAGCAATACATAAGTTGGTGGCATTAAAATCAAGAGACCAAGGCAAATTCAGCAACTTTCTTATAGTTTTAGATGCAAATGGGTCTTGGTAAGTTTATTGACGTTATGAAATGACTTTTACAGAAGACTGAAACGGGCAATTCGAGAGAGTCACTCTCTTTTGAGACAATCCTATAAGGGAAATCCTTTGGCGTCTCAACAGAAAATGTCATTCTATTTTTCTAAATGTCGTGACATTTCAATGTAAATAAGATACATTGACACATGGTTGTTTAATAATAATAATAATAATAATAATAATAATAATAATAATAATAATAATTCTTTATTCAATCAGTAACTTGAATTAACAAATTCCTCGTTACTCTTAACATATTAACATACACGTTAACATATTTACAGATGGCCAAAGTGGCCAAACAAACATGCATATAATAATAATAATAATAATAATAATAATAAAAAAGTATTTCAAATGATAGTAGATTTATTTTCGAAAATTTAGAATTTGAGGTTGAACTGCTATTTTCATGAAAAAAAAAGATATTAAATGATCATTTTAATACCTAGAACAATCTGTCATATATTCTTTTCAAAACCACTAAGGTTTCGTCGATAATTTCAGGAGTCAACCATGGCCCAGATTCATCGAAACGTTTGTTTTAGGATTTTGTTCTGATTTCTTCAACCCCTTAACTACTGCATTAGGACGAATAAAATGGTTATTTGGAAACAGTTTGAATCCTGATCAGACGCCGTATCCGATGAGAATCAAAACTGTACGACACTTATTCTATCATTTGTAAATCAGAATACTCAAAATATATATTAGAGTAATACATTTTGACCTCAATTGTTTGAAATAATTGACTTCATGTCTCAATGACAGAGGTTGAATCTAGCAGATGCAAGAATAAATCATAGGGATTAAAAACCCGCCCAATCCGCCAGTATTGCCATCATAACTATTTAACTTCAACACTATCTGTTGCTTTGGATGCACCATCTGTGTTAATTAGCTTTCCACGCAAGACATTTTGACTCGGGAAACATTATCATAAATGTCAAACAGTTTATGGATCAAGATTTGAGGTAGTGTTTCTCGAAGTCTGGTTTGGGTGGAAGCCCTTTGTAACTAAAACGGTCGTAACTCGATCATTCGATCACGATCTAGTTCGAAATTACCCATATTTCAAAGTTAAAACGTGGCTTATTTAACATACGGGTATGTTCGACCCAAGCAAGATAGGGTTATCGAAATCAAACATATGTAATACTGGTACGGTTAATTTTATTGAGTTCGAAGTATCAATTTCGACTGTAGTATGTGTTTGCTTGCCAATGAAAAGGTTATGAAATCTGTTCAACTGCGCAACAATAATTTTCTGTTTTAGTAGATGAATTGCGGAATGTGCCAATGACGATTACCGTCCGGCTAGAAAAGTGATAGAGAAGAAAGTACGATTGTTTGATCCAAATCAAGGCGTTTATGCTAAAACATTTATGCATAATGCAGACAATTAAGAGGCAGATCAGACGTTGGGTAACTGTCAAACGGCTTGTATCTAGATCAGATAATGCGCTACGTGGCGTCTGATCAGGATTCAGACTGTTTCCAAAACTACAAAAATTGGAGCATTTGTATTTGATATACATGCTTCTTGAAAGGCTCTTCGTCAATATATATTGAAATATGAGTCTAGTATACTAACCTAACCTCCAAGGACGTTGCCAAGTTTATCTAAG
This sequence comes from Gari tellinella, assembly GCA_922989275.2. Taxonomy (NCBI): domain Eukaryota; kingdom Metazoa; phylum Mollusca; class Bivalvia; order Cardiida; family Psammobiidae; genus Gari; species Gari tellinella. The sequence continues at coordinate 39,623,538 of OV277871.1, forward strand.
TATATATAATATGGTCAACATATGAACATTAGTGTCAGAAACTACAAGGACTAGCGAGTCAAACATTTTGATTTGTGGAAATTCTTTGCAGACTATTACTTGAGTTAAAATATCTTTAAAAAATGTCTGTATACGACAAATGATGCAGACAAAATTTGCACAAAGTGTAAAAGGTTAAACATTTCAATAATTTCCCCGCCAGTTGGCAGATGGATTTGGCAGACTGTTTAATCATCAATAATTTGTCCAAAATGTCCAAAGATGTGTGTCTGGAGGAATGTCATTCCAAGACGACGCAATTCATTCATTGATTTATACTATCTGTTATTACACGAATTGCAGACATTGCATTAGTAATTCATGTTTACAATTTTGCAATTTGTGTTCTGATGCGGGCAACATGGCGGGATCATTTGTAAACCAATGTCCAAGGATATTATATTAAGACGAACATATATTTTTTGGTTATATACAGTGAAGGAAACGCTTTACATTCCCATTGAAATGAGACCAACATAAACGCAATGAAAATAAACATAAAATTACTGTTTTCTAAAATGTCGAATAAATAATTATTCATCTGATTCAATCTGTTTTAGAAAATCGCATTACACGTAAGGCCATCACATAGTATAGCATCAGTTGGCGGTCAGACACAGACTAATCAACACATATGTTTCTGAAAGTGATATGCAATAATGAATACGTTTTCATTTCCAAATTGCGTAAATACTAAATATATGTTGTCCTTATCTGGCGTCTAATCAGACTCCAAGCAGCTTGCCACTCGGATTATAAACAAATTATGAATATTTATAGATATTGTAAATTCTTCATTTTAGAGCATTTAGTTTCGTTTTAACAATACGGTACCCTCCTCTGTAGTAACATCGATTTGTTCTTTTGTATAAATGTATCAAAAATGTGTTTTCCTGTTTTGACTTTTTAAATAAAATAGTCTCGTTAGTACAGTCGATGTTAAGTTAGGCTTCAGCGTAAATTTATTTACCTAACTTTAATCAGACAACATCGTAATGAACGTAAAATAACACATACAATATAATAAAGTAGATCCATATAACCTTATAACAGTGCTCTCTCCATACAGCGGCCCTCTGAACAACGATAATCTCCTTACAATAACGTTTAACGCTGTTCCCCAAACAAGACAAGTATGTCTAACCTTTAACTGCTGCGATATCGTCTGCTTTTAAGTTGTCGTCTGCTGATTTGTAAAGTCTCATATTGGACATTTTGACATAAGTATAGTGACGATTGGCAACAGCTTTAATTCAAGCTGTTTGCAAATGTAAGGCAATTTCCCTACCTAAAACAATTCCCACCCCTAAAAAGAACACACACGATCCAGCTGGGCCTGTCTTACGAAACGTCGTACGACAAAAACGGTCGTTAGTCAAAATTTTATAATATGCCTAATTTCCGATTCCTCCATCTAATTTTGTCTTGTTACATCTCTTTGGAATCGTCTTTTCAAGACGATTCCAAAGAGATGTGACAAGACAGGATTAGATGGAGAAATAAATAATAATTGAGAATTTTAGAAACCGACTTACGACAACATTTGTCGTACGACGTTTAGTAAGACAGGGCCCTGGTCTTCCAATGGGTGTTGTTGTAGAGATTGGGCACTAATATGCCGACCGCATACTACGTATCAAATGTAAAGCGTAGAATCCAATGCGAGTCTAATGGTTTATTGAGCAATTCACATATCACTGCAGAATATTATTAAAATATAGATTTTTTGGTATCTAATTAATATAAGAATTTATGTCATTTGATATTGCTTTTTAACACATTGCAAATATTTTTAGCAAGATCAAAGCCATGATACCCAAAACATACTGTCATAATTATCCAAAACGCTGTCGTCGTCTACCTTTTATTGTGTAACGTTATAAATGTCTGTTGTTTAAATGGACGAACAGTGCTCCACAGTTCAATTTAAATAGCAATTGTCAGAAGAAGAGTTACAGCTTACACGGACTATCTATATTGTCAATTGCTATTGCAAGCCTCAATACGGATATTAGTGAGGAAATGCGTATGCTCAATGTCACAGTAATACAATTTGCCAGAGAGTTAATCTAACACCTTAACCGTCTGCACGTTATGAGATTTTCGTTTGCATTACTTGCCTGCTGCGACGGTATTGAACATTTGATTGTATTTTCTGCCATAACATATATTCAATGTGCCCAACAGTTTGGATTTTGAGGAGTCAGTGAGGTACCGTTAATTGGCGTCCCCTTGGGTCCATACGGTTGAAATACAGCGGGTGCAATAACTGGTTTTAATGGGTTAATTTATCATTAAGCACCTTGTCGACAATTGTGTGACACGTTTTGCAAAACATTTAGATGAAGATGAGACACCGAGTATTATGTTAAAGGTTGAGACTTGAGAGTACATTTCTAAAAGAAGATCGGTCGTTGTGTGCACATCATATTAAGCCATTTGTGTGCCGATATAACGTGACTAGTACAGTAAAATGTATCTTTACGACCACTCACTTGTGTTAATCATAAGGTGTTTAAGACGGATTACTGCTTAAGGAATTCTGTGACATTGTCACCTTGCTTTAAGATGCGACCTGCAATTTATATAATTTCTCCTTATTGTATAATTAGCCATCTTGTTTGTTGTCGTAATTGAGGCGTTTTACTGAAATCTCATTTTCAAACAGTTTGGTATCAGAACAGATGACGCCTTACACGGAATCTGATCTGAATATATCAGAATCGTTTAAAATCTCGACATGTAGAGTATTCAATTAAAACATGTTCTTATACTGTATTGAAAAGGTTCGCAGATGACAACTGTTAAAGCAGATGATATACAGTTCTCCCTTTCTACAACGACACCGAATAACGTTTCTTCCTTACAACAATGATTTCCACTGTTTTCCAATCAAGACAATTTGGCTAACGCTTTCACCGCTGCAATATCGTTTGCTTCAATTTTTCGTTAGCTTGTTCTTTTTCAACTTTACATATTGAAAATTTAGACAGAGTAAACATAATAACGAGTGACAAAAACGTTTGAATCAAGATAAGACGTCGCGTTACGCTGCTTCTGATCTGGGTTAAAACTGTTTACAAATGTATAAGGGTATTATTAGTCCCGATCTTAAATGACTCTCACTGAACAACATACACAGGGTTTGTAAAGAGGGAGCACTGTTACAGCATGATAATGGTTAACCCGTTCCCTTATAGAAGCGACTTTTAGCACATTCATTTTATTCATCCGCTGAAGAAAATAGTCCCAAATTATACCGTAATGAATATGTGTCATATTCAATACTTTCCTTATTCTAGCAGTTAATAGCTTAAAGCAGGCTGAAAGTAAAGCAGAATGCGCCTTAGGGCGCATTCTGCTTTACTTTCAACCTGCTTTAAGTAGTCACATATCTTCAATTCTAGAAACAATGCTATAAGGTAAAGGGTTAATATCACTACGGGGCATATGGCTGTCTGGAGATGTGTTACAAACAGACTCTGATTTCCAATTTCGAGAATAAAGTAATATAGTGGTCCATTTACACTCCATCAAAAGAAAACTTGTTTAAGGTGCGTGGGGCGACTGATTCCTACTTATATCAAGATTCAAATAAAACCAAGACCTCGTTTAGGATTTTCCTTATTCACTTAGAGCCAAATCTCCTTTAATATTTATACTTCCAGTGACGCATACACTCGCCAATAACAAGTAAGGTGCTAGTAAATAATACGATTGTTCTTTGCGAACAGTGCAAATCCATATCAGTGGCACAGTGCTCTCTTCCAACAATTACCCTCTGACAAACGATTCCCTCCTTACAAAAATGTTTACCACTGTGCCCTAAACAAGACATTTATGGCAAACGTTTTCATGGCTGCAATATCGTCTTCTTAAAACTGTCTTCTGCTGTTTTTCTCAAAGTCACATATTGGACATTTTTACAGCACAAACAAACATAAGGACGAGTGACAAACAGCTATAATCCAGATCATACCCTGCGTCAACGACGTCTGATCTTGATTGAAGCTGTTTGCGAACATAAGACCATTTCCATCCCTATAACAATTCCCTCCGAAAATCACACAAAATCGCTATGTCCCATAGGATATTGTTGTATAGTGGGATCACTGTATCCATTTAAAGCCCGCTAATCAGAGTTTGTATCGTTTGTTTCTGACGATTCTTTGTCAAAACAATCTTAGGTAGTTAAAACTAGAGTATACTTTATTGGGAACTTGAATGGTTCTTTTTAACTTTCAGGAGTTCATTAAATCAAGCTGCATTCTGCCTTACTCAACTTCATTGACTGCTTATTAAGTAGGGATGGGAATTCGAACCCAAATTGCTATTCGAATATTCGCTTAAAGTATTCGAATAATTCGAATAATTCGCCTGGAATAAACGCTTTGTCCGATGGGGGGTGGGGGTGTGTTATCCGATCGGAGTATAATTTCATCATCAAATTCAATTATTCAATGTTTGCTTCGTAGAAATACCTATCTTAAATGGACCAAACCCTGAGCAGAATGTGTATTCTGTGACAATCGTCTGATTGACTGGTAAACTTATCAACTTTTGCAACCATTTACTACAGTGAATCTTTGTAGATATGGCGGTCTCCGAATGTAAGGGATGCAACTCGTGTTTAACGCAACATCTATATCTGCATTAAAATTAGTTTCGAATTAAGTCGAGTCAGGTTTTTTTGCGTAAATATTTTGTTGGCTTTACAAATTATATTTAATCTGCTTTTAAAATTAATCTGAACACACACTAGCTCTCAAGTTTCTGCATGCAGATGTTACACTCTGAAACGAACGTATCAAACAAAACAGGTTGCTGATTTCCTGTCGGCAGAACGAGTAAATTCTTTCACACAGGCGAAGCAGTAGCCGATGGCATAGTTGCGTTTTAGTAAGAATTTGATCGTTTATAGATCTACGTCTTGTGTAAGGTCAATATTAAGCTTTCATGACGTCTTAACTAGAATGTTTGATGATTTTTAAAAGTGTTTGCGTGATATTGGTCGTTTACGAAAAGCGTCATTTGAGCCGCTATGATTGGCGATATTAACAATTATTCGTCTTTTTTTGATTGGATGCTCTTAAATGTCCTATGCTAAACACACCTCTTTTGTTTGGCAACTAGGGTTCCCCAACATGTCAATTTATTAACTGCGAGTCCATTGATCCGATGTCAGGGAGGGCCGTCGATTACATAACACAGCGTGTAATGTTTGCAAACTGTGTACAACTTGACAGGTGCTATCAAAACACTGACCAGCCGGGGGTGATAATCACCCTACACACGAGGATTAATGGCGAACGATTAGCCTGGTTGGAGAAAATGAAACAGCTAGTCTCTCAAATAAATTGAATAATCCATATTATGATTTTAACAAAAATAAAATTTCAGAGACAACTATTCGAATACTTAAATGGGATTCGAATATTCGGCCCTTATGCGAATATTCGAATATTCGAATATTCGGTCCCGCCCCTATTATTAAGTAAACATCACAAAGGAAATTGTGTTGTTAATAATGGATATATGTCAGAATTTTTCGATATAAAAAGAGGAGTAAGACAAGGATGCCCGCTATCACCGTACTTAGTATACCCCCACAAACAGATGTTGAGGGGGTATACTGGAATCAGCCTGTCGGTCGGTTGGCCATTGGTTGGTCGGTCTGTCTACAAAATCTTGTTATTTCAACTCCTCCTTCAGTTTCAACCCGATTAACTTGATACTTGGCATACATGTTACTCAGGTGTAGTAGATGTGCAAGACATCAATTTCAGGTCTCTGTGACCTTGACCTTGACCTTTGGCCTTTAAATTAGTATTGAAATTGGTAGGCAAAATCTTGTACTTTCAACTCCTCCTTCAGTTTCAACCCGATTCATTTGATACTTGGCATACATGTTACTCAGGTGTAGTAGATGTGCAAGACATGAATTCCAGGTCTCTGTGACCTTGACCTTGACCTTTGGCCTTGAAAATGGCCTTGAAATTGGTAGGCAAAATCTTGTACTTTCAACTCCTCTTTCAGTTTCAACCCGATTCATTTGATACTTGGCATAAATGTTACTCAGGTGTACTAGATGTGCAAGACACAAATTCAGGTCTCTGTGACCTTGACCTTTGGCCTTAAATTTGGTCTTGAAATTGGCAGGCAAAATCTTGTACTTTCATCTCCTCCTTCAGTTTCAACCCGATTCATTCGATACTTGACATAGATGTTACTCAGGTGTAGTAGATGTGCAAGACACAATTTCAGGTCTCTGTGACCTTGACCTTTGGCCTTGAAATTGGTCTTGAAATTGGTAGGCAAAATCTTGTACTTTCAACTCCTCTTTCAGTTTCAACCCGATTCATTTGATACTTGGCATAAATGTTACTCAGGTGTACTAGATGTGCAAGACACAAATTTCAGGTCTCTGTGACCTTGACCTTTGGCCTTAAATTTGGTCTTGAAATTGGCAGGCAAAATATTGTACTTTCAATTCCTCCTTCAGTTTCAACCCGATTCATTTGATACTTGGCATAGATGTTACTCAGGTGAAGTAGATGTGCAAGACACAAATTTCAGGTCTCTGTGACCTTGACCTTTGTCATTTAAATTGGTCTTGAAATTGGCAGGCAAACTCTTGTACTTTGAACTTCTCCTTCACTTTCAACCTGATTCACTTGATAATTTGCATAAATGTTACTCAGGAGTAGTATATGTGCAAGACACACATTTCAAATCTCTGTGACCTTGACCTTTGGCCTTGAAATTGGTCTTGAAATTGGCAGGCAAAATCTTGTACTGCGAACTCCTTCATTTTCAACCTGATTTACTTGATACTTGCCATAAATTTTCCAAGTTGTTATGCTGCCATTGTCAAACCTCATTGAAAACGTCTGCAGAGTGTGACAGAGTGCTGCATAGTGGGGGTATTTATCACCTTTAGTGATAGCCGTTCTAGTTTTATATATGTCTGTAAAAGCTGATAATAATATAAAAGGCATAACGATGTTTATCAGAGAAATGAAATATACAGCATTTGCAGATGATGCAACCTTTATGATAGATGGTTCATTTAAAACTTTTGAAGCCCAAATAAAACAACTTAATACTTTTAGTAAAATATCTGGGCTTAAATTAAACAAAAGAAAATCTGTTATTTTAAGATCAGGTTCATTAAAAACTCAACTGAAACTTTTGATACAAAAGGTGAATTTACATGGACATCAGAAGGATCTAATACATTAGGAATTGTTTTTTCAACAGAAGCAAATATCACGAGCTAAACTTAATACCAAAAATACAGGAATTTTCAAATTGCTTAAACAATTGGAAGAAACATAACTTATCTATTATTGGTAAAATAACTGTGATTAAAACCTTTGCTCTTCCAAAACCAATATACCCGCTAACAGTTTTAGAAATTCCAACATCAGAGCTAATTAATATTATAAATTCATATATTTATGATTATTTATGGGATGGCAAACCAGACAAAATAAACCGAAAAACAATCATACAAAATTACGAAAACGGAGGACTAAAAATGATAGACTTCAACATATTTACAAAAGCAATTAAAGCCGGGTGGGTGAAGAGATTGACAAATAATGAAAATAATGGCGATTGGAAACACAACTATATCAACAAATTAGCCAAAATGGGTGGGCAATTGATATTTGAATGTAATATAAACGAAACAGACACTAAACATCGCAATATAACTCCTTACCAAAATTTTTGAAAGATATAATACAAGCATGGTCAATTATAAATTTCGACAGTAAACTAGAACAAATGAAAAAGCAGATATTAAGGAATAACTCATTTGTAACAAGAGTTGTCAGAGAGACAACAAAGCTCGCCACCGGCACCTTTAGAAACTTAAAAGCACACTCAAGGTCAAAGAGGTCAACCGTTTTGCCTGCATGGAAAGGTCTTGTCCATATACACTGGCAAATCAAATATGAAAATAACACCTCAAGGGACATAGGAATTATAAGCATTTTTGAAACCTAAACGCAGATTTCGAAACCTAAAACCTTTCGCGACCTCAGTTTAAGGTCAAGGACACTGGGCTAATTTTTTTGCATGCATGGAAAGATCGTGTCTATATACACATGCATGCCAAATATGAAAGAAATATCTCAATGGATATATGAGTTAAAGAAATTTTGAGAAACCTAAACGCAGACTTTGAAACCTAAACGCGGGTCCTTAGCTCAAGGTCAAGGTCAGAGGGCTCAAACATTTTGCATGCAAGGAAAGATGTTGTCCATATACACATGCAAACTGAATATGTAAGGAATATTTCAATGGACATAGGAGAAATAAAAATTTTGAAAAACCAAAACACAGATTTCGAAAACTAAACATTGACCCTAAGTTCAAAGTCAAGGTCACAGGGGTCTACATTTTGCAGTGCCTGGAAAAGGTCTTGTCCATATACACACATAAACCAACTATGAAAGCAATACCTCAAGGGACATAGAAGTAAATGGCATTTTTCAAAACCTAAACACAGGCCCTAAGTTCAAGGTCACAAGGGTCTAAATTTATCTGTGCATGGAAAGGTCTTGTCCATATACACACACATACCAACTATGAAAGCAATACCTCAAGGGACATAGAAGTTATAGGCATTTTTCGAAACCTAAACACAGATTTCGAAACCTAAACGCGGGCCCCAAGTTCAAGGTCAAGGTCACAGGTGTCCAAATTTGTATGTGCATGGAAAGGTCTTGTCCATATACACACACATACCAACTATGAAAGCAATACCTCAAAGGATATAGAAGTTAAATGGATTTTCGAAACTTAAACGCAGATTCGAAACCTAAACACAGGCTCTTAGTTCAAGGTCAAGGTCACAGGGGTCTAAATGTTTCTGTGCATCGAAAGATCATGTCCATATACACATACATACCAACTATGAAAGCAATACCAACAAGAGTTGTCAGAGAGACAACAAAGCTCGCCGTCGGCACATTTAGAAACTTAAAAGCACACTCAAGGTCACCGAGTTCAACCTTTTTGCCTGCATGAAAAGGTCTTGTCCATATACACATGAAAATCAAATACATGTATGAAGTTACACCTCAGGGGACATAGGAAATATAAGCATTTTTTGAAACCAAAACACAGATTTCGAAACCTTAACCCTGGATCTAAGTTCAAGGTCAAGGTCACAGGGGTCCAACTTTTTCTGTGCATAGAAAGGTCTTGTCCATATACAAATACACACACATACCAACTATGAAAGCAACCCTCAAGGGACATAGAAGTTATAGGCATTTTTTTTTTCGAAACCTAAACACAGATTTCGAAACCTAAACGCAGGCCTTAAGTTCAAGGTCAAGGTAACAGTGGTAAAACAAATTATGTGCATGGAAAGGTCTTGTCCATATACACACACATACCAACTATGAAAGCAATACCTCAAGGGACATAGAAGTTATAGGAATTTTTCGAAACCTAAACACAGATTTCGAAACCTAAACGCAGGCCTTAAGTTCAAGGTAAAGGTAACAGTGGTAAAACAAATTATGTGCATGGAAAGGTCTTGTCCATATACACACACATACCAACTATGAAAGCAATACCTCAAGGGACATAGAAGTTATAGGCATTTTTCGAAACCTTAACACAGATTTCGAAACCTAAACGCGGGCCCTAAGTTTAAGGTCAAGGTCACAGGGGTCTAAATGTGTCTGTGCATGGAAAGGTGTGGTCCATATACACACACATACCAACTATGAAAGCAATACCTCAAGGGACATAGAAGTTATAGGCATTTTTCGAAACCTAAACACAGATTTCGAAACCTAAACGCGGGCCCTAAGTTCAAGGTCAAGGTCACAGGTGTCCAAATTTTTCTGTGCATGGAAAGGTCTTGTCCATATACACACACATACCAACTATGAAAGCAATACCTCAAGGGACATAAGAAGTTATAGGCATTTTTCGAAACCTAAACACAGATTTCGAAACCTAAACGCGGGCCCTACAGTACAAGTCTCGCAATGTTTAAAGAATCCGCGGTCCGTCGCAATTTCAGCGACCGAATAATTTGATCATGAAAGGGTTAAAAGTGGAACTTTACTATATATAGAGACAAAATGGCATACGCGTGTATGCAAAGTTGAAACATCATAAAGGCTGTTTTTGCTGTTGGATAATCGGTTGTACCGTGTTTCTTTATCAGAAATGAATTTTTGGCAACACTTAAGTAGAAAATAGACTCGAATATTGCACATCGTATTTTTCCGAACAGAACCAGACAATTCACAATCAGTGAAAGGGTTATAAGTAAATCGATTTTACGGTTTCAATTTCACATCAGTCTAAATACTAGTATCATAAATCTCCTGAAAACTATTCCCAAAATCTATGAGTCCGCATTAGTCTTCTATGATTCCTGTGTAGATTAGCCTACATAATTATCAGACTGGCAGACGAAATAACTTTGAGGGTGTATTATGTCATAGTGGGAATCATTTATAATGGAAGTGAAAGGATTAAAGAATAATTATTAATTATTCTAAACTCAAAATACGTCACTCTTACGCAAACATTCTTTCTTTTTAAACGGATATTTCTTAATTTAAATGCCCACTAGTCTTAAATACCAGACGCTTCAAATAAAAGCAATATCAAGACAATACTGAATCTTAAAATGTCTTTTTTAAACACTGCATGCAATCGAATTATACTGTGGAGAAATGTTATTCTTTCCCAATAAACGCGTTTACGCTAAAACAAGTATTTCAATTGCAAACAAATTGGAGCAAGATTTGACGCCGGGTTACCCGGCGTCTGATTAGGCTCCAAACTGTTTGTCACTCAGATAAAAATATGTAGACATATTTATAACAAAGTTGTCATTACATGTATATGCATTCAAGTGTTTTGCGTTCGCGTTTCGTTTGCGTTTAAACGGGAAAGTATAAACGTTTTCTCCATTGTAAATGTAACAGATTTTGGTCGTTTACAAACTTACTAAAAACTCGGAACATCGAATCCTGTTACCATACAAAAACCCGGACTAGAGAGATTCTTAAGCAGTTTATTGGTGGTGGGGTTTAAAAACAACATTTTAAACAGTTTTTATTGAATGGCGTTTTAAAAATGTGGCAACTAAATGCAGGATGGCTTTAAGACAGGTAGCAGCTAATTGCAGATGAGCAGTAATTTAGCAAGCTCTGTTGTACTGTTGCGATCAACCACATGCCTTAATGACTATTTAAGCCTGTTATTGTATCCTTTGTAAGCAAATAGAATAAATATATTTCGGACGGAAAATTGATTTCGCCGGTTGCCGGTTACACACATGGGAAACTGAAGGAGCTTCCTGCCTTACTTTCACCTTTATGTAAGCAGTAACCTGTCCTAAACACCTAATAATTAACACAGTTTTAAGGGGGGGTCAGTATTGCCTAATAAATGCAGGTAAATTTGACATTCGCTGCAGACAGTGGAAAATACGTTATTTTTCCCCGTTTAAACGCAAACGAAACGCAAGGCACTAAAACGTAGAAAATGTCAAGTTCTACATAATTCTTACAATTCCTTTTTATCTGAGTGGCAAACAGTTTTGAGCCTGATCAGACGCTGGGTAACCCAGCCTCTGATCTGACTCCAAACTGTTTGCAATTGAAATAAACGTTTTAGCGTAAACGCGTTTATTGGGAAATAATAATACATTCCCCACTGTGTACGTCTTCACAAAAAGGAGCCGATGGTGACTGGAGCTGCAAGGATCACATGGCTTTGGGCGGCCGCACAACCTTCTTATAGCATAATCCCTTAGCCTGCCGAGTGTAGCGTCTTTAATATTTGCAAACAGTTCGGATCCTACAGAAGACCGTAACTCCTAGTAAGGGTTAAACCTGACTAACTCTCATTTTCTGTTTTTCTTCAGCGAAATTAAGCAACGAATCTTATTTCAGTTATTTCACAAACATTTTAGAAGCGGGTGATAATTCAGCATAATGAGGGCCAAAAGTAAAGTGTCAAACATTAAAACAACGCTTTGGGTGTTCTACACCGGAAACGACGACCCTGGCGTTCCAGCGCAGGGGGTTAGATAACAAAACCCGGCAATTAAAAATAAAAGCGCCGCCTTCAATCAACAAGATATTACAGCTCAATGGCTCCGTGTCTTAAACAATTAGAATTGTTGGAAAACGACTGATTTTGCTGTCACCAGGCTTTCTACATTTTTTGTCATCTGCATTAAGTTACCCGTTATGCAAATTGGTGACAACTTAATGCCGAGCAATAGTCATGCGGAACATTTTGCAGACAGATGGCAGCTTATTGCAAATCGAAGGTCATTCAGAGCTATCTGCATTAATTCTCATCTGCATTAAGCTTCCACCGGTCTGTATATATAATTACTCATCATTTATAGTAAATTAAAGTTTTAAAAAGCCTAATTCCAACATCTCATTTTTTTTAAATCATGATTATGTGTGTACATGTATATGGTAGAATTTTAACTGAAAAGATGAGACTCAACCGTGATGAGTTGATAAAAAGGTAGAATTGGTTATCACATTAACCCTATCAAAGAGTACACTCGTCATTTCCTTGCACTGACAGTGTAACTGATAAAAGTACACTTGTCGTGTGCTAACCGTGCAGACCAGGATCAGAGTGTTCATAAAGGAGTGCTCCGGTCCGGATCTGCACTGTTTATGAAAACAATTATTTAACACATTCAACCCTATCGACGAGTATACTCGTTTTTTTAAACTGACTTCTATTGACACAATGGCAAATCGTCTGACAGCATGTCGTTGATCTCGCGTTTTTTGTGCGATAAATGACTTTTTGTTCACGTGACTGTCTTTCCTTAACGGTCTTCTATGTTCTGATGGAGGGAACAGCACCATGACGATGGATCAGCAAGGAATGAATCAGACGGGGCAGAAATGACCAAATCGAATGCCCAAATTCTTGCAAACAGTGTAGACTCGGCTGTCGTACTACAAGTCCCATACTGTTGTTTTAATTAAAAAGCGCCGGTGATACAACAGCAATTGGAAAATTAATAAATAATACATATAAACAAACCTTGATAACTATGAAGACCCAGATCAGGGGGGTCCTAGAGCCCTCTGATCAGTATCTATCCCGTTTAAGGATACGATCACGTCGTTATTGGTTCACACATTCAATTGTATCTACGAGTATATATATATGCATTCGTCACTTACTAACAGTGTTACCTATGAAAGTATACTTGTCGAATGCTAAGCATGTACATGTAGATCCAGATCAGAGGTTTCTTCGAGTCCTCTGATCAGGATCTACACCGTTTAAGGATATGACCACATATCGTAATTACGTCACACACTTAATCCTATCGACGAATATACTAGTCACTTTCTAACAGTTTACCTATGACAAGTACACTTGTCGTATGCTTAACAGTAAGCATGTAAACCCAGACCAGAGGACTCCTTGTATCTCTGATCAGGATCTGCACCGTTCAATGTACAGAGATGATGGTTTAGTAGTGCAAACGGATTTTTTTAATTTATGATTGATGGCACCCCACACAAATTTCATAGCTCAGGTGTGAAAGTGATACGCATATCACCATAATATATGCCTTTTTGTCGAGAGAAGAAAAATGAAGAGGCAACTACTTCTTTAAGTTATGTAACATCAAAGTTTTTATCAAGTTAACTTATTGATGTGTCAATTAGGCTTTCGTGACCTTCCAGTTTCCAATTAATACCTTCTTTTTCGACCAATCATATGACTAAGGTTATTGTAAATGATTTCGTTTAACTCCGCCCCCAATTAGAAATCCAATCATAAAAAATAACGATTTTAACACTGTATGCCATAAATCGCCTTGACAGCTTCGGAAATAACCAATTAGTCTAGGCACGTGATTCACTTAATCGGGGCACTCAATGGGGAAATGTGGCAGATAACGAGTGACACTGAGAGACAGCAATAACGAAGTACTTTCATAATTAATTTGATTGATTTTTCTTATCTGTATGGATGTAAGATCTATCAGAACAGAACAGAACAAATCTTTTATTACATCTCTAGCATACATACATGCAGTACGAGGTATTGTTATACATCAAATTGTTTATGGCACGTGACCAAATGGCGTGTTAAAGTTCATATTATATATAAGGTTCTAATAGTAGTATGAACTAATATAATTCCAAACAATATCTTGATAAGGAGCCGATCTACTGAATTTGTATTTGTTTTTGTTTACTTTCGTTTATTTGGGGGGAATGAAGTCAATGCTTCAATGTATAATATCTAAAGGTTGTATTACATATAATCAGATCTCCTACATGATCACTCTTTATATCTACATGTACCACTCTATCAGCAAACACTCAACAAAACTTATCAAATTTACCCTTGTCTCGCAAGGCGCGAACGTGTTACTATATGCAAACTGTTTAGGTGGAGTTAGGACGCCGAGTAAGTCGGCGTCTCAACTGCATCCAGGCTATTTACCATCTAATTCAAAATGTCATCGAGTACTGAGCGAATCGGTTAAAGTTAAATATAAAGGAGCCAAGAAATGGGGCATTCAAATACTAATTCAGCATGATAAGGGTAAAGACAGATATTTACAAAGTTCTGATTCGTTCCTTATTATACGTATTATGTACATTGTAAGCATGGAGAAATGTGTAATGTCTCCATGATTGTAAGCGATCATCTCAAAACCAGATAATACATTTTAATTTTAAATGTCATCAACATTATAGTTATTTAGAATAAAGTAAACGAAAAGTTGTTTAAATTTTTTTAGTAGATCCTTATCATACACTGAGTTACAGTCACTAGATAAGTATCTACATCGTTAATTACCACATTTATAAAACAATATTTTCCAATACATGTATATGTATATGACTGATGAAGACTTTGTTGACTCTTTTAAATCAATAATATAATCTAGTTTTAAAACGTAGTTTGCAAAAGAACGCGAAACCACCTGTTTGTCTTTTTAAAATTTTCACATATGGATTGAAGATGACAGTAGACATTCAGAATTCCACAGTTACAGTATCGCAGATCCAATATGGTGTTTACAGACACGGGTCGTCAGAGATAAATAAAAAAAGTAATATACCAAGTTAAAGTCTACTTTCAGTCCGAATGACCGCTCAGCCGACTGTACATATATATGTTTGCTATTTGTATAAATTTCTTATGTACATTGTATTTGATTGCCGAGAGAGAGAGTATGTATAATGGTTATTGAGGCAACTGTACACATACTCTCTCTCCCTCCCTCGCGCTCTATTATCTCTCTTTCTCTCTTTCTCTCTCTCTCCCTCGCTCTATTTCTCTCTTTTCTCTCTCTCTCTTTTTATTTCTCCCTCTCTCTGGCTCACTAATGCACGCTCTCGAAAAAGAATTTGTATTTGTTAAACTATAGGGGAATGACCGTCTCTAAGTTGGTAGAACTTGTGGTCCAACCCCATTTTATGTATATAATTGAAATAAAATCAGGACTGCAACTTATCCGGATTTTTTCTAAATCTTCGGATATTCTTTCTAGTATGTGGTAGCTCAAAGCAGGCTGAAAGTAAAGAAGAATGCGCCTTAAGGCGCATTCTGTTTTACCTTCAGCCTACTTTAAGCAGCCACGTGGCAACACAACTAGAAACAGGCGATGGGGAACAGGAAAGATTTGTAAAATCGCACTTTAAAAATGCTTATTTGAAAATCTTAGGATTTTTATGTCAATTTATGGCAGCCCTGTAAAATATGTTTAAACTAAACTTATTTGATTGCCGTTTAGTATGCGATGTCATAAAAAGGGTAAATAGGGTTTAATTCTGTTTATGAAAAGAGACGAAAAAGTAAGCTCGGTCGAGTTAGTTGATTTGTACATTTAATTCAATCATGCGACCGTATACAGTACTGACCGTTCGCTCTGAGACATTCCGGGAAGAAGCTCTAACAGCATATTATTTCCACATGAAAACAGCTGTCTGTCTGTCTGACTGACCCTCTGTCTGTTTACATGCATCTGTTTCTGTCTGTTTGTCTTTATTCACTCTTTCAGTCTGCTAGTCTATATATCTCTCTCTGTCTCTCTATCTATATATATATCTATCCTCCATCCCTCCTCTCCCCCTCTCTCTCTCTCTCTCTGTCTCTCTATCTCTGTGTGTGTCTTGCTCTCTCTGTCTCTCTCTCTCATTTGCATATAAATAACACTGCCTTCTATAACTATCTATCATCTCAACTTTAACCTCGGCTAATGTAAAAAAGGATTACATTCCTCAGAAAAAATACAAACCCGTGTTTGACAGAGTTGATCGATCAAAAGTAAAAACTGTAGCAGCATAGTAGATTTTGAGACCAAAATCAATCGTGTAGATACGTTTGGTCCTTATATCATTATTCAATCTACTATAAAACCTCTCTATAATGACCACTAAACTGAAGGCTAATTGACTGCATAAAAAGACGGGAAAGCTTGAAGCAAAATGAACGTAAACATGAAAGTTTCTGCAGAAACTTGTTTTACGTTCACCTTTCCTTAAGCATGCACTTGTTTTTAACACCTACTAATTAACACAGTTTAGTGGTCGTGATAGAGAGGTTTTATTCTGTATCTGTAGCTACTTTTCTTAGGAGGAGGTACAAGTTAACGGGATTGAAAACAAATAATTATTTTCCCAAGTTTCACAACTCTTCCCCCCCCCCCCCCATTAATTCTCGTGTTGGTTCTAAACAATTATGACAGAATGCGCCAGACATTTTTAATCTCTACCCGTACGATTTTCAATAAAACATAGAACCTAAAGAACCTGCTATCTAAAACCATTTAGTGGACGTTATAGAGAGGTTTTACTGTACTATTAGTTTCTCGTCTTCTAAGAAGACACACGTTTACGGGAATGAATTCAAATAATGGTTTTCCCGAGTTTCATAACTCTCCCCCGTTTTAACTCTCGTGTTGGGTCGAAACAATTATGACCGAATACGAGTGACAATTTTAATCTCTTTCCGTATGATTTTCAATAAACTTAGACAGTGAGCTAAAACACATTATACGTAGACTTTTTTTTAAATCCTTTATCATTTTTTTTTGGCAACCTGACTATAGACTTTAGTTTAACATAAAGAACCTGTTTCAGTTTCGGGGTTTAAGAGTAGGCTATTTACATGTATATTATATTTCATTATGAATTCGAAATATGACTGTATTCCAAAAAGGTTTCTACAGTTAAAAATGCACACGTGTATGAACAAGTAAGCTGTTGCATATCTTTTCTTGATAATTTTCACCTAAAGCGATTCAGCGACTCCAACTCATACAGGTAGCGTCCACGATGATGCCTCGCAACCCGCGATGATGCCATCGCAATCAGCGATGACTCCGCCGCGGAAATATCCCGTAGGGTAAATTTCTGTCCGCGGTGGACACACATTTTGTCCACGATGATCCAAAAAAATTGTCCGTGCTGGAAACCCGCGGACATTCAAAAGTGTCCGTGCTGGGAGCGCGGACTTTTTAAACATTGCGAGACTTGTACTGTACATGTAAGTTCAAGGTCAATGTCACAGGTGTCCAAATGTTTCAGTGCATGGAAAGGTGTGGTCCATATACACACACATACCAACTATGAAAGCAATACCTCAAGGGACATAGAAGTTATAGGCATTTTTCGAAACCTAAACACAGATTTCGAAACCTAAACGCGGGCCCTAAGTTCAAGGTCAATGTCACAGGTGTCCAAATGTTTCAGTGCATGGAAAGGTCTTGTCCATATACACACACATACCAACTATGAAAGCAATACCTCAAGGGACATAGAAGTTATAGACACTTTCTTAAAATTGTTTACGCCGTTCACGACGACGCCGACGACAACGACGACGACGACGACGACTACACCGGGGGTATTGCAATAGCTCGTCATGTACTTCGTACAGGCGAGCTAAAAAACAGTAATAACACCTTATTTTATAATGAATGGTACTCAAAAGATATCAAATGCATAGAAAACATTTTTGATAATAGATTCAAGTCTTTCTACACCTTTCAGGTTTTAAAAACAAAATACTCTCTTCTAAACTCAGATTTCCTAAAATACTAAACTTTATTAGAAAGTATACCGAAACTATGGAAACAAAAGCTCAAAACAGACAACAAAACTGATAATGAAATACGGGAACATTTAATACAACAAGTCCAAAAGCCCAACAGTAATAATAATCTTCTGTACAAAAAAATGATAAAGGAAATACAAAATAAAAACATTTAAAACCTCATATTACATGGGAAGAGGAAAACACACATATCAACTGGAAAAGTGTGCACAGCGTACCATTCAAAGCCGTAATTGATACAAAAATACGAGCTTTTCAATATAAATATATAATGCGAATTATACCAAACAACAAATTCCTGTACAAATGTAAACTAGAAAAGTCAAGCTTGTGTGACTGCTGTGCCATGCACATAGAATCAAACAAACACCTATTCTGGGAGTGTCAATATTCCAGAGCATTGTGGACTAACCTAGAGGTATACCTAAACAATTAAATATAAAATTAAACTACATGCTAATATCATTTGGATATACCGATTGGAGTAGTTTCTCAACCTTGTTAAACATCATACTGATTTACGCAAAATATTTCATTTATATAAATAAATATGCAAAAACAATTCCTTTATTCCAAAATTTTATAAAATATCTGAAACATGTTGAAAACATAGAGCGAATGATAGCAAGAGCAAAAAATAAAGTAGAACAACATAACGGAAAATGGGACAAAATACAGTTGAACCTTTAATATTAACAAATCGACGGCAAACTAAAGAGTGAAACTTTCTTCTATCTCAAACTTTCTTATCTCCTCTCTTTCGCTACTACTCTTTCTGACTATATTTAAATTATTCCTTGTTGTACATAAACCGACAGAAATACATTAATCTAGAACTAATAGGTACTATATAGAAATGTGTCATTTTGTTAATAGTATTTGTTTGTGTATGTATATATATCGAGAAATAAAATATTAAAAAAAAAAAAGGAAATTTACTGTATACGGTACAACATGTTAGTTTTGTTACAATAACGCTTTTGTCAAATACATTCATACCACAGACTAGTAGCATTAATTGTATTAAAACTTACATTGGCGGAAAAACATAATATTATGTTGTCGAAAGGGCCGTAACTCTTTAAAAGAGTTATTGCACATTTCGTTGCACAGTGGATAAGACGTTATCCTTTCCAAATTAACGTAGTTACGCTAAAATTAATACTCAAATACAAACAGTTTTGAGCCAGATCAGACACTAGGTAATCTGGTATCTGATCAGACTCCAAACTGTTTGCTAGTCTGATTCAAATAAATCTTGAGATATTTCAATAGGTTTCAATGTTCAACAATTTATTACATTGCATTTGCGAGACATAACTTCTTTTCCGCTGTACATACGGGTGATGATACTAAACAACTGAGTGAATTTTCAATTTGAATGATACATAGGCGATAGAGATAGCGTCAGTTAAAGTTTGTTGTCGGAAAATATACACCTTCTAATAACGCAATGTCAAAAAAATAGCCATCCGTATTCTTCGAATGGATGTTGTCCAGTAAATACACAAATAGCAGAAACATGATCCGGTAACGAATAAGTGCGGAGAAAGTAAAATCAAATTTCCAGAACTTACTGTTCTACCTATATAGCAAACCGGGTACATATATATGTATATTTGATCCTATATGTATTACATCTAATTGATCTAAAAAGGAAAAGGAAGAGGGGTGAAGACTGTAAATAACACACACTATCGTTTTAGTCCTCTTATCTGAGTTTACTTTGTTAGAATAAGATAAATGTACTATTCATATGTACAGTGTTGGTAAATGACGAGCAGCTTTGAATGTGTTAAAAGTCAATGTATATATATTTCAGTTATGTTCCTTAGGTTATGTTTTATTCCAGCGATTTTAATGACACGTGCATAGTGATGCCCATTTAATACATACGACGACCACAAATATTAATGCAACTTCATAGTGTTTTCAAAGTTGAACATCCATCGTAAAGTTGATCTGTAATCAGTACACACGTCCTATGCACATTGTGTGGAAGCAAATCAAAGGGCCCATAAAAAAAGAGTTTTGATCAAGGGCTGCGCGAGTTTGTTTATTTTGCAATCGTAATAAAATATCTATTTAGTCAAACAACGATTAGGCTTTATTAGAAGCTGCAATGTTCAATTTAAAATTGAAGAGATGAATGACTTAAGGCAAAGTAGGTCATTCTGGAATATTCTATTTTACAGTCATACTGCTTGTAGAGGTTAACCATTAACGTCGAATTGTTGTCTGCTTCAAATATATCGTTCACAGAAATAAATAAAAATTAGTTATTATTTTGTGTTGACTGAATATAGGTTGAAGATGAGTGGCAAATAGTTTGAAAATGTAAGCGAAGTCGCGGTTAGCATGAAAAGGGTTAATTGATTTCAGCAAACAACGACTTTGTAAAGTGCTCGTTTCAAACGCTGTTTTCCTACAGGCTGCTAAGGCAACTAGTCATTTGTCTAAAACTAAGCATTAAATGAAATTATTGTTTCCGTTTCATATCACTTGAAAACGGTACATCGGACGCCGTTGCTTTTACAATAATTAGGGAAATTTTATTTACCCATTTACTGCTGGAATATCTTCTTTAAAAATGTGTGTCTCATCTTTATAATATGGGAATATTGAAAAGAGGAAAATCGTCATCAACATCGAATAGTTTTGATTCTGATCAGACGTTGGACTATCCGGCGTCTGAACAAGGTAAACACTGGTTTCAAGCACTGATTTGTTCGGTACAGTGCAGTTGAGGGTTTAACTCGTCAAACTTTCAATAATAGGCCTTCTGTAATAACCTTCTTATAATGGACGTCTAAAAATGGTATTCAATAACATGGGATAATGGCATCTGTCTCCATTCGCAGCATATTAGACTGTTGTAGTAACCCGTAACGGTCTTAGCACGAAAGCGCTGTCAGTAACTCCCCATCAGTTTTGCTTTTGACCTGATGGCAAGTTACTCGCCATCTGATCAGGAGCAAACCTGATCGCACGTGTCAAGGCAGTGAATAGGTTCAACTGGTACTTCCTTAAAGTATGGACCTTCTTTAGTACCAACGTATAATGACACTCTAATAGTCAATAACCTTTAGATACTAGCATGTGTCTCTATTTGCCTCCTGGCATATCCTATTAGACGGTTACATTAACAGTTTTACTTACATGACGTCGTTAACGTTAAACAATTGTCGTCTGCTTTTACTTCTCAAATTAATACTTTAGAATTTTGACTTAAGAAATATTGAATTGAGTGAAACACTGCTAGATCATGATCAGAGTTGACGCTACATGCTGTTTGATCAGGATCTAAACTGTTTGCATATAACTATGGTTGTATTCGGGGTAAGGTAGTGGCGGGATTTTATAGCACCTTTATTTCAAATATGTTACCGGTATATGTTTTTGAGAATATCTTCGTTCAAAATGTTCATTGCTATATAGGTGATGTAAGCCATACCTACAATGACAGGAAGGGTTTGACAAGTTTGACAAGTTTATTCCATTTCTTCCAAAAGGTCATAAATCCATGAGGAATGATCTAACACGTCTGGAAATATTGTGACACAAAACGAATATATGATGTCACTACTAAAAGCAATAAACAAGTAGGTGGCAATAAAATCAAGAGACCAAGGCAAATTCAGCAACTTTTTTATAATATTAGATGCAAATGTGTCTTGGTAAGTTTGAAGTTATGAAATGACTTTTACAAAAGACTGAAACGGACAATTCGAGAGAGTCACCCTTATTTAGAGACAATCCTACATGTATCAGAGCAATCCTTTGGCATCTTAACAGAAACTGTCATTCTGGATTTCTAAATGTCGTGACATTTCAATGTGAATAAGATACATTGACACATGGTTGTTTAATACCTAGAACAATGTGTCATATATTCTTTTCAAAACAACTAAAGTTTCGTCGATAATTTCAGGAGTCAACCATGGCCCAGATTCATCGAAACGTTTGTTTTAGGAGTTTGATCTGAATTCTTCAACCCCTTAACTACTGCATAACGACGAGTAAAATGTTTATTTGCAAACAATTTGAATCCTTATTAGACGCCGCGTCCGATCAGAATCCAAATTGTTCGACACTTATTCTATCATTTGTAAATCAGTATACTCAAACTATATATTAGAGTAATAAATGTTGACCTCCGTTGTTTGAAATAATGACGTGTGAAGCATAATCTGGTACGTAATTACAGGTTTCATAATATAATATTAGTCAATTGACCTTAGAAATAAAAGCAGACTACAAATGGTTGAAGCAGATGACGAGCCTCGTTATAACTTTAAAATTCGGATATTCTCGACTTAGGCGAGTTCGAAATATCAAAGTTTGACTGCAATTTGTTGAGCACATACGAACGAGTATGTTTGTAGGGAAATGGCATTTCCATATTTGTACAAATACCGTGATTTAAATGTTTCACAGCTGTTCTGTAAAACACGGTAAAAATTGACAGTATCTCGAAAGTGTTGATAGTCTGGAGTCAGATTAGAGATCTAGATGTTGTATAACTGAAATTAACCATTTTGGCGCCAAATGTCTCGTGGGGCTGTTACCCCTTCACCGCTCTGTCGTGTCTGCTTTACTATTCTTGTTTGCGACATCGTTTCAAACAAAGATTGAATGCCGTATGACTTGGGAAATGTCGATACGTGTGACAAATAGTTTGGATCCTGATCAGACGCGGCGTTTCGCGGCGTCTGATCAGGGTCCAAATTGTTTGGAAAGTCGTCTTTATGCGACTTCGGAGCAGGGGTTAAACAAAATATTGTTTATTAGTTTATTAAGTCAAGTACATACACCAATTGTATTAGTTTATTAAGTCAAGTACATACATGTACACAAATTGTATATATAGGCGTCTAAGTTTAATCGAATTCACGTACTACAATAGTTAAAGCCTCTCCTATTCTTTATACAACTATCTTTTTAATAAGAAATTGTCTATAATGTAGTTTTCTAGTACTAGTCCGGCAGATTAAGTGAAAATACTTCGGTTTGTGATGCAAGCATCAAAGTTGGCACATATATACTACATGACATGCTTTCTCGGAAAATCACGCTGTCCACGTGAAAAAAAAAAAAAATGGCCGCCATTTTTTAAGATGGCCGCCATTCGAAGTGCTTTCAAACACTTTTTGAACTATAATTTGATTGAATAGTCCTATTTTGAAGATCTTTACATAACAATTTATGGTTTTGTTGATGGGAAAACTGTTTTAGAATTTAGAAAATCAAAGTTATTGAAAATTATGATGATATTATATGAATTTAATGAAAGAATCACGGTCTCATAGAAGTTTTAATGGATAGTGCTGCCTGTGCAGCAGATTCAAAAATTACTTAATTTGGTCGTACAAGCATCAAATATAGCACATATATGCTTAAAACGTGATTTCTTCTCGGAAATGCACGTTATCGAACAAAATAAATGTAA
This sequence comes from Gari tellinella, assembly GCA_922989275.2. Classification (NCBI taxonomy): domain Eukaryota; kingdom Metazoa; phylum Mollusca; class Bivalvia; order Cardiida; family Psammobiidae; genus Gari; species Gari tellinella. Next base: position 39,647,146 of record OV277871.1, read on the forward strand.
TGGCCGCTATTTTTCAAGATGGCTGCCATTCGAAATGCACTTAAACATTTTTTTCAACAATAATGTTATTGCCATCTTAACTCTTTAACTTCAACACTATCTGCTGCTCTTAATGTATCATCTGTTTTAATTAGGTATCCACGCAAAACATATTGACTCGGGAGACGTTATCATAAGTGTCAAACAGTAAATGGATCCATATCCGAGGTAGCATAACTAGACGTCTGGTTTGAGTCAAAACAGTTTGTAATTAAAACAGTCTTAACTCGATAATTCGAACACGATCTAGTTCGAACTTACCCATATTTAAAAGATAAAACAAAACGTGGATCATGCAGCTTACGGGTATGTTTGACCCAAGTGAGATAGGGTTATCGAAATTAACCTTAAGAAATACTGGTAAGGTTAATTTTATTTAGTTCGAAGTATCAAGTTTCGACTGTAGATTGTTTTCGCTTGACAATGAAATGGTGAAGAATTTATACGCATAAGTTTGAACCAAACTTGTTTTCTAATCCTAATATTTATATGTGAAATTGTATGTATTGTCAGTCATGACAGTATCTATTTGAAATAAAATACTGTTTAAACGAATGAAAAGGTTATGAAATCTGTTCAACTGCGCAGCAGTACTTTTCTGTTTTAGTTGATGAATTACGGAATGTACCAATGATGTTTACTGTTAAGCTAGAAAAGTGATAGAGACGAAAGGACGATTGTTTTATCCAAATTAAGGCATTTATGCTAAAGTTTTTATGTATAATACAGACAGTTTAGAGAATATCAAACGCAGGGTAACTGCCAAACGGCTTGTATCTAGATAAGACATTACGCTACGTGGCGTCTGATCAGGATTCAGACTGTTTCCAAAACTACAAGGGTTGGCTCATTTGTTTTTGATAAACATGCTTCTTAAAAGGCTCTTTGTCAATATATATTGACAAATGAGTCTAGTATAATAGCCTAACCACCAGGGACGTTGCTAATTTTCTCTAAGTGTAAATGATATGGTAAAAACATATGTACAAATTCGTGTCAGAAACTACAGGGGCTAGAGAGTCAAAACATTTTGATTTGTGGAAATTCTTTGCAGATTATTACTTGAGGTCGACAACACCAATGGGATCGATATAGAGCCATTATGATTCCTTTTTATTATGTTTGTGAATAAGGAACAAAATATAAAATATCTTTAAAAAATGTCTGCATACAACAAATGATGCAGACAAAAAGTGCACAAAGTGTAAAAGGTTAAACAATTCAATAATTTCCCCGCCAGTTGGCAGCTGAATTTGGTAGACTGTTTTATCATCTATAATTTGTCCAAAATGTCCAATATGTATTTCATTCCTAGAAGATGCAATTCATTCATTGATTTCTACAATTTTCTATTACACGAGTTGCGCACATTGCATTTGTAATTAATGTTAACAATTTGTTCTTATGCGGGCAACATGGCGTGATTGTTTGTAAAACAATGTCAAAGGATGTTGTAATAAAAATGTAAAACCAGTTTTGGTGCATAACACAGTACAGTTAACGCTATTATTTCCCGTTGAAACGAGACAACGCCAGGGATGTCATTTCTCCGGATCTTTGTAAGATTTTATCCTTGCCGATGGTAGTTTAAAGTGATACGAAAGAAACGTGTATTGTACTCAGTTGTAAAGACGCGATCCCGAAAAGCCATTTTTTCATATCGGGACTCGAGTCCCGAAAATCCATATCAGTTCTTATTGTACTGGGCAACTCTTCTGACACTCTGTTAAGAGTTACTTCCCTTGGCATTTCACGTTCATGTGGTTTCTATTGTCATTTTATAAGTGTATGGTGTGAAATAAAGAGGTAACTTAACAGTGTAGAGTACAATACTGAATTCAATTTGACTCGTACACATCGGTCATAATACATATTGGATTATGACTGCTGTGTACTCGTCACATAGAATTCAGTATTGTACTCAACACTGTTAAATAACCTCATAGTAGCTACGGATCCAACGTAAATCACCGAGCCAAAATCGAATGAAAGTCGTCGTTCATTGATTAAAAGTGGTTTACATATATTGTGTAATGTACATATAACAGGTTCTACATAATAATGTTTTAACACGATTTTAGACTTGAAGTAATTTGACATTGATATTTAGCCTATTGCAAACATTTCTGAGCAAGATCAGAGGCCATGTTATCCCAAACATATGTCTATCATTTTCCAAAACGCTGCCATGTTCTACCTTTTATTGTGTAGCGTATGAGATTACGAATGGACGAATAACAGTGTTCCACTGTTCAATTTAGATAACAAATGTCAGAAGAAGAGTTTCAGCTTACACGTTGTACAGTGGAGAATGTGTTATTCTTTCCCAATAAACGCGTTTACGCTAACACTATTATTCCCAGTGCAAACAGTTTGGAGCCAGATCAGACGCCGGTTAACCCGGCGTCTGATCAGGCTCCAAACTGTTTGCCACCAAGATAAACATAAAATATCAGAATTGACCAAAAGTTGTTCTTTTCTACGTTTTAGTGCTTTGCGTTTGCGTACGTTTGCGTTTAAACGGGAAAGAATAACAGATTCTCCACTGTAACTATATTGCCAACTGTTACTGCAAGCCACTAATACGGATATTAGTGAGGCAATGCGTATGCTCAATGTCACAGTAACACAATTTGCCAGAGAGTTAATCTAACACCTTAACCGTCTGCACGTTATGAGATTATCGTTTGCATTACTTGTCGTCTACGACGATATCGAACATATAATTGTATTTCCTGCTACAGTGGAGAATCAGTTATTCTTTCCCGTTTCAACGCAAACGTACGCAAACGCAAAACACTAAAATGTAGAAAATAACAATTTCTTGACAATTCTGACTATTGATATTTAGCTGAGTGGCAAACAGTTTGAAGCCTGATCAGGGTTACCCGGCGTCTGATCTGGCTCCAAACTGTTTGCACTGGAAATAATAGTTTTAGCGTAAACGCGTTTATTGGGAAAGAATAATACATTCTCCACTGTAATTACAAATTTGCTCACAGCGGTACAATAACTGGTTTTAATGGGTTAATTTATCATTAAGCACCGCGTGGACGATTTTGTGATTCGTTGTGCAAAATATTTTGATGAAGACGAGACACCGACTATTGTGTTAAACGTTGATATTTGAGAGTACGTTTTGTAAAGGAGGATTTATCGTTGTGTGCACAGCATATTTAGCCATTTGTATGCCGATAGCATCTTGGCTAGAACAGTACAACATATGTTTACGACCACTAAACTGTGATAATTATTAACCCTTTCCCCCATAGAAGCGACTTTTAGCGTATTTAATTTATTCATCCGCTGAAGAAAATAGTTCCAGTTTATACCCTCATGAACAATTATCAGAACAAATATTTTATATAACCTAACAGATGGTAGTTTAAAGCAGGCTGAAAGTAAAGCAGAATGTGCCTTATGGCACATTCTGCTTTACTTTCAACTTGCTTTAAATGATCACCTGTCTTTAATATTATGAATAGGTTATTGGGTAAAGGGTCAACTGTGATAGGTGACTGCTGAAAGTTCTCTGTGTTATTGTCACCTTGCGTTAAGATGTGACCTGACTATTATACAACCAATTAGCCTCCTTGTTTGTGGTCGTAATATGGGCGTTTTACTGTAAAATCAAACTAAAACAGTGCGGTATCAGAACAGATGCCGCCTTACACGGCATCTGATCTGAATATATCAAAATTGTTTAAACCTCGTCCTTTGGAGTCTTTAATTTAGACATTTCCTTGAAACTAATTTGACAAAGTTTGCAGAGTGTCTGGCGAAATTTTTATAAGCACATGATACACTGTGTTCCCTCCCTACCACGGCCCACGAACAACGTCTCCAATCATTACAACATTGCGTGTCGCTGTTCGCCAACATAAATATTTTGTCTAACAAATTCACTGCTACAATATCGTCTGCTTAAAATTGGCGGCTGCTGTTTTTTTTCATATTGTACATTTTGACAGAGGAAACATAATAACGAGTGACAAACAGCTTAAATCCAGATAAAACGCGGCGTCTGATCTGGTTCAAACTGTTTGCAAAAGTAAAAGGCTATTACTATTCCCTCCCTATAACAACTCCCTCTGTACAACACATACAATATATGTCTCCTATTGGGTGTTGTTGTAGAGAGGGAGCACTGTTACAGTGGAGAATCTGTTATTCTTTCCCGTTTAAACGCAAACGTACGCAAACGCAAAGCACTAAAACGTAGAAAAGAACAACTTTTGGTCAATTCTGATATTTCATGTTTATCTTGGTGGCAAACAGTTTGGAGCCTGATCAGACGCCGGGTTAACCGGCGTCTGATCTGGCTCCAAACTGTTTGCACTGGGAATAATAGTTTTAGCGTAAACGCGTTTATTGGGAAAGAATAACACATTATCCACTGTTACAACATGATAATGGTTAATATGACTACGGGTCATGTGGCTGTCTGGGGATGTGTTACAGACAGACTCTGATTTCCTATTTCGAGAATAAAGTAATAAGTATAGTGGTCCATTTACACGCCATCAAAAGAAAACTTGTTTTAGGTGCTTGGGGCGAAAGATTGCTGCTTAAAGCACGATGGAAATTAAACCAAAACCTCGTGTAGAATTTTCCTTATTCACTTACAACAAAACCTGCTTTAACGCTTTTACTTCCAGTGACGCATACATACGCCATTAACAAGCAGAGTGCTCGTGAATAATACGATTGTTTGTTGTAAACACTGCAAAGCCTAATCAATGGCACAGTGCTTCCTCCTTACATCGGCCCTCTGAACAACGATTCCCTCCTTACAACAATGTTATCACTGTTCAAGACTGTTGGCAAGACAATTATGTGAACCTTTCCACGGCTGCAATATCGTCTCCTTAAAAGTGTCGTCTTCTGTTTTTCTCAAAGTTTTGACAGAAAAAGAAATAAGATCGCGTGACAAACAGCTTGAATCCAGATTCAAACTATTTGCGAATGTAAGGCAAAATATCTCCCTATAACAACTCCCTCCGAATGAAACACACAGTCGGTGTTTCCCAGTAAGTACTGTTGTTTGCAATATCGTTTCAAAGTAGGATTCAGTATATGAATAAACAACATATGTTTGCCGTTTACGACGATATGAACGTATTAGCTTCGCAGGGGGTAAGTTTTGTAAGCGACCGAAGGGAGTTTGCGTATAGGTTAGACTATGGTGGGCGCGACTAAACGATATACCGGTATGTCGTTTAGTCGCACTCAACCATGGTCTAACCTATTTATCACTGGCTTGAGCTCGAGGAAAATAAGAAATAATGTATATATCTAAGTCTAGCGAGAAGGTGTAGATCTTGGTATGTTTTTGTTTCTGTGAAATGCCTGTATTTCCTCAGTTAAAATCCTTGATCTGGTGTTTATTTCACTTAACTGTCGATTATTTATCGTTAAGCCTACAGTGCAGGCAAAGGGTTTTCACGGTCGCTCGCTTGGAGGATTGCTAAGATTGTGACGCCTATAGATGAACAGTTTGTTAGTTAGTCCATGTTTTTTGAAAAGCGTTGAACTACACGAATTTTTTTCTTCAATATTCCAGATAGGGAATTAAATTAATATAAATATATAAACTGCTTTTTTCTAATATTTCGACCCCTAAGAGCCTTTTTCTTTGAAAAAGGCCCTAATGGGTCGATATATTAGAAAGAGCAGTTTATATATTATTAATACAAGAATTAATCAGCGTTTTTTAGGTATCTGATTGGCCGAGAGCTCCAAGCCATGTGGTAAGATAAACTTACCTTGCGAAGCTAATGGGTTCATACCGTCGTAAAGGAAAAATGATGTCGTTTATTCCTTATATTTATATTTTTTATTTTCTGTATTGTCCATTTAATGTGTGTGTTTTGACCAGGTTTGTTTTCATGTACATATATGAATATAATTTATTATCATATACCGGCCAAATAGGTTTGATATATGTAATCCCGGATGTAACAGCCATTCGTTCTATAATATATGGTATGAAAAGTATTCCCATACATGTTTCGGAGTTGCATGCCAAATTTAGGCTTTTTCCCAGTAATCTGTCTCCGTGGGCATTAAAAATAAACAATGCAACTTGAATATCTATTATTAAATCATATTTTAAAACAAACTAATAACACGCCATAGAAACAACCAGCTGGTCTGTAGGTCGGTATTTCCCCGGCGGAGAATCCGCCCTCTTTCTAACTGGCGGTAACCAGTTTCGAGTTGTAGGTTCATAGAGCAATAAACTGCATAGTTTTAATACGATTACATAAATACTTTACAGGATGAATGTAAATAGTGTAGTTTAACTTACAGTGGAGAATGTGTTATTCTTTCCCAATAAACGCCTTTACGCTAAAACTATTATTTCCAGTGCAAACAGTTTGGAGCCAGATCAGACGCCGTGTAACCCGGCGTCTGATCAGGCTCCAAACTGTTTGCCACCATGATAAACATGAAATATCAGAATTGACCAAAAGTTGTTCTTTTCTACGTTTTAGCGCTTTGAGTTTGCGTACGTTTGCGTTTAAACGGGAAAGAATAACAGATTCTCCACTGTAATGAATGAAAGGGTTAATCAGTTTTTAGGAAGAACAAACGATACGAGATTCGAACTGTTTAGATAATGCGTAGGACGATGTATAGTAAAACCTCTCTATTACAACCACTAAAATGAAGGCTTATTGACTGGCAAGAGAAGATAGATTTTGTATTTATTGTCGGGAAGCCATTGAAACCGAGTACCATTTCCTGTTAGCTTGTCCGTTGTATGACAATCTGCGTCATAAGTATATTCCTTTTAAATATTTTGAAAATCCTAATGTAAACAAATTCGGTATTCTGATGGCTGCTCGCAATGAAACAATAATAAACCGTCTTGCAATGTTTATGTATTATGGCATGCAGTTGAGAAAGTCACATTTATCATGATATTGCATTTTTGAATTATGTTGGTCAAACTTCTAAAAATTAGTTTTTTTTATATATATATGTAAAATTCCAAATTAATGTTTCACTTTATTAGATATGTTTGCCTAATTGCTGAAACAACATACATGTAGCTATGAAAGATATTGTAAAAATTGTACTCATGTATAATCATTTGCGTATGGTCTGGAGGCCTAGATAGCAATAAAAGTTTGTTTGTTTATTTGTTTGAGTGTCTAAAAGACAGTTGGTAGCTTAAAGCAAGGTTACAGAAAAGCAGAAAGCTCCTATTGGAGCTTTCTGTTTTACTGTCATCTTGCTTTAAGCAGTCCATCTGCAGTAAACACCTAGTAGTTAACAAAATGTTGTGACCGTCATAGAGAGGTTCTACTATATGTACAAGACCCCAGTAGTTTAAACAAGACTGCGCGTTCAATAAACGCTTATGCCCCCAGTGGCTTCCTTGACAATATATTCTTAATTTGTTCTTAGTCCAAATTAGGTCAAGGTCAGGGTCAAACTGAGCTTTGGTATTGTTGGTGAGTTGGTAATGGTCCAAGACAACAACTGTATAAGTATCAAAGCATTGTAGTCAGTTGTGTTGATGCTAGACGAAACGGTAAAATCTAGTTAACCAAGAAATAGCCTATTTAAAAAATTTCTAAGTCCAAATAAGGTCAAGGTCAAGGTCAAAATCAAAGTACAATGTATGGTGATATTGGTGAGTTGGTTATGGTCCATTGCAACAACTGTATAAGTATCAAAGCATTGTAGTCTGTTGTGTTGATGCTAGACGAAACGGTAAAATCTAGTTAACCAAGAAATAGCCTATTTAAACTTTTCTAAGTCCAAACTAGGTCAAGGTCAAGGTCAAAATCAAAGTTTGGTGATAATGGTGGATAGGGAATGGTCCAAGGCAACAACTGTGTAAGTATCCAAGCATTTGGGTAAGTGGTGTTGATGCTAAACGAAACGGTAAAATCTACTTAACCTTGTTACGGACGCACACACACACACACACGCACGCACGCACGGACGGACAGGACGGACAGGACGATTACTATATGCCCCGCATCTGTCGATGCTGGGGGCATAAAATTGACTCCATTCCCCTATGGAAGTGACATGCTACTGTATAACATTCAAATGTCACGACAGACAATGAACTCTTTTTATGAGTTCCTTATTAAAAGAGCTTTCAGTCTTCTGTTTTAAACAAAATCGATCACAATGTAACACATTATGAATCTCTCTTGCAGTGGATAATACGAAATCATTTCCCAATTAACGCGTTTACGCTAAAACTATTATTGCCATTGCAAACAGTATGGAGCCAGATCAGACGCCCGGTCACCCGGCGTCTGATCAGGCTCCAAACTGTTTGCCACTCAGATTAAAATAAAAAGTCGAAACGAGTTTGCGTTTCGTTTGCGTTCAAATGGGAAAGAATAACGTTTTCTCCACCGTATCAAGGTGAAATACATGTATCATGTGACTGGAAATAAGACTGGTGCCTCAACCAATATGCTCAATATTCAAACTGTTTAAAACTGAAGTCGGTGTTGCACCTGTCTAATATGATCCTAATTGATTGTATGAAAGACGGTAGCAGCTTAAAAAGCAAAGTAAAAATAAAAAAGCTCATACACGTAGCAGGAGATTCCTAATTTGTGCTTTTATCTAACTTTAAGCAGTCACCTGCTTTAACATTCTAAAACTTAACATAATTGTGTAATCGCAACATAAAGGTTTACCGTATATTGACAATATCGTCGATGTTAAACAATTCGATATATCAGTACTATAAAGCTTAAATATAAGGAATTCGTCGGGACGACAGTCTGATTTATTTCGTTATATCGACGTTTCGTTATATCAGGTTTATTTTACTATATATTTATCAGAAGTGGGGAATAAGATTTGTTTTGTTATACAGTGGAGAAAACGTTATTCTTTCCCATTTACATGTAAACGCAAACGAAACGCAGTGAATTAAAATGTAGAAAATGGCACCTTTTGGATATTTCCACCTTTTTATTTTGATACGAGTGACAAACAGTTTGGAGCCTGATCAGACGCCGGGTTACCCGGCGTCTGATCTGGCTCCAAACTGTTTGCAATTGAAATAATAGATTTAGCGTAAACGCGTTTATTGGGAAAGAATAATGTGTTCTCCCCTGTATCATGTATTTCGTTAAGCGAGCTTAACTGTATGACATTGTAAATAAATTAAATAAAGTCCTGCGAATTTATTTGTTGTTGTTGATTACAACGACTTTATTGTGCACTCAAGAGCTTATGGATTTGCTACCTATTGTTTCCTCAATAGACGTAAACAACTTGTACAGTGGAGAAATGTTATTTTTCCCAAACATAGTGTTTAATCTATTTAAAGGTTTTATTTCCATTGCAGTCAGTTTGGAGCCAGATCAGACAACGTGTGCCACTCAGATTTAAAAAGAAATCTAAAATGTTTTTAAAAATTGTATTTTTCTACATTTCATTGCATTGCGCTTGCATTCTGTTTGCGTTTAAACGGGAACTATACATGTAATTAAGTTTTCTCCACTGTTCATAACTTAATCCTGTCACCTCGATAATAACATGTACTGTCTTCAGTTACACCTTCAGAGTCTGAATATCTATGTTTGAAAACTGTTAAATTCCCTGATGATTCATACGTAGATTTCAAAAACGTTAATTAAATTCAGAGTGTCAAGCAAAGTGGAATCAGACCAGACGCCGATTTACTCGGCGTCTGGTCAGGATCGAAACTTATGTTCGATGCAAGTGAATTTCGCCTGTGGTAGTTAAAGTGTTGACGCATTTGTTTTCACTTCAGTTTCGTCTGCCTTGAAGCATTTCTATATGTGGTTTAGATAGAGACGACTATAATCAGATTATTCTCTTCAAGTATACAGACTCTAGCAGCTGCTCTAGACGAATGGGAACTGTAAACCGTAAACATCCTAAATACAGTGGAGAATGTGTTATTCTTTCCCAATAAACGCGTTTACGCTAAAACTATTATTCCCAGTGCAAACAGTTTGGAACGAGTTCAGACGCCGGTTAACCCGGCGTCTGATCAGGCTCAAAACTGTTTGCCACCATGATACACATGAAATATCAGAATTGTCCAAAAGTTGTTCTTTTCTACGTTTTAGCGCTTTTCGTTTGCGTACGTTTGCGTTTAAACGGGAAAGAATAACAGATTCTCCACTGTATTTGGACACCTTGTATAACTGCTGTAATTATCCTGAACGTTGAACTAATTGCTTTCTCACACAGTTATTGGTCCAAAAAGGTTCAAAATGAATGGCAAACAGTGTAAACCCTGATCAGCCTGTTCCGGGGGGGGGAGCAGTCTGATCAGGTTCTACACTGTTTGCTCAGATATGTCATTAATTAGGGTTGTTACTGTATATTGGAGACAACGCAAAAGAAACGCAAACGCATTGCACTAAAATGAAGAAAATTATAAGTTCTTGAGAATTATGAATATTGATTTTGCTCTTGACGTCAAGACAGATTGGATCCCGATCAGACGCTGGGTTACCCGGCGTCTGATCTGGCTCCAAACTGTTTGCCTAGGAAATAATATTTTTAGCGTAAACGCGTTTATCGGGAAGAATAACGTTTTCTCCACTGTATTCAGTTAGCTGTAGTATCTGTACAAGATAAACGGAAACTGAACAACCACTTACTAAGGGGAAACGTTATCCTTTCACGTTTAAACACAAACGGAACGCAAATGCATTGCACTTAAATGTAGAAAATATACATTTTTTTAAAATATTTTAGCATTTATTTTAATTCGAGTGGCAAACAGTTTGGAACCTGAACAGACGCCGGGAAACAAGAAATAATAGATTTAGCGTACTTGTGTTTTTTGGAGAAAAATAACGTTTTCTCCACCGTAATTATATATTATGATATATTATTTATGCTTTTCGATGGATTACCACGAAATAGCAGTGGATTATCACTTGGTAATTTCACTGCTTTAAGCAGTGGGATTATCGACACGCGCGCTTTTATTATGAATGTTCCCCGTAGGGCTCCCCATAAATCGTAGTCAATCGTGTCATATCGTTAAATTCCGGCAGTCCGATTTGTCGCGAACCACTCAACGGAAGAACACGAATCCAAAATCGGGAGCAACGACGTAAATCGTATGACGTCAAATCAATAAATCAGTGACGTCATCGTACGGAAAACTGTTTCGTTAATGTGTTCGATGTAAACTTGGGGCTCAACACGGGGTAACTCATGTACTTTCGCTTTCACAATTGTCGAACAATTTCGTTTAAAAAGTGGCTTAAAAAGTATAAATAAATAGAATAATTGTATTTTTTCAGTATAAGATCGAATTTAATCCATTTCGTGAACACCAGACTGTTATATTTTCACGAGTGGCGAAGCTGATGTTCACTCAATGGATTAAATTTCTATCTTATACTGAAAAAAACAATTATCCTCTATTTGTCTGCTCTACACTAGTACATTTAAGTTACCCGGATTGAAATACATAATTCTTTCCACAAAAATAGGTATTGTGTTAGAACATTTACCAAAGCAAACAGTTTAGATTCAGATTAGACACCGAGTTACTCGGTGCCTGATCTGGCTGGAAACCTTTTGTCACTCAGATTTCATAAACACTTTCACTACCAATATGATGGAATTACCCGTCCAACAAAGTCACTTCATTTATTATCGTCTATACGTATGTTTTTTCTCCCCTTTTTCTTTTAAAATTATGAGTTGTATGCGGTTTGGACTTGGAAAACATTACTATGAGTGACACCGTGATACTAGTGGCGTTGGCCATGAAAGTGAGAGGGTTTTATCGTCAATTTTATTTAATAATAAAACTGTCATTATCTATATTTTTTAGCATTATGTGTCCGGTTCAGGTCAGTTCAGACACGGGTTTACCGGCGTCTGCTCAGGCTCTAAATTGTTGACACTCAGATAAAGAACATATCACTATGGAACAGTGGTCTATGGGAGATTAACATTGTAAATGAAATTGACGTATAATTATATTGTATAGCGTTTGCATTATATTTCTTTTTAACGGGAAAGACTAACGATTCCGTCACTGTACAGTAGAGAATACGTTATTTTGTCAAAAAATCGCATGCAGGCTCCAGACTTTTTGCAACTCAGATTAGAATAAATAGTCACACATTACAACAAATAAGTCAGCTGGCTATATTATATTGCATTGCGTTTGCGTAAGGTTTCTATTAAACGCGAGAGAATAACGTTTTCTCCACCGTACATGCACAGTGGAGAATCTGTTATTCTTTCCCATTTAAACGCAAACGTACGCAAACGCAAAGCACTAAAACGTAGAAAAGAACAACTTTTGGACAATTCTGATATTTCATGTTTATCTTGGTGGCAAACAGTTTGGAGCCTGATCAGACGCCGGGTTACCCGGCGTCTGATCTGGCCCCAAACTGTTTGCACTACAAATAATAGTTTCAGCGTAAACGCGTTTATTGGGAAAGAATAACAGATTCTCCACTGTACATAAACAGTAAAAAGACATTATTCTCTCCTGCCTAAACGAAATTAAACGCAAACGTAATGCAATAAAGGGTCGCAAATGTATGCTTCTTGAAAAAAGTTGACGATTCTTTTTAATCTGAGGGGCAAACAGCTTATTCGGCGTCTGGACATGTTCAAAAAGTTTGCAGTTGGCATAATAATTTCGACATAAACGCGTATATTGGGAAATAATACCGTTTTCTCTAATGTAAGTCTATATTTGTATCGAATGTTAGACCGGGTATTCAAGTCCAACAATGAATTGTCACACGCGACCTGCCATGGAGTTCTACTTTCTGATCGAATTGATACACCCATTGTCACCGCGCATAATACGAAGGAGTGCAATGGGCTATAAACAAAGATATTGAATTTCTAAAGTTTTGTTTTAACTTCTTTACTGCCATGGCGTCATCCGGTTTAAAATAGTTGCCGTCTGCTTTTATTTATCGTATTCCAATTTTAAGGTATTTTGACTTAAGAAATATTAAGATGAGTGTCAAGCAGTTTTGGATCCTGATCAGACACCGCGTTATGCGGCGTCTGATCAGGATCCAAACTGCTTGCAAACAACCAGGGGTACGGCAGAGAAGGGGTTTATATTTTTCAGCACGACATGATGTCTTCATCTATAACATTGTGTTCTAAACTGAAATTTCATAAGTTAATTTATCTTGATTTCGTAACAATATATACACGTTTGCAATTTGTTACAGACAAGACGCATCGTATATCAGCAATTTATCTAGATCCAAACTGCTCGCAAAAGATATTAGAAACAAAATCGTTCATACATGTAGCGCGTTAAAGACTAAAGTGGGAACAAGAAAGGGTTCTCAACATTATAGATATAACAGTAGCTAGCTATTTTGTATTATTTTGAATACAAAATGTTCAGAGTTAAGACTGATCTAAAATGAATAACTAACAAGTATTTTACATGCTTTTGATGATGGTTTTGATAACAACTAGACTTAAGATGGCCCAGTTATCCCTAAATTAGCCCCCGTTCTAAAAGATTGTCCGACCAGAACATACTATGATACTTACTTTAAGCGAATATCTAGACGATTCCTGGTAGAAAAACAAAACAAGGAGCCAGCTTTAATGCAGGACAAACGTAATCCAGAAAGCTCGCATTACTTTTGCTCTTCATAAAAGCATCAATGTAGGTTTAGAAGGAGACATACACCATTGTAAATTGATTATATTATACACGCATGACTGTATAAAACAATCTCTACTAACAACGTAAATCAATAGTTAATGTCAATTGAAAATGAAACGTACTTAACATATCAGCAATAGAATCACCTACATTCCTGCATACAGAGGCGGATTTAAATCACAAATTGTCGTAAGTTGAAGCAATATTATGCTAATTTCAATCGATTCAATGCTAAATTTAAATACATTATATATTATTTTGCATTTCGCGATAAGATTTTATGCTACTTTTTCCGTGTCATCAATATTTATATCTGGTTGTCTCTATTTCTTCAACTTAATTTGAATATGTGAGTTACTTTTATCTTACATGTACTAATGTTGGCATCAACATTGTATATGAAAACATTGCTGATCAATATCGAACTATTGATCTATTTTTTCAAATGGCATTACTTAAAATCATGCCGACAATGCCCGTTTAACACTTTCATGATCAGATTTTTTCGTGAGGATTTTACCTCTCTCATCAGCTTTAGTATTGTTGTTTGCAAAGTCGTTGCAAAGTTATATTTGAGCCTGTTTAACTGACGTTGTTTCAATTTAAGTGGAAGACATTTTTTATCTTGATCAAACACCACGTTTACGCGGCGTCAAATCATGATCAAAACTGTTATCAAATGCGCTTCATGCCGTCATTGAGAGTGCAAGTGTTAAGCAGATGCCATAATGATAGAACATTGTAATAAGAGATCATTTGAATTAGGAATATTTTGAAATAACTCACATGCAATCACAAACACACTTTTTACATAATGCGTCTACAGTTGAACTTCGATATCTCGAACTCGCTTAACTCGAACTATCCGGTAGTTCGACACATGAACTGCATTGTTTCATGCTCGGTTAGGTCGAACTAACCAATATTTCAAAGTTAAAACGTGGCTTAGCCACGTTTTAACTTTGAAATACGGGTATGTTCGATTAAACCGAGTTCGAGATATCGAAGTTCGACTGTATTTGTATATTCTTCTTATTTTCTATGTCTGTCTTTCTTTCTCTGTATATGGGTCTGTTTGTCTGTCTGTATGTCTGTCTGTCTGTCCATCTATCTATCTATATATTCCTCTTACACTCGTTCTCTTTTTGTCACCCTATGTCTTATATTATCTTTCTACATGTACATATGTTTCTCTCTGTTTCCGTCGTTCCCTCTCCGTTTCTCCTATCTGATGCCTGAGTATCTTTGTCTGTATATGTACGACGCTCTCTCTCTCATTCTCTCTTTCTGTCTCTCTCTCTCGCTCTGCTCCTATGGCTCGCTTCATGTTTAGATTTGCACGGCAAAGGTGTGTGCATTTAACTTAAAACATAATTACAGTGGAGAATCTGTTATTCTTTCCCAATAAATGCGTTTACGCTAAAACTATTATTTCCATTGCAAACAGTTTGGAGCCAGATCAGACGCCGGGTAACCCGGCGTCTGATCAGGCTCCAAACTGTTTGCCACCAAGATAAAAATAAATTATTAGAATTGTCCAAATGTTGCACTTTTCTACGTTTTAGCGCTTTGCGTTTGCGTACGTTTGCGTTTAAACGGGAAAGAATAACAGATTCTCCACTGTATATGGCATGTATTTTTGAAGCAGTATGAACACAATGGTTTTAAGCTGATTTTATACATGTAATTGCAGTGGAATACATTAAATCCCGTGTTCAAATCATTCATTAAAACTATCTGAATCAAATCAATCGATCTACCCGTCACCGATAAAAGTATGAACAGTTTTTTCAAGCGAGAACGGTAAAAGGCGATAAAACACTGTCATCGCAGTTGAACCCTTTCACTGCCAAATCCTTCGTGAGATTTTACCCTTTCACCGTTTCATTGTCGTCTGCTTCAATTTTGTTGTCTGCAATATCGATTAAGTTAAGGCAGTCTGACAGAAGACATTTCAAAAGCGCGTTTGCAAACATTTTGGATCCTGATCAGACGCCGCGTCACGCGGCATCTGATCAGGATCCAAACTGTTTGCAAATGCGCTTTTAAGCGTCAATGATAGTGAAAGGGTTAGAGGAAGCGGACTGTAATATACTAAAATGAAAATGATAGTTTTGTAACATGTGAATCAGGACTCAAGATACGAATGCGTAAAACACTTTTGTATAGGCTGTAACTTTAATACTATATTCTGCTAGCTCATTAAAATCGTTACAAATGGACAATTGGAACGAGAACTTGTTTTTTTGTATTTCATTAACTTATCTGGAGCTTTTTAATTTTTGGCGATTTTATTTGATTTAAATGTCAAACAGGATTAATTATGCCCTTCACGGCGAGTTACTCGGCGTCTGATATGGCTAACAATTGTACAACTTATCGGTTATAAGCGTTCAATGTCTATACGCGCTCCATTGGAGAGAAAGTCATTCTACAGTGCTCCCTGTCTACAACGACACCCAATTGGAGACACAGATTACGAGTGTTGGTCGGAATGAGTCGTTAAAGGGAGGGAACATTAAAACTTGACTTACATTTGCAAACAGTTTGAATCCTGATCAGACGCCGCGTTATGCGGCGTCTGATCTGGATTCAAGCTAATTGTCACTCGTCATTATATATATTCTTTCAAAATGACCTCTTATATGTAACTTTGAGATTAAGCAGCAGACGACAAGTTTAAGAAGACGTAATTGCAGCAGTAAAAGCGTTTAACATGATTGTCCTGTTTAGGAAAATCCGGCAAGTGTGTTACATGTACATGTGTATAAGGTGGGAGTCGTTGTTGGAAGGACTGTTGTAGGGAGGGAGCGCTGTAGATCAATGAAAGTTTAAACAGGTCAATGAGTAGTTTTATATGCTAATGTAATCAGACGAAAGAGCCATAGTATTTCATGAATGAAATAAGATTATTTTGTGCTGAAATGAGAAATCACACACTTGCCATACTGTGCGTTTAACCCCTTTCACTGCCATGACGTCATCAATTTCAAAAAATTATCGTCTGCCAATATTTCTCAAATTTGAATTCTAGTTATTTTGACTTAAGAACTATTGAAATAAGTGTCAAGCAGTTTGGATCCTGATCAGACGCCGCGTTACGCGGCGTTTGATCAGGATCCAAACTGTTTGCAAATTGACTTTATGAGGATTTGGCTATGAAAAGGTTAACCAAATCGTTAGCCGAGGAGAACTGTAATTGTATGGTGTAAATTTAATCCAGTAACTCTATTAGTGCTTCAATGTTTGTATTAAAGGGTATCAAAAGGTCTTGAATCATTAACCTTTCTGTACCCTATGGGCGAATATTTTGATTACTGGTTTTGAACCATTTGGATCCAGACGAGTGGGTGTATAACTCTGTGTCTCATGTGGAATCAATGTTGGACATACTGGTGGTGTACAGTGGTAAATACGCTATTCCTACCCACTCTACGCTTTTCTTAAGCGTTTCTTACGCGTTTATTATCCGTTTCGTTAAACGCCTTTCCTAGCCGTTTCTTTACGCGTTTCTTTACGCGTTTAAAAGAGCCCGGATGAAAGGGTCATCACTTAGCCGACGGACCCCTTAGCTTCAGCGGTTTACACACCCACTTTATGACATTTGTATTACAGAACATTAGGTGGTATCGCCGATAACATTGCTATCTTTAATTGGCAATACACTGTTAATCCCCCGATATCTGAGTGGCATATATAGGCGGGTGGTCAATGCTTGTTCTAATTGATTGGTTACAGGCGGGTGGTCAGTGCCTGTCGATAAGATCCAAAATATCCGCGTGAAACGGATAACTGAAACACCAATCGCAACATCTCTGGTATAATCGTTTATTAACGCGTTTAAACGGGTTAAGATCGTTAGGCGTTAACCGTTCGTTAAGCGTTCGTTAACCGTTCACTATGCGTTTCTTACGCATAGATTAACGCGTAAATGGGTAGGAATAGCATATTTACCATTGTATTCTGAAAGGCAATGTGAATATATCATCTTCAAGAATTGTTTTAAAGAGGGCAAATTGTTGCAGTATGCATTTAAATGGCATGCAAAAGGATGCATTGCTACAGTGCTATCTCCCTACAAAGGCCCTCCCAACAGTGGCTCCCTTCTTCCAACAACGCCGTCCAAAGATCCCTAAACAAGACAATTATGTCTATCGCTTTTACTGCTGCAATATAATCTGCTTAAAATTGCAGTTTGAATTCAGATCTGACGCGGCATTACACGGCGTCTGATCTTGAATAAAGCTGTTTGCAAATGTAAGCAAAGTTATTTTCTCTCCCTTTAACAACTCCCTCCTAATTATACACATAATGTATGCCTCGCATTGGATCGTACTTGTCGTCGTAGAGAGAGAAAGCTGAATACCCCCACCCCTTTAGTTTAAAGACATTACTTGACCTAGCTGTGGTGTTAACACCTATCGATATATACTCCCAAACAGAGTTTCAGTTAAAGACATCTCCTGACGACATTTCGATCATAACGCCTTGCCAGACAATTTCCTTGCAAAAAGCATGGATCTTATCGGTAGCAAAGAACCATTGAAGCTTCTCGTGTGAGACCCAACCTTTATATTTGATAGTTTGGTTAGAAATAACCATTGAAAATCACTACAGCATGAGTATAAGCTGAGCCTCACCAGGTAAATTGGCATGTGGTGCATGCTTTGGCATTTAATAAAATTCACCCTTATCCAGACAATGGGGGGGGGTAGTCCATCAAAGGATTGAGGAAAAGTCTTTAAAGCATGCAGTAGCTTTTACATGTACCTGTATAAATGTCTAGGCAAGAAAACCATTGAAGCGCCTCATGTGGGGCCCGTACCTCTATTTTGATAGTTTGGTTTGTAAAATCCATTGGAAAACCCCTTGCGTGTGAGTATGTCAGGGCCTCTATAGAAAACTTGAGATTGAAGACATTGGCTAGGCACACTTTTCTCATGCTTTGCAGTTACTTTTACGCCTAGTTAGAACAATGGGGGTACCAATGAATGGACTGGGGTAATAGCTTTAATTTATAAATAATATAAATAACACGTTCAACCTGAATCTTTTAACCCTTTCATAACCAAATTTATCGTGCGGTCTTTACGCCATATTGTCGTCTGCTTCAATATCGTTGTCTGAAGTATCGTTTCAAAGTTAGATTTAATGCAATAGAACTGAAGTTATTTAAAAACAAGTGACAAGCAGCGTTGATCCTGATCAGAGTCAAAACTGTTAGCAAATACGCTTTATGAAGTAATTGGGAGTAAAAGGGTGAGGCATGTTGATCTGTGAAATATTAATATCAGTGTCAAATAGTCTGTTCTGGATCCAATATGTTTGCTACAGTAAAACCCCTCTATTACGACCACTAAATTGTGTAAACTATAAGATGTTTACGACAGGTGACTGCTTAAAGCAAGGTGACAGTAAAACAGAAAGCTCCTACAGGAGCTTTCTGTTTTACTGTCACCTTGCTTTAAACTGTCACCTGTCTTTTATCCAATCAATTAGTCTTCGTTTTAGTGGTCGTAATTGAGGTTTTACTGTAATAATGTTGATTTCACGTATAGATGTTTTTAGCACATACTGTACTTTACAAAAGGTGAACTACATTAGATCAGATTTTGAGTATTTAGACGTCTGATCGGGCTTAACACGTATTAATCTCTAACAGAAAACAATAATTATTCGTTAAGCAATTATTTCTTCTCTCTGTTACATTACATTAACGATGTTTCGTTTAGATTATGCATACAGTGGAGAAAACGTTATTCTTTCCCGTTTAAACGCAAACGTACGCAAACGCAAAGCACTAAAACGTAGAAAAAGAACAACTTTTGGACAATTCTGATAGTTCATGTTTATCATGGTGGCAAACAGTTTGAAGCCTGATCAGACGCCGGGTTACCCAGCGTCTGATCTGGCCCCAAACTGTTTGCACTGGAAATAATAGTTTTAGCGTAAACGCGTTTATTTGAAAAGAATAACACATTCACCACTGTAACAAGGCGTTCCCCGATTATAGGAATATTGTTAGTTCTACGTTTGGTGTTCATGCCTATCCAATAAAACTGAAAGTCAAATTAGATTTGAACAGAAATGTGAAATTCTAGGCAATTTTCCGTACTAAAGCTTAATGACCTGGGATAGAAAAATGCCTTAATGAAAACAACAAACATCGCGACACGCACGTTTCCAGTGCAACCAATTTCATCGTCAGTATTACGTAAAAACAATAGCACTGTCATAGCATCGTCTGCTTAAACTTTTCGTTTGGTTTTACAGTGGAGAATGTGATATTCTTTCCCAATAAACGCGTTTACGCTAAAACTATTATTTCCAGTGCAAACAGTTTGGAGCCAGATCAGACGCCGGGTAACCCGACGTCTGATCAGGCTCCACGCTGTTTGCCACCATGATAAACATGAAATATCAGAATTGTCCAAAAGTTGTTCTTTTCTACGTTTTAGTGCTTTGCGTTTGCGTTTGCGTTTAAACGGGAAAGAATAACAGATTCTCCACTGTATTTATAACAATATACATTTTCTGAGCTTTTGTTTTACTTTAAACCCATTACCCCATAGCCTGTTTCTAGTTTTGAAGGTATATGACAACTTAAAGCAGGTTGAACGCAAAGCAGAATGTGCCTTCAGGCACATTCTGCTTCACTTTGAGTCTGCTTTAACCTATCATCTGCTAGAAAAAAGAAAATATTTCTTATGCTTTTTATTTATAACAGTTTAAATTGGAATTATTTTCTTCAGTAGATCAATTAGTTAAAGGCGTAAAAAGCGTATTTATCGGGTCATAGGTTAAGAAACTATGATGCGACTGTCAATCCGTCTCAACACGGCCGATATGTTAGAAAATATAAACAAACAATCAAAGCAAGTTTTGTTCGAAGTGAAATACTTCAGTTCAAGAAATTTGATCATGAAACGGAAATATACGGTAGAGGTAAATCCACTGGGTGATCACAATATAATCCTACGATATATAATATAATTCTCGTATAAGACACGTTGTGTGTTTTATTACAGATAAAGGGTTGGGAAAGTGTCCCACAAAGGGAGACCATTCAACCATGACCCAAATGCTAAATGTAGATGACCTGAAGGAGGAGTACCTGCAGTGTGATGTATGCAGCGAGGACTATGACGAGGAGTTCCGGGAACCCCGCGTGTTGCCATGCCTACACACGTTCTGTGGCAGGTGCTTGGAGGGAATGGTGCGAGACTGGACTATCATCTGCCCAACCTGCAGAATCAAACATAACGTACCTGGGGATAGGTACGTACTTTTATATAACGTGTTTCACTGACGTTATGACGTCATAACCCGTCTTACAAAGTTTCCGCCATATAACCGTATGGTTATATTTTTATGCCTCCGGCATCGATAGATGCGGAGGCATATATTAATCGTCCTGTCCGTCCGTCCGTCCGTGTGTGTGTGCGTCCGTAACAAGGTTAAGTAGATTTTACCGTTTCGTCTAGCATCAACACCGCTTACCCAAATGCTTGGATATTTATACAGTTGTTGCCTTGGACCTTTCCCTATCCACCAATATCACCAAACTTTGATTTTGACCTTGATCTTGACCTAATTTGGACTTAGAATATTTTAAATAGGCTTATTCTTGGTTAACTAGATTTTACCGTTTCGTCTAGCATCAACACAACTGACTACAATGCTTTGATACTTATACAGTTGTTGCCATTGACCATTCCCTATCAACCAATGTCACCAAACTTTGATTATGACCTTAACCTTGACCTAATTTGAACTTAGAATATTTTAAATGGGCTCTATCTCGGTTAACTAGATTTTACCGTTTCGTCTAGCATCAACACTATTTACTATAATGCTTCAATACTTATACAGTTATTGCCTTGGACCATTCCCTATCCACCAATACCATCAAACTTTGATTTTGACCTTGACCTAATTTGGACTTACAAAAGCTCCATAATTTATTGTCAAGGATGCCACCGGGGGCATAAGCGTTTATTGAACGCGCAGTCTCGATTATTCTGTATTATAAAAAATACTGTATATAAAAAATAGAAATGTTATGCAATTCTGGCTTAAAATTTATTGATGTTAGTGTCAAACAATTTTAAACCTGAATAGAGACCGCCTAACCCGGCGTCTGTTCAGGATCAAAACTGTTTGCACGTTTCGGTGTTGTCGGGCATGGCAGTGAAAGGGCAACAGTGTAAGTGTTTAATCCTTTTACTACCAAAATATCATAAGCTTTATACAATTGCTGTTTGCCTTTATATCTGAACTTTGAAATTTGGGCATTTAGACTTTAAAAAAAGATATTAGTGTCAAACACTTCCAATACACAATCGCTTCAGCTGTGGTCTTCTGGCTTTACTCAGTATTATTTGAAAAAAAAAACAGTTCCAGTTTTTCGGAATAAGTAAATATGATGTTGTTTTCATACTTTGGGACATTTGAATGGATAATCCATTTCGCAATATGCAATTAAGTAATATGCCTGACGCACACAGCGCATTTTTTTCTTATTGGTTGAAAGGATTAGAGCTTTAAAAAATGATTGATACACATTTTAGTACAAGGTCAGACAGTTATTTGGCGTCTGATCAGGTTCCAATCTAGTGCTAACCCACATTTTATCTTTGAAGTACTGATACAATGTACTCTTGACATAAACAAGTCGAGATATTTAAAACTAAACTGAAGAGATACGGATGATTCCGACTTAAGCTTATCGAGATACCTAAATTGGACTGAACATAGCCAACTTTTCCAGTCTGGTACAAGAAAGTAGTTAACATTTAACCCCCAGTTTTTCTCAATACTGCTAATGAGACAAAATGTTATTAGTTATTGACTTGTCCGCTATAATTTCCAGTACGGCCATTGTAAATACACTTAATGATAGCGCCACTAGACCAGGAAGGGCAATACTATATATATTCTCCCCTAATGGAGAACTAGTTAGCAGAGACAGCATGTGAGGACCAGTAATTTTGAATAACGGTTGATTAGTCCACCACACTCTTCTCCGCAGATAGTATTCATTCGTTCTTTAACAAACAGTGGAGAATACATCATTCTTTCCCGTTTAAAAGCAAACGAAACGCAAACGCAAAACACTAATATGTATAAAAGGACATATTTCGTCAATTCTTATAGTTCAAGTTTATCTTGGTGGCAAACAGTTTGGAGTCTGTTCAGACGCCGGGTTACACGGCGTCTGATCTGGCTCCAAGCTGTTTGCAAGAAAATAATAGTTTTAGCGTAAACGCGTTTATTGGGAAAGAATAACGTTTTCTCCACTGTAGCGGTGGAGAAAACGTTATCCTTTCCCAATAAACGCGTTTACGCTTAAACGTACATTTCAATTAAAAAACGTTTGGAGCCAGATCATACGCCGGGTAACCCAGCGTATGTTCATGCTCCAAACTGTTTGTCACTCAGACTAACATGATTAGTTAGAATTGTCATAATTTTCCACATTTAAGTGTGTTGCAATTGCGTTTCGTTTGCGTTAAAACGGGAAAGAATAGCGTTTATCTCCACTGTAGTACGGTACAGTGGAGAATCTGTTATTCTTTCCCGTTTAAACGCAAACGTACGCAAACGCAAAGCGCTAAAACGTAAAAAAGAACAACTGTTGAACAATTCTGATAGTTCATGTTTATCATGGTGGCAAACAGTTTGGAGTCTGATAAGACGCCGGGTTACCCGGCGTCTGATCTGGCTCCAAACTGTTTGCACTGGAAATAATAGTTTTAGCGTAAACGCGTTTATTGGGAAAGAATAACGTTTTCTCCACTGTAGCATAAGGTTTCAAGTACGATTTGTAAGTAGGAAAACACTCCGATTAAAGGAAAAGTAAATTAAATGTTTAAATTGTAAATTATATATTTTTCTGTCCAAAAGGAAAAACAGATATTGGAAACAAAATTTATATCAAAACTATTTCGTGTAAATTAAAAGAAAGCAAGTTTAAAAAGTTGATGCATTTAATACTTATAATTATAAAAATATCACAATATTTGAGCCATTTTAGATGATTAGATTTGCTTTTAAATTATTTTAATACGTCTTGTGGATTTTTATGTTCTCTTGTGGATCTTTTCTACTTCAGTCTACGTGGAAGTCTGGGTAGTTTGATAAATACTGGTCTAAATTAGCAAACAATGTAGACCAAGATCAGAAGGTTCCATTTGCAAATGTAATCATTATGATTTACACAGAAAAAAGGTGTTGAAAGAGTTTAAATGTGTTTTCTTTGGTATATTTGCTTGTAAAAGACGTTTACATATACTAAATCATCATAATATAATTCTAACGAGAACCCAAAATTTGGAAATAATATATTGGCCTATTTATCTATTGCAAAATTAAAATAGATAACCCATTTGGAAGCCTTTTGCAATAATTGTTCTTCTAAGCGATGGAATGTCTGCAAAGATAACCATGCAATGTCCCTGAATGGATATTGTAACTTAAGTTTGATTGCAAATATAAAAGGTAAATACAGGTGATAAGTAAAAAATGTATAGTTTTGTCTTTTTTCACTTTGAAAGTACATTTGTACATGTATATACATGTATTTCCATGCAGAGCGCTTTTAAACGCAATGATCCTCTGTGAAGAGAGCGCTATACAAAACTAGTACAATACATGTAATACAGTGGAGAAAACGTTATTCTTTCCCGTTTAAACGCAAACGAGACGAAAACGCATAGCACTAAAACGTAGAAAAGGTTAATTTTTAGACATTTCTTACACTTCAATTTGATATGAGTGGCAAACAGTTTGGAGCCTAATCAGACGCCGGATTACCCGGCATCTGATCTGGCTCCAAACTGCTTGCAGTGGAAATAAACGTTTTCGCGTAAACACGTTTATTGGGACAGAATAACGCATTCTCCACTGTAACAATTGTAATAATATATATATAATTATATATATTAGAATGCTAGATATCATTACAATCGTATATATACGTTTTTCAGTAACCTGCCGGGTGTAACGCAGTAGAATGACCAACCCCTGCTAAAATGACCCATGGGTCATGTCATTACGTAGAACAATGACACAAGACCGTAGATAAAGGACTCCATCGACTCGTAGTCGAATGACCCCCTAACGGTACGGGGTCATTTCTCTACGTAGTAACAATACCCGGGTCCTTTTACACGGGTGGGTCATTCTACTGCGTTACACCGGGTTTCTAAATGAACGAAATAAAACATTTCTCTACAAACAGCGTACAATCGAACTTTACTCTATCCATGAATTCTCTTTAAACTACAATTGTCTCATTTTTAAATTATCGTTTCTTTGAAAAGTGTAAAGAACTTCCCCAAGGAGAATACTCGCAGAAGCCTTCGTGACTTTGTACGTCTGAAGCGCAAGATGCACAACATTCCCTGCAGGGACTGCCCGGACTCTGGCCTAGCTGTCTACTTCTGTAAAGACTGCCAGACTTTCATGTGCGCTGAATGCACCCATGCTCACTTGAGGAACTTCTTGTCAAGAAACCATCAAATTGCCAACTTTGAACAACTTCGAAAATATGGCCTGGAAACGTTCCAAAGAGACATGACATGTTCCGTTCCAGGACACGAGGGACAACCGCTGGGCTACTACTGTAACGCAAATGTCTGTTCAAAACCACTTTGCAAGATGTGCACCGTCCTGGACCATGACGAGTCTAAAGGTCACTTGATCAAAAAGATTTCCGAAGTGTATGACCACGAGAGACAAAATATCAACGATCTGACTAAGAAGGTGGAAGATAAGATTGCTTTTGCTAAAAATGTTATGAAGGAGACAGAGGATGAGTACACTACTCTAGCCCAGAAAGAAGAAACAATGAAGAAAGAGATTGACATAGAAATGGATGCCGGTACAAAGATGCTTGAGATCCGACGAAGAGAGCTCAAGGATAATTTAGGAAACCGTATCAAGGAGAAGAAATCCGTTCTTCAGAAGCAGCGAGACTATTTGAGATATTACATTTCCCTAATGAATCATGCCCGGGAGTTTTCTACACACACACTTGTACATAGCATGCCTGCGGAGTTTGTCCAACTGACTAAAACAATATCAGATCGACTTGAGGAGCTAAAAGCACAACATCTTGACTCATGTCCACTCGAGAATTCCTATGTCACATTCGATAAGAATTTCATGGGTCAGGAATTCAAATCATATGTCCTTGGAATGGGCAATGTTCGATCTACTGCGATATATCCACCGAAAACATCTGTGGAGGCTCTAGAAGCACCTCTCGGCCAAGAGTCAGAGGTGATCAAGGTTTTCCTGTACGATGCCAAAGGAAGACCTCAGCGTGACAGCTTTGATGCCATAAGCGTAGAGGTGAAGGACAGCAAGGGAAGCGCCATTCCATGCAGGGTAGTTGATGCTAAAACAGTCGATGGATGCTATAAAGTGATGTGTAAGCCGACCTCTCATGGGACACACAAGGCAAAGATACGGGTACTGAACAGACCAGTCAATGACGAGGGCTTCCAGTTCACAGTTCGAGCCCCCGGTAAGATGAATCACATTGCTGTGCCTGACAGCATGCATGGACACATTGGTTACGGAATGCACATTTGATGTTGACAAGCACTGCAGGGAAAGGTAAACTTTATTTTAAAGGACATGTCATGTAGGGCATGCACTCTTTGCACAGTAATGGCAAAACTAGGACTTGTTAAGTAACCAGGCCCAGCGCTTATGAAGCGGTTGATTTGAGTCTTAGTGCGTTCTCAAGCATTCGATTGGTCATATTTGAGCCTAGTCTTACATCTGACCATTCAAAGGTTGAGATTGATTTCAGTCTAAACTGAAACGCTTTATAAGCAATGACCCAAGTTTGGACTCTAAAGATACGCCGAGTAACTCTAACCCTATTCTTGATACATTTTTAATGAACCGTTAAGCTTAAACGTCCCTAATAAGATCAGGCCACCGTCGGGTGATTCCGGTTCTCGTCATAGAACGAAAGACCAGTCTAGTCCACTGACGGTTCGTATCGACATGTGTCCAATTTTTTGTTCAAAATCTTAAATCCATCTGAGTGTGTTTTACTAAATCACCTTTGCTTAATTTTTGGATTTATATTCATTGTTAAATGCCTGTTGGCGAACAAATACAGTGGAGAATCTGTTATTCTTTCCCGTTTAAACGCAAACGTACGCAAACGCAAAGCGCTCAAACGTAGAAAAGAACAACTTTTGGTCAATTCTGATATTTCATGTTTATCTTGGTGGCAAACAGTTTGGAACCTGATCAGACGCCGGGTTACCCGGCGTCTGATCTGGCTCCAAACTGTTTGCACTGCAAATAATAGTTTTAGCGTAAACGCGTTTATTGGGAAGGAATAACGTTTTCTCCACTGTACAACCATGAACAGTTGGTATTGTAAAATGAACAAATTGAATGGTGCTTGGGCATGATTGTGTGTGCATTCTTACGGTGCATTTCATTTTGATTGAAGTTGTCAACTGAATTTTATTGAGCCAATTAGCCTTTATCTTTAGTGGTCGTAATATTTAGAGATACAATTTAATATATTTATTTGATTGAATCACGCAAAAGAAATAGTGGAATACGTAGTACATGTTTACTGAAGTATTCCGTATACATGTACATGCAATACATGTAGTATTTGAGACAAAACAATGCCTAATTTCAACTGTAACCGAAGTCACATCAGTGGCTGAGTAAATTTGCGCATGACCAGGTTTCAGACGATATATTTTATACATTATCAATTCGTGTCCTTTTCATTTCGTCAAAGTTGTGTACCCCTGACAAGATTTGTTCAATGTGTGACAATATTGGTACTGTACGGAGAGCGATCAGACATTCTCGTCAACTGACGAGTCATTCCGAGCCATGCTATATTAAATCATGGTTCGGAACTGGCGTTCACTTCACCCATTATCTCATAGCCTGATTCTACTTTTGAACGTAAGTGACCAATTTAAGCATGTTGAAAGAAACGCAGAATGCGCATTGAGGCACATTCTGCTTTACTTTCAACCTGCTCTAAGCTACCATCTGCTAGAATATAGAATAATATAAATAATAATATACCAAATTAAAGTCTACTTTTAGTCCAAATGACTACTCAGCCGACTGTACATTTACTCCCCTGATCATCGAGCCATCTTGCCTACAATATTGAGCACTGCTACATGTAACATATGGCGCAGTCAAATGCAGCCGCAGTACCGACTCAGACCCTTCACAGGTACCCATTTTAACCCCTGGGTGGAGCGGAGCAATTCGCGATACATGTCTTGCTCAAAAACATTCCTGTACATCATCGGGGATTTAGAAAAAATCCCCTAGTCAGACCGCTGGTCCGGCGGGGAATCAAATTCACGACCCCTGTGTTACCACTGGACTACTGCCGCCGAAAATATTTCTTATCATACATATTCAAAATTGTATAAAGTGTGACTATTTTCTTCAGTTTATGAATAAATTAATGTCGTATAAAGGCGTATTTATAGGTTGAAGAAATTGCCGATGGCTCTACGGTACGCAGAGTACCTATTTTGTACAGATTTCATTCAGGGTTCTCAACCTTAAAACTGAACACAATTATCGTGAATATATTTTAAAACAAAAACCAAAAAAAACGGTATATTTTGATAATTATTATAACGTCTTTTCCTCGGTGTATGTACATGTACAGTGGAGAGGGCGTTATTCGTTTCCGTATGTATAAATTCAAACGAAACGCAGTGAAATAAAATGTAGAAATCGCAGCGTTTCGAAATTTCAAGCGATTATTTGAGTCTGATTTGCAAACAGTTCGGAATCTCATCATACGCTTGGTTACCCGGCGTCTGATCTGGTTCAAAACAGTAGGCAATGCAAAACATTGTTTTGGCATAAACGTTTTTATTGGGAAAGAATACCATCTTCATCCCTGTAGTTATTGATCAGGGATTTGTAATCAAAGTTCAATGTTCTGTCTGTCCTGATATTGACTCCCAGAAGCTAATAACGTTTTCTGTCTAATATTTCAGGCGAGATCGACAAGAGATTCGGTGACATTCTGTGTAAGTGTTCATTTCAATTATTGTACCATTCACCTCTTTATTGCCACAATATCGTCTGCATATAAGGTAAAGCTCGCTTATAACGAAGTCCTAGGGACCGTCTGGTATTTTCGTTATATCAAAGTTTCGTTATTTTCCCTTAAGCTACCAACATTTTAGTGAGATCTTTACCCCTTCACCGTTTCATTGTCGTCTACTTCACTTTTGTTGCCTGCAATGTCGTTTCAAAATTAAATAAAAGGCAGTATAACTCAAGAAATTTCAAAACGCGTTTGCTAACAGTTTGAATCCTGATCAGACGCCGCGTTACGCGGCGTCTGATCAGGATCGAAACTGTTTGCAAACGCGTTTTTAAGCGTCATTAGAAATGAAAGGGTTATATGTCCATTTTATTATATTTTAAAATAGAAATGGGGAATAAAATTGTGTTTTGTTACATGTATATTCAATTATCCGTTATTTCCAAATGTATTATAAGTGAGCTTGACTGTATGCTAAGGTCTGTTTTCCCCCTAATATTAGATTGAAGAGAAACTGACTATGACAAAATTGATGTGTACACCAATGATTTTGATCTTTAACTGGGACCATACTACTGAATGCTTATCCTACAGTACATGTACTAGCGCCGGTGTAACGCAGTAGAATGACCCACCCTAGCAAAAGGACCCGGGTCTTCATACTACGTAGAGAAATGACCCCAGACCGTGAGGGGGTCATTCACCTACGAGTCGATGGGGCCTTTTTTCAGCGGAGCTGTCTGGTTTCTATTTAGCCACACTTTCTATTTGGCCACACATTTCAACCAATTATATTTGATCAGAAATTTAGAATTAAGAGCACCTGTTGAAACTGAATTGTCTGATTGGATAGTAGCCAGGGCTCCAGATAAGGGAATTATTTCAAATTTTAAAATCTTTATTTGTGCATGAAACCCTATGGTGTCACTACTCATTTGAATTGTCTCTTTGAGGCGAAAAAAATGAGTGGTAACACCATAGGGTTTGGTGCTGAAATGAGTGAGAAAATGTTAGATTTGTTCAGTTTACTCCCCTCTTATCTGGAGCCCTGAAACTCTATGCAAAACAGTTTTACCAGTGTGTGTACTACTGAGCTGATGACATCATGCTTCTATTTTAAGATATGATAGCATATGTCTTTTTATAGAATCTATATATAGACAGTGGTAGCTAGGTGTTTTGTTTAATAATGGTTTACTACCAATTTATTTTAATTGTTAACTATTTGTACAAATTTACCATACATTGATAGCAATATAATAAATGGCCTCAAGTGAGTTAAACACAATTGTGTTGTTTCATCAGTTATGTACAAGAGTGAGGTGTTATAGAACTTGTACAGCAGAGTGTTGTTCTGTTATGATGGACATGCACAGTTTATTTAGTTATAGTTTGTTTCAAGAAACTCCCCATGAATGAAGTTTGATATATAGAACAATAGTTTAATCTGAGGATCTCCTACCAGTTGCTAGGATATTATGGAGCGCAATCGTTGCCAATAATCTAGACATGTAGATGCTAACATCTATTTTGTAGTTTGTATAAAATACAAACCCGACTGTACAAAATATAAATGTGACTTGTCCATAAGTTAGTCATGACCATACAATGCTATTTTTAGAATTGACTTTCTGCTTTGTTCAAAGCAAACACCCGCTTTACATTTCATGAAATTGACAAATTAATCCTACAGATCAGAATGAAATTCCTCAAACCGTCACAAGCAAAGAACTGCATCCGAAAATCCAACTGAAATCATCTGTTTTCAATAAACTTGAACACAGATATAAACCGAAAGTTGCGGATTGACGACCGACATTGACATTTCTCCAGTGTACAGTTGACTCTTGCAAGTCGAGAATTACATTTCTCCAAATGCAAAACTAGCGAATTTTGCTATGACCTTATAAGGAATGTTTACGGAATACTACGAATATTAATTTGGGCGGAGTACATGTAAACTAAATCGGATCTTACCGGAATCGTTCGCCGGGGGGTTTACCTAGCCCTATGATTTTACAGTGGAGAATACGTTATTCTTTCCCGTTTAAACGAACCGCAAAACACTAAAACATAGAAAAGTGCAACTTTTGGACTCAAAAAGAATTTGACTCAAAATAACACATTTTTTGTTCTAGGATAACGTTGTTTTTTTCTGACAGCTTTTCTTCCAGCCTTTGGTCTCTACCCCTACCCCCTACGATTTTTATTGCATTTTTGGACTTTTCAATTTTTCTATATTTGCGGACAATGTGTACGCAGTTGCGTTTTTTGCGTAGAGGTAGCTACGCGCCTGTTTAGTTTAGGATAATAAATTCTGTTAAAAAATGCATTTCCAAAAAAAAGAAGAAGAGGCTCTGGTGGGATTCGAACCCGTGACCATCCATGCGGAGACAAAAATGAAAAATGAGGCATCGCCTCTACGCCCTCGGCTACGAACGCTCTCTATATATATGGTAGCGAATTAACGTACTTCAATGATAGCTATTATAAGAACATTATTCGGCTCGGGTTTATGTCTGACCCCGTGTAGAGAAGCAACAACAACAACTATACCGTTAGCTAACGCTATGGAAAAACGATGGAAAATATATAAAAAAAACTAAGATTCGGTGACGATTCTTGAGACGTTTTTTGGACTGATCATATGTTTTTAATGTCAAAAGCCAAATAATGCCACAAATTTGCTTTTATTTGAGTTTTTTATTTTATTTTGACAAGAACACCATCCGGTTGCGAGTCCCTTTAAAGCAGGTTGAAAGTAAAGCAGAATTATAGTCACGCCGAACACCTCAGAGTTATTGACATACGTTCTAGGAAATACCTTTCAACTTTCAACTTTCAACTTTTATTTACATATGCATAAGTCCCACGGATAGTGAGAAACATTAGCATTATAATTATAACTCAAAGTAACATTGAACAACAAAAGTAAACAATATAAGGGAAAACGGCTACACATAGTTTTATACCAGGGCTCCAGATAAGAGGAAGTAAACTGAACAAATACAACATTCATACACATTTCAGCACCAAATCCCTTGATGTAACCACCCACCTGAATCGTCTCGGAGAGTCGATTCTAATGAGTAGTGACACCACATGGTTTAATGCAGAAATAAAGACTTTATTCGTTTTGAGTTACTCCCCCTATTCAACCTGGAGCTCTGTTTATACATTCCATAATTATGACGTAAATGTTACGTAATTTGTATTTAAAAAACGACGTCATAATCTAATCTAGAATTTACCGAAACTTCACGAAGGAAAATTGACGCGTCGAAGGAGGGGCTTATGTAGCTAAGACACGCCCTCGTGACTCATTTGTTACACTTTCTACATTGTCCGTTGTACATTGGCGAATATCCGAAGTTCATTGTATGGTGTCTGTTTGCAAAAGGTGAAACGTCTTTCGCAAAGCGTACTTTCAATTCTTCCAGGCGGAAACTGTTTATTTCAAATGTTGGTTATATGTAGTTCTGTCTTAGAAAGTAACATTAAATCGTGGATTTTGGTTCCCTTGTTAACAGCTTTACATGAAAGAATTGCAAGTGTTTAAAGTAGATCTATAAACTATAAATACCTTTTTATGGAATACAGTATACACATGTAAACAGACATTTACATGTTAAGTTTGCATGATTCTAAACGACATTTATACAAATACATATCGTTTTTGGCCAAACAATAATTGAAAACTGGGTGATTGCATGTCTGGATTTTTGGCAACGAATGCGCTCCATAGGATATGGGTTATATTATTGTTTTTGCATTTCTGTACATTTATAGTTTTTTAGTCAGGGTAATGTATATGCTATATCCTTGAATGTGTATTTTTTGCTTTTCAATCCAAGATATTACAATTCTTTGAAAAACCCCAATTTCATACAATTTTGCACACCCATCTACAGCATGAATTCCACCACCCATTCCGCTGAATATCTTTTTTAAAGATATTTCTTGTTACGGCATGGGATCATATGTACACCCGGGTCACTGATCTACGTAGTGACATGACCCATGGGTCATTTTTATCAGGGGTGGGTCATTCTACTGCGTTACACCGGTTTGAAATTGTCGTCCGTAAATATAAAATATATTCAATTTTCAATGTACACTTATGCAAATATTCAATATTTAATTCAACATTCTATTTATTAAAGAAACTTAAAAACGGGTGGCAAATACTTTCGAACAAGATCAGACTCAGCGTGGTGCGGCGTCTAATCTCGACCCAATTGTTTGTTAATACATGAATCCTTCAACTCTGATACAGATTTGACCGTATATCGTTTACTGGTACAGTGGAGGAAACGCAAACGTTTAAACGCAAACGTACGCAAACGCAAAGCGCTAAAACGTAGAAAAGAACAATCTTTGGACAATTCTGATATTTCATGTTTATCATGGTGGCAAACAGTTTGGAGCCTGATCAGACGCCGGGTTACCCGGCGTCTGATCTGGCTCCAAACTGTTTGCATGGCAAATAATAGTTTTAGCGTAAACGCGTTTATTTGGAAAGAATAACACATTCTCCACTGTATAACATGACCTAACTGTACCTCACCTTATTAGTGTAAGCAGAAATTGTTTTTATGGTGTAATATGTTACGATAATAATTGCTGTTATAATTGCTACTGTCGTTCACAAACCAGGGACTGATAAACGACAGATTTCATTGCCTCTGATGTAATAAACACAACTAATGACGTTATTACATTTGTTCATTTATTAGTACGAAAAAGTGTCCACGATGTGCATATTAATCGTACTTTTCTGTTGTCTGCTGGCGTTTTCAAACAGTTACAGTGGTAAATACGCTTTTCCTACCCACTTTAAGCGTTTCTTACGCGTTTCTTACGCGTTTATTATCCGTTTCGTTAAACGCGTTTGCTAGCCGTTTCTTTACGCGTTTCTTTACGCGTTTAAAATAGCCCGGATGCCGGTCACATACCGTTACCTTACCTTACTTCATGAAAAATCAGACACCAACTTACTAAGCATATGATCCGGAGCAATGCTTGGATCCCGATCAGATGTCAAATTACTGAGTGTCTACTTTGCATAAATGTTTGGATCCAGATCAGATGCTGAGTTACTATGATTATGAACATGTGGACTTCCAAATAGCACGTGTGACATGCTGTTAGTTATCACAGGGCAGGCCGCTATGAGTGTTGCGTAACAAGCCGGGCATGGGGTAATAAAACTGCGGCCTATCAAAGTAAGTATCCTAATTGGGGTTGATTGAAATATAAACAAAATAAACAAAACCATATCTGCGAGTATGTGTCAGTTATTATACTGTCTCATCAAAGTAAAATATATCTGTATAGTTCGAATACGGATGAGACTCCCGTCACTCGGCATTTCATCTAGAGCCAAACTGTAAAAATAAAAAAAATAAACCGTATGCTTCATTCTTGGCTGTAAAACATAAGAACCGAACTACTCGGTGTCCCATCTACATCCAAATCGCTAGTGTTAAACTATTATGAAAAGTAATTGGGTTTATTCAAAGCAGTCAGATGCTATGCCGATCTATACAGCTAGGCGTCTGATCTGGATTCAAACCGTTTGCAAAGAAATCAACATGGAAGGAATTATTCTAATAAATATAAAACAGAATGAATTTGGTTCAGACACCGAGTCACTCAGCATTTTGATCGATATTAAAACTGTCTGAATTTATATAATTTCTCGAATAACGGCAATCATCGATAAGATCCGAAATCTCCGCGTGAAACGGAAAACTGACCCAACAATCGCAACATCTCTGGTATAATCGTTTATTAACGCGTTCAAACGTTGGTAAAATCGTTAGGCGTTAACCGTTCGTTAACCGTTCACTATGCGTTTCTTACGCATAGATAAACGCGCAAATGGGTAGGAATAGCGTATTTACCACTGTAAGTTCCTTATTAGACAAGTCAGTCAGCGTCCGATCATGATCCGAACTGTTTGATACTCATATCGATGTGTAATCTGTTACATGCAACGGACAGGACGTTAAAACGATACCGGGACGCAAACGCAATGTACGGAAATGTAGAAAGTAAATGTAATTTGAATTATATCATATCGCGCGGCTCTGCGCGTGATTAACACTATTATTTAATGTTGGTAACACGCGGGTGTTTATTACACTCTACGACCGAGTAATATTCATACGCGCTGTCAAAACAAAAAAATGGCGGACCCTAACCTAGCTGGCAACGATCGAGTGCCAATAGACGGAAGGGGTAGAAACAATAAACTCAACGGTATTCACTATTCAGAATTTTTGGTGCATTTTATACTGTACGGAACCTACGGCACAACTGACCACGAGTATCTGCAGTTTACCGAAACCAAAACTAGTACAGTGGAGAATGTGTTATTCTTTCCCAATAAACGCGTTTACGCTAAAACTATTATTTCCAGTGCAAACAGTTTGGAGCCAGATCAGACGCCGGGTAACCCGGCGTCTGATCAGGCTCCAAACTGTTTGCCACCATGAAATATCAGAATTGTCCAAAAGTTGTTCTTTACTACGTTTTAGTACTTTGCGTTTGCGTACGTTTGCGTTTAAACGGGAAAGAATAACGTTTTCTCCACTGTAAGTCAGGCGAAGCCCCAAGGGACGCAACGTTCGAGCTGTTCCGCCTAAAGTTTGGTCATATCATACAAGTCCTGATCGCTGTCCTGTTTGTATCGTAATCTACAGGATTTTAAACCATTTATGCAGAAAGATGACCTACCGGCTACTCCGATCCTAGCCACCCTTTTACGATTCAAAGCTGCATGACAACAATCCAGTCCAATCAAATAATGCAGTCGATTTTTCGTTTATTATCTAAATCCATCACAGCTCAAATACATTTGGAAAGCTTTATATTCCAACACAGTTCGTAGCGAATATTCTCCTATTCATGCACAATCCTTTGCCACCGTTAGTACAAAATCTAGGTCATCAACCCTAGATACATGTCTCTGGCGGTTTCAACATTTTTGGCTCTCCGATTCACGGTGGAAATTTCCATTTTCACAATAGCACAGAAGGGTCGAATGTTCCAAAACGAAGACGGGGTTTAATCCATATCGATAGTGACAGTGATGAGTAGAAATTCAAAATTTGTGTTTGTGTCTTCGTTCAAATGTTGAAATAAAAATGCGGCGCGGACTTGACACAGCCTAGTAATGCTATTAGAGTGACGTCACGACTGTGCTTCCTTTTATGGGAAATATTTGTGACGTTATGATGTGACGTTCTTAACTGTAACTTAAAATGTTTTTCGACGTGATTTTATAATCACCTTTCATAGTTTACTTAATTATCAGAAAGATTCTAAATCTAAATCTAAATCGAATAATGGCTTATATAGTGACAATAAGTCAATAAAACATCGAGAAATTTGGAACTTCTTTTTCCCAGGCACTTACAGGTAGAAAACCTCATTTCGTCATCCATTGATAAATTCTATATATGGAACACCTTACTACAACCTACCTTACTCTTGAGAAATTGGCTATAAATGTGTGTTGGATATGATATAAATAGGATCTTATATTTGTGTTCATATTTATTTGATTTATTAAATTCGTCTTTTTGAAAAGATAAAAACCTCGCTACAGCTCGTTTTTTATCGTTTCAAAATACCTCGTTTAATAAATCAAATAAATATGAACACTCATTTAAGATCCTCTATATATCTGACGATTTATTTTAATCTAAGTGGCAAACAGATTTGAGCCGACGCAGACGTTGAGTTACCCGGCATCTGATCTGGCTCCAAACTGTTTAACACTCAGGACATGTTTCTTCAAGTTGTAAAGCTGAAGATATTTTCAGCAGACGATTTTATGACAGTGACTGTACAGCGCTCCCTCCAAACAACAACACCAACTGGGAGACAGAGTGTGTGTGTTGTTCGGAGGGAGTCGTTATAGGGAAGGGGAATTAAGACTCGGCGTACATTTGAAAACAGCTTGAATCCAGATCAGACACCGCGTAACGCGGCGTCTGATCTGGATTCAAGCTGTTTTACACTCGTCATTATAATGCATGTATAATGTACTCAATCAAAATTTCCACTTAAATGTAAATCTGAGAAAAACAGCAGACGACAATTTTATTAGTATATGACGTCATATAGACAGTGAATACGTTTAGCGTAGATAGAAGTTTGAGCAAATACAGTAAAACATCTCTTTTACAACCACTAAGTTGAGTTGTGATAATTATTAGATATTAACTGCAGATGACGGCTTAAAGTAAAGTGTCAGTGAAAAAGAACGCTCCTTTAATAGCTCACCTTGCTTTAATCTGTCACCTGTCTTTTATACAATCATTTAACATTTGTTTAGTGGACTTAGAGTAGAGAAAGCATTATTATTTACCAATAAACGCGTTTAAGCTAAAACTATTATTTCCAATGAGAACGATCTTTAATTCCTATAGGCCCGATTTATTTCCTAGATCTATACCACCATACGTTCTTCAGATATACATGTACGCGCACACAACACCTTCCAATCAATCCAAATACATGTAAAGTAAGTATTTTGATTCACAAGCGAATTGCCATCGAATTGTAAGCGAATTGCCATCAAATTGCAAGCGAATCGCAAAAATTGTTAATTTAATAAGGTTCAGTACTGTAACTGCAGATGAAGGCTTAAAACAAAGTGTCAGTTAAAAGGAAAGCTCCTTTAGGAGCTTTCTGTTTTACTGTCACTTTGCTTTAATCTGTCATCTGTCTTTCAAACAATCAATTAACTTTCGTTTTAGTGGTCTTACAGTAGAGAAAGCATTGTTCTTTACCAATAAACGCGTTTACGCCAAATTATATTACTTCCATTGCAAATCAGTTTGGAGAAATACAGTGGAGAAAACGTTATTCTTTCCCAATAAACGCATTTACGCTAAAACTATTATTTCCAATGCAAACAGTTTGGAGCCAGATCAGACGCCGGGTAACCCGGCGTCTGATCAAGCTCCAAACTGTTTGTCACTCAGATTAAAAACAATACTAAGAAACAAGAGCTGTCGGAGAACAGCAAGGCTCGCCTAACTAAACCTTTCTTAAATAGGTAACTATCAATAGAAAAGTGTATCAGTACATTGATATTCAAGCCACAGGGAACCTCCATTCCAAATATCAGCTTATAAATGCAAATATGTCATGTAGTATAAGTGCATTCCAACACTTACTCCATAACTAACTTTGAAATTTCAGTCCCAAAACTCTAAGTCCACAACAGGTAAAATTTTGACTAAATCTAAACTTTTTTTTAATTTTAATTACGAAACATCAATGTTCAACCCACAGGTCACCTCCATTCCAAATATCAGCTTCCTAATACAAATATTTCATGTAGTACTAGTGCATTACAACACTTACCCCAAAACTTTAACCATGAGAAATCAGCCGAAAAACCTAAGTCCACAAAAGGTAAAATTTTGACTAAATTTAACTTTTTTTTAAAATTTTAACTACGTAACATCAATGTTCAACCCACAGGGCACCTCTATTCCAGATATCAGCTTCCTAATACAAATATTTCATGTGGAATTAGTGCATAACAACACTTACCCCGAAACTTTAACCATGAGAAATCACCCGAAAAACTTAAGTCCACAAAAGGTGAAATCTTGACTAAATTTAACTTTTTTTTACATTTTAACTACACAAAATCAATGATCAACCCACAGAGCACCTCCATTCCAAATATCAGCTTCCTAATGCAAATATTTCATGTAGTGTTAGTGCATTATAACACTTACCCCAAAACTTTTAACCATGAAAAACCAACGCCGACGCCGGGGTGATTCCATAAGCCCACCCCCCCCCCCCCCCATTCTCCGAATAGGCGAGCTAAAAAATGGATAATGGATATTTCCTTCATTTTAGCGATTTGCGTTTGCGTTTTGTTTGCGCTTAAACGGAAAAGAATAACGTTTATCCACTGTATATTAATTCCATTGCAAATCAGCGTGGAGAAATCACTATTGATTGTAAATTATTGTAGGTGTTGGTTTCTTGTTTGATGCCGAAACCGCTCACCATGAGAGAGCTATATCCACAGACGGTAGAAACATGCGGTCTGACATCGAAACCCTGAGACGTGTAG
The DNA here is from genome assembly GCA_922989275.2 of Gari tellinella. NCBI lineage: Eukaryota > Metazoa > Mollusca > Bivalvia > Cardiida > Psammobiidae > Gari > Gari tellinella. The sequence continues at coordinate 39,686,032 of OV277871.1, forward strand.
CAGGCCTGAGAGTGAAAAATAACCCCCGGATAGCCACTCTAAAAGGTATTTACTTAATTTATACCTAGGATAAAACGGCATTCTTTCTAATTAATGAGATACAGGATTTATTGCAAACTGTTTGAAAAAAACTCAGACGTTCAGAATATCGGCGTCTGATCTGTCGCCGTAATTTAAGCTTCTCATATTAGAATAAACAGTATCAATTTTGAAAATTACTGTAATTCTCTACTGTTTATTTTATGTTCGTTTTAGCTATACGCTCATACGGAAGGGAGGGCGACAGTTTAGCAAGATATTGTGTTGTTAAGTGATCGTAGACAGAAAGGAGAAACAGAAAGTTTGAAAGTTGGTGAGTTAGAGAGTGCACATGTATGAGAAAACATGAAAATATTGGAAATAAATACTCAGAGACAGAGAGTCAAAGAAAGACACAACGACACCGTGACAGAGACCGTGAAAAAGACAGAAAGACATACATACATGTACAGAGGATAGAGAGAGAGAGGGAGTGACAGAGAGAAAGTGAGTAAGAGGCGGAGAGAGAGGGAAAAAGAGAGAGAGAGACAGAGAGCACAACATAGAAACATTACATAGATGTATACATTCAAATACAAATGTGTTTCAAATACAGCGGAGACAACCTTATTCCTTCACGTTTAAACGCAAACGAAACGCAGACACAAAACACAAAAATGTAGAAAATAACAACTTCTTGACAATTTTGAATGCTAATTTTAACCTAGACGGCAAACAGTTTGGAGCCTGACGTTGCCCGGCGTCTGATCTGGCTCCAAACGGTTTACTTTTGAAATAATATATTTAGCGTAAACGCGTTTATTGGGAAAGAATAACGTTTTCTCCACTGTAGGTCGGCGGCGATTTCCCTGGGAGTTAGAATCTGCAAAGGGAGCGAAGAACAAGGAGCGGGATATGGATGGAGAAGCCCAGACAAGTTTGGTGAAGAAATCTGTGACAATGGATTCCAAGTTCACTAAGAACAAATCAAAAACTGTAGACGAGATGGATGGTGATGACCATGACTACGACGGAGGAGAATACAATAACGGTACTAGAACGTAGAGAGTTCCAACTCTTTGGCAACTCTGACTATTTATTTCAATCTGAGTGGCAAACAGTTTGGAGCCTGACCAGACGCCGGGTAATCCGGCGTCTGTTCTGGCTCTAAACAGTTTTTATCGAAAATGGTAGTTTTAGCGTAAGTGCGTTTATTTGGAACGAATAACGTCTTCTCAAGTAGATCAGTAGATCTACTCGATTTCAAGATATTGTTTGGAATTATATTAGTTCATACTACTACATGTACATGTATTAGTACTTTATATAATATGAACTTTAACACGCCATTTGGTCACGTACCATAAACAATTTGATGTATAACAATACCTCGTACAGGTACAAAACTTACTTTGAAACGATCTTGCAAACAACAAACCTGATGCAGAAGACAATGAAACGGTGTAGGGGTAAACATCTCACGAAATATTTTGCAGAGACAATACTAAGGAATAAGCAGCGAACATGGTATTCACTTGAAAAAACATGATTATCTCTTAACTCGCAACTCAAGAGATACGCATAATGTGCACATTGAATTCATTCATACATACGGGCAATAGTTCCACTTTACAATGCCATGAATATGTACCATAAGAAGTATTTCTTATATCCTAACAGACGCAACTCCTGTGTGAAAAGAACGCTATATAAATCGGGTATAATAATAAATAATAATGGTAGCTTAAACAGACTTGAAATTTAAGCATATTAATGCAGTTTACGGTGCTTTACTCTGAACGTGCTTAAAACGTGATCACCTGCATTCAAAATTAGAAACAGACTATGCAGTAACGAATTTTTATGCGGACTCGTGCTGTTTTAAATTCTGTAATCTCAACGTGTGTCGCTGTTCTGAATTTTTCATTTGCGTAATATTAATATCTTCTACACTGTATTTTAACTTTATTTAAGACGAAAAGTCAAGACCGATTCCAAAGGGTATCATCACGGAGAAATCAATATGGTCCAAGAAGTTGAAGAAATACTCCGGTGTCATAGCAACAAAGTTTCTACGAGGCCCTGGGAAGTAAGTCCATGCTGTTTTCTTGAAGTTGTTCTTTTAATTGTTGCTAGGCATTTTTTGTGTATGTCATTTCTTAAATATTGCTGAGACGTGTGTAAAATGAAGAATAATAGTTCTGATAAATGCCTTTATCCCCATTGCAAAGAGTTTGGAGCCAGATCAGACGTCGGGTAACCCGACGTCTGATCAGGCACCGACCTGTTTTTGCCACTCAGAGTATAACTAACAGTCAATATTTTAAAGAGTCTGTCATTGTTTTCACTTGTTTAAATTGTGTTTGTGTTTAATTTTGTCTAAACGGAATTGATAGTGGCTGCTCTTCTATAGCTTCTATAACACATACATGTACAGTGGAGAAAACGTTATTCTTTCCCGTTTAAACGAAAACGAAACGTAAACGCATTGCAATAAATCGTAGAAAAAGACAACGTTTCGCCTATTCTTAATGCTTATATTAGTCCTAGTGGCAAACAGCTTCGAGCCTGATCAGGCACCGGGTTACTCGGCGTCTGATCTGGCTCCAAACTGTTTGCAATGGAAATTATAATTTTAGCGTAAACGCGTTTATTGGAAAAGAATAACGTTTTCTCCACTGTACATGTACGCATATATACATGTATGCACATCTTAATTACTTAACCCGTAATACATTTAAACACCATAAACATTTCAATTCCACATTATATTTACATGGTATGGTGGAACATTTTAATACAATTGATAGCTTAGTATGCGGCCAGGGGTGGCATAAATCCAGTATATAAATATCGTATTCCACTTGTGAAATATCATATTATGGGCTGCGGCCCAACCTGGTTGTCAACAAGAGCTGCACGTGTTGTTATGTGATAAATAAAACCTCACATTCGTGCTCATTACTTCTCAAGTCTAATAAACTCATTGAGGCAAGGCTCGCGTGATATTATTTTAGTCAAATTGTTTATCAAAAATGAAAATATAATGAGCACTCATGTAAGATCCTTCATTATATACCTATCAATGATTTATAGAGATTTCTCAGCAAGATAAATTTCATATGCGTCACAGTTGATACATGTATCATCACTACTTGTGTGTGTTTTTCTGTGAAAGCGTCATTTAAGTGTATATAATAAATAGAATAATCAATTCCTTTGAATAGATATGAAAAAGATATCACTCGAATGGGTTGTTTTCTGGTAAAAAAAACTAGTCCGCAGGACTCGTTCTTTTACTAGTAACAACCTATTCTCGTGATATATATTTATCAAACAGTGCATACCCTGATCAGAGGGCTCCTATAGGATCCCTCTGATCAGGGTCTACACTGTTTGCATATGTTTGCATATGTAATCAGTAATCTGTACAGAGGGCTGTAGGGTTGAAAGGGTTCCTTTCTGGTTATTACAATACACTACACTTGTATTCAGTCTGGATTGTTTCATTTACTGAAGTGTATGTCTATACACCAAATCAATACGTTATTCTTTCCAGATAAAAGCGTTCATACTACAACAATTATTTACACTGCAAACAGTTTAGAGCCAGATCAGGAACCTAAATGGTTGACGCTCAGAGAAAAATAAACCGTTAATAGATTGAAAGTATTTTAATTTTATACATTAAATTGCTATGCGTTTGAGTTTTATTTGCGTTTTAACAAGAGAGAATAATATCTTCACTGTACTAATCAACATGTTTGACAATCTTAAAACTTTACAGAGATTTGTTTTCAAATCATTTCAGTGTAATCTGATGCAAATTAATAGCTTGTCTTATCAGCATGATACAGTGGAGAAAACGTTATTCTTTCTCAATAAACGCGTTTACGCTAAATCTATTATTTCCATTGCAAACAGTTTGGTGCCAGATCAGACGCCGGGTAACCCGGCGTCTGATCAGGCTTCAAACTGTTTGCCACTGATATTTAAATGAATAGGTGGAAATATCCAAAAGTTCTCATTTTCTACATTTTAGTTCAATGCGTTTGCGTTTCGTTTGCGTTTAAATAGGAAAGAATAACGTTTCTCCACTGTTAACGTTCAATCGCTCTTCGTACACATTTTCAAACGATACGCGCAAATCGATGAAAGCTACAGTAGAACAGACTTTATTATTACCTGACTCTCTATTTAAGTGAATATTAAGCATTTATGACTGTTTTCCGCAAATATTTATCAGACTGAGGCCAGCGGGCAACAGTTGACTGTTACACAGCACTGTTACATGCGCGAAAATGGTGCGCAAAACTTTTCTGCATCGCGGGACCGAATAAGGCGTCTTTATAGTACAGATTTTTGTTTAAGGATCTGGCCTTTTGCGGAGTTGATTTGGTATTTTTTTCTCTCCAGAACAATCCCCTTAAAAGGCTATCTATAGTTCTAGATCTAAAGTTAAGAGTAACTCCGAATAAAATCGATAAACCGCTTGCAGATCTAACGTCTTCCTTTTTTTAAACAAATTCTGACGTTACAAAAATAAATGACGTCATATCATACATGTCGTAATTTCGACAAAGTGTCAATCAATTTCAGTCAATAAGAAACAATAATAATTTCAATCATAATTGAAAAAATGAATATAAGGGACATCGTTTTTACAAAACAGTGATGTTCACATTCAGTTGTTGTATTGAATTTAATTAAGATTAAATATAAGATCATCTCTAGAATCTAAATACGTGTTGTTCTTTTATAACTAGATCTAGATCTAGCCATTCATCCAGCCTGGCTTAAATAGAGAGTCAGGTTATAAATCATTTGTTTGATAGTTACTTCGGGAACAGTCAAACCATTGTCCCTCGGTAGCAGGAAAGACCTTGAGAACTGTTGCCCTCGGCCGTTGGCCTCAGGCAACAATTCTCAAGGTCTTCCCTGCTACCTCGGGTCAATGCTTTGACTGTTCCCTCAGTACCTATGAAACAAATGTATATTCTTATCCAATAAACGCGTTCACCTTATAACTGTTCTTTAAATTGCAAAAGTTTGGAACCAGATCAGAAGCCGGGTAACCCAACGTCTGATCATGCTCAAAACGGTTTGCCACTCAGGCTAACATGAATGGTCAGAATTGTCTAATATTGCCCTTTTCTGTGTTTTATTGCGATATGTTTCGTATGCGCTTCACTGTAAAAGCGAAACCATGATTACTTTAGTGAACAGATCGAATGACGTTGAATCACGGCATTTGCAGGCAGCGAGCAAACCATTTAAAAAGCAAACCTTATGCTGTACTTTCGCAAATCAGGAAAATGAAAATATAGCACTCCCTTTTTACAACGATAACCAATGGCAGACAAAAAGTATGTGCGTTGTTCAGGGAGGGGCGTTATATGGAGGCACATTGGCTTACATCAGCAAACATCTTGATTCCAGATAAGACGCCGCGTAAAGCGGCGTCTGACCTGGAACCAAGCTGTTTGTTACTCATCATTAAGTGTTTGTCTGTCAAAATGTCCCATATGCCATTTTGAGTAAAAAAGTATACAACAACTTTAAGTAGAAAATATTACAGCAGTAAAGGCGTTAGACATAATTGTCCTGTTTGGGTAACTGCGACAACGGTCGTTGTAAGGAGGGAGTCTTTGTCGGATGGCCGTTATAGGGAGGGAGCACTGTAGCTGTACATAAGTTCTTTAAGTACGGATGTCCATGAGAGTTTGCAAGCATCATTTGATGAATACTCTGGAGAAAACGTTATTTTTTCTCTGTAAACGCAAACGCATTGAAACAAAATAAAAACAAATGCCATGTTGTAGAAATTTCGAGCGATTCAATTTAAACTGATGAATCTTGACAGCCAACAGTTACTCGCCGTTGGGATTAATAAAAGTTTAAAGTTGTTCTCGCATTTGCGACGATCTTATAGGATCCCTCTTACCAGCATACCAAATGTAGTACATGTATATGAGGACATCTTGGGAAGTAGTGCGGATTATCATTTTCAGGTCACTTTGGCCATGCTACAAATGTATTTACATTTGTATGAGTATATTTATAGATATGCAAACAGAAACGAAATTTCATTCAAGTGCCAATGACTGTTTTGTCACCCTCTGGTACATGTACGAGTACATGTACATACTGTGAGACAGTTTTGGTTTATTTGTAGGTTCTACTGGGAGGTTCAGGTGTTTTATCGCATCCACGTTTCCCTTCTTCGGAATGCCCTCCTGTTTGAAATCGGAATTGCCCGACTTGATGCCGTACACAGCAGTTTCTATGTAGGGAGCCAGCATTTTGCATGGTCCTTCTCCGCCGAAAGATGTAACGAACACAAGCAGGTAGGTTGAGAATGAAGGAAAGCGTCTTGTAACGACCTCTGTATAGGGTACCATCTACAGTAAAACCTCTCTATAATGACCACCAGAACTTTGATTGTATAAAAGACAAGTGGTATACATATATCAAAGATAAGTGCCAGCTTAACACTTTCACTCTCAATGACGCCTTAAAGCGCATTTGCAAACAGTTGCATTAACCGGCGTCTGATCACGATCAAAATTGTTTGCCACTTGTTTTGAAATTACGTACTGCCCTCAATCTAACTTTGAAACGATATAGCAGACAACAGTATTGGAGTAGATGACAATATGGCGGTGAAGGGATAAAAAAATCGCGATCCATTTGACCATGAAATAGTTAAAGCAATGTGCCAGTACGAGCTTTCTATCTTACGATCTATTGCTTTTAGTCACCTGTCGTAAAAACCTAATCATTAATACAAGTTTGTGGTCTTACATTGTAATAGAGATGCTTTACTGTATACAATAATCCAACTTACATGTCATATTATACGGAACAAAGTAATTTAGACATTTTTACAGGAGTTTTCTGCAACCCGGCGTCTGATCATGCTCCAAACTGTGTGCTTCTCAAATTAATATAAATAGTCTGACTTGTCAAACTAGTTGTCCTTTTCTACATTTTATTGCAATGCATTTGCGTTTCGTTGGCTTTTAAACGGGAAAGAATAACTTCTTCTTCACTGTTACTAACACGAGTTGTTTGTGAACTGCTACATGTACATGTACGCACATCTGTTGCGAACATTTAAACCCTTAAGTTTACCTTTAACTACATGTAAATCAATTTCAGCTGACATAGGTACATTTGTATTTCGCTATGGATGGATAGTTATAGAATGGAAAAAGTTTGTATTCACATTAACGCTTGTGCTTAAACAATTATTCTCATTGCAAACAGTGTGGACCTAGATCAGACGCCGGATAAAATGGTGTTATTGTCAATACTTAATTGCATTGCGTGTGTTTCATTTGCGTTTAAACGGGACAAAATTCTCCACTGTATGTTGTTTCGATTCCAATCATTTGTTATACATCTACATGTACAGTCACAGTGGATAATGTATTATTCTTTCCCAATAAACGCGCTAACACTAAATTTAGTATTTCCATAGCAAACAGTTTGTAGACAGATCAGACGCCGGGTAACCCGGCGTCTAATCAGGCTGCAAACTGTTTACCTCCAAAATTAACATGAACTATCATAATTGTCGAAATGTTTTACTTTTCTACATTTTAGCGATTTGCGTTTGCGTTTCGTTTGCGTTTAATTGAGAAGGAATAACGTATTATCCACTGTATAGGATAGAAACAATTTGTATCCCAAATAACTTGTTTGTTTCTTAAACAATTACATGTATTCCCATTGCAAACACTTTGGACCTAGATCAGACGCCGGATAAAATGTTATTATTGTTAACACTTAATTGCATTGCGTTTGCGTTTCGTTTGCGTTTAAACGTGACAAATACGTACCGTGGAGAATGTGTTATTCTTTCCCAATGAACGCGTTTACTCTAAAACTATTATTTCCAGTGCAAACAGTTTGGAGCCAGATCAGACGCCGGGTAACCCGGCGTTTGATCAGGCCCCAAACTGTTTGCCACCATGATAAACATGCAATATCAGAATTGTCCAAAAGTTGTTCTTTTCTACGTTTTAGTGCTTTGCGTTTGCGTACGTTTGCGTTTAAACGGGAAAGAATAACAGATTCTCCACTGTATTCTCCACGGTTTGTTGGTTCGATTCAAATAATTACATGTACAGTGGAGAACACGTTATTCTTCACCGTTTAAACGCAAACGAAACGCAAACGCATTAGAATTAATTGTAGAAAATGACTACTTTTTGACAAATTTTAAAAATTGATTTGAACCATGAAGCCGAACGGTTTGGAGCCTGATAAGACGCCGGGTTACCCGGCGTCTGATCTGGCTCCAAACTGTTTGTATGGGAAATACCGGTAATATATTTAGCGTAAACGCGTTTTTGGCAAAGAATAACGTTTTTTCAACTGTACATGTATACAGGTATGCCACAAGTTCAGACACAAGCGTGTACTACTGGCACATAACCCAATCACCAGCGACACAGCGGGCGCAACCCATCATGCAACTTATGGCTTCCTGTTGGATACAACTAAGAGAGAATGGACAGTTCTGGATGTCGGAACGAGGTATGCAGAGTTTGCTGACCGTTGTTATTCTCATATTTACCCTTTACCCCATAGCCTATTTTTAGTTTTGAAGACATGTGACCGCTTAAAGCAGGTTGAAAGTAAAGCAGAATGTGCCTTAAGGCACATTCTGCTTTACTTTCAGCCTGCTTTAAGCTATCATCTGATAGGATTTAAAAAAAAAAATTCTCATGGCTCATTTTCAAGACTGTATAGATTGGAACTATTTTCTTCAGTGGATAAATAAATCAAATGTGCTAAAAGGCGCTTCTATACAAGATACAAGGGAGAGGGTTAACAAGGTTTCGTTCTTACAGGCAACTACTTTACTCCTAATATTTCAAGTCTAGATCTACTCCATTTGTTTCTACATGTACTTAGGATTCCTTTTTTACAGATGCCTACAAAATGACTACAGTGGAGAAAACGTTATTCTTTCCCAATAAACGCGTTTACGCTAAACCGTTTATTTTCACTGCAAACAGTTTGGAGTCAGATCAGACGCCGGTTAACCCGGTGTCTGGTCAGGCTCTAAACTGTTTGCCACTCAGATTAAAATGGCTATTAGAATGCTTGCCAATCGGAATCAGGGCTTCATGCAATAACAGGTACATGTAAGGTAACAATGACACTTACTGTGAAAACCGCGTTCGATTAGCTGGACAAATGAAATTGTCTCCAAACTATTTGTTTCGCTTTGAGCAGCCATTTTAAGTGACGTCATTTGAACGCTTTCTGTTATAGTCGGTAAGCGGGCGGTTACGAGATTGTTGCCTACGAATGTTATACTTTATACTACGTATTGGCATAGAGCTTTACCCGATTGATCGAATGTCGATAGAGGCATAGCGTGGGAGAGGGGTTCAACTCGAAAATTGGAAGTTGGACTCCTTGTCTATATATTTAGTGTTTATACATTTTTGTTCTTTTGGGGTTCAGACTTCTATTGTGACGGTCCCCTGTGGTTTTCTCAACTATAACACTGCAGACCCTGATCACAGGACTCCTACAGGAGCCTTTCTTATCAGGTGCTCCATTGTTCTCATAGGACAAAACTTAATGTAACTCTCCGTATATACACAGTTTGTAAAGAACTTTAAAACCGTCGCTAGTGTTTAAACTGCTCATTCATGTATGTTTTTTATCTTTATAGGAAAGTCCTTTTCGTCTTTAACAACATTGACACGACCGAACCTCTCTGGCCAGTATTTGGAACATACAACCCTTACTCCGTACACGTTGAGTTGACACTCAAGACCGGAAGAGACATCATGGCTGTACCGGATGTTCTACGACCGGTGCGTAACTTCACTTTACCCGAAATCAATTATCTTACTCTTGTTCTAAATTACAAGCAGTGTATATCTTCATCAGATGCATAATTATTTGTAACTCGGCATCTGAATACGATGCATGTTGTTTGTCACTCAGGTGTTTAATGTAGCTGCTAACATTCTTAGGTTAAGTACATGTAATTATCAACGAGAGCACCGCAACCGGGTGCTGGACGCTCGACTTTCATAATACTTGAGACGACTACAGTTTTCAAACTTAAAGAATGTGTATGGGTGTTTAATGCCCTATTGATCATAGAAATTTGTAAGCAAGAACAACTCAAACATACTTGGACAGTCTACATTCCATTTAAAGTAAACTATAAGTCAAAACAAGGACAATAACTCCGGAATAGCACATCCCCGGTCACCTTTCTTATTTGAATGAGTTGCCCTTTTGATATAACACAAGTATTTAAAGTTTCAAGTTAATACCTTTGACAGTTATTAAGATATTTCAATTTACAATTTCTAAGTTAAAAAATCAAGGGCAATTACTCTCGAATTACAAATCACAGAGTAATCTACCTTGTTGTAATGAGTTGTCCTTTAGATACTTAACAAGTATTCAAAGTTTCAAGTTAATATCTTTCATAGTTATTTAGATATGATAATTTATAACTTTTAAGTAGATAAAACAGGGGCAATAACTCTGGATACACAAAATTCAGGGTTACCGGTCTTATTGCAATGAGTTCCCCTTTTGATACTGAATAACTATTCAAAGTTTCAAGTTAATATCTTTCATAGTTATTTAGATATGTTAATTTACAATTTTGAAGTAAATAAAAAGGGCAATAACTCTGGTATTACAACTCCCAGAGTTAACTGCCTTGTTGTAATTAGTTGCCCTTTTGATACTGAATAACTATTCCAAGTTTCAAGTAAATATCTTTCATAGTTATTTAGATATGTTAATTTACAATTTTTAAGTAAATAAAACAAGGGCAATAACTCTGAAATGACAAATTCAAGGGTTACCTGCCTTGTTGTAATGAGTTGCCCTTTTGATACTGAACAAATATTCAACGTTTTAAATGGATACCTTTGATGGTTATTGAGATATGTTTATTCATAATTTTTAAGTAAATAAAACAAGGGCAATAACTCTGAAATGACAAATCCCAGGGTTACCTGCCTTGTTGTAATGAGTTGCCCGTTTGATACTGAACAACTATTCCAAGTTTCAAATGGATACCATTGCTAGTTATTGAGATATGTTAATTTATCAATTTTTAAGTAAATAAAATAAGGGCAATAACTCTGAAATGACAAATCCAAGGGTTACCTGCCTTATTGTAATTAGTTGCCCTTTCGATACAGAACAATTATTCCAAGTTTCAAATGGAAACCTTTGATAGTTATTCAGAAATCAACTCTTACAAAAACCTTAAGCAAAAAACTTAACCGACGCAGACGCTGACGCAGACGCAGACGCAGACGACAGGGTGACGACAATAGCTCGACTTTTCGAAAAAGTCGAGCTAACAATAAAGAATAATAAATTACATTTTCTACATTTGATTACATTACTACGAAAGCCCCGTGGTGACATTCCATATTCCTACTTCCATCTTCCATCTTCCAACTTCTTACTTCCAAGATAATTTGCTATTATGGTTATTGTATATCGCCCTAGTTCAAAGTTCCGACTTCTTAGTTCCGACTTCCATGTTCCATGTTCCAAGTTCCGACTTCCATGTTCCAAGTTCCATGTTCCGACTTCCAAGTTCCATGTTCCGACTTCCAAGTTCCATGTTACACGTTCCGACTTCCAAGACAAAAACAAATTTTCAAACATTGCATACAAGCTCGTTTCAACAATGATAGGTTTGTTGATTTAATTTTCACAATACTTTTATGTATTAAGTCAGATGAGTAGATCAATTAATTGCTCGGTTAAATGGATATAATAAAGGGTAAAGTAGACATGGAATCATGTCGCCCACCCACTTTTTTATCCAACTCCAGGTACATTGATAAGACAGATAACCTTATCTAGCCGGGTTGGGTTTATAGTGAATTAGAGGGGTATGTGTTAGCGGTCTGGTATATCACAAACAGTCGTAAAACCGTTTGCCAGTTACCTAGGGTCAGGGGTCTAAAAGTAGACATGCGTGAAGAAAAACGGCGCGAAACTATGTCGTCACGAGCAAAGTAAGTATTTTAAAGTAAAAGTGTTGTAGTTGGAAGTCGGAAGTTGGAAGTTGGAAGTTGGAACATGGAACTTGGAACATGGAACTTGGAAGTCGGAACATGGACCTTGGAACTTGGAATTAAAATCGTGGAAATTTTAACTCGGAAGTGGGAATATGGAATGTCATCACGGGGCTTTCGTACATTACATTTGCCTTAGTTTCCGTTATACGTTCGTCTGTTGTATATTTGAGAAAAATTAAATAAGATAAAATATTAAATTTATACCAAATTTGCATCAAATGTTACCCTATAACAGTATATGCGTTGATAGATTTGGAGACACGTTGTCGTTGCTTAATAACTATTTCGTCCTAGAATTAGCCGAACATACTAGTTTTACAAAAAAGGTGCGTAGATTTAAGCAAAAACTAATAATTTATATTCACTCGTCGGAATATGTCTAGAATCGATCTCAGAATGAGTTACCCGTTTCGAATTTATACATTTTTCTTATAGAAACAGTAGAAATATATAGACAAATACAGTTAAACCTTTCTAAAGCGACAATTAAATTACATTAGTTATTTCGTGTTAAAGGCATGTGCCTGTTTAAAACAAGGTGAACGTAAAACAGAAAGCTCCTGAAGTAGCTGTCTGTTTAAAGTTCATGTTGCTTAAGGCTGTCACCTGTATTACATAACTGTACAGTAATTTAGCCTTATTCTATATGTCATAATAGAGAGGTTTTACTGAAATGCCTAAACTAAAACGGTTGAGCGCAATAATATGGCTATACAGTGATCCCTCTCTACAACGACACCCAATGGGAGACAGAGATTTTGTGTGTTGTTCGGAGGGAGTCGTTTCAGAGAGGGAAAATTAAGACTTGGCTGATATTTTTTAAACAGCTTAAATCCAGATCAGACGCCGCGTAACGCGGCGCCTGATTTTGATTCAAGCTCTTTGTCACGTGTCATTATATTTATTCCATCAAAAAGTCCAATTATATGTAACTTTGAGAAAAGCATAAGCAGACGGTATTGCAGCCATGAAAAGGTTCGACATAAAATTTCTTACTTGGGGAACAGCGGCAAGGGTCGTTATAAGGAGGGATTCTTTGTTGAGAGGGTCGTTGTAGGGAGGAAACACTGTACTTTTGTTTCTTATACAGGGCAGTGGCGGAGGAGTAGGAAGATCCAAGCCACCTGTGACACGGAGGAAGCGACTACCGTTTGATGTCGGCAAACATTGAAACAGCAAGGAGTTGCGTCAACAAACAATCCTACAATACAACACACACTATTTGAAACAATTTAACCCTTTCCCCAATAGAAGCGCCTTTTAGCGAATGTGATTTATTCCTCCGCTGATGAAAATAGTTCCAAATTAATCAGTTATGAATATCTATTGTAGGGAATATGTTTTATATTCTATTACATGATAGCTTAAAGCAGGCTGAAAGTAAAGCAGAATGCGCCATAAGGCGCATTCTGCTTTACTTTCAACCTGCTTTAAGAAGTCCCCTATATTCAATAATAGAAATAGACTATCAGGTAAAGGGTTAATCTCGTCCCGTCGCGGTCAGTTGTAAATGATATGAATCAAGGTCAAGTGCCGAATTCAACCGTTTGACGTTCACGTTAATTAATGCCTTACATATAAAGTTCAGGTACAACAACATTCAGGAATTTAGGTAAAAGTAAATAGGTAAATCAGCAGGAAGCAACATAATCATACATAGCTAGTTTTGATAAAATCGATATGTAGGCCTACATTAATTTTGTACTATGTTTTTATACTGTTGGTGCCTTGAAATAGCTGGACTCGTTTTACAGAGTTATAATGTGTTTTTAAACATGAAGTTTGTATGACAATTATATATATTTAGATTGAAGCAGATTTTTGATACTTATAGTATAACACATGTTGTGAAACACACACTTCTGTGTTTAAATATGTAGATTTACACTACTTTTAAATGTCTGACACATCTTTTTGTATATGCCATTCACTAAACCGTAGGGAAGAAATTATTTTGCATGTTAAAGCAAAACTGAACGTGATGCAACTAAATATTTAAAAATTGTTCTGCTTTTAAAATAGTAACCATGTATTACAATTTGAAAAACAAACAATTTGGAAAAGACACAAACGCGTTTATTTGGGAAATGATGACTCTGTATTCACCGTGTGTCTTACATGTATACCTATATGTCTAGCATGTCTCCATAAGTCAGATACCTCATAGCCATTATGTTATAAATTACATGTTATTTTAGCCCAGTACTCTGTAAATACTCTAGTTGATTCCTCCACTGACGATTATAGTTCAACATTAAACATGTAATTTCATGATTATGCATCATCAGATATCCTGTTTTTTTTATATCGTTGTAGATGGTAGCGAAATTCAGGTGGAACGTGTAGAAGAATACGTCTTTAAGGCTGATTCTATTTTACTTTAAAATAAATTGAACCTTTTTTTAAGTGTTTATCTGTCTTCAAAACTAGAATAATGCTATTGGGTAATGGGCTAACAATATCTGACATTTCATTTAACCAAATGCTAGAGAATGTTTTACATGAACTATGTCTGTGATATCTGTTTTATTTATGATTGTAATATATTGTATATGTTGTGATTAACTAGCCCTTATTATTGGTCGAAAAGTTGTAATTTTCAACAATTTATTGCAATGCGTTTGCGTTTAAACCGGAGAAAGAACACTTATTTCAATAACAACAAATGTGAACAAATGTTTTTGTATTCCCAATAAGTTGTCTATTGAAATATTTCGAAGCCAGACTAGAAGTTATGTCAATTGAAATATTTCGAAGCCAGACTAGAATCTAAATAATATTATAATAAAGAAAGCTTTTATAACTGCGGTGTCGATACTGACGGTCACAAAAAGCACGTTGGAGACCAATTTGGCTGTTTTCCAAAATAAGCTGTATTTCTGCGGGAAATATTTCATTAGTTTTGGTATGATTGTTAGCAATATCGACCAACTACAATGGGTTTGCGTATTTCTCGTGTCGTATGGAGTTGGTATCCGGTGGACAATCACGTTACATAGATGGTCGCCTGGATACCAAAAACTTAACTGTCGATAAAAACCTTTGAATTTATTGTTGGTTACACTGATTCGATAGGAAAGCAGATTTGCTCGGTGCCAATAGTGTATATCTATTAAACGGTATGACCGTTGTGCTCGATACTGTCGCTTTAACAAGCGTACAGTAATAGCCAATGATATATCGGCACAGGACACACCCGTGTCATTATACCAACACATCAGCCGTTTCAGTTGATATGCGCAGTTACTGTTGAAATTTAATGATTACAGTTGGTTTTAAGTTTTTTTTTATGAAAGGGTAATAATGTAGCTGGACAGAAATGCTACAGGAGTGTTGTTTCATCAATCATTATTCACAATGAAGCAAGTTTTGTTGAGGTATGGCTAGAGAAAACTGAAAATCAGTTGTGCCCCTTGTCTCTCGATATAATTACACTTTTTTGTCACAATTATTTTGAAAATCTATTATGTCTGGTTCCTGTGAATAAAATGGACATACTGGACATATTGGAATTGGTTTTGTGTGTATGCCTTTAAAACATCATATGTTATATATATCATTTTCCGCGTATACAGCCCCGTGTTCCCAGTAACAACTCCTTACAGATCGTCCAGAATCCTTCTTTGTGACCAGCAATTTAATGTCCTATATTCTAAGTGATGTTTTACTGTACACGATACTTATACGACTTATGTGAGCAGATACACATTGGGTTTCTTATGGTAGCAAACAAGCGTTGCATTAAACGACACTTCAAACACACATTATACAGATGGAAGTTTTATCCATTACAAACGTATAGCAGACATCTCCTATTTGAGATTTTCGCCTTACATTCGTCTTGCAGTGAATGTCCAGTTGTTTAAATATGAGTTTTTCTTCTTCCGATAATATTTCCGCTTAACAAAAGTTACAATGTATTATACAATACGATATTATAGTTCAACTCTCTGACTTATTATTAAGTTGTTGGTGGCAGTAGATAACAATTTAGACCGATAAGAGGTCACATTGATAGCTTTTGTACCGCTATTGTCATTGACCTTTTGATATCAGATGGACGAGAGGTAAACATGCGTTTAGGTATGTAAATATAAGTATTATGCTTATCGGTTTCATGATCATTCAATAGTATTCGAAACCTCTTGCTCCTGATGTAATAAAATCTCTATATTACGACTACTACAGTGGAGTAAAGAGGGAGCACTGTAACAGCATGATAATGGTTAATATCACTACAGGGCATACAGTGGAGAATGTGTTATTCTTTCCCAATAAACGCGTTTACGCTAAAACTATTATTTGCAGTGCAAACAGTTTGGAGCCAGATCAGACGCCGGGTAACCCGGCGTCTGATCAGGCTCCAAACTGTTTGCCACCAAGATAAACAAGACTTATCAGAATTGTCAAAAAGTTGTACTTTTCTACGTTTAAGTGCTTTGCGTTTGCGTACGTTTGCGTTTAAACGGGAAAGAATAACAGATTCTCCACTGTAGTAGGAAGACTAACTGACAACACAAAACAGGTGGCAGCTTAAATCAAGGTTTAAGCAGTTCACCGCATTAAACATCTGAAAAATAGCACAAATTAATAGCCGTCATAGAGAGGAGGTTTTACTGTGTTGCTTTAAAATGCCAGTTAACAATGGTCTAACAAGTTGCATTTGGATGACAGACACCGGCATAAGACGTACACATACATGTATGTTTTGGAAAATGGTTTATCATTTATCTAGAGGGAAAATATTTGATAGTTCACCTTTGTACTCTGGTTACAGACTAAAGCCTTTCTAAAACAAAATATATCACGGTTTTGACTTACGTAAATCGGATGACCGAAGTGATGATGCCCAGGATTGTGATTAGTTCGTGTTCTATACTTCAACTAAAACAGTTCTGCTAGTGATTCTTAACCCTTTACCTTATAGAAGCGACTTTAAGCACATTCATTTTATTCATCCGCTGAAGAAAATAGTTCCAAATTATACCGTAATGAATATGTGTCATATTTAATACTTTTCTTATTCTAGCAGTTAATAGCTTAAAGCAGGCTGAAAGTAAAGCAGAATGCGCTTTAAGGCGCATTCTGCTTTTCTTTCAACCTGCTTTAAGTAGTCACATATCTTCAATACTAGAAACAATGCTATCAGGGAAAGGGTTAAATAAACATACGTCAAACTAGTGAGCCAGGGGCAAGTTTATGTCCTGGACTTTACAATCTTGCTATACGCCTAATATTTGCCTTATAGCTTTTTATAAGAGCACTTCTTCAGTTCTCTACTGTATAAGTATATATAAAACTAGCAAGCCAAATGCGGGACAAATTTTGACACAAAACTGTAAGCTCTGGGCTAAGGTATTGTTTACTTGAATATTTGTTATGTTTTTACTATGTAGGTTTATGTAAAAATAATAAAACAAGTGCGGTGCCACTCTTAATGAACCCTCTACCTGATGGCCATGTTGTTGACGTTTGGCAATCAAGGAGTTAACTAACTAGCTTACAAGGTGAAACTTATTGTCATTTTTAAACACATCGGATACATATTATGCGTTTGTTAATAATCAAAACTGTTCGACCTACATAGTTATATCCCTAAATCTCATGATCATGTTTTCTAGACAAAAGAGACAGAATAAGCATACGATATTGTTATACTAAAAAGTGAAACTTTACCGGAAATCAATTCGTGACCTTTTATGGTTACTGATATTTGTTGACTTGTTTTTCAGCGATACACCGATTGACAACATGGGTTGCCTTTTTATTATTACTTCTGCCAATGACCTTGGCAGCGACTATAAACCTGTCTGAGGAGTATGCATTAGGTACGTAGTTCGGTTTGTAATGACACAATTCGTTTGTCTGAATAGACAACTGTACTTAACAACGTACATGGTATCATCCGAAAACAGGAAAACTGGAAGTCAATAAAACAGAATATCTCTTTCTGGTTCCCAAAAACATATTCTACCTGCCAACCAATTTGTCTTTGAAAATGTATGAATAATTCATAATACTAATGATACATACACAGTTCAATTTAATCTAAAGCAAGATTTATGCAGATCGTTGCTAAATACGCTTTCTGTATTACTGCTTTTCGGCTAAAAGCCGTCATTTGCCTCGGACTTTTAACATCTAACTTGTAGCAAACGGCAGCTAATGCCATGATAAAATCAAAATATAAAGTTAACTTTACTGGGTCTGGTTTTCAGAGATTTATCCGTACTACACGTAGTATTCCATACCTCTTATACTGAACATGCAATCAAACAAAGCTGTTCATTTGCAAAGGATTACCAACCGAGGACAATGGATTGTCGGTATTTAGAACAAGTCGGCATTTTTTATTACAAATTCTCACCGGTTTTCAAAATAATGGGCATTACTACATGTATATATATTGAAGTTCCGCTTGCAATTTTTAGCGGCGGACGTTTAAGTATTCTTCATTATTTAATTGTAGAGAACACTGGCCGTCCTTACATGAAATCTACGATACAACCCAGTATCAACAACTTTCTGCATGAGCTTGAGCTGTACTGGAAAGGTTGAACATGTACTTAATGAATCCTCAATAAAAGCGAATATTTAATCATATGTCACTTGTTGTCATGTTATGTTGGTATATAAAGTAAGGTCAAATGGTATAGTGTTAGAACTAGGCACAAAAAATACGACAAAGTAAAGCAAGAAGCTTCATAAAGCACCCTGGTTGAAGTCACTTGTGTTGAATTCTGATATAACTAGTTCTGTCGTCGCAAATGACAGTAGCAATTTTAGAAATATTCTCGACTTTAAATCGCAAATTCAGCCCAAAGCCTGTATTTATATACTATTTAATCTTATTAAATACACATATTGACTTGTGATATTTCGCTTGTATATTACTGTGTAGGAGAACTCATAATTATAAGAGCAGTATAATTCGTCCCCTCAAAACTTATGTATTTACGTCAGCCTCAGTGTATATTGAGATAAGTGGTGTGACTCTGTTTTAAGGCTAATTAGACCCTCAAACTAGCTGCGGGAAATATATATGTGATACATTGCTAAGACCAATGGATGGTCAGTAATTTTTTTATGAAGTGAGCATACCATCATACATCTCATCTGTGGTATATGTGCAAGCATCCCGAACATTGGTAGCATGAAAACTGTACCAATAATAAGATGGACGAAGTACGTACATGTACCGTATATGAGGACGGACGGACGGATTGGCGACCAAAGCAACGTACTAACGAACGGACGGAGGGACAATCGGGGGGGGGGGACAATATACCGTCATTATCAATTTCTTTAATACTCAGTTATTCATATATTGAGAAACGCAATGGACTCAATATCAAATTAAATTTATATATTTAAATGTATTAAAAGTAGCACTGCAGTATATGTGTAAGCCTGGAGGTATAGCAGAGCCTCTTCTATTCTTCAAACAAGAGATAAGAAAAAACATTTATTATGTTTTAAAATGTGGTACATGTGTATTGTCTTCGTGTTTACGGAGATGGATCTATTGTACGCATGATTTAAATTTTATAATAAAACAATTTTGATAATGTATGATAAAGTACATCATACATGTCATAAGTTCCTCACTTTAAAACTTCCTGATATGATTTTAATTGAAATTAGTTTTTCAAAGCTTCAGTTCTATCTTGCAAGTATCAATAACAAAACGAAATAAGACTTAGTGATTGTTTAGTAAGATCTTTAACATATTTAACATCGTTTGGCAAATGAAACTTCCACAACAGTCAATCTGCTGTCGACACAATAAAATACAGATTATACCGCATCTGCAACACAGCGCAATAGACTGTTTATAAGCAAGAATCATCTAAACTCAGTGAACCCTAGCGACGAGCACATACAGTGGAGAATCTGTTATTCTTTCCCAATAAACACGTTTACGCTAAAACTATTATTCCCAGTGCAAACAGTTTGGAGCCAGATCAGACGCCGGTTAACCCGGCGTCTGATCAGGCTCCAAACTGTTTGCCACCATGATAAACATGAAATATCAGAATTGTCCAAAAGTTGTTCTTTTCTACGTTTTAGTGTTTAGCATTTGCGTACGTTTGCGTTTAAACGGGAAAGAATAACAGATTCTCCACTGTACGTGTACGTCATTTACAAACAATATGTTTGTAAGAATACTCTTGTCCCCTCAAAATAAGTTGAAGACCTTCACCAGAGGGCTCGTGCAGATATCCTCTGGTGATCAGGGTTCGTCTTTATAGGTGAATATAGGAGATAAGAGTGAGGTTGGGCGCCCCATAACCCAGGTTTAACCCCCAGTGGTTGTTAATAATTAATTTATAATTAATTATTGATTGCTACTGACCGTACCAAGGCGGGCTCCTATATTCACTTTGCTTTATGTTAGTCTTGCGTGTTGTTTTCTATTTAGTGTGTAGATGAAGGAATGGTATTGCGTGTGTGTGTGTGTTTGTTGTGGTATGACTGTGTGTGTGTTCTGCTTGAGAGGTGGGTGTATTGTTTGTGTTGCGTTTCCTGCTTGAGTCTTTCGTATTTATTTGCACTGTTTGTCATGTTGCAATATATTGTTAAAATCAAGTCTAAATTATTAAAAAGGCTATGGAAGAGATAAAACAACTACTAACTGGTGACGACTACTTTCCTCTTCACATAAAACAACTACTAACGCATTTAGCATATTGCTGTTTAAAGTACTTCTAAAAGATGACTTAGAACAAGATGATGTATGTTTGTAAAAATAAAGTACTAAGCACATGTTTATGGCATTACAGCGCTCCCTCTCTACAACAACCCTCCCAACAACGACTTCCTCCTTACAACGACCGTTGCCGCTATTCCACAAACAAGATAAGTATGTGCCTAACACCCATAATTTTGCAATATCGTCTGCTTAAAACTGACGTCTGCTGTTTTTTCTAAAAGTTACATAATATAAATTTTGACAGAAAATACTTTTGACCAGTGACAAATAGCTTGAATCTAGATCAGACGCCGCGTGACGCGGCGTCTGATCTAGATTCAAACTGTTTGCAAATGTAAGCCAATGTCCCTCCCTGTAACGACTCCCTCCGAACAACGCATATATTCTTGTCTCCCGTTGGGTGTCAATGAAGAGAGGGAGCACTGTATCATACAAATAACATTAATACAATAAATCCACAGAAATATCACTGAATATTAGGTGGTTTATTTCTTAGGACCGTCCGTCGCTTTTCCGACCAAAGCCAAATTGAATGTTGATCTGTGTTTGAACATCGGTAAGAATAGTTTTGCAAAAAGGATAATGTATATTGTCAAAACAAATAGCCCGACAGTCGAGGGTTAAGAGCGTATGTCGTTTAATGGCAATTCTGTGTACATTATCCACAATCGTTCAAATGCTGACCGATCATTGATGTATGAATCAATTTTCCAAAGCTAATATTTGTATATATAAGCCAATGACAGCAAATAACAGTTGTTTTCAGTCTCTTTACGAGTGTGAGGCATATTAGGGAACCTGTTTTGTAGTACAGGAATCGGAGCCTTAATTGGTGGGAATGCATAATAAATGTACATGTACATGAAGAATATCTAAACAAAAGAGTACCGTCGTTGTCAAACCTAAATTTATTGCTTAATGGTTACATTGGACTGCGTTTGTATCTCTGATGTACTGATAAGAACACAGTCGCTATTTTGAAACCGTCTTGGAATAATGCCAACATGGTCGTTGCTTA
Organism: Gari tellinella; assembly: GCA_922989275.2. Taxonomy (NCBI): domain Eukaryota; kingdom Metazoa; phylum Mollusca; class Bivalvia; order Cardiida; family Psammobiidae; genus Gari; species Gari tellinella. The sequence continues at coordinate 39,707,879 of OV277871.1, forward strand.
AACAGCAGTTGTTTAATAGGTATTATCTGGATAATGTTTTAAAACTCATATGCTAGGCTTATTGAAGAAGACACCTACAGTGGAGAATCTGTTATTCTTTCCCGTTTAAACGCAAACGTACGCAAACGCAAAGCACTAAAACGTAGAAAAGAACAACTTTTGGACAATTCTGATATTTCATGTTTATCATGGTGGCAAACAGTTTGGAGCCTGATCAGACGCCGGGTTACCCGGCGTCTGATCTGGCTCCAAACTGTTTGCACTGGAAATAATAAGTTTAGCGTAAACGCGTTTATTGGGAAAGAATAACACATTCTCCACTGTAGATATATTGGACCCCGGTTAAACGCCGATGTTCATGACACCGATGTCGGATTCAATATGTTTGCAAAAGCGTTAGCGGTTTTTCCCATATTTTTCTTGCTGAAAGCTTCCGTCAAATCTGTCCTGTTTTGGGCTAAATTATGGTCTGCAATAATGTCACTATAATCATAAGAAGTGAGCCACGGGGGCACTATTTCTTGTTGTTTATGTTTTACAACGTCAACAGAAATAAATATATTACGTCCGCAGAAGTATGTCTCGGAGAGTTTAGTCGCGGTCATCCTTAAGAAAAGTCTGCCCATTAGCATGCTCGCTTGCTATGTTTTAAGATAAAGTGCTTCATCAATAAAACAGATCGACAACAATGAGGTTAAGTGCAAGTCCCATGTGATTGCTGATAACGACATACAGCGCTCCCTCCCTGCAACAGCCCTTCCAACACCGACTCCCTCCTTACAACGACTCTTGCCGAAGTTCCCTAAACAGGAAAAGTATGCCTAACGCTTTAACTGCTGCAATATCGTCTGCTTACAGTTGTCGTCTGCTGTTTTTCTTAAAGTTACATATTGAACATTTTGACATTAATGGCGAGTGACAAACAGCTTGAATCCAGAACAGACGCCGCGTTACGCGGCGTCTGATCTGGATTCAAGCTGTTTGCAAATATAAGCCAATTTCCCTCCCTATAACGACTCCCTCCGAACAACGAACACAATATTTGTCTCCCATTGAGTGTCGTTGTAGAGAGGGAGCGCTGTAGTATAATTAATTCGTGTTAACCCATTAATTGTCTTACCCCGAGAACAATAGTTATTTGTTAACAATTTTGTTCAGTCATGAATATGTACCATTAGCAATATCTTATTCACATATTCTAGATGAATGGAGGAAAAAGGGTTAATCTTTTTAATCTAAAAGCAAACGAAACACACGCGGCGTCTGATCGAGATTCAAACATGACATGCATTTCAATATTTCTCAATTCAATACCTAAGATTCAAATTTCAGAAATAACAACAGACAACAATAATTATTATAATTGATGACGTCATGCCAGTGGAAGGGATATAGTGAATCTAACACCACCGTTAGTGTCAGATAAGGATATCCCACCCGAGGTTTGAAGATATTTTAGGAACACGAGGCTCCGCCGAGTGTTCATAAAATATCTTCATAATGAGGGTGGAATATCCATCTGACACTCAGCTGTGGTGTTAGATTTATTGTCTCACCTCGTCAACCCTAAAATCGCGTTCAACTTGCTATACAGTGGCGAGTTGTATTTTCGCTTTCGCCTCATGAATGGCGGAGTGGATATCTATGTGCATTGACCCAATAACATTTCCAATGAACATACGCAGAAAAAAGAAGTAAACCAGTTTCAACTACTTAACATAAAATGTGTTATTGTTTAAAGGCCTATATATTGCTCAGCAGGATGTCAATTGGGCTGTATATTGTGTCAGGGTCCAAAGATGATAAATACACAAATGTTACATCATATTACCCAGAGGCACCCAGCTGCATCATGGTCTAGGGTACTAGGTATTATAATAGGTAGATAAGGGGTCTATAGCTGATCCATTTTAACACTGTGGTTGTTGTATAAATAAACAGGAAGTACTGACAGTACTTCATGACATAATAGATAGATAGATAGATAGATATTTTATTGATTTAAACTATACACAGTTTCTCATCAATACAAATATAAATTAACAATACATCATAATAATAGGTACATGTAATAGATAGATGCAAACACTTAACCCATTTCCCCTTAGATACGCCTTTTACGCTTTCACTTTATTCCTTAACTGTAGTAAAATAATTTCGCTTAATTCAGTAATGGATATGTACCTTTACAAATAAGTGTTCTATATACTAGCAGGTGGTAGCTTAAAGCAGACTAAAGAGAGATAGAGATAAGACTAGGCCTTCACAAAAACCCAAAACTTGCATCTAGATCATTTCCCTTATTTGACAAATTATCTAGTAATGAAATTTTCCACCATACTTTTTAACATTTGTATTTGTCAACTAAAACTGTCTTGCTCGATCCGTACATGGACAATACAGAAATGTGATGAGTATGCAAGATATTGCATCGTGAGGAAGGAAAATCTAATAAGATTTTCAAAACTCCAATTTTAAGATGATTGGACATAATTGTTCTTCAAATATTTTAACAAGGCATATTCCTAATTGAGGTAAATTGCCAATATTAGGTTAGTGTTTTTAGTACTTTTACGTGAAGTGAGAATTATCGCGAGTAGAACTACGAGATAACTTCAACGTTCCGTTAGTGAAATCATACAATATCAAAATATTGTAAAACAGTTGCTGAAAGCCGTGCATCGAATCTATGTCGTTCAAGCATTAAACATTTTCCGGTCTTCCTACGTGTTTCACCTACAGTAGAACGTCGATATCTCGAACTCGCTTAACTCGAATTATCCGATATTTCTACACATGAACTGCATTTTTCATGCTCGGTTAAGTCGAACATACCCGTATTTCAAAGTTAAAACGTGGCTAAGCCAGTTCGACTGTATATTGTTTCGAAGTTAACCCTTCATTGTCTTGCGCCGGGTACAATGACAATTTGCAAACGATTCGGATCCTGGTCGGACGCGGTTTAACACGTCGTCTGATCAAAATACAAACTGTTTACAGTGGTAAATACGCTATTCCTACCCACTCTACGCGTTTCTTACGCGTTCGTTAACCGTTCACTATGCGTTTATTATCCGTTTCGTTAAACGCCTTTCCTAGCCATTTCTTTACGCGTTTATTTACGCGTTTAAAAGAACCCGGATGAAAGGGTCATCAATTAGCCGACGGACCCCTTAGCTTCAGCGGTTTAAACATCCAGTTTTTTGACATGTGTGTATTACAGAACAGTAGGTGGTATCGCCGATAACATTGCTATTTTTAATTGGCAAAACAATGTTAATCCCCCGATATCTGAGCGGCATATATAGGCGGGTGATCAATGCTTGTTCTAATTGATTGGTTACAGGCGGTTGGTCAGTGCCTGTCGATAAGATCCGAAATCTCCGCTTGAAACGGATAACTGAAGCATCAATCGCAACATCTCTGGTATAATCGTTTATTAACGCGTTTAAACGGGTTAAGATCGTTAGGCGTTAAGCGTTCGTTCACCGTTCACTATGCGTTTCTTACGCATAGATTAATGCGTAAATGGGTAGGAATAGCGTATTTACCACTGTAACACTTGGTTATGACACTGTTTTCTGAATCGGTAACTTGAATCGTAACGCGGCGTCTGATCAGGATCAAAACTGTGTGCCACTTGTTTTAAAATAAGGTTAGTTTCGTTGCCTTAAATATACTTTTGAACCGATATTGCAGACAACACTATTAAAGCAAAGAGCACTATAGTGGTAAAGGGGTCAAAACCTCACCTTAAATTCGATCATGAAATGGTTAAGAATCATTAGGATTTGTATGTGTTTCGTTTTCTGTAAACAGGGAAAGAATAACGTCTTCTCAACTCTGTCTAGGGACATGTATAAAATTATGTTTCCGCACACGCCTGGTTACAAGCGAAGGACGTATTCTGCACAACTTTATAATTCACTTGTCCAACTGTGTCCGCTCAATCCGGATTAAAATAAGCTCAGAAAACATAAGATGTAACATATGTTTAAGTATAAATAAGTGTGACCTAGTACAATAACCCGATGTTCTAAAGATATCCACGTCTTCTTAGTGCGTACAATTAAATTGGCTAATTATCAGAGACTTATTAAAAACATTTAAAGATATCCTTCCGGGAAAGTCTCTCGGATATTAAACTATACAGTGGAGAATGTGTTATTCTTTCCCAATAAACGCGTTTACGCTAAAACTATTATTTGCAGTGCAAACAGTTTGGAGCAAGATCAGACGCCGGGTAACCCGGCGTCTGATCAGGCTCCAAACTGTTTGCCACCAAGATAAACATGAATTATCAGAATTGTCCAAAAGTTGTTCTTTTTTACGTTTTAGTGCTTTGCGTTTGCGTACGTTTGCGTTTAAACGGGAAAGAATAACAGATTCTCCACTGTAAGAGATATAACAGTGCAATAATTGACGTTACTATTTCCAAATAAACGTGTTTGATCTATTGCATTTACGTTTGGGGCAGTCCAAAACGCAAAATAGTTCGGGTCTGGTCGGGTCCCAAACTACATTGTATTTCCTACTTTGATGGAGATTTTTAAAGAAAGACAGTTCGTTTTTGTTTTGTTTTTTAAATAAATAATCTTATCTACATTTATTTTTATAATGTTTGCATTTAATTCGTTTTTTGTTTTGCCTTATTAGCTAAATTAATCATTTCACTATCAATGACGCCATTAAGCGCGTTTGCAGACAGCTTTGATCCTGATCAGACACCGCGTCACGCAGCGTCTGATAAGCATCAGACGTGTTTGCCACTTGTTGCGAATAGCTTCAGTTATACTGCCTTTCATCTAATGTTGCACCGATGTTGCAGACAAAAATATTAAAGCAGTCGACAATAAGGCGATGAAGAGGTAAAAACCACACGATCAATTTTATCATGAACGGGTTAACGAGTGTGCTGTTTCTTCTACAATGGAGAATCTGTTATTCTTTCCCAAAAAACGCGTTTACGCTAAAACTATTATTTCCAGTGAAAACAGTTTGGAGCCAGATCAGACGCCGGGTAACCCGGCGTCTGATCAGGCTCCACACTGTTTGCCACCATGATAAACATGTAATCTCAGAATTGTCCAAAAGTCGTTCTTTTCTACATTTTAGTGTTTTGCGTTTGCGTACGTTTGCGTTTAAACGGGAAATAATAACATATTCTCCACTGTAACTACCCCCTCTCTGCCAGAAAAAAAAATCAGTTTAACCCTCACACCGTCAACATCTACTAAAGTTGACCTTGTACAGAATTTGGATCCAGATCAGACGCCGCGGTGCGCGATGACGGGGTACAGGTATCAAAATGTATTTGTCTTTGAATGGGTTAAAATGTTGTTCTGTTCGTTAATCACAAATTTAAACTTCAGGAAGACAATAGAGAACAAGACTGCGCGTTCAATAAACGCTTATGCTCCCGTTGGCATCCTTGACAATATATTCTGAATTTTTTCTAAGTCTAAATTAGGTCAAGGTCAAGGTCAAACTGAGCTTGGGTATTATTGTCGAGTTGGTAATGGTCCAAGGCAATAACTGTATAAGTACAGTCGCAATCCATGCGACAGAACCTTATTTTTGGCAACATTACAGAGGAACAAAACGAGACGCCCGTGCAGACAGAGACTATATTGCGTCAGTTTATCATTGACAAGTTGAACATCGCACAGAATGCTGTTGATCAGTTACAGTTTGAGCGAGTTCACAGAATGGGACAGAAACGAGGAGGCAGGCCACGCAACATAGTTGCGAAATTTACATTATTCAAAGATAGAGAGAATGTGAGAAAACAGAGGAAGGAGCTAGATGGGACCAACTTCGCAATGTATGAACAATTTCCCAGAGAAATAGCACAGCGCATGAGATCTCTGCTTCCACAGCTCAAAAAAGCTAAGTACGAGGGCAAAAACGCATGGTTAAGCTATGACACTCTCTACATAAATGGACATCCGGTGAAATACAGCCCAGAGAACCGGGGCTAGCGGTGTGAAGAGGCTGGGCTCAGTGTCTTATCCTGGAACATTAATGGACTGACCAAACAGAAGCTTGAAGACAGTGATTTTGTTGACAAACTGTGTACATATGATATTGTTTTCCTATATGAACCATGGACTAATCGTAATTCTCAAGTAGAGTTGAATGGTTATAAATGTTTTAATTTATACAGGAAATTTCAAAACAGAAGAGCTAGGCGTTGTAGTTGGGGTGTAGTCATTTATATTAAAGATACTGTTAAACAAGGTGTAGAGTTGATAAGGAACCATTATGATACTGTAATATGGCTTAAAATTGATAAAACTTTCTTTAATATTGATGAAGATATTTATTTGGCAGGTGTATATATGTGGGTTGAAGGATCCCCGGCGTACAATACTATTGATGTTGATTTGTTTACATTAGTACAGAATGATATTTATGATTATGAATCACGTGGTCGTGTATTATTATGTGGGGATTGGAATGCTCGCGTGGGAAAGGGGGACAGGAGGGATTATATTGTTTGTGATAGAGCTGTAGACTTTACTGATACAATAGACTATTGTCCGGATGCACCGCTAGAGCGAGTATCCATGGACAAAGTATGCAATAATCATGGGTTAAAGTTGCTGGACATGTGCAAATCGACGTCCGTTAGAATAGCCAACGGTAGACTGGGCAAAGATCATGGTATCGGGTCATTTACCTATGCAAATCAGCAAGGCTCAAGTGTTATTGATTATTTATTGTTATGTGTAAAAGATTTTATTTGTATAAACGAATTTCAAATAGACGATTTCTGTGAGTGGTCTGATCATGCATCTTTAACTTTCAGTATACCATGTAATACTGTTATAAATAAGAAGCATGAACAGTTTGAACGTACTGATATTAGATGGAATGACAGTTTAAAGGATGACTTTAGGCGGGGGCTTATATCTAAGTTGCCTTTGTTAAATTCATTAACACAGAATGCTGATTTTAATAGCAGAAACGGCACAGATACATGTATTTCTAGTTTTACTGATATTATAAATAGTATTGCTGAACCGTTATTTAGTAAAAATAGAATTGTGTCGGACAGACCGCGTGCACATAAGAGTTTATGTAAAAAAGCAGAGTGGTTTGACGCAGAGTGTGTAGAAGCTAAGCGTAAATATGTTAGTGCACGAAATTCTTTCAATTTTTGTAAAACTGATGAAAACAGGTGTAATACGGTCACAAGTAAAAGTACATACAAGCAGTTAGCACGTAAGAAAAAACGCCGTTTTGATTTAAATAAGATGAAGGAAATTGAACGATTACGGCATTCTCAGCCGAGGAATTTTTGGAAACATTTTTCAAACAAAGCTTCGAAACAAAATAACGGCATTAGCACAGAATATTTCTATGAACACTTTTCTAATTTAGAGTCTAATTTTCCGTCAGTCTCTAATGATGACGCGGAAGAATTTTGCTCTAACTTTGATTTTAACGTAGACTCTTGTACGTTCGAGGAACTTGATATGCCGATAACTGTATCGGAAATTACTCAGGTAATACATAAACTAAAACGGAATAAAGCATTTTCTGCTGATAAACTTTTAAATGAATACTTTATAGAATCATGTGATATTTTAGCCTCACATATGGTTGATATTTTTAACGGTATATTGAATTCGGTTTTTTTTCCTGAAACGTGGACAGAGGGTGTAATTATACCACTTTTCAAGAAAAACGACCCTAGTGATGTTAACAATTATAGGGGTATAACATTAGTAAGCTGTCTTTCAAAGATTTTTACAGGTGTATTGAATAAAAGAATGTCTACCTGGGCAGAGAACAATAGCGTCACGAGCGATGCACAATTTGGCTTTAGGAAGGGTCGCTCCACCATAGATGCAATTTTTGTATTAAATGCTATTATACAAAAGATATTGGGTGAAAAGAAAAGATTGGCATGTGCGTTTATCGATTTTAGAAAGGCATTTGACAGCGTGTATAGGAATGGCCTGTGGTATAAATTATACAATTTGGGGGTTAGAGGTAAAACTTTGCGCATCATTCGTGACATGTATACAAAGGTGAAGTCCTGTATAAGAGGGTGTAGATCCTATTCAGATTTCTTCGAAAGCGCAGTGGGGTTAAAACAAGGGGACATAATCTCACCGATAATGTTTTCTTTTTTCCTTGAGGATCTTGAGTTATTTCTACAGGATGACGTCACAAATGTATTAACACTAGATGATATTGTTTTTATTTTAATGTTATTTGCTGATGATATGGTGATATTAGCCACTGACCACGAAGAGTTACAAAGAAGTCTTGATAGATTGAAATGTTTTTGTGAAAACTGGGGCCTTGAGGTGAATACGGATAAAAGTAAGATAGTAGTGTTTAGGAACAGGGGTCGGGTAAAAGAAAATGAAACTTGGACGTACGGGGAAGATATTTTGGAAGTAGTTGATAATTTTAACTATCTTGGTACAGTATTCAATTATACAGGGAGTTTTGTTTTAAACCAAGAAACTCTGGCAGGTAAAGGTCTGAAAGCTTTGAATACATTACGGTCAAATACACGAAAGTTTGATTTTAAGTCAAAAACGTTATGTCAATTGTTCGATGCATTTGTAGGATCAACTTTAAATTATGCTGGAGAGATATGGGGGTTTACTAAATCAAAAGAAATAGAACGAATCCATTTAAAATTTTGCAAATATTTATTAGGTGTTAAAACATCAACTTGTAATATGGCAGTCTACGGTGAGCTAGGGAGGTATCCATTATATGTTAATAGATATGTACGCATAATAAAATATTGGTGTAAACTACAAACGTTTGATAATTTAATTGTGACTTCTTTGTATAGATCGCTGCTCGAGGGCTGTACCAATGGGGTTAAGAATTGGTTATATAATGTTAAGGGGCTTTTAAATAACCACGGGTTCACGTATGTTTGGGAATCCCCCCACTCAGTAGATCTCGACTCCTTTCACTTGATATTTAAACAAAGGGTGATTGATGTTTTTGTACAACAGTGGACATATTCCATTTCTATATCGAATAGTCTATATTTGTATAAGAATTTTAAAACATTGTTTGTTTTTGAGGAATATCTAAATGATTTGCCACGTAAATATCGAATAGCCTTATCGAAACTGAGACTGTCCTCTCACCAGCTCAGAATAGAATCAGGACGTTACGATCGAAACAGAATTGAACGTAATCAACGGTTCTGCAACTTATGTAACACACGCGACATAGAAGATGAATACCATTTCGTTTTAATTTGCCCTATATATAATGATTTAAGAAAACGTTTTATACGTAAACATTTCTATAATAGGCCAAGTGTGTTTAAATTTGTATCATTAATGCAAACATGCAATAGTGGTGAATTACGAGCATTAAGTATGTATATATACAATGCATTTATTTTACGTCAGTCTAAAGTAAATGTAAACGAAGTTTAAAATGGTACTTAGCATTTTAAATGTGAGAAAACTGTATCGGAAACATATATAAACAGTTTGGACCCAGATCAGTCTACACATACGTGGGTCTGATCAGAATCCAAACTCTTTGTCTTTGTTCTAATAGCGGATTGCATTGTTGTTATCTTCAAAGGGTTTAATGATATAGTGAGTTAACTATAAATATATCTTGATAAATGTGTTCATGAAAACTGATGAACTTTTATAGGTGTTGTATTAAGTATATTATCCAGATTATATGGGTATAGTACATTTATATGAGAGCTCAACCTCATGAATGTGTCAAACACGTTCAATCAGGTTAAATCATGAAATAACAAATATGTTTATAACATGTTTATATTCTAACAATATCTTGTCATGTTCTAATATTTGTGTATATATTATGTATGTAACGAGAAACATTATATGTTTAAGTTACAATAAAACTTTTGAACTTTGAACTTTTTATGAAAGCATTGTAGTAAATAGACTGAGTGTTGACGCTAGACCAAACGGTAAAATCTAGTTACAGTGGTAAATACGCTATTCCTACCCACTTTACGCGTTCGTTAAGCGTTCGTTAACCGTTCACTACCCGTTTCGTTAAACGCGTTTACTATCGTTTCTTTACGCGTTTCAGTGGAGTAAATATAATTTTACATAATTTCATTGAATCATTTTCTTTTAAGAAGAAAGGTTTTTATGAATAAACATTTATTTTCCCATATAAAGGATACGGTTTAAAAAGGATTCTGTAAATTGTGTTTATTACTATTACTTTGAACATGCGGAATTCCAAATAGCACATGTGGCATGCATGTTACATCACAGTGCAAGCCGATAACAGTGTTGCGTCACAAGCCGGATAGGGGGGTAATAAAACTGCGGCTTATCAAAGTAAGTATCCTAATTGGGGTTGATTAGAATATCAACCAAATAAACCAAATCTTATATGCGAGTATGTGTCAGTTATTAAACTCTCTCATCAAAGTAAAAGATATCTGTATAGTTTGAATATGGATGAGACTCCCGTAACTCGGCATTTCATCTAGAGCCAAACTGTAAAAATGAAATCAAGACCGTATGCTTCATTCTTAGCTGTAAAACTTAAGAACCGAACTACTCGGCGTCCCATCTACATCTAAATCGATAGTGTTAACTATTATGAAAAGTAATTGGGTTTATTCAAAGCTGTCAGTTTGGATCCTGATGCTATGCCGATCTATACAGCCAGGCGTTTGATCTGGATTCAAACCGTTTGAATAGAAATCAACATGGAAGGAATTATTCTAATACATATCAAACAGAAATAATCTCGATGAAACGCCGAGTCAATCAGCATTATGATCGAGATCCAAACTGTCTATATTTATATAAATTCTATAAGCGAAACCAGTTTAGATCCTGATAAGAGGCGTCTCATTTACAGAAAAAGTTTTCAAAAATCGCATTACAATATGAGTTTTATCGCGAAAATGCTCCAGTGACAAATTGATTCTTGTTTTTGATAAACCCGTTTCATTCGGATTTTTCGAAAACGGCAATCATCGATAAGATCCGAAATCTCCGCGTGAAACGGAAAACGGACTCCCCAATCGCAACAACTCGGGTATATTCGTTTATTAACGCGTTTAAACGCGTTCAAATCGTTAGGCCTTAACCGTTCGTTAAGCGTTCGTTAAGCTTTCATTAACCGTTTCACTATGCGTTTCTTACGCATAGATAAACGCGTATATGGGTAGGAATAGCGTATTTACCACTGTAACCGAGAAAGAGCCCATTTAAAATATTCTAAATTAAAATTAGGTCAAGGTCAAAATCAAAGTTTGGTGATATTTGTGGACAGAGAATGGTCAAAGGCAACAACTGTATACAGTGGTAAATACGCTATTCCTATCCATTTACGCGTTAATCTATGCGTAAGAAGCGCATAGTGAACGGTTAACGAACGGTTAAAGAACGGTTAACGCCTGACGATTTTAACGCGTTTAAACGCGTTAATAAACGATTATCCCTATGCAGTCTCGGCTATGGGGTCTGTCGGCTAAGTGGTGACACTTTCATCCGGGCTCTTTTAAACGCCTAAAGAAACGCGTAAAGAAACGGCTTGGAAACGCGTTTAACGAAACGGAAAATAAACGCGTAAGAAACGCTTAAGAAACGCGTAAGAAACGCGTTAAGTGGGTAGGAATAGCCTATGTACCACTGTAAGTATCAAAGCATTGTAGTCAGATGTGTTGATGCTAGACGAAACGGTAAAATCTAGAAAAACCCAGAAATAGCCTATTTAAAATATTCTAAGTCCAAATTAGGTCAAGGTCAAGGTCAAAATCAAAGTTTGGTGATATTTTTGAACAGGTAATGGTTCAAGGCAATAACTGTATAAGTATCCAAGCATTTGAGTAAGCGGTGTTGATGCTAGAAGAAACAGTAAATTCTACTTAACCTTGTTACGGACACACGGACGGACGGACGGACTGACGGACAGGACGATTACTATATGCCTCCGCATCTGTCGATGCCGGGGGCATAAAAATATATTAAAATCAGTTTGATCGTGACAATAGGAGTATAATCAACACATTCTACGCTATCGCGGTGTACACTCGTCATTTACAAACTGTGAATTATGATGTGCAAACAACGCAGATCCTAATCAGAGAGTTCCTGCAGGAGTCCTCTGATCAGGGTCTGCACTGAATATCAGACTGCTTTTTGAGTCTGTCTTTGTCTTTTTTTGTTTATTGCATGTACAGTGGAGAATGTATTATTCTTTCCCAATAAACGCGTTTACGCTAAAACTATTATTTCCAGTGCAAACAGTTTGGAGCCAGATCAGACGCCGGGTAACCCGGCGTCTGATCAGGCTCTAAACTGTTTGTCACCATGATAAACATGAAATATCAGAATTGTCCAAAAGTTGTTTTTTCTACGTTTTAGTGCTTTGCGTTTGCGTACGTTTGCGTTTAAACGGGAAGGAATAACGTTTTCTCCACTGTACCATTCATAGTAGAAAATTCTATACTTAATTGGGAATTCGAATCGTTTCAAATTCAAGGCAGTCGGACTAAAGACGTAAATAGAATTAAATAAAAAATAAGATTAGGACGCTCTAATGAATGATACATCAGTGACTAAATCACCACGGTTTAATGAACGCGACATCAAATCCATTCAATGTTTTTTTCTTTGCCGTAAGTACTACAACGCCCCCTCTCTACAACGACAACCAATTGGAGACAACAATTACATGTGCGTTGTTCGGAGGGAGTCGTTATAGGGAGGGAAATGGGTTTACATTTGCAAACAGCTTGAATTCAGATCAGACGCTGCGTCTGAACTGGATTCAAGCTGTTTGTCACTCGTCATTATATCTATTCTTTAAAAATGTCCACTTATATCTAACTTTGAGAAAAGCGGACGACAAATTTTAGCCGACGATATTGTAGCCGTGAAAAGATTGAGCATAATTAAATTGTTTTGGGAACAGCGGCAAGGGCCGTTGTAGGGAGGGAGTCGTTGTTGGGAGGGCCGTTGTAGGGATTGAGCACTGTACATGTATCCATATACATGTGTCATGTTTTATAATAACCCCGTACGCTGGGAGTAAATAATTGCTTGTCTTGATTTCTAGACAGATGCCGTTACTCAATACCTGACCTATTCAGACCTGATAGTTTGTGCAGTTGCGAGAAATATAAACATGTCTCAATCATAGGCATTCGGCTATAGCTGCTATAACCCCCCTCCACCACCACCAAACGTGGATAAAATACCCTAAAATCTATCCATACATTCAATAATCATCATAAAAGAACATTTCCTGAAGTTTCGTGAAATTTAAAAAAAAAAAAAATTTTCGCTAATTTATAAGTAAAATAGTAAAGGCTGCCATGAAAAAGCGCCTTGCAGAAGCAACCCTCAAGTTCCCAACCCTGTCATTTTGTCAAATCGTGGACGATCTGGACAGATGATGGCTCATTGTTTACAGCAAACAGTTTTCTTTGACGATAATTGGTAAAAAAATCAAAGCAATCGGCGAACACGCGCATGGGGACTCGAAGGGTGGGGAGACCCCTTATTCGGAAACCATCTGTCACGCAAAATTTTCCCAAACAAACGACTGGTTGCCCAGTCAAACTATTATCATTCTAGCGAACCCGAGAACCAGCTTCAAAGCAGGAAATGACGCAAAAGTCAAGCGCCTCAATTGGTCGTATTCGAATCAGGACAACATTTAGCGTTAGTTGGACGTGTTGTCAACAGGTTCTATTCGAATCACCACTTGATGTTTTCCGTTGACAAAATGTTGTCAAACCATCAAATCGTTGACCACAATTTCGATTCGAGTCGGGTCAAAAACGTTGTCATCAGTAAATCTTCGAGCATTTTCTCCGCCTAGTTTTCGTTGACAAAAAATTGAATTATTCGAATACGACCAATGATATCATATCCGTTTGTCAACCGAAACTAAACGAAAGTTATCTAGAAATTTATTTCGTAACAGAAATGCTCATTTACCGATAATTCAAAAGGTATTTATTATATATTTCATTTTCTATTAATTACCCGTACCATGGTGTAATGCATGGTCGCAAATGCACTTGTTAATCGCTGAATCAGTGAATGACTGACGAACAAGTCCAAAAATTAAGGTGACAGAAGGATTCCGATATAAGGTGCCTATCGAACTTTTTATTGCTTCACTTGTGCTAGTGTCTTGCTTGGGCTGTGAGCTAACTTTCTTTGAACAGAACTGTTAAATGTAAATAATAAGCCATCATTTGTCAAAATCGGCCCAAAAATGACAAAATGACAAGGTTGGGAAGTTGATGGCCCTGAATACACATCCACCTTTTCATTGTATACATACATGATACGAAAAAAAAAATTTTTTTGAAACTTCTTGAAACTTCTTGAAACTTCTCGAAACACTTGTTAAGGATGTTTGTTGAACATATGGATGTATTTTGACTCATTTTGAAAGATTTATGGGGGTAGCAGCGAGGGGGGGGGGGGGGGGGGGGGTCATAGCTTACGCGCCGAAAACCTGTGGTCTCAATAATTAATAGCTTACATGGCCAAGATAGAAATGGCTGCGGCATGATTTGAGAACAGTAATGCCTCGAGTATTGCTAAACTACTATTCAAAAGATGTTTACTTCAGAATCTCATATTATCCCATTCACTACCTTACCCCGAATGCAGTTGTAGAACAATGTATCCACCAACATATTGGAATTAGATCAGACACCGCAACCAAGCGGCGTCTGATCCGGATCAATACTGTTTGACACTTATTTGAACATTTCTTCTGTCAAATTAACTGAAGTTTAAATTTGAGAAATAAAAACCTACGAAAATTGTTCTTCGGAGGTCTAAAAACTAATGTTCAGATGTTACAAATGAGGCCAGGGGCCCGTTTCATAAAACTTCGTACGACAAAATTTGTCGTAAATCAGATTATAAAATTCCCAATTATTATTTATTTCTCCATCTATTCCTGTCTTGTGACATCTCTTTGGAATCATCTTGAAATGACAATTCCAAAGAGATGTTACACAACAGGATTAGATGGAGATATCAGAAATTAAATGTATTTTAAAGTTTCGCTTTACGATAGATTTTGTCGTACGGAGTTTTATGAAACGCCCCCAGGTTCGAAAGACAGCAACAAACAATTGATGGAAAAGTAAAGGCCTAAATTATGGTTATTCTCCCTTTTGATCATTTAGCTGATGTATGTTTTCAAATTATCGATTAAAAAGCTAGAAATAAATTGCGGCATCCTTATACTGTCTATTAATCTAAAATAACATACGCCAAGCAAACATCTTATTGATCTACAAGATTTTCACGTGATGATGTAGAATAAAACTTCTATATAACGACCGCAAAAAGACGAAGACTAATGTGTTGCATAAAACACAGTTAACATCTTAACATGAAGATGAAAGTAAAACAGATATATAAATATTTTAAAGAATTTATTCGTTTAATGTTCACTTTGCTTTAAGCAGCCACCTGCCTTCAACATCTGACAATTAGCACACTTTACACAGTGGTCGAAATGAAGAGATTGTACTGAATTGCCGTATATGATTACATGAACGTTACGATGATTGATAGTGTGACACTTTTTATATTCAGTAGAACATCTAAATTTCTTCCGAGACAAACTTTTTCTTCATCTTAGAGCGAATTTCTGATTGTCGATAGTGTAACACTCCTGTGGCTTCAAAAAGACACTTCTAGTTTCCAATAAAGTCTATTCCATTTGAACTCATTTAACCCTTTCCCCCATAGAAGCGCCTTTAAGCAAATTTGATTTATTCTTCCACTGAAGAAAATAGTTTCAATTTATACAGTCAAGAAGATTCACCATTAGAAATAGTTTCTGTATTCTAACAAATAATATCTTAAAACATGCTGAAAGTCAAGCAGAATTCACCTGAAAGGCACATTCTGCTTTACTTCCAATCTGTTTTAAATGGTCACCTGTCTTCAAAACTATAAACTTGCTATGGGGTAATGAGTTAAGGCTGAATTGAACAGTATGTTTCAGAATGACAAACTTTGCAAACGTTGATTATGGTTTATAAAATCTAATATGACAGTGTACCATTCGTTAATCTCAAGTATATTCGTCGCTAGGATGGAATGTGTTAAGCTGATTAGAACTTAAGGCTGAAAATCAGTAATGCAAAACTGATATTTCGGATCGTACTACATTTTCGTCATCCTGCATAAAGAAGTGGCTTGTCTACTGGGGCCCGCTTCATAAAAACATCGTACGACAAATGTTGTCGTATGTCAGGTTATAAAAGTATCCTGTTTTGTGACATCTTTTTGGAATCGTCTTAAAAAGACGATTCCAAAGAGATGTCACGAGACAGGATTAGATAGAGAAATAAGAAATTAAATATATTTTTGAATGTTGACTTACGATCGTTTTTGTCGTACGAAGTTTTATGCAACGGACCCCAGAACGTTGAATCAATCTTTAAATAATTAGTGACCAAAAATAAGAAATGTTTAGAGTCTGAGCAATCCATTTGGTTGACGATGATCTTGCAGATATCCGTGTTAACGAGGTTACACAGTATTGGTTTTAGTTCTATATATATATAATTAATTGACAACTTATACAAGACATCAGTGTAGTAGCACTATGATTAATGAGCACATTCACATGTCGAGTGTTTTTGTCGCTTGTCTTGGTACAATGGAGGCGATACTAATTAGTCATAATAAAGGAGGATGTGCTCAAAAGATACAATTTCAGATTAGAAGCAGAATGCCTCAATACAACAAATGCGATTAAAAACGTGTACGATAGTATTGCAGCGAGAGAGGAATTTTGAAATATTTCATCGTTTTTGTTCTCAGCGACTGTTTTTTACACTGAGTCTGAATTTACTGGAAAAACGAATACTACTCGAATAATGTTAACCCGTTACAGTGGAGAATCTGTTATTCTTTCCCAATAAACGCGTTTACGCTAAAACTATTATTTCCAGTGCAAACAGTTTGGAGTCAGATCAGACGTCGGGTAACCCGGCGTCTGATCAGGCTCCAAACTGTTTGCCACCAAGATAAACAAGAATTATTAGAATTGTCCAAAAGTTGTACTTTTCTACGTTTTAATACTTTGCGTTTGCGTACGTTTGCGTTTAAGGCCTTTCGCTCACGGAAGTCGTTCTTGCGGGTGAGCGGATATGCGTCTTGACGACATAGACTTTTTTCGTACGCACTTATACTAGAAAATTTATATAAAGGAAATGTTGATACGATTGGGTATAATCCTTCATAGCGCAATCAGTAGAGTGATTGACTAGCAATCTAAAGGTCATAGGTTCGAGACCCATCCGGTCCAAAAAAATTTTAAGTGTCCGATTTATTGACATGTCAATCCATAACGCAGTAATCAAGGGACATGTTATGTTTAGTCTTCGTTGATTAGAACTAGTGATGTTTACGGTCCAATTAAATGTCCACTTACCTGTACGTTTTAGTTTAATGACTTACAAGTCAATTAAATTGTTATACATTTACACGATTTGATCGAACTATAAAGCCACGCATTGAAGCTTATCAATACGCTAATCTTTTCAAGATCGATATTGCCCATTATAATCGTGTTAAAACAGTATAATTAAACTTGTATGCAAGTCCATGAATAAATAATAATGCATTTTAATGACAAAGTTTTAATTCTAAGGTAGGTAACTGTATCTAAACAACAAATATCCCACATTTTAATAAGAAAATATGTTATTACAACAAATCCTGACTGTAATATTTTCTAATTTTTTCAGACTGACCAGTTCATCAACCATATATTTGAATAAAGTGAAAACAAATATACATTGAATGAGTCAGTTTTTTGTTATTCAATATCTTAGCATTTTGCAAAATTTAAATAGCTGATAACATCTTTCTGAACACCTTTATTCAAAATGTTTTTAGCATTTCTTGTAATGACTGTTGTGGACTACTTATTGGGCGAGACTTATAGTCATTCGCTTTATTCATTTTTGAGAAAAATAAAATCATCAAAATTCAAGGTTTTTGTCAGAAAAAGAGACCTTAAAGACAAACCACACGATACATTTTACTTATATTTACACACATTGTTTCTTAGGCTATTATCATTCTTCATGAAAAGTTTCATAACACCTTGTATGGAAACTAAGCGCACATGCGAAGTACCTTAAGCGGGAAAGAATAACATATTCTCCACTGTAGTTGCTTAAACGGCGGTTGTAAAAAAAATATTGTTTGCTTAAATTTCTAATATTTATAATTAAGACTTGATGACGAAGACGCATCCATATATATTGGGCTGCGATTAAACGCCGGTGTACACGACACCAATTTAGAATCCAATATGTTTGGCAAAGTGTTAATAGCCTTTTCTATACCCTCCTAGCTCATATCATCCGTCAAAAGGGTCCTGTATTTGGGTACATAAAGGTCCGCAATCATGTCACTGTCATCATAAAAAGTGAGGCAAGCAGAGAACTATTTCGTGCTATTTATAATTTACAACGTCAAAAGAAATAAATCTATTACGTGCACAGAAGTATGTCTCTGAGAGTTTAGTCGCGATCATACTGAAGAAAAGTATGCTGATTAGAAATTGCATTGATGTGCAAAATATAGAGTGCTACATCATTAAACCAGATGAAAAGAACATAAAGCCCCTATCGGATATTTTAACTAAACAAATTTCATCCGTTTTACTTTGATACACATCAACGAGTGTTCAAGGAGTGATTTATAGCGACAACGCACTCTTTTTTAGGCCAATGACATTGGTTTGATAAATGTAGACCACAAACGTTAACACAGTGATGGTGCATTGAATTGAACGAAGTCCGTTCAAAGAAAAATGTTCTTTACAGTTTAGTGGCAGTTTTATAGCCATGGTTAAAATCAGCAGGTCTTCAGGTATTTATTGTATATAAACATCAATAAAGGCGAATAAGCTGGAACAATATTAAGTTATTTACCCATTTGTGACGACGATCCCATATATGGGACATAAGCAAACAGTGTAGACTCTAATCACTAATCAGACGCCGAATAATGCGGCGTCTTATCAGAGTTTACACTGTTTGTTGATAGGAATGTCTATATAAACCAAAATGATAATGATAATTTTGACCAGGCATCCTTTTGATAAAAATGGACTTATCCAATATAAAAATTTGGAAGAATCCGCTGGGTACAAAAGGGTTAATGTTATCGCATCAATTAGTATTTCCAACTCGATATACCGGAATATTCAGCATTTAACATAACAAGTAGTGTCATTGTTCTGATAACAGTACGACTTGTATTGAATGCTTATCTAAAAGAAGATATACTATCATAAACAATACACATATTGTTTTTTAATGACACATATTGTTGCTAAATGCAGGATCAAAAATGCAGAAAACCTGCATTATAATTCTCCTGCAATAAATAACGACCTCTATTTATTTGTATCCACTCATTTTCGTAAGTCGGGTGCTTAAGACCATCGAGACAGTTTTGATTCTTATGGTCGAAGGGGTGCAACTCATGCAAACTATGTGCATGAGTTGTCTCACTTAAACCATATGTCTATGATATATGTTTATATTTTGTATTTTACTTTATTTATACCTCAATAAGCTACATAATGCGGTAATATATGCATTTCGCGACCACGATTAGTAATATACTAATAGTGCTTGAATAGTGATATATTGTTGACGACTGAGTAGTATTGATTTGGACCCATTTTGGTATTGAAAGTGGATGGCCATATGTAATTGGATTTACATGTGTTACTCTCTATGTAGACATTTGTTTCTTTTAGAAAAACAAATTGGTGTACCTATAATTTGTATGTGTGATTTTAGTGAATTAATGTCCAATTTGCCATTCCAGATAAACGGGTTTTATAGTCAGAATGTTTAATCTTTTTTCTCTGACCTAGCCGGGTTATCTTGAGATAAGCTTATTCCACGTGCAGCACGAAACCGCTGCGTTAATTTTACTGATATGTTAAACCATTATTTCTATTGCAAACAGGTTGGAACAATATCAGACGCCGTGTAATTCGGCGTCTGATCAGACTTCACCCTGTTTGCCACTCATATTAAAAGCAAAGTTAAAATTTCTAATTTTCTACAGTGCATTGCGTTTGCGTTTAACAAAATACGGTATTTTCAACTGTACATTACTCAGAATAAAAAAAGCTATATCTATCCCTAACTGGCTAGACAGAGATCATCGAGTACGATCGAGTACGATGATAATCCCATTTAAAATTTAAGAATGTTCCAATCTAAAAATAACCCGGCCAGGTCAAAAGAACATTCTACACATTTTTGCATAAAAAGTATCTGCGCATAAGTGAAACTGTTTGCAAATATGATAAGATAAGAATGCGTTTTTAGAAACTATTCATTACGTACAATACATGGCAATAAGGGATATAATTCCACAAGGCTAACGAGACAGGACACGGCAAAAACGTAGGAACCACACAATTCGCCATCTATCTTTCTTTGCCATAAGTATCAAATGTATTTCAGTATCATGTTTTATTATTACCCGGTATTCCCGGAGTAAATAATTGCTTGTGTTATTTTCTAGACAGATGGCGTTACTCAATACCCGACCTATTTTGAACTGGTAGTTTGTGCAGTTGCGAGAAATATCAACTGTCTGAAAAATTGATTGCTTACATTGCCAAAATAAAAAAGACTGCGGTATCGTTTTAGCACAGTAAAAACTTCGATTAGTGCTAAAAGCCTTGTACGTATAATATGATGTCCAAGGGGATAGAACAAGCTTTAATCATCTTTGTAAACTATCTTGATCCAAAGTAGTCGCCGCGTAACGCAGAGTCTGGTCACGATCCACGATTCTTCAGTCAAAGTTAAACACTAACATTCAGAAGTTAAAACTGAGGCTAATTTCGAGCGAAACGAGCTTACCGAAGATGAAGGAATAAAAGAAACATTTTGCTTGTATTACTTTCAAATTATCGATTTAAAAATGTTAGAGTCATATTTATGTCCATTTATCCAAAATACAGTGGCGAATCTGTTATTCTTTCCCGTTTAAACGCATACGTACGCAAACGCAAAGCGCTAAAACGTAGAAAAGAACAACTTTTGGTCAATTCTGATATATCATGTTCATCTTGGTGGCAAACAGTTTTGAGCCTGATCAGACGCCGGGTTACCCGGCGTCTGATCTGGCGCCAAACTATTTGCACTGCAAATAATAGTTTGAGCGTAAACCCGTTTATTGGGAAAGAATAACAGATTCTCCACTGTATCATACGCAAAGCAAACGTCTCACTGATCTACGGGAGTTTCGCGTGAGATGATGTATATCATCAAGCGAACGTTACCATGATTGATAGTGTGCCATTTTTTATATTCAGTAGAACCTATAAAAACGGACAATATCCAGAACAAACCGATTGTTTGTCTCAGAGCTACTTTCGTTTCGGATTATCGCTAGAATAATTTATTCACCCACCGAAAATTCAAATGGACTATTTTACTTTCTAATCAAATCAATTCCGTTTTTACATAACTAAGGTTGAATTGAACAATATATTTCAAAATGACAAATAGTGCGACCGGAACTTAATTTACACAAGTCCATAGGACTGGTATCCTCTTTATATATTAACTGTTTTTTATTGACGAGTATACTCGTAGTTAGGGTTGAATGTGTTAAGCCAAATAGGCGCTTGATGCTGAACATCAATAATGCAAAACTGATAGTTCGCTACTACAGTGGAGAAAACGTTATTCTTTCCCGTTTAAACGGGGAAAAACACGTACGCAAAACACTAAAACGTAGAAAAATGCAACTTTTGGACAGTTCTGATAATTCATGTTTATCTTGGTAGCAAACAGTTTGGGGCCTGATCAGACACCGGGTTACCCGGCGTCTGATCTGGCTCCAAACTGTTTGCACTGCAAATAACAGTTTTAGCGTAAACGCGTTTATTGGGAAAGAATAACAGATTCTCCACTGTAAGCTTTGTATACCCCTTTGAATAAGTTGTGACCAAGTAGAGGAAATTATTTGGGTCTGTGAAAATTAATGTTTGTTCGGTTGACGATGATCTCCTGTTATAAAATGTCACGTCAAGAAGGTTACATTGTATTGATTTATTACTTATAGTCATGTATATAATTCATTGACACGATTAATGTTGCGTTATAATCTTTGACATCTGATATTGGAAAAAATATGTTATAAAACATATGATTAATTAGCACTTTCACGTGTCGAGAACTTATGTCAATTGTTTTGTTACAATTGAGACGACGCTATTCTGTCATAATAAAATGCGGTTGTGCTTTCAAAACGTAGTGTAAACTTAAAAGCAGAATTTCTAAATATTTCTTACTCCATTATCCAATAGCCTGTTTCTACAGGGTGTCCAAAAGAAACAGACCCGGGATCAAATCTACAATATATCCTATGCCTATGAATATCTATAACAAAAAAAAACAAATAGATAAGTAGAGACAACATTCTTTCATATATTGCCAACATTTGGTCAACACGTGTAAACGTTCTGTGTTTTTCCCAAGCATTTAATTTATTTTATGTTGCGTATTGCGAATTTTGGCACTCAAGTGTTTCAAAGTTATTTGAACATACAGGCTATTGGATAATGGAGTAAGAAATATTTAGAAATTCTGCTTTTAAGTTTACACTACGTTTTTAATACCATTTTTACTTCCTTTTTGGTAATGTAACGTGTTTGGTTACTTTAAATAAAATATCTTAAATTAAACTGCATGTGTGCCTGAGGAACAATCAAATACATATTTGAAATAGTTTCCTGTTCCGAGAACCAACCTATTCGGGGCAATGACATTATAACAGTGACCTAGTTGTTTTAGTACAACACGGGGATATAAAGTACAGCTTTTTCTGAGGGCAACATATTTGTTTAAAACATTTCCAGATTGAACGAATGCTTGGTATCCTTGGATTTAGTCACAACCTCTATCAAAGACACAATAACATAAACTGCTTTGATAGAGTATGTGTTGGATGTTTTAAACAGTTAAGATCCTGGCTGTAGATAGTATTTAGACATTCGATATAGATGTATTGGTCAAACTCGAAGAAGACAGTTTGAAAAAAGGGGATGAGTGTCATCACTATTGTTTATATCCATTGAATAATACTATAAATTTAAAGCAGACTTCGTCTTAAGGTGCATTTTGCTTTACTTTCAGCATGATTTAAACTACCAACTGCTAAGATAGAGATACGAAGATTCTGTAAAAGATCTGAGAAATGGCAATCTGGTTGTTAACCTGCGTAGTTCAGTGAAACAATTCTGTTTCCGTTCTCTTTCTCCCAAGTAGTCACTCAACGGAAATTGAAATCCTACTGTGATAAAATACACACTGTCTCATTCAAAATAAACTAAAGGAAAGTATGACAATAAAACCATTTAATTACATTACAGTGTCAAAATGGCGGTCTCCTATCTCGTTAACGATGACTCACCTTGATAGTGTATTTTCTATTTGTACGCTGATGTACATCCGAAGAACAAAGGGGTTTGGCCATGTTATTTGTAAGGCAACATTTGCAATATAAGACCGATATTACCGGAGCTGTTCAGTTCCCTTTAAATATTGCAAACAATTATTCTACTCTGATCAGATCCAAACTGTATGGTAGTCTTATTTAAATAATTCAGGCATTCTGTTCTTAATCTATCACAGACAATTGTTTAGCAAACGACTCACTTAGGTGTTCATATAGTAAAAGGGTAACACACAGCATACTCTATTTGTCTAGACTCTTTCAATCGTCGCACATTGGAAAGTAATCTTCGCTTTAAAAAAGCGTTTATGGGCTCCCAATATATATTTGAGACAAATCTGTTTTGCATGGCTTTAACTTATTCACCCCTAAAACTGTTGAAATAGACAATCCCACTTGGCAGTTGAGTCTAGTCATATTTCTACTGTTAACCATTTCACTGCCGTGACGTCATATGTTTTTACATTTGCTTATTTTAGGAATTTGATTAATAAATGTTGAAATGAATGTCAAACAATTCGGTTCCTAATCAGACGCCGCGTAACTCCGCGTCTGATTAGGATCCAAACATTTTGCAAATAACAACAGCGAAATTGTTATGAGGTGTTTTCTGCTATAAATGGCAAAACAAGAAAGAAGTGTAGAGCCTGATCATAGGACTCCTGCAATAAGAGGATTTACAGTTTGTATAGGACAAGTGTACTCCGCACACGAACATTGTTTGTTAAGACGAACATAGTGGTCGTTAGAGTTCATTGAATTAACTAGAGTTGTAACAGAATATAATTTATGATTAATCCGAAACCTTTACTGAACCTTTGAGAATATTAGGTTTTGGGAAACTAAATGCTTTATTGCGCTCATAGTAAGTGACTTGGATCATTAAGTGTATTATTTGTAAACGATCTCTTATGCTTAGTACAAGTTCGTCGATTTAAGCAATTGACTTGGATGTAATCAATATAATATTACAGCGAGGACTGCATCATTGATCAAGATGAAAACTGGTTTTGCGAAACTCTTTAATCATCATCTCTTGAGCAGAATAACAATTCAAAATATTGCCACAAAGACCTTCTGTACGTGTATATACATTCATTTATGTTACTAAGCAATATATAAGGAAAACAGCATATATTACTTTTCTTTAGTTTTGCTTTGTTATAACAGCGCATTCGTTTATCATACATTTTTGCAATAACACCAAGTATAGATCAATTAGCGGTATTTCCTGAAAATCTGCTAGAGTATACTGCTATATTTATTTTCAAATATTTGAAGTTTGTCTTATCTAAATAGTTTTACAATACGTTACTTTTGTAGGGCATTGTGTTCTATTGTGGATCTGTTCAGTTTCAAAACATGAACAAGTCTACTTGGAGTTCTGGGAAGTTGCATAAATACTGCTCGAAGGCAGAGGTGGTTCTCTCTCGAAAAAATGTGTGTGCCCTTACTCTATTTATATAAATAGATAGACTCTAGTACAGTGGAGAATCTGTTATTCTTTCCCGTTTAAACGCAAACGTACGCAAACGCAAAACGCTAAAACGTAGAAAAGTACAACTTTTTGACAATTTAGTCCGGTGGTAGAGACCGATAAGCGTGTTTTGCCGTCCGTACAAAGTTTTTTTGCTGTTTCTATACCTCTGAGGTGTGCTCTTTAAGAATCTGAATGATGCCACTCTGGCATCATTGGGCAATCCGCACAATATGCAAATTTAGGCCGCCATTACTGAAAATCTTGTTTTCGTCAATATCTCAGAAACTATGCATGGTATCAACATAATTTTGGTGTTTATCCCAATGTTTTGAGGGGTAAATATTCAGATAAAGCCATTTTAGTAAAGATAACAGCGATATTTTGTGCTGAATAGGCATAATTAGGCAGCCATTACTGAAAATCTCGTTTTCGACAATATCTCAGTACCTGTGCATGGTATCAAAATCATGTTGGTGTCTATCTCCATGTTTTGAGGGGTAAAGAATAAGATTAAACCATTTTAGTAAAGGTCACACCAATATTTTGTGCTGAATGGGCATATTTAGTCAGCCATTACTGAAAATCTCGTTTTCGTCAATATCTCAGTAACTACATATGGTTTCAGAATAATTTTGGTGTTTATCCCCATATTTTGAGGGGTAGAAAATCAGATAAAACCATTTTAGTATTGATCCCACAAATATATTTATAAGGTTGTGATGAATATCCATATTTCGGCAGCCATTACCGAAAATCTCATTTTCGTCAATATCTCAGCATCTACGACATGTTATATCAAAGTAATTCTGGCGTATAAACAAATGTTTTAGGGGTAACTAATCAGTTGAAGCCATATCACTAAAGATCACACAAATAGTTTTTGTGAATAGGCATATTTAGTCAGCCAGTACTGAAAATCTTATTTTCGGCAATACCTCAGGAACTATGATACATGCATTAACATAATTCTGGCGTCTGTACCTATGTTTGTTAAAGTAGAAAACAGTATCAATTTAAAGTCTTCCTTCAGTCCGAATGACCGCTCAGCCGACTGTACATTTACTCCCCTGATCATTGAGCCATCTTGCCTACAATATTGAGCACTGCTAACATATGGTGCATAAGTAGCCGCAGTACCGGTTCAGACCCTTCGCAGGTACCCATTTTAACCCCTGGGTAGAGAGGAGCTATTGGCGGTACATATCTTACTCAAGCATATTCCTGTACATCATCGGGGATTCGGAAAAAAAATCCCCTAGTCAGGCCGCTGGTCCGGCGGGGGATCGAACTCACGAACCATGGTACCGAAGTCCAACGCGTTACCACTGGATTACTACCACCGGTAGGGAAAAGAAGCAGATTAAACCATTTCAGTATTGATCACACCAACATGTTTTGCAAAATAGACAACAATCCACTTCACTGTACATCCAAGTTACAAAGCATTCCTTTTACTTATAATGATGTAGATTGCCATTACTGAACTGACTCAGTCCTCAAACAAGTCATTTTTAACAACATTGTTACTGTCATCGACCCGTCGGACGTGTTTTTTCTGGCAGGGTGCTTCTACGTGGCAGCCACAAAATATTGCGCATGGCAAACGAGTCGTATATCACAGACACATTGCTGTCGGACAGAGTGTATACGTAGCACAACCACACTTTATCATTTCCAGCACCTCCGGTGGAGCAATAGTAACGTTTGCTTACAATACAACTGGTATCAATTATCTAGTGCGTTCATCAAGTTTCCACCCAAACTCGACAAGATCTAATGATGCAGGTTCTGATTTGGGAGCTGATTTCAAAATGGCAGTCTGAATGTTTTACGTTCTCTTTGAATGCCTCTTTAGAAGGTGAAAGTGACTTAAGCTGTGGGGCATTTGTAACATATTTTCTACCAATTCTTTGCAACCAGACTTCTCCTCAAACTTCAGACATGTTCGATGTCACCAAGCGTGTGACCCTGTAACAGGCAGCCATGAATTCTGTCGCTTCTCAAATGATGTCGCCTATAGCATAAGATAATTCGCCCACTTTGTCCAGTACCACACCGATCTTTAGGACTTTGATGACTCTGAAGCACTGACCTACAGTGACACAGCCTGGGAGGACATGGGCGACTGGAAGATGTGAAACAAGTGTTCATGTTCACTTGCAGTTGCGACAATGTCTATAGTAGATTGTTAAGCATGTGGTCATTCCAAGGTTAAACGACAGGCCATATTCAACTTTGCGTAGAAGTGCAGCAGGAGGTCCAAAACGTCAATGTCCTCACAAACAATGTTTGATTCTTTTTACGCCACTTTCAGCTGCCTTAACCATCTACTGTATGATAATTACACCCACTTCTTCATGGCGGGTCATGGTATCTTTCTTGCGGAAGACAATGTCATCCTGAAATACTAGTACAGTGTTAGTAGAGGTAATGGCCAGACTATGTCCATTAGGCTTTCTGGATCAAACTCTGACACATCAGAACTATGACCTGTACCTTATTCTCAGCTGCTGTAAGGAAAACCTTCTGGAGTGGCATTGGAGTATGTAACTGCATTTTTGTCGTCGTATGGCCTCGTCACCAGCCCGAGCTGCCCACATTCATTTTGTAATCCTGAAGTTGAAGTAGCGATCGAGTGGGTCATAGCTTGCCATGCTCTTCATAACACCCATCATGAAGCCATTTACAGTTCCTTGATTAGACTCGTTTATAACCCAAATGATAGCACAGCCATCCAGTATTTCTATCATCTCTGAATTATTAACCTGAGGAGTTGTGCAGCGTTTGTTCCTGCCTGTATGGATCAGGTATGGGTCGTCAATCCCCTCACTTAACTACCAACGAGACCCCACAGCTGAGCCATAGGTGCCCAGCTACTGTAGTTGATGAGATATACTCAAATAGCTCAGCTCTTATGACGATCAAGGGCTGATCATCAACAATTTGATAATTGACTATTGATGGACTTTCCTGAGTGTATGATGCTCAGTGCCTTCTTTGCCTATGGTCCGGCAATTCAGACGAGCACGGGTGATGTGTATGACCTACAAGCGCCCAGTCACGGTTTGGAGGTTTCACTTTTCGGACTCAGCTAAGCTACAGTAACAGAACTATATATATTTCTGACTTTCACCTTGATACTCTGCACTACTTACTGTCTAAACCAACCGCCTAAATCTGTGTGCCTCCTTTGACCGCAAAGTAACAACTGACCGAATTTTTGTTTATTTGTTTGTAAACATCCTTTTCTGCAATATATGGGCTAATTGGACATCCAAAAGAGAGGGCATCGGATACAGAAACCTGGGCGCGATGTCTTACTCTTACTTTCGGCAGGGTTCTCTGGTTTTTTATATGCCTAGTGTAAAGTCTCATCCGAAGGACTTGGTCCAGCGGGGGATCAAACTCACGACCCTTGGCATCGTAGTCGAGTGTGCTACTACTGGACCACGTAGGCCGCGGTGTTTGTGCGTGTAGCAGACACTATTGAAACGGAACTTAGAATGTATCTATATTGTCAAAAAAATGAACCTAAGAATTCTTAAGCTAGCTAAGGTATGACCATTCTTTTAATGCTCTTATATAAATGATGAACACACACCAGACAGACGACACAAAGAGAACGTAGACTCGACCGTCGCATCAATAATGGCGGTCCTTCTTTTGCATATTTTGCAGTAAAGCTTCAACAATTTTGAGCGACTTTGAAGAAGTTTGAAAATTGAAGCAGACGAAAACTTTAGCAGACAACAATTTCTTTCATCAGTAACGGGTTATTCTGATTCTTAACCTCTCGCAACATGGGGATTAAAACTAAAATAATTTTGAGATACTGACAAAAATGAGAGTTTCAGTAATGGCTGCCTAAATATGCCTATTAAGCACACTTGTTGGTGTGGTTTTTACTAAAATGGCTTAATCTGATTATTTACCCCTCAAAACATGGAGATAGACACCAACATTAGTTTGCTACCATGCACGGGCACTGAGACAATAACGAAAACGAGATGTTCAGTAATGGCTGCCTCAATATGCCCATTCAGCACAAAATATTGGTGTGATCTTTACTAAAATGGCTTAATCTGATTCTTTACCCCTCAAAACATGGAGATAGACACCAACATTAGTTTGCTACCATGCACGGGCACTGAGATCATAACGAAAACGAGATTTTCAGTAATGGCTGCCTAATTATGCCTATTCAGCACAAAATATCGCAATGATCGTTATTAAAATAGCTTTATCTGATTCTTTACCCCTCAAAACATGGGGATAGACACCACAATTATGTTGATACCATGCATAGTTTCTGAGATATTGACGAAAACAAGATTTTCAGTAATGGCGGCCTTAATTTGCATATTGTGCGGATTGCCCAAAGGTGCCAGAGTGGCATCATTCAGATTCTTAAAGAGCACACCTCAGAGGTATAGAAACAGCAAAAAAACTTTGTACGGACGGCAAAACACGCTTATCGAAAAATCAGGGGGTTGGCAACCGGACTAATTCTGATATTTCATGTTTATCTTGGTGGCAAACAGTTTGGAGCCTGATCAGACGCCGGGTTACCCGGCGTCTGATCGGGCTCCAAACTGTTTGCACTGCAAATAATAGTTTTAGCGTAAACGCGTTTATTGGGAAAGAATAACGTTTTCTCCACTGTATGTATATTACTACATGTAACTCGAGAGAACCACATATGTTCGAAGGTAGAAAACAGTTTAGACCATGATCAGTTTGCAAATTTATTGAGTATATTGCAAACAAATCCATGGTGCTGAAACAGTTAACACATAAAATGCCAGCCATGACTTAATTGGCATCTCCATTTAATTGGGATCCAGTTCAGGTGCCGAGGAGCTCGGTCTTTGAACAGGATCCAAAATTTGTTACACTCATTGGTATCTATCTGCGAACAAATAACCATACTATCAATCAACCGTTTCCGTAAAGTTTATATTAAAATTGATGGCATTTGACTGAATAAGTTCTGCATGTGTGACAATCATTTTTTTCCGCCTTTAGAAGGAGTAGCAGGATTCAATCTGTGCTACTACGCTTAGCCTTACGAAGTCTATAATAAAGGCGAAGTTATTCGTTTTTAAAGATTTTTTAAACTTCATGCCAAGAAAAACTTATTTTACTGAATAAATGTGCATTAGGAGGAGGAACCAGCTATAACGATGCATTGCAGCCATTTGTAGCTAATGAGAGAAGGTTTATTAACGGTATTGCGTTTGCAGCATTTCGTTCAGAATGTCAACAACTTCATTTAGAAATTATCATCGATCATTTTGTTAATAGTTTAGATCTATATGAGACTACGAATGAGTCCATATGGATATTCAGTATTTACATATCATATATACATTTTACCGTATATCATGAAACAGATGAGTTAATGTACCTACATGTATAATAAGCTGGTTCACTAAGGTGTAATTGACTTGGATGTAATCGATGTTCATTTCCCATAAGTTGTGTTATTAAACCGAGCCAATTTTGCACCAGCAATTACATGGCTAATTCATTCTCTACGTCTATATCGTATATTATTAATAGAAATAACTCTAGCATGGTTTTGTCAAGTGATTACATACATCCAGTCTCGGCTTAGTAAAAACGTTAATTATCCTGTAATAATCAATATCAAATACAGAGAGGTCATTTTTCAACTAAGTCAGCTTAGTCCGTAGACCAGTTCTCAGAGAAATTCTCAAGACATGTGAATTTACAAATAGATATCATAGAATCACTCAATTCAATATTTCGGTACGGAGGAATTTTCAGCACAGGTACTACATGTAATGTAACTAGTAAGCGTTTGTAAGGTACAGAAAATTGCATAACATTATGGTACTAGAGTGAACCACAGTGGTATAAACGATATCAAATACATGTGGTAAACGGTCAGTATGTATAAATGTAGTAAGCTTTCATTACCTAAACGTTTCAACAATAGTGCGAATTAATATTTAAAATGTTTAAGACACATTTGTGTAGGTCCGTAGATAGTTAATTGACCTCGATTCATTCGTTATCATAATTACTCAATTGTATATGCTACTTGTACTCGACAAACTACTGTTAAATAATAAATTTACTATACTAATGGGAAAAAAATGATGTAATTGCATTTTCTTGAACTGTTCTCATACATCATGCATATGCACATATACGTATTTTATATACATATGTCATTTAAGTTTGAAAGTATTTTAAAGATAAGTATAGATCTTAATCATCACTACCATATAAGACAATCCTAAACATTGACCAAGTCCAGTATCTAATTAGGATCAATATTGTTGGGAACCACACAAGAACCAATGTAGTTTCGGTAAATGTGCCACATTTCTATGTTTCTAAATACAGAAAGTACTTTAAGCAGGTGATAATCTTTACGTGAGTAGGGTACGCAACGCTTGAACGTATTTAGGTACAGTGGATAATGTGTTATTCTTTCCCAATAAACGCGTTTATGCTAAAACTATTATTTCCAGTGCAAACAGTTTGGAGCCAGATCAGACGCCGGGTAACCCGGTGTCTGATCAGGCTCCAAACTGTTTGCCACCATGATAAACATGAAATATCAGAATTGTTCAAAAGTTGTTCTTTTCTACGTTTTAGTGCTTTGCGTTTGCGTACGTTTGCGTTTAAACGGGAAAGAATAGCATATTCTCCACTGTATGTCTGTATCTGCTGTATTTTAACGACAATAGTTGCCTTTGTCGGTTGTTAAAGAAACGTACCATAGTCAGAAGTTTTATAAGAATCCGTAGGTTGAGGACCCCTAATGAGATCGGTCAAATGTTGGTCAATATCGGAACTCCACGGAGAGCGCTCGGCCATTCTCGTCAACGGCCTATCTGTTCAGAACAATGCTAAAACATAGTTCGGAACAGTCCGGCATTTGAAATGAATAGACGATCATGGTCCGATCTCATTTCGGGTATTACTAACAGGGGCACTTATGAGGTGCACCAGGGACTGACCACAGACGGTCGCTTTATCCTGACACCGACGAACCAGTCGTAATGCTAACCTGAAATCTTCAGCACCAAGCTGAGAAGCCAATACTACCATTTTTAAGTATTTGGTTTGACTCGACCGGGAATTGAACTCGCGACCTTCCGAACAGCAAGCGGATGCTCTACCACGGATGCTCTACCTTACGACGCTCTACTTTGAACCCCAGTCTAGCAAACTGGCGTCCTTTGGAGATAAAGTAAATATGTACACGTATGTAGAGTCCTTTACAAGCAATGAAGTTTCAAATCAGTGGGCTTTTGTAGTTCGGCAAAGTCTGTCAAAAATAGCTATAAGAAATTTAATTCTCAAAAATGGACTAGACTTGTTTTAAAACTGGAATTGTTCATTTTAAGTTTTATGATCTTGAGGGTTTAACACCGAATGTATGTTTTCCCTCTAGCGGTCGAAATTATGGTTAATTACTGTAGTGGTTTCCAGTTTGGCTAATTGTAAATGATGGCAGCAATTTTTGAGATATTCGCGATATTTAAATGTCATATACCGCCGCAAAACCTACACTAAACGCTCAGTGAACCCTTTCACCGCCATGACGTCATCTACTTTCAATAAAAAAAATGAGGAATTTGGATGTTAAACATATTGAAATGACTGTCAAACAATTTGGATCATAATTATACGAAGCGTAACTCAGCGTCTAACCAGGATTTCAACTGTTTGAAACTAACCATTGTACTCGAGGTACAGTGGAGAATGTGTTATTCTTTCCCAATAATCGCGTTTACGCTAAAACTATTATTTCCAGTGCAAACAGTTTGAAGCCAGATCAGACGCCGGGTAACCCGGCGTCTGACTAGGCTCCAAACTGTTTGTCACCATAATAAACATGAAATATCAGAATTGTCCAAAAGTTCTTTTCTACGGTTTAGTGCTTTGCGTTTGCGTACGTTTGCGTTTAAACGGGAAAGAATAACAGATTATCCACTGTACGGCAGTGAAGAGTCTAATCTAATCTAATACGCATATTGACTTACACAATCTCATTTGGAAATAAACCGCGAGAAACACTCACATGAGAGTACTTTAATTCTTCTCCATACACCCTTACATGTAGCCCTCGTTGTAAGAGATTCGCTTGTACGTAGTGTACATCCAGCTCAGCCAAAAATCAGAGTGTTGTTAAGAGAGATCTTTAATTTGTGTCAACATTTTGTACTATAATTTGTTGTTTTTGTTACAAAGTTATGTTTTGGTTTTGTTGTTGATGTTATTTTGTAAAGCTGTAATATCCTATACAAAAGTCAGTATAGTATGACAAAATACATATTGAGAAGGCCTTTCTGTGCATCTGCATTCGGGTTAATGAGTCACCAGAAGCGTCGCTGATGTAATAGTCGTATGCGACGGACCACTATGAGATGAGACGTGTATAACATTTTTACGAAATTAACCGAAACAATACTTAATGCTGCAAACTGTTTATATTAAGATAAAACATGTAACTCAGCATCGTATTTGTGTGTAAATAGTTTAAAACAATTTGGAAGATGACTAACAAAATCACTAGACGGGTCATGTCAAAATGATACACAAATTGTAAATTTTATGTAACAAATCATACCATCCTACACCCTCTCAAATGTTGACTTGTATTCGGTTTAAATGGATTAATCTGGGGCCCGTTTCATAAAACTTCTTTACGAGAAATGTTGTCGTAAGTCAAAACTTTAAAATACATTTAATTTCTGATTTCTCTATCTAATCCTGTGTTGTGACATCTCTTTCCAAAAAGATGTCACAAGACAGTATTAAATTGAGAAATAAATAATAATTGAGACTTTTATAATCAGACTTACGAAAACATTTGTCGTACGAAGTGTTATGAAACGGGCCCCAGAACTTGATAATACATTACGGAATGTTAGGCAGACAGACGGTACAAAGGCTGTTAATATTTGTAGCAGTTATAAAGGTTGTTGTACTTATATGTTCACAGTCAGCACGGTAGGTACATGTAATCACACGGTTTTCAATGTACAGTGGAGAAAACGTTATTCTTTTCCGTTTAAACGCAAACGTACGCAAACGCAAAACACTAAACGTAGAAAAGAACAACTTTTGGACAATTATGATATTTCATGTTTATCATGGTGACAAACAGTTTGGAGCCTGATCAGACGCCGGGTTACCCGGCGTCTGATCTGGCTTCAAACTGTTTGCACTGGAAATAATAGTTTTAGCGTAAACGCGTTTATTGGGAAAGAATAACACATTCTCCACTGTACTTGCGAGAAGGTGAAATAGTATTGGTGTGTTGGGTTTATCGTCCCAGTGAAATGGAGACAGTGTCTACTGGATAGGTATATAGCTGCAGGGCTGCCATTATTTCGGATTTTTCCTAAATCTTCGGATTTTTTTCCACTACATGGTAGCTTAACGCAGACGGAAAGTAAAGCAGAAGACGCATTCCGCTTTACTTACAGTCTGCTTTAGGTAGTCGCATGTCAACAAAACAAGAAACAGGCTATGGGGTAAAGCTACGATCCGTAAAATCGCCCTTGAAAGATTCAAATTTGAAAATCTTAGGATTTTTCATGTCAACTTATGACAGCCCTGTAGCTGCCACACTGTGATAGCACACTGTAGAATAATGGCATAGCACCACTCAACGTCAAATAATAAACTGACACTGAACCGATCAGCGATAGTAGGAGAAATGTTGCTGGAGCCACAACTGATTTACACTAATATAAACTATAATATATGGATTCTAAAACTTAGCCCCTGCTAGTAAATCAGAGACACATCTTGTTCCACAGTTGCGCGGGCCATAATCACATAAGGCAAAATAGTCTGAAGTTGACTAAGGGTCGGAAACGAGACAGAATGGTATTTGGGTAACAAAACACCCTTCATTGTATGGTGTGTTAATCATACATCTTACAGTTTAAACATATTTTATTTCCAAAATTTCAACATTGAAATGGGGTTTGGCCACAAGTTCAAAAAAACATTAGTTACGGCCCTTCCCCCAATACATCTCACATTCATTATTGCTGATATCTTTAATTTTAGAAGCAAAACAAGAATTGTCAATATATTTTCAATTTCCCAAACGTAATTATTTTAGACATTAAATCGTTGGTCACAGCTTTTAAACGAAACGTAATGTAAACGCAATGTTCTAGAGCACATACAGTGGAGAATGTGTTATTCTTTCCCAATAAAAGCGTTTACGCTAAAACTATTATTTCCAGTGCAAACAGTTTGGAGCCAGATCAGACGCCGGGTAACCCGGCGTCTGATCAGACTCCAAACTGTTTGCCACCATGATAAACATGAATTATCAGAATTGTCCAAAAGTTGCACTTTTCTACGTTTTAGTGTTTTGCGTTTGCGTTTCGTTTCGTTTAAACGGGAAAGAATAACACATTATCCACTGTATGAGCCGTGCCATGAGAACACCTGGCTTATTGCGTTGCAAATAATGTAGATCAAGATCAGTCGCCGCATCTTTGACTGGTTTTGAGCTACAACGCATAACACGGTGTTTGATCAGAATCCAAACTGTGTGCCACTCGTTTTAATAGTTCTTCAGTAAAATACCTCAAATTCATATTGAGAAATAAACGCAGACGACATTGTTTAAAACACGTGACATGGAAGTGAATGGGTTAAAGTTTCAACTTCATTTGCATGTAATATTGGTCTTGCTCGTCTGTGTCAATATAATTATACAATTCACCCAGTGAACTTCCGTTCCTGCGAGTCTTTCGTGAGATTAATATCAAACATAACATATTTTGACAAATAAAACCTCAACTTCAGACATTCTGTCATCAGATACAATAAAGTCTAGCTTTTACCGCGTCTAACTAAAACACTCATCGATTGTTTTAACCCTTGCGGTGCCAACTTATTCGTGATGGTTTCACCTTTTTTGTCGTCTTCTTCAATATTGTTGTCTGCGTGATCGTTTCAAAGTAAGTAGGATTCAATGTAGTATGACTTAATGAATATCGATACTAATGTGTCAAATACGAGTATGTTGGACCCTGATCAGAAGCCGCGAGGTCGGTGCCAACATGGTAAAGGCAATTGGAGACTGCAAGTATACTTATTGTAAATAAGTAGCTCAGTCAGGAGAATGTCGTTCAATGAAACTACTTGCCTCACATTTTATAAATAAGCAGTATTTAACATTGTCGTAATAGCGGGTCTTTAAACGTTAAAATACTGTCTAATTTTGATATCTCGAACTAGCTTAAATCGACCATTATACCGAGTCCAAATCTAAAAGTTGTTTAGCCACGTTTTATCATTTAAATAGGGATATGTTCGACTTAAGCGAGATAAACATACTAAAGTTTAGCTTTAGAGATACGGGAAAATTAGAGTTAAGCGAGTGCGATAAAAAGAAGTTTGACTGTAAGTAGGGCATACTCAGATAGCAAATGTTTATTTTACAGACGAAAGCGTATGCTAATCGCCATTCCTTGGATATGAAAATTGCTCTCTAACGATATTTAAGTCCTTAAGAAAGGGAACAGAGAATGCATAAGTTTCTTTTAGGATCGTCTTATTTACATGTGTCCTGTAGTTAGATGCAGTTTGTAATTCAGTGGTAAAATCTCGTTTGTTGAATCATCATGTTACTCAGTTGTAATTGTAATTAATTAAGTAATTCTTCATTTTAGTATGTTAAGATGTTGTGTGGCTCCACATGTCTGAGCCAAGTCAATGTTATATTAAGTCTAATGTTTCTTTATGGCGTAGTGTTACGATGTGTGGGAAGTTAACAACAACAGAATACTGGTGACTTATAGTTTCCGCTCACCACAAATAAGCTATAAGACATTCACAACAAATTTGTGCGTAAACACCTAAAGCGAGTGAGACGCCTTAAAGCAATAATAGATTCTGTATTGCAGGAACGAACTGGTGCCAAATGAAATGGAAATACATGCCTAAATAATTGTGGAACATCTCCACAAAAATCAATGAAACTATTCCCCTACAGTGGAACACGTTTATTACTTCTGCTTCAAAACTGCAATCATGTTGACCACATGTTATTGTTCGATTTTGCTGACCTGTCACTGTTATGTTTAGAACAGAATAGTTCATAATGGTAAATAGATAACATGGTATTGTTCGATAATATTGACCTGACGTTGAACTTTATGCATGAATGAATTACAGCGAGATGACGCAGTATAAATCAATAATCGATAGCGAATCGTAAAGTGTCGGGTTGTTTCGGCTGATTACGTGAATCTTGTTACAGTTGTGATCCTCAGTGGATTAACACTCCACATTGAGCAAGTTCAAAAAGTTGTTGTTGATAAACTATTATTCCCGAGTTTCCTAGTATAATCGTATTTACTAAACGCACCATGTTCCGCTTTCGAGTGGGGTTTAATTCAAATAAGATCATCGATGTCCTCATCTGAGACTCTTTCCAATATATACCTAATTTACAACCCTCTGATGTAACTCATCTACAATAGTGTGTCGTTAGAGCAAGGGATTTGTAACATCGAGGTTCCGGGTTCGAATCCCAATAGAGGGGAAATATTTTTATTTCATAAAATGTTATTTTATTGACCAAACAGACGCTATGATATAATTTTTTAAATATAAACAAAAGAATCGTGTTCCAACCGAAATAGACGTTGTATGAATACTTAAAAGAAACAGTATAAATTGTAAAAAAAAAAAGTAATAAAATGTATGAGTATTGCATGGGATTCGAACCACTGACTGTAGGAAAAATAATGTATAGTCGTCTTCCTTACCACTTGCGCTAAATACCTATCGATGTTTGTGGAACCGAGCAATGATATATTTTCGCGGTACCGATGTGGTACAATGTAACAATGCGCGTTCTCGTACAAATGATAACGAAGTGTTCCGAAG
Organism: Gari tellinella; assembly: GCA_922989275.2. Taxonomy (NCBI): domain Eukaryota; kingdom Metazoa; phylum Mollusca; class Bivalvia; order Cardiida; family Psammobiidae; genus Gari; species Gari tellinella. The sequence continues at coordinate 39,745,778 of OV277871.1, forward strand.
CTATATTTAGAAATGCAACAAAGTGTGAAATTATGCTAATAGAGGTCACCAACGTCAGGTCAATATTGTCGAACAATAACACCGGATCTATATAGTCGTACACTTTCCAACTTGAGATAAGCATGATCCTTGTGCAGCACGAGACACCTGCGCTAATTTTACGGATATGTTATTCATTCTCAATAAATGTGTTTATGCTAAAAACAACTATTATGTCTGTTGCAAACAGGTCGGAGCCAGACCAGACGCCGGGTAACCCGGCGTCTGATCAGGCTCCAACCTGTTTGCCACCCAGATTAAAAAGATGAAAACAATTCTCTTCAGTTTAGTGCTTGTGTTTGCGTTTATTCGGGAAATAATAATGTCTTCTCTACTGCACATTACACACAATAAATACAGCTTTCCGTATCCCTGGCTGACCTTACGGAAATCAACGAGTACGGTGATCATACCTTTTCAAACTTTAGAATGTTCCAATCTAAAAATAACTCTGACAGGTCAAAAGAAAACACTATAGTCAAACAACTAGGTATGACGTGTCAAAGGTCAGCAGAGTCCATTTTGTAGGGATAAAAGCATTCCGCATGTTCTCGGACCATTTTTAAACAGTCGAGTTTAGTATATTAGATAAAAATGAAGGCGGAATTGTTGTCAGCACTTTAGCGCAGTACATGTAGGTAACGTGAAGGTACGCAGAATGCATTGTGATAATAGTATTTTTGTTCAGCGTGGGTTCGAATCCCGCGTCAACCTCAACTTTTTGTTGTACATCTAGAATGAATAGTAAAGCATTATCTTATTTCATACTGTATTATACTGACTATTTATGCACATGTTCTTCAATGTTGGGGAAGGGGTGCATTAGTTTGAGTTCGAGTCCTATATTAGCCATATTTTCAAAAACAAAGGGATGATAAAATACAAATATCAATACAAGTTTAAGTAGTTTTCTTCAGGGGGCTTTTCACATTACTTTAATGCAATGTAATTATAGAATCCTTAATATTGTTTTAGCAAAAAAAATAGTTTAGGTTGATGCAAGACTCGAACCTGCGCTTGATAAAATGTTTCCGGATCGTGCTTCCTTTTAGCCCTACGTCTTATCAACTGCGCTATGTTTCCGATAACTAATTCATTTATTGTTTGTACAAATAACTAAAACTTTTCTTTTAAAAATTGCCACGAGGATATCCGAAATGCTGACATCCCTTATAAATGGACTCGGCGACCCCGTGACACGTCTAACCTAGTTGTTTGACTATAATAGATAGTATCGCTTACGATTGTTTACACATTCAAATAAGAAATATTTTGACTCAACCATATGTAAATTAGAACAAAACGTGTTTATACATTACGACGATATTGTTAGTAATACTTCACATACCAATGACGTGACTTCACGAATAGAAAACAACATATGGCGGTATGTTAGTTCCAAATTCCTAATTTGCCCGTGTGATGCTGCATTACATCCACGTAAGATTATAAGATAGATTTATCATTTGTTAACTGTTTTACACACCCTAGTACAGTAGTCAATACCTTAATCGTTCACGATACTGTAAGTATTGCTTTGAAATATTCTAGTTATGAATAAAACTTGTATGCTTCTTACCCACTGTTGATTCGTTTTACAAACCATTGCTGACAAATGATGTTAAGTTTATGGTCGTTTTAATATCGAAAGTTAGTATTTAATATCAGCTTTGAACAGTTCTTCATATTTTGGCCAATCCGAAGATCAAGGTACATCTGTCCAAACGTTTGTATCACGACCAGAGAGATGCATAAGGCGTCATTTCACGGCCTTGGCCTGAGGTAAGTAGGATTTTGGGTTAAGTATGTGATCGGTTTCAATCATTTGATTGGTAAGATTTGAGCTTTTGCTAAAATCGTATGTCACAATTATACCTGGTATGTCAAATTGTGCGCCCAGTATTCGTTTGTAGTTAATGGCTGTAAAGAAAACTCATTGATATTTCAATATTTAATAACAATGGTATACCTCTGAACATGCAAATATATTAAAACATGTTAAAGCTAAACATCATACAAAACTCAATCTAATTATGTCGTTTAGACACTGTCACTAATAGTCTGTAATCCACACAGGATAATGCCACTTAGGCTTAAATTTCCACACAGAAAAACACCACACAGGTAGTCTATTACAAATGCCACTAAGGCGTATTAATGTCTATGCCACACAGGCTGGGTACTGATAATGCCACTAAGGCGTATACGTGTCTATATCTGAATATATATGCCACATAGGCTATGTCACATAACGATCCACAATCGTCTTACCATTTTATGTTTCTGTAAACACCTATCTATAGTCTTTAATATTTCCAAAACTCTCTCACACACCACGGTGTATAAAACCGACCAAACATTGACCATATAAACTTGGTCATATTAATTAAAACAAAAGGGAGTTAAAACCAAAGTATATGTCATCACACAAGTAAGTTATGTGTAGACAAATACAAAGCATATACTATGCTAGTCATATATAAATTCAGCTTCACATAATAACTACTCAATATTCAATGTATTATATGAATGTATGGATTATAACATCAGTCACTGTCACTTTTATAACACACCCTTAAAGTTTGTTCTTAGCTCCTGGACTAAGTCCAAAGTGCTAATTTTATTACTCTGGCTACTGGACTAACCACTCTCAATGCTCCGGTACTATTATATGGAAATAGTTAAAATAAATATGTCACCATGGTAGGGTCTGTCACTATATAAAGTTCATATGGGATGTTCACGCCAAAATACTGCCAAGTAAGTACGCCTTAAGTGTATGTTGATGTCCCCAAATATTCCTTTAAAACAGGACTTCTATGGGTAAAGGATGGTAGGCTAAAGCTCATGCAGAGTATGAAATGGCAACTTTCTCAACCCAAAACCATACCGGGAATCGCCCCTTCAATCTACAAATAAAAGAGGGCTACTAACTACCGTGTAAAACTAACAACAAATAGCATGCAAAATCCACGCGAAATACAGCATAACTAACAACGTGTATGTGTATGGTCGGGTCGGGAGGAAAGGACACTTACATATATCTCCCAAACTCTACTGTACTAACGGCCACATTCCAACATGGTGGAGAATACTATCTATCTATCTGTTCATACTGCAACACCCTCATATGAGTATTACGTGCAGCTGCGCGTCTGTGCGAATTAGTTAAGAAAAAAGTAAAAGTAAGACAGAAGAAAATGTTGTAATATAGTTTAAAAGTCTTGTTATTTTTTAGCAAGAATAGAATGTACAGTTAAAAGAGGATAAAAACACTGCTGCTTAATTAATAGAAATGCTGCACATTGCCTACTGCCTGCTTGAACTGGTCAAGATCAGGCAATAGGACAATGTGCGCAGGTAACTTATTCCACAGTATGATGGTCGCCGGAAAAAAAGAAAATTTGTAGTAGTTAGCTGAGGTAAAAATCTGGCGAAAAGAGAGAGGATGCATATTGCGAGTCATTCGGGTAGGGTGCTGCAGGTATGAGGGTGCGGGGAGGGCAACTAGGCCGTGGACTATTTTGTACATAGTGACTAGTCGGCAGTCGGTCCGTCCGTCTTCAAGGGTCCGCCAGCCTAGCTTCTCCTGCATTCTTGTAACGCTATCATAAGTCGAGTAGTTGTTGCTAGTCCACCTCACTGCTCTACGCTGGACCCTGTCCACATGTTTGATATTCTGTTGGGTGTACGGCGACCAGACAGATGAGGCATACTCGACTTGGGGTCTCACAAGAGTCTTGTATGCCATCTCACGAATGCCTGGGTGTGCCGTCTTTATATTACGTCGTAGGAAGCCCAGGGTTCTGTTGGCTTGCTGGCTGATGTTCTTGATGTGACTGTTCCAGCTTATATCTGAGCTAAGTGTCACACCAAGATACTTACCTTCTTTCACTGCCTCCAGGACTTGACCATGCAGGATGTACTGGGTCTTGATGGGGCTTGCGGACCTAGCGATATGCAAAACATTGCACTTGCTAGGGTTGAACCGCATGTCCCATCGGTGTTCCCAGTCCTGGAGTCTGTCAAGATCAGCCTGTAGAGCAGCTCCGTCCTCTTCGCTGGATATGGTCAGGTAGACTGCAGTATCGTCTGCAAAGAGTCTTACCTGAGATGTTATACTTTCCGGCAGATCATTAATGTATATCAGAAAGAGGATCGGACCAAGGACAGAACCCTGGGGCACTCCGGACGAAACAGGGACTTGAGAGGATGAAGACCCATCGAGTACAGCTGTCTGTGTCCTGTTGCTGAGAAAGGCCTCGATCCATTTGTTGGTCTTGCCGGTGATGCCGTACGCTGTAAGCTTATGCAGTAGCTTCTGGTGGTTCACAACATCAAAGGCTTTACTGAAGTCGAGCAGTATTAGGTCTGTCTTAGCCCCTGTGAAAGCTTACTGGCAATGTCTTCCACAAGTTGGATTAGCTGCGTTTCACAGGAGCGTCTGTCTCTAAAGCCGTGCTGTAAGTCGTAGAGAATGTCATGAGCATTGAAGTGTCGCGACAGTTGCGATGCAACAATGTGTTCCATGGTCTTGCACATTATACAAGTCAGGGAAATGGGCCTGTAGTTAGCAGGGTCGCTCTTATCCCCTTTCTTGTATAATGGGCAGACCATAGCCGTCTTCCAGTCGTCTGGTACTACACCACTCTCATAGCTTTTCTGAAAAATGACTTTGACAATTGGGGCAATGGCATGGTGCAGGTTTTTAAGAACTGTCGGTTTAATTTTGTCTGGTCCAGCCGCTTTATTTGGCTTCAAACCTGCCAGTAACTTGGATATGCCACTGCACCCAAAGGTAATTTCAGGAATGTCGGGATATGATTGAATGTGTTCTTATCCGTCAGTATCAATGGGCTTGGGTAATGTGAAAACGGACTGAAACTGACAATTCAGTGCGTCCGCCTTGTCTGTATTGTCGGTCAACAGTCTGTTTGTCGTTTTGTCGAGCAGAGGTGCAATACCATGAGAGTCTTGTCGTGCGTTTTTTTATCAGTGAGTAGAGCATTTTCGTGGAAAAACCAGTTTAGCTGCTTTTCTCGCTGTTCCCAGTGGACTGATCGGGTGATGGAGTGATGCCAAGGATGTCCTCAAGGTAGTTTCTGTACGAGTCTTTAATCTGCTTAGTGATACTGTGCTTAAAATTTAAAAATTTCTGCCTAACCTTGGGACTTTTTGACCTCTTATATTGTTGGAAAAGACTGTCTCGTTTCCTAATACATCTCCTAATGTGCTGTGTTATCCAAGGTAGACTAGCCTTTGAGGACATCTTGCGTTTCGGGATGAATTTGTGAATACCTTTTAAGAGATCAGATTTGAACAGGCACCAAATTTCATTAACTGTTTTATTGTCACTGCCCTTAAGGATACCATCCTTGGACACCTCCATATAAGCCTTAAACCCCTCCCAGTCTGCCTTCCTGTACAATGGGACACTTCTTGTCACTTCAAGTATCTAATATGTTCTGCACTATGTACATGGAAATTATTTCACACCTGAGATAACCAAAGTCAATCATGCATACAAATGTAACACTATTGGACAGCCAATTTTCTATAGGTATACACACAAAAAACCAATGACCACTTCTCACAGTACAGTCTCACTCTGTTACATACAGTGGAACCCTGTTACAACTAAAATACTTGACATCGTACCACACATGTTTTTGGACGATCTCAGACTAAACTCAAACTCTTTATAACTCTGGCACCTTAATCCTTATTAAGATATGATTAAAAAATCAGCAAACCAAGGGAGTCAACGTAAACCATCGTCATTACGAGTTTCACCTTCTACAGTGGAGAATGTGTTATTCTTTCCCGTTTAAACGCAAACGTACGCAAACGCAAAGCGCTAAAACGTAGAAAAGAACAACTTTTGAACAATTCTGATATTTCATGTTTATCATGGTGGCAAACAGTTTGGAGCCTGATCAGACGCCGAGTTACCCGGCGTCTGATCTGGCTCCAAACTGTTTGTTATGCAAATAATAGTTTTAGCGTAAATGCGTTTATTGGGAAATAATAACAGATTCTCCACTGTATCAACAAATCATGAATTGTGTTCAATATATTCAACCCTGAACTTTCGAATGGACTATTCCAGTTTTCAAAACGCATTGTCCGGCTTTAACTATTTTAGGTTGTTGTTTACAATTTATTGAGATTGACAAACCAGAAAGAACCTGATCAGATGGTTGATTTAGGATACGTCTGATCTTGAATTACACTGTTTTCAAAACGTAATTTTGAGTACTTTTCTCAGGTACACTGTAACTGACAAGTATACCCGTCCTTAGTTCACTGTCATTGGCGCAAAAAGTCGACTTTGCGCGGCGTCTGATTAGGATCCAAATTGTTTGACATTCGTTTCAACATTTCCTCAGTCAAAACAGCCCTAAAGATGACGTTAAAAATATTGCAGAAGACACTTTCAATGCAGACGATATTTTGGCGTTAAGAGGGTGAAAGCAGACGATAAAACTTGGCACGGAAAGCGTTAGAGCATGATGCACATAATTCTGACTTTGAATACCCACATAGAAGCTTGCCTTTAACTTTACGCTTGAAGCTCATTGTGTCTTATGTTTGTCTAAACAAACATCTGCAATAATGTCCATATAAAGTGTTCCCTCTCTACAATGGCCCTCTGAACAACGACTCCCTCCTTACAACGACCCTGGTCGCTGATCCGCAAACAAGACAAATATATGTCCATTCTTTTCATTGCTGCAATACCGTCTCTGCTTTAATTTGTTGTCTGCTGTTTTTTCTCAAACATGTTGAAAGAATAGATATAATAACGAGTGGCAAACAGTTTGAATCCAGATCAGACACCGTGTGACGCGGCGTCTGCTCTGGATTCAAGCTGTTTGCAAATGTAAGTCATTTTTTATTTTCCCTCCCTATAACGATTCCCTCCGAACAACACACACAATGTGTGTCTCCCATTGAGTGTCGTTATAGAGAGGGAGCACTGTAAAAAGAAGATATGGGTCATACGGGAAACAACTGTTCGATGTGTAGGCGTTACAACATCAAAGAAAAAACATATGTTACATGTACATACGCAGTATGAAAGGATAGCACAGATCATCCTAAAGAAAAACAACCGCAAATATGAAAACCCAATAGCACGTTTGTTTGATGTTTATAAAAACGTAAACACTCCTATAGGATATTTCTGCTTAATATATTTCTGTAGATGTATTGTTCACGCTCCTCTAAGAGAACTTTGACCCGTTATGGCGAGGGTATAGACCTGGGCCCAGTCTTACCAAACGTCGTACGACAAAAAAGGACGTATATTAAAACTTTAAAATACATTTAATTTCTGATTTCTATGTCTAATTATGTCTTGAGACATCGATTTGGAATCGTCGTTTCAAGACAATTCCAAAGAAATGTCACAAGACTGGATTATATGGAAAATAGATATACAATATGACTATTTGCTGTACGACGTATCGTGAGACAGGCTCGAGTATACCTGTCATTTACGGACAGTGCACCAGATAACTTCTTCCGTCAAACATTATACCGTGAGTATCAAGGAACCCTCCTACCAGGAGCTGTACTATTTATCATTTCGCGATGAATTGTAAACCACGACTTATTATTACTAATTGAAAACTGGAAATGTCCATTTGAAGCTTCTGGTGTCAATAAAGAAGAAGTCATCGTTTTTGCTAAAACGAGTATATCCTATTGTAAATGGTTTGGGATCAGTAAAGACGTCGGATATCCCGGTTTGCAGTCATACTCGAAACTGTTGTCCCCTTAGATTGAAGTAGATAGCTATATATTTCCAACGGTTGACAGTTTCTATTGGATTGACGTTTCTTTTGCAATTTAACGAGAAAGAATAACTTCACTCTAAAACAGTTAAAATACTCTTATAAATTCTTATTCTTTTACATTCAATCAAATAAACGGTCAGTACGTTATTAATATTTCCGGGTTAAACAAAATAATCGCAAACATCATGTTAAAATGCACCTAACAAATATAGTTTCTCTTTTTCTGAATGGCAAACTTGTTGTTTTCTAATCAGATACCGAGTTTTCAGCATATTACACTGTTCAAACACTCAACTACATTTATTTGCAATCGATAATGTGTTCCCCGCCGCCTCATTAGTCGTATGTTTATATGTGTCCTCTCCATTAATAAATAATATCAATGTTATTTACTCAAGGTATCAAATAGACAAACAAACACGTCATTGCATATAAAAGTATTATATATACTGTGAAAACTTTATACTACGACCACAACATCTAAGGCTAATTGATTGTATAAACAAGAGTTGCCAACATAAAGCAAAGTGACAGAAATGCTGAAAGCTCGTAAGAGAACTTTCTGTTTTGCTGGTACCTTACTTTAAGCAGTCACTTGTCGTAAACATCTAATGATTAAAACAAGTAGGGGCTCGTAAAAGAGGTTTTACTGTACTTCTCTTTCCCAGATGCGTGAAACAAACTATATCATTGTTCTTGAATTTGATTATACATAAAAAGAACGTAATTTCCTTGGTCAGTCAAATTTGATTAAGGGAAAATAAATCCAGAAATATTTTGTTTTCAAGTTTACGTACATTGAAGATGACATGTGTCCTCCAAACTAAAAGTGTTTATGTTTATTATAAAATTATTTTATATTATGCCTTCCATACTTTTGGTGAGCCATGATCGACTGTATTTGATTGATTCATACCCCTAGGAAAAACAAGAACACTTGGCCACGTATATATCTTTTAGTACAACTATTCGTCTACGCACACTGCATGAAGCCGGTCGTAAACAATGTCACATTTTGGTGGTAATATATATTGCTGAGGGAATACATCCTACGGTTTAACAGTGATACATAATGAGCATTAGTGTCAACTTCTCAATTTCATTTTACATTCAGTAATGATATTTAATTATAATAAGAAGTATATAATAGTATATTTTGTTTTCATCGATGTTTAGTAGAAACATAGTCACACTTTAGTGAATTAAAAAATATTATTATGGTTGTTCCACATTATGTATGTAGTTTACATGTTTTTAAATGTTTCCTATACATCTGTTTTTCCAAATTACTGCTATATACATATACGGCTATATATGTGCTTTGTGCAGCTTTATTCCGAATAAAGGTTATGTTATGTTATTTTATGTATGTAACTGCAGCACTGGTCCTTACTGTGTGACCAGTTTGGGACCGCTGTAAAGCAGCAAATGGGATCAAACCACCGACCGGCAATTTTTATTAGTTCCTAGCAGAGAGGATGATCACTGTCAAATAAACAGGTTTTTAAAATGGTTTTTAAAATATTCATATGATAAAAAGAAGCATTCTCTTGTACAGTCAGTAGTGATATCAAGGTATAAGTAATATACAAATAGTGATTTATATTATGGAAGTATGAAACACACGAGGTCACAATGTATGAAACAAATTCGCTTAGCGGTAATTTCAATGTGAACATGCATTTGTTGCACTCTATATATTCCTTGAAGCAACTGTCACCGTTCGGTGACTCTATCCGATTTATTGTCTGAATCAGTATTGTTAGTAATTCAGAAATTACAACAGTTTCTTAACCCAGATTAGTATCTACTTTTTATTGGATTGCATTAAAACGGTTGCGTTTATATCGAGCTTTTGATTTAGCGGTAGCAGTTCCGCTTTATACCAAAACTATTTTCGAAACTACATGTATGATTATTTGATTTCAATAAAGCTGACTTTTTATGTATTTTCTATGATTCTCTTACTACGGTACGTATTTTATCAACCTATTTGGGCAGCCTTTGTTTTTGATTTTCTGTACTGTGTTCTTACTCGTCATTCTCTTATGACAATGTTGTGTCTTTTAAAAAACCTATCAAGTAAAACAGTCCAATTTGAACAAATAACACAATTTTGCGAATGCGCAAAACCAGGCATGTTTTCAACCCAATCGATTGTCAAATGACTGCTTAACCTCCTATCTGTCAATATATAATGTTTAAATGTGTTGTCCACTTGTACATTTATTTCATGCATTCAAAGTTTAGGCACGTGAAGACGAAATATCGGTTGGAATGCTGTAACATTAGGTACGATTTTGTTTAAATTCCAGGACACTCGGATACAGACTGGTAAACCGGGACCTCAGTGGTTCAACTTCTTCTGAATTACTATATATAAATGAATGCATAATGTTCATTTATTATCAAACATATTTACACACAGTATTTTATCATAAAGCCCTTCTTTATTATGATATCACTTGTTTTATTGCTTACATAAAGATGTTAGACAGAATGATATATTGATGCAGTTTATCAGAGCAATCTGGCGTCTTCGTTTATCTCCTTAGCAAAACTTGAAAATAACAAGTTTTGAGAAAAAAATCATTCTTACATTTCCATTGTACGTCTAAGATTTCAGCCGATACGTTTGTATGAAGCGTTAATACATTTTTAAATGAGACCGTTTACATTTACAGCTCAGAAAACGTTATTCATTCCCGATAAACGCGTTACGCTTAAGAGGTAATACCCATGTATATAGTTTGAATACTGATCAGGCGCCGGGTAACCAAATGTCTTATCAGCCTCCAAACTGTTGCCACTCATATTTAAGTAGTTTTTGGTTATTTTGAACATTCAAAACATTGTAATGTTCTACGTTATAGTACATTGCGATTGCGTTTCGTTGGTGTTTAAACGAGAAAGAACAATGTCATCACCACTGTATGAGTGGGATAGAACTATACTCAACAGACTAAATATCAATTTCAATTCATGATAAAATAACAAATATCCTTTCACAAAAATAACGAGCCAAGGCACGGAAAAAACTATGAATACGCAATAAGCCATCTATCTTTCACCTTCATAAGTATTATTTTCAATCGTAAACGTTATTATTACTCAATGTGCCATGAGAAATAATTGCCAGTTTTGTTTTCTAGACAGTTAATATAAGTCAATCCCCGACATTTTCTGACCTGATAGAGTGTGCAGTTGCCAGAAATGTAAGCCTGTCTAGATAATTGATTACAGACATAGCCAAGATAAAAATGATTGAGAAATTGTAAGAATATAGGATAAACTTCCACATAATTGCTGCTTTTCAAAAGTCGACAGGCACAGAGTTTAACCTAGTTTCATACCAGAGAATTTTTTCAAATAAAGCCTAAAGTGTAACTTTGACAATTTCAAAGTTCATGAGCACGTTCTTACAGTAGAAATGGATATATGGAGACATACAGAACAGAAGCGAAATGTTCAAAATGAATGATTCCCTTATCCCCATCTAAAATGAAACTTCTCTAAATCAGACACTTGTAAAAACGGTATTCGTGATCTCTAATCAGAATTAATATGTGAGAATTTTAGTGTTGGAAGTTCATACAATTCCAATGCTTTTGTAACTCTTATTACTGCTTTGTATTGCATTTGTGTTACTTTACTCGCCTGATAGTTTTTGAATGACAGTGCAAGTATGCTCAAATCAAATAAGTTGTAAGTTGCTTTACTGGTGTATATTTAATTGCTGCAAGTAAATGTGTGTGCTGTACTGCAATAACGACGGTTATCTAAATAGCCCAGTTGACAAACGGATATTTTCATTTTGCTTGTTGAACATCAACCAGTTTAAACTGAACAATTTCAAACGTACTTTTCTACGGTGAGTAAATGGTCATTTTCTTTTGAGTACTGGACCTTTCCACATTGAAATGTAAATGTAAATGTAAAACGTAATATGTAATAAAATTAGGGGTGGTCTCAAAATATATATAACATATATATTTATTTGGAAGCGCTCCTAACTTCATACTCATAAATTTAGCCGTGCCATGACAAAACCAGACTTACTGAAATGAAAACAGTATATGATCAGATCAGCTGCGGCGTATGTGACTCGGCGTCCGATATGGGTCTGCACCGTATGCCATTGATCAGAACACATCCAAGTTTATTATCAGTGTATAGAACTCATGGAAATAGTCTTATGTGGCGACGGTTTTGGTCTACACTCTTTGCGTTTCAATAAGTCTAGTTTTGTCACGGCCTAAAAAATCCATTTTAGCGCACCTGACATGAAGTGCCAAGTTCAGCTCCGAACCCCCAATGAACAATGAACGTTATGCAAATGGTTTTCCATTTTCGCATTACTACAGCTCTTTCTACAATAACACCCAATGGGAGACACAATTTGAGTGCGTTGTTCGGAGGGAGTCGTTATAGGGATGGAAAGTGGCTTCATTTGTTAACAGCTTGAATCCAAATCAGACGCCGCGTATGGCGGCGACTGATCTAAATGCAAGCTGTTTGTTTCCAGTCATTCAGTTTTTTCAGTCAAAATGTCTATTATTAACTTAGAAAAAAACAGCGGACGACAATTTTAAGCAGACGATATTGCAGCAGTAAAAGCGTTAGGCATAATTGACCTGTTTAGGGAACTGCGGCAATGGTCGTTGTGAGGAGGGAGTCGTTGTTAGGAGGGTCGTTGTAGGGAAGGATCACTGTATCTACATGTTTACATCTACACGACAATGAAAGTTTACTTGCTGTGTCCGATTGGTAAACCATACAGGTATGATAAGCTGGTACGCACGGGATTTTCGTGTCGTTATGTCTACTAAACCCCACAAGGCGTTGTAGCTATATTTTACCTGCCCCAAAACGAAAATGATCTATATACATAGAGTCTCTCTAGACTAGCCTCAGCGAATCGATAAAATTGGGTCTTCTTCTTTTAGACCTATTTTCGGATAAATTTGGAATAATAATGGTTGGTTCGGGCCTACACTGTGTGCATATCGACTCGTTTCTGCTATCAGGCGTTAAGTACACGTGTAACGCTTGTTACGTTTTTTTCGAAGATGAATAATAATCGACGGCACCTGCTGTTAGCTTCGTTTTCTGCTTTACTTCAATCGACAGAGTAATATACCAAGTTAAAGTCTACTTTCAGTCCGAATGACCACTCTGACTGTACATTTACTCCCCTGATCATTGAACCATCTTGCCTACAATATTGAGCACTGCTAACATATGGCGCAATCAAATGCAGTCGCAGTACCGGCTCAGACCCTTCACAGGTACCCATTTTTACCCCTGGGTGGAGAGGAGCAATTGGCGGTTCATGTCTTGCTCAAGAACATTCCTGTACATCATCGGGGATTCAGGAAAAATCCCCTACCGGTAGTCAGACCGCTGGTCCGGCGGGGGATCGAACTCACGACCCCTGGTACCATAGTCCAACGTGTTACCACTGGACTACTTCCAACAGATTAGATCGGCTTTCATTTCTTTACAAATTCCACCCCAGATCCTATTCTAATGTCAGGCAGCGCATGTTCTTCGAAGATGTCACTGCTTTCGCTAGAAGCACATATGTCCCGGTAACAACTAATAGACGATGTGAAAGGGAACGAAGGAAAGGGAGAAAACTGAATCGGAGTATATGCCGGAACAGGGTCTGTGTTGAACAAGCTTTTGCGAGCGTAGATAAATACAGGGCTTTTAAACTTGCCTATAACTTGCCGGTACGTTGAGTGTCCTTCAATTGAGTAGCATTGCTCATTTTGACCCAATTTCATAAATGTTGAACTAAACTCAGCATGGTTAGCTCAGTTTGGAGGAACAGAAGGATGCGGCTTCAAAGAAGTGTAAAATTGCCCGCATGCTTGACAAAAAGAAGGAAAGCACTGAATGTTATCCATTAAACTAATTAAAAGTGCGTGTCCTTGTGCGTTATATTACAATGAAAATACATAGTACATTTCAGTTTACAATTACATTTAAGTTTAATGTGGAAAGGTCCACTAAGGGGTATGAAGACATATTTCAGAAATATAATACTAAGCATAAACAATGCTGACACTACGCATGGTGTACGCTGTTATCAAAATTTCATATATAGCTACTTGTTTCCAGCATAGAGAAGATTTAGTGGAAATATGTATGTTCCAATTTTGAACTTGTGTATGCACTTATTGTTAAACGATATATCTATTAGTTATACTGCCTTAAGTCTGACAGTAGAGCCATAATTTAGGTACCAGTATTGACACATTAGAATGCAGATACAGTGGGGAATCTGTTATTCTTTCCCGTTTAAACGCAAACGTACGCAAAACACTAAAATGAAGAAAATGACAACTTTTTGATATTTCTCAGGATTTCTTTTAAGCTGAGTGGCAAACAGTTTGGAGCCTGATCAGACGCCGGGTTACCCGGCGTCTGATCTGGCTCCAAACTGTTTGCAATGGAAGTAATAGTTTTAGCGTAAACGCATTTATTGGGAAAGAATAACGTTTTCTCCACTGTAGCAACCTAATAAACATTAAGATGTGTCTGTAGGTTTGTTAGATTAAAAAGTTTTTGTACCTTTATTTGACGATATTTGCAGACAACATTGCAAAGCAGACGAATACTACGGCAGAATAGGGATTAACACTTTCCCCCATAGAAGCGACTTTTAGCACATTAAATATATTCATCCACTGAAGAAAATAGTTCCAATTTATACAGTCATGAATATGCACCATAAGAAATAGTTTCTATATCCTAGCAGATAGTAGCTTAAATCAGGCTGAAAGTAAAGCAGAATGCGCCCTAGGGCCCATTCTGCTTTACTTTCAACCTACTTTAAGTGGTCACCTATCTTCAAAACAAGAAACAGGCTATGTGGTAAAGGGTTAAGACAGAAGTGGAAGGGTTGACACAGACGATGCAATTTTGCGAAAAATGGCAAAAGTTCACGCAATATCAACTATGTTTGTCTAGACATATTCAATGTTCGCACATTGGAAAGTAATCTACGCCTTATAATAACTGCTGTAATGATCCTATGAGATCAATGAGACAGCTATACAATCGAGCACAATAGCAACTAGTATTTTGTGCATGATCGTAATTAGGATTGTGACCGAAAATATTGATCATCAGTCTGCAACCTCTTCATGACCATGTAAAAGTCGGGTTTACGTACATGTAGCTGAATATCAGTTTGTGTTCGTGACTGAGGTTATATTCATTACTAAGAAAGTCATTGGTTCAATTTTTTTCAAGATTTCTCCTGCTACGTGAGAATTGGCTGATACGTGCACACAATGTATACGGGACAGATATTAAAATAAACACACTGTTATGTGCCATAATAACAACTTGCATCAAATGGACAACAAATAAAATGAATTGGAAAGACGTATTTCTCATGCAGGATACGATTTCAGACTTTTGTCAAAAGCACCCATTTTGTCCCCATTATACACATATAAAACATAACTTAGTGAAACATCGCTTTGAGAAGTACTGGGACAGACGGGCCTGAAACAAATCCTAAAGGAGCAAGCAAGATCGACACTGTGTGGTTTTATAATGTGCGCCTTTTGGTCAGATTACTGTGCAATAAAAGCAATCAGGTCAAATGTTAGGATAAAATCAATAATAACAGCAGTAATTATTTTAGAATTTTAACGATACTATATTGTTCATGTTCTCGGGTGCTACCGATAACAAATCAGTAATGGTTCTATGATGACTTTATATCAATATCAAAGGCAATGGCAATGACAATGACAATAGCAATCTGAAATATAAAGATTAACAATCATAAGTAAGTGTACATATATACAATCTATGAACTTTCAGTTCATAGTAAGCTGTGGGTGGAGGAGCTTTAGCATGAATACACATAAGTAAACACAGTGTGGGCCACGTTACAATTACATGTACAGTTAAATGACTAATTTACAATAATGCTAGAATGACTAAATGTTACAAAAAGTGATGGTGACGATGATAATGATGATGATGATGATGTATGATAACAATATGTATAATTACCTTGAATAATAAATATTCCAGATATATGCCAAGCGGCAACCGTTTCTCGTGCGTGTTAATAGTATACCAAATCCGTCACGTGATGTTAGTAGTAACTCTGGGTGTAAGTACTAGAGTAAACTGGTTAATTCCCTTTGCAGATTAATTAAAGGACGGGGTTGATTAAAGGATACGGTATATATAAAAGTAGATAAATGGGATTAAAGATAAAAAACAACATATCCTGACATTTCATTTACTTGTATAATAACACCCTATAACATTCACTATTTTAACAGGTACTGAATATCGAAAGTTTTGAGTCATCATCAGCTAGTGTGCAACACAGTTTAGTTACATAAGAAATATCGAGTTGCTCTGCATTTTATATACAGTGAAACCCCTCTAAACCGGAACATCTAAATACCGGAATTCTCTCTAAACCGGACAAAAGCTTTGGTCCCCGTTCCATTTGAAACTTTGAAACTTTATTGAAATATATCTGTATAAGGTCCACTACCGTGGACAGCATTAACATTTATACAAATAGAAAACATACATATCAATAGAGAGGTCATTAGTTGGGAATACGCAAATTCATTAGAAATTTTTATAATTTATAATAAAGCCTAAATAAAAAGTATTTCTTATGAATAAACAGATGTTAACCAAAATTTGTTCCATATATAGTCATACATATCACCTGACAGTTTAGATCGTGATCAGTTCCTAGGTAACTCGGCCTCTGATCGTGGTCTATGCTGGCTCGAGTTCACTCTTTCAATTTGTATATTGATGTGTCATATTAGTTATCAAGAAGTATCGAGGTTACATGTACATGGAAGAAGAAAGCATACAGGTATTTACCAATCTCTACCTAATAGGATGAATAAACAAAAATAAATAAATAAAAATAAATAAATACTTGGTTCATTTTTGCCAACAGTAATGCTGGGGTACCCATATGATATGCTTCTCCAAACCTTCTTTGTTTTAACCCATTACACCATAAATACGCTTTTTTACGTCATTGGTTTATTCTTACACTGAAGAAAATATTTTGTACATTCTAGCAGATGATAGCTTAAAGCAGGTTGAAAGTAAAGCAGAATGCGCCTTAAGGCGCATTCTGCTTTACTTTCAACCTGCTTTAAGTAGTCAGCTATCTTCCATACTATATACAAGTCAAAACCCCTCTAAACCGGAAACCCCTCTAAACCGGACATTTTTGTTGTCCCCACACATGTCCGGTTTAGAGGGGTTTCACTGTAGTCTGTTTTGCAAAAGCCCCGTACAAAGTCAAATACTATGAGCAATTGGATGCTTATGGCGTTAATAATTTGTTGCTAGTTGATGCCGATTTCCTATTCCCCTTTCATAGATTATTAAACCAATTAAATATTGCACTAGCAGATATAGATATAGATACTCTATATTTGTTATATACTTCAAGTATCATTATTACTTCTATTACTATTAACATATCTATATATTATTAATATCATTATCATTAGACAATCTTAGCATCATCATCATAATCACTAACATCATTATCGTCGTCATCATCATCAAATCAGCAGCATCAGCATTACCATCATAATCATATTAAATGTAATAACCGTGTGCCCTAGATTGCCAGCCATTAGTTCTTTTTTTTTCATTTTTATAACTGAAAAGTGTATGCGTGTTTTCTTGAACTTACTGGTACATGTATGTATTTGTGGACTGTTTTATATGTTTGCATGTCTGCGAACTGAACATTTAATAAAATGGATTAAAATGAATTCCTCTATTTCGCCACACTATATATTAGAAAGTATTTAATAACGTCGGCTCAGGTTGACAATGAAATGGCAACAGGTAATACCTTCGTTATTATCAAAAGTACATATGAATGAAAAATGTAGATTTATATTTGATCAGATATATTATCCCTCAATTAGTTTTTAAGGAATATGGCTTAGGGAAAATAAGCTCACTAGTATACAATGTATAAAATATATCGATCATTAAGTGCTTAGTTTTCCCGGTGTCAGATCTTGCTCCCAACTGTTTGCAAAGGAGTTAATTGATTTAGCATAATTGTATTTATTTGGAAGAAAATAACATAGTCTCCACTTTATTATATATCCTAGATTTATTACCAATATCCAAATGCGTTTTCGGACATTTCTTTGAACTTAGAAACCAAAAAGGAGATTAAAAACAGTTACAGTGGAGAATGTGTTATTCTTTCCCAATAAACGCGTTTACGCTAAAACTATTATTTCCAGTGCAAACAGTATTGAGCCAGATCAGACGCCGGGTAACCCGGCGGGCTCAAAACTGTTTGCCACCAATATCAACATAAATTATCAGAATTGTCCAAAAGTTGTTCTTTTCTACGTTTTAGCGCTTTGCGTTTGCGTACGTTTGCGTTTAAACGGGAAAGAATAACAGATTCTCCACTGTACTCTACTCTTCCATGTTGACACCGTTTGTAAATGCATGTACTTGTTTATCACAACTGGCAGTGTAAAAAGTCATATACACTATTTGTACTACAGTGTCTGAGACAATTTGATATTAGACTTAAAGAAAGAAGATATGTAGAATAAATGTCAAGAGCTATATATGTCTGAAACACAACCTGGATGACGCATGATCGTCTGACAATACAATTACAGCGTTCCCTCCCTACAACGGCTCTCCCAAAACGACTCCCTCCTTACAACGACGCTTGTCGCAGTTCCCTAAACATGAACATTATGTCTAAAGTTTTAATGCTGCAATATATTTCCCTACCCATAACGACTCCCTCCGAACAACATACACAATCGGTGTCTCCCATTAGGTGTCGTTGTAGAGAGGGAACACTGGAATCCCATCACCGAGGTAACGGCGTCGACTTGACATTGGTATCAGTTTTTATTGCCCAGAGCTTTTAGGCAGTTAAATAAAAGTATATGAGTGTCACACAAGTTACATCCTGCTCAGACGCAACACGGCATCTGATTTGCAAACAAACTGTTAAAAAACTATGAATTCAAACTTGGCTGGTAACTGTAAAGTGAGTATGATAAAAAGAAAACGGAAAATCAAAAATGAAAGTGTTTACGTTACAACAGGTTGATACATTGTTCAACTTTAAACTTGATTTAACCATTTCACTCTAAAATACATCATAAAGCGCATTTTCAAAGAGTTTGGATTCTGATCAGACGCCATAACACAGCGTCTGATCAGGATCTAAACTGTTTGCAACTTGATTTAAAATTACGTCAGTTATACTGCTTTACAAGTAAATCTTACTTTGAAACGATATTGCAGCCAACAATATTAAAGCAGATGACAATATTGCGAAAAAGGGGTAAAATCCTTACGAAAATATTGATCATGAAAGGGTTAACCCATCTCATCTCATATTGATACAGAGGAGAATCTGTTATTCTTTCCCGTTTAAACGCAAACGTACGCCAACGCAAAACACTAAAATGTAGAAAATAACAACTTCTTGACAATTCTGACTATTGATATTTAGCTGAGTGGCAAACAGTTTGGAGCCTGATCAGACGCCGGGTTACCCGGCGTCTGATCTGGCTCCAAACTGTTTGTATTGGAAATAATAGTTTGAGCGTAAACGCGTTTATTGGGAAAGAATAACGTTTTCTCCACTGTACCATACATTGGTGACTTTGCATTACTTTATATATCTATGTCACATACCGATTAACTGTTTGACAGTAAGGTTATATTTCAACAGGCAAAATTATCAGTTTAAGATGAAGCAGACAGTAATGACATGCAGGCTACTTAGGATGACCACATGAATTAACATATTGTATATTACATGACAACGACAACATGGTAAACAACGTGTCATTTGGTAGGGACATCACATACCTGATACATATTCAGACAGAGAATTACAACGTTCTTTTGTTTAAACTACATTTGCTATCATTAATTTTCAAATGACCTTATTTTTATCCACACGTTAAAGGGACATACCTATACGTATCCATTAAATGAAGCTTATCTGAAAGCAAAAATGTCATTGTAAAACATTTGGAGTCAGATCAGACGACTAGTAGCAGCAAACATTGAGGGACAATTCATACATTAGTTGCAGTAAAACTTATGGTAAATCAACATTAAATTTACACAATCTTTATTTATTGAAACTCAGCATAATCGTGTAGGTTCACAGTTTCTGAAACAATATTTCATATAGTAAGACAATGCGTTCTGTTGTCCAAAAATAGATGTTCATTTGCAAATAGCATAGAGCCAGTTTAGAAGTCTAGTATGTCTGCTATAGTTATGGAATTATAATTGATGCAATAAGATTAAGTTGGACTTAAGCGATCTCGATGTATCAGGTTTCGACTTTATGCGAGGACACAATATGCATATGTTTTTAGTCTAATTAACTCTTATCCAAGTACAGCCGTCTTTTAGAACATTTAATATATTCACATACGAAAGGAAATAGTTTTATATAATAAACACTCATGATTATTTACCAAAATCGATATTTCATATCCTATCATATGGTAGCTAAAGGCAGTTTGAAAGTAAATCATAATGCACGTAAACGCACATTCAGTTTTACTTTCAACTTACTTTTAGAAGCCACTTGTTTTCAAAACTAGAAAGAGGATATGGGGTAAATGGTTAAATATCTCTTTATTAGCCCTAAGCGTTCCGTTGATAAAACGTCGATATCAGCGTCAACCAGCTTTAACGACTTAATGGTCATCTGGCTAGCATATAAACTGTTTAACGGCGTAGTTTACAGTGGAGAATCTGTTATTCTTTCCCAATAAACGCGTTTACACTAAAGCTATTATTTACAGTGCAAAGTTTGGAGCCAGATCAGACGCCGGGTAACCCGGCGTCTGATCAGGCTCCAAACTGTTTGCCACCATGATAAACATGAATATCAGAATTGTCCAAAATTTGTTCTTTTCTACGTTTTAGTGCTTTGCGTTTGCGTACGTTTGCGTTTAAACGGGAAAGAATAACAGATTCTCCACTAAAACTTACAATTAATAGGGTCAATGCCTCATGCCGTAA
The DNA here is from genome assembly GCA_922989275.2 of Gari tellinella. Lineage (NCBI taxonomy): Eukaryota > Metazoa > Mollusca > Bivalvia > Cardiida > Psammobiidae > Gari > Gari tellinella. Next base: position 39,766,696 of record OV277871.1, read on the forward strand.
AACACCGTCTAACACAGTCGCTGTCATAATATGTATTTAGGCCTTGCCTATTAGCGGAAAAAAGCAAAATTGTCCTAATGAAAACGGAATAGGTGATATCACCAGTGTGTAATCAACGCTCTTGTAGTTGGTTGTGTAATCCAGATCACACGTGAGGCTGCGCCTTTCGTGTGATCTGCATTTCACAACCAACTCGAACTTCTTTTATCATATACCAAAACTATTTGGGACAAGATATATATGTTGTAAAACTAAATAATCCAAAGGATGTTTAAGCACCCGTGTATACATGTTAAAACTCCTCCGTATACCCATAATGCAATCTGAAACTATTTTTTGAAGTCATATGATCACCAATAATAGAGAAGACAAGACACGACAGACGTATTGATTTATTCTTGATATAATCGGTTATTTTATCGGTACGATTGAGAAGTAGCTTTTTGCAAATAACGTTCATTTAAGCGTTTAAGGGTATGAATTGCACTGTTTTAAGCTTCATCCTTTGAAGGAAATCTTTACAAGTGAGTGTTATGGGTTATTCTTGCATAAAAAGCCGTTCCCAGGGGGTGCATTAACGAGTACTTTAACGTGTATTAACAAGGCCATTCACGTGCACACGCGCCGTTAATGACCGCTATAGTTATGACTGTTCCGGGGCCCAGTATAAACAATAACAATGACGGGTTGAACAGCGTTCTGGCCAAACTGCAGCCTACACTGTCAGTGCAAAGATGCTGGTGAATGCATTGTAATTGAAAATACAAAATAATTACCGTTCGCCAAATACACATAACGGTCATTTAGGCGAAATGCGAAAGGTTTTTATTGTAATAACCCTAAGTATTTGGACAGACAATAGCTAACAAATGGTGTAGACTCCTGAGGGAGCATTCTGGTCGGGATCTAAACAGTTTCCCATTCAGTTTGCACCTTTTGAACTCATTACTATGTGATAAAAGCCAACACCGATGATACATAGCATTACGCCTAGCCATAGATGTTCGATTAGTTTCTAAATCTATTTCAAGAAATAGAGAGTGAAGAAGACGTTCTTTCCCCGTTTAAACGCAAGCAAAACGCAAACACAATGTATTTACAGGTAGAGAATGACATTTACTTTTTGGCAATTACGTCCAATCATTTTTATCTGAGTGAAAAATAGTTTGGAGCCTGATCAGACGCTTAGATATCCGGCGTCTGATCTGGTTACAAACTGTTTACAATGGAAAACTATAGTCAAATATAGTTTTAGCATTAACGAGTTTATTGGGGGAAAATAACGTCTTCTCCATTGTATACAGTACAACCAAACTTGTACAACTAAGTAATTCTGTTGACAGGTGACATTATTAGGTACAGTGGAGAAGACGTTGTTCTTTCCCAATAAACGCGTTTACGCTAAAACTATTATTTCCTTTGCAAACAGTTTGGAGCCATATCAGACGCTGGTTAAGCCGGCGTCTTATCAGGCTCCAAACTGTTTGCCACTCTGAAAAAAATGAAAGGTCAGAATTGTCAAAAAGTTGTCCTTTTCTACATTTTAGTGTTTGCGTTTGCGTTTCGTTTGCGTTTAAACGGGAAAGAATAATGTTTTCTCCACTGTAGGATGGAGTCAAAGCAGAACACATCATATAAGTAAACACACTAGGCAAAGTAAGTTTTGATTTATTATTAAAACTTGCAGTTAACTCATTAATAAAAGCGATAACAAACTATGTATACATTGTACCGTAATTGTGCACATACATGTACATGTACATATTTTTAAAATGCCGAACTTTCGACGGCAGCGACTTGCTATCATAGATGACATGAAATTGACACAACATCGGCGCTATTATGACAACCTTTGTGTCACAGTTTGCGGCCGTAAACCCAAATCAATCAATTTCGAAATTGACAAAATCGGCCATCTGACACTCCAATTGGTCTACGACCAGACAGTTCATTTCAGTAAAATGTCCATGACAGCGACTATTTGCATACGTTGTCCACAGTGTAAACCTCTCATTCAATAACCACTGAAGATTTAAATGTACATTTAAAATCTAAATAAAATTTAGTCCTTCTTGTTTAATTGCGTTCTGTTTAAAGTATACATGTACACCGATGCATTGAAAATTATTCTTCGAGTGGCGACCTTGATCAGAGGGCTCCTTTAGGGGATGTTCTGTTCAAAGTTTACACTGAGGCAGAAGACAAGTGCATTCTTTGCAAGTACACTGTTGTAGTGAAGCATAATACTTGCAAGATATACAACTGATATGCAATTAGAATAAAGGAAGCTATGATATGGAAGAAAATGACTGATATTAATAAAAAAATGGAACTGGATCTCAAATATATAGACAAAAGTTCTTGTTATCATTTATATCTATGCAAATATTGTGCCTATTGAGATATATTTTATTTGAAAAGCTGGTTTTGTACACAATTTCAAGTACTTAAAAAATTACATAGCTCAAGATAATAAATGAACTTGGTAAATATACTGAAGCACAATGTAATAGATATGTTCTAAGAAGTTTGAGTAGCCAAAGTAATGCATTTAGTAAATAATTATTTTTTAGAAATGGAATTAAAAATGAAAAAATAGACATTTAGAATATTTGAAAATAAGATAAAATCTTGCCTTTTACCTGTAGCTCTGTAGTAATTTGATCTTTCAGACTGTGTCTGTTTAACCCTTTACCCTTTATCCAGGTTTTTTATTACATCATGTTGAAAGTAAAGTAGAAAGTATCTAATGGTATATTCTGCTTTACTTTCAAAATGCTTTAGGCTCCTTATAGTGCATACATGCATGATTCCATAGTGTGGAACTATTTTGCTCAGTGGAGAAATAAATAAGAGGGGTAAAACTGCATATTGATTGAGTGATAGGCTAATGTGCAATAATATTATGTACATGTAATAGATGTCTTGGGTTAGCTGTTCCTCATTAAACTAAGACTTTTCCTGTTATTTTCAGACCAGCCGGGTGATGACTTTGTGTAAACATAAATTCATCATGAATTAAACTTTGTTTTGTTAAATCTGGTTCATTCTCGTTATTGTCACTGTTCTCTGTTCAGTAAGCAGCTGCACCAAACACATTCTGTTCACAGTCAAGGAGAAAGGATGACTCCAGGGTTAATATTGCAGACTTCTCAAGATTTAGACCAACATCCAAGGCTGATGGCCAGTAACATCTGGTGATAGAATCTGAAACAACAAACATGTATGAAAATAAATAATAACAGTTTAAACATATAGACAGCTTTATCATCTTATTTAGAATTATTTTTTATTCTTTAATGAAGGCATTGATTGAATGAGACAATTCAAATTCAAATCTTAATTTAAAACCTACAAGTAAATCTAACAGACACACATTTAGAATTTATAACGGCAATTTTGATAAAATAGCATGTCAACCCAAATTCCGTTCCAGCTATTTCAGTAACTGACTCTTAGTACGCTCCTAATATTTAAATGGCTTACTAAATTATCAAAACATATTTTCAAAATTATTCTAAATTCCTAGACAACTGTAGTATAAAAATGGTTACCAAGCACAATAACAGTTAGACGTATAGAAAGTTAAAAGGTTATAAAGCTTTTAAGTTGAGTCTTAATAAATATGGTTCTTATACATTGATTAGTCAAATTTGAGTTTTTGCTCATCAAAAACTCAAATCTGACCAATCAAACGCTTTAGGACGATTTCAGACTCAACTCAAAAGCTTTATAACCTTGGAGCCAGGGTCTCTAACGTAACATTCTAGCACTCTAACGACTAAGCTGTAGGGACTTGTTGAGTTTCTATTAAGATAACAGTGGAAAAAACGTTATTCTCTTAAACTATTGTTTCCATTGCAAACAGTTTGGAGCCAGATCAGACGTCGGTTTGGAGCCAAATCAGACGCCGAGTAACCCGGTGCCTGATCAGGCTCCAAACTGTTTGCTACTCAGATTAAAATAAACAGTCAGAAGTATAAAAAAGATGTCATTTTCTCCATTTTAATGCACTGCGTTTGCATTTCTTTGCGTTTAAAAACGGGAAAGAATAACGTTATCTCCTCTGTACCTGTGTTCGACAGGTACAGTCCCAAATGATGCACCTAAAAAGTGCCCCTTCTCAATCATCAGAATTTATGGCGTAGAAGTAATAAATAGAAATAGAATCCCGCTAGACTACATTATGGAGTTATAATAACTGCAATCGACTGCTGGTGTTTTAATAGGAATCCATTCATGTGTCTGATATTTATTAATAAATATAGCATTATAAATAAAGTCATAGCCTAAACATGCTAAACTGTAAATCGGTGTACCTGTATGTCCATAGAATTGGTCTAGAGAAACCCTCTGACGTTCGTTCTGTGTTGCGTCGAACCTGACCGGTCTGTAATAGACTGTATGCTACGTCTCACGTTGTTCCAAACTAACTCATTCAACGTTATTCCAACATCCAACCACACAATTTCTCCTCTTGTCCAGACATATTGTAACATTTTCAAGTCCTCGATTTAACGGACAAAGAACAACATGTCTGTTGAATACCAAGCGTAAATTACACATGCGAATCGAGTCGCTTTTAAAAATGGCCGACATTGATAAATCCGGTGCATGTGGCCCTGTATCTAGGCTGCGGATATATAAAACAAATGAACATTTTGTAAACAAACTTGACCTCTCTAGGTGCGCGTAAGCTGTTAATGTATTAGAGAACAGAGTTAGGTGAAATCCAAAAAGAAGGGGAAATAGACATATTTTTATGCAAGAATAGTGTCAATACACCTGTTTTTCGTGCATTAACATCTGCAGAAGCCCTTGTGCTGTCTTGGAGCCCTCGGCTAAAGCCTCGGGCTTCAAATACAGCCCGCGGGCTTCTTCAGATGTTAATGCACGAAAAAAGGTGTATTAACCCTATATTCATGTTTAAAATGGAAATGTTTTGTACAAAGTTTATCAATGCTTGGTTTCAACGTTGTTTAAAATAGCACTGAAACTTTGAATTCCGAAACGTCACACATCTAATGCTTCTCTATATAAATAGGTCGTACAAGCCGTGACGTCATGATCATCTGATTCCAAGATGTAAACCCCCATGTTTTGTTGTTGCCTAGTACATGCATTTGAGGAAGTTATTCACGAGCAAATCAAACACTTTTCAAAGTCTGTCAGGGATTGAATTGAATCGGAATACCTTTGATTTTACCATGCATTACTTAAGAACGGAAAAAAGCAACCTTTTTTCCGTATTATGTTTTTATTATTATTGTTATTATTATTATTATTATTATTATTATCACAACAGGTTTAAATAGCGCTTTTTCACACAGGGGTTGTGCGTGCCAAAGCATTTCACATGAAGTTTTTAACACATGTACTTACAAAGTTAGAAAAGACAAATAATTATATTTACAATAAAAAAGGGTTTTATTTCAGTATGAAAATTATGAAAGTTTTGTCATTAGGCTTAAGGTTAATTAATAAAATATTTTAGGCGTGTCAGCATATGTTCCAATGCTTAAAACACAACAATATAAGAATATTCCTTATTCTACATTGAAAATGATTTCATTACTTTTATTAATAATATGTTCGATAATTAGGACATATCATTGACATATGTCGACGAGGAACTACTCGTATATAATAAATATTTAATGGAATTGAACTATTAGATGCTTTACAAAATATTCTCAATTATATATTTAGGAGCAAAAACATACAATGCGCCTCTTTATTTCCATATATATATATTTATTTGTCATATATCATTTAAATTGGAACCAATTTGCAAGATAAGTCCGGAATTCAGTCATCAAATCCTCTTGGGAAGGTGTCTGATTAACAAATTAATGACATTCTTGGACTACATCAATTTGTTCGCTACATAAGGTATTAGAATTAATCAGATATGTCTCTATCAGGGGCGTCGTTCGTGTATAATAATGGTTATTGAATTTGATTTAAGACATAAACAATGCTCCTTCTCTACAACGGCTTCCCAACAACGACTTCCTCCTTACAACAATGTTTGCCGCTGTTACCCAAGCAAGACAATAATTAATAACATTTTAACTGTTGCAATATCGTCTGCTGAAAATTGTTGTCTTCTCTTTTGTCTCAATGTTATGTATTAGTGGATGTTTTACAATGTGGAGTGACAAATTGTTTGAATCCAAATCAGACGCCGCGTTTACGCGGCTTCTGATCTGGATTTAAGCAATTTGCAAATGTAAGTCAAGTATTAATTTCCATCTCAATAACAACATCCTCCGAATAACGCACACAGATTTGTCTCCAAATGGGTGTAGTCGTAGAGAGAAATAAATGTACATAAACTTGTAACATTAACTTACAGTAGCATTTGTAACAAACACGTGTTAAATTGAACTGAATGCTGCACTTAAGTGTGCATTTTGGAAAGTCAGATACACTGTGTTACTCACATGGAACTTGCTAACGTTCATTAGAGGCTAAATGACCACGTTGACAAGTATGTATATTAAACATTGCTGTCAATAAATACGGCACATGACATTCGTAGTAGCAAATTTGACCAACCATAACCCGAAATTATCTTTGGAATTATCACAGAGACTACATGTAATGCATTTGATTGAATGAACCTTTTTTGTTAGCACCTGTACCATTGTTTTACGTACAAAGTGCGAAACAGAACAGTTTATTTCATAGGTGATGACATATTTATATATAAAAGTGTTATGTATGTTAATGTAAAAATGTATCAGTTTAAACATTTAAGTATTGTAATGTTGGATAGGAGCCGTGTGGTCTGTCTAAATGCACCACAGCGTATCTTGCAAAACATAGTTGTAAGTACGTTTCACAGAAACCATTGGCAAATATTAGTGTACTTGGGGTCCAACAGTAAATGGATTTAACCATAATCGTTTACTGTTTTTTTAAGAACTTAAACAAATATAGGTCAATTATCTCGTAGGCGATACATTTGAGCCGTGTCATGACAAAACCTGCCTTATTGCATTGGAACATTGCAACAGGCCAAACACCTCTATCAACCTAGGCTCTGCATCTGGGGCCCGTTTCATAAAACTTCGTACGACAAATCTTGTCGTAAATCAGATTATAAAAGTCTCAAATATCATTTATTTCTCAATCTAATCATGTCTTGTGACATCGTTTTGGAATCGTCTTGAAAAGACGATTCCAAAGAGATGTCACTAGACAGGATTAGATAGAGAAATAATAAATTAAATGTATTTTAAAGTTTTGACTTACGACAACATTTGTCGTAAGAAGTTTTATGAAACGGACCCCAGACTTTGTATACACTACCAAATACCCTAGATACCACTGCTAAATACAATGTTTTTATATGAGTGTAGGTGTCAAACAGAGTAGGTCAAGGCCGGCATGTTTGACGTGGCGGCTGGTATTTGTCTTCACTGTTTTGAAATGCGATGAGGCAAGTTGTGTTATGGCATGGCTCATTTGCTATGATCGTATTTATCTGAAAAATGATTACACTCTTAACCTTATCTAAATGGTAAATGTCTAGTGATCACAACACTTATCAACTTGAAGTATTACACTTTAGAGTAAAGGGATAGGTCCATTAAATTATATATTTCTGAGAAAACTCAACACTTAACCCATAAACAAGCTAGTATTACTTATACAGACAACCTGACTCAATTACAAAGAATGGTAAGACAAGAGAAAATGCTAAGGCAAACGTCTATGCCATTTGTCTGCAAACACTCCTGAAAACACATTTGCGTTCAGATGTGTAAGTGAAAAATAAATTAACTTGACATTGTCTGTGCAAAATAAGTGAATTTCTCTTTACGGTCGATTAACTTGGAACCTGCAGTTCACTAATGTATTAATACATCTCAATAAAAAATCAAACAAAATAGCACGCTGTATGAACCGTTAGTAACGCTTTTTTGTTTAGATGTTCGTTTAAAGTGGGGAAAAGGTTATATTCCCCAATACATGCGTGTTTACTTAACCGCTTATTTCAATTGCAAACATAGTTGAGCCAGAGGAGACGACGGGTAACCTTGTGTCTGACCTGACTTCCATATGCATGCCATTCGGATTAAATTAATCAGGTACAATTTTCAAAACAATTATTGTCTGCATTATACTTGTAAGATGCATGGATAACTGTAATAACACTGGTTAATAAAGTAATACAATCTTTCAACACTAGGTAACGTTTGTGGGTAAAAATGTTCCCTTGTGGCTAATTAAGTTACAAAATTTAGTTTAAAAAAGAATCGTCCGTAAATTAGCAAACAGTGTAGACTCTAATCAGCGGGCTCCTAAAAGAGCCCTCTGATATGGGTATGCACTATTTGCAAATATAATGAGTATATTCTAAACAGTTTAATGGTGTTGAATGTGTTACGTTCCATGTATTAACTTTAAATACTCATATAAGCATGTAATAAAGTACAATTGACATATTTGATAGAAAACTATTTGATTTCTCAAGTCACAACTCCGTTGGGCAGGGCACGTCTCTAGAATGGATGATCATTGCCTGCCAAAGCTTTTGCTTTACGGTGAACTTTCAACTGGATACCGCAACGTTGTGGCACCAAAGAAGAGATACAAAGACTCCCTCAAGATGACTATATAACTATTAGATTGCAGTCTGCATTACATTCAAATTGCAAACCCAAGAAACAGAATGTCACCCGAAGCGAACCGAGAGAGACATTCTTGTTTCCGAGGGTTGACACTTTGAATATCATGGAAACTGCAATCTAATATTTATTTTGTTACACCGAGCTTATCTACCCTGGCTTTGGACATGTCTAATTCGTATTTATAAAATATGTTGTGAATACCAATTTAGCGCCGCCGTACACGTTACGCGGGAAACGACGTCGAAGTCGACGTCACATTGTTTTTAAATATCATTACAAGAAAAAAAGAAGAACGTTATGGCAAATAGATTGACGACACAGCGTCTTCTTCATTGTCTAGATGACAAAATTCCTCTTCTGCAATGGTGGCAAATCGTTTGGAGGCCATGTTGTCGTCTGGTGATATTAATCTGGGTCCGGAAGAGCCTGATCAAATTGTCTAGATGCTTAAATTGGTGTAAAGAGTAGACAAAGGGAAGCAAAGGGTACAGAAAAGCTGATACGGAGTTACCGGTCGGTAAACGGCATTCACATAGCGAAAAGAATGTCGCATAGAGATGGTATTTTTTTTAAAGATGCAAAAGACATGTGAAATAGTTCATGTTGGTCTATTGGAAAACTTTTTAACTTAACATGAGGTGTAATAATGTGAAATAGACCGTGTTCTTTTATAAACACAGTATTTCACAGCATCTGTGCATTATAAAGCACTACATAGGATACACCTTTCGTTTCCTTACACGGGCAATTACACTCAAGTTACTGATTTCCATTGTAAACTGTTTGGAATCAGATCAGACTCTAAGGTATTTGCCACTCATATTAGCACTGGATTCCACCGCTTTCCAACATCCATTTTGTCTACAGTACATCGCTTTTAGGTTTTGATTTACATAAAAAACAAAGCATAGTTTACCCGTGGTATTTGTTATTTATTGGTAAGCACGTCCTTAGCAATGGCCTAGATAATCTGGAATATAGCATTCCACCTCATTATGTTGTTTTGTACATCTATGTCGCATTTACTATATGTTCTAAGTAGCACCATTTAGGCTGTGATAACTCACTTGTGGCTAAGATACGGAATAGTGCATACTTAAATGTAGACAATCTATTTCAGAAGTTGAGAAAATAAACAACACTGCTAATAAACAATGTCATGAGAGAAGACCCCCCCCCCCGCTAGTAACCCTTTGTCTGCGGAACGGGACTTACGTGTTATTTACAAACCATTTGGATCTAGTTCAGACGCCGCGTTAATCGGAGTCTGGTCTGGATCAAAACTTTTTGACACCCGTATATAGGTTTATTTAAACATTTATAAATTTTAAGTCTGCAGCCAACAACTATGAAGCAGACAATCTTTAGGCAGAAGAAGGGTCAAGTTATGAACAGACTTGTTAATGATGTGTTCTTGTTATTTACAAACCGTGAACCATATGCAAATAGTGTAATTCCAGATCAGGGGACTACTAAAGGAGCCTTCTAAACAATATCTGCACCCTGGTTCCTTAAAGTAATCTAGGTATCAAACCCTTCACTGCCATGCCGTCATCTATTGTAAGAAATTGTTGTTCAAAAATATTTTGGCACTCGTATCGATGTTTCAGCAATTAAATTGCATAGAATCTTAATCTGTGAAATTAAAACAAACAACACTTTCTTACAATAGATGACATCATGACAGTAAATGGGTTGATAACTAGAGTACTTCAAGGTACCGTAAGGACAGCAAAAGGGTGGTTCAACTTCACTTCATTTTCCCCTGTGATTTCAGATGTACAACAAAGTCATATCAAACATTTATTGAAGTATATGTCTCTAAACAGAACTCAAAACAAAATATATTGAGTTGAGGTGTGGGGTCTTTATAATGTGTGTTGCAGTGAAGGTATTCATTGATGTGCATGTAAACGGTTTTTAATCTTAATAGCAAGCCTTGTAATAATGCTGTTTTAGGCGATTTGGGAAGGTACCCAATGTACATATATTCGTCAAAGCGATGCATTAAGTATTATATTAAGCTTTTACTTTTTAGCAGTAATAGGCATATAAAACTTTGCGATGCAACCGCTTGTACATTTTTATTAAAAAACGGATATAAGAATTGTGTTACTGAAATTAGAATGAGTCTGTTTAAAAACGGTTTCGGGAATGTTTAGGAAAAAACAGCATTGTTATTGATAATTGTTTGATATTTTACTGAAATATGTACATCGGAATAAATACCAATAACTGCAAACGTGGAGAATGGGATGCTTTGAATAGGTCAGATCATCATATTATAAAGACTTTAAGATACCACTAGAAAACAAACATTTTGTAACTGCATTTAATGTTTTGCAGTATTCCGAAGCTCAGCTCACTTTGTCAATTTGTTAACGATTGTTGATTGTATATTCCAATTGCCATTGTGATTTTTTTCACAATAAAGTAATGATTAGCTGTATCGATATATATACCATAAGCTGATACATTATATTTATCAAATATATTCATTCTTTGAAATACTCGTGATAAAACATTTTGTATTTAACTATTGTATTAGTTCAAATTTTTGATTTTCGTGACTTGAAAACTAGTGTTCAATTTTTCAAATCTTTGTAGCATGGTCTGTTTTATATTTTTGATATAGTGGTACACGTGTATTAATGCTGTTATACGGGATATTGATAGTGAAAATCCCATCATACAAAATGACTTATTTACATATTTTGAACAAAGTTTGTCTGAAATGAAGAATTTTAGAGAACAATATAACATATAAAAATTGGATAAATTTGTTCAAGTTCGTGTTACTATTTAAAACTGGACAACTTTAGTTATGACCATGAAACAGAATAAAAAAGATTTAAATACTCAGTTAAACTCCCATAATTATGTGAACAATCAAAGATTTTTTAAGTCAAGCAAGTCAACGACATAAAACCAGTAACATTTGTACAGCAAATGTCCATCGACAATCAATGTTTTATTTGGGTTTTTTCTCCTGTACGTGTTCGGTAGTGTTTTTATGTCAATAATATTACTCTACAACGTATAAACGTGAAAGAAAAACACATTTTCCTCTATAATATTGCTTATAAAATTACGGACTAACTATACATAATTTAATTGAAGTTTGTACGATATGACCCCTTCGTGGTAATAAAAAAGTTGATATGGCCTGTTTCCAATGCTTTCATGGAATCTCCGCTTTTGTCGAGGTCATACGTTGCTGTAGGAGCGAATCCTCTAAGCGTGGATCTGTGTCATCCTTTTGCACTAACGAAATACCTACATGACTATAATTTAGTTAACTCTTATCCTAGCGATCGTTACTTGACTTAGTCTAGTAATTGCAAACAGTTTGGACCTAGATCAGGTGCCGCGCAGTTCTGAATCCAAGTTGTTCGTTTACCTTTTTGTACTACAATTACACTCTATGATTGTAACAAATACAATACAATACAATACAATACATTTTATTGGCATTAAGTACAATGTTGCTACTTCTAGCCATCCAGTGTCACTGGAGTGAACATGTAAATTACACATACAAATTACAGTTTATCAGAGAAGCATAAATAATTTAACGAGTAATAGGTAGTCAATACTCAATAGTAGATCTAATTAGTTTTACTGTTAATTTAGTCTTGTAATAAACTTGTAAGTATTAAAAGGATTATTTGAAAGCTCTTTTGTTACTTATTATTGAGTTAAAACAACACAAAAAGCTACTGTCATAGCCTTCTGTATCGCTTTCACTCCACCACAAGTATTTGTCTGTTTTAGAGATTACTAATACACATGTTATTTTGCGTCATATAATAAACGCTTAGTTCAATTTTGAGTGTTTTCAAAAGTCCGATATACCAGTAACATTAATACAACATCCCATATAACAAGTGTCGAAGCTATCGCTGCAAAGAGGATTGACTGTATATCTATACATGTATGTAAGAATGTACTGCCGCCGACCTCCACTGAGAATGTATCAACAGTGTTGATAAATTTTCATTGGACGTCGGCTTACGAATGTGTATGTCGTAGTTTCCCGCCAGCTGTCACGTGTTATGTCTAGTATCACGTGATATGGCCCCGGAAATATATACCAATAAGTCTACTTCAGTTATGGCTTTATATACCGACACTAAATACTACGGATGTCTACCCATAAAAATGATTTAGAACGGCTAACAACTAGTACATTATATTTAAGTTTCAGTCAAACCCGCGTTCAGCGTTTATTCAACAAAATACCCTTTATAGGCTTTTTACACATGTGGCCGCAGTCAAGAGCAGGTACAATGCACACATCTCTCATGAGATTTATGCACTATTTCCACTCCGAGTATAGCAGTCAACTACTCAACTGTATTATTAAACTGGCTTGCTTATATAATAAGTTAAGTGGTTGCTAAACATGGGCTTGACAGTTTCAGGACAATTTAACATACATAATAACTTGTACTTATTCTAGGATATCGCTGCAATGAGGGGCGACTGTATATCATACCTTTAGTACCAATGAATATGTTCCGTTTGGTTACGCTCACGTGATATAATGTCATTGGTTGACAGTATATGAATATGCAGACAGGTTTCCCGCCAATTGTCACGTGCTGCCATATGGGCGTTTTACTATAGAGTTATTATGTGTTTCGTATCACGTGACTTGGTCACGAAAGCTTCGAAATACAGTCATGCCTCCTTACATCGACATTCGATGTTTACGGATAATTCCGTATTTACAAAGTTTTAACTGGCAAAAATAACATATTTACAATATGATTACAGTCAAACCTGCATCAAACGTTTATCCAACACCATACTCACTGTAAGACTTTGATATAGGTGACTGCTTAGCTCGGATCGGATGTAATGCACCAAAACTCCCAGAGAGAGATTTATACTTTACTTCTGACCCGTGCAAAGCAGTCGCCTGTCATAATTAGCATTCGTTGATTGGTCGCTTGACACAGGTTTGACTGCTACAAATACATAGGGCACATATATGTATCAACAAGTCTAGTTCGACCTTTATACAATGTAGGTACTTATAAGTTATAACCGTCGCTGTACATAAGACTTACTGTTATGGTGACTGTGTTAAACAATACCGCTACACGGTGTAAGGATAATAATATTCTAGGCATGACAACTGCTGCATATGAAATTGAGATGCAAAAACTGAGACTAGGGTCTTTGTTGACAAGCAATGTATATATATTTAGCAATATTTTTAACAACAGTAGATGATTTTGACAACATATGTGATTCAAATTTAACCATGTTGGGCCATCTGCAGTAATAAGGTTTCATAAACTTAAGTCTAAGATCTCTATAGAATGGACAGACAAGTAAGAAATGATATTCATTCTCGACTACGTTCATTGAACACAATGTACAGAGTCTATTTTCTCTAGGCGTATTATTATAGCGTCCAGTTTCTATAGCTAAGTTATGGGATGAGACACGAAATCTAGTGTAAGCTATTCTATATTTCTTTTCAACTATAAAGTTAAGATACGATTCCTGTGTGCAATTATGTTTATAAAGACTGTACGGCGATAATCTTTGAGAGTTGTTAATGTCAGAATACCAAGTTTGATGAAAGGTGTCTAGAAGTCTTTGCTTTATATAATTGATAGGAATTTCTATTTCAGATTGGTTTAACCATATCTCCCCAAGACCATATGACTCGAGAATGTCTTTGACTTGTGTAGCCCAGTTTTTTCCGTTATAATTAATTGATTGATTAGCGTCATTTCTGAGCATGTGATAAATAGTTTTTACTAATGAATTGTCCGGTAATTTTAATATTGTTGTCCAGTATTTAACTAGTCGTATTTTACGCATTACTATGAGAGGTACTCTGCCTAGTTCTCCATACAAAGCTGATAAATTTGTAGATTTTTTAACACCTAGTATCCTTCTCATAAATTTTGTGTGAATAGCTTCAATATTTGCGGCATTGTGGTAACCCCACACCTCGGAGCTGAAGTTTAAAATTGACCCAACAAGTGAGTCAAATAATTTACATTTGTCTGTTATAGTTAATTCCAACTTTTGCGATATTTTAAATAAATTGTGTAACGCAATTGATGCATGATCAGCAATACATTTTTGACTGCGGTACCAGTTACCATTTTTGAAAAAGTAGACTCCAAGATATTTGAAGGAGAAAACAGTTTCTAACGGTGTATTATAAAGATAAAATGTTTTATTAGTATGACGACCATTTTCGACAATCATAACTTTAGTTTTATTTATGTTGATCTTTAAACGCCATTTATTGCTGTAGTTTTCAATGTCGTTTAGAAGTAATTGAAGGGATTCTGGAGATTTAGCAAACACTACCTGATCATCTGCATAAAGTATTAAGGACAGCCTTAGTTCATTCAAACAAAATAGGTCGTCTAGGTCTGCATTAATATTTTCATCAATGTCATTAATGTACATCATGAAGATGAGAGATGAGCTGGGGTCCCCCTGTTTTACGCCTATATTTGAGTCCATGAAGTCCGAGTATTCCGAATTATACCTTACACTTAACCTGACTACAGAGTACATTGATTTTAGGGCCTGAACAAATGTTGAGCTAACACGTTGCTTTATCATTTTCTGCCATAGTAGAGTCCTGTCTATTTTATCAAAAGCCTTTTCATAGTCAATAAATGCACAGTATAGTTTTTCTTTTGATGCTAGAACTTTTGAAATAATTGAATGAAAGATAAAAATGCAGTCTACGATAGATTTATTCTTTTGGAACCCGAATTGATTTTTGGGAATTTTTTCATACCTTTCGGGCCATTTTTCTAGTCTGTTTAGTAAAATCTGCGAATAAATTTTTCCAAGAATGTTTATTAGTGTTATTCCTCTATAATTTTGGGCATCGTTAATGTCGCCTTTTTTGAAAATTGGTACTATGATATGCCCCTATTCCACACCGACTACGAATCCCACGAATCGCTACGAATTGGAAAACGCTAGGATTCGTAGTTGATTCTTAACAGATTCGTGGAGTTCTTACCTGATTCGTAGTCGATTCTTGCAATTCGTGAGCGGTCGGGGATTCGTGGCAAAAGTTTTGAGCTGTTCAAAGTTTTGGCCAAGACTTCCACGAATGGAACATTGGGTTGTTAATTCGTAACAAATTCGTAGTGCATTCGTAGGATTCGTATCTGATTCGTAGGATTCGTAAACGGCTTTTTTGACGTTCGTGGCATTCTTAACTCATTCGTGGGCTTCGTGAGTACTAGTTTGATACCTTTCTCCTGTAGCCAATGCCAGCTTCACTCCCGTATATATATTTGGTCTCACGTGAGTGTCCCTCCTCTGCATGGATGACTGACCTATAATCCTGGCATTCTTACATACAGCGCTCCCTCTCTATACAACGACACTCAATGGGACACACACATTATGTTCGGAGGGAGTCGTTATAGTGAGGGAAACTTAAGACTTGATTTACATTTGCAAACAGCTTGAATTAAGATCAGACGCCGAGTAACACGGCGTCTGGTCTGGATTCAAGCTGTGTGTCACTCGTCATCAAAATGTCCAATATGTAAATTTGAGAAAACCAACAGACGATAATTTTAAGCAGTCAATATTGCAGCAGCAACAATGTTAAACGTAATTGTCATGTTTGGGGAACTGCCGTAAGGGTCGTTGTACGGAGGGATCGTTGTTTGGAGGGCCGTTGTAGAGTGTGAGCACTGAAGATGGTAAAGGTATTCTCATCTTCCACACTAAGCTAATGTTCTAGCGTTCTAGATGGAGTTAGCCACTGTCTAACCTAGCACCTTGTGGATCTCTCCCTTCTTCTGCGGGATATCTTCTTGCTACATGTATTAGCATGCAGCTAGCGTTGATACGCCAGTTCCAAATCCAGTGCCACTGCTGCTCTATCTTAAAAGTTGAAACGGGAACTACAGTGCTCTCTCTCACAATTGGGGACAAAATGTGTGCGTTGTTGGAAGGAGTAGTTATAGGGAGGGAAATTGGCTTACATTTGCAAACAATTTGAATCCAGATCCGATGCCGAATTACGCTGCGTCTGATCTGGATTCAAGTTGTTTGTCACACGCCAAATGTCTATTATGTAACTTTGAGAAAAGCAGCAGCCAACAATTTTAAACAAACAATATAGCATGCAGGCGTGAAAGCTTGGACATATTTGGTTTTGGTTGGAAAACAACGACAAGTGTTGTTGTAAGGAGGGAGCCGTAGTTAGGACGGCCGTTGCAGGGAGGGAACACTACATACCTTCAAGAATCCCACGAACCGTCAAGAATCAAATTTCATTCGTAGCTGATTCGTAGATGCATTCGGCACATTCGTAACTTATTCTTAGCGTTCGTGCAGTAGTCGTAGTGGATTCTTGCAATTCGTACTGAATTATTGACAGTATTCGTAAGATTCGAGCCGAATCCCACGAATAGTCTTAACTCGTTCGTAGCCGATTCGTAGCCGATTCGTAGAGGGCCACGAATTGGATAACAAGAAATGCCGAACTCCACGAATCCCCACGAATCACAGCATTTATCAATTCGTGGGATTCGTGGGATTCGTAGTCGGTGTGGAATAGTGGCAATACTGTCTCCCCAAGATTTAGGGTATTCGCCATTTCTAAAAACTCTGTTGTATAGCTTTAACAAGAATGGTTTGATAATATCGTACGAGCATTTGAATAGTTCTGGGATTAGATTATCTATTCCGGCTGATTTATTATTCTTTTGACAGAAAACTGCTTTTTGTAATTCGGATTCTGAAATGTCCATGTCTAAATCGTGATCTGATACTTCGTCTGAGTCTACATTGTGAGTTTCGCGATTTTCAACATCTTCATTTTCAAATACAGATTTAAAATGATTAAATAGTTCGTCAACTGTGAGTGTTTTACTTTGTGGCTGTTTATTATTTGATGATTTCTTGATTGTTTTCCAAAATTCACGAGGATTGGTTTTGGCTAAATTATTTAATCGTCTACTTTCCTTTATGTTGTGTGCATGTGCGCATAGTTTTACGCTTCACTCTATTATACTTGGTGCGAGATGATGTAAATTGCTTTCTATTTATTTCATTTTTGTTCTTTTGAAATATATTTCTGTAATTTTTAAAATCTCGTTTTGCTTCATAGCATTCTTCGTTAAACCATTTATTTGTTTGTTTATATTTGTGGTTTTTACCCGGTGTGTATGTTTTCCCAAACACATCAAAACCTTTATCGTACATGAATTGCGTAAAGTTTTGAAGCACGTGATCAATGGGATCGCTGGCTACGCTGTTTACAAGCTGTTGCAATATCTCATTATTATTCATGAGGTTGGCCCTGAACTGAGGACATTTAGAATCTTCCCACGCTAGTTTCTGAGTTGTGTGTGTTTTGTTATCAGTATTATTTTGACACGGCTGGTCAATATCAAATGTAAACAAAAGTGGGGCATGATCAGAAAATTCATTCATTTCTAAAACATCGAAATTGGTAATGTAACTAAAGTCTGCAAAGTTAAGAAGTAAATAGTCAACAGTGCTCGTTCCCATCTGATTACAGAAAGTGTATTGTCCAATATTTTGATCCTGATGCAATCTGCCATTTGCTATAAGTAAACCGGTAGTAATACATGTATCGAGTATACGCTTTCCATTGCGATCAGTCACGTGATCACTGTTTACTCTAACTGGAATATTCGCAGTGTTAATTAACTGTGTTAGATTTTGATCTAGATACTTATCATATTCAATATAGTCTAATAAATCGGAAGTTCTACCATTTAGGTCTCCACATACAAAAACTTTACCTAGGTTTTCGTATTTGGAGACCCCTGTTTCTATTTCATCGAAAAAATCTACTTCATCGTGGATCAAAACATTGGAATCAAAAGGTAAAACATAGGCATGGCGTATAAAAACATCTTGATCAAAGATAAATAATTCAGAACTTATCTGTATCCACATAATTCCCCATTGTTGTTTTTCAACAACTTTTATATGCTTTTGTAAATCGTCCTTGAAGTAAATCGATAAGCCACCGCTGTATCGTCCTTTTCGCGTATTTTTAGATTTATTACCAAAAATATGTTCACACTTGAATCCATTGATGTTTAAGTCTGTTTCGTCATGTTTTGCTATCCAGGTTTCGCTCAGAAGAATTATGTCAAATTGTTTCACATGATCTATAAAATCTACGTCTATGAGTTTTCGTTTTAAACCATTGATGTTCCAGGAAATCACGTTAAGTTGCTTCTCTTGACGACCCTAATGCTCCATCTCTGTGGTTGTTGGTGTTTTGTGGACTTACTGGTGCCCGTTAATGAAGAGTTTGTCTTTCACCATCTTTACGGTTTTTCCGCTTGCTTTCTCCTTCTGCATGATAGGGTACAGTTCTTTTCTGGTATCGCGGATTTTCTTCGGCCACTGTACTCCGATCCCTAGGTTCGAGTCCTTCAACTTGGCTGTTTGTAACAAATGAGAAGAAAAGGAACCAATATAAAAATGAACTGAAGCTAAAACTGCGTTTAGAAAGTATTAAGAAAGGCAAATATATGGTTAAAAAGAATTTGATTAAATTTTGATTTGATAATATCGCTCTTTTTCGAGGGCTCGGTTAAATAGTATCACCCTCTCTCAACTATATTTAATCGAAAGATCTTTTTTTTAGCCCTTCATTTGTCTTTTTCTGTTCCTCAGTGATATTTGAAGCAGTCGTTTAGGTTTAAGTATTAAAATAATAAGATTTATAAATATGGCTTGACTTCATACTGTGTACCAATACCACAAGTCAAGTCTCCATAGTCCGATTAAATATTAATGTCTTGTAAAATAACATATTAACCCCGCCAATGTTATCTTACAGTGGAGAATCTGTTATTCTTTCCCGTTTAAACGCAAACGTACGCAAACGCAAAGCACTAAAACGTAGAAAAGAACAACTTTTGGACAATTCTGATAGTTCATGTTTATCATGGTGGCACACAGTTTGGAGCCTGATCAGACGCAGGGTTACCCGGCGTCTGATCTGGCTCCAAACTATTTGCACTGGAAATAATAGTTTTAGCGTAAACGCGTTTATTGGGAAAGAATAACACATTCTCCACTGTATCACCTGCTTGACATGTGTCGTCTTCTTGAATAAAAAAAACAATTTCAGAAATCGTAACAGAAGGAGTTTTGTTGCATTTGTGGCGTTGTGCCTTAAATGAAACAAATTGTATCTAAATACCGGTTGATCTTAGCTATTGTTGAGCAGTTGACTTGTTAATTGATAAAATGGATTTGCCTAAATCTGCATGTTGCAATTGTTTTGTTTTTGTTGTTTGTTGTTGAAATTTAAAAAAAAAAAGCCAAAACAATTCAATAAAAACAATACCCTAGAGTTGGTGTTGAAATAATAAACTTAACGTTATGAGTGAGAAAGGGCGGTGGGTCTGGAATAAAATCTACATTACTCAAAACCTAATTTGGTCCGAATAGTTTACAAATGTCCGATTATTCGCGTTTGGCAGTGATCAATGCCTAACCTTACGTAACATACGTAACAAGTTTAGGTTTTACTACATTTGTGTCAATTATGTCGGAAATGTTCCGCTGACTGATGTTCCAATTTATCTCGCAAAATTCCCATAATAGACAACGTGGGTTGGATATATTTACCTCAACAAATTGAGGGAATATAATACTCAGTCCTATATTTGGAATTCCTGTTCATTTTTTGAGAATAGTGCTTAATCAACAAGTGCTTAAAAAAATTCAAATTATAAAATAGTTAGAAACCAGTTTTATAAAACGCAGAACACCTCACTAGAGTGGCTAAAGCAGTTTCGATCTAGACCAAATTCTGAATTACTCGTTTTCACGATTTGGGAACGTTGAATATAATCAAATTAAGCTTAACCCTTTTACTTTTACACGGCGTCTGATCAGGATCAAAACTGTTTGACCAGCGGAATGTCGTCAGTCATATTGACTTATATCTAACTTTGAAACTGACGAGCAGGCGACGCTATGCTGGTGTTGAGGTAAAAACTGAAAGGGTTAACATGCTAATGGATAATTGGTTTATCTTGAATGTTATCGTTGGTTAGTCAAACAATGTTGTGATTTAAGATACTGTCAGGGCACGTTATTATGTATCCTATAAATACACCTTTTTACGCTTTTTAATTATTCCTCAACAGAAGAAAATAGCTCCACGTTATACAGTCATGTATATGTACAATGAGACATGTGTTCAATATTCTATCAGACTGTAGCTTAAAGCATTCTGCTTTACTTTCAACTTGTTTTAAGTGGTCACCTTTTTTCAATTCTAGAAACAGGTTATAGGTCAATCGGTTAAAAGAAATACATGTAATGTTAACAAATTATCAGAAACGAAACCAGACTGAAACGTGATCAGCCGCCGAGTTACTTTGGGTCTTGTCCGGCTGACTTCAAAGGATTTCCAATGTTGGTACAGTGGAGAATCTGTTATTCTTTCCCGTTTAAACGCAAACGTATGCAAACGCAAATCACTAAAACGTAGAAAAGAACAACGTTTGGACAATTCTGATATTTCATGTTTATCTTGGTGGCAAACAGTTTGGAGCCTGATCAGACGCCGGGTTACCCGGCGTCTGATCTGGCTCCAAACTGTTTGCACTGGAAATAATAGTTTTAGCCTAAACGCGTTTATTGGGAAAGAATAACACATTCTCCACTGTATACAGCCATGAACGTTTTCTTCATCAATTTCCTTGCAGATGATTAACATCGACGGATGTTGTTATGCAGAAAGATGCTAAATTCAAGTTCTTCAAAATAGCTTTCCAGATTACCTTTACTGCAAACGACTCTAAATGGAATTGTTTCGTACCCCGGGTATATTTGATTTTTATATTACTGTCTAAACATTATTATATTTATGACGGATGTATTGAAATTAATGACAATATGTTTAACACGAGTGTAACACAGATTAACGCAAGGTCGATGTCAATCACTATTTAGCCTGGGCAATGCTTACGGACATCAGTTATTGGAATGTATGTGCTTTTCTTGAAAAATAACGCTTTAATTGTTGTGTCACACCTATATTCCTTATCTACTGATATGCAGAGGAGACGATGATATTCTCTCCGAAAACGCATTAACCCATTTGTGCCCATGAGTGTAGATTCCGATCAGAGTCTACACTGTTTGCTGATAGGAATTTCAATATAAAACAAAATGAAAATGTAAATTTTGACCAGGCATGCTTTTGATACAAAATGGACTAATCCAATACAAAAACATGGCAGAATCCACTGGGTATAAATGTAATCCCCGTTTTTGGGGCTGTCTTTCGTATGTTTGTTCTTGTTTAGTTTAGATCTAATTATAGTTATTTGTGTTTTGTCGATGGCCTGCATTTGGCACTCTACCATTAGTTATATCAGTCGGCAATCTTTAGCTGGTCGGTTCATTGCTGATTGATGGGGGTTATGTGATCGCCGTTTTTGGGACTGTCTTTTATATGTTTATTCATGTTTTATTTCAGATCTAATTGTAGTTACAGTCGGACTCCGATATCTCGAACTCGGTTAAGTCGAACATACCCGTATTTCAAAGTTAAAACGCGGCTAAGCCACGTTTGAACTTTGAAACACGGATATGTTCACCTAATCCGAGTTTGAAATAAGGCAAATTAATGTTTCGAAATATCGGATATTTTTAGTTAAGCGAGTTCGAGATATCGAAGTTCGACTGTATTTTGTCTTTTCTCGATTTGTAGGTACATTTAAGTTTTTGCATGTAAAGCGCTTTTGAACGCACAGCCCCTGTGTGAAAAGAGCGCTATATAAATCTAGTATAATAATAATAATAATACATAATATAAATGGGTTAATGCTTAAAGCCAGATACAGTGGAGAAAACGTTATTCTTTCCCGTTTAAACGCAAACGTACGCAAACGCAAAACACTAAAACGTAGAAAAGTACAATTTTTGGACAATTCTAATAATTCATTTTTATCTTGGTGGCAAACAGTTTGGCGCCTGATCAGACGCCGGGTTACCCGGCGTCTGATCTGGCTCCAATCTGTTTGTAATTGAAATAATAGTTTTAGCGTAAACGCGTTTATTGGGAAAGAATAACACATTTTCCACTGTATCATTGCAAACCCGGTGTCAAACCAGGCTCAAACATTTTTGCAATTTAATTAAAATAATATGTAAAGAGTTTCACAACTAATTCATTATCTCCAAGTTTTTGCGGCCAGGTTAGTATCGGAAAAAGGAAAAACATTACGTTATCTCTGCTGCATTTGATCTGTGAATTATCGTTAGCATTATTGTTAAGATGTCTCAATGTCTAGATATTTGGAATCTGGTCAGTCATACATGTTTTAGTGTTGACTAAGAATCCAAGCATTAATAAAAAGTGATCACTACCTTAATGATGGACAGACCTGAACAAACAGTGAGCGTGTAATCGTTGATTGGACTTATACCTCAGAAGCAGACTGATCAGATTCTGTACTGTTTGGCGTTCGATTGCACTTTTGTCATTGAGTTTTTCTAGTTTCAACTTCAACTAAAATAATAAAAGAGACTTGTGTAGTTATTATCTTCTGTGAAATATTATAACATCTTCAGAGTAAACATAAACCCATTCCGTTAATATGAACTTAACCCTTTTATACCCAGTAGATTCTTCCATGTTTATATATTGGATTAGTCCATATTTTATCAAAGCGATGCCTGGTCAAATTTTTTATTTTCATTTTGTTTTATTTTGAAATTCCTATCAGCAAACAGAGTAGACTCTGATCAGACGCCGCATAATGTGGCGTCTGATTAGAGTCTACACTGTTTGCCTATATCCACTATATGGGATCGTGTGCATAAATTGGTTAAATTAAAACGCAAAAATCAAAATGAAGCAAATGAAGATGGTGTTAAAAGATTTTGAACTTATCTGCACCTGGAAAGTAAATTATTATGAGTAACTCGGCGTATTATTTTTCTCCAAACGTTTTGCATTCAACTTCATTATTTGTAACAAAAACGAATTCATTCAAAAAGGAGTTTTCTCCGATGTGTGTATTGTTCGGAGGGATATGTTATTGAAGGGAAACTAGCTTACATTTGCAAACAGCAGGAATACATTCAAATCAGACCCTGTATTACGCGGCGTCTGGTCTTGATTCAAGCTGTGTGTCGCTCGTCGTTATGTTTTTGTCTGTCAAAATGTGTGATATGAATTAACTTTGAGACAAACTGCAGACGACAGTTTTAAGCAGACAATATAACAGTCGTGAGAAGGTTGAACATACAGTGTTCCCTCTCTACAACGACATCCAATGGGAGACACATATTGTGTGTGCTGTTCGGAGGGAGTCGTTATAGAGAGGGACAATTAAGACTTGGCTTACATTTGCAAACAGTTTGAATCCAGATCAGACGCCGCCTAACGCGGCGTCTGATCAGGATTCAAGCTGTTTATCACTGGTCAATATATGTATTCTATCATAATCTCCACTTATATGTAGCTGTGAGAGAAAACAGCAGACGACAATCTTAAGCAGACGATATTGCAGCAGTAAAAGAGTTAGCCTTAATTATCTCGTGAAGGGAAATATGGCGAGTGTCGTTGTAAGGAGGGAGTCGTTGTTTTGAGGACCGTTGAAGAGGAGGAGCGCTGTCATTGTTTTGTTCGGAAAACAGCGACAAGCGTTGTTATTAGGATGGAGTCGTTGTTTAGAGGGACATTGTAGGTAGGGAACACTGCATTTTCTTAAAAGAAGCATACTACTGGTGCCATAGGTATTGCATGTGCAATACAGTGGAGAATCTGTTATTCTTTCCCGTTTAAACGCAAACGTACGCAAACGCAAAGCACTAAAACGTAGAAAAGAACAACGTTTGGACAATTCTGATATTTCATGTTTATCTTGGTGGCAAACAGTTTGGATCCTGATCAGACGCCGGGTTACCCGGCGTCTGATCTGGCTCCAAACTGTTTGCACTGCAAATAATAGTTTTTGCGTAAACGCGTTTATTGGGAAAGAAGAACACATTCTCCACTGTAGTTAGGATGTTTGTAAGATGAGATAAACCCCTCAAGACATATAAACGCTGATAACTATTAATATATGAGACTGTATTTTAAAACATGAGATCTAATTAAGATGAACAATATAACCATATATTCGCGGCGCCGTTCTATAACTGCAATCGTCTTGAACAACCATATATGGTATAGAGATTTCGCGTTTTAAAGAAACTAAACACTAACGAAATGTAGCAAAATGTAGAAACTGACAACTGAATGACAAACAATTTGAGCCGCATTAGACGCCTTGTTACCCAGAATGTTAACTGTTTCCAGACTGTTTGCAATCGAAATACAGTAAAACCTCTCTATTACATGTACGACCACGAACCTGTTATGCAGCGTCTGACTAGAGTCTACACTGTTTGCTGATAGGAATTTCCAACAAAACAAAATGAAAATGAAAATTTTGACCAGGCATCCTTTTTCATAAAAAATGGACTAAATATAAACATGGACGAATCCACTGGGTATATATGTGTAAACTTGAGACCTGACAAAACGCTGTACATATTGCAAACGCCCTCATTGAGACAGAACGGCGTATTGTACATTGTAATGTGATAGGGTCTGTCAAATACCGACAAAAACATCGATCACAACTCTAATTATCAGAGTATTTGAGGATGCCTTTCGCAGTTCCGCCGATTACATCAGCAACATGTCGTTAATTTGAGGAGCAAACACAAGATTTATGAGTTTCACTTGTAAATGAGGCAACTAAACTTGAATTGCAACTAAACCATTGTCAGCTTAAATCAATATCTCACAAAAGTATCTACTTGTTTTAAGTGGTATTGTAGTTTGCTTTGGAATTGTGTTAAGATTTATTCATTTTTAAATTAAGAAATAATAAATCAAAACCAGTGTTTTATCGTGCAATCGAACACGGGTAGGAGTTGAGATGCGTAGTAATTTTATCTACAAGCATCTCAACGACTACCCGTGTTCGATTGCAAGATAAAACACTGGTATTTATTTATTATTTCGATTCTAACATATAATTTAACTTTAATTTGAACCGAAGCATCGGCGCTACATTTCTTGGCGTACGCATTTTCGCAGCCTTATGACGTCACGTTAGAACGTACCAGACCCATTCTCACGAAACAGTGACAAATAGTGTATCCAATAGTTCTGGCTTTGACGTTGTCTTGTACAGAGCGTATTTATGACAATTTTTTGTTTCTGTTGTAGGACATATCATTAAAATTATTTTCCACTCCTAGGATCTGTACAATAGGAGTTCCTACTATAGGACATGGCTTGCAGAATTCTAACAATCTGTTGAAAATCATATGTCTCCAAGCATAAAATGTGTTTTACAGGCTTCTAATGATATGTTATATATCAATGCAGCTTGTATTAGACACATGTGCCCAAAATCAGTCAAGTTGAGCTCTAGTCTCAAACGAAAACATTTGTCATACATTATACGATGGTGATTTTTTAAAATGAAAATGAAGTGTCTCCAAACCAAGCCTAATCTACGAGTCCATAATAGAGGTACAGACGAACATCAATAAACAACCGTAATACTGAGAAGATTTATGTGTTTTGGCATTGGTATTCATAAAGTATTTGGACAAAACATGCTTTATTTTATTATTTAAAAGATTAGAGAATTGGTGTCAGTCAAACTTTCAAATTTTGAACTGGAAAATATGATTCCTAATTTACGAGTCCTTTTCTTATTTCACAATTAATTGAATACCATGCATCAAACTGCACCAATATAATACGAAGTATGTAAATGACACACAGAACTATGTAAGAAAAAGTATTTTTAACATTTTCAGCTAAAATGTACTTTTGTAGAACGTTTGAAAGCATCAAAGAGGTGAAATTTTCTAATCTACGAGACCTAATTTACGAGTCCATACCATGCCTTTACCCTACCATTTTGCTGTTTTTCTACACCGTTCCATCGCTTTTTTCCCATTCCCTGCCCAAACATTACAACCGGTTGTCAACATGTAGCGAAAATAGTAATTTTGACGTAACAGCTTTCGTCTGCATACCACAGACATTGGGTAAGTTTTACTGAGTCGCTTTTATTCACTTTTGTAAGGTATATAAATATAATATATTATGTTTTGCGAGAAATCTGCTAACCGTTAATCAAGAAATGCAGACAATGTACATACATAGTGCAAATGCATACACAAGCATGTGGATTTTCTCGTTTACTGTCTGTCCCGTAGATTAGGTAAAATGTCCCGTAGATTAGGGTTTATAGACACTGTTCATTTTCTTTTCTATGACATGATTTTTGTATGTAATAACATCTATTTATGATGTAATTTACTTTGAACATGTCATTAAGACAACATATACGATTCTTGATTACTCTTTGGGTTCGCTCCAGTAGAATGTGACATCTTAGAATTATAACTTTACTTTGCTGAATTTTATATACCTGTGAGAAATATTATTCAGTGACATCAGGCCCAGTAGATAACAAAATGTATTTATTCGTGTCTGTGAATGCATATAACGGTATTCTGCTAAATTATGCCAGACAAGGTCACAAGATATAAATGTACAGAATTAGTGTTGCGCTTTATTTGAGTGTCCCGTAAATTAGAATCCAATTGTCCCATGAATTAGAACTTTGAACAATGGTTTGCTCGACACCTTATTAAGTGTAATACACGTTACATAATTCAGTTTTACATCAAAACCATTCTACAAACATTCAACTTTTACGGATTTTCAGATTTAGAGCTATCAAATTATGATCAACAATAACAATATATGTATGAACTGATGACGCATTTTTTTCAATTTCAGTTTGGGTTTTGTTTTATAACATGGCAAAATAAGAAACTGAATTTTATGAATGTATACAGAGCATACAAAAAGAAGAACGGCTCAATGGATGAACAAAGAGAGAGAACAGATACTCCCTAAAGACAAGGTGAAAGTAAAATCGAAAGAGAAACAACAGAGACGAAGATTCTGTCTCAACGAGGGCGTTTGCAATAAGTACAGCGTTTGGTCAGGTCTCAGGTTAACCCATTTATACCCAGTGGATTCTTCCATGTTTATATATTGGATTAGTCCATTTTTTATCAAAGGGATGTCTGGTCAAAATTTTCATTTTGATTTTGTTTTATATAGAAGTTCCTACCAGCAAACAGTGTAGACTCTGATCAGACGCCGCATAATCTTTGTTTCTAAAACAATTTTTAAAATATTTTACGTCAACAAAACACGATACTCTTGACAATCTGTTAACACAAAAGGAATTAAAATTATATTGAACTTAGGCAAATCACACAAAAAGTGAGACAACTCTAGATGATTGCCAATACAAAGTTATATAGGAGTGCTCTTCGTTGTCTAAGTGTATCCTACAGTACTGAATCTTATTAAATTAACAATTTTTGCGATTCGCTTGCAATTCGCTTGCAATTCGATGGCAATTCGCTTGCGATTCAAAGTACAAACTTTACCCTCGGGTAAGTTTTTTTGAATGGTGTATCTCACAAATGTTTGCAAATATCCCTTCGTTATTGTTTTCGATTCCATTTTTGTCACAACCGCTTCGGAAAATTCGCGTTAAAATATTCAAACGTAGGATTTGTTTTTTGAAGCGCGTGATTCGATGGCAATTCGATGGCAATTCGCTTGCGATTATCAATTTAATTTAATAAGGTTCAGTACTGTACTGACGCATGTGGTGTCGGCCGGGTCTCATTTCGCCCTATATAATACATAGTAAAATGCCTTACTTCCAGAGCCAACAGCTCATTTCAATACATGATTCAGGCTGTAAAAGACATATCCTTCGATTTCATGGACATTCTCCTGTTGACTGTGATAATAAACCCATAACATCACACATTACATTTCATGCTTTCAATAATTTCCTAAAACCATTGTCATGAATAAAAGTAAACAACTTTTACTTTCAGTGCATTCACTGTGTTTCCATATGCATCCGCCTGGAGAAAAAGCATTGAAATGAGATCCTTAAAACAATGCCAGTGTGGTAGAAATGACCACAAGTAATCATTTGTCATCAAGAAAACCATTCAAATGCACACGTAGGCAACGCTAAACATTGTATATCCTTGCAATTGATTTTTCCAGGGAAAATATCTGTAAACTCAAGGATCCCGACGTGATTCCAGACCAGACCCACACCAGCATAGGCTCAAATCTGACTAATCAAATGCTTGAGAACCTGCTCAGACTCAACTCAAACGCTTTATAACCTTGGACCCTAGCGAAACATTATTGCAATAAGAGGCCATCCAAGCAAAGGTTTGAAGAAGGTATTCAACAGAGTTCAAGCGTAAGCAATGGAATATCCGATCAACCCTTGCCTTCAGAACCCCCCCCCCCCCACTGACACACACAGTTGTGGTCAAACAATGGCTCGATTTCTCGCCTACAGCGACCTCGTCAATCACCAACTCTAGACATACTACAAACTCAACATACAGTGGAGAAAACTTTAGTTTGTCCAATTGAACGCGTTTATGCTAAATCACTACAGCAAAACATTTACTTTTCGACCATTTAAATAAGGTTAATTGGTATTATGAAAGACTGGTGACGGCTTAAAGAAAAGTGACAGTAAACCAGAAATGTCATTTATGAAGTAAATACAGCAAATACAAAACAACAACAATATATGCTATAAACTGTGGTTATTATGTCCCTACATCAGCCCTCCGAACAGCGATTCCTTCAACAATGCATGTCGCTGTTCCCAATACAAAACCAGGCAATTATGTCTGACAGGTTTACTGCTGAGATATCGTCTGCTTAAAATTATCGTATCGTATACTGATTGACTGAGCTCTTGATTTATTTATCAGTTTTCTTTATTAACATTCTTTATTAACATTACATTCACCTACAATTAATTGATTGGTTATTTGAAGTGTTGATAGAAATATTGACTGATTGATTGATCCGTGAATTGACCAATTGATTGATGTGTTTATTTGTTAACCTATTGGCTAATTGATCATTCTCCTTATTAACCCCATTATTTAACACTACTTGTCTGTGTTCAATTAATTGATTGCTATTGTGAATTGTCGATTGATGGATTGATTGATGAATTAATTAGTTGATTGATTCAATAATGAATTATTTTATTTATTGACTTAGTGATTCATCTGTTAGTTAATTGATTGATTGATGGATTGACTACTTGGTTAAGAGGTTGACCAATTGGTTAATTGATCGTTTGGTTAAATACTTGATTGATTAATTGGTTGATTTATTCAAAATTATTTACCTATTTATTTATCTATCTATTCATTTATCTATTTATTTATCATTTGTTTATTTGTTTATTACTATATCTTGTTTATAATTTGTCTGACTCGCCTTCACCTGTGTGATACAAATCACCAACAGTCTTGACCAAAACAATTTGATATTTATGATAACTTGTTCAATGTTCATTCCTCATTTCACATATGTATGTGCTGAGAAGATTGAATAAACTGTAAAACTGTAAAATGTTTGCTGTTTTTCTTAAAGTTATAGGTATTGGACATTTTGACAGAAGAAACAGGAATACGAGTGACAAACATGCACCTTTCTCTCAGGGTATTGAGTTTACCTCCCTATAACCGCTCCCGCTGAACAACGCACCAAATATATGTCTTCCCTTGGGTGTTGTTGTAGAGAGGGAATTTTGAACACAAGCTTCGTATGGGATGAGAGTTAATCAGGCAACTCAGGGAGTGTTCTTATTTTGCGTTCGACATGCTTTATGGATGTCGCCCTGTCTTTTAGAGCATGATGAAATTTCCGAAACATTTTACGAACTCTTTTTCCGAAAGTGTTAAGAACTCATTTTCAGTGAAGAATACAGTCATAAAATACTATTCTTCCCGATAAAAAAAATTGGGTTTTCGTACCGGAAGGGACTTTTTTTCGTAGTTTACAGCATACACCGTTTTCACTATGTTGCATCTGGTTTTATTTCAATTTCTCAGAATATAAGCATAAACTTTTGATGAAAGTACTGTTTAATTATAAATTATAGATAATTCAATAGATCAATAAAACATTTTTTGAAAAAAGATGTTTTTGATAAAAATACACCAAAAAGTGAAAAAATGGGAAAAGATAGATTTTTTTTATTAAATGGTTTATATGTGTTTTATAATATCCGGGACCCTGTGTTTTTATTTGCTATTTCACTAAAGCTTTATGTTAACAAGGCTAAAAAGAACAAACAAAAAAATCGTAATTAGTTTGCTACAATTTGTAGGGCAGTTTTCACTGTGCCTTAACTTCCCATTATAAACAGTGGGTGGGGTAAATGTTACCCCTTTCCAGTGAAATCAAACATATTCATTTTGGATCTTGACAAAACATTATTTTAAGGTTTTATTCTTACTATTGTAAAACAAATTTGGACCTTTCTTGTAGAAATAGTTTGTGTAAATAAAGATTGAAAAAGCGTATTACAAAAAATAGGATTTTTTGTGAAGCTTCAATTTTAGGAGGGTAGTCTTGAAAAATCTCTAAGTGTGAAAAAAGGTCCGGTAACCCAACTTTTTCACCAGTTTTGTCATAGAAACTTATTTTACTGTCTTATGCAAACTTTGAAGAATGTGGTAATTACTTTCCAAAGGTGCACCTACCCCCTTAAGCATGGCTTGAATATTACTTGGTTCGGGTGATTGGCGTGTATGGACTTTGAGGAAACGGATAAACTCTAAGCTTATGTTAAATCCAAGCGCTCACATGTTTGTACAAGGGCAGAAATATAACAGTGATACGGTTAATTGATTCTGATCGAATTTACCTTTTGTACAATGTTATATTCAACCTGTGTGGACCAAGTTAAGAACCGGGAAGGTCTCATTTGTTTCTAATTTGTTTGGAATTCTAATTATATTTCTTAAAGACAAATCGAATGAAATCAGTTCGAACAACAGTTTGCTAAGAAAACCAGCGTATCTTTTCTAAGGGACTTATATTTCCTTACATTTTATAAGAACATGTACATTGCAATAGTTTCATATGTATGACAATTTTAGGTGACTAATAAGATAAGTTGTAATAGCTTTGGTACGAAATGTATGTAACTCGTTTTATGATGTTTTCGTGGATATCAATTGTTCTATGTCATTGAACATGTCACTATGATTAGCCCTTCGCCCATTGCCTGTTTCTAGTACATGTATTGAAGGCACTTGACCACTAAATACAAGATGAAAGTAAATTAGAATGTTCTTTAAGAAGGCGCATTCTTCTTTACTTTCAGTCCGCTTTAAGCTATCATATTTTAGAGTATTGACAACATTACCTATTACACATATATTAATGATGGTATGAATAAGATCTCCTTTTTTCAGTTGAGAATTCAAATCAAACAAGTAAAAATGATCATGTATATGGAGTAAAATGTTTATCACGTAATTAATCCTTTCATATTTCAGGACGGTAACCAATACACAAATACAAACATTATCGTGCCAACCGTTATGTACAGTACATCAACAACATAGAACACACTTTGATTTTGGAAGCTACTAAAGAAGGGAGATAAATGTAGCTTGAAACGTGTTCACTGTCGCAATGGGCTTATACAACTTCGATTAAAGTGTTGCAACCGATGCTAAAATTTACTTTACAGTGGAGAATCTGTTATTCTTTCCCAATAAACGCGTTTACGCTAAAACTATTATTTCCAGTGCAAAAAGTTTGGAGCCAGATCAGACGCCGGGTAACCCGGCGTCTAATCAGGCTCCAAACTGTTTGTCACCATGATAAACATGAAATATCAGAATTGTGCAAAAGTTGTTCTTTTCTACGTTTTAGTGCTTTGCGTTTGCGTACGTTTACGTTTAAACGGGAAAGAATAACAAATTATCCACTGTATCATAAGCGTCAAATGACGGCGTCTACTGTTTAACACTCGTATCGAAATTTCTTAGTTCATACTGTCTTGAATATTACATTGAACTGCTATTGCGAACAGCAATATTGAAGCAGACGACAATATGACGGTGAAGAGGTAAATATCTCAAGAATTATTTGGCGATGAGCGGGTTAATTGACTCCTTCACTACCTTATCCCGACTACAATGATTATTTGCAAAAAGGTTGGACCTAGATCAGACCCTGCGTCACACGCTTGATACTCACTACTACATAAGTCACCTTAACTACCAATAAAGCAGAATACAATATTTTAAAGCAGATGTCATCAATCAATGGTCAGCAAACAGGACTAGATGATGATGAGTTGGGTTTAACGAAAATGCGACACAAAAAGGTCATATAACGCCGTGGAATGATTAGGGTTGTTGCGATGAGATGATGATAATTTCATGACGATGATATAGGCTAAACCTTCTCATTCGTTGCGAAGCAGCCTATGGGATCAAAATCACGGACCTTCAATTTTAGTTAGTGACAGAGGGGATACACCCTCTTTGACAATGAAGCCTCAGAACCAAGGCAAAGTAGGAAGGTCTCTGGAGGGAGTTACCAGAATTTTGAAACATTTCTGAGGCAGTAATAATATCCGCTATTCTGTTTGTAATACGATCAAGGAACCAAACTATTGGACTATCATGTTATTACTTTAACTCATTCATCCCTGATACGTCTGATGGACAAGTCCAATTTCTACACCAAGTCTATTCAATTTTCAATTATTTAGGACTGTGTTTAACAAACTAGTGATCTACCTGTTTTATGCGTTTTGTATTACAGTACTCCCTCACTTCAATGGCCCTCTTACAGTGGAGAAAACGTTATTCTTTCCCGTTTAAACGCAAACGTACGCAAACGCAAAGCACTAAAACGTAGAAAAGAACAACTTTTGGACAATTCTGATAGTTCATGTTTATCTTGGTGGCAAACAGCTTGGAGCCTGATCAGACGCCGGGTAACCCGGCGTCTGATCTGGTTCAAACTGTTTGCACTGAAAATAATAGTTTTAGCGTAAACGCGTTTATTGGGAAAGAATAACACATTCTCCACTGTAACATGCCTTCTTACAACAATGATTGCCGCTGTTCTCGAACAAAACATTTATGTCTAACGTTCTCAGTGCTGAAAAATCGTCTGCTTAAAATTGTCGTCTGCCGTTTTTCTCAAAGTCACATATTGGATATTTAGAGAGAACAAAAAACATATTAACGAGTAACAAACAGCTTGAATCCAGATCAGACACCTCGTTACGCGGCGTCTGATCTGGATTCAAGCTGTTTGCAAATGTAAGTCGTCTGACTTTTCCCTACCTATAACAACTCCCTACGAACACCATACGGAAACGTTGTCACCTATTGGGTAGTGTTGTAGGGATGGATCACTGTCGTGTATTGCTACATGTTGTAAAAGGTAAAGGACCTGATATACTTATGATCAATAAAAGTTTCAAAGTATTATAGAGGTGAAAGTGTTAAATTCGACGATACATTTCACAGCAAAAACGTTAATTTAGATGCATCAGTTGCTTCTTGGAACGTAATGTCACGCAATATGAAAATTACATTGAATCCAATGGTTGATATATAAGTCTTTCGGGATTATTGTAATACAGCGATTCCTCTCTACAACACAACCCAATAGGAGACACATAGTGTGGAGAATCTGTTATTCATTCCCGTTTAAACGCAAACGTAAAACACTAAAACGTAGAAAAGAACAACTTTTGGACAATTCTGATAATTCTTGTTTATCTTGGTGGCAAACAGTTTGGAGCCTGATCAGACGCCGGGTTTCCCGGCGTCTGATCTGGCTCCAAACTGTTTGCACTGCAAATATTAGTTTTAGCGTAAACGCGTTTATTGGGAAAGAATAACAGATTCTCCACTGTAGTATGTGTGTTGTTCGAAGGGAGTCGTTATAGGGAGGAACAATTAAGACTTGCCTTAAATTTGCAAACAGCTTGAATCCAGATCAGACGCCGCGTAACGCAGCATCTCTTCTGGATTTAAGCTGTTTGTCACTTATAATTATATTTATTCTATCAAAATGTCTACTTACATGTATATGTAACTTTGAGCAAAACAACAAACGACAACTCTAGGTAGACGATATTGCAGCAGTATAAGTGTTTGATATAGTTGTCCTGTTTAGGGAGCTGCGACAAGGGATGTTGTAAGGAAGGAGTCGTTGTTGTGAGGGTCGTTGTTGAGAGGGAACACTGTATATGGTTAGTGATTCATTTGTAGCTAATGATCCTGCCTTTTAATAAATTGGTTATGGGTTGTCGAAATTCAAAGTCGCATATATCTACTGTTTCAAATTTCGATAATTTATTTAAAGCCTTATTAATCATTTTTGCGATAATACACCAATTACCGTCTATGGCATGTGTTTTGGTATATATTTGTAAGTGCTAGAATAATAAAAGTTCATGAGAACACTGATGATGGTTTCAAATGAATTAGAGAGGTATGGTCTGTAAAGATAAAACTAAAAGTCAGATTTACTAATAGAACAAATAATTGGAGAGAGCAATATTGAACAATACTGTAAAGAGACGAATAACCTAAATTAGCCTAACCTCTACATTGTAAATGATGTCATGAAACAAGTGAACGGTTGGATCCAGATCAGACGCCGGTAACAAAGCAATTTGGTGAAAATCCAAACTGTTTGCCACTCAGATTGAAATAAATGGTCAGAATTGCAAATAAGTTGATTTTTTGGTTACGTTTTATTGCAATGCGTTTGCGTTTGGATTGCGTTTAAACGTGAAAGAATAACTGTTTTCCCCACTGTACAGGACGTAATAACAGTATATAAAGTGTACTATAATTGTGTGTAAAATATGCCTTAAGATATTGAATATACGTATCAACTATGCAGTGTCTGGTATGAGTATGTATCTCACGTATCATACCTATTATATAAAGGATATTGCATGAATGTGTTTTCAGTATTGAATTTATTGCACGCATTGGATAAAATGATATGTTGCGAGCCTCGTGGGGGTCAAAAGTTGTCAAACTAGATTTTCTAAACTGTTTTCACTGTTGGCGTAGTAATACAGTTACAGTGGAGAATGTGTTATTCTTTCCCAATAAACGCGTTTACGCTAAAACTATTATTTCCAGTGCAAACAGTTTGGTGCCAGATCAGACGCCGGGTAACCCGACGTCTGATCAGGCTCCAAACTGTTTGCCACCATGATAAACATGAAATATCAGAATTGTCAAAAAGTTGTTCTTTTTCTACGTTTTAGCGCTTTGCGTTTGCGTACGTTTGCGTTTAAACGGGAAAGAATAACGTTTTCTCCACTGTACCCAATGAGATAATAAATAAAACTGAAACTAAAACTGAGTCCTAAATTAGTACATTACATGCAAAGTACGCCGTACGATCTTTATTTCACTGTGTATTTTACCCGTGTATGTGATACAGCGTTCCCTCTCTACACAATACCCAATGGGAGACAAAATGAATGTGCGTTGTTCGGAGGGAGTCGTGATAGGGAGGAAAATCGGCTTACATTTGCAAACAGCTTTAATCCAAATCAGACGCCGCGTTACGCGGCGTCTGTACTGGATTCAAGCTGTTTGTCACTTATCATTATGGTTTTTTTTCCAGTCAAAGTGTCCGATATGTGGCTTTGGGAAAAAACCCAGCAGACGACAGCGTTAAGCAGACGGTATTGCAGAAGTGAAAGTACATATAATTGTCTCGTTTGGGGAATAGCGGCAAAAGTCGTTTTAATGAGGAAGTTGTTGTTCGGAGACCCGTTGCAGAAAGGGAACACCGTAATACTAAATATTTCAGATATATTTTCGATATAATGGGTTCTGGGTCAAATTACAATAGGTACAGTGGAGAATGTGTTATTCTTTCCCAGTAATCGCGTTTACGCTCAAACTATTATTTCCAGTGCAAAAATGTTGGAGCCAGATCAGACGCCGGGTAACCCGGCGTCTGATCAGTCTCCAAACTGTTTGTCACCATGATCAACATGAAATATCAGAATTGTCCAAAAGTTGTTCTTTTCTGCGTTTTAGTGCTTTGCGTTTGCGTACGTTTGCGTTTAAACGGGAAAGAATTACGTTTTCTCAACTGTACCCAATGAGATAAAAATAAAACTGAAACCGAGTCCTAAATTAGTACATTACATGCAAAGTACGCCGTACGATCTTTATTTCACTATGTATTTTACCCGTGTATGTGATACAGCGCTCCCTCTCTACAACAATACCCAATGGGAGACAAAATGAATGTGCGTTGTTCGGAGGGAGTCGTGATAGGGAGCAAAATCGGCTTACATTTGCAAACAGCTTTAATCCAAATCAGACGCCGCGTTACGCGGCGTCTGTACTGGATTCAAGCTGTTTGTCACTTATCATTATGGTTTTTTTCCAGTCAAAGTGTCCGAAATGTGGCTTTGGGAAAAAAAACAACAGACGACGGCGTTAAGCAGACGGTATTGCAGAAGTGAAAGTACATATAATTGTCTCGTTTGGGGAATAGCGGCAAGAGACGTTTAAATGAGGAAGTTGTTGTTCGGAGACTCGTTGCAGAAAGGGAACACGGTAATATTAAATATTTAATATATATTTTCGATATAATGGGTTCTGGGTCAAATTGCAAAAGGTACATGTACATGTAACAAACCTTTCTGTCTCCTTTTGAAGTAGTGTGTCTGATGCAAATACTTTGGAGCTGGAACATTATTCGCTGAGCGTCTGATTTACAGTGGAGAATGTGTTATTCTTTCCCAATAAACGCGTTTACGCTAAAACTATTATTTGCAGTGCAAACAGTTTGGAGCCAGATCAGACGCCGGGTAACCCGGCGTCTGATCAGGCTCCAAATTGTTTGCCACCAAGATAAACATGAATTATCAGAATTGTCCAAAAGTTGTTCTTTTCTACGTTTTAGTGCTTTGCGTTTGCGTACGTTTGCGTTTAAACGGGAAAGGATTACAGATTCTCCACTGTAGCTCTTAACTCATAACCACATAGCATATGTCTTGCTTTGAAGATACGCAGCAACTTAAAGTATCGGTATGATAAAAGTGAAGTATATTGCGCAAAAAGGTGCATTCTGTTTTTTTCCAGCCTGCTTTAAGCTACAATCTGATGGGATATATTTAATGGTTCTTATCGCTGCATATCCAGAACGTTGAATTACATACTTGTTCCAGAGGAGGACTATTTTAAAGGCGTTAAATGCCTATAGTATGATTTAACATTAAGTGTTTGTCTCTCTATTGCTGAAGGTAATAAGGCTGAATTTGGGAAACACTTGCTTGGAACAATGGCTTTTATATTTGACTTTGGAAATGTACATTTATTTTAGCAAAGGTTCAACATAATGCATGAGTCCTGCGTTGTACAGTGTTTCCTCTCTACAACAGCCCTCGAAACAACGGTTTCCTCCTTACAACAACGATCGCCGCTGTTCCCTTAAAAAGACAATTATGTTTAAACCTTCGCTGCATCAATATCGTCTGCTTAAAATGTTCGTCTCTTGTTTTTCTCCAAGTTACATAATGGACAGGTTTACAGGAAGAAACATATTGAAAATAGACAAACAGCTTTTAATCACGACCAGGCGTTATGCGGCGTCTGATCAGGATTTTAGCTGTTTGTAAATGTAAGCCTATTTCCCTCCCTATAACAATTTCCTTCCAACCAACACATACAGTGGAGAATGTGTTATTCTTTTCCAATAAACGCGTTTACGCTAAAACTATTATTTCCAGTGAAAACAGTTTGGAGCCAGATCAGACGCCGGGTAACCCGGCGTCTGCTCAGGCTCCACACTGTTTGCCACCAAGATAAACATGAATTATCAAAATTGTCAAAAATTTATACTTTTCTACGTTTTAGTGCTTTGCGTTTGCGTACGTTTGCGTTTAAACGGGAAAGAATAACAGATTCTCCACTGTATGATATTTATCTCTCATTGGGTGTTGTTGTAGAGAGGGAGTACTGCATCTAACTTCAGCGTCAAAACAGTTTTAGTTTACAGTGGAGAATCTGTTATTCTTTCCCGTTTAAGGGTGTATCAATGTCATGCATTTGGGAATTTTTCAAAGTATATGAAAACACTCTATGATGGTTTTGTATTGAAGAGCTATTCAAGATGAATGTAAAAATAGAAAAAGTGTACAATTTGGTGAACAACAGTTGGTTCTACGGCCATGTAAATTTTACCCCACCCACTTCCTCTTATTTTGTCCTTTTCAAACAGCCCGCTTCAATAAAATCCATTTTAAATGATAACAAACATGATAATTTGGTTTTGTGTTATTTTATTTCCTATCTATGGTAGTATTTCTTCATACAAAAACTAATTTAAGAAAAAAAAAGCACCAAATGTGAAATTTATAAAGCTTTAAATATCATCGATATGGTATTTTTGTGTAATTTTGTAAGGGGAGATAACTATTTTTACTTTAATAATTCAAAATTTTCAACACTGACCTTTCAATTTCTTTTCATATTTTGAGCTGCCTTAGCATGGGCTTTCATCTGGTAGACTATAAGA
The DNA here is from genome assembly GCA_922989275.2 of Gari tellinella. Classification (NCBI taxonomy): domain Eukaryota; kingdom Metazoa; phylum Mollusca; class Bivalvia; order Cardiida; family Psammobiidae; genus Gari; species Gari tellinella. Next base: position 39,805,864 of record OV277871.1, read on the forward strand.
AAAAGTTTAATACTAGAACTATTTCATTTTCAAACTTTTTTACTTTTTTTCATAAAATAAAAAATCTAATAAAATCATGCCCTATATAAAGCATATTTTTGATATTCAAGGATCCATATTGTTCAAACCTGGTACCTGCTTTGTCTAAATTTGGTTTATATATGTGAAAATACCATTTTTGTTTTGTTTTGAAATAGATTTTACTGAAGCTTGTACTCTGAATGGGTAAAATTTGAAGAAAAAAATCCAAATTTGACATACCTTTTTCAAATCGCTGTAGCTCAAAAAAAAGGACACCACCATATATATATTTTTTTATTTTTTTATTCATCATAAATAGCTCTTCCAAAAAAACAATGATAGAAAAAAAGTTTAATACTTTGAAAAATTCGCTTATGACATTGATACACCCTTAAAAGCAAACGTACGCAAACGCAAAGCGCTAAAACGTAGAAAAGAACAACTTTTGGACAATTCTAATAATTCTTGTCTATCTTGGTGGCAAACAGTTTTGAGCCTGATCAGACACCGGGTTACCCGGCGTCTGATCTAGCTCCAAACTGTTTGCACTGCAAATAATAGTTTTAGCGTAAACGCGTTTATTGGGAAAGAATAACACATTTTCCACTGTATATGACATCCAGTCTTCTACATTTCTCTTGAAAACATTCTGTTTTATTTTATACTCTATGAGAGGCATTACAAACGAAATGTTTGTCCCAAGTGCACGATAAATGGATTATATCGGCTTAGCCTTTTTATGTTCCCTACATTTTCAGAAAGTAATACATTTGTATTGACAGATTGCCAGGGAATTCAGAAAAACAAAGTGGTTAAGATATAGTTTCAGGTCTCTAACTACATGTACGTAGGGATATCTAGTGCTTGATATTGCCCGTTTTCTTCCTGAAATTACAACTAGAAAATTCCATTTTTAAATTAAACTAGTTCAGTTTTGACTTTTCAGTGTTGTTTTTGTCAATGTATTGACTGTTTGCATAACACACGTAGGATACTCTTCATATGTATACGGCTGGAAGAGAACGCATATATTAGTTACTAGGGGTCTAGGGGTTAAAGTGTCCACGATGACACAGAAGCACACTCATAAGTTTTCCCGTCAATAAAATCGAACTGCAAATCATCACCTGACGAAAAAAAATATACAGGATTATACATGTGTCTAAATCACGGGTGATCCTTGAAACACGGGTAAATTGACTTAAAACCCCGACGATTGTTTAGGTGAAATGTGTAAGTGTCATTTAGTTTCAACAATTTTCTTATTGCAATAGTTTGCTCTCGATGCCTCATTCCTGACTCATACAGTGTCCTGGACGTTAAACTCTTCCGCTGAACCAATGTACTTAATGAATATGCCTTTTTACGCTTTTAATTTATTCATCCACTGAAGAAAATAGTTCAAGTTTATTTATGAATATGCACCAAATACACTACTCGTATTTTGTACGCTAGTAAATGATAACTTAACGCAAGAAGAACGTAAAGAAGTGATCTTTAAGGCGCATTCTGATTTACGTTCAACCTGCTTTAAGCGGTAACCTAAATTCAAAACTAGAAACAGGCTATGGGGTAATGGATTAAATGAGACTAAACGGAAGTCCAATGCACCACAATTTTGAAGTTTATGACTTTTTTTGAAAATAATAATACTCTTCATAACTACAATTATATAACAAGTTTTTTCATCGCTAGGGTTCTGTGTGTTAAAGCAGCCGATGCATAAACATGTCTCATACCTTACAAAATGGGTTAATGAACTTGCAATCTAGCGATCAAAATTGTTTTCATTATTACAGAAATACGAACTAACAAACTCAGTAACTTTTCAATCACATATCATTTTTGTGACATGTTAAATGACGCAATTTATTTGTATGACTAAAACTTTAAAACCTTTATCTCTTTCTGCAATTGTTGTCTGCACGTTTGTATCCTCTGCGACAAATCACAGTCTGTTTTATTGTTTTTTCTTGACGACAATATCATCACAATGTCAAACAGCTTTGATCAAGATGAGACTTATCTGGACCTAAACTGTTTGCATCAGTTATTACATGAACATGCTCGACTGTAGCGTACAGAGTGGATACGTTTCCGTGTATCACGTCTGAATCACATCACCAAGACAGCAGACAGGTCTTGCGTATTAAATACTAGATATGCTTGACGTTTATACGGACTATTTGAATTGAAAATAGCATCACCATACAACCTTCTGAGAGTTTCCATTACCACTGATTTATGCTGATGGATACAGTTTAATTCTCATTAACCCCTTCCCTGCCATGACGTCATCAATTTTAAACAATTGTCGTCTGCTTTTATTTCTCAAAATATAAATTTAGGTATATTGACTTGGAAAATATGTAATTGAGTATCAAACAGTTTGAATCTTGGTCAGACGCCGCGTAACGCGGCGTCTGATCAGGATCCAAACTGTTTGCAAATATCTCACTCGGGGGTAAGGCAATGAAGGGGTTAAGAATCGTTGATATAATCTGTTACAAACACACTTTACAGTTGTACACGCGTCATCCTTGTCCCTAACATGCAAACGCAAAGCAATAAAATGTTATGAATGATGTGTATTTGAAAGGTACAGTTTGATAATGATCTCAGTCGAAAATGGATTCAATCGGAGTCTGATCTTGCTCTTACATGTAGCTGTTTGCAAAAATTAACTAACCCTTTACCTCATAGCCTGTTTCTAGTTTTGAAGACAGGTGACCACTTAAAGCAGGTTGAAAGTAAAACAGAATGTGCCTTAAGGCACATTCTGCTTTACTTTCAGCCTGCTTTAACCTAAAATATGCTAGGCTATATTTTTCTTTTTTGTAATGGTAATTGTTCATGAAGTATAAACTGGAACTATTTTCTTACAGTAAGTGAAAGGTTTGTGTTGTGAATTGAAGAAAAACATGTCTAAAATTGTGGATTACCAACATAATGAATTCATTCAAACAAATGGTGTACGGTGTTCCCTCCCTACAACGGTCCTCCCAACAACGATTCCCTCCTTACAACTACCCTTGTCGCAGTTCCCTAAAGAGGAAAATCATTTCTAACGCTTTTACTGCTGCAATATCGCTTGTTTAAAATTGTCGTCTGCTGTTTGTTCTCAAAGTTACATATAATTGAACATTTGAATAGAATAAATATAATGAAGATCGAAACACAGCTTGAAACCGGATCAGACGTAGCGTTACGCGGCGTCTGATTAGAAATCAAGTTGTTTGCAAATGTAAGCCAAGTCTTAATTTTCCCTCCCTATAACGACTCCCTCCGAACACCACACACAATATGTGTCTCCCAGTGGTTGTCGTTGTAGAGAGAGCGCACTGTATTTGCCAAATACAGAATATGCTCAAATAAAACAAACTCTAAGAAATATGCTCGGTATAAAAATACTTTCTAGCAAAACCCCTTAATCTCTGTTATTATAATTTGTTCCAATCGCCTTTTCTACTCCGACTTAAGACGTAGTAGATCTTTACTTTGCACTTCACTACAGTGGATAAGACGATATTCTTTCCCAATAAACGGGTTTAGACATAAACTATTATTTCCAGTGCAAACAGTTTGGAGCCAGATCAGACTCCAAACTGTTTGCCACTCAGATTAAAAGAAATAGTGAGTATTATTCAAAAATTGTAATTTTCAACATTGTAGTGCATTGCGTTTGCGTTTCCTTTGCATTTAAACGGGAAATAATAAGATCTCCACTTTATGTACAATTCAAATAGGTTCAAATAAACCCTCAGTTAAGAATTCCTCGATAGTCGGCACAAATCTTGTTTTTCCTTCTGTGCACGGGTTCTGTACCGACTAAGCTCATAATTATGTTTTCCTTCGAAGCTTGTGATAATCTTAATCCTTTCCCGTATGTGTATATGTAGGGGCCTGGCAGCCATTTTACAAAAATAAATGTTTATATAACAAATTAGTTTTCAATTTCTTTAACGCTCACCCTTGTCAAGCCAGACAAAACCATTTAGTCTAACGACGCTCTTGTCGTTTTTAAACATTGTTTCTATGGTAGTTTTTGACACATGTGTCCAATTCTAACTTAATAGGTCGATTCACATGACGTTTACTTGAAAAACACATCTAACGTCCGTCCGGAACCTTCTAAATACTTGCAAAATGGACATCAGCCCATTAAAACCCCGTTTCTTGTTGTTCACAACGATGATAATGACATTAATTAAATGCTAGAAATATATGACACTACTATTTCTCTATTGTACCTAACAAGACATATCTTTCATTATCTTGAGGTCGAGTTATTTCCCTTGGATATTGTAACCCGGGATGCAAAGCGTGATAGCTACAGTGGAGAATGTGTTATTCTTTCCCAATAAACGCGTTTACGCTAAAACTATTATTTCCAGTGCAAACAGTTTGGAGCCAGATCAGACGCCGGTTAACCCGTCGTCTGATCAGGCTCCAAACTGTTTGCCACCATGATAATCATGAAATATCAGAATTGTCCAATAGTTGTTTTTTTCTACGTTTTAGCGCTTTGCGTTTGCGTACGTTTGCGTTTAAATGGGAAAGAATAACGTTTTCTCCACTGTATGAGTCCAAGTAGTTTCACACTGTATGAACCGTAGACAATTCTACCAGACCTTAACATTGGAAAATGTTTCAAGGACAAATAGGTGTACTGCTTTTGTTTTGGTTTCTCGTCCTTACAGGAATTTATAATGGCAGCCATGATACAAAATTTGTGATTTTGACATTTGACGTTGATCTTATTTTACTTGGTCAACCAGGTCGTTTGGCCGGTCAGTATTAAACGCGCATATATCAACATTTCAATGCTATTCTTCAGTATATAAGACTTATGTCTGTACCTGCAGGAACAGAATGTAATGTCCAACTGAAATCTACTTTAACCCTTTCATGATCAAATTATTCGTGAGATGTTTGCCCCTTCATCGCTTAATTGTCGCTTGCTTCAGTATTGTTGTCTGCAAGACACGTTTCAAAGTTAGATTTAAGGTTGCATGACTTAATAAATATCGATACTAGTGTCAAATAGTTTGGGTCCTGATCAGACGCCGCGTGACGCGGCGTCTGATCAGGACCAAAACTGTTTGCAAATGCGCTTTGACTCGACAGAAAATGACAATCAAATAGTACAAGACGAATTGAGAGACATCAAGAAAGATATAGAAAGCCTCAGAAACGAAAATAAAGAATTAAAAGAAAAACAAAAAGAAAACGACGAAAAGGTACTTGATCTGCAATGCAGAAGCATGCGAGATAATTTAATTTTCTTTGGCATAGACGAAAGAGACAGTGAAGAAAACCCATTTGACCAGGCAGAAAAAGACCTGAATATTTTTTTGACCGAAACCATGAAAATAGAGAAGAAAATAGAATTCCATAGAGTACACCGATTAGGCAGAAGAAGAAGAGATCAAGAGAGGCCACGACCTATAATAGCTAAGTTTGTTAACTACAAAGAGAGAGAAGAAATCAGACATCAAGCGCCAGAAAAGCTTAAAGACACCAACTATGGAATAAAGGAACAATACCCACGTGAGATAGAAGACAGAAGAAAGCCACTCTATCAAGAACTGAAAAAGGCAAAAGCAGGTGGACATAGTGCTAAACTTATTAAAGACAAGCTCTACATCGAAAACCAATTATACAGGCCAAGCCAGAATTCCAACAGCTATAAAGCTAGAAACGAAAGAGCATTACCAAACAGAAACAAGAACAGAAACTACACTTATGCTAACACTGGAAGAGTTTTCCATAGAAGTAACACACAAAATGCAATGGCAAATAACCCTGAGAGCTTCTGGACGCCAACAAGATCATATACATTCAGCCAGCAAGAAAACATGAACATGACAATAAACAAAACAGGAAAACGAGGAGCAAAGTCCCCTCTTGAAGCCGAACTACAACCAAAGAAACAAAAAGAAAATGAAAAGAACAGTATAAGGCAAGAAAGTAGTGACGAAGAGACAGTAAATAGCAATGGGAACGACAGTGAAAACGAAGTAACGCTCACAAACAATACTATAAGTGAGGAGATGGATAGTGAGGACGTAACAAACTCACCGATAGAAATAGCAGAAGACACCGAGACAGGGGAGGAACATAGTGGAAGCAGATAGGGAAACGATGAGAGCAGCAGTGAAGATGAACCCGATCTTACAAGTTTAAAAATCTGTTCAATCAATGTATGTGGACTTAAGACGAAATTACTGTACCCTGAATTTGTAGACTTCATCGAACAACATGATATAATAGGTGTACAAGAGACAAAACTAGATGATGTTGATGATGTACTAATTAATGGTTTTCAAATATTTACACATAACAGAAGAAGCATTGCTAAACATAGATCCGGTGGCATAGCACTTGTTATCAGAAATGAGTTAATACCCAACATAAAAATCTTGGAAACTGAAAGCAAGCTAGTTCTGATGTTTAAACTATTTACAAATATTAATGACTTAAGCCAATTCGTTACTTGTGGAATTACCTATATACCCCCAATCAGATCTTTATATTCTAGCCCTGATCCATATCTTGAGCTTCAAAGAGAAATAGATAAGCATGATAACGAGAACCTACTACTCTTTGGAGACTTCAATTCCAGAGTAGGGACTAAACATGATTTTGTCGAAACAGACGAATTTATAAGCCATTTTGTTGGCAATGACCAACTTGCCGAAGATAACAGAAACATTTTAAACCAACTCACACAACTAAACATACCCACAGAAAGAAAATCTAATGACAAACAAACAAATGAATATGGAAACATGCTGCTAGATTTCTGCAAAAGTAATGACCTTTTTATATTGAATGGCCGAATTGGAGCATATGAAACATCTGCAAAAACTACTTGTAAGGACAAGAGTACAGTAGATTACTTCATAAGCTCTGTAAAAGTAGCTGAATCCATAAAAGATTTAGAAATATATGACTATGATAGCCTATATTCAGATGTACATAACCCAATTGTGATAAAAATGATAGTTAACCAAATAACAAGCATGCCTATAACAGTAGAAAGGAATAATTCCAAAGCCCAAACAGTCAAATGGAATGACAGAAAAAAAGACATGTTCCCTAATAACATAGACATTAGTGAAGTTAACAAAATAATACATGAACTTGAGGAGATGACCTCAAGAGAAGCAAATCAACAAAACGACATTGATGAGATAGTTGACAAAATAAACAAAGTATTCGAAACAAACTGTGAAAAAACATTTGGGAAAACCAGCCCAATTAAAAAAAGCAACCAAAAACAGAATATAAAACCATGGTTCGACTTTGAATGTAAGCGAATGAGGAACAAATATCACATGGCACGTAAAATATATAACAAAAATAGGACGGAAAACAATAAGCAAACACTTAAACTAATAAGTAAACAATACAAATGCACAATCCATACGGCAACTAAAAAACACAAGGACAATAAATTAAATAAATTAAAAAGTATAAGGAGTAATGACCCAAAAGCATTTTGGAAAATAATTAACTCTATAGACACAGGAAAAAAATCCACAGAAGCAAGCCTAAATGACCTATACGAATTCTTTAAAAAAGTAAACAAGACGAAAATAATAATGAACAATCCCAAGATAACACAGAAGAACAAGAAACTGAAAACGAATACAACTATGAATTAAACTCCACAATTACAAAGGAAGAAATACTAAATTGTATCAAAACTCTAAAAAACAACAAAAGCGCAGGAGCAGACAACTTACTTAATGAACATATTAAGACCACGCAAGAAATAATGCTCCCAGTATATGTCAAATTATTCAACTTAGTATTTGATGAGGGAATAATTCCAACAAAATGGACTGAAGGAAATATTCTACCCATATACAAAAACAAAGGAAGCCCAACTTCACCAGCGAATTACAGACCTATCACACTACTAAGTTGTTTAGGAAAACTATTTACGGCCATCATCAATAATCGACTCAACAAATACACAGATGAAAATGATATAATAAGTAACTGCCAAGCCGGATTCAGAAAAAAACATTCAACAACTGACAATCTATTCATACTCCAGAGTCTAATTGAACTACTTAAATCACAGAAGAAAAAACTATTCTGCGCATTCATCGACTTTAAACAGGCATTTGATACAGTATGGAGGCAAGGATTATGGTCAAAATTATACAAATACAATATAAATGGAAAATGTCTAAATTTAATTAAAAATATGTATGCAGATATAAAGTCTAGAATAAAAACAGATGAAGGCACATCCTTATTTTTCCCAAGCAAAAGTGGGGTTAGACAGGGAGATAATCTATCCCCTCTTCTATTTTCACTTTTCTTAAATGATTTGGAACAGTATCTGGTGCAATATAATGCTAATGGTGTAGAATGTCATGTCAACAATAACGAAATATATATGTATTTTCAACTATTTATTATTCTATATGCCGATGACACCGTCATTCTGAGTAACAATGCTCAAGATCTACAAAATAGTTTACAAATATTTAGTGAATACTGCAAAAAATGGAAATTAACAGTGAATACTGATAAAACGAAAGTTGTTATATTCGGCAGTAGAGTTAGAACATACAATAATAGATTCCAGTATGAAGAAAAAATAATTGAAGTTGTAAATGAATACAAATACTTAGGCATTTTTGTATCAAGAACTGGAAGTTACATACGGACTAAGAAACACCTTGCTGAACAAGCAAACAAAGCAATGTTCTCCCTGTTAAAGAAGACCAGAGCTTTAAATTTACCATTTGAAATCCAAATTGATCTTTTTAATAAAACAATTAAACCAATTCTGCTCTATGGAAGTGAACTATGGGGGATTGGTAACATTGATATTGTAGAAAGAGTGCAGCTGAAATTTATCAAATTAATACTAAACCTTAAAAAATCAACCCCATCGCATATGATATACGGTGAAACAGGCATTTCACCACTTAAAATAGACATTCAAAACAGAATAATTTCATTTTGGTGCAAAGTTAATGATCCTGACAGCAATAAACTTTCAAATACAATGTACACTGTCCTGTATAACCTACAAAATCAAGGCCAAATAAACTCAAAATGGATACTCCATGTGAAAGATATTGTTTCACAAAATGGTTTTTCAAACATTTGGGAAAACCAAATAAACATGAATAGAAAATGGTTCCAAGTAGCAATTAAACAAAGGATCAAAGACCAGTATTTACAGTCTTGGCATGCAATCCTAGAACAATCATCAGGTAGTCTAAATTACAAACTCATTAAAGAAAAGTTTGAATTGAATAACTATTTCCATCTACTAACAAATCCACATTGCCAGATAATCACAGCTTTTAGAACAAGAAATCATAGATTGCCAATAGAAACAGGAAGATGGAGAAGTATCCCTAAACATGAGAGAAAATGCCAAATATGTGATCTAAATGATATAGGAGATGAATATCATTATGTTTTGAAATGTTCAAATTTTACAGAAGACAGAAAGAAATACCTGAAAAGATACTATTATCAAAACCCAAACACAGTAAAATTTGGGGAACTATTTAATACCAAAAACACTAAAGAATTGATAAACCTTGGGATCCTTTTAAAGATAATCACTAAATCAGTAAACGGAGAAACTTAGACAAGTCCAATAATAATATCATATATCATATTTGTATAATGATATAATATTTATATAAATTAAAATAGAAAATACCCACACTTAATAACAGAAATAAACAAATAAATCAATAATTCAAACTTTGATAAATAACTTAAGTAAATAAACAATTAAATAAACAAATAAATCAATAATTATAAGTATAATAAATATATTTATAAAAGAATAAATGAATACAATAATAAATATAAAATATATGAATTAAAGTAACCACAAAACAACAAACAAAAACGAACTAGAGAGAGAAAAAGGAGAAAACAACAACAACAACAACAACAAACAAACAACAAACAAGTAAACAGCAAACATACATTTAAACAACAAACAAACAATACACACACAAAAATAAACACAAAAATAGTAGTTTAATGAGTAAAATAAGATTATAATTATAATTTATAAAGCAACAACAACAACGCACAAACAAACAACAAGTTACCAAAAAAAAAAAAATCAATAACCAATAAACAACAACAAATTTAAAAGTAAAATAAGATAATACCAATTATGATTATGACAATTATAAATCAAAATAAATAAACAAACAAACTCAAAAGACAAACAACAAACAAACATACAATCAAATCAATAACAAAAAAACTAATAAAAAAAACACTCAAAAGACAAACAACAAACAAACATACAATCAAATGAATAAAAAAAACAAAAAAACAAAAAAAAAACAACAAACAACAACAACAAACAACAACAACAATAATAATAAAATAATAAAAAATAACTGATCAATTAATAACAACAACAACAACAACAAACAAGGAAAATAAATAACTGATCAAAACAACAACAACAACAACAAATAAAGAAAATAAATAACTGATCAATTTATAATAACAACATAAACAAATAAACCCAATTTGCTAAACTGATAAATAACTGAATAAATCACTAAATAACTGAACATAAACAACCGGTGCTTTGTCTAGACAAGATGTACTCAATACTGCAAAGTCCAATAAACAAATCATAGCAAAACTTCTATGTCACCCACAAACTTAAAAACAAATTAAAACATCTTAGTATAAACCCAAAAACAAGTACTGTATTGCTTACAGCGCAACATTCAATGTATAAAAACACTCTGCCATGAAGGTTAGGGTTGTACAGTTCACCAATAGTAAACAGTGTACCTGTAATGAGTACACTTGTCCTGTGCAAACAGTATGGACCCCGACCAGAGGGCACCACAAGGTACCCACTGATCTGAATCCACACCGTTTTATTAGTTTGAAAATTGTCTAAACCCACTCTAAATAATTTAAATCTGTAATTATACGAGTATATATGTCATAAGAAGCAGATTACTTTGTGTGTATGTATGTCTCCTATAGACAAAATGTACCCCATTTTGCATATTCTAGCCAATGTAAACATATAAACCTAAAATAAGTATTGAATTGCTTACAGCGCAATATTGAATGTGTTTAAACTCTCTAACCTCATGATGAGGGCGGTACTGTTCATCTAACGTAGACAGTGAGTGTACATGTAATCTGTAATGAGTACAATTGTCTTGTGCAAACAGCATGGATTCCTACCAGAGGGCATCACAAGGAGCCCGCTGATCGGAATCCACACTGCTGATAAGTTTGAAATACTGTCAACCCAGTTTAAGACAATGTACCTGCAAATAGTACACTTGTCCTGTTCATACAGCATGGACCCCGACCAGAGGGTGCCACAAGGAACCAACTGATCTGAATCCACACTGCTTGTTATTTGGAAACATTGTCAAAATCTATTCTAAAAAATGTAAATGTGTATGTATATATATATATATATAGATAAAAGTGTGCGGAAAAATATCCCACAGCACGGGAAAAAATAAAGCGTTTATAATTTATAATGACAAACCTATGGTTTATATGTTTTATTTTACCTCAACCAGTTTCACAATCGATCTTCAGGAGGAATAATGATAATAACGTTACATAGCAACAACGACGTAATGGCGTCCCCTGTTAATACGAAGTGACGTCACGTCATTACGTCGTTGTTGCTATGTAACGTTATTATCATTATTCCTCCTGAAGATCGATTGTGAAACCGGTAAAATAAAACATCTAAACCATAGGTTTGTCATTATAAATTATAAACGCTATATATATATATATATATATGAATATAAGTGTAAGTAGAGGCAGATATGTGTGTGTGTGTGTGTGGCACAAACAAAATGTACCCCATTTGGCATAGTCCAGCTCTAATGTTAACATAATCATAAACCCACAAAATAAGTATTGCATTGCTTACAGGCTTACAGCGCATATTGAAAGTGTTATTTTAAAACACTCTACCCCGATGATGAGGGCGGTACTGTTTATCTAATGTAGACAGTGAACCTGTAATGAGTACACTTGTCTTGTGCAAACAGCATGGATTCCGACCAGAAGGCGCTACAAGGAGCCCACTGATCTGAACCCACACTGTTGATAAGATTGAAACATTGTCAAAACCAACTCTAAATAGTGTACCTGCAAGGAGTACACTTGTCCCGACCAGAGGGCACCACAAGGAGCCCACTGGACAGAATCCACACTGTTGATAATTTTGAAATATTGTCAAAATCCACACTAAATAATGTACCTGCAAGGAGTGCACTTGTCTTGTACATGTATACAGCATGGACCCCGACCAGAGGACGCCATAAGGAACCCACTGATCTGAATCCACTCTGTTGCTAAGTTTGAAATATAGTCAAAATCTACTCTTAATAATGTACCTGCAAGGAGTTCACTTGTCTTGTACATACAGCATGGACCTCCACCAGAGGGCGCCACCTGGAGCCCAATGATCTGAATCCACACTGGTTGTTTACCTGAAAAATTGTCAAAATTCACTCCAAATAATGTACATGTGTATATAAGAGTATATGTAAATATGTGTAATAGGTAGATACAGATATGTGCGTGTACACAAGAACCAACAATAAGTGTTGACACTGTCCTGCGCCCACTTCATTATTCCATGATGGGGTCAACCATGTTTCTAACGAGCCATTACAATAAACAATGTGTATTTGCAAGAATGCGGACAGGCGGGTGTGTGCATGAATGCATGCATGCGCATGTATGTATTGGGGCATGGACATGCCCTGGTGCATAAATGCGTATGCAGGCATAGGCAGACATGCACGTGCATAGAGTATGCATGTATGTGTCTTATTGCTGTGTTTGTGTGCACACGCGTATCGATGACAATGCAATGATGTATAAGTATATTGTATATTGTATAAAAAGAATTACCTTGAGTAATTCTTCTCAGAGTGAGTCATTGTAGACTATAAGGTTTCAATGTTTAATTTACAAGTCAACCCTCTTGTATAGAGTCTCATGGTAAGAAAATATATACAGAGCAACAGATAAGGGTAGATTTTCAAAACTTTATTTCTGAATTAAACCCTATGGAGTCACTACTCATTGGGATCGTCTCTTCGAGACGATTCTAATGAGTAGAAACACCATAGGATTTGGTACTAAAATGAGTGAGAAAATGTTAGATTTGTTGAAATAACTACCTCTTATCTGGAGCCCTGATATATTTATTTACATCTATAGAGCCCAACTATAATCAAATCACACCTTTGTACAGGTACCAAGTAAAAATAGATATGCTGAAAAATGTCATACCTGATTGACCCTCAAATCAATAACAACAGGTGTTGGGGTTGAACTGAGTCCAACTGTTATGAAATCACATTTGAATCAGAGAAAATACTACTATATTTTTTGCCCATGATTCGTTTTGAGAGAAAGACACAGTGAGAGATGGAAAGATAGAGAGAGAGAGAGAGAGAGAGAGAGAGAGTGAAGGATAAAGAGGGGAGAGAGAGAGGAGGGAGAGAGAGAGAGAGGGAGAAATGTCTTTAAATTCTGTGATGATACATGTACATATATACGATATCCAGTTGAACAATCATGAATACCTGTTAGCCACCTGAAATAACCAACTAACACGTGCATTGAATTGAAGCTTACGGTAAATGACCAAGGGCGAGATAGCTCTAGTATGAAATAATGCATGCGTGAAACATTTTGACGGTAAAACTGAATACCATACTGACCTTTAACGGTATTTTATCCAATTTCCAACAGAAAAGAACACAATAAGTCCATTTAATATGAAATATTTACATTCACTCTGTAAAGTCGTTATGTAATCCTATTAAAAATTTGCAGGTCATCCTTCGATGAACCTACACTTCGAATCTGGTTTTAGCCAGTTCGGATTTCGCCCGTGATATTTGTGGACTTCTTCAAATACACTACATCGGGCACTTAACACTAAGCTCCCATTGGTCGACGGTCATATGACACTAGCGGAGTGATACAGACCCATAGGTCGTTGCCATCGCGTTGCTATGTGTGTAAATGGGTTAAGAAAACAACCGCGACCTGTATTTTTAGAATGTGCTTTGGCAATAGATATTCAAGTTGCACTGTTATTTGTTTGCCTTGTAAGTCTTTTCCATTCACAGAGAGAAAGTTTACTGGAAAAAATCCTTAATTTTTAATACAGTTACAGTACATGTAGTTGGGACTACTTTCTCACCATATTTAGAAACTGGAATGGCTATTACATCGACATTACATCTATCAAACCTCTTTGACCGGTATATGATAAATTCTTATACAGAAAAACAAATCTGGCAAATAAACACAATATATTGACAAGTCAGAAACTATAAATATAAATATAAGGAATAAACAACATCTTTTTGCCGCTCATGACGGTATGACTACATTAGCTTCGGGGGGTAAATTTAACGAAAACGCCCTTCGGGCGTTTACGTCATTTACCCCCTGCGAAGCTAATGTAGTCATACCGTCATGAACGTCAAAAATATGTTGTTTATTCCTATATAACATTCTCGTAACACCAGGTGAATTAACCCATTCAACTAAATGACGTGGCTAAAGTGGACATGGCTAAATCCCGGCTAAATTGCCGGATATACCCTGGACCACCCTAGTACCCACTAGAAATAGCAATTTTAAAAACAAATGAATGCTGTTCTCTTCCGTTCGAAGTTAGCTAACGGTTAAGAAACTATAACTGATGTTTCTATTATAAAATATGTACCTGACCTAATGTTTTGAATGTGTGTTAGGATAGTTCTCATGTATTTGTAGAAATGTACAAACTGAGAAAATAAAGAGTATTTGAATTTGAATTTGAGAGTGAAAGTGTTAAGACCAATGGTCAATTGAACACTTTGTGAAATTGTTTCGTATTGACTAAGCTTTGGTAGTTCTGTAAACATTTATTATCAATCAAGAGCACTTACCGACGACATGCCCCATTACTTTTCCAACAACTGCATGTCTTTTAGTGGTTTGTTGCCTAAACGTTTGCTTTATTTAACGAAAAGACACTAATTGGTTCAAGAATAAGATGACTGTATAAAATTACCTTTATAACTCAAGAGTATTGATACTTTCTCTTCCGATGCCGAATTCAATTTGAATAGTATATGCAAACATTTATGTCCTTATCAGACATAACGCATATAATTCCTTTTTTTATAAACAAAGTCAGACAAAAATATAAGCAGACGCTGATATAAAATCAACTGTTTGAGACGGCTCATTACGTCACAATGGCAGTGAAAGGGTTAAAGGTAAAGGCCGCACCCTTCCTTTGTGTTCATTGGTCGTTTTAAACAGAAATATAGAGTCAGTATTCTGTTATAAGAAAGACATATGTAAAATGTTTGGACACTTTCATTCTCATAATATGTTGAAATACATGTAGATGCTATTATGTTCATATAAGATTTAAAGACGCTATTCTAGTACACAAATGTGCATGTTTAAACCTTATTCTGCCGAACTCGATTTGAAATATATTTGCAAATAGTATGGATCTAGATCAGACACTGCGTTGCACGAGGTCTGATCTGGATCCAAACTGTTTGGCAATTTTCTTACGTTTCTTCTATTTAATATGCCAAAACGTTTGTTTTCCAAGTTTAACAGGCTGCAGTCTAAAAGGCGACGATTTCACGATGAGATAAGGGCTAATGCGTCAAAGGTAGATGCCCAATGCAAACATTTTAAAGTCAGATAATATGCCAAATAAAAGTACCTAAAGAAGCCTCCTTATCATTGTATAATTATACTGTTTGCATAGAACAAGTGTATTCTTCGCTGGAAGACCGTTTAACATGACGAGTATACTCGTCGCTAAGGTTAAATAAGTTAAACATTTGTAATTGACAAGACTTGACTTTATACTGGCATTGTCCGTTTGAAGTACTTGATAGTGATCTGACACACGTGTGACATTAATCACATAAGGTAATGAATCTAATATAGCAACTTTATCACTTTGGTATCACTACGATCAATCAACCATATCACCGCGTCTGATCAACTGGTCTTACATTGTAACTTATAAAGAGTTTGAGTTAAGTGTGAGGTCGTCCTAAAAAAATTGATTAGTCAGATTTGAGCAAAGGCTCAAATCTGACAATTCAAATGTATGAGAACAATCTCAGACTCAACTACAACTCTTTATTACTTTGTGGCTGGTTTACAACAGATTACAAATATCGGTCAAGTGTCGACTGATAGGGGGAGGATTTGAAATTAATCAACGCTTTGCATTTGGAGACGGATATAAAACTGTTCCCGAGTCAGGGCTGCCATTTCTCTCCGGATTTTCCCTAAATCTTCGGATTGTTTTCTAGTAAAATATAGCTTAAAGCAGACTGAAAGTAATGCAGAATGCGCCTTAAGGCGCATTCTGCTTTACTTCCAGTCTTCTTTAAGCAGCCACGTGTCAAAATACTAGAAACAGGCGATGAGGTATAGGTACGGTTCGTAAAATCGCTCTTGAAAAATGCAAATTTGGAAATCTTAGGATGTTTCATGTCAACTTATGGTAGCCCTGCCGTGTGTGTCTATGATCTACCTTTTCAAGCTTTATAGGAATAATACAAGGTCAGCTGTTATATAGACGTTCTGCTGAACTTCTGGTACTCAGTTTATCAATATATTTAAGGTTGAACCCCACTAACGAAATCGGATCAATGTCGATTAATGTAGGCATACTATGTAGAGCGAACGGCCATTCTCGTAAACTGACGGGACCCTGCTAAACCATGCTTTAGCATCGTTATTTTAATATATCTAAAGCATTCTTGTCAAATGAAAGTATTTTTGAATCTGATCAGAGTACTTGTCATTAAGAGGAATACATATATACAGTGGAGAATGTGTTATTCTTTCCCAATAAACGCGTTTACGCTAAAACTATTATTTCCAGTGCAAACAGTTTGGAGCCAGATCAGACGCCGGGTAACCCGGCGTCTGATCAGGCTCCAAACTGTTTGCCACCAAGATAAACATGAATTATCAGAATTGTCCAAAAGTTGTACTTTTCTACGTTTTAGTGCTTTGCGTTTGCGTTCGTTTGCGTTTAAACGGGAAAGAATAACATATTCTCCCCTGTACTTGTCATTAAGAGGAATACATATATAGCGCAAGTATTTTAGAGAGACTCATTATCTCAATTTGATTACATTGGGTTTTCCTTGCATTATACATTGTAGATAAATGGTACAACAATATCGCAAAATGTGTGAAGAGAACGAAATGAAAATGCACCTGTAAAGTCTTGCTGACATCAGTCGATTCTAACAGAGATATATGACAACGTGATATACGTGAGCGGAATATATAATTAATAACATCTCAACTATTTCCGAAACACAAATATTGTTACTTGGTGTACATGTATGCGCTGTTAGTACTTAAATATATTATACATGTATCAAACAAAAGATAAACGGTGCAGAGTTAGGTGTTTTTTGCACTGCCTTCGTTTTTGCTTTAGAACATAAAACAACTACATGTATAAAGTTTACCTTTTCTGGCTTCCTAGAACATTTCAACCTTAATGATTTAAATTATATTAGTTTATCCTTATTATGTTGCATTGTTTTCTGCTTCAGGTAAATCGTCTGTGAAAAAAAAAAAGATTCCTTGCTGTTTTAAACTGACGAAAAGTTGAATGTGAATGACAAAATGTTTGGATCCAAACTGATTGCAAATGTAAGCCGAGTCGTGCTAAGTACATGTAAGATCAGAGTGAATGTAAAGTTATTCTGATGATTCAGTTATATTCCTTCATGTAAGACCATTTTTTACAAAGTCGATTTGAAATCTTAAGTCACGATTATTCAGTGCTGCTTTCTGCAATACATTGCAGAAAGAAAACCATTACTGACCCTGATCAGAACGTTCCTTAGGAACCTTCTGATCTGGATTTACCCTGTTTGCATATAACAAGCGTTTGTGCTTAAACATTAAAATCATTGCAAACAGATTGAAGTTAGAATTGAATCGGCATTTTCTCAGTCAGCATTTGCAAATACATGTAGCTACAGTGGAGAAACCGTTATTCTTTCCCGTTTAAACGCAAACGTACGCAAACGCAAAGCACTTAAACATAGAAAAGAAGAACTTTTGCACTATTCTGATAATTCTTGTTTATCTTGGTGGCAAACAGTTTGGAGCCTGATCAGACGCCGGGTTAACCGGCGTCTGATCTGGCTCCAAACTGTTTGCACTGCAGATAATAGTTTTAGCGTAAACGCGTTTATTGGGAAAGAATAACACATTCTCCACTGTAAGAACCACATTACGATCGGTAACGTAAGGATTAAAGCAGACCTTAACTTGCAAATACTAGTACAGTGGAGAATCTGTTATTCTTTCCCAATAAACGCGTTTACGCTAAAACTATTATCTGCAGTGCAAACAGTTTGGAGCCAGATCAGACGCCGGTTAACCCGGCGTCTGATCAGGCTCCAAACTGTTTGCCACCAAGATAAACAAGAATTATCAGAATAGTGCAAAAGTTCTTCTTTTCTATGTTTAAGTGCTTTGCGTTTGCGTACGTTTGCGTTTAAACGGGAAAGAATAACAGATTTTCCACTGTACACTAAAGCCATGTCATGTTACAAACGCCGAACCGTGAATATTTTGTTTTCTTTAACTCAAGTATTTCACCGAATAGATTAATTTTCTAATTGGCTTAAAATTTGGTGCAGCTTATTAGCAAAAACAAATAAATCTTAATATTTCTCATAGTGGCAGATAATCGATTTGTTATGCGTAGTTACGGTGAAGTTCCCCTTCTACGAGCGTTCATAAAAGCTTGTGCTAGATATTCAGTATATGAAACAAAATCTTACAAAAGTGGAAACTCCGTGTAACTTCTCAAATTATTATAAAATAAGAACAAATCGCTTTGATCACCAAGCAATGTGTTCGAAAGGTTCACACCGAATGGCAAACAGTTTAATCAGGGTCAATACTCTTTGTCTAAGGCATATCTATCCGAATAGAACTACCTATTATCATTACTGTAGGTTAATTATCGAAGCAAAAAGGAATAACATATTTTCTTTCTGGTCTTCTTGTTTCGTACTAAAACCTCGATGTAGCAATACTACGGTAGGTTGTTATATTATTGATACCCTTTTGATATTTAAACTTCTACATTTCTATTTAGCTCCCTCTACAACAACACACAAGGGAGAACAAATATGTGTGTATTGTTTAGAAGGAGTTTTCATAGGGAGGGAAATTGGCTGACATGTACATTTGCAAACAGCTTGAATCCAAAGCAGACAGTTCAAACTCTTTGTTAATTGCCTTTATGTTTATACTGTCAAAATGTCAAATAGGTAGCTCTGAGAAAAAAGAGCAAACGGCATCTTAAGCAGACAATATTGCAGAAGTTAAAAGGTTGGACATAATTGTCTTGTTTGGGAATCAGCGTGTTGAAAGGAGGGAATTGTTGTTCAGAGGACCGTTGTGGGGAGGGAACACTATACTACTAACATTTCAGTGCCTTACTTCAATCCATACTTAAAAAGTATTGATATGAGTGTATAACAATTTTGATCTAGTTACGCGGCTTCTGATCAGGATCCAAACCGTTTACACGGCCGAATTAGCGCCCAAAGGGTTAACATATAAGCTTACATGTAGCTACATGTAATCATGTCGATATATCATTTAAAGCAGTCAGTCAAAAGAACTACCAATATGTGTATTAGTTTGGACCCTGATCAGACACCGTGTAACATGGCGTCTGATCAGGATCAAAACTGTTTGAGATATCGAATAGCCTGATGTTTCCTTAGGTGAAGTACGAATTAAACGGAAAAGACTTATGTTAGTCTCTAATGTATAATGCATTTCGATTTTAGACTACAGTGGAGAATGTGTTATTCTTTCCCAATAAACGCGTTTACGCTAAAACTATTATTTCCAGTGCAAACAGTTTGGAGCCAGATTAGACGCCGGGTAACCCAGCGTCTGATCAGGCTCCAAACTGTTTGCCACCATGATAAACATATATTTATTAGAATTGTCCAAAAGTTGTTCTTTTCTACGTTTTAGTCCTTTGCGTTTGCGTACGTTTGCGTTTTTAAAAACGGGACAGAATAACAGATTCTCCATTGTACACCAATACGGATTCAGACAGTTTTAATCGGATTAAGTTCTCTATCAGGAAATCTTCACGTGGTGACGGGTCTGCTATAATTGATCTTAGATTATTGATTGCTTTATATGCTAGACATTTTCTTCAGATTTTTGCCATTTAACCCTTTCATTATCAAATTATTCGGCAAAGTTTTACCCCTCCATCGCTTTATTGTCGTCTGTTTCATTTTAATTGTCTGCACGACACTTTTCAAAGTTAGATTTAAGATTGTGTGACTTTATAAACATCGATAAGAGTGTCAAACAGTTTGGTTCCTGATCAGACGCCGCGTCTGCTTCAACTTTATTGTCTGCATTGTCGTTTGAAAGTTAAACAATAAGGCAGTATGACTTAAGCAGAAAAGCGGCGTCTGATCAGAACCCAAACTGTTTGCAAACACGCATTAAAGCGTCATTGAGAGTGAAAGGGTTAAATTTTGACGATGTGTATGGACAGTGACAGAATGTCAACCAGCAGCAACCGTATCAATATGTGTGTTAAACAGCTTGGATCCTAATCAAACTATTTGACGCTCGTATCGAAATTTCGCCATTGATATTGGCTTAACCCTTTCCCTTATAGAAGCGACTTTCAGCACCTGCATTTTATTCATCCGCTGAAGAAAATAGTTCCAATATAAACCGTAATGAATATGTGTCATATTTAATACTGTCCTAATTCTAGCTGGTAAAAGCTTAAAGCAGGCTGAAAGTAAAGTCATATGGCGCATTCTGCTTTACTTTCAACCTGCTTTAAGTAGTCACCTATTTTCAAAACTATAAACAGGCTACAGTGGAGAATCTGTTATTCTTTCCCGTTTAAACGCAAACGTACGCAAACGCAAAACACTAAAACGTAGAAAAGAACAACTTTTGGACAATTCTGATAATTCTTGTTTATCTTGGTGGCAAACAGTTTGGAGCCAGATCAGACACCGGGTTACCCGGCGTCTGATCTGGCTCCAAACTGTTTGCACTGTAAATAATAGTTTTAGCGTAAACGCGTTTATTGGGAAAGAATAACACATTCTCCTCTGTATGGGTTAATGGGTTAAATCTGACTTTAAAATTATTTTGCATACTCAAATGTTGGAGTTGGCCACAATATGGCGTTGAATGGGGTTAATATTCGCGATATATTTAGCGATGAAAGGGTTAAAAACGGATTTTCTCGTTGTTGATTTTACCTAACTCAACCCGCATCCCGTATTATTGTTTATCGATAAGTGTTACAGTGGAGAAAACTGTATTTTTTCCCAATACACGCGTTCACGCTTTCAAACAGTTTGGAGACTTGGATATGATACCAGTTCCCATGGAAACAAATAAAATACTGTTAAAATGTTACTGAATGCGACATTTTTTTATAAAAAAGTTATGGCCCTATAGATATCATCCTATTTAGAATATGTAGAGAAAAGTAATGCGCCTACACCACTAGATAGATTTGCTTCAAATTTGCTCCAATTTTTCAAAGATCAACTACTTATATAGGAAAATGTTCAAGTTGTTTGGGAATTTGGATGTGACCTTTTAAACAAAAGTATTGGCCCTTTAGATGTTATTCTACATGGAACATATAGGGAGTAAATATTGTGCAGATATATTCTTTCACCGATTAACTTCTTACATGTACATAGCAAGATCTTCCCTTGGTTTGGAATTTTGGCTGTGATCCTTTAGACTAAAGTTATGGCCCTTTGCATATTTCCCTACATAGACTAATAAAAAAAAGTATATTGGAAACAATATTGTGCAACTAAATCCTCATACACTGAATCTATTAGAGGGGTTTTCTTTTTAAGATTAACTACTTATATAGAAGTATGTTCGTGTGGTTTGGAATTTGGGCTGCCACGTTATTACAACAGTTATGGCCCTTTGATTTGTTTTCATACATGGCATATATAGGGAAGAAATCTTGTTCAGGTTTTATACTTTTTAAGGGATTTGCTTTCACATATATATAAGTTATATATGCATTGTATGAAGTTATTCATTATGTGTTTGATTAGAATGTAACCTTTTTGACAGAAGTCATTGTTTCGTCGTACATGTAAAATAAATTCTAGTTAAACTATCGTTTGTATTTAAAGCAGTGTATTAATCCACTACCCACTAAATTCGATCTTTTACTCCTTTATACCATTCCTCTACTGAAGAAAATATTTCCAATGTGTACAGGCATAAATATTTATCATACAAATTAGTTTCTATATACAGTGGAGAATGTGTTATTCTTTCCCAATAAACGCGTTTAAGCTAAAACTATTATTCCCAGTGCAAACAGTTTGGAGCCAGATCAGACGCCGGTTAACCCGGCGTCTGATCAGGCTCCAAACTGTTTGCCACCATGATAAACATGAAATATCAGAATTGTCCAAAAGTTGTTCTTTTCTACGTTTTAGCGCTTTGCGTTTGCGTACGTTTTGCGTTTAAACGGGAAAGAATAACGTTTTCTCCACTGTATTAGCAGACACTAGCTCAAATCAGTCTAAATGTAAAGCAGAAAGCGCATTCGTGCGCATTCTGCTTTACTTTCAACTTATTTTAACCCTTCAATGCCAAGTATTTCCCGAAATATTTACCACTTCATCGTTTCATTGTCGTCTACTTCACTTTTGTTGTCTGAAATATCGTTTCAAAGTTACAAAATACGGAAGTATAACTTACACCATTTCAAAACGAGTGTCAAACAGTTTGGGTCCTAATCAGAGGCCGCGTAACGCGGCGTCTGATTAGGATCCAAACTGTTTGCAAACGCGCATTTGAGCGTCATTGAGAGTGAAATGATTAAGTGATCACCTATCTTTAAAACTTGGAACAGGCTATTGGGTAAAGGGTTAAGACCTCACTCACTAAGCATTCAAAGAGTTATGTTCACCTTTTCTTAAATCATTTTCGTATTGAGCTGACTTGCAATTGTCGTTGATCACGAGCACGTGTAGATCACCGTAAGCTTCTACATTTTATGTACCACCTGTGTCCTATCCCAGCA
The DNA here is from genome assembly GCA_922989275.2 of Gari tellinella. Lineage (NCBI taxonomy): Eukaryota > Metazoa > Mollusca > Bivalvia > Cardiida > Psammobiidae > Gari > Gari tellinella. The sequence goes on from OV277871.1 coordinate 39,829,073, forward strand.
CGAGTAGCGAATATCAATCACGGTGAATATATAGCTGATACACCACGTACAAAACACAATATGGTTTCCATCATATGAAGGAAATCTTACCATCGGACATACAGTGGAGAATGTGTTATTCTTTCCCAATAAACGCGTTTACGCTAAAACTATTATTTCCAGTGCAAACAGTTTGGAGCCAGATCAGACGCCGGGTAACCCGGCGTCTGATCAGGCTCCAAACTGTTTGCCACCATGATAAACATGAAATATCAGAATTGTCCAAACGTTGTTCTTTTCTACGTTTTAGTGCTTTGCGTTTGCGTACGTTTGCGTTTAAACGGGAAAGAATAACGTTTTCTCCACTGTACCCTTGAGTAGATTTATATTATTTGAAAGAAACAATATAATAGCGACAAAGAGTTTACCCTTTCGCGCTCAATGACGCTTAAAAGTGCGTTTGCAAACAGTTCCGGATCCAAACTGTTTGGCACTCGTTTTGAAATTTCGTTAGTAATACTGCCTTATTTTTCAACTCTTAGACTTTATTGCAGACAATAACGAATGTAAACCCCGATCAAGGGTCGATTTGGGCAGGGTCTGCACTATTTGTCATTTTGATTTATGTTCTATAATATCAGTTTTAAAAAACAAACAATCTTGCTTGCAAAATTGACCTTTAGTGTATGCGGTTGTCATTGTTGCCAGCATGTTTAAGCCTAGAGCATGTCGATATTACTTGTTCCAACCCTTACAATTTAATTGACCATGTATTACTTCTTTGAAGTTTTTTATTAAAGTGTCTGCAATACGACGTAGCAAACTAAAATAGTTAAAAAACCATATACACTTTGCCACTTAGATTAAAAATGTCGCTCCCGAGCTCGACAACACTAGCATATGCAAACAGTTACAGTGGAGAATCTGTTATTCGTTCCCGTTTAAACGCAAACGTACGCAAACGCAAAGCACTAAAACGTAGAAAAGAACAACTTTTGGACAATTCTGATATTTCATGTTTATCTTGGTGGCAAACAGTTTGGAGCCTGATCAGACGCCGGGTTACCCGGCGTCTGATCTGGCTCCAAACTGTTTTCACTGCAAATAATAGTTTTAGCGTAAACGCGTTTATTGGGAAAAAATAACACATTCTCCACTGTAAGATCCTGATCAGAGCGTCTTTCCTCCCTGAAACCTCAAATTCACAATTCTAGTTTTCAATTTAGTCAAGTCTATTTGTGACTTTTGGAGTTGAATTTCACAATATATGTCAAATTGACAAACAGTGTCGCCAGCGTCGCCAAAATGCGATTTTACAAACAGTTTGGATCCTGATCAAACTCCGCGTAACGTGTTTGTCACTCGCATCGATAATTCTTTAGTCACACTACATTGGATCTTACTTTGAAAAGATATTGCAAACAGCAATATTGAAGCAGCCGACAAAAAAATTCTCACGATTGAATTGGCAGAGAAAGAATTTAGTCAAACTGTTTCAAGTTTTAAATTTTAGGAATAAAAAAAGACAATAAGTAGCAAGCAGACTATCATCACCTCGAGTAATCGTTTTCGCTGCTTTGCTCTCCTTTCTTGTGTGTGCACTTATAACACTTCCAACTGAGGCATTTAGACTAAAACCTCAATCTTAACCCCTTCCCTGCCTTACCCCGAGTACAATAGTTATTTGCAAACAGATTAGATCTTGATCAGACGCCGCGTAACGCGGCTTCTGATCAGGATCTAAACTGTTTGACCTTCAAACCAATTTTTCTTAAGTCAAAATACCTTAAATTTGTGCGTTTAATTTGAGAAAAAAAAGCAGACGAGAAATGTTTAAAATTGATGACATCATGGCAGTGAAGGGGTTAATTGATTGCCTTGCAAGTGAAGTCGCCAACAATGTTGAAAAAATACACACTGATCGTTAGTCTGAATTTGATATATGGTAAAGGCAGAATTATATTGTATCTTCCTAATAAAACTTCATTTGGTTACTTTCTTTTATAATCCTGTTTGATTGATCGATGTATTTATGGCTTGTTCGTGCATGTACGATTTTATCAAACTCTGTAATGAACCTTAATGCATTTTCTTGAAGACAGATAATCAATTCCTTTCCTGCAAGAAGTTCAATGTCTTAACAGTAAATTTCTATAACTTTTAAAAAGAAAACTAAATTAAATACATAAATGGTTCCCATTGGACCTGTTTGGTTTCGTAACATTTCACTTGTGTTTAACCCATTTGTGCCCACGATCCAATATATCGGACATAGGCAAACAGTGTAGACTCTGATCAGACGCCGCATATGAGGGGTCTGATCAGAGTCTATACTGTTTGCTGATAGGAATTACAATATAAACCAAATGAAAATAAAAATGTTGACCAGACATCCCTTTGATAAAAATGGACTTTTCCAAAATATAAAGATGGAAGAATCCACTGGGCGCAAATGGGTCAACCGTTTCACTGGCATGTGCTCCTAGGGAGGACTGTGTTATAAATTCGACCCTGATCAGACTGCGCGTACACCGGCGTCAGAATCAAAGCTGTATGGCTCTCTGTCGCGGACCTAACCTTTACAACATGTTATGAGACATTATATTATGCTAAAGCGCAACCATGAAATCTTTTGCAAACAGTTTAGATCCAGATGAGACGTGGCAATTTCAGTGTCTCTGTGGACGACATATTCGCAAAACCTCCGTTCTGCGCCGATGTATTTGCAAATAGGTCATACATGTATCTGCAGTCCGGATAGATACAGTGGAGAAAACGTTATTCTTTCCCAACAAACGCGTTTACGCTAAAACTATTATTCCAATTGCAAACTGTTTGGAGCCAGATTAGACGCCGGGTAACCCGGCGTCTGATCTGGCTCCAAACTGTTTGCCGTCCAGGTTAAATCAAAATTCAGAATTATCAAAAAGTTGTCATTTTCTTCATTATTTTGCTTTGCGTTTGCGTTTCGTTTGCGTTTAAACGGGAAATAATAACATTGTCTCCAATGTATTTCATTCTACAGTGGAGAATGTGTTATTCTTTCCCAATAAACGCGTTTACGCTAAAACTATTATTTCCAATACAAACAGTTTGGAGCCAGATCAGACGCCGGGTAACCCGGTGTCTGATCAGGCTCCAAACTGTTTGCCACCATGATAAACATGAAATATCAGAATTGTTCAAAAGTTGTTCTTTTCTACGTTTTAGTGTTTTGCGTTTGCGTACGTTTGCGTTTAAACGGGAAAGAATAACGTTTTCTCCACTGTATGAGAAAATGAACCTCGTCCTCTACTTCGAATTTTCTGTTTTTCCTTTTTAAAATTACCTTATTCTTATTTAAATTTTATTGTCAAACAAATGTTTCAATTCAACGAAGCTCCTTTCTGTCTCAATATCATTATTATCTCCATTCCGAATTTCCTTTTTGCTAATTGAAGACAGACTATCGAAAGAAAGTAACATTTATATTGTTTACCGACATGTTTGTGACAGTATGGGAAGACCCGAATCTAATGTTGCAATAACTTGTGGCCCAAACCTTTTGTTTATATTAAACAAATTACATGATGTTTGTGTGAATATGTAAACTAATTGAACAATAAGATAATATTAAACTAAACTTCGTATAACTGTATCACCTCGAGCTGTATTGTTTGAATACATGTACATGTACATGTAGCATTGCATATACTTTGGAGAAGACGGTATTCTTGCCCGTTTAAACATAAACAAAAAGCACGTGCAATGCACTCGAATGTAGGTAATTAAACGTTTTTTAAATGTTCTACATATTTGTTTTAAGCTGGGTGTCAAACAGTATGGAACCTGATCAGACGCCTCTGAATTGGCTCCAAACTGTATGTATTGCACATAATAACTTAAGCGTAAAACTGTTTATTTTGGAAAAAACGTATTCCCCCATGTAAGTACTACGTTAACCTACTGACAAAAGTTGACTTTTTCATAAAACCTTTTTTATTCTGTGTCAATTCAATTTTGTAGCTTCGTTTATAACTAAAAAAGTTACAGTTTTGCCGCTGTAAAATCGTGTATGTTTTATCAGTTTTATAATTAATTCAAATCGTGTTTTATTTGTAGTTAATGTAGCTTACTTATAGTCTACCTCGAGCGAAATATCATTTAACAAAATACAGTGCTCACTCTCTACAACGCCCTTCCGAACAACTATTCACTCATTACAACAACACTTGCCGCTGTTCCCAACGAGTGGCATACAGCTTGAATCCAGACGAGTTGTCGCGTCACGCTGCGTCTGATCTTGATTCAAGCTGTTTCCAAATGTAAGCCAGTGTCCCTTCCTATAACAAATCCCTCCGAACAACACAGACACTATGTGCATCTCCATGGATGTTGTGTGTGTGTGTGAGAGAGAGAGAGAGAGAGAGAGAGAGAGAGAGAGAGAGAGAGAGAAAGAGAGAAAGAGTGACAGAGAGACAGAGACAGAGAGAAAGAGTGAGAGAGAGAAAGACGGACGTACATATATATACAGGGAGATAGAGACACAGAGACCGGTAGAGAGACAGAGGGCCAGAGAAAGAGAGAAACACATAGAGGGAGAGAGAGACATACTGACAGACAGACTGAGATATAGAAATATAAATGGCCAGAGACAGAGACAGCGAGAGATAGACAGAGAGACAGAGGCAGGGAGGCAAGCAGAGACAGACAGATACAGATCGAGAGTCAAAGGTAAAGTGATATACAAAGACAGACAAATAGATAAAGATGGAGACACGCAGAGAGAGAGAGAGAGAGAGAGAGAGAGAGAGAGAGAGAGAGTGATACGCGCTAACGAAGAAAGAGGCATACATAGATATTGATATATTGGAAGATACCGGTAGTTTACTTTGCACAAAGAAAGTCAAGTGAGATGGAAAGATACATGTAGTAGTCTCATCAATGAACCGCTGTGACGACAAGCTAACTTTTGACGGGTGCCGTCATCAGGGTCTCATGGCAATACATGTAGCCCAAAAACAGGGAGGACATTAAGTTTTGCCTCATTCCTAAAAATCACAAATTGGGTCACATTTACTATTTAGTTAAAATTACACAATTATTGCTAAAAGTCATTTTGAAAACAAGTTCTGACCTCAAATCAAGCTTCAGGTTGCTATTCATCTAAGTTTAAACTTTTCAAGATACTCCAGCAGAGGTTGTTTTTATGATGTTTACATGGCTGTTAGTACACGCTGTATACATAGATGATACACACTGGATTTAAAACAGATTTAAATAGCTGGATTAAAGGTCAAATTAAGTGTTTGAAAGAATTTTTTTTGGTACCAGGTTGGTGTATTTTTGCATCCTGAATCTATTGGTAGTCTTGCTTTTAAAAATAATGACTTACTTTTGAGAAATTTGGTGCCCAACAAAATCCGTTGGGGTTTGATTAAATAGAGAACAGAATATATCTTCCACATTTTGAGTCTTAATGCCGGTGTACTGTGAGGACAGCGCCTGAAGTCTAAAAATAGCTCGCTGTCTCTAACTGTACGCAGAGTGGACTAATGAGATAGAGGCAGTGAGAGCGGATGTTTACAATGAAAAATCAGATTGAAACCCAATCAGACGCCACATTACAGTGGAGAAAACGTTATTCTTTTCCAAATAAACGCGTTTAAGCTAAAACTATTATTCCCATAGCAAACAGTTTGGAGCCAGATCAGACGCCGGGTAACCCGGCGTCTGATCAGGCTCCAAACTGTTTGCCACTCAGATTAAAACAAAAAATCAGAATGTCAAAAAATGGTAATTTTCTTCATTTAAGCGATTTGCGTTTGCGTTTCGTTTGCGTTTAAACGGGAAAGAATAACGTTTTTTCCACTGTACGTGTCTGTCCAAAAACAAAAAAAGCTTATCTGGTGACAATCTGAGCGAACTCAAATTTAATATTAAAACGGAGTTTTTTTTCTAATCAAACTAAAGATTATCACCGTTTGATCTTGATCTCAACTGTGTAGTTCTATTAATTGGGTTTCCTTTGAGTGGAACTTTTACAAAAAAACTAAACTAATGTGATATTTTTCAATATCTAATCGAAATGATCTAAGAAAAACCCAAACTCACATGATCCCGTGTGGTATAGTGGTTAGGATTCCGCACTTTCACTGCGGCGGCCGGGGTTCGATTTCCCGCACGGGAAAATCATTTAACTTACAAAAATTATTTTTATTCGATCAGTTCGGTTTGCTTATTTAAAAAGTATACATCTACATTTATTTTGTAACATGACACGTTTTTAGAGTACAGTTCTTTATCCTTATCATTTTATCGCATCTTTCGAAAAGCAAATAAAGGAGACACAGTTTAACAATTTTGAAGTCCTTTAATGCTATAGGCGGACGAAACTGCCATTTGCACGCAATGTGGTACTATACTAGGTGACACGCATCGTGCTGCTCTGAGTCTGCTCGATAGTTGTTAATACAGATGTTGTTTTTCACATCATTTTCTTGTCGGATTGTTATCTATTTCGGATTGATATTGGCCCACCATCGTACAGATATCGGACCGATATCAAAATATATTAGTTTGATATCAAACTGATATAACGTCAGCTAATGATTGGATATTTATTTCAATCTGATCATTGGATATATGCCTGCATTTGAGCATGGGTTTTGATGACAAGCCAATATAAATCGGACCATCGGGCGAATTTGATGACAATCCAATCATCAGCTTACATTATATCGGTATGGTATCAATCTGATATCTGTTTTAATATCGGTCCGATATATATTCGATGGCGGGGGATATCAATCTGACAACGATATCAATCAAACCAGAAACCAATGTGCAAAACGACATCTGACCGATATCGTTTTAGATATCCATCTGGTGTGGTTTGGTTGGGCCTTTGAAATTAATTTTCGGTAATTTATGTTAGTTTTCGGTATTAAAAGCTAGTTTTCGGTAATTAATGTTATTTTTCGGTTATAGATGCTAGTCTTTGGGATTCAGATTTAGGTTTCGGTAATTAAGGTTAGTTTTAGGTATTTAAAATTAGTTATGGGTATTTAAAGTTAATTTTCTGTAATTAATGTTAGTTTTGGGTATTAAAACTTAGTTTCCTGTCTTTTAAATACATTTTCGATAATATATGTTAGTTTTGGGTATTTAAAGTTAGTTTTCGCTAATTAATGTTAGTTTAGGGTATTAAAAATTAGTTTTCGATAATTAATGTTAATTTTGGGTATTTAAAATAATGTTGGGGTTTAAAAAGTTAGTTTTCTGTAATTAATATTTGTTTTGGTTATCTTAAGTTAGTTTTCGGTAATAAATATTCGATCTGGTATTAAAAATTAGTTTTGGGTAAAAAATGGCATTTTGGGTATTCAAAATTAGTTTTCGGTAATTAATGTTCGTTTGGATATCAAAAATTAGTTTTGGGTATTCAAAGTCAATTTTGGTATTTGAAAAAAGTTTTGGGTAATTAATGTCAGTTTTGGGTATTTAAAATTAGTTTTGGCTAATCAATGTTCGTTTAGGGTATTAAGAATTAGATGTGGGTATTCAAAATAATTTTTCGGTAATTTATGTTAGTTTTGGGTATGTGAAATAAGTATTTGGTAATTAATGTCACTTTTGGGTAATTTATGTTAGTATTGGGTATTAAAAATTAGTTTGGGGTAATAAATGTTAGTTTTGGGTCTTTTAAATTTATTTTGGTTATTTATGTTAGTTTTCAGTATATAGAATTAGTTTAAGGTAATAAATGTCAGTTTTTGGTGTTTGAAATTGATTGGGGTAATAAATGTTAGTTTTGGGTTTTTAAAGTTAGTTTTCGGTAATTAATGTTGGTTTTGGGTATTAAAAGTTAATTTTCGGTAATTTATGTAAGTTTTGGGTTTTTAAAATTAATTTCGGTAATTTATCTTTGTTTTGGGTAATTAAAGTTAGTTTTCGGTTATGAATGCTAGTTTTCGGTATTTAAAATTGGTTTTCGGTAATTAATATTCGTTTTGCGTATCTAAAATTAGTTTTGGGTAATAAATGTCATTTTGGGTATTTAAAATTTGTTTTCGGTTATTAATGTTCGTTTTGGATATTAAAAATTAGTTTTGGTTAATAAATGTCAGTATTTTAAATTAGTTTTTGGTAAAGGATACTAAAGATTAGTTTTGAGTTTTCCAAGTAAATTTTCGGTAATTTATGTTAGTTTTGGGTATTACAAGTTCATTTTGGGTTATAAATGATAGTTTTGTGTATTTGAAGTTAGTTTTCGGTAATTAATGTTAGGTTTGGCTATTAGAAATTAGTTTTTTGGTTAATAAATGTCAGTTTTGGGTATTTTCATTAGTTTTTGGTAATTAATGTTCGTTTGGGGTATTTAAGATTAGTTTGGGTATTCAAAGTTAATTTTCGGTAATTTATGTTAGTTTTGGGTATTAAAAAATTATTTTGGGTAATAAAAGTTAGTTTTGGTATTTGAAAATAGTTTTGGGTAATTAATGTCCGTTTTGGGCATTTAACAATAGTTTTGGGTAATTAATCTTCCTTTTGGGTATTTAAAATTAGTTTTGGGTATCAAAAAATTATTTTGGGTAATAAATGTTAGTTTTGGATAATTAATGTCAGTTTTGGGTAATTTATGTTAGTTTTGGGTATTATAAATTAGTTTTGGGTAATAAATGTTAGTTTTGGGTATTTGAAGTTAGTTTTGGGTAATTAATGTTCGTTTGGGGTATTTAAGATTAGTTTTGGGTATTCAAAGAACATTTTCCGTATTTTATGTTAGTTTTGGGTATTAAAAAATTATTTTGGGCAATAAATGTTAGTTTTGGTAATTTGAAATTAGTTTTGGGTAATTAATGTCAGTTTTGGGTAATTTATGTTAGTTTGGGGTATTTAAAATTAGTTTTGGGTAATAAATGTTAGTTTTAGGTATTTGAACTTAGTTTTGGGTAACAAATGTTAGTTTTGTGTATTTAAAGTTAGTTTTCGGTAATTTGTGTTAGTTTTGGGTATTAAAAAAATATTTTGGGTAATAAATGTTAGTTTTGGTAATTTGAAATTAGTTTTGAGTAATTAATGTCAGTTTTGGGTAATTTATGTTAGTTTGGGGTATTTAAAATTAGTTTTGGGTAATAAATGTTAGTTTTAGGTATTAGAAGTTAGTTTTGGGTAACAAATGTTAGTTTTGTGTATTTAAAGTTAGTTTTCGGTAATTTATGTTAGGTTTGGGTATTAGAAATTAGTTTTGGGTATTCAAAATTAATTTATGACAGACATAGACAGACAAATGGAGAGAGACACACAAACACAGACAGAAAGAGAGACAGAGACGGAGAGACAGAGACAGAGAGATATAAAGACAGACACAGAGATAGAGAAAGTCAGAGACAGGGACAGGGACAGAGAGAGACACAGAGAAACAGAGATAGAAAGAGAAAGAGAGATACAGAGACAGACAGGGATACAGAAAGAGACAGAGAGAGAGACAGAAAGAGACGGAAACATAGAGAGAGAGAGACAGACAGACAGACAGACAGACAGGCAGACAGACAGAGAGAGAGACAGACATACAGAGAATAACAGACACAGCTAGACAGAGACAGAGACAGAAACAGAGACAGACAAAAAGAGAAAGAGACAGAGGCAAATAGAGACAGAGAAAGACATAGACGAAGATAAAGAGAAACATAGACAGAGATAGACAGAGACAGATACAACGTGAGACAGAGACATAGAGAGACAGATAGAGAGAGACAGATGTAGAGAGACAGAGCTAGGGAGACATACATAGGCAGATGGACAGAAAGAGAGAGAGAGACAGAGAGAGACTGACAAACAGACAGAGAGACATAGAGATAGAGGGACAGAAAAAGAGACAGAGACAGACATACCAACAGAGAGATAAATTGAGACAGAGAGAGACAAAGAGAGACAGACAGCCAGAGAGAGAGAGACAGATAAACAGAGACAGACAGAGACAGACAGACAGACAGACAGACAAACAAACAAACATACATACAGACAGACAGAGAGACAGTGAGAGATAGACATATAGTAACATACACAGCTAGACAGAGACAGAGACAGAAACAGAGACAGAGACAGAGACAGAGACAGAAACAGAGACAGACAAAAAGAGACAGAGACATAGGCAAATAGAGACAGAGAAAGACATAGACGAAGATAGAGAGAAACATAGACAGAGAGAGACAGAGACAGATACAACGTGAGACAGAGACATAGAGAGACAGATAGAGATAGACAGATGTAGAGAGACAGAGCTAGGGAGACATACATAGGCAGATGGACAGAAAGAGAGAGAGAGACAGAGAGAGACTGACAAACAGACAGAGAGACACAGAGATAGAGGGACAGAAAAAGAGACAGAGACAGACATACCAACAGAGAGATAAATTGAGACAGAGAGCGACAAAGAGAGACAGACAGCCAGAGAGAGAGAGAGACAGATAAACAGAGACAGACAGAGACAGACAGACAGACATACAGACAGACAGACAAACAAACAAACATACATACAGACAGACAGAGAGACAGTGAGAGATAGTAACATACACAGCTAGACAGAGACAGAGACAGAAACAGAGATAGAGACAGAGACAGAAACAGAGACAGACAAAAAGAGACAGAGACATAGGCAAATAGAGACAGAGAAAGACATAGACGAAGATAGAGAGATACATAGACAGAGAGAGACAGAGACAGAGACAGAGACAACGTGAGACAGAGACAGAGAGGGACAGAGAGAGACAGAGAGAGACAGAGATACAGATACAGATATAGAGAGACATACATAGACAGAAGGACAGAAAGAGAGACACAGGCATAGAGAGACTGATAGACAGACAGAGAGACAGACAGAGGGACAGAAAAAGAGACAGAGACATACAGACCAACAGAGAGACAAACTGAGACAGAAAGAGACAAAACGAGACAGACAGATAGCCAGAGAGAGAGAGACAGATAGACAGAGACAGACAGACAGACAGATACAGACAGACAGACACACAGACATACATACAGACAGACAGACATACAGACAGTGAGAGATAAACAGAGAGTAACATACACTGCTAGACAGAGACAGAGACAGAAAAAGAAACAGAAACAGAGACAGAAACAAAGAGACAGAGACAGAGGCAAATAGAGACAGAGAAAGACATATACGAAGACAGAGAGAGACATAGACAGAGAGAGACAGAGACAACGTTAAACAGAGACAGAGTGAGACATAGAGAGACATAGACAGAGACAGAAAAAGATAGAGACAGACTGAGACAGAGGTGCATAGATAGGGAGAGACAGACAGAGAGAGACAGAAAGACAGAGATATAGAGAGAGGCAGGGGGACAAAGACAGATATAGAGAGAGACATAGAAGAGAGATCGAAAAAGAGACAGAGAAAGAGACAGAGAAAAACAGAGACAATAAGATACATAACCAGAGACAGACAGAGACAGCAACAGAGGGATACAGACACAGAGAGACAGATACAGAGAGACAGAGATAAAGAAATACAGAGACAGAGATATATATATATATATATAGAGAGACAAACATAGATATATACATAAACATATAGAGAGGAATAGAGAGAAAGAAAGAAAGAGAAACAGTCAAACAGACATAGACTGATATACAGAGATAGAGAGACAAACATAGACAGAGGGATATAAAAAGAGAGAGAGAGACATACAGACAGAGACAATGAGACAGAGGGACAGAAAAAAAGACAGACAGACAGAGAGACAGACTGAGACAGAGACAGACAGAGACAGACAGAAAGACAGCCAGATAGAGAGAGAGAGACATACAGCCGGGCGAGAGAGACAGACAAACAGACAGACAGACAGACATTGAGAGATTGAGAGAGAGAGAGACATAGAGAGGCAGATAGACGGAGGCAGACAGAGACATACATACATACATACAGACAGAGAGAGAGAGATACAGAGATACAGAGACAGAGAGAGACAGAAATAAATAGATAGAGAGAGAGAGAGGACATACATACAGATAGAGAGTGAAAGAGTTCAAGAGATCGACATAGAGAGACACAGAGACACAGAGATAGTGAGAGAGAGTAAGAGAGAGAGAGATAGAGATAGAGGTGGAGAGAGAAAGGAAATACATACAGACAGAGAGTGTGATAGTGAGATAGATCGACAGGGAGAGAGACAGAGACAGACAGAGACAGACAGAGACAGACGGACAGGCAGAGAGACATAGAGAGAGAAAGGAACAGATAGACAGACAGACAGACATACAGACAGAGACAGACGTAGAGTGACAGAGAGAGAAAGAGACATACATATAGAGGCAGAGAGAGACAGCGACAGAGACAGAGAGACAGACAGAGACAGACAGAAAGAGACAGAGATAGAGGCAAATAGAGACTGAAACAGACATAGACAAAGATAGGGAGAGGCACAGACAGAGTCAGGGAGAGACATAAAGAGTCAGAGCGAGACAGAGACATCGTGAAGCAGAGACAGAGCAAGATAGAGAGAGACAAAGACAGAGACAGAGAAAGACGGAGACAGACATAGACATAGATACATAGATAGAGAGACACAGGCAGAGAGAGACAGAGAAACAGAGATATAGAGTGGGGCAGTGAGAGTTAGAGACAGAGAGAGTCAGAGATAGAGAGAGACAGAGAAGATAGAGAAAGAGACAGAGACAGTGAAAGAGATAGAGACAAACATAGACAATTAGAGACATATCCAGAGACAGACAGAGACATAGACAGAAACTGAGGGAGACAGACACAGAGAGACAGAGATAGAGACAGAGACATACATAGACATACATAGAGACAGGAAGAGAGGAATAGAGAGAGAGAGATGGAGAGAGGGTGACAGAGAAAGAGAGAGACAGAGACAGAGAGGAACAGAGACTTACAGAGAAATACAGAGAGACAGATAAACAGAAATACAGAGAATAGATAGATAGATAAAGAGACAGAGAAAGAGACAGAGACAAAGAGAGTCAATTAGAGATATATCCATAGACAGACATAGACAAAGACAGAAACAGACTGAGACAGACACAGAGAGACAGATATAGAGAGAGATAGACAGAGCGATATATATACAGAGACAGAGACAAACGAAGACATATACAGAGAGAGTGGAATAGAGAGAGAGATAGAAAGATAGAGAGAAGGAGAAAGAGAGAGGGTGTGAGAAAGACACACACACACAAAGACAGATACAGAAATAAAAACAGAGAGAGACAGATACAGACATGAACAGAAACACACAGAGAGCGAGAGAGAGAAAGAGAGATAGAGGAAAACATAGACAGACAGAGACAGACAGAGAGTCAGACAGAGACACAGAGACAGAGAGACAGACAGCCAGACTGACATAGAGAGTGAGAAAGAGAGAAAGAGAAAGAGCGGGAGAGAGAGAAAGAGAGAAAATGCCAGAGAGAGAAAGACAGACAGACAGAGAAAGACAGACAGTCAGACTGACAGACAGACTTACAGACAGTCGGAAAAAGAAAGAAAGGGAAATAGAGAGAAATAGAGAGACATACAGACAAACAGACAGCAGAGAGAGAGACTGTGAGAGAGATAGATAGACAGAGACAGACAGCAGAGAGACAGAGTGGTGGATAGACATACAGAGACAGAGAGAGACAGGGACAGATACAGAGATACAGAGAGAGATACAGGCAGAGATACACAGAGAGAGGTAGAGAAAGACATACAGCGAGAAAGAGAAACTGACAGACAGACTCAGAGATAGAAACATACAGAGAGTGACAGACAGATACAGAGACAGACAGACAGAGACAGAGACAGACAGACAGAGACAGAGACAGGGGCAGAGAGAGACAAAGACAGAAAGAGAGGCAGAGACAGTCAAAAAGATACGGAGACAAAAGCAAAGAGAGAGAGACTATGACATAGACAGACAGAGACAGAGATATTTAGATAGAGAGAGACAGACAGAGGGAGACAGAGATATAGAGAGAGACAGAGAGAGACAGAAACAGAAAAGACAGAGATAGAGAGAGACAGAGAAGAGAGAGAGATAAATAGACAGAGGAAGATGCAGAGATAAACAGAGACACTTAGATACATAGCCAGAAATAGACTTAGACATAGTCAGAAACAGAGGGAGACAGATACAGAAAGACAGAGATATAGAATCCAAGAGACAGAGAGAGATAGAAACAGAGACAGAGACAAACTGATACATATACAGAGGCAGAGAGAGAGAGAGAGGAATAGAGATTGAGAGAGAGAGAAAGATATATATATATATAGAGACAGATATTGACAGACATTCAGGCAGACAGAGACAGACAGAGAGAAGGATGAACACATACAGAGACATATCATCGAACCAGAGGTAGACAAAGTGAGAGAGACAGATAGAAAGGCAGATATGAAGACAAACATACATACATATACAGAGAGATGGATAGAACAGTTAGCAGTTAGAATCATTATCGGGTAGTTGTAGCATCGTGGGGTATTTAATTTTAGTTTTCGGTAGTTGTTGTTGTTATCGGGTGGTTTGTAGAGTTATGGGGTATTTACTGTTAGTGTTCGAATTGAGACCGGTACTGTTGGAATAAAGAAAAGTAAAGCGAGTTGTTCGAATCTGCAAGAAAAATACAAATCATAAAGATTTCATAACATCTCCAAGTAGCTATATTACCGGACGGCCAACATGAACGTGATATCTATGGTTTTATGTAATACAAATCGGATAAAAAAGAGGGCTGGAAATATTTCTCGAATAGTCCAGTGGTTACATCACAGGTCAAGGGAACATAGGAAATATTCGATATTTATCATATAATTTATCTGTCAAAAACTGAGCTTAAAAAATTGCGATTGAGGGTAACAAGGGAGATTCGTTGCTTGTTTGATCAAATCTTGTTACCTTCTTGAACTAGTCTTCTTCAGCATGTGTCATTGATGTGCGCAGATACCGGTATGCTGTGAAAAGTTTCTCATGAAATAAATTTTCAATCACCATAATATTATATCTATTCAACCGTTTACATTATACACAAGTAAATTCCTTTTTTAAGAGAGATAGAGACAGAGAGACAGAGTGAGAGAGACAGAGAAAGACAGAGACATAGACAGAGACAGAGAGACAAAGACAGAGAGAGAGAGAAACAGACAGACAGACAGACAGCCAGAGAGCGACAGAGAGACAAATACAGAAAAACAGACAGAGACAGAAAGACAGACATAAAGACAGATAGAGACAGAGAGCGAGAGAGAGAGAGAGACAGACATACAGAGAAAGAGAGATATAGACAGAGAGAGACAGAAATACAGAAACAGAGAGACAGACAGAGACAGACAGAGACAGAGAGAGATACAGACAGAGAGGGACAGATAGAGAGAGACGGACACATAGAGAGATACAGATATAGACAGACAGAGAGAGAGAGACAGAAAGATATAGAAACAGAGAGAGATAGAGTGACAGAGAAATAGGGACAACAATAGAAACAGTAAGATAGAGACAAACAGAGACAGACATGAACATATACAGAGATAGAGAGGCAGAGAGAGACAGAAACAGAGACAGACAAAAAGAGACAGAGACAGTGGCAGAGAGACATAGACGAAGATAGAGAGATACAGAGACAGAGACAGACACAACGTGAGACAGAGACAGAGCGAGACAGAGAGAGACAAATACAGAGACAGAAAGAGGCAGAGACAGAAAAAGATAGAGATACATAAATAGAGAGAGACAGACAGACAGAGAGACAGAGAGATAGAGATATAGAGAGAGGCAGGGAGGGACAGATACAGAGATAGAGAGAGACATAGAAGAAAGAAACAGAGAAAGAGACAGAGAAAGAGACAGAGACAGAGAGAATAAGAGACATAACCAGAGACAGACAGAAACAGAAACAGTGGGAGACAGACACAGAGAGACAGAAACAGAGAGACAGAGATAGAGACAGACATAGAGAGATAGAGAGAGAGACAAAAAGAGACATATACATAAACAGATATAGAGGAAGAGAGAGAGAGAAAGAGAGAGACAGACATACAGAGACAGAGAGATACAGAGAGAGACAGAGACTGAGAGATAGAGATAGAGAGACATACATAGACAGAGACACATAAACAGAGACATAGAGACAGACAGACATATAGACAGACAGACAGAGAAAGAGAAAGAGGGACAGAAAAAACAGGGAGATACACAGACAAATAGAGAGACATACTGAGACAGAGAGAGACATAGAGAGACAGAGAGAGATACAGACCGACAAACGGGCAAACGGACAGACAGACAGACAGAGAGACGGTGAGAGCTAGAGAGAGAGAGACAGAGAGAGGCAGAGAGACGGAGACAGTCAGAGACAGACATACTTACAAACAAAGAGAGATACAGAGATACAGAGATACAGAGAGATACAGAGAGAGACATAGATAGATAGAGAGAGATAGAGAGAGAGAGACACAGACAGACAGATAGAGGACATACATACAGACAGAGAGTGAGTGAGATCGAGAGATCGACAGAGAGAGATACAGTAGAACCTCTTTAATACGGCCATTAAATAGAAGGCTAATTGTCTGTATAAAAGACAGTTGACAGCTTAAAGCAATGCGAAAGTGAAACGGAAAGCTCCCGTAGGAGCTTTCTGTTTCACTTTCACAAATGATTTAAGCAGTCACCTGTCCTAAACGACTAAGATTTGACACAATTTAGTGGTCGTTATAGAGAGGCTTTATTGTATATATACAGAGAGAGAAAGAGATAGATAAAGACAGACTGACAGACACACAGAGAAGGGAGACAGACAGACCGACATAGACAGACATAGAGTGACAGGGAGAGACAGAGACAGACAGACAAAGGCAGAGGGAGACAGACATACAGAGACAGATAGAAAGCGACAGAGATAGAGGCAAAGATAGACAGAGAGAGACAGAGACAAAGATAGAAAGAGACATAGACAGAGCGAGACAGAGTCAGAGAGAGACAGAAATAGTCAGAGCGAGACAGAGACAGAGACAACGTGAGGTAGAGACAGAAAGAGACAAAGACAGAGACAGACAGAGACAGAGATACATAGAAAGAGAGAGACAGACAGAGAGAAACAGAGAAACAGAGATATAGAGACTGGCAGTGAGATTTACAGACAAAGAGAGACAGAAAAAAGAGAGAGACAGAGAAGAGACAGAAAGAGACAGAGACAGAGAAAGAGACAATTATAGACATAGCCAGGGACAGACAGAGACAGAGACAGAAACAGAGGGAGACAGATACAAAGAGACAGAGATAGATATACACAGAGACAGGAAGAGAGGAATAGAAAGAGAGAGAGATGGAGAGAGAGTGACAGAGAAAGAGAGAGAGAGAGAGAGACAAAGAGACAGAGAAAGAGACAGAGAAAGAGACAGAGACAAACACAGACAATTATAGACATATCCATACAGACACAAGGAGACATATATAGAGAGACGGATACAGAGACAAACAGAGACATACCGGTATACTGAGAGGAGAGAGGAATAGACAGAGAGAGAGAGAGAAATATATAGTGAGAGAAAGCTAGAGAAAGAGAGAGTGAGAGGTCGTGAGAGACAGAGACAGACAGAGAGAAACAGAGACATAGACAGAGACAGACAGTGAGATAGAGAAAGAAAGACAGACAGAAAGAGAGACGGAGAATCAGACAGAGAGAAACAGAGAAGGACACACACAGAGATAGACAGAGACAGAGAGGGAAAGACAAAGAGAGAGAGACAGATATACAGAGAGAAAGAAAAATACAGAAATATACAGAGCGAGATAGATAGACAGAGACTGAGAGAGACATAGAGCCATAGACAGAAATAGAAACTGAGAAACAGAGAGAGACAGATACAGACATGAACAGAAACAGAGAGAGAGAGAGAGATGAAGACAAAGAGAGACAGAGAGAGACAGAGACAGAGAGACAGAAGGAAAGAAGGAGAGACAGAGAGGAAGACAGCCAGACAGACATAGAGAGAGTGAGAATGAGAGAAAGAGAAAGAGCTGGAGAAAGAAAAAGAGAGAAAAAGAATCAGGGAGAGAGAGACAGACAGACAGACAGATAGACAGAGTCAGACAGACAGTCAGACCATGGAATTATACACTGACTTCTGTATATTTCCTTGGTCAGACAGACAGACAGTCAGAAAGAAAAAGAAAGGGAAGAAGAGAGAAAGAGAGAGAGAGAGAGACAGACAGACATACAGCAGAGAGAGAGACTTGAGAGAGATAGATAGAGAGATACAGATAGGTGGAGAGACAGAAAAAGACAGACAGACAAAGAAAGAAAGAGAGAGAGAAATAACATACATACAGACAGACAAACAGAGGCACATACATACAGAGAGAGACATAGACAAAGAGACACACAGAGAGACAGACAGACAGAGAGACACAGAGAGAGGGAGAGAGAGACATACAGATAGAAAGAGATACAGACAGACAGGCAAGCAGACAGACTGACAGACAGAGAGTGGCAGACAGATACAGAGACAGACAAACAGAGACAGAGGCAGAGAGAGACAGAGACATAAACAGAGACAGACAGAAAGAGACAGAGACAGATGCAAAGAGAGACAGGGAGCGCCAGACACAAGGATAGAGAGAAACATAGACAGAGACAGACAGAGTCAGAGAGAGGAAGAGAGAGACAGAGACAGAGCGAGACAGAGACAGAGCCAGACAGAGACAAAGACAGAAACTGAGAGAGACAGAGATACATAGATATCTATGGAGACAGACATAGAGAGACAGAGAGACAGAGATATAGAGAGATGCTGAGAGAGAGAGACAGAAACCGAAAGGACAGAGACAGAGAAGAGAGAGATAGAGATATAGACAGAGGAATATACAAAAACAAACAGAGACAATTAGAGACATAGCCAGAAATAGACTTAGGCAGAGTCAGAAACAGAGGGAGACAGACACAAAAGACAGAGATACAGAGATACAGAGACATAGAGAAATAGAGACAGAGACATAGACAAACAGAGACATATACAGATGCAGAGAGAGACGAATAGAGATAGAGACAGAGAAAGAGAGAGAGAAAGATAGAGAAATATTGACAGAGAGAGACATATACAGAGACAAAGAGAATGGAATAGAGATATAGAGAGAGAAAGAGAGAGAGAGATAGAAAAAAAGAAGGAGAGAGAGATAGTCAGAGAAAGAAAGGGAGATAGACAGAGAGAGGCAGAGTGAGTGAGAGACAGAGAGAGGCACATAGAGAGTGAGCGAGAGAGAGAGAGAACGAGGGACATACATACAGAGAGACAGAGAGAGACACATAGAGAGAGGGAGACACACACACACAGACAGAAAGAGAAAGAAACAGAGAAAGATACAGACAGAGACAGCCAGAGACAGAGAGAGACAAAGATAGACAGAAACAGAGATAGAGAGAGATAGAGACAGACGGACAGACATACAAACAGAGAGAGACAGTGAGAGACAGACAGTGACATAGAGAGATAGAGAGAGACAGACAGAGACAGAGAGAAACAGAGAGAGAGAGAGAGAGACAAACAGAGACATATACAGAGACAGAGAGAGGCGAATAGAGATAGAGACAGAGAAAGACAGAGAGAGACATATACAGAGGCAGAGAGAATGGAATAGAGATATAGAGATTGAGAAAAAAAGGAGAGAGATAGACAGAGAAAGAAAGGGAGATAGACAGAGAGAGGCAGAGGGGGTGTGAGACAGAGAGAGTCACATAGAGAGAGAGAGAGATCGAGGGACATACAGACAGAGAGACAGAGAGAGACATATAGATAGAGAGACACACACAGCCAGAAAGAGAAAGAAACAGAGAAAGATACAGACAGAGACAGGCAGAGACACAGAGAGACAGAAATAGAGATAGAGAGAGATAGAGACAGACGGACAGACAGACAAAGAGAGAGACAGCGAGAGACAGACAGTGACATAGAGAGATAGAGAGAGGCAGACAGAGAGAAACAGAGAGACAGAGAGAGAGCCATACATAGTGAGACAGATAGTCAGAGACTAAGACAGACACAGGTACAGAGACAGAAATAGAAACAGAGAAACACAGAGAGACAAATACAGACATGAACAGAAACAGAGAGAGGGTGAGACAGAGTGAGACAGAGAGAGACAGAGAGAGACAGAGCGACAGAGAGACAGAGACAACAGAGAGAGACAGAGAGAGTTATTTTTAAGGCTGGTTGGATCAGATTGAAAATAATTTGATCTATATAACAGAATATGTGCTAGTCATTTCTGTTGAATAGCAGACAACATACAACATATAGACACTGATCACTGCAACCTTGTGATTGGTGATCTTGATCTATTATATTTGCATTGTTGTTGGGCCATTGTTTAGCAGTGATCCTAAATCTACATTTTTACTTTACAATTGTTAATGTTTTAAAAGCCCATTGGTCTTTTTTAAGTTGAATGTAACCAGGTAAAGACTTATCTTGCAAGTCACTGAAGGCAGTAACACCTTTCTAAGATAAGTCCTACCTACTGAAATAATTATAATTGTTATTTACAACTTTCACATGTTCAACACATTACAGGCTATCCATCCTGTTCCTACCTAAGAGTTCAACAATACTCACTTGACTCTGCCCTTCAGATAGTCTACCTACAATATGTCTATGCCCTGTCAGGGGGGCCTCTGTTCTTCAAGACACGGATGAAATGTAAGTGTTATAAAAATGCTCAGAGATGGCAGGTAAGATTTTTTATAAGTACTCCATGGTTCTAATATAATTATAGGTTAATGTTGTGCATTTTAATGATTTGTGTTTGGTTTTCCTATGAGTCACAAATACCTGTGCCATTATGCCTGTATCATTATACATTGTAGATATTTAGGATTTTTTTGGTGAGAAAAATTCTCATTGTTCCATGATTGTGGAACTCATTACTATGCAATGTTAGAGTCATGCAGTAACACAAGCATAAGCTCTGTATTTATTTAATATGAATACAAGACTCTATCGACGTTGAATATTTATTCAAACAGTCTTCAAATATATTTATTTAAAATCAGATAAGTTTTATGTCATATAGACTGCAGCAAATGCTAATAATTTAATAAATAAGTGCACTGAAATAAACAGATTAGACTGTTACTCATTAACCCTTTCCTCCATAGATAGTTTTCAGTTTTGAACAGATGGTTGTTTAATTTAAAGCAGGGCTGAAGGTTAAGCAAAATTGTCCTTTAGGGGCATTTTGCTTTACATTTAGGCAGATGTAGTAAAGTTTTTATCTGATAGGATTATAGTAAAAATTCCCTATGGTGTACATGTATATCCATGATTGTAACAAAGTAATTCTTTAGTGGTGGAATAAATTAAAGGTGTAAAATTGTGTGTTTATGTAGCATAGGTTAATATACATGTGTACCTTAACAGAGTCTGTTGAACTTCTCATTTTCAGGCACTCAAATCTTTTATCTGTTTGATGAAGCAGAGTGTAACCAGCTTGGTTCACCATCATTTCCAGCACAATGGGTGTGGGGAGCACCATGTGCAGCTGCAGGTGGATTATTGCTCAGGACAGAACAAAAAACAACACCATGCTTGGGTATGCCCCTTTTTAACTAATCAGCAGACATATTCAGTCATTGGGTCAGTTTTGAAAATTTATCAGGGATGGATCTCAGCTTCTGCTCAAAGTAAAAGGCATCTAAAAGTGTTTCCAGTCAAACCTGTAAGCCACCCCTTCTGAGCATACAACCTAAGTTAGGCCGCCATTTAGGATATTACCAAATGATCATTTCTATACTAATATATAAATGAATTTGAATTGTATTAGACAGCCACCTGCCTTCAACAGCCACTGATTTATATCTTCTTTTTTTTTTAGTGGCAGGTGAAAACAGATCTGACTGTATAGTAAAACTTGTCAATAAAGACCATTATTATTAAAAGATTTCAGACTTGTGCCTAAAAGACCTTTGTGCACTTAATGCAGGCTGGAGACATTGTTTAGAAAATTATATTAGATAGCCATCTGCCTTCAGAAGTCATTAAATCTTTTGGTTCCTTTAAGTGGCTGGTGAAGACAGGTTTGACTGTGCAGTATATTGGTTTTCCCCAGATTCACTGCATCATACATATACTGTGACTTTTTTTAACTATATAATTACCTATTTTATGTATTGCGTCAGTATTTATTGTTAGCCTTTTCAGTGGGTATAACACAGCATATTTAAAACAGAACAGATCAAGATCAGAAGCCATCTGATCAATATCAATAATGTATATCATGCCTTACAGAATTTAGGTAACTCCCCTTAAAAGACAATGTAAACTGGTCTTCTTTAAATATCTTCTCACTTCTTTCATTTCTACAGGTATGGTACATGTACATTGTATTATGACGAGACTTCACCAGAAGGAATTCTCTCTATTGGAAGCTTGACATTCCTAGTATATTCCAGATTGGCATTTTGGGGTATCCAAGTTCAAATGGAGAAACACTCTACCAGATTGGAGAGTGTTTTCTGTTAACAGACATACACTCCCTCAACTTGTAAATGACAGTGAAAAATCAGTTGTATTCTGTTTAGGATATGTAAATACATTTTCCAGCAGTGTTAAGCAAGACAAGAGTCTGATTTCCTGTTTAGGACACTTCTAATTCATTAGGGAGGAAAGTATTGTACAGTACAAATTTTCTTTAGGAGCTTTCTGTTTAACTGTCACCTTGCTTTAAGCTGCCATCTTGTTTTATACAATCGATCATTCGCTCTAGTATTCGTAATAAAGAATTTTTACTGTTTTATAAGGTTGAAAACTATCGGGTTATAGCGCGACGTTCTACAACGTCATTTATTGCCATTATACGTCACGTCAATGCGTTACGACGTCATTGTTTATGAACATGTATGACTTCATTGACTTGTAGTAGAATTAAATACAGTGGACACAACGCTTTTTTACCTGTCTTCCATCCCTTTTTTTTATTCTTCCTGCTACTGATCCAAAAATCATTTGAACTTATCAATCTTTCAATAAAGAGGGTGTACTTATGTCACACATTTAAGATATCTCGACTATGTTATTTCTGTTAATCCCATTACCATGGTAATCTTTTTTCACAAATAATTAGCAAATACATGAATTTAAAACATCAGCACACTATTTGACTAGATATAAAACTACCGCATAAAGAATGAAAACACGTTTTAATGTAATGTCATTTCATACAAGTTGTCTGCTAATACGACGTATTGGCGAAAAAATTGATTTTTATGAAAACGGGGGTATTAGAAAAAATGCGATTTCTCCAAAAATATAGTAGCCACAGCAAAAATATGTTGTCAGTATTTCAAGGAAACCCTGTTGCATACAAAAACACAAAAAACTGAATTTGACCAAAAAACTTCAATTAGCCCCTTTTTCCCATTGCTTGTCACAATTTGTGACCAATATTACAACCAGTTCAGATCAAGTTGAGACTTTGCATTTCATCTGTATCCAAACTGTTTGAAACCTCTGTGAAAAGTTTTGCTTATATATTATGTTGCACACAAAACATGTTACATATGACATTTTCCAACAACGCAGTAGGTTATTCAAATTGCGTTAACTTTGTGTACTCTCCAACAATGTTGCTAATTTTATTATGTAAAACAAATCGCATTTAATTTCCGTTGGGTTTCTTCAGAGAGAGTTGGGTGATAAAATGACAGTAAAACACACATTAACTCATTCACTGCCATGCCGTCATCATTTTTAACAACTGTTTGCTGCTTTTATTTCTCAATTTTAAATTTTAGATTTTTACACTTAAATAATATTGAAATGAGTGTCAAACAGTTTGGATCCTGATCAGACACCGCGATAAGCGGTGTCTGATTAGGATCCAAACTATATGCAAATAACTATCGTAGTCAAGGTAAGGTAATGATGGGGTTAATTAAGAACACGTAACACTTTGAATCTGTTATAACGTATACGTTATCATTAACTAGAAAACTATAGCCTACTAAGATGGGAATCTCAGAGGAGACTTTGAGATACAAAACTTGCAGTACTGTATTTTATTACCATCACGCAACCATTCTTGTATGGTGTCAAATACACGAAATAACTTATAACAAGATGACAAGTTAAGCAATATGACAGTTGATTAGCTTCTGTATAAGCCTTATACTATACCTTAGTTTATATTGCAGTAATCTCTTGTTATAAATAATGAGAATAAACCTTATTTTGAGTGGTAGATATAAGGACAGTCTACTGTTAATAGTTTTATTTTTCCTAAAGAAATCTCTATAAATAAGGTTTGGTTCATTGTGCTGATGCGAATAAAAACAGCATATAATGGGTTTTACATCGGTGATAATGTTTGTGTAAGTCGAAAACCTTGAAACACATGGAATGATGTGCATTAGGAGTAAACAACCATAATATTAATATACAGTAAAACCTCTCTAGTGCGACCACTAGAAATAAGGCTAATGGGTTGTATAGTTTAGTTTAAACATATTTTATTTCAATATATACAAAGAAATGGGTTATGGGTTGTATAAAAGACAGGAGACAGCTTAAAGCAAGGTGACAGTAAATCAGAAAGCTCCTACAGGAGCTTTCTGTTTTACTGTCACCTTGCTTTAAACAGTCACCTGTCAGAACGCCTAATAATTACAAAATTTAGTGGTCGTAATAGAGAGGTTTTACTGTATAGTGACATAACAAAAGTGTTTCCTATTCAAGCAAAACAAAAAGATATGCACTTAAATATCAACTCTTTGACAGTAATTTGAAATTTCTATAATAATCAAATGAAGCTTAACAATGTTTGGGTTTAAAGTATTTTCTATTAGTCTCTGTCTGAAAGTCATTCACATCTCGTGGTTTTCTCCATTGCAAGTGCGCATTTCTTGGTGTTGTAAGGTTTTTCCAATTCTTTGAAAGTATCGTATACATGTTTATTTCTTATACGCCGTCAAAGCAAAACGCACATAATTCACAGACTTCATTTAACAAACTTCTTGTTTTGTATTGCGTTAACTAATGCGTACGTTCATTTAAAATAGGAAAAGGGATATTAACCCCAGTGTTATTGCGTGACAGCATTATTATTATCTGTAATTGACGATACAAATAACTATCGTTTTATCTCTTATAATGCTAATGTACGGTCTCCATTAATACTTTTCAATATTGTTTTGACAAAATGCATATCAAACGGAGTGCTTATTACTTTGGATATAAATCAGCACTGCATAGCACGTGTTACAATGTATTTACACGATATGTCTATAATCTTCATCATATTAACAATTAAACTAACATACTATTATGTAAGGCCAAGTATGGCTAAATTTCTAGAACTGTTTCAAACGAATGATAAAAATGCGTTGTACAATCTGGCAAAATATTTGAAATTTGCCTTTTTGCAACGGATTCCTATGTCTTATATTGTTTAAATCTTCCTCTTGAAAATATCATAATATTGTGTACCAAAAGATTTTACGCATTGCGTATAAGTGACTTTAGACTTATATTAATTATAAAGATATTACCAACAGTATTTGCTTAAATATAACTGATTATGTTATAAAATGTGGTATATTTACTTATGTTACAAGATGATGTACTTATGTACTAGTCTGAATAAAATATGTTCTGTTCTGTTCTGTGTCCACGATTGTCTCAAGCATATTACATTTCGATATAGATAAATAAAGGAAACAACACCAGTATTTGATGATCGTGATGTCATCAGTACATTATGAGTACTGACGTCACTGTGTTCAATTACGTCACAGTAATCACGAAAGTTATTTACTTATATTTTCTCTTACACTTCCATAGTATATAAATTAACTTTAATACAGTGATTAAAGCTTAAATCTAGCTGGAAAAAGTAAAGCAGAATGCGCCTTATGGCACATCCTGCTTTACTTGAATCAGTGCGCTTAAAGTGATACCCTGTTTTCAAAACAAGATATACAGTAGAGAATACGTTAAACGCAAACGAAAGGCAAACGCAAATCACTTACTGTAGACGTAAAAAATGACAACTTGTTGACAATTCTTACTATCTATTTTAATATAAATGGCAAACAGTTTAGAGCCTGATCAGACGCCGGGTTACCCGGCATCTGATCTGGCTCTAAACTGTTTGCACTGGAAATAATAGTTTAAGCGTAAACGCGTTTATTGGGAAAGAATAACGTTTTCACCACTGTATGTATGAAACAAACCGAACAGCAAAATGAAGATAGCTTCAATAGTGAGTATAAATTTATTCCAAAGTATTTCTAGATCTAAATTGTAAAACGTACGTGGTCTTTAATCTCGTTATTTTTATGTTGATCTGGTGTGAGATAAGAAAGGCAGGTGTGTTTTTATACAATTGATAGATGTTCTAAGTCACTAAAGATAATTACAGCTTGTTACATCGAATTCCTTCCAATTAGAGAGACAAAAATAGAAACCAGTTACACGTACCAGATGCAAGGAATGTGTAAACTAAATTAAGCGGAATAAAGTTTCTATTGTTCACATGTTTGTGTTTATCAAGTGTTAAAATTTGTTTGAAAGAGCGTACAATAGCATGTCCTAACTACAATTGACGTATTACAGTGGAGAATCTGTTATTCTTTCCCAATAAACGCGTTTACGCTAAAACTATTATTTGCAGTGCAAACAGTTTGGAGCCAGATCAGACGCCGGGTAACCCGGCGTCTGATCAGGCTCCAAACTGTTTGCCACCAAGATAAACAAGAATTATCAGAATTGTCCAAAAGTTGTTCTTTTCTACGTTTTAGTGCTTTGCGTTTGCGTACGTTTGCGTTTAAGCGGGAAAGAATAACAGATTCTCCACTGTAAAATGCATTACCAGTAGAGAAGACGTTATAATTTCTAAAATAAAGGCGTTTATACGAATACTATTATGTCCCCTGAAAACTGTTTGGAATCAGATCAAACGCTAGGTAACTCGTCATCTGAGGGCATCGTCCTGGTTAACGCATTAACCAAATGCATGTTTCTACTTTTGAAAAACAGGTGACTACTTAAACCAGGTTGAAAGTAAAGCAAAATGGGCGTTAGGGTGCATTCTGCTTTACTTTCAGTCTGATTTAGATGTTTCATATATTAGAATATACAAAAGATTTCTTATGAAACAAATTTATTTCGGAATTTTTCTTCAGTGTAGGAAAAAATTAAAGTCGTCAAAAGGCGTAGTTATGGGGTAATGGGTGAAGGAAACTTAAAACGTGTTGCACATGGTGAATTTAGCAGCTGAATTATCGTGATGACCACGCTTCAATTTGCAAAGTTTATCTTTACCATTAGGGAGCAGGGTAACTTTATTTCTAATGTATTTGTTATCATCTCTTTTGCAAAGTTTTAAATATTATAACTATATTATACTTTAAGGAATACGGGATCCGACGATAAACAGTTTTGATAACTGCATGGAACAACATAAAATGAAATTCCAAATAAGGGCCTAGGCCTAAACTCCAGTATACAACATATTCACCTGAACAAGAATGGAAATATAAATGGAATAACAAAACTTCTTAGTAGTCTGAATCCACAAATAGCATCCGACCTAGACTATAAATAAACCAGAAAACCCAAAACAATTAACTCCACCAGTTTCACCGATACCTACCCTATCTTTTTGTAAATCTCTTTCACTTGGAAAAATCCTATCTGACTGGAAAATGAGAATGTTTGCTTAATCTTTTGAAAGGGGACACATGTAATGCCATAAACTATCGACCCACGTCTTTAACATGCGTAAAATCCTAGAATAGTATATCCAGTAGTAGAGTTATTATGTCACCCTTAAACGAAAATATTTCTACGACCTTCAATATGGATTTAGGCCCTCCAGGTCCAGTGAAACATATTTCATCTTATTTCTCCAGAACCTAAGCCATTCAAACACACAAAGTATCCTGACATAATTATGTAATCATAATTAATTTTTGCAAGTCTTTCGATAAAGTCCCGTTTGAGCAACTCCACCATAAACTTGAATTCTATGGAGTTAAGGGCAACGCCCTTCATTGGATATCAGATTCTCTTCCAAATAGGACACAGACCGTCGTTCTGGAGGATACCATATCGGACAAATCTCGGTAATGTCTGATAGACAAAGTTCAAGGACATGCCACTTGTTTTGTTTCCATCCATTACCACATTGCAAATTCTGTCACCGCTATGTTAAAAAACTAAATTGCACGTCCCGTGGTATCCTCAGAACAAATACACGTTAAATAGTAATTAACAAAATTGGTCAAAATGTAGTAGCCATGAATCAACCAAGCAACCTTTTAATCCCTGTCGACAAAAGGTCTAGGCTCAATTGCATCCACTGTTATAACCACATCCGGACAACAAAATATAAGTATACGTATTCAGTATACCCCAAAACAATTGTTTAATATCTGTTCCCTATCTCATTGCACGAGGCAGCAACAAAGGATGCTTTTATCCCTGTAGCTGTACCCTGTGCCTATCTTCAACATGTTCGTTATTTATCCATGGAGACAAAAACATTAAACTTGCACCAATCATGTCTAAAAATTTAATTATCCAATGACACCGTCACGTAACCCTCAATCATGAAGAAGTGATTCGTGTATGATTAAGATGAAGTTTTCCCCCATCAAATCATTTATTATAGGAAAAGTAGAAGTATTAATAAGTTATTAAGAAGAAAAAAAATATGTCCGCACTTCTTTAATTTAATTCCTTGTTATGTTTCTCCTTCACCCTCTCAATGACATCATAAAGCACATTTGCGTAACGCGGCGCTTTATAATCAGGATGAAGACGTTTATCCACTTGTTTTGAAATGATGTTAGTTATACTGCTTTAACTCTCTAAGTTTTAAAGGTTTTGCAGGCAATATTATTGAGGCAGTCGACAAACTGGCGGTGAAAGGGTAAAAACATCACGATAAATTTGATCATGAAAGGGTTAAAGTGACAGAAAAGGCAATATTACCATGGAACATAAAATGCACAATTAAACATACCTTTATCGGTCACCGTAAATATAGTTATGTAGAATTGGCTCCTATGTTTACTTTGCTTTATGTTTGTCTTGCGTATTGTTTTCTATTTAATGTGAAGATGAATGTATGGGATTGCGTGTGGTTGTGTTTGTTATGGTATGACTGTGTGTGTGTTCTGCTTTAGAGGTGGGTGTATTGTTTGTGTTGCGTTTCCTGCTTGAGTCTTTCGTATTTATTTATACAAAAGATAAGGGTTTAATATTAATACGACATATCCAGGTCTTTCTCTATTCAAGATACTCTATTTAATAGCTGCTGTGCACATATGTTTACAGGTATGTTTTTGATGTTTTCTTTTGATCTAAATATAGATTTCTACTATCATTTTGTCACCAACGAATTCCAAGTAACTGTTTCCTATAGTATACAGTGGAGAATCTGTTATTCTTTCCCATTTAAACGCAAACGTACGCAAACGTAAAGCGCTCAAACGTAGAAAAGAACAACTTTTGGACAATTCTGATATTTCATGTATATCTTGGTGGCAAACAGTTTGGAGCCTGATCAGACGCCGGGTTGCCCGGCGTCTGATCTGGCTCCAAACTGTTTGCACTGCAAATAATAGTTTTAGCGTAAACGCGTTTATTGAGAAATAATAACGCATTCTCCACTGTATGTAGAATTATACAAAAGATAAGAATTAATATTAATACGACATATCCTGGTCTTTCTCTATTCAAGATACTCTATTTAATAGCTGCTGTGCACATGTGTTTAACGGTATGTTTTTGATGTTTTCCTTTTATCTAAATATAGATTCCTACTATCATTTTGTCACCAACGAATTCCAAGTTACTGTTTCCTATAGAATACAACCTGTTTATTACAACCACTAACGAATACAGTGGAGAAAACGTTATTCTTTCCCGTTTAAACGCAAACGTACGCAAACGCATTGCAATAAAATATAGAAAATAACTTGTTAATCCTGACCATTTATTTTAATCTGAGTGGCAAACAGTTTGGAGCCTGATCAGACGCCGGGTTACCCGGCGTCTGATCTGGCTCCAAACTGTTTGCACTGCAAATAATAGTTTTAGCGTAAACGTGTTAATTGGGAGAGAATAACGTTTTCTCCACTGTACGAGTCCATTGTGTGAAAGGCAGTTGACAGCTTGAAGAGCACAGATTCTAGGTCAGAAAAATCCTTGGGCTATAAAAGTGTTTCTATTGTTGAGACTGTAAAAAGTACCATACACGAAATTGTCGATGACATAAAACAAATAAATGCCTTTGACACTTGTCAACAGTTAATGAAATAACGCTTCGCTTTGCGTCGATGGTAAATGTATGCTCTTGGGCGAAGACTAAGTACATGTTCAGTGGAGAATGTGTTATTCTTTCCCAATAAACGCATTTTCGCTAAAACTATTTTTTCCAGTGCAAACAGTTTGGAGCCAGATCAGACGCCGGGTAACCCGGCGTCTGATCAGGCTCCAAACTGTTTGCCACCATGATAAACATGAAATATCAGAATTGTCCAAAAGTTGTTCTTTTCTACGTTTTAGTGCTTTGCGTTTGCGTACGTTTGCGTTTAAACGGGAAAGAATCACGTTTTCTCCACTGTAAGAGGTAACGAGGTTCATTAACTCTTTCACTGCCAAATTGTTCGTGAGATGTTTACCCCTTCGCCATTTAATGTCGTCTGCTTCAATTTTGTTGTCTACAATGTCATTAAAATGTTAAGAAATAAGGCAGAATGACTGAAGATATTTCTAAACGAGTGTCAAAAAGTTAATATCCTGATCAGACGCCGTGATACGCAGCGTCTGATTTGCATCCAAACTGTTTGCATACGCGCTTTTAAGGTAATTCAGAACGGCAAATCAAGATGGCCACCAATACAAGTAGTGGCGGTGCATTTATAGTGAAAACAGCAAAGATATTACTCAACCCCTAAAAATATCACTATATACAACTGAAAATAATATCCCTCTTTCCATTTGCATTAATAGAAAAAAATTAAAAACGTTTTTATAGTGAAAAGAAATTACCTCCAAATTTACCAAACTTTGGGCAATTCCACCAACATCTGCGGCTGACTAATTCCAAAACTATCTAGGACATCGTAATTTTCAAACTGTGCCCGAGGTGCAAGGAATCCTTATTTTCCCTTTAGAATGTCAATTTGAACACTATATAGTCTGACATTATACCCATTAGGCGTTTTCGACTGGCAAATTTTCGTGGAGCAACCAAATCTCGTGAAGCACATATTTTGTTCGACTGGTAGTGTGACGTCATGGTCCGACACGCCGTGGAGTACGAAAGATATCGGTTGTAAACACTTGTTGAGTTCGTTGAGCAATAGACGCCAAAGACAATCCATAAACATTTTTTTAATTGGTCAGTTCTGTTTCGTGGTGTAATCTCAATTGATGGAATAGCTTACGTTTTGCCAGTCGAATACGCTAATTGTCACCAAGCATTTCAATTCTCCATATTGGCTAACACATGTAATTGAAATAAGTCCTTTGAAAAGTATGGTGGTCAAACATTGTCAAAGTAAAAACATCAAATGAATGCAGCATCATGCTAGTACCTGTACAAACCATTGTGGATTCCAAATGCAACTAGAACACTGACCAAGTCAGAAAGGATCCCAAAAAAGGAGGAGTAAGACACAAGGCCATACGTTACAGTTAAATGAAAATCATTCAAGGGGTAAAGAAGATATGACGTGGTCATTCCGATGATCCGTGACCTTCTTACCAGCATTGCAAATACTGAACTACTGCAAACACTGTCCGAAAATCTGGCTAAATCCCATAAAAATTATTTCAGTAACAGAGAAAACAGGACTAAAATGTTTTTTTTCTTTTTTTGTAAATGAGTATGCCTTATTCAATTTAGCCGTTATTCAAAATTGGCCAAGATTTTACACATTCATATCAACATGTTCAGAAAGTTTTTACAATTCAGCTTTAAACTGCTTGAGTCCCAAATAGGACAAGGCTAAAATTGCCAATTATAGTTGTTCAAGGGTAATGATACTTGGATGAAAAGTATAAGAGTTAGTAAGCAGACAAATCACGAAAAGTTACTGACCAAGCTACATCACTATGACATAAAGAGGACCAGTCTCTCAGGTCTCTGGCAGTAGCTGCAATTATTTACATGTCCCCCACAATCCCAGTTCCATCAGGTGTCCCCCAGGGTAATGTCCTCGGCCCATCACTATTCCTCATTTACATTAACGATCTTTGCGGGTATGTAAGTCAATTCAAAGTATGTTAACCTATTCGCTGATGACACAACTACTCGTATATACCTGTCCTTTTCCATTGTCGATATAATCGTATATGTATGTATTGGCATATATTTTAAGTAATTAAGTCATACATTTCGAGATTTCGCAGTAATGGATCTACATTTCATTTTTCATATAATATTTAAAGTTATTTTATAATATAATTTAAAAATAAATAAAACTAGAACACGCAAAAATATCACAATGACAAACAAGTGTCACTAATTCGACGTATAACTTTACAGACCCATACGTACACATTCATGTAGATCTACCTTGGTTGACGTTTCTACAGTGCTCGAATTCTCCCGGTCATGGCTGCAGAGATTTTGCGATTGTTCAAGCAGTTTGTCGAATGAGGCCTGATAAGTTATCAAGTTCTGACACAGGCCAGTAACACTAGATATGCTCATTGTTTATGGCATAATTATACCGTAACAGGTCAACTTCCGGTTTAGTTTGCATGAAAACTGCAGGGTACCTTTTCGATAACACTTGCTATGAGTATTAATTAGATTTTCATTTAACGATGTCTGATGGTTGCAGATCTAAATGTTTGCTGTTTAGCATAACTGAATATTGATAACTTCACGCCGTCGTTAAATCGTATTAAGCAGCTACAAGTAGTTTTGATAATGATCACACACATATATATATAACCAACAATTTTTATATATCAAGCTTACATATTTTTACATATCCAGAAGAGGACGACGTGTAATGCCGTGTCCGGTCTTGATTCAAATGATCGAGTAGCTTCTTTTTTTATAAAAAAACCCATAAAGGAATGGCGTTTAGCTTTATCACAAACGATCTATTTGAAGCAGACGATAATTATTTATGTTTAAAAAATCATCCGTACATAGCAAAGTGACTAACAGTACATACTGTGGTCAGGGGGGTCATTTAGGCTCCGTCTGAGCTGCGTCTACACTGCTTGCATTAGACCAATTTAATGTTTACAGGTACATAAATGATGAGTGTACTCTTTGCTAGGTGTAATATATTTATTGTAACAATCAGAGATACATGCATGCACATGCCATAACTGTCCATCGTGTGCTAGATAAGTATGTGTATGGGTGAAAACGATCAAGGTTTATAGGTGAATATAGGAGATAAGAGTGAGGTTGGGCGCCCCTTAACCCAAGTTTAACCCCCCAGTGGTTGTTAATGATTAATTTATAATTGATTGTTGATTGCTGCTGACCGTACCAAGGCGGGTTCCTATATTCACTTTGCTTTATGTTTGTCTTGCGTGTTGTTTTCTATTTAGTGTGTAGATGAGGGAACGGGATTGCGCGCATGTGTGTGTGTGTGTGTGTGTGTTTGTTTGTTATGGTATGACTGTTTAGTGTGTAGATGAGGGAATGGGATTGCGCGTGTGTGGGGTGTGTGCGTGGGGGGTGTGCGTGCGTACGTGCATGCGTGCGTGCGTGCGTGTGTGGGTGGGTGCGTGTGTGTGTGTGTGTGTGTTTGTGTGTTATGGTATGACTGTGTGTGTGTTCTGCTTGAGAGGTGGGTGTATTGTTTGTGTTGCGTTTCCTGCTTGAGTCTTTCGTATTTATTATGTAAAATACACTTATTAAGCATTTTACAGGTATAAAATGTGCGAAAATCAATTAACTATCACTAATACCGTATTGAACATTTTATGTGGTACGCTTCAACCAAAAAGGGTACGTTTTGTCTCGGTATGCTTTGACTATGGTACGCTTTGACAATAACTCCTTTTATTTTCCCCAGGGGAAAATGTCTATTATTCCCCATTGGAAGGAAGATCGATTATAATTCAAATGAATATTCCAGAGAAATTTGCGAAAATTCTTAACTCGGACGCAAACACCACACCGTAGATAAGAT
This sequence comes from Gari tellinella, assembly GCA_922989275.2. Lineage (NCBI taxonomy): Eukaryota > Metazoa > Mollusca > Bivalvia > Cardiida > Psammobiidae > Gari > Gari tellinella. Next base: position 39,863,228 of record OV277871.1, read on the forward strand.
ATTTATACCTGGTGGTTGCACACAATTTGCACGGGATTTGCAAGTTTTCCGAAGGTAACCCATTTGTTAACAACAATGAGAGTTCGCCCTTATCGAACGAAAATCGTTAACTGACGCCAATATAATTAGATCTTACCTGTATTATATTATTGGTTTTGAGACAGATCATAGTGCTATTATGCAAATGTTAGCATACGTTTCTGGTTTTATGCTTGGAATTTAATTGTTTAACTCGCATATATGTTATAATCTATAGGGTATGAATGTGTACTTTTTGCGAAAAGCCTGGGTCAGTATTGCCGCTTGTATTTTCAATGCGTTATTCGGCTATGAAGAAAAAATCACGACAGAATTATCTAAAACGCTATAAATTGCGACTTCGTCTTTAAAACAGTTGAATCTGAATTAGAAAAATTGAATCTAAACAATGACGTTCATGTTTATGAAAATAAATACGATCTTTTCGCGAAAGTAGTTTTGGAGCGCAATAATATATTTCTTCCATAACGAGTGATTCGGTGTCATCTCTTAGCCTGTATGTAAACATTCAGGAGAGAGAATCTAATCCAAAACAATATTGATCTGGGAATCAGAAAAGTGTATGCTGTAGATTCATTTCTCGCCTTGTAGAAAAGCAAGTACAAGTGTATGATCAACGTAGGAACAGAGCTTTAGATCCAAAATACTCGTACCACATTTCACTATACATGTCGTGTTTTGGCTTCAAAATGGCGGTGGATTTGTTTCACTACACGTGGTAAATATATTCAAAACACCTATTCAGAAAGAAATGCTTGAAAATAACATTTCTGTCATCTCAATGAAGAACCAGGTTGCAATTTGTCATAGTTTTTCTGTTGAATTGATTGCTACATGTATACAGTGCGGTGCACTTGCCCAAAAACTCCCTTTGTTTTAATGCTTGTAAATAATATTCGAGGCAGCTTTTGTCGGCATAGTTCGGTCAGTGTTAGAACATATACATATGCTTTGAATTGGACTGTGTGTCTTGATTGAGACTCGTCTCTGTAAAGCATGAGTTAGCATTTGACCTCAAAGTTGGCTACAATAGCCAGAATTCAATATGGCCATGCTGTATTACCTGAAGCCTTATTGAGAGTGAAAAGGTTACCGACAGGTTACTTCACAGACAACAGTTATGTGTATAGTGTACATTTATTTTGTATATATAAAGTATATCATTTCATATGAAAAAGCAGACCGTGCATACTCTTATGAGAGTCTACATGTACATTACTCGATTATACCAACGGTTGTGACCGATAAGCATAACTAGGTTGGTTGGTCTTTTAATTTGTGTTTTTTGCAAAAAAATGTCTTTACCCGTTAACCACCCCTCCGAACGACGCATGTATGTTTATTAATTACGACTATAAACAGTAACTTAAAATTTATATTTTCTAAATAAACTTTCCCAACTCTCTTTCTCTATCTCCTTTTCTCTTATTCCTCTTTCTCATGTTTCATATTATCTCCCTATCGTTCTCCTTCTTTCTGTATCTCCCTCTCTGTCTCTATATATACATCCCTGTCTCTTTCTCTGTCTCTGTAGGTTGTTTGTTTTTTCTCTGTGTCTGTGCCTGTGTGTATTTCTCTCAGTCTCCCTTTACCTCTCTGTCTCTCTATCGGTCTCTCTCTATTAGGAGCCTAACCAGGCGCTCAGTTACACTCGGCGAATGATCTTTATTTAAGCATAATAGTCGGTTCTTAGAGTAAGAACATGCGTTTAGTAAAAATGAATATTTTCCCTGAACAAAATTTAATTCGGTCGTACATTCACAGCAGTGTATAATTAAAATAAGTTATTTTCATGACAAAATTTCTTTGTTCACCTAATCAAATTAGATAATGTATGAATAATAAATCTATACTGTAAAAATAAATGTATTGCTATTAATATTTTCGTGTATTTAAGGTAAACATCGTCTTCCATTCGGCCGATAACTGAGTTAATAATTACCAAATATGGAGGCAAAATGTCACGCCATGGGATGCCAGCGGCTCATGGCGCCACATTATGCTGGAATTGTTTACCACTCACCTCTTTATTGTCGCCCGCTTCAGTATTGCTGTCTACAAGAACGTCTAAAAGTTAGATTTAAGGTTGTATGACTTAAGAAATATCGATAATAATGTAAAACAGTATGGAACCTGATCAGACAATACGTTACGTGTTGTTTAATCTGGATCTAAACTCTTTGCAAAGTCGACTTTATACGCCTACTATGCACCGAAAGGGTTAAAATGTTTTAACTACATGTAGTTCACTGCAGAAATTGGTACAAAAATGAATTCCGAGTCTGACTATAACGCTGCCATATTGTAGGCAACTTATAATAAATAATCTGCGTTATATCTTCTAACTTTAGGTCATTATACAGTAAAGTCTCGCTATTACGACCACTAAAACGAAGGCTAATTGAGTGTATAATAGACAGGTGACAGCTTAAAGCAATGTGACAGTGAAACAGAAAGCTCCTAAAGGAGCTTTCTGTTTCACTGTCACCTTGCTTTAAGCGGTCACCTACCGTAAACACCCTAATAATTAACATAATTTAGTGGTCGTAATAGCGAGGTTTTACTGTATTAGGGAAATATTGACTCTGTTGTTGACAAACAGTTTGATTCCTGATCTGTCGTCGAACAATTAGGCAACTGAAGTTTGACCAAACTAATACCTTATCTACAGTTTATACGATTTTAGCATCGACAAAGTGAATTAGTCCTTTCTGCGCCAAAGTATTGGGGATAATTTTACTCCTTACTCCTTCACCGTTTAAGTGTCGACTGCTTTAGTTTTGTTGTCTGCAATAACGTTTCAAGGTTAGATTTAAGGTTGTATGGCTTAAGAAATATCGATACATGTACGAGTGTCAAACAGTTTCGATCCTGATCAGATGCCCCGTAACGCGACGTCTGATTTGGATCCTAACTGTTCGCAAAGTCGACTTTGTGTGACTACGGCATCGAAAGGTTGGGCATATTGTTTTATATCTAACATTTTGTGGGTTTGTTTGCTTATAAAAATATTAGCATGTATTTCTCAGCATGCACGATGTTTTTGGTGAATTTTTCATTATTCACAACACATACTTGTAACGTTTTTCACTTACTGTATGACTGTTTACGGTTTCGACAACTACTGTAGTCAACTTCAGAATGCCGATGCCGTACGTCGTCAGTCAAGTTTAAACTTTATGTATTGTGAATAGAGAAATGGTGGATGGATGAATTGGTTTTAACACTATTGCGACATTAAACAGGACTGGTCATATAGCGCAGCTAACGTTTGAGGTGAGATCAAGATGAACAGAAGATAACATTTTACTAATATAATTTATTTACTCATGCATGCACGATTTTGTACATGTAACCATATATGTTTTGCAGCATCATTACAATAAAAGAGTTTAGCACTACATGATGATGTATCTCTAAAGCCGTCCTTAACCGGGAGAGTTATGTCGGATTTTCGTGCTTTGTTTTTTCTCTCCCTGTCTGTCGTACCCTGAACCCATCTATGTCTTACAGTTACTTATGACTACGGACTAGTCGCTTGAGTACAATTTGACCGTTGCAAAAGTGGGTTATTTTAGCACGGCTTGAATATTTAATTCTTTCCCATGTAAATAATAATCATCTTGTCATAGATTTTTTGTTGGATGTTTTACATGTATTTACTTACTGTGTTGGCGGTCTTTTTGGTTGTAAAATTGTGGTACAGTGTTTATATGTTCTGTACACTGTTCGTCTTTATAGGTGAATATAGGAGATAACAGTGAGGTTGGGTGCCCCTAAACCCAGGTTTAACCCCCAGTGGTTATTAATAATTAATTTATAATTAAGTATTGATTGCTACTGACCGTACCAAGGCGGGCTCCTATGTTCACTTTGCTTTATGCTTGTCTTGCGTGTTGTGTTCTATTTAGTGTGTAGATGAAGGAATGGTATTGCGCGTGTGTGTGTTTGTGTGTGTGTTATGGTTTGACTGTGTGTGTGTTCTGCTTGAGAGGTTGGTGTATTGTTTGTGTTGCGTTTCCTGCTTGAGTCTTTTGTATTTATTTGCAGGTCCTAATTAAAAAGAGTGATAACGTTTAGTACGTAAAGGTTGCAACAAAACTGATTCAGTCAGCTATTCACTGACATATCGATTAATTTACACTTGCCACTTTGCTTCTGAAATACGTACGAGTATTTATGCTCCATGAAATATCGTCCTCTCAGAATTGTCACTATAAGTACAATTCTGGTTTTCGTTTTAATCCATAACCCTGTTGTTCAGCTTGAACCCATCCCTAGTGCTCTCGTGATGTATTCCCTTTGCCTCAAGCACCGTTTCAATTGGAAAGAAAAATTATGTGAAAATAAGTTTACAATACTAAATACGCTGAGGATTTATTCGTGCAAACTTGACAAACTTTTACAGCCTGGTCAGATGCGTGCGTTTTAGTATGGAACTACAGTGGCGAAGACGTTATTATTTCTCATTTAAACGCACATTTACGCCTATACAAAGCACTGAATTTTAGAAAAAGACAATATTTTGATAATTCTGACTGTCCATGTTAAGTTGAGTGGCAAACAGTTTAGAGCCTGATCAGACGCCGGGTTAATTGAGCCCGCGTCTGATCTTCCTCCATCGATATAATAACATTAAAGTAAACGCGTTTAAATGCGAAATAATACGGTATTCTGCTCCGTAATATTTTTTACATGAGCGCATATACTTGGAAATATTGTTTTCTATTGTAAAGTGTGGGCGATCTATAACATAATTGACGTCAGAGACAGAAAATGAAATAGGATTGTACTTTACGGTCATTACTTATGCGACTACGACTGGTTCATGTAGTCGTATTAGTTTCAATTTTCAACATTAATTTCCCAGTATACGTATTTATGCTGAAATAATAATTTTCTTTTGTAAACAGTTTAGAACCAGATCAGACGCTAGATAACCTAGCGTCTTATCTGGCATCCATGCCCTTTGTCACTAAGATTAGAATTGCAAAATGTCAGTTGCTATCTCTATTGCAATGTGTGTGTGTTTCATTTGAGTTAAATGGTAAAGACTAGCATCTCCACTTCACATATATTGGTGATTGCTAAATTTTTAAACATCAAACTGGTGTACTTAAAAAGTTATAACAGTAGCAAACATCTTATTGTTTTCATATAGATGAGCCACACGTAAAAGATTCAAATTATATTGTAGACAATGATAAAATTTGAAACCGATTTAGCTTCCATCAAGTATCCTTTGGGTATAAACAAGTGTTCCAGTGGTGAACACGTTATTATTTATTTCCCTATAAACGCGTTAACGTTAAAACGTGTATTTCCATCGCAAACAGTTTGGCGCCAGATCAGACGCCGGGTAACCCGGCGTCTGATTATGCACCAAACTATTTGCCGCTCAGATTGAAATGAACATTCAGAATTGTCAAAGAATTGTGATTTTCTATATTTTTTTGCAGTGCGTTTCGTTTGTTTCCGATGAAACAGGAAAGAATATCGTTTTCTCCGCTGTATTATTCTTAACTAAATGGGTCCTATTGAAGAGTATATATGTTTCTCTATATAAAACATCCTCTAAATAGTACTTTTGTTTCAAGCAAATAGTATAAACCTAGAAGGTATGTGCTCTATGTTATTGTGCATTACAGTTTAAAGATTAACAGCAACTTGTCAAAATGGTGTACATGTACGCTTTACTGGAAACTGGAATTGTCCTCTATAAGTTCCGGGGGTGAACAGGTTACAATAATTGAACTATATTGGCTTAAGTACAAACTGATGTGAATTCTGTTAATGGCAACACTATCAAATACATTGTTTTCACCAGCAATGGCATTTGAAAAAGAAGTGCTTAATATATCCCACGTTTGTACGTCACAAAACAAAGTAATATTAGTAATTAATATGTAAGGAATATCAGCAGGTAGCATTATTTTCTCCTAAAACTACACCCATGTCCTCATTCCCCATAAGTGCACTGGTACATGTATTTACCCTATGGCTGTCAAGACCGACAACACTGATTTGCAAACAGTTTGGATCCTGATCAGACGCCGCGTAAAGCGGCGTCTGATGAGGATCCAAACTGTTTGACACTCAAAAGCAGACAATTATATTACAACGACTGAGAAAGACGGGTATTTCCATCATAATGGCTGTTAAATTGTTAAGGACACTTAAGATTCTGAACAAACACCAAGTTACCTATGATTCCAAACAATATGACGGAGTTCATATAAAACGGAATTTTTTAAGCAAACGATTGTCTAGTGCTCCAGTGAAGGTTTAACCCTTTCCCCGCCAGAATCGCCTAAAGTCGAATTTGCAAACAGTTTTGATCCTGATCAGACGCCGCGTAACGCGGCGTCTGATCAGGATCAAAACTGATTGACACCCGTTTCGATATCTCTTATGTCATACTCTCTTAATTCTAACTTTGAAATGATATTGCAGACAATAATATTGAAGCAGACGACACAATAACGGTGTAGGGGTAAAAAACTCAAAAATGATTTGGCAGTGAAATGGTTAATATTGTATGGGACGGGAACTGTCATGGGAAAAAAATACAGTTAGAAATGTTTTTAAAAATTGACACCCTGTATAACTGATGTAGATATTCTAAAAATGAACAAACTGCTTTTATCACACAATAATTTGGCCAAACAGTTTATGCCCAGATAAACCTGCCCCATCAGAAGCAGTCTGATCAGGATCTATTTTGTTTGCCCAATCCTGTGTGTCCTAATACTTCGGATTATTATGATATTCAGAATCACTTTCGTCGTTATTTAATAACTAAATAGCCTGTTCATTTTGCAAGAGCTATTAACATAATATCAAGTTTCGCTAATCCAATATTTACGACGGTAATATTTATGGTACGAATTTAAGATAATGATAAAAATGCATTAGCCTCTTGAACTAATTATGGCCATTTTCACACAGAGTATCAGCGAAAACAACAATGGTTACAGTGGAAAAAACGTTATTCTTTCCCGTTTAAACGCAAACGTACGCAAAGCACTAAAACGTAGAAAAGAACAACTTTTGAACAATTCTGATAGTTCATGTTTATCATGGTGGCAAACAGTTTGGAGCCAGATCAGACGCCGGGTTACCCGGCGTCTGATCTGACTCCAAACTGTTTGCACTGGAAATAATAGTTTTAGCGTAAACGCGTTTATTGGGAAAGAATAACACGTGCTCCACTGTATGTTATACACTGAGGCAAACATAATTAAACGCAAACACTTTGTAATTAGGAAATATTTTTTTCATATAAAAGTACTGTGGCACTAAGGTGACATCCCGTATCCAATAAAATGGAGTCCGGAAAACAACCAAAAATTTTGTTTTCCAGACTTCATTGTTTTTGGACACGGGAAAACAAACTTTTGTTTCCCCGACTTCTTTTTCTTTTTGGACACGGGAAAACAAAACTTTTGTTTCCCCGACTTCTTTTTTTTGGACATGGAAAAACAAAATCGCTATACCGTATTAATCGCTATTTCAGCCAATCATAGACCAAGATAATAGGGCCAATCATAAAGGCCGTATTAAACTTTCCGGCACAATTTGGTTCCAAAGGGCCAACATTTTGATGACTTTTTTAGTAATCGATGGATTGTAGTACTAATATAGGGTTTTGTTCATCCGCTGAAGCAAATAGTTCCAATATATACCGTAATGAATATGTGTCATATTGAATTATTTCCTTATTCTAGCAGGCGGTAGCATAAAGCAGGCTGAAAGTAAAGCAGAATGCGCCTTAAGTCGCATTCTGCTTTACTTTCAACCTGCTTTAAGTAGTCACTGTTTTCAAAACAAGAAACAGGCTATAGGGTAAAGGGTTACCGACCAGTCAAAGGAAAACTCATTGAATATGTTAAAGGAGTCAGCAGTAGAAACAAACGTGAAGGCGAACTAGAATGGAAAACGTTAATATTTACCATTTTATACAGTGGAGAATCTGTTATTCTTTCCCGTTTAAACGCAAACGTACGCAAACGCAAAGCACTAAAACGTAGAAAAGAACAACTTTTGGACAATTCTGATATTTCATGTTTATCATGGTGGCAAACAGTTTGGAGCCTGATCAGACGCCGGGTTACCCGGCGTCTGATCTGGCTCCAAACTGTTTGCACTGGAAATAATAGTTTTAGCGTAAACGCGTTTATTGGGAAAGAATAACACATTCTCCACTGTACCTGGATATTGCAGTGAACTTCCCCGATGCGAGAGTTTAGCTGGTTTCTGCATTGTATGTTTAAAAAACAGCAATGAATTACTGTGGAGAAAGCGTTATTATTTCCAAAAAAACGCGTTTACGATAAAAAATATTATTCCCTATGCAAACAGTTTACCATCAGGGTATGCACTGTTTGCCAATATCATGTTTTAGTGTACAATATGCTTACGTTATGGTTAAAGCCAATATAAAAGTAGCACAGATTTAGTGTGACCATACCACGTGGTGTGTGACGTAATTTTTCGGTACTACTGGCAGGCAAAATGACAACGTTTGGCCTCGATTCAATATTTGAAACAGCTGTAAGTATTTTATTTTCCAGTCGATTTTAACAAAGCATAGCCTATGTTATGGGGAAACTTGTGTTCTTTACAATGGTGTTAATGGATTTGTCACCAGATCAATACCTTTTGCCTGAAACCTGGACAACTGTCCAGAAATTGTAAAAAACACAGTGCGACCACGGCAAACCATTCCAAAATATTGCCGAGAAATGAGTGCAGTCGTTTATTACAGTTTGGTAATGCTAACCGGAGGTTCCGGCAATCATGTTATATTACATAGAACTGTGTCTTTTTTAAAAGAGGATTTTTCCAAAGAATCCTAGTTACTGGGGGGGGGGGGGGTGATTTAAGGGAAAAGAGGGGATTGATTCCTATATTTGAGAGGTATGGAAGACAACAAATAGTCATTTTTTATCATTTATTCCAGCATTATATATAAATAGTAGCAGAACAGTCTAAAAAAACAGTAACATTATGACACAGAAAGGGAGTAACATTACTCCCTCACACCACTGACCCCCTAGTCTAATTGAGAAATGTTCCTCTCTCTTATAACATTCTGACACAGATAGGGAGTAACATTACTCCCTAGCACTAGTCACCACTAGTCTTATTTAGAAATGTTCCTCTCTCTTATAACATTCTGACACAGATAGGGAGTAACATTACTCCCTCACACCACTGTCCACTAGTCTAATTGAGAAATGTTCCTCTCTCTTATAACATTCTGATACAGAGAGGGAGTAACATTACTCCCTAGCACTAGTGACCACTAGTCTAATGAGAAATGTTCCTCTCTCTTATAACATTCTGACACAGAGAGGGAGTAACATTACTCCCTAGCACTAGTGACCACTAGTCTAATTGAGAAATGTTCCTCTCTCTTATAACATTCTGATACATATAGGGAGTAACATTACTCCCTAGCACCACTGACCACTGTTCTAATTGAGAAATGTTCCTCTCTCTTATAACATTCTGACACAGATAGGGAGTAACATTACTCCCTAGCACTAGTGCCCACTAGACTAATTGAGAAATGTTCCTCTCTCTTATAACATTCTGACACAGAGAGGGAGTAACATTACTCCCTAGCACTGACACAGAGAGGGAGTAACATTACTCCCTAGCACTAGTGACCACTAGTCTTATTGAGAAATGTTCCTCTCTCTTCTCAATTTCTGACACAGATAGGGAGTAACATTACTCCCTAGCACTAGTGACCACTAGTCTAATTTAGAAATGTTCCTCTCTCTTATAACATTCTGATACATATAGGGAGTAACATTACTCCCTAGCACCACTGACCACTGTTCTAATTGAGAAATGTTCCTCTCTCTTATAACATTCTGACACAGATAGGGAGTAACATTACTCCCTAGCACTAGTGACCACTAGTCTTATTGAGAAATGTTCCTCTCTCTTATAACATTCTGATACAGATAGGGAGTAACATTACTCCCTAGCACTAGTGACCACTAGTCTAATTGAGAAATGTTCCTCTCTCTTATAACATTCTGACACAGATAGGGAGTAACATTACTCCCTAGCACTAGTGACCACTAGTCTAATTGAGAAATGTTCCTCTCTCTTATAACATTCTGATACAGATAGGGAGTAACATTACTCCCTATCACTAGTGACCACTAGTCTAATTGAGAAATGTTCCTCTCTCTTATAACATTCTGATACAGATAGGGAGTAACATTACTCCCTTTCACTAGTGATCACTAGTCTAATTGAGAAATGTTCCTCTCTCTTATAACATTCTGATACAGAGAGGGAGTAACATTACTCCCTAGCACTAGTGACCACTAGTCTAATGAGAAATGTTCCTCTCTCTTATAACATTCTGACACAGAGAGGGAGTAACATTACTCCCTAGCACTAGTGACCACTAGTCTAATTGAGAAATGTTCCTCTCTCTTATAACGTTCTGACACAGATAGGGAGTAACATTACTCCCTCACACCACTGACCACTAGTCTAATTGAGAAATGTTCCTCTCTCTTATAACATTTTGATACAGAGAGGGAGTAACATTACTCCCTAGCACTAGTGACCACTAGTCTAATTGAGAAATGTTCCTCTCTCTTATAACATTCTGATACAGATAGGGAGTAACATTACTCCCTAGCACTGGTGACCACTAGTCTAATTGAGAAATGTTCCTCTCTCTTATAACATTCTGACACAGATAGGGAGTAACATTACTCCCTAGCACTAGTGACCACTAGTCTAATTGAGAAATGTTCCTCTCTCTTATAACATTCTGATACAGATAGGGAGTAACATTACTCCCTAGCACTAGTGACCACTAGTCTAATTGAGAAATGTTCCTCTCTCTTATAACATTCTGATACAGATAGGGAGTAACATTACTCCCTATCACTAGTGATCACTAGTCTAATTGAGAAATGTTCCTCTCTCTCTCTTATAACATTCTGATACAGATAGGGAGTAACATTACTCCCTAGCACTAGTGACCACTAGTCTAATTGAGAAATGTTCCTCTCTCTTATAAGATTCTGATACAGATAGGGAGTAATATTACTCCCTAGCACTAGTGACCACTAGTCTAATTGAGAAATGTTCCTCTCTCTTATAACATTCTGACACAGAGAGGGAGTAACATTACTCCCTAGCTAGTGACCACTAGTCTAATTGAGAAATGTTCCTCTCTCTTATAACGTTCTGACACAGATAGGGAGTACATTACTCCCTCACACCACTGACCACTAGTCTAATTGAGAAATGCTCCTCTCTCTTATAACATTTTGATACAGAGAGGGAGTAACATTACTCCCTAGCACTAGTGACCACTAGTCTAATTGAGAAATGTTCCTCTCTCTTATAACATTTTGATACAGAGAGGGAGTAACATTACTCCCTAGCACTAGTGACCACTAGTCTAATTGAGAAATGTTCCTCTCTCTTATAACATTCAGATACAGATAGGGAGTAACATTACTCCCTAGCACTAGTGACCAATAGTCTAATTGAGAAATGTTCCTCTCTCTTATAACATTCTGACACAGATAGGGAGTAACATTACTCCCTCACACCACTGACCACAAGTCTAATTGAGAAATGTTCCTCTCTCTTATAACATTCTGACACAGATAGGGAGTAACATTACTCCCTAGCACTAGTGCCCACTAGACTAATTGAGAAATGTTCCTCTCTCTTATAACATTCTGACACAGAGAGGGAGTAACATTACTCCCTAGCACTAGTGACCACTAGTCTTATTGAGAAATGTTCCTCTCTCTTCTAACATTCTGACACAGATAGGGAGTAACATTACTCCCTCACACCACTGACCACTAGTCTAATTGAGAAATGTTCCTCTCTCTTATAACATTCCAACACAGAGAGGGAGTAACATTACTCCCTAGCATTAGTGATCACTAGTCTAATTGAGAAATGTTCCTCTCTCTTATAACATTCTGACACAGAGAGGGAGTAACATTACTCCCTAGCACTAGTGACCACTAGTCTAATTGAGAAATGTTCCTCTCTCTTATAACATTCTGACACAGAGAGGGAGTAACATTACTCCCTAGCACTAGTGACCACTAGACTAATTGAGAAATGTTCCTCTCTCTTATAACATTCTGACACAGAGAGGGAGTAACATTACTCCCTAGCACTAGTGACCACTAGTCTACTTGAGGAATGTTACTCTCTCTTATAACATTCTGACACAGAGAGGGAGTAACATTACTCCCTCACACTAGTGATCACTAGTCTAATTGAGAAATGTTCCTCTCTCTTATAACATTCTGACACAGATAGGGAGTAACATTACTCCCTCACACTTCTAAAGTGTTAATAAATAATAAATAAACACTGTTAAATACAATGTATATCATTTTCAGCAATTCAAAGGTAGATAACTTTTGACCTATTGATCTGATTACAACCATAATTGAACTCATCCAAAGTCTTATGGTAATATACAATCTGAGTAAGTTTGAGAAAGATTGGATAAAATTTGTGACCTCTAGAGTGTAAACATCGTTAAATATAAGTATATGTACAGTCGGCTGAGCGGTCATTCGGACTGAAAGTAGACTTTAACTTGGTATATTATTTTTTTTTTATTTTAAATATGGCATTTTCAGCAATTTAAAGGTAGATAACTCTCGACCTATATGTCTGATTTCAACCATAATCAAACTCATCTGAACTCTTATAGTCATTTATAACCTGAGCAGGTTTTAGATAGATTGGATAAAAATTGTGGCCTCTAGAGTGTAAACACCGTTAAATATGGCATTTTCAGCAATTCAAAGGTAGATTTCTCTTGATCTATTTGTCCGATTTCAACATAGTTATATACAATCTTGGCAAGTTTTAGAAAGATTGGATAAATACTATGGTCTCTAGAGTGTAAACATTGTTAAATATGGCATTTTCAGCAGTTCAAAGGTAGATAACTCATGACCTATTTGTCCGGTTTCAACCATAATCAAACTCATCCGAACTCTTATGGCAATATACCATCTGAGCATGTTTGAGAAAGATTGGATAAATATTGTGGCCTCTAGAGTGTAAACACTTAAATTGTTGACGACGGACGACGGACATTCAAGGATTGCAAAAGCTCACCCTGAGCTAGGTCAGGTGAGCTAAACATATTCCCAATAATACATATTCATTACTTATCAAATTGGAACTTTTTTCTTCAGCGGAGGAATAAATCATATTCGGTATCACGCTCCTATTTGGGAAAGGGTTAAACCAGTACTTTGAAATCATGAAACTGGCGGAAAATATTGTTCATACTTTGTTCAGGAGGTAACCCAAAACCCCATTCATATGCATTTTTACACCTTTTATTTATTCCTCTGATATAGAAAATAGTTTATCATACATTGAGCACCAATTTCAAACACTTTCTATCTCAAACCAGATGATAGCTTAAACCAGGCTGAAAATAAAGCAGAATGACATGGCTCAAGGCATATTCAGCTTTATTTTCAACCTGCTTCAAGTAACTCAATAAGGCTCTTTCCAGTCATGTTTGGTGAAAGTTCAACCAGTAGTGGTATTCACGAAAAGGTAGACATAGATCTAAGATTCAAATGATGATGGGCACCAAAATGGCTCACTTTAAGTTGATAATCTTTGTCACTTGCTCTTTCTTAACTCTTCTTATAATGCCATCATCTTTGTACTTGACTGTGAAACCTGAAACAGAAAAAGTTAATGTTATCAATATACTTATATTGGATATATTGTAACAAAAGTCAAACATTAATGTGAAAAAGTAAATAATTAGAACTACTAGGTGAGCCGACACACAAACCATCTGCATTTTGTCTATTTAGTGTTTTTTTTTTAAATAAAGTGCAAAATAATAAACAGCGCAGCAACAATTGAGAGGACTCAATATGGAGCTCTCTCGACTGGGTCTGCATTGTTTCACAGGACAAGTGTACTCTATACAGATAAGATACACTGTTTCAACCTGGGTGAGTAATGGGGTTACCAGGGCTCAAATGGTTAAATATGTCACCATATATCTATATAGCATCCATTTTAGATCAAGGACAGTATGACCTCAGTAGCTCATATTTGATATAGCCAGTGACTATATATTATTCTTGCTTAGACTAAGAGAAATGGACAATGTTTTTCGAAATTGTTGAATAAAAGATAATAAACTATGAACCTTGCCCTTACCAATCTGTCTATATGCATGTTTGTTTTGTTTTGTGAACATAATTCATGGTAATATTAGTCTTGCTGTTACAGGAGGAATTGAAAGATAAAACACTTTAGAACTTTTACCCACAATGTACATCTGCACTTGGTACTGATGTATTCTAGTAAAATCACACATATCCTTAGCTAATGCCCAAATCCAAGTTTGTTTTCTCACTTTATCAACCTTTCCAGCATATCTCTCTGACCTTTGAACCAACAAATCTTTCACTGTTGTCAAGGGCAAACACGCCAGTAAACAAAGTATTGATGTAGTTTTAAGTTATAGAATTATGTTTGGCTTGTTTCATTTTAAGCCTGGTGTATGTTTAAAGCAAGAGGAGAAAACAACAGTGGTCTCATACAGAGCAAATTGAGTATTATGTCTTAACTGATATTCTACACTGCTTTAAAGTGTCACCTGACTGTTTTATTAACAAAGACAGACCACCATCTAGTCTACAATAATTGTGAACTACATTAACCAGAACACTGGCAGTTTGTGTAACACTATACCCGCTGATGTGATTGACCTCTCATTGACATGATCAAACTTGCCTCCTTCTTGAGTGACATTCAATTGTCATTATGAAATATCTATCACTTGTAGTTCTAAATCTATGACAAACTTTAAGGTTAAATTCAGCCTAATGACTTCAATAAAAACTTGACTTGTAAGACTATAGTTGTAACAAGCTTAAGACCTGCTAGAGTTGGGTACACATACAAAAGTCTCTATTACATGTAGTTCCACCGTTATAGTCAAGGTTAAATTAGGCTGATTTCTTAAACCTTGACCTTTGTCAGACATGACCAAAGCTATACTGAGCTTAATGTTTGTCTGAGTGTTAGTCAGTGTATTGGGTCCAAATCATATTCAGTGTATGTTCAATTAAAAAATTCATTAGTATTGTAATTTTAATAATTTTCCAATCGTCAACCATTTTTTTTCAAAGCGTTATATCAAAAGGGGTAAAGAAAAGGTGAAAAATTCAGATAATAAGTGGGCTTTTTTGGATGCCAGCCGTTTTGATCTGTCACCAAATTCACAAACTGACATAGCTGATTTCAGTCAGGCTTATTTGAGTCCATTGCAAAAGTGAAAGATGCTCATTAAATTAATATATAAATGTAATCTAAATAATTTACCTTCACCATTCTTTGCTACCGCAATGATGAACGCCTGGTACCATTGACCATCTGGTTTGTACAGTGCCATTACGTCATCTTTAACACCAAATTCCTATGAACAATAAAAATTAAAATAGAGACAAGTTTGGCCAGAGGTACATCATATGGATAAATTTGACAGGAAAACACTTGGTGCTGCTGCATAAAATGGTGTTTGTGAAACTGTATGTCACTGCTATGACCTTGACCTTCATCTGACATTGCTCAAAGTTTCGGAGTACATATGTCAAATATGGAGTCTCTTACACATGTTATGATGTATTTCCAAAATTATGGCCAATTAATGTTTTCTTAAGTATTGAGTTCTAAATGACCATCACAATGTTTGGCATAACTAAAGTATTGAGCTCAAGTTAAAACGTTATGTCCAACGTTAATGTTGTTAACTGAAAGGCAAACAGAAGTACAGACCTCGGGGCATATTTTTAAAGCAAAGCATGTACCAATGGGTCCTAAGAGTAACACATACTCTATCCCTAGACAAAATGGTATCCAAGTGACATTGTTCAAGCTCAACACAAGCCTTATTTCCCAATTTCATATTTGGAGCTTTCAAATTCATTGTTCCATCTGTAACGGCATGAAATTGCTCACTTGCAGTTTTAATTAAACTTGTTTCTGCCAACTTCGAACAAATTGGTTGTTTTATATAAGTTTTCAGCTTTCAAGAGCAGTATGAAGTTAAACAAAGTATTACTGTACATGCGGACATACAGACCTGATAATGGAATAACATCCAAACATATTGACAGACAGGGGATTAATCAGTAAATGCCCCCCCCCCCCC
Source organism: Gari tellinella (assembly GCA_922989275.2). Classification (NCBI taxonomy): domain Eukaryota; kingdom Metazoa; phylum Mollusca; class Bivalvia; order Cardiida; family Psammobiidae; genus Gari; species Gari tellinella. Next base: position 39,879,492 of record OV277871.1, read on the forward strand.
GGACAAACAGGGACATAATCATACGTACAAAATGTCTCAAAGGAAGTTATTCTTTTGTTGTGCATTGTAATGAGGTTGTGACAGAAATCATACATATTCTTTAAACGAGTTGACAGATTCAAATAAATGAACAGCAGTTAATAGAAGTTATAATGTAGCCTTAGATATTCTGCTAAATTCTTGATACTTAGACCAATTTTTCTTGTTTGTCATATATACTTACTGGCGAAGTTTCAGAAATTGTATCCACTACTGTCCTCTTCAGCTTCTTGGATGACTGTAAAGCTTCAACCTCTGTAACAAATCAAACAACTTTACATTGTAAACAGTACAGTATTTTTTCGTGTATTTCACCCATAAATGGCGATGGTGTGTAATTCAAATTTTCATTAGTAACTTATGTTTTACCTGCTCTACTTTTAGTCCCTTAAACCATATTGGACTGAACGTAGAGCAGATTAAATTATTTGAAATGACCTGAATCATTCTAATAGATATACCAAATTATATTTTTTAGATATTATAAAATAACCACTCAAACTGTAGTTGCTATGGGTGTAAAACACGGTAAAATAACTTATTTTCTGAGTACATCAAGACCAAATCTGTAAATTCAAATCAATTGAATCTCAAAATTGTCTCAGTTTTAGATCATAATGCATTTATCATTTCTGTAAAAGTTTCAATAATATCCTTAAAATAGTTTATGGAGACAACTCATGACTCTATGACAAGACTTTCATAGCATACATGTATTTAAGATATGTGCACTTTTGGATCATGCATTACAACACTCAAGCCTTTTATAGCATACATGAGTATATCAAGGGCTGACAACTCTGTAACAACGAATGAATGGTGCTTTACGGCCCATCAACACAAAAAGGTAATTTAGAGCCAAAGCATCTGTAGCAACTTAATGAACCCAGCATACATGCTGACAACTCTGTAACAACTTAATGAACTCAAAAATTAAACCAGCTTCAGATCTTGATGCAAATAACATGTGTTAATATCCTTACAATGGTTTTCCAAAAAAACCTCCGGACAAACAAAGGGGAAAATGAATGAATGGACGCACAGGGCCACATCATTATACGACCAACTTTAGAGATGGTCCTATGAAAAGCTAATCAGTGAAAGTTTGGAGTAAATCAGGGGAATTTAGCTGCACCAACTGTCTTATTGACAGACAAACAGCACAAAATACATAAGTCCCCTCCCACTAAATATAGGGGTAAAATACATCAAAATATATTTACCTTTTTCCAATTTCATACATTTTTCTCTAAGATTCTCTAAGATTCTTATTTTCCTCCTCAAGACAAAGATTTTTCCTCTGAAAAGAAATCAATAATGTGTTTATAAATTCCTTAGATGAAATCAAAGTACAACTGTCCTAAAATCCAATTCTGCATCTATATTTGGACAAAAGCAAAGGGCTCTCAAGCGCTCACCAGAGTAAAAAGTTCTTAGATTTAACTCTCTCTGTGAAGTGTCCAAATAGCCAATAGATTGCGGAAACTGACTTTAACAAACAAAACAAATATTATATTTACTAGACTACTTACTTATCTTAACTTTTAATTCGATATTTACAATCAAGGAAAATGACCATGCCCTCTGGCCGCTATGCTTTTTGACAGATCAAATTCTTTGAATAACTGTTGAAGTTGGTCCATCGAGAAACATTTTGGTCAAAACAAAATTGAAATTTGACCAGTAGCTTCTGAGTTTTTTCTAATTATCATGCACGGGTGCCATGACAACCCGACACATTACCCAGAACTAACTTTAAACAACTTTTCATTCCCCCAACCTTACTGATGCTTCTGATGAAGTTTGGTTACACCAGGGCTATTGGTTTCACAGTAGACACCATTTAATGACAGAAGCACAACAGACATTGTGGTATCACTATACCTCACCTTGAGCAATTTGTGTACTGTAAGGTTATAAAATCAATCAAGCTGTATACCATGTCATAATGAATTTCTTGGAATGACTATTTCCAATCCAATACAAATACAAATTGTTAGAACAAAATGTGGCCTTCCTTAATTAAGTTTAACAATTTGATTAAAAAAACTTTGCCAGCTATTTGTTTCCCAGCAAGAATCAGAACCTTGTGTCTTTTTCTCACAAGCATGCAAAAATTGAGTTCTTTACACTGGCGTTAATGGATTTGTCACCAGATTAATACCTTCTGCATGAAACCTGGACAACTGTCCAGAAATTGTAAAAAACACAGTGCGACCACGGAAAACCATTCCAAAATATTGCCGAGAAATGAGTGCAGTCGTTTATTACAGTTTGGTAATGCTAACCGGAGGTTCCGGCAATCATGTTATATTACATAGGTGAAATTCATTCCCGAATAACGTCCTCTGAACAAGGATATAAAGTAGTAGGTCAAAATGCGACCACGGCAAGACATATAATTATATGATAACACCGCAAGCCATATTATGGAGAACAACGCTTTTGTGTTCAAAGAACGCCTAGCTTTTGAAAAGGTGGTAATGTTATGGGATAAAATTATGTCAAAGAAAGGTACATGTATATTCATTGTCAAATTTAGGAGTGACAAAGTAAAGGCTAGATTCGGCACAGTGCGATTCTTTACCATATTTATTAATTTCATTTATATGTGATGCATGGATTGTTTTAAAAAAGAAACTGACATTTCATCATACACATACGTCTGTCGTCCGTGAACATTAATAAATGTAGTGTTCTCTTAAACTAGCTAGCATATTCCAATTTCACGTTTTTGTTGCCCCCCGCAACGATCAGTCGGGGCATACTGTTTTACCCCTGTATGTCTGTTTTGCCGTTCGACTGTTCGTCCGTCCGTCCATCCGCCCGACATGTTTTACATACTTTGTCCGGCTTACTCCTCCTACAGTTTTCAAGCTACAGTCTTACTACTTGGCAAAGCGCTTGCTTATATACCATAGATGTGCATGTTAATAAGATTTTGATCTGCTTTAAAATTTCACAAAATTACATCCAGTTGAACTTAGTCAAATGTTGGCATGCGGGGGCATCATATTTGTCTTACAGACAAAGCCAGCCCTTTAGTTTATGTTCCAGTTTTAATCAACTAAGCAAGATCATGCCACTTAAGCATCTGTTTGTCTTTTTTCAGCATAATGCGGACATAAAAATGGTCACTGGTTCTTGGCAAACGTCATCCCACAATGCCCGCAAATATTCAGATCCATATATTTATTCTGAAATTGAAAAACAGTTGCATAACAAAAAGTCACAGATACTGGAATTGCAATGTACATTGTCACTTATTTAATAGTTGCTGTCGTCATCCAATTATTCTTCGACATTTTCTGGAAGTGTTATTTCATCCGAGTAAAAAACAACTTGAAGCAAATATAAGTTCTTCCATACAACATCTATGAAAAGGATTTCATAACTAAAGCCTAGATCGTCCTGTAAGGTAAAGATGCTTAAGTCCAGAAATGGCTAAATAATGCTCTACTACACGTTTTTTTTAAACATTTGTATGGTTGCATTACTGTCAATACATGTAACAAGACAGAATTTCTCGGAACACATATGTCACCTGTCAGCTAGCATTGATCGAGAAAGAGCTATTGCCGAATTGTATAGCAGAGGCTATCTACCGGAAAAACAGTGGGGAAAGGGAGGAAGAACTCTCGTGGTATTGATGCAAGAGTTGTGGAACTTTTGCAAGACACGTTCATTCATCAATATCTTTCCATTACCGAACTTTAATTTAGCTTTTAACAAGCGTTGAATGTTGTTCGATGTGATCGGAGCAAAAAATAACACGTGCTTGGTGACACAACGTGGCGTGTTTCATGACTTTACCTCTAGCGAAGTCCAATGCCAAATAATTTAGCCAATAACTGATAGCGACTGAAATACATAGTTCCTCATTGTTCGTGACGGCATTTTTTATTGGTGGTCACGTCAATATAGATGGGACGGGTATTACAAATAACTCATTTTCAAAGATAGTTGCATGTGTTAAACGAAAGTTTAATATTGTTTGTTTGTTTCATAGAACATATTTTTACAGCACAAACGTTATTCGTAGTAAAATTCGTTAATATTTGATCGAGTCGAGTGGTCGGCCATCTTGTTTGTGATGCAATGAAACATGGGGGGTGGGGGGGGGGGGGGGGGGGCTACCAATGTACCCTGTCAGCTCAGTAACCAATCGGAAGTAAGGAATTTACTTTGCAGTGTAATTAGCAGTCTGGTACCTTATATTGCAAGCCAAAAGAAGCAATTAAAACCAAACACAATCAATTGTGAACAAATATAAGTTCTGGTTAACACCAGACCCAATGCTACATCTAGGAGCTATATATCTGGATACATTCCCCTACACTACAGGATTATTAACTCATTGTGTAAACACATTGTTTCATCTTACTCGTAACAATGCTCATTAAGGCTCTGGTTGACTTATCTATAGTTCTAGGGATTTTCACCAGAACATGTAATTACTTTATAGATTACGATTTTAAGGGGTCAGATGGTGACAGATGATGACAATAGGCATATCGCTTAGTTACTTATCGGAGACTATGGGGCTCCGATAAGTAACTAAATGATATCCTATACTTTCTGTAAAATGTCAAGCTACTGACAGTAGTATACGTGACTTTTAAAGTCAGTTTCGAATATCGATATGACACAGTTAAGCTGATTATAAAGTTCGTACTTAGCCCAATGTACAGTTACACAATTACACTGAAGCGAAATTGTAGAATATTTGTCCATCGTAACCTTTTCATGATCAACTTTATCATTGGAATTTTACCCCTTCATCGCCATAATTATTGTCGTCTACTTGTATTGTTGTACATGTATGTACTATCGTTTCAAATTTAGTTTAAAACAGTATGCTTGGTGACACCACGTGGCGTGTTTCATGAATTTACCTCTGCCAATGCCATATAATTTAGCCAATACATGTAACTGATAGCGACTGAAATACATAGTTCCTCGGGCGAGAAGGGGATGGTGTAAGGGGGCTACTTGGTGAAACTAGACTGTAAGTGTGACAGAAAAAGCGTTACAGATAGATATACCGGCACCGGACACACAGACAGACGACAGAAATGTGAGTCCGATGTGTTACCTCTGCTACAGTGGAGAAAACGTTATTATTTCCCGTTTAAACGCAAACGTAGGCAAACGCAAAGCACTAAAACGTAGAAAAGAACAACTTTTGGACAATTCTGATATTTCATGTTTATCATGGTGGCAAACAGTTTGGAGCCTGATCAGACGCGGGGTTACCCGGCGTCTGATCTGGCTCCAAACTGTTTGCACTGGAAATAATAGTTTTAGCGTAAACGCGTTTATCGGGAAAGAATAGCACATTATCCACTGTAACAGCAAGTGACACAAAAACGAATTGCTATGGTTGCTTGATCTGCTGTTGAATCAGTTAGAAAATATCACTTATTTTAAAGTTGATTAAACGGGGAGATCTATATATTGAATGTTCCTGGTTTCAGGAAGAATACTTTCGAACATTTGCACGGACGACATACATCTATGTATGATGAAAAGTCAGGTTTTTTTTAAAAAACAAACAAAAAAACAATCCATGCATCACATACAAATGAAATAAATAAGTATGATAAGAATCGTACTGTGCCGAATCTAGCCATTACTTTTGTACTCCTAAATTTGACAATGAATATACCTTTCTTCGACATAATTTTTATCCCATAGCATTATCATCTCGTTTAAAGCTAGGCGTTCTTTGAGCACAGATACGTTGTTCCCCATATTATGGCTTGCGGTGTTATCATATAATTATATGTCTTGCCGTGGTCGCATTTTGACCTACTACTTTATATCCTTGTTCAGAGGACGTTATTTGGGAATGAATTTCACCTATGTAATATAACATGATTGCCGGAACCTCCGGTTAGCATTACCAAACTGTAATAAACGACTGCACTCATTTCTCGGCAATATTTTGGAATGGTTTGCCGTGGTCGCACTGTGTTTTTAACAATTTCTGGACAGTTGTCCAGGTTTCATGCAGACGGTATTAATCTGGTGACAAATCCATTAACGCCAGTGTAAAGAACTCAAGTTTCCCCATAACATAGGCTATGTTTTGTTAAAATCGGCTGGAAAATAAAATACGTACGGCTATTTCAAATGTTGAATCGAGGCCAAATGTTGTCATTTTGACTGCCAGGGGTACCGAAAAATGACGTCACACATCACGTGGTATGGCCACACTGAGATTGCTTCCACGATAGTGTAGTTTTAAATTGTCTGACGTCTGTATTAAATATTGGAAACAGCAATGTTTACATGTAATTGTGCTCATCTTATTGTACTTTACTGCGCTAGATCCTCGGCACGTGAAGAGATGCCATGTGATAGATAATGCAGTGGAGAAAACGTTATTCTTTCCCAATAAACGCGTTTACGCTAAAACTATTATTTGCAGTGCAAACAGTTTGGAGCCAGATCAGACGCCGGGTAACCCGGCGTCTGATCAGGCTCCAAACTGTTTGGAGCCATGATAAACATGAACTATCAGAATTGTCCAAAAGTTGTTCTTTTCTACGTTTTAATTGCTTTGCGTTTGCGTTCGTTTGCGTTTAAACGGGAAAGAATAACAGATTCTCCACTGTATGTGATCCGATTATCACATTCTTCCAATAGGCATCGATCAATTAACAGTCTGCGCAACGTATAATGGAGTGTAAAGTACCGCAAAATAGCATTAAAAAGCCGGAAACAGAGCAGTTAGAGGAACCTTTTGGGAATACATTAAAACATTTTTATTACGACCACTAAAACAAAGGGCTTATTTATTGTATAAAACAGATGACAGCTTAAAGCAAGGTAACAGTAAAACAGAAAGCCTCTAAAGGAGCTTTCTGTTTTACTGTTACCTTGCTTTAAGCAGTCATCTGTCATAAACGCCTTATAATTGAGGCGATTGAGTGGTCATAACAGTTTTACTGTACATCACATTTATATTTAGACATTATTTGTATATTTTTCACAGTGGGCACTTGTCTTTAAAACGAAAAAAACCGGCTTACTGGTAATGAGTAAAGTTTTGGTTAAATAATGTTCCTCCTGATATTAAATATTGCTGTAATACATTGGAGAAAACGTTATTTTTTCCCATTTAACCCTTTACCTTATAGGAGCGCCTTTTAGCGAATATGATTTATTCCTCCGCTGAAGAAAATAGTTCCAATTTAATCAGTCATGAATATATTTTATAGGGAATAGTTTCTGTATTCTAGCACATGATAGCTTAAAGCAGGCTGAAAGTTAAGCAGAATGCGCCTTAAGGCGCATTCTGCTTTACTTTCAGCCTGCTTTAAGTGGTCAACTATCTTCAATACTAGAAATAGGCTATCAGGTAAAGGGTTAATGACAGACGAAACGCAACTGCATTGCAACAAAACATATAGACAATGACAACTTATCGACAATTCTGACTGCTTTCTTTATTATCTTAGTGGCAAACAGTTTGTAGCCTGTTCAGACGCCGGGTAATCCGGTGTCTGATCTGGCTCCAACTTGTTTGCAAAAGATTTTGTTTTGCGTAAGCGCGTTTTATTTTGATAGAACATATTATCCACTGTATGTTGGTTCACTATGTGGTTCTTCATTCTGTATCATGTTGTACAGTGGAGAATGTGTTATTCTTTCTCAAAAAACGCGTTTACGCTAAAACTATTATTTGCAGTGCAAACAGTTTGGCTCCAAACTGTTTGCCACCAAGATAAATATGAAATATCAGAATTGTCCAAAAGTTGTTCTATTCTACGTTTTAGCGCTTTGCGTTTGCGTACGTTTGCGTTTAAACGGGAAAGAATAACAGATTCTCCACTGTAACCTGAATATCAATGATTAATAAATTCTTTGGAGGTTTCAAGTCACTATTGTACAGCTTCCGATGATATTGGGTGCAACAAATGTCAACATTAATGGTAACTGTGTCATCGACACCGATAAATCTGCATCATTTATAAATAATGCATACAGTGGAGAAAACGTTATTCTTTCCCGTTTTAACGCAAACGTACGCAAACGCAAATCACTAAAACGTAGAAAATAACAAAATGTTGACAATTCTGACCATTTATTTTAATCTGAGTGGCAAACAGTTTGGAGCCTGATCAGACGCCGGGTTACCCGGCGTCTGATCTGGCTCCAAACTGTTTGCACTGTAAATAATAGTTTAAGCGTAAACGCGTTTATTGGGAAAGAATAACGTTTTCTCTACTGTACATGTACTATTTGAGCGGTATTGATACATGTAAATCAACATCATTTATTAATATATCATAATACTTACATGTACATGTACATTGTAAACGGTATGATTTAATAAACTGCGTCATTTGATGTAAACTGATTGCCACAACCATGGCTACAAAATGGCAATTATATCTAATTAATAAGTCGGTTTTAAAACCTCAACATCAGCGATGTACCATCACTGAAAGATAATCAACAAAATATACAAAACAATTTACACTCATTATTATTTCCCGTTTAAACGCAAACGTAATGCAAACGCATTACAATAAAATGTAGAAAATGACAATTTTTTGACAATTTTGAATGTTGATTTAAACCAGGAAGGCAAACAGATTGGAGCCTGATCAGATGCCAGGTTACTATAAAAGATTTAGCGTAAACGCGTTTATTGGGAAAGAACAAAGTTTTCTTTACTGTAGCATGATAAGAGTCAACTTAAAGGAGGTTGTCCATGTGTGAAGCGCAATGAATCGAAAATGTAGTTTGCGTGACAATACAGATCAATCGTACTTGATTGTTATATTTTTTTTGTTATAATTTCTCACTCATTGAATTGAAGACGTAAAAATGGTAAATAGGTCAAGCTACCAACTACTATGATATAAACATATTTTATTGGTTATATTCATGACTTTGTAATAGTTCCTTCCGTGAATCCATATACAATGTATTTAAGACCTAAATTGGCGTATATTTTCTGTCATGGGTTAAATCAGTAATTTATCTTTAACTATTGGACATACCACTATTCTACTAAAGAGGCCGCAATCATTCCAAAGCAGACATTTAAAACACAATATACGTTGCAAAATATTTTGTCATGTCTAGACTTGGTTTCTATCTATATACATGCGTCTAAACTATATCCTGACTGAGTCAAATGTAGATCCTCTTAGCTTAATCGGCTTGTCATTGACAAGTTATCTTACATGAAAGTGTAGAAAAATGACTACAGTGAAATCCCTCTAAACCGGACATGTGTGGGGACAACAAAAATGTCCGGTTTATATGGGGTTTCCGGTTTAGAGGGGTTTTAACTTGTTTCTTTAATGGAAGATAGCTGACCACTTAAAGCAGGTTGAAAGTAAAGCAGAATGCGCCTTAAGGTGCATTCTGCTTTACTTTCAACCTGCTTTAGGCTATCATCTGCTAGAATGTATAAACTATTGTCTTCAGTGTAAGAAAAATACAAAGATGTAATAAGGCGTGTTGATGGTGTAATGGGTGAAAATAAAAAGGATTGGAAACGGGATCAAGTTTTTGTCCGGTTTAGAGAGGTTTCCGGTATTCAGAGGTTCCGGTTTAGAGGGGTTTCACTGTATACTTAAGGATACTGTGACGAACCTAACGAACCAGTATCCTACTTCTGAATAAGTCTTTAAAACATCCAAATGTGATTCATTGTGACAAAGTATGTCCCGCAAAGGTCATCACCATGAACTAAGCGAACTGACGTCCTCACCAGTATAACATAGCCCGTCACGTGTTTTGTGAGAGCTTCAATTAGGGGCCCGTTTCATAAAACTTTGTACGACAAATTTTGTCGTAAGTCAGATTATAAAAGTCTCATTATCATTTATTTCTCCATCTAAACCTGTCTTGTGACAGTTATTTGGAATCGTCTTTTCAAGACGATTCCAAAGAGATGTCACAAGACCGGATTAGATAGAGAAATCATAAATTAAATGTATTTTAAAGTTTTGACTTACGACCGTTTTTGTCGTACAAAGTTTAATGAAACGGGGCCCAGGTTAGGGAATATCAGATGTAATGCTATTATTTTTCACCAAATGCTTTATGTGCAACATCTTATGTTACAGTGGAGAATGTGTTATTCTTTCCCAATAAACGCGTTTACGCTAAAACTATTATTTGCAGTGCAAACAGTTTGGAGCCAGATCAGACGCCGGGTAACCCGGCGTCTGATCAGGCTCCAAACTGTTTGCCACCAAGATAAACATGAATTATCAGAATTGTCAAAAAGTTATACTTATCTACGTTTTAGTGTTTTGCGTTTGCGTACGTTTGCGTTTAAACGGGGAAGAATAACGATTTCTCCATTGTAACAGAAAGTGTTTACAGCTTAATCATAGACTAAATGTCGATGCGTTTGGTAAGTGTAAAAACTGTTTGACATTAAGAGTTGAATGATTAGCAATGCAAATTACCTGTTTCCATCTCTGTTCAAATCAAGTTACTGCTTAAAGCACAAAACTTCTTAATGAGCTTTCTGATTTACATTCATGTTGTTTTGACCAACATCTTTGTACAACTGTTCATTGTGCTGATATCGAAGAGTAGGAAGGGCAGTATAAGTAGGCCTTCTGTGGAGTAAAGCACGAACTATTATTTTAAAGTACAGAGTTTCCTCTCTACAACGGCACTCCGAACAACAACTCCCTCCGTACAACAACAACACTTGCCGCTGTTCTCCAAACAAGACAATTATGTCTAACGCTCTCACTGATACAATATCGTCTGTTTGAAATTGTCGTCTGCAATAATTTCTCCAAATAATTGTTTTTGACAGAATAAATATATTTACGAGTGACAAACAACTTGAATCCAGGCCAGACTTATCTCGATGATAATAAGCTTTGAAATGGATAACGAGTGTATTTTTGTGCATATCAAGTATATACATTAATATAACTATATCCCAGATTGCATTAATTATCACAACACCAATGACCTCTTTAAAATATACTTACATTTGCAAATAGTGTATACCAAGATCAGACGGCTAATATAGGAGCCCTCTGATATTGGTCTACATTGTTAGCTTTTTTATACCAGATTTTACCAAACTACCCCCAGAATTCCAAGTAGGCTGGTTTATATTTTGATAACCAAAAAAATCTAAAAGGGTTATTTGTTTAAAAAATGCTTAGTTTTGAAAGAGTTGGCAGGGGGACCCATTACATTGAAGGAGTTAATTAGATTTCCAATATATTTCTTTAGATCATAACCAAATCGTATTTCTCTTAGACTAGATCCTTAAATGTTATTTTCAGGGCATTTTTCAGTAAATTTTACAGAAACGATAAATGAATAAGAGACGTCCTATGTGTGGTTTACATGTATAAATGAGTTTATCACATAATTTGCGGTTTGGGAGTTGCATAAAGCGGTTGTAATATCGTAATCCACTAGTGGAATATCGTTGTTTGGGATCCAGCCCAACTTGGCCATCCACAAGCGCTGCATGTAGCGGGACGCCAAATGACGTCATTTACTATGACGTTAACGTAAACAACGTAACGTTTTGGCGGAAATTCTATATAGCGGAGAGTCTACCAACTACGGCTTTAATCAGTTTAATAGGTGCTTAAACTTTTTATGTGATAAATAGAATCTCACATTCGTGCTCATTATTTATCATTTTTAATAAGCGATTGACTAAAATAATATGCCGCGAGTCTTGGCACTCATGCAATATTCTCTTTTTATTTTGCTGTATCGTTAGTACAAATACATGTATATATGTGCTGCTTAACCTTTATCCTGCGGTAAAAACGTGTCTTTAAAATCATCTTCCGCAAATTGTTTAATTAACAATCTTTTTTATTTATAAAACTTAAAGATAAATGTCAAACAGTTTGAATCAAGACCAGACGCCGCGTTACGCGGCGTCTGATCTGGATCCAAACTGTTTGCAAAATGGTCAGCCATATCGTAGGATAAGAGAAAGTTGAAAGATGAGCCCAAATCGGCAGGATACCGGTTAACAGACACTTGATTAGATTTACGTGTCTAGCCAATTACAGGGCACGAATTTCTACTTCTGATTCACCATATAGCACAGCGTGGTGGTGAGAAATTAAGTACATTCCTTACTCACTTGATATATTTATACGTCCTAGCATTAGCATCTTTACTACTGCTCATGTGTTCAACTGTTTATTTTTCGATTTGCAGACATTTTATTGAGAATTGTACCATTTTGCAGTCATTTTACAGGAATCCATTTTTGTTAATAAACCAAAAACAGTAAAACTATTTCCCGGCCTTAGACTTCACTGCAAACTGTTTGAGGTCAGTTCTTTTAGTATACATGCGTTTGTTCATAAAACAGCACTTTTGCATAAATGAGGAAAACTTTAGTGTGTCTATCTAATTCACTTGCTAGACTTTTCGTCACTTATCTCTTCCACAGGCTCGCTTGCTGTAGGACAAGTTCAATTAAGACTAAATACTTGACATTTTAAGACGTCTAAAAAGGTTGAATCAATCATAACGATTTGGATTTCCTCTTTTAGATGCCGTTATTGACTGAAAGGGTGTTAACTTTACAGCACTTAACGATTCTACATTTAACTCTAAAACATGTCTGAGGCACACTTAGATTTTCTTTAATGATAAGGTACAGTGCCCCCTTTCTACAAAGACACTAAATGGGAGACGCAACATGTATGTGTTATTCGGAATTAGTCGTTATAGGGAGGGAAAATTAAGACTTGGCTTTCAATTGCAAACAGCTTGTAATCAGACCAGTCGCCGCGTACACGAGAAACTGTTATTCTTTCCCGTTTATGCGTACGCATGTGCAAACGATGCGCAAACGATACGCAAACTAAACGATAAACGCGTTTGAGCGTTTATAAGTGGATTTGCGTTTATAAGCGGATTGTTCCGTTTAAAAATGCGTTTCAATCGGCATACCTTCGTTATTTATCCAGACCGATCAATTATACGAATGAAAAAAACCCGAAAGGTTTTCAGTCACTAATAATTGACATTCAAGTCAGGCTTAGTAACTCGGCGTCTGATCTGGGCCGAATCATTGATGCAGACCAGATATTGTGTAACTCGGCGTATGATATGGATCTACACGTACCTTCTGCAAAACAAATCCATATATTAGCCTTTTAAATGACACACTGTATTCTAACACTCTAAGGGTACCCACTTTAGCCAGAGCTACATGTACGATGGGAAGTCAAGCAACTTCCTGTCATAAACCTCCTACATCAAAACGGGGTAGATTGCGTAAAAGTATCCCACTGGGATAACTAACTACATAAGTGCTGCAATTTAGACCGTTTTGATATCTATAGCAGGGAGTAGATTTTCAAACCGTATCATTGATTGAAGCCAGATCAGATGCCAAATTACTAATAAATTGATCTGAGCCCATGCTTGGATCCATATCATACAGCTAAACGTCTGCTGGATTTAGGTTGAAACAAATTGTATAACACGTTAAAGGGAAAGAAATGAAGCTGAATAAGTTTTTTGAAAACCTGGTATGTTTTGTTCCTTAACAGTTTATAACGATGGGTAACTACTGTACATTGGTCAACATTAGCTCAGATGTAATAAAAAATCTATAAACGCTATTTTTGCTGAAATAAGGAATAAGTTCTGAATGGGAAAGACGGGCCGACATGGATTTTCTCCCTTGTGTATAAAACGGAGTAAACGCGTTTATATGCGCATGTAAACGCATAAACGTTAAACGCGTTTTAAACGCGTTTAAAACGCGTTTGAAACGCAGTAAGTGGGAAAGAATAACAGTTTTTTCACTGTAACGCCCTCGGAACAACGATTACTTCCTTAGCCCTTTCATGATCAAATTATTCGAGATAGATTTACCCCTTCACCTCTTTATTGTCGTCTGCTTCAGTTTTATGTCTGCAAGACACGTTTCAAAGTTAGAATTAAGGTTATCTGACTAAATCAATTATCTATAAGAGTGTCAAAGAGTTGTGATTAACACGAAATTACGCGTTACGCGGCGTCTGATCAGGACCAAAACGGTTTTCAAACGCGCTGTAAGGCGTCATTGAGAGTAAAAGGGTTAAAACAATGCTTGTGGCTGTTCCCAAACATGGTAAGAATATAATGTCTTACGATTGTCCTGTTGCAGTATCATCTGCTTAGAATTGTCGTTTGCTTTTTTTCTCAAAGTTAGTATATGTATTGGACATTTTGACAATTTGACAGAGGAAACTTACATGTAACCCTTTCCCTTATAGAAGCGACTTTTAGCACATTCATTTAATTCATCCGCTGAAGAAAATAGTTCCAAATTATACCGTAATGAATATGTGTCATATTTAATACTTTCCTTATTCTAGCAGTTAATAGCTTAAGGGGGTAGGTGCACCTTTGGAAAGTAATTACCAAATTCTTCAAACTTTGCATACAGACAGTAAAATTAGTTTCTATGACAAAACTGGTGAAAAAAGTGGGGGTACCGGACCTTTCTTTTTCACAATTTGAGATATTTCAAGGCTACCCCCCTAAAATTGAAGCTTCATAAAAACTCCTACTTTTTTGTACTACTGTTTTTCAATCTTTATTTAAACAATCTATTTGTACAAAAAGTATCCTAATTTATATTACCATAGTAAGAATAAACCCTGACAATAATGTTTTTTCAAGATCCAAAATAAAAATGTTTGATTTCACCGGAAAGGAGTAAAATTTACCCCACCCACTTTTTTATAATGGGAGAATAATGCACAGTGAAAATTGCCCTACAAATTGTAGCAAACTAATTACCAAATTTTTTATTTGTTGTTTTTAGCCTTGCAAACATAAAGTTTTAGTGAAATAGCAAATAAAAACACAGGGTCCCGGATCTTTTAAAAAAGATATAGATCATTTTATCTAAAAAATCCATTTTTTCTCATTTTTTCACTTTTTGGTGTATTTTTACCAAAAATAATTTTTTTCAAAAAAATTTCATTTTATCTATTGAGTTATCTATAATTTATACTAAAACTGTACTACCATGAAAATTTCATGCTTTTATTCTGAGAAATTGAAATGAAATCGGATGTAACAAAATGCAACCTACCTATGAAAACAGTGTATGCTGTAAACTACGAATAGGACATAAAACTTAAAAAGTCCCTTCCGGAACGAAAATCCAATTTTTTCCCGGGAAAATAATATTTTATTACTGTATGCATTCACCGAAAATGAGTTCTTAACATTTTTTTGAAAATGAGTTCGTAAAATTTTTCGGAAATTTCATAATGCTCAAAAAGACAGGCCGACATCCTTAAAGCAGGCTGAAAGTAAAGTAGAATGCGCCTTAGGGCGCATTCTGCTTTACTTTCAACCTGCTTTAAGTAGTCACATATCTTCAATCCTAGAAACAATGCTATCAGGTAAAGGGTTAAAGACGAGTGACAAATAGATTGACCCAAGATCAGACGCCACTTGTTACGTGGCGTCTGTTATGAGTTCAAACTGTTTGCAAATGTAAGGCAAGCCGTGCTCAGTATTAAAAGGTTATTAATCCTCTATAACACCACCCCACCCCCGAACAACACACACAATAGTTGTCTCTATGGGAATTGTTGAAGAGATGGAGCTCCGTAGTTGAATCGCATAACTATTTCAATCTCTCTAAAGTCAAACACAGTTGTAATTAAAAAAAACTTCAGCCACGTTTTTACTTTTGGATACGAATCAGTTCGACGCGAGTGTTTAGAGATAAAGAGCCGTATTGCTTAGCATAACTATCGTATTAAATTTTGATTACAACATTAATGACATTTACAGTGGAGAAAACGTTATTCTTTCCCAATAAACGCGTTTACGCTCAAACTATTATTTCCAATACAAACAGTTTGGAGCCAGATCAGACGCCGGGTAACCCGGCGTCTGATCAGGCTCCAAACTGTTTGTCACCATGATAAACATGAAATATCAGAATTGTCCAAAAGTTGTTCTTTTCTACGTTTTAGTGCTTTGCGTTTGCGTACGTTTGCGTTTAAACGGGAAAGAATAACAGATTCTCCACTGTAATATGGTGTCTGTATAATATACTTTCAAATTTATGGCTTTTTCATTGAAAAGGAATACAATCAGTTGATCACAATAAATCAAAATTGATTGGCCATTAAGAAAGTTTTACGGGTAAAAGGCACACTTATCATATGCAAACAGTGTAGATCATGATCAAATTTTTATGCAGGAGATATTTGATAAGTGACTGCACCATCTCTAGTGGTACAGTGGAGAATTCGTTATTCTTCCCGTTTAAACGCAAACGTACGCAAACGCAAAGCACTAAAACGTAGAAAAGAACAACTTTTGAACAATTCTGATAATGCATGTTGATCTGAGTGGCAAACAGATTGGAGCCTGATATGACGCCGGGTTACCCGGCGTCTGATCTGGCTCCAAACTGTTTACATAGAAAATAATAGTTTTAGCGTAAACGCGTTTATTGGGAAAGAATAACGTTTTCTCCACTGTACTTAGATCTACCACTATCGTGTGCCCCTGACACTTCTAACGGATACTTCTTATTTCAAAATTTAAAAGTCCATTCCAATTTAGACTGTTTAGGGTTGATTAAAAATACTGTATGTTACATAGTGACAAACAGTAGAAACCCTGATTAAAAAACTCCTAAATGATGTTCTACACTGTTAGAATAGGAGAAGTGTACTCTTCATATGTACACTGTTTGGTAGTGAAAAATTTAAACATCGCTGGGGTTGAATGAAGTAAATGTTGGTATCCTTTTAAGGTAAAGTGGCAGCTATTTTACAGTGGATAATCTGTTATTCTTTCCCGTTTAAACGCAAACGTACGCAAACGCAAAGCACTAAAACGTAGAAAAGAACAACTTTTGGACAATTCTGATAATTCTTGTTTATCTTGGTGGCAAATAGTTTGGAGCCTGATCAGACGCCGGGTTACCCGGCGTCTGATCTGGCTCCAAACTGTTTGCACTGCAAATAAAAGTTTTAGCGTAAACGCGTTTATTGGGAAAGAATAACAGATTCTCCACTGTAACACTATCTGGCAATCAGATTTAATATTGGCATCAATTTATACTCACCTGTTTTTTATTTTATGATTTTATTGCAACGATTGGGATGATAGGTACACTTGATAAAACTTTAACTGACGTCATTCCATTAAACAAGCGAAACTGTCTTAAACTAGTCTATATCTGTAGTAAAAGAGAGAAATCAATTTGAATTATTTTGAGCGTTATACAATAAGATAAATGACACAATGATTTTGAATGATAAGGTACTCTCTTGTGTCTGGTCATCCCTTTAATGTCAATGGTACAGTGGAAAAAACGTTATTCTTTCCCAATAAACGCGTTTACGCTAACACTATTATTTTCACTGCAAACAGTTTGGAGCCAGATCAGACGCCGGGTAACCCGGCGTCTGATCAGGCTTCAAACTGTTTGCCACCAAGATAAACATGAAATATCAGAATTGTCCAAAAGTTGTTCTTTTCTACGTTTTAGTGCTTTGCGTTTGCGTACGTTTGCGTTTAAACGGGAAAGAATAACAGATTCTCCACTGTAACACTTAAATTGGTACAGTGCTCCCTTTCTACATCAACGCCCAGTTTTTATAGGAAGGGGACATAAGGAATTGACTTACATTTACAAAAAGCTTGAATCCAGATCAGACGCCGCATTACGATGCTGTTTTTGTCACTCTTTATTATATTTATTCTGTCAATTGTCCACTACTATGTACCTTTTGGAAAAAACAGCAGACGACAATTTAAGCAGACGTTATTGCAACAGAGAAAGGGTAAGAAATAAATGTTTTATTCGGGGAACAACGGCAAGTGTTGTTGTTAGGAGGGACTCGCTATTGGGATGGTCGTTGAATGGAGTAAATACTGTATTTAACAGATTAAAAACATATCAGAAATTGCCGCGGAACTACTTGATACTGGAAGCTTTGTTTGGATAATGTCACAGTCTAGTTTATCTTTTAAAAGAAACAAAGTTTAATGAAACAAGCACGATATTATATCAGTAAACGGACAAGCGTTCGACTATCAAGCAGATGGACGTCGGCTACTTTGAAACAAATGTCATAACAGGGCTGCCATAAGTTGACATAAAAAATCCTAAGATTTCAAAGCTTGCATTTTTTAAGTGCGATTTTACGAATCGTACCTTTACCCCATCGTCTGTTTCTAGTTTTGTTGACACGTGGCTGCTTAAAGCAGGCTTGAAGTAAATCAGAATGCGCCATAAGGCGCATTCTGCTTTACTTTCAGCCTGCTTTAAGCTACCATGCACAAGAAAAAAATCCGAAGATTCAGGAAAAATCCGGAGAAATGGCAGCGCTGTCATTAAAGATTGACATGATAGAATCAGCAACACATACAGTGGAGAATCTGTTATTCTTTCCCGTTTAAACGCAAATGAAACGCAACCGCAAAGTACTAAAACGTAGAAAAGAACAATTTTTTGACAATTCTGATAACTCATGTTTATATTGGTGGCAAACGGTTTGGAGCCAGATCAGACGCCGGGTTACCCGGCGTCAGATCTGGCTCCAAACTGTTTGTAAACGAAAAAATAGTTTTAGCGTAAACGCGTTTATAGGGAAAGAATAACAGATTCTCCACTGTAACAAAATCTAGCAGTGAGTATACGTCAGGCTCACTTTCATATCCATAGAAAACAGCAAACATACAGTGGAGAAGACGTTATTCTTTCTACATAAACGCATATAAGCTAAAACTTTTTATTTCCTCCAGTGTGAAGATATTAGTATCACTCGGCAAAGCTTAATACTCACAAAATATATTCAAACCATGAGTGGGGTATCCATATATATTTACATTCACCCTGTAAAGTCTTTATGTAATCCTATTAAAAATGTGCAGTACATCTGCCGATGAACCTACACTTCCAAACTGGTTTTAGCCAGTTCGGCTTTCCCCCGTGCTATTCTTGGACTTCTTCAGAATAGACTACATCGGGCACTTAACACTAATCTCCCATTGATGGACGGTCATATGACACTAGCGGAGTGATACAGACCCATAGGTCGTTGCCATCGCGTTGCTATGTGTGTAAATGGGTTAAGAAAACAACCGCGACCTGTATTTTTAGAATGTGTTTTGCAATAGATATTCAAGTTGCACTGTTATTTGTTTGCCTTGTAAGTCTTTTCCATTCACAGAGAGAAAGTTTACTGGAAAAAATCCTGAATTTTTAATACAGTTACAGTACATGTGGTTGGGACTACTTTCTCACCATATTTAGAAACTGGAATGGCTATTACATCGACATTACATCTATCAAACCTCTTTGACCGGTATATGATAAATTCTTATACAGAAAAACAAATCTGACCAATAAACACATTAAATTGACAAGACAGAAAATATAAATATAAGGAATAAACAACATCCTTTGGGCGTTTACGAAATTTACCCCCTGCGAAGCTAATGTAGTCATACCGTTATGAACGTCAAAAATATGTTGTTTATTCCTATACTGAAACTCACCATCGTGTTAGATTTCACTTTATCCCATCTCTTTGATGACAGGCTCGAAACCTCTTACACGACGTCTGATCAGATGCTACACTTTAACATTCACTTAGATGAATGTGTTAAAATCAAAATACTTAACAAGGTAACATGATACAGTACTTTATTATATGCCTTCGTATGATATCGAGCGTTTCCACGTGTATTTGCACAGTAAAATACAAGAGTCTGTATCAGCCACCTTGTATCAGCCACTTTGTATTTGACTCTGACGTCGCTTTCGGTTTAACGAGACATCATTTACGTACATGTGCAAGTGCCGCGTTATTCTTGTTCTGCTTCAAATAACTAATAAATATTGGATATAAAATGATTTAAACAACTATTTAATTGTTTCTGGTATGTATTCAAGGCATTTAGCTCTCGGCGTTTTTGGCGGAAACAACCGCTCGTCAGATCGGCTTTTTCCGCCAAAAACGTCTCGGGCTAAATTTATACATCACTCTGTATCGCACTGTCAACTGGTAATGTGTATCTCTCGCCACAACGATCCTCTTCACAACGATTCCATCCTTACAGCAACGCTTGCGGCTCTTCCCTAAACAACAACAAATGTATTACCTTTTAGCGGCTGCAATATCGTCTGCTGTTTTTCTCAAAGTCACATAATGGACATTTTGACAGAAATAAAACCCATATTGTAAGCCACTTTCCCTCCCTATAACAAATCCCACACACCCTTTGTCTCCAGTTTGATGTTGTAACAGAGAGAAGCATACTAATGTGAATGCGGCTGACGGGCCATGACATCACGATGCCAGTGAAATGGCTGGATTTATATACATATATATATCAATGTAGTATAGACTAACGAAATCTAGATAGTTCTCAATGAGAAAGAACTGCGGTTACATTTCCATTGACGTCTTAGTTACAGTCGAAATTCGATACTTTGACCTCGCTTAAATCGACCTTACAAGTATGTCTTAGGTTAAATTTCGATACCTTGATCACGATTAAGTCGAAAAACCCCGTAATTCAAAGCGAAAACGTGGCTAAGCCACGTTTTAAATTTGAAATACTGATATCGTGAGTTCGAAGTATTGAGTTTAAATTGCTTTTTGAAACCAAACTAAACTATGTTGTTACTAGTACTTCAGTTGATCCTATAATATTTTTATGTCGTAGTTTCATGTATAAGTAGAAATAACTTTTGTCAATACTGAAATAGAAAACTTTGTAACCCTAGTTCTAAGTCTTCGCCACAAGATGAAAAGAGTCCCCGATCCCTTCAATGTCTTAAAATCGTCTGTTTGAAAACAATATCATCTTGACTCTTCCTCAATATAAGATAAGCTAAACCTTTTTAAGGAAGACTCATTGCCATGGCCCTAAAACAGTCTTGATCCTGATCAGACACCGAGTGATTCTTGGTCTGATCAGTCTCAAACCCGCTTGTAAACGTCTGGGAAGTCATTATTCGGCAGTTACAGTGGATAATCTGTTATTCTTTCCCGTTTAAACGCAAACGTACGTAAACGCAAAGCACTAAAACGTAGAAAAGAACAACTTTTGGACAATTCTGATAATTCTTGTTTATCTTGGTGGCAAACAGTTTGGAGCCTGATCAGACGCCGGGTTACCCGGCGTCTGATCTGGCTCCAAACTGTTTGTATTGGAAATAAAAGTTTGAGCGTAAACGCGTTTATTGGGAAAGAATAACGTTTTCTCCACTGTAAGAGAATAAGACATGTGTTGGGCTATCATATGTTAACACATGTCCTCTTTAAACGATATTATGTTTGCGTTGCTCTTGTAAAACGATATCAGATGGGAATCATCCATGGCAGATCAATATAATCACTGGGACTTCATTAAGGTGCAATGATATTATCATTGACACAACTCTTTCTCAAGTTTTTTCAGCCTAACGCTGAGTACATGCGGCCTTTATTAATAGTTTACCGGTGAAGACGGTGTAGATCCAGATCAGATTGCTGATACATGTACAAACAACCCTCTGATCAGTGTCTGCATTGTTTGTCATTTTGCAGTATATCTCAGTCACTTGTCTTAAATACCAAATTCATTGGTCGTATTAAAGATGTTTTACTATACTTAGGATCTTTTACACCCAACATCGATACAGTAGAGAAAACGTTATTCTTTCCCAATAAACGCGTTTACGCTAAAACTATTATTTCCAGTGCAAGCAGTTTGGAGCCAGATCAGACGCCGGGTAACCCGGCGTCTGATCAGGCTCCAAACTGTTTGCCACTCAGATTAAAATAAATGGTCAGGATTGTCAACAAGTTGTTATTTTCTATATTTTATTGCAATGCGTTTGCGTACGTTTGCGGGAAAGAATAACGTTTTCTCCACTGTATCACCAGCATCAGCAAACAGATAGCATCCTGATCACATGCATTCATGATTGTATCTCGGAGTCTGTAAAGATGACAAATATTTTATACATACGTATAAATATAAATAATGTCGCAATGCGTTAAATTTAGAGTTAATAAATAACTAATGCAAATGGTATATATGTAGGATTTCCATAGCTAGCAAATTGAAATAAATGTTTAATCCCTGCTTGACTGGGCGATACATATTGAGACAGTAACTACATCCAACTGTGATTTACTTATAACTAATGATAAGACACGTAATGCACATGTAAACTCATGATTGCTTTGATTAAACATGCTGTCACAGTAATGATAACAAACTTTGCTTTGCGAACAACTGATGACCAGACTAATGACTTTAAACAAAAAGTGTTGGAGCAACACAGCAAATGAGAAAACTCGTATTTATGGGTGCTACATTTGTATTTCTTATCTGATATCGAATATGTCAATCCAAGTCAATGTACAATAAAACTATTCTTGGCATGTGTTGTGTTTGACTATATGTATGAATACGTTGTTTTGCGCTCCTAATGATACTTTTAAAACTATATTTATTTAACAACTGTATCAATACCAATTGCATATTACGTGTATATTTCAAATTGAGAATGTTTTGATTATTATTATCTTTCCGCATTGTTCGTTAAAGATAATAAACTACAAAATGAACAAATAACACATCCCTGCAGTATGAATATTTAGTTTCTGTTTTGAGATCTAAAAGTGATACAAAAGAATTTATTTGCCCATTATACAGTGGATAATCTGTTATTCTTTCCCGTTTAAACGCAAACGTACGCAAACGCAAAACACTAAAACGTAGAAAATGACAACTTTTTGACAATTCTGATAATTCATGTTTATCTTGATGGCAAACAGTTTGGAGCCTGATCAGACGCCGGGTTACCCGGCGTCTGATCTGGCTCCAAACTGTTTGCACTGGAAATAATAGTTTTAGCGTAAACGCGTTTATTGGGAAAGAATAACAGATTCTCTACTGTAATTATGTTTGTAACAAGACTTCTATCTTTACATTAATCTGGGATTGAGCTACAGTAGAGAAGACGTTATTCTTTCCCGTTTAAATGCAAACGCATTGCACTAAAATGTCAAAAAGAACACCTTTTCGGCAATACTGATTATTACTGATGTTACAGTGGAGAAAACGATATTCTTTCCCGTTTAAACGCAAACGTACGCAAACGCAAAGCACTAAAACGTAGAAAAGAACAACTTTTGGACAATTCTGATCTTTCATGTTTATCATGGTGGCAAACAGTTTGGAGCCTGATCAGACGCCGGGTTACCCGGCGTCTGATCTGGCTCCAAACTGTTTACACGGGAAATAATAGTTTTAGCGTAGACGCGTTTATTGGGAAGAATAACACATTCTCCACTGTACTCCAAGTGGGAGGTTGGAGCCTTGACTCCTACATGTAACTGTTTGCAATGACAATTATAGTTGAAAGCGGGGTGTTTTGGATGGATGGATGAGTTGGGTTTTACGGCACTGCGACACAAAAAAGGTCATATAGCGCCGATGAGTAATGAAGGATGATTTCAGGAAGATGATTTTGGCTAATCTCATTTGTTGCTAAGCATCACATGAGATCAAAACCACCGACCTGCCTTCTTTTTAGTTATTGGCAGAGGGAATAATCTCGGCCTAATAAACAGAAAAGATTCACTTTGACAATTAAGCCCAAGAACTGCGGCAAAGTAGGAAGGTCTCTTGGGGAGGGGGGGAGGGGGGGGGGAGAATAACCACTTGTACTGTAAGAATCCTACAAAATAGGACATCCTGTATAACTATTGTAATTATCCTTTAAATGAAACCACACAGTGATATTCCAAAGGGTACATACTAAATTATTGCAAACTGTGCAGACCCTGATCAGATTGCTCCTGACGGAGATGTCTGATCAGAGTTTAATCTGTTTGTTAAGGTACGTCTATCCAAATACTTAAAGGGCCATTGCGGTTTTTAAAAAGTCTGCATTTTTCAGAGTTCAGTGGCATTAAGACGTCAATTAGTTCCACAAATCGAGATCAATGGTGTAACATGCTAGAATACGTTTAGTGTGCCCCGTATTTAGCCTTTGATGGTACCAATGTGCTTTCTATTAAATCAAAATAGGAAGACCACACTGGAAATAGAGAGAGAGTTCAGTGACTTGATCTAACACGGATCGAATCCCTTGGGTGGTATTCAAATCTATTGAAGTCAAGGTCCACGACATAACACATTTTGCTGTTCTAAACTTGATAAACACATCTGATTAATTTCTTAAAGCTAACCCATTCTCAAGTTATTTTTTACATTGTGGTTATTGTTGAAATGTTTGCTTTAAGACAGAGGCGTGTAGGGTTTAGAAGACGTCATTATTTCCCAATAAACACGTTTACATTGTAACTATTATTTCCATTTGCAAACGTTTTGGAGGTAGATCAGACGCCGGGTAACCCGGCGTTTGATCTGACCTCAATCTGTTTGCCAATCAGATAAAGATGAATACATGTAATACAGTGGATAATCTGTTATTCTTTCCCAATAAACGCGTTTACGCTAAAACTATTATTTGCAGTGCAAACAGTTTGGAGCCAGATCAGACGCCGGGGAACCCGGCGTCTGATCAGGCTCCAAACTGTTTGCCACCATGATAACCATGAAATATCAGAATTGTCCAAAAGTTGTTCTTTTCTACGTTTTAGCGCTTTGCGTTTGCGTACGTTTGCGTTTAAACGGGAAAGAATAACAGATTCTCCACTGTAAGAATGTTCAGATAATGAGTTGCAAGGCAACATGCAACATGGTTATAAAGCGTTTGGTATAAGTCTGAGGTCATTCTCAATATTTTTCATTTATCAGAATTAAGTTTTTGCTCAGGTCAGACAAATTGAACACTATAGGCAACGATCTCCTATTAACCTAAAACGTATTTTAACCTTTGGCCCCGGTCTAAGACGTGCACCATGATTTAAACGTGATTTATAGTCATCTTGCAAGTTATTCACCTTTCCAAACAATTACCTTAGGAGGAAACGTTATTATTTCCTATTTTAATGCAAACGCATTGCATTAAAACGGAGAAAAGGGCAACTTTTCGACAATTCTGACTATTTATATTAATCTGAGTGGCAAACAATTTGGAGCCTGAACAGACGCCGGTTACCCGGCGTCTGATCTGACTCCAAACTGTTTGCAATGGAAATAAACGTTTTAGCGTAAACGCGTTTATTGGGAAAGAATAACGTTTTCTCCACTGTAGAAAGAAGGATATACCGTCTAGGTGGTGGCGTCCGTCTGGAAATGGCTGATAATGGCTTGGAAAATAGACAATCCATGTCGGCTTATTTTCACTGTAAAATCAATCAGTGTCAGACTATAGGTTTACAGGGGAGAAAACGTTATTCTTTCCCGTGTAAACGCAAACGTACGCAAACGCATTGCAATTAAATATAGAAAATAACAACTTGTTGACAATCCTGGCCATTTATTTTAATATGAGTGGCAAACAGTTTGGAGCCTGATCAGACGCCGGGTTACCCGGCGTCTGATCTGGCTCCAAACTGTTTGCACTGCAAATAATAGTTTTAGCGTAAACGCGTTTATTGGGAAAGAATAACGTTTTCTCTACTGTAACCCTTTCATGATTAAATTATTCGGGTTAGTTTTACCCCTTCGCCGTTTCATTGTCGTCTACTTCAATTTGAATGACTGAAGAAATTTCAATACGAGTGTCAAACAGTTTAGATCCTGATCAGACGCTGCGTTACGCGGCTTCTGATCAGGACCCAAACTGTTTGCAAACGCGTTTTTATGCGTCATTGAGAGCGAAAGGGGTTTAAGGGACAGGGTATAGGAATTTAGGTTTTATTTTGAAGGCGATGCAAGATAACGAATATTGTATTGAACCATGTCCAAAGCCAACATATTGCCTACCCGGTTTACATCACCGGTGAGCCCCGGTTTAGCAAACCGGCAGTCACCGGCAGTTGCCGGGAGTCGCCGGGAGTACAACCTTGGCGGCGCTGGGGACGACCGGGACGATCCGGGATCGATCGGCTTCCACCGACTGCCCCGGATGATTTAAAATCAAACAACCGGGGGAAAACGTTATTCTTTCCCAATAAACGCGTTTACGCTCAGACTATTATTTACAATACAAACAGTTTGGAGCCAGATCAGACGTGATCAGGCTCCAAACTGTTTGTCACCATGATAAACATGAAATATCAGAATTGTCCAAATGTTGTTCTTTTCTACGTTTTAGTGCGTTTAAACGGGAAAGAATAACAGATTCTCCACTGTGCCTTCCTTTGAGTTCTTGGCAGAGGGGATACTCTCGTTCAAATAAAAAAAAATCCCTATGACAAATAAGCCCTAGAACCACGACAAGGTAGGAAGGTATCTTTGACCTACTACATGTGTAGTTAGGATTTTACGTGTATCATACATGTATCATACGATAAATATTCCTTACATCCAATTGCAATTACAATTTGTTTTAGGTTATAACAAACCTGAAGAATGCTTAATTGAGTTTGGTTTAACGGCACTGTGACACATAAAATGGTCATATAGCGCCAGTTTGGATGCATGTTTGTGAATATATTGTTGTCACCTTTTTGTGGAGTATTACCACTCTGCTAGTTCGGCCAGTGAACGTATTCTATGCTTCCCCAATTCCACTGGGACCAATAAATCTGATACGGTTTATCTTAGCTGCGAATGTCAAAGTATGCAGATTTATCAGATTAAGTGTAGGCGACATTACAGTGGAGCATCTGTTATTCTTTCCCGTTTAAACGCAAACGTACGCAAAGCGCTAAAACGTAGAAAAGAACAACTTTTGGACAATTCTGATATTTCATGTTTATCTTGGTGGCAAACAGTTTGGAGCCTGATCAGACGCCGGGTTACCCGGCGTCTGATCTGGTTCCAAACTGTTTGCACTGCAAATAATAGTTTTAGCGTAAACACGTTTATTAGGAAAAACACATTCTCCACTGTAACATTTCGCTACTTGACTTTAAGGAGAGTTACAAATTATGACGCAGTGTGAAGTAAGGTAACATGGAAACACCATAAAGTAAACAAACAGTGCACCCTCTCTACAACAACATCCAATGGGAGACTAAGATTGCGTGAGCTGTTCGGAGGAAGTTGTTACAGTGGAGAAAACGTTATTCTTTCCCGTTTAAACGCAAACGTACTCAAACGCAAAGCACTAAAACGTAGAAAATGACAATTTTTTGACAATTCTGATAATTCATGTTTATCTTGGTGGCAAACAGTTTGGAGCCTGATCAGACGCCGGGTTACCCGGCGTCTGATCTGGCTCCAAACTGTTTGCACTGCAAATAATAGTTTTAGCGTAAACGCGTTTATTTGGAAAGAATAACACATTCTCCACTGTATATAGAGGGGAATTGGCTTTTATTTGGAAAATGCTGGAATCAAGATCACGCGGCGTCTGATCTGGATTCAAGTTGTTTGTCTCTCGTCTTTATAGTTTTTTTTCTGTCTGATATGTGACTTTGAGAAAATCAGCAGACGACAATTTAAGCAGACGATATTGCATCCATGAAAAGGGTAGGACATTTATGGAACAAATGCAGGCGTTGTTCTAAGGAGGGACTAGTTGTTTATAGGGCTGTTGTCGGGAGGGAACCCTGTAAATGCATGTACATGTAGCAAAAGGGTGGTGCTAATTGGCACGTCTCCTTTTTATCAGTATCAAAGCAATTTGATCGTTTCAGTAGAGAGTAGCGCTAATCCGTTTTAGCGATAATACACACAAATGCAATTTAGTATAATTTAAAATAAAGTTCCTGAACAATTTTTTGTTGTTTAAAATATGAATTTAAATCTCAGTGCTAACTATTCGGAGCCTGATCAGATGCCGATCAGTGTTTCTTAACTCATTCACCCATTGAACATTTAGTAGACAATTCCAATGTCCAATTAAGTCTAATTTTGACTATTTAGGGTTGATTTAAACATTATATTTCAAAATGACAATCAGTGTAAACCCTTCAGGAGCCCTCTGATCAGGGTCTACACTGTTTGCAAAGGGAAATCCTCACAGGTTCACCGTTTGTAAATGACGAGTATAGTCGTCGCAAGAATGAATGTGTTAAGTCAAAAATTTATTTAATATATAAGCAGACGAAAAGTATACGCAGATAATAATGATTATGGCAGCTACTATTAAAATATTGCAATTTGAAAGACAAACAGTTTTGGGTCTGATCAGGAGCCAAGTTACTCATCAGATCTAGCTAAAACCTCACGTCATGAAGATAATAATTTAGCTCATGAGAAAATAAATGAGAAAATTGGAAAAAAAACCTGGACATTTTGCTCATCTTGTCGCTTCCTAATTTACCTGCCTTATACCCCGAGAACAATTGTTACATGTATTTGCAAACAGTTTAGATCCAGATCAGACGACGCGTGACGCGGCGTCTGTTCAGGAACCAAACTGTTTGATACTCATTTCTATATTTCTTATGTCAAAATAGATAAAATTTAAAATTTGAAAAAATAAAAGCAGACGACACATGCTTAAAATTGATGACGTCATGGCAATGAAGATGTTAAATGTTTATTCATAGGCAGCTGTCGTGTGTTAGATCGATATGTGAAAGTTAGACTTGAGTGGTTAACGTGCTGCGGGGGTCTTCATTTGCTTATTGACATATCACCATAGTGATTAGATGTTTACAAACATACAGCGGAGAAAACGAAGATCTAATTCTTTCCCAATTAACGCGTTTATGCTAAAACTATTTTGTTAATTGCACACAATTTGGAACCAGATCAGACGCCGGATAATGCGTTTTTTGATGTGATTTCAAACTGTTTGCCACTAAGATAAAAAGGAAGCTGCACCATTTTTCTAGAAACTTTCATTTTTTTTCTTCATTTGATTTCATTGCGTTTTCGTTTAATTGCGTTTTAAACGGGAAAGAAACACGTACAGTGGAGAAAACGTTATTCTTTCCCAATAAACGCGTTTACGCTAAAACTATTATTTCAGTTACAAACAGTTTGAACCAGATCAGACGTCGGGTAACCCGGCGTCTGATCAGGCTCCAAACTGTTTGCCACCAAGATAAAAATGAATTATTAGAATTGTCCAAAAATTGTACTTTTCTACGTTTTAGTGCTTTGCGTTTGCGTTTCCTTTGCGTTTAAACGGGAAAGAATTACACATTCTCCACTGTACTCACTGTAAGAACAGTGCAACGAAGTAAGATGCACTGTTTACAGTAGGTGCTAGAGTTGAAAAGATGTAATTTCAAAATAAAAGCGTTAATGCTAAAATAATTGTACCCAATGCAAACAAGATCAGATCAGAAGCTTTGTAACCCGGTTTTTGATCAGGCTCCAAACCTTTTGTCACTCAGATTAAGAATAATTTAATTTTTTTCAATAAGAAATATGTTCTACATACGAACTTATTATTGCATTGCGAATGCGTTTATGTTCAATTACAGTGGAGAATCTGTTATTCTTTCCCGTTTAAACGCAAACGTACGCAAAGCACTAAAACGTAGAAAAGAACAACTTTTGGACAATTCTGATATCTCATGTTTATCTTGGTGGCAAACAGTTTGGAGCCTGTTCAGACGCCGGGTTACCTGGCGTCTGATCTGGCTCCAAACTGTTTGCACTGGGAATAATAGTTTTGCGTGAACGCGTTTATTGGGAAAGAAATAACACATTCTCCACTGTAAACGGGAGGGAATAGCGTCGTCTCCACTGCACAGTGCTCCCTCCCTACAACGGCCCTCCGAACAACGATTCCCAACCTCAACAACCGTACCTAGTGCAATATCATCTGCTTACTATTACCGTCTGTTGTTTATTCTCAAAGTTACATAATTATTGGATATTTGACAGAAAAAAACAATGACGAGTGCAAAACAGCTTGAATACAGATCAGACAGCGCGTCACGCGGAGTCTGATCTTGATTCAAGCTGTTTGCAAATGTAATCCAAGTCGTGCTCCCCGCTATAAGAGTAATACTGTTTCCTCCCTATAACAACTCCCTCCGAATAAGGCACAAAATAGTTGTCTCTCATTCGTTGTTGTTGCTATAGAGAGGGATCCCTGTATACTTTGATACAGTGGAGAAAACGTTATTCTTTCCCGTTTAAACGAAACGAAACGCAAACGCAAAACACTAAAATGTAGAAAATTGCAACTTTTGGACAATTCTGTTAATTTATGTTTATCTTGGTGACAAACAGTTTGGAGCCTGATCAGACGCCGGGTAACCCGGCGTCTGATCTGGCTCCAAACTGTTTGCAATAGAAATAATAGTTTTAGTGTAAACGCGTTTATTGGGAAAGAATAACGTTTTCTCCACTGTAAGACGCATATCAGTCGTTTTCATCATTATGTCCTTGTAATAAAAGGAGCGCCATGTAAGCTTCTTTAAGCATCGTTTGGATCTAAGCTGATATTGTACCTCGCGTGCCTACATGCTATTAGTTTAACTAACACTTATTCTGTCTAAAGTTCGTCTGTTTTGAAAATGTAGCCTTCAAAGTTTGTCAAATTAAGATTTATTGTTGAATTGACGAAATCTAAATGCAAGTGTCAAACAGTTTGGATTAAGATCGGAATTAAACTGTTTACACATGCTACATGTAGCAGGGCTGCCATTTCTTCGGATTTTGCCTAAATCTTCGGATTTTCTTCCAGTACATGGTAGCTTAAAGCAGGCTGAAAGTAAAGCAGAATGCGCCTTAAGGCGCATTCTGCTTTACTTACAGCCTGCTTTAAGTAGCCGCGTGTCAACAAAACTAGAAACAGACTATGGGGTAAAGGTACGCTTTCGTAAAATAGCATTTGAAAAATGCAAATTAGGAAATCTTAGGATATTTCACGTCAACTCATGGCAGCCCTGTGCTAGTAAAGTGGCAATCAGCAGGATAGGGATTAGCCCCTTCATTGCCATGACGTCATTAATTGTAACGATTGTCGTCTGTTTTAATTCTCGAATTAGACTTTTATGGGTTTTTATTTTACCTAAGAAATATTGAAATGAGTTTGAAACAGTTTTAATCGTGAGCAGACGCCGCGCAACGCGGATCAGGATCCAAACTAGTTGCAAATAACTGCTGTAGCAAGGCACTTCATATTGAAATGAGTTTGAAACAGTTTAAATCGTGATTAGACGCCGCGCAACGCGACGTCTGATCAGGATCCAAACTGTTTACAAATAACTGCTGTAGTCGGCATAAGGCACTGATTAGGTTAAACTATTTTCTGGCTACACTGCCGCCCGATTACTAGTGTATATTCTTGTCTGCATTTTTAATTCTTCAAGTTTTACTTTGCTGCCATTTCGACTCAAGAGCCATAAACAGAGTCAAACTATCTGAATCCAACAATTCTCCGATGTGCTCGACGTCTGATTAGAACCCTAACTCTTTGCTAAGGTCAACCAAGTTACATTAATCTTATTGAGCATAAACACATTCAACCCTAAGGAGGAGTACACTCGTCATTGGCAGAATGTATATGCAAACAGTGTAGACCCTGTACATAGAATCCCTCTGATCAGTGTCTCCACTTTTTGCAATGCTTTGGTAAAATCAACCCTTGATAGTTAAACTGGATAGTCAAGCGCTGGAAAAGCAATACATTGACAAAATGATTTTAATGTTTGAGAAAAGCTTCACCATTAATTGTAGTATTCTTTGTTTCGATTATACGAGTTTCACCTACATTTAGTACATGTACCAGCATAATCTTAAGTCCCGTAAGAATTGCACACTCAATAT
The DNA here is from genome assembly GCA_922989275.2 of Gari tellinella. Lineage (NCBI taxonomy): Eukaryota > Metazoa > Mollusca > Bivalvia > Cardiida > Psammobiidae > Gari > Gari tellinella. The sequence continues at coordinate 39,911,259 of OV277871.1, forward strand.
GACTTTTTAACATCTAACACCTCGAGTACTACAGTGGTGATGACGTTATTCATTCCCGTTCAAACGCAAACCAAACGCAAATGCAATGCAACAAAATGTAGAAAATTACTTTTTGAAAATTTTAACCACCCGTTTTAATCTGAGTGGCAAACACTTTGGAGCCAGCTCAGACGCAGTGTTAGCCGGCGTCTGATCTGACTCCAAACTGTTTGCAACAGAAATGATCATTGTAGCGTAAACGCGTTTAATTGGAATGAATAACGTATTATTCACTGCAGTTATCTGCGTCTATTCTCACTTACGGTGTTTTGTTATTTCTTTTTACAATTTTGATCAATTTATATGAACAGCATTGTTCTATGAAGCTGGGAAAAAATAGCATAGTTTCGTTGTAATTTATTTGCAGGACAAGAAATCACAAATACTCTTACTCTTGAGAAAAGAGCGAAATTGCCAAGAATTTGTTTTGCTCTAAACTTCTGTGTTTTTCTTTTTAACAAAAGCGGGCACAAAACAAAGCAGTTACATATTATATATATATTTAAATCTCAAGAGATCTAAGGCGTTAACGTTTTCCCCCATAACTTGTTTCTAGTATTGAATACGTATATATGACATGATATGTACAAGGGAGAAGACGTTATTCTTTCCCGAAAACCAAACGCAAACGCAGTACAGTAAGATGGAGAAAATGACAACGTTTTTGATAATTCTGACTATTCATTTTAATCGGAGCGACACACTGTTTGGAGCCTGATCAGTCGCCGGTTAACCGGCGTCTGATCTTGCTCCAAACTGTTTGCAATGGATATACAGCGCTCCCTCTCTACAACGACAACCAATGGGAGACAAACATTATGTGTGTTGTTCGGAGGGAGTCGTTATAGGGAGGGAAATTGGCTATATTTGCAAACAGTTTGACTCCAGATCAGACGCCGCTTCACGCGGCGTCTGATCTGGAGTCAAGCTGTTTGTCACTCGTCAATAAGTTCTTTTCCTGTCAAATGGCCATTTTGTAACATTAGAAAAACAGCAGACGACAAATATAAGCATACGATATTGCAGCAGTAAAAGCGTAAGACATAATTGTCTTGTTTAGAAAACTGTTGTAAATGCCGTTGTAAGGAGGGAGTCGTTATTGGGAGGGCCGTTGTAGGGATGGAACAATGTACATGTACATGTAGCAGTTTAAGCGTGAACGCGTTTATTGTATATACCTATCGCTGATTTATAGAGATTTCTAAGTTATATAAATTAATTATGTGTCACAGTAAATATCATTATTAGTGCTGATATCACTTTTGCAGTGACGATATTGTTTTTGTGACGTCACGCCACAAAATCTTTTGTGACGTCGCGAGTTAACAGTTAATTCTGTGTGTTTTCTCTGTAATCATTGAAATGTACATAATAAATAAAATAATCAATTCCTTTGGATGGCTATGAAAAATTTATCACTCGAATGGGTAGTTATCTGATTTAAAAAATCATCGTACGGACTCATTTTTGTATGGAATATCGCACAACGATTTATCGCACGCAAAGGCGTGCGATAAATCGTTGTGCGATATTCGACTTGTCACCATCTGAACCCTTAGAATCATATCTATAACAAAATTACATGCTCTGATGAAAATCCCCTACAGTGGAGAATCTGTTATTCTTTCCCGTTTAAACGCAAACGAAACGCAAACGCAAAGTACTAAAACGTAGAAAATAACAGTTTTTTGACAATTCTGATAACTCATGTTTACATGTATATTGGTGGCAAACAGTTTGGAGCCAGATCAGACACCGGGTTACCCGGCTTCTGATCTGGCTTCAAACTGTTTGAAAACGAAAAAATAGTTTTAGCATAAACGCGTTTATCGGGAAAGAATAACAGATTCTCCACTGTACGAGTTAAGATAAGTAAACTAAGACTTTAATGAGCATTGTCTGTTCTTTGATAAGATGAAACAATGTGTTAACACAGTCAAATGAAACCGCTTCTTACTTTCTTAAAAAGTATATATTTTAGTTACCAATAGGCAGCGTCTGGATCTAATGATCTCTTATTTTCGAATTTATTCTTGTTGCAACCTGTTTTTGAAGAGCATTATCAATTATATGAGAGATTGAAACAAATGCATTAAGTAAAACATTTAGCAGACTGCAAGTACATGTATCAGCATAAATTATAATGTTCGACTACAACATGGGAAGAGACAGTAACCCGACACAAGGCTTTCTGTAGAATTCATATATGTATGTCTTTTATCAAAATGGATTTCAACAATCCGAAACATTAATTAGTTCTCTTCTGACCATACGCTGTCAGTCTAACCAGAATTTAATTACTATTTTATTAAAGGTCAGATAAACATAATTTGTGCAATATAGAAATATATCAGTCCACAAGCTTATCACTCTCTGTTGGAAATCATTGCATATATGGTGACAATAACCAGATAACAACCCATTCTCGTGATACATATTTCATAGCAATCCTAAGGACGTGATTATCCTCTATCAATTACAGTGGAGAAAACGTTATTCTTTCCCAATAAACGCGTTTACGCTCAAACTATTATTTCTATTTCAAACAGTTTGGAGCCAGATCAGACGCCAGATCAGACGCCTACGTTTTAGTGCTTTGCGTTTGCGTGCGTTTGCGTACGTTTGCGTACGTTTGCGTTTAAACGGGAAAGAATAACAGATTCTCCACTGTATGAAAGAATAATGTCTTCTCCGCTCTTTACCGGTTTCAAGCATTGAAAGGGTTTGAACACATTTGCGCTTAACACTAATAACTTTAAATGGGAACTTTCAGTGCAAAGTATATTTTTTGGTCTACGGTTATTTTTAAAAATATATTGCAAACTGAAAAACAGTTACGATCCTGATTAGAGGACCGTTGTATGAACCATTATGATCTGGGTCTTTACAAATATCATAGAACATGTGTTCTCTTCACAAATACACTGTCTATCAATGACGAGTAACTAATCACAAGAGTTCAATGGGTTAAAAGAAATATGTCAAAGTAACGGCCTTAACCCATAACCACATATCCTGTTTATAATATTTAATATAAGTGATCACTTAAATCAGATTGAAAATAAAGCTTTACTTTCAGTCTGCTTTAACCTACCATCTGCTAATATATAAAAAATATGTCTTACGGTACACATACATGGCTCTATCAATCGAACATATATTCTTCAGTGAAAGGAACTATTAAAGGTGAAAAATGTGCATTTATGGGGTATAATTTTTTATTATTATGTTTAGTGCTATATATTTTATTTGATATGTCTAAGAAACGGCTCAAGTGTGTATTTTGCAAATCTTTGTATATTTGGAGTAGTATCGATATTGAACTACAGTGGAGAATGTGTTATTCTTTCCCAATAAACGCGTTTACGCTAAAACTATTATTTGCAGTGCAAACAGTTTGGAGCCAGATCAGACGCCGGGTGACCCGGCGTCTGATCAGGCTCCAAACTGTTTGCCACCAAGATAAACATGAAATATCAGAATTGTCCAAAAGTTGTTCTTTTCTACGTTTTAGTGTTTTGCGTTTGCGTACGTTTGCGTTTAAACGGGAAAGAATAACAGATTCTCCATTGTAAGTGTCTTAAATGCTAGACTGCATAACCATTTACAGTGGAGAAGACGTGATTACTGTACTTCCCAAAAGCTCGTTTATGCTACAGTGGAGAATCTGTTATTCTTTCCCGTTTAAACGCAAACGTACGCAAACGCAAAGCGCTAAAACGTAGAAAAGAACAACTTTTGGACAATTCTGATATTTCATGTTTATCATGGTGGCAAACAGTTTGGAGCCTGATCAGACGCCGGGTTACCCGGCGTCTGATCTGGCTCCAAACTGTTTGCACTGCAAATAATAGTTTTAGCGTAAACGCGTTTATTGGGAAAGAATAACACATTCTCCACTGTAAAACCTTCATAGTCATTGGAAACAGATTGGAGCCAAATTGTTTGCCACTCAGATTGATACATTGTACATATCGTAATCAGTGTCATAGAAATTGCTATTCTCTACAAGTAAGTGCGTTGTGCCTGCGTTTAGTGTACGTTTAAACGGGAAAGAATAATGTACAGTTACAGTGGAGAAAACGTTATTCTTTCCCAATAAACGCGTTTACGCTCAAACTATTATTTCCAATACAAACAGTTTGGAGCCAAATCAGACGCCGGATAACCCGGCGTCTGATCAGGCTCCAAACTGTTTGTCACCATGATAAACATGAACTATCAGATTTGTCCAAAAGTTGTTCTTTTCTACGTTTTAGTGCTTTGCGTTTGCGTACGTTTGCGTTTAAACGGGAAAGAATAACAGATTCTTCACTGTAAGTATCGCTAAAATAACAGTTAAACTAAGACCTATTAATGGTATTTTGATTACACTTGCAGCCATTAAGACAGAAACCCCTGTAGAGTAAACTGTTTGTTTTACCTTCATAATAATTGCTTGAATCAGACGTGTGCCTTAACCCTTTCCCTGCCATGACATCATCATTTGTTTCAGTCTGTAAAAGACAAATGTAGTCTGCTTTTATTTCAACAACGACACCAAATAGTAGACAAAATATGTATGCATATTTCGGAGGGAGTCGTTGTAGGGAGGGACACTGGCTAACATTTGAAAAAAAAACCTTGAAACTTGATCTGGTTTCAAGTTGTTCGTAACTCCTTATTTTAAGCAGACGACAATGCAGCCGTAAAAAAGTTGGACGTAATTGTCTTCCTTTTCGGAAGAGCGACAAACGTCGTTGTAAGGAGGGAATCGTTGTTGGAAGAGCCGTTGTAGGGAGGGACCATTGTAACAAGTATACTCGGGTTATGGCAGTGAAGGGGTTAAAGACCGAAAACACTATTCAATTGGATGGATCGTAATAGAGGGCAATGGATGTATCTGGTATGTAGACACTAATTGATTGAATTGTAGATGATCGTTGCAAATCCCTAGTCAATTTCGCAATCGTGTTGTATTGACAACCGATAATACAGGGGAGAAGACGTGTTTTATATTACCTCTCAGTTACCCCCCCCCCCCCACACACACACACAGGTCTAGTCAATTTTCAGTATTGAAAAAAGAGAGTTTCTTAACCATTTCAATCTCAATGACGCTTAAAAGCGCGATTGCAAACAATTTGGATCCTGATCAGACGCCACGTGACGCGGCGTCTGATCAGGATCCAAACTGTTTGACACTCGTTTTGAAATTTCTTCAGTTATACTGCCTTATTTTTTAACTTTGAAACGACATTGCAGACAACACAATTGAAGCGCACGACAATAAAACGGTGAAGGTGTTAAAATCTCACGAACATTTTGGCAGTGAAAGGGTTAAAGCTGGTTGAAAGTGCAGCAGTATTTTTCTGCAGGAGCATTTTCAGCCTGCGTTAAGCTACCATCTGTTTGGATGTAGGAAATATTTTGTATAATGCATATTTCTGACAGTAGACTCGGAAGTTAATTTCTTCTTCTGTGGGAATACATAGTAATGGGTTTAAACAGATAAACGTGAAAACTCAATGATGTAAAATGTAAAAGTGACAAGTTCTTGAAGATACTGGCAAACGATCAATTACAATCTGAGGGACAACAAGTCTGGAGCCCGATAAGGCACCAAGCTACTTTCTTTCTGATTAGGCTTCAAACTATTTGCAACGGGTAGCATTGTTTTAGCATATGCATGTTTATTCAGTATGTGTATTCGAATCCACCAAACGCTTGCTCGATACGAGTTCTGCCACGAGAAAACCTGACTTATTGAATTGCGAACGCGGCTGCTGGTTTTTAGCTACTATATTTGACACCAACATACAACTAAAGCATGTTATGTAGCTGTATTATACACGGTATTTGGCACTGTAGACCAAACTTACAGTACTGAACCTTATTAAATTAAATTGATAATCGCAAGCGAATTGCCATCGAATTGCCATAGAATCGGGCGCTTCAAAAAACAAATCCTACGCTTGAATATTTTTATGCGAATTTTCCGAAGCGGTTGTGACAAATCGGAATCGAAAAAGTTAACGAAGGCATAATTGCGAATTTTTGTGAGATACACCATTCAAGAAAACTTACCCGAGGGTAATTTTACTAATTTGAATCGCAAGCGAATCGCCATCGAATTGCAAGCGAATTGCAAGCGAATCGCAAAAATTGTTATTTTGATAAGGTTCAGTACTGTAGATGATAACGGTGCTTGGTCTGTAAAATGCTGCAATGCAATAATCAGGATTTGCCATGACTCGGCTAATACCAATGATGCTATTGTTACAATCGTGCAAGTCAAAGTCAAAGTCAAAAACTTTTATTCACGTACTTAGGCCACCGGCCCATCATACACACAAGAAACATTTTCAAAATACATAGTAATGAGTGACATCAATATCATAGATATTCGCAGTTAATAGAATAACTGCACATAATTATATATATATATATGTTAATACATGCTTCAGTCTTACATTACGTTGATGTGTTTTCAAAAGAACACAATTCTCTAACTTAGGAGAGAGTTGTCTCCTATTGGAAGCACACCAGCAAACTTGCAAATGTAAAGTTCAGAATAATTATAGTTACTGTATAATGGATTTTCTGAGTTCAAACGCAGCGTGTAAAAAAATTTGCAAGTTTCAAAATAGCACTTTCTTTTGAATTTGACATTAGTTGGTTAAAGGTTTGTATATTTCTTTGCATTCCACAGCAATCCTGCAATATGTTTTGTCGCAGTGTTTCATACGCCTGGCATTCTAATAAGAAATGGAATTCTATAGTCTATAGTATCTATAGAGGAAATAGTTAACTCATTTAACTCATTGAGCCCTAGTGGCGCATATATGCGTCCTGTGCCAAAAATATAAATGTTAAGAGTATACTGGACTTATGCAAACAGTGAAGTCCCTGATTAGAGGGCTCCTGCAGGAGCCCTCTGATCAGGGACTTCACTATTTGTCATATTGCAATATACACTCAGTACAAAAAGAAACGCACATAGTGCTCAGGCGCAGATTAAGAGACTTTTTTAAGATACTAAGACCATATCTCAAGATCAATTTAATTCTGCCACAAGTTTAGAAAAACATATACTTAAAATTATTGTGCTGTATTTTAACCCTTTCACTCTTAATGACGTCAAAAGGCGCGTTTTCAAACAGTTTGGATCCTGATCAGACGCCGCGTAACGCGGCGTCTGATCAGGATCCAAACTGTTTGACACTCGTATAGATATACTTTAAGTCATACTACTTTGAATCTTACTTTGAAACGATCTTGCAAACAACAAAATTGAAGCAGACGACAATGAAACGGTGGTGGGATAAAAATCTCACGATTAATTTGGCAGCGAAAGAGTAAACTAGTGTCTGTTGAAAACTCCGCACCGATTTGTACAGATTGTGATGATACCAATCCAATGATAAACCTCCCATTTTCAACATTGATAGCCCAAGACGGAACTACTGACTGTAATGAAAAGATTATTTCACAAATACGTCCCTTCTACGTACAGATAATATTGTAATAAAAGTGTGCGTTTCTTTTTGCACTGAGTGTATATTATAATAAAACAACCCTTAATAGTCTAAAATGGATCAGCCTATATTGTAAGCTGGAATTGCCTATTGGAAGGTTCAGGGGATAACAAGTTAAAGCATCTTACTCGTATATATTTTTAAATCGTGGATTTCTAAACTGGAATGCTATGGCCTATGTGGCCAACAATCAAACTGATGCTTTTATACCTTTAATTTTTTCCTCCGCAGAAGAAAATAGCTATACTGTATACAGTCATGTAAATGAATCCTAAGAAATGTAGATCTAGATATGTCCTTCTTAAAGTAAACTGAACGTAAAGCATTATGTTTTACTCTCCACCTTTTTTAAGTGTTCACATGTCTTCAAATCTAGAAGCAGACAATCGGGTAACGGGTTGTGACCCAATTGCCCATGACGAGTCAGTAATTTTATGCGGCTGAAACTTGTCCGTTCCGTTTTGGAAACAATACAGTGTTAGTATGTTTCTGGGTGTTAGACAATTCTTTAGTCTGATTGTAACACAATGTGTGAGAAAAAGGTCAATTTTATCGTACCGCCAACATTATTTCAGATATATTTAGAGACGATATCTACTCGAGACAGATATAGTGCTGTCATACTCGCGACATGATGCAACACCACTCACGTCGGTGACGTCATAATTGCAAATTGACACAGAGTCTACCAGTGTTTGTAGTACTCCCCTTTTAACTCTTAGACACCACAAGATACTCTTTACATTTGCAAACAGTGTAGACTGGGGGATTCTTTTGGAGCCTTCTGATCATGATATACACTGTTTGCTAATTTAGAGCGGTATTTATGAACTTCCCAGAATTTCATTTAAACTTGTTTATGTTTTGGCAGCTAAAAAGATCCACTATGGAACCTAATAACTCATAAAAATTACTAAGTGTCGAAAGAACTACTTTTACTTATGAGCGTTAGCAACAGCAGCTTGTTTATTAGAAGTGAAAAGTGTTAACTATAAAAACCATCATTGTCATACATGTAATCGGTACATGACACAATATCTGGTAAGTTAGTGTTTTCTTCTGACCTGTCGGAGTTATTTTTAGATTGGAACATTCTAAAACTTTCAAAGCGATGAGTTTTCTCTACATACGGTTAATGATACGGATAGCTGTAATTTTTGTGCGCAATGTACAGTAGAGGATACCTTATTCTTTCCCGTTTAAACGCAAACGCAATGCACTATAAGAAATTTTAATTATATTTTAATCTGAGTAGCAAACAGGTTGGAGCCTGATCAGACGCCGGGTCTGATCTGGCTCCAACCTGTTTGCAATGGAAATAATAGTTTTAGTATATAAATACGTTTGTTGGTAAAGAATGAAATATCAGTAAAGTTAGCGCAAGGGTCTCGTGCTGCACGAGGATCATGTTATCTCAAGTTGGAAAGTGTACGACTATATAGATCCGATGTTACCCTGTTATCTTTTTACCATTATGAACTATTCTGTTCTAAAAATAACTCCGACAGGTCAGAAAAATCGAACAATAAGAATATAACGACCCTAATGATTCAATACATTGCTCTTGAGTAGGCATTGGAATTGATGCAAATATGATTAAACTTTATCCTGCAGATCGCAACTTGGTTCGTATCTTAAAATAGCGCGGATCAAGATCAGACAAGGCGTAACACGGCGTCTGATTTAAATTCAAACTGTTTGATACTTGTCTATAGATTTCTTCAATGACAACACCTTAATCGAAACATTTCGCAGACGACACTTCAACGCAGACAATATTAATCGAGACTCAAATAGAGACTCTGCTTTTGTTAGCAAACAGTTTTGATCCAGATCAGACGCCGCGTAACGCGGTGTCTGATCTGGATCCAAACTGTTTGTCACTCGTCTTTAGATTTTTTACTTATAAAATGTATAAATCTAAATCAAATAATTATTGCAGACGACAGTTTCAAAGCAGACGACATCACAGCAGCTTATGGGTTAAGGCCAAGATAATGGTTAACTATGGCACGGAAAGGTCAACGGAGAGTATAATTGACTTTAGCTGGTCTTCGAGATACAGTGGAGAATCTGTTATTCTTTTCCGTTTAAACGCAAACGTACGCAAACGCAAAGCGCTAAAACGTAGAAAAAGACAACTTTTGGACAATTCTGATATTTCATGTTTATCTTGGTGGCAAACAGTTTGGAGCCTGATCAGATGCCGGGTTACCCGGCGTCTGATCTGGCTCCAAACTGTTTGCACTGCAAATAATAGTTTTAGCGTAAACGCGTTTATTGGGAAAGAATAACACATTCTCCACTGTACCAGACATGGTCAGAACCTAAGAAATATATTTCACGTAACATCGTAATTTTGCAATACCCTTAAAGTTTGCTCTCTGAAGTAACAAATGGACAATACAAGTTTCCAATTTGATCGTGTCCATTTTTTACTATTTAAGATATTACAGTGTCCCCTCCCTGCAACGACCAGCCCAACAACGAATCAATCCTTACAACAATATTTTTCGCAAAAACCTCAAAAGGACAAAACTGTCTCTCGCTTTTACTGCTGATATATCTTCTGCTTAAATTTGTCGTCTGCTGTTTTCTCAAGTTACATAATGGATATTTTGACATGAAAAAAACTGAATGACGAGTGACAAACAGCTTGAATCCGGATCAGATGCCGCGTTACGCGGCGTCTGATCCGGCTGGATTCAAGCTGTTTGCATATGTAGACATTTTCCCTCCCTATTACGACTCCCTCCGAACGACGCACATAATCTTTGTTTCCCATCGTGTGTTTGGCTAGAGAGGGAGCACTGTATTTGAACTATTTTTACAATGAGTTGCAAAATGATAAACACTGCAGACATTTATCAGAATCCTTTAGGATTAATTCTGGTCTAGTCAATAATGTTGACATAAGACAAGTACATTCTGTATAGGTACACTATTTGCAAAGACCGCACATACGCGTTACGAGGGTTCAATCCTTTTTACTGCCAATGGCGGAATTGTCTTTATTTGGTGATACAGTCTAGAAGACGTTATACTTCCCCAATTAACGTGTTTATGCTAAAATTGTTACGTCCACTGGAAACAGTGTTGATCCAGATCAGACGCTGGGTAGTCCGGTATCTGTACAGCCTCCAAATGGATTGCCACTCAAGTTAAACTATATCGTTCACTACTTCAGAAAAATGTTCTTCATTTTGATGTCATGTGTTTGCGTTTAATCAATGTTTAAACGGACAAGAATACCGTTTTTTTCACTGTAGACCACTTTGCGCGTAACTCGACAACTCATCAAGATCTATTGTTTAACTGCTTAATGCTCGTATAAATATTTCTTCATTCCGTTTTTAGTCAATTCAGTCATTTTTTTTATTTTTTGTTTTTATTTAAGTTTTCAGCAGACGATACTTTAGCAGTGAAGCAATACTGAATGCCATCTCTATGGGGTCCGTCTAAAGACCCCAAACCTCCCCACTTAAATTCCTTAATATCTAATCAAAAAGAGCTTATAAATGGCAAATTTGAGCTAAAACAATGAAAAAATATTAATTTAAAATTAAATATTCGATGTTTTTCTTTTAAAGGGGAACAACTCGAACAAAACTTGAGATCACTTTACACAGTTACCTCTAAATATTAACTCACTATCCTAATAGCCTGTTCCTGGTTTTGAAGACAAGAATTCTCTTAAAGCAGGTTGAAAGTAAAGCAGAATGCGCCTTACTTTCAGCCTGCTTTAAGCTACAATCTGCTAGAATTATAAAAAAAACTTGCTTTTAAACGTGGTTTTGGGAGGTTTGGGGTCTTTAGACGGACCGATACTGATTGTCATCTCTATGTGATGCAATATTGTAATACGAAGTGTTTTAACTCATTATCCCATGAAGGTCAATTCCAGTTTACAATAAAAGCTGGTCCATCATGTAAGACTATCTTAGGTTGTTTTTTATTCTTATATTGCAAAATGACAAACAGGAGCCCTCAGATCAGGGACATCATTGTTTGAAAAAATTCAAGTGTTCTCTCCAAAAGTACTCTTTTGGTTAAGGACACATATATGCATCACTAGGGCTGAATGAGTTAAAGCTGTTCACAATTTATTTCAATCTGAGTATTAACTGTGTTGGTTTGTTATTTAGAATAGCAAACAGTTTGAATATTGGTGATAAACACCTTTTGTACTTTATATTTAGGGTTATTTTTCTATAAATGTAAATAAAGTCACGATCGGAAAAAAAGAGTGTAAACTATATTAATTTTGTAAGACACTATTGTATGATCTTGGCTTGCAATATTGCCATGTGTTACCTCAAATAAACATCTGAATGACGAAGGAATAGTTAACGCTATTTATAAACATCAAGGTTTATATCAAACATTTTAAGAATTAATTATTCCTAGATTAGTTATTTCACTCTCAATGACGCCATAAAGAGTATTTGCAAACATTTTTTATCCTGATCAGACGCCGCGTATCAAAATTACTTGCCACTTGTTTTTTTAAGTTACGTCAGTTATACTGCCTTAAATATAACTTTGAAAATATATTGCAGACAAAGATTTTAAGCAGACAACGATATGGCGGCGAAGGGGTAAAAACCTCACGATAAATGTGATCATGAAAAGGGTTAAATAGAAACAAAACCCCTATAGGGGCTAGCTACAGTGGAGAAAGCGTTATTCTTTCCCGTTTAAACGCAAACGTACGCAAACGCAAAGCACTCAAACGTAGAAAAGAACAACTTTTGGACAATTCTGATATTTCATGTTTATAACAAAAAAAAGTAATATACCAAGTTAAAGTCTACTTTAAGTCCGAATGACCGCTCAGCCGACTGTACATATACTCCCCTGATCATTGAGCCATCTTGCCTACGAGCACAGTCAAATGCAGCCGCAGTACCGACTCAGACCCTTCACAGGTACCCATTTTAACCCCTGGGTGGAGAGGAGCAATTCGCGGTACATGTCTTGCTCAAGGACATTCCTGTACATCATCGGGGATTTAGAAAAAATCCCCTAGTCAGACCGCTGGTCCGGCGGGGGATCGAACTCACGACCCCTGGTACCGTAGTCCAATGTTTATCATGGTGGCAAACAGTTTGGAGCCTGATCAGACGCCGGGTTACCCGGCGTCTGATCTGGCTCCAAACTGTTTGCACTGGAAATAATAGTTTTAGCGTAAACGCGTTAACACATTCTCCACTGTATTTCTATTCACGGACAAGGCAGTAATTACAACAGATAATTGAGTCAAGTCAATATTCTTTGAAAGTATAATTATTTTTTTATTAAAAATAACCTTCAAAGAGGAACACTCAGTTGAAAACACGGCTTCCTTTTTTAACTTACAGTGAAGAAGACGCTATTATTCTTTCACGTTCAAACGCAAACGAAATGCAAAGTTAATTCACACAACTTTCGAAAACGACAACTGTTTTGCACTCCCTCATATAAGCGCCTTTTTGCGCATTTTGTTTAATCCTCTGCTGAAGAATAAAGATCTAGTTTATACAGTCATGAACATGCACGATAAGAAAAACAGCGCGCTCTCTCTCTTCAACGACACCCAATGGGAGACAAAACATGTATGCATTGTTTAGAGGGAGTCGTTAAAGGGAGGAAAATTGTCTTATATTTACGTAACGCAGCGTCTGATCAGGATTGAAGCTGTTTGTCACTCAACATTTGGTTTTTAACTGTCAAATGTCCATTATGTAATTTTAAGAAAAACAGCAGAGGACAATTTTAAGTAGGCGACATTGCAGTCGTGAATAGGCTGGACATAATTGTCCTTTTTAGGGAACTGCGACACGGGTCGTTGTATATGTAAGGATGGGTCGTTGTTGGGAGGGCCGTTGTAGGGAGGGAACACTGTATTTACTATTTACATGTAATACAGTAGTAAATACGCTGTTCCTACCCACTTTACGCATTTTTTACGCGTTTATTATCCGTTTCGTTAAACGCGTTTCCTAGCCGTTTCTTTACGCGTTTCTTTACACGTTTAAATGAGCCCGGATGAAAGGATCTTCACTTAGCCGACGATCCCTTTAGCCGAGACTGCATTGGCAAAATCGTTTATTAACGCGTTTAAACGTGTTCAAATTGTTAGGCGTTAACCGTTCGTTAACCGTTCACTATGCGTTTCTTTATAGATTAACGCGTAAATGGGTATAGGAATAGCGTATTTACCACTGTAGCATATGGCAGCTTAGAGCAGGTTGAAAGTTAAGCAAAATGCGTCTTAACCCTTTACACCTGATAGCCTATTTCTAGTATTAAAGATATGTGACTACTTAAAGCGGGTTGAAAGTAAAACAGAATGCGCCTAAAGGCGCACTCTGGTTTACTTTCAGCCTGCTTTAAGCTATTATGTGCTAGAACAAAGAAAATATTCCGTATAATATATATTCATGACTGAATAAATTGGAACTATTTTCTTCAGCGGAGGAGTAAATCATATTCGCTAAAAGGCGCTTACATGAGGGAAAGGGTTAAGGCGCATTCTGTTTTACCTTCAAACTGTAAAATGGGCATACATGTATGTCTTCAAATCTAAAACAGAGTGTGGGGTTAAGGGTTAACTTCAAATAAATTTAGTGGATGTTGTATGTAGATGAACATGTATATCGGGAGTTTTTATACAGTGTCAAGTGCTTTGGTTAAAAAATCATTATTATCTGAACCTGCATGCTAGAGGCAACCGATTTGTAATGTTTTATAATGATAACTTAAAACAGACATCCCTGAATATTTAACATAGAAAACTGTCAAATATTTCTCCAGGCACTCTCTCTGATTCAATTATACGTAGTTTTCATGTAAACGGATGTTCTTGTATGTTTTAATCGGTACTGTGCATGTGTGGTGGCTGTTGCATACGGTGTGGATCAAGACGAGACACCGATTATTTCGACGTGTTGTCTTGAATGAAACTGTTTGAAACTCAGATGACAAGTTTTGAAAGAAGATTGTGAAAGATTTACTCTGAGAATCAGCGGCTACACATTTGTTTGCAAACGATAGAGGAATATATTGCCTAAGGTTACATGTACGGTCTACGGTGGAACTGAATTATACATGAATGTGTCGTTTACTCTTATACGGTTGATATTTCAAATTATGGCTGATATAATAGAGCACTATTTAAACAGAACTAAAACACTACACGCCCACGTTTTTGTAATGTTCCATAATTTTATACGTGTACATTTTGGTAATTTCAACAATACAGTGGAGAATCTGTTATTCTTTCCAAATAAACGCGTTCACATTAAAACTATTATTTGCAGTGCAAACAGTTTGGAGCCAGATCAGACGCCGGGTAACCCGGCGTCTGATCAGGCTCCAAACTGTTTGCCACCAAGATAAACAAGAATTATCAGAATTGTCCAAAAGTTGTTCTTTTCTACGTTTTAGCGCTTTGCGTTTGCGTACGTTTGCGTTTAAACGGGAAAGAATAACAGATTCTCCACTGTACACAGGGGAACTCCGATTCAGTGGAGAAGACATAATTCTGTTCCATTGAAACGCAAACGCAATTTTGACTATTTGTTTTCTCTGAGTGGCAATCAATTTAGAGCCTGGTACAGTGGAGAATGTGTTATTCTTTCCCAATAAACGCGTTTACGCTAAAACTATTATTTCCAGTGCAAACAGTTTGGAGCCAGATCAGACGCCGGGTAACCCGGCGTCTGATCAGGCTCCAAACTGTTTGCCACCATGATAAACATGAAATATCAGAATTGTCCAAAAGTTGATCTTTTCTACGTTTTAGTGCTTTGCGTTTGCGTACGTTTGCGTTTAAACGGGAAAGAATAAAGATTCTCCACTGTAAGACGCCGGGTTAGCCGGCGTCTGATCTGGCTCCAAATTGTTTGTTTATGAAAATAATAGTTTTGGCGTAAACGCGTTTGCTAGGAAAAAATAATGTCTTCTCCACTATATTTTGAGAACAAACTTCAATCGAAATTACCCGAACTTCTACAGTTTAGTTTCATCATTTCAAAATCGCTAATGTCTCGCATATATCTTTATTTCAAAGTTAAACGTCGCTACACCATTGATCAATGGTGTTACTCTTTTAATAAGCACATAGTATACCTTAATGGTACAGTGGGTTCTAAAACCATGCAAATACGGTTGGAGATCCTTGCCACATTCATATTATCATTAAACAATATTTCGAACATGTCTATATTACAGTGGAGAAAACGTTATTCTTTCCCGTTTAAACGCAAACGAAACGCAAACGCATTGTAATAAAACGTAGAATAAGACAACGTTTCGCCAATAATGTATGCTCATATTAATCCAAGTGACAAACACTTAGGAGCCTGATCAGACGCCGAGTTACCCGACGTCTGATCTGGCTCCAAACTATTTGCAATGGAAATAATAGTTTTAGCATAAACGCGTTTATTGGGAAAGAATAACGTTTACTCCATTGTACTGTCTCTCCCAATAATTGACACTTGATATGATTTTGTAATTTCAATAGTACCACTGAAAGGAGATAATCCATATAATACAGTTGAGAATGTGTTATTCTTTCCCAATAAACGCGTTTACGCTAAAACTATTATTTGCAGTGCAAACAGTTTGGAGCCAGATCAGACGCCGGGTAACCCGGCGTCTGATCAGGCTCCAAACTGTTTGCCACCAAGATAAACAAGAATTATCAGAATTGTCCAAAAGTTGTTCTTTTCTACGTTTTAGTGCTTTGCGTTTGCGTACGTTTGCGTTTAAACGGGAAAGAATAACGTTTGCTCCACTGTATCAACAACTTCAGTGATATATCAGTCTTTACGAAAATCAAACCAATATGGCGGAAGTGCCTAGCCATACTTGCAAGAGACGGACACGGAACGCACCATGCCGGCGTATATAACCCTGCGTATGATAAGGCTCCAAACTTTATGTCATCCAGATTATAATACATCAATAGAAAATTCAAAAATACATTTTCTACATTTTATGACATTGCGTTTTGCTTTTCGTTTACGTTTAAACGGGAAACAATAACATATTATCCACTGTACGGTATGAGTAAATGTGCTTTCTGTGTATTACATATCCTGTGTTATTTTTTTGCGTATAATATTTACTATACCAATTTAGAAGTTTAACCTTTTGACTGACTGGACAGTGCTTTGAGTATACAATTTACATCAACTTCCATAAATAGAGAAAATAATAGTTGAAATTGTATATGGTCAAACATAGTTCAGAAACATAAGACTACGAACAAGTATGGAAGCACTAAAATAAAAAGTATTGGTTAATTCACCGTTCACACATTCAAACATAGCGTTAACTGTACATGTACATGTATACAGTGGAGAATCTGTTATTCTTTCCCGATAAACGCGTTTACGCTAAAACTATTTTTTCGTTTACAAACAGTTTGGAGCCAGATCAGACGCCGGGTAACCCGGCGTCTGATCTGGCTCCAAACTGTTTGCCACCAATATAAACATGAGTTATCAGAATTGTCAAAAAATTGTTCTTTTCTACGTTTAAGTACTTTGCGTTTGCGTTTCGTTTGCGTTTCGTTTGCGTTTAAACGGGAAAGAATAACAGATATATTCATTTTGTCATTATATGCTAAAACGCTAAAGGCATTTGGTGCAATTATTTTGAGTTTGTAGAGTGTTGAAACTGCTGTTAGTTCCAATTAAAATAACACTGCTTCGAATTGTAGACAAAGGCAGTGTTTTAAAAATGTTGACAATCTCTCTTAACTATTTGAACCCTAGTCACGTATATATGCGTCATTTGCAAACAGAGTACCTGTGAGGTATACATTTGTCCTATGCAAACAGTATAGACCCTGATCAGGAGTCCCCTAATCAGGGTCTTCACTGTTTGTTATTTTGTAAAATATTTTAAAAATAAACCATTAATAGTTTAAAATGAACCAGCCTTTCTTGCAAACTGAAATTGTCCATTGAACGTTTCAGGGGAAAATGAGTTAATTATCTCAGTTAGCAAATGAATGTGCATTCATGGTACAGTGGAGAAAACGTTATTCTTTCCCGTTTAAACGCAAACGTACGCAAACGCAAAGCACTAAAACGTAGAAAAAAACAACTTTTGGACAATTCTGATATTTCATGTTTATCATGGTGGCAAACAGATTGGAGCCTGATCAGACGCCGGGTTACACGGCGTCTGATCTGGCTCCAAACTGTTTACACTGCAAATAATAGTTTTAGCGTAAACGCGTTTATTGGGAAAGAATAACACATTCTCCACTGTAGGAAGGGTCAACTCCTTACTTGCCATGACGTCATCTGCGTTTAGCAGTTGTCTGCTTTTATTTTCTCAAATTGTAATTTTACGTATTATTTTGACTTTGAACTAACCATCGGAGTAAGGCAGTGAAATGGTTAAAAACGACATGGTTACAGACAGACAAACAGACATACAGACAGACATGCAGGCAGGCAGACATACAGACAGATAGAAAAACACATTTAACATAAACAGTCAGCCTCATCGCGACTTACAAGACTCTATACAATGTACATAATAAAACACTTAAAATCAGTTGTAGATAGGATATACAGGAGCAGAAAACATTACAATTAAGACTTTAAAATCTGGTCAAAAGCGACCAAATTTATTTTCAAATTTAAATATCACATCCATATTAAAAATGAAATTCAATATATGTTCTTAATTTGAAGAATCAAATTTTATATGAATCACCCTACATCCAACAGGAACTACAGTGGAGAAACGTTATTCTTTCCCAATAAACGCGTTTACGCTAAAACTATTATTTCAATTACAAACAGTTTGGAGCCAAATCAGACGCCGGGTAACCCGGCGTCTGATCAGGCTCCAATCTGTTTGCCACCAAGATAAAAATGAATTATTAGAATTGTTCAAAAGTTGTACTTTTCTACGTTTTAGTGTTTTGCGTTTGCGTTTCGTTTGCGTTTAAACGGGAAAGAATAACATATTCTCCACTGTATGACGTCACCAATGACGTCAGAATAACAGATTATCCACTGTATACTGCTCAATAATACAGCAAACGTTAATTTCTTCACTTCACCCTTTCATGCTCAAATGCGTAACGCGGCCTCTGATCAGGATCCAGACTGTTTTACTTATTTTTATATATTCTTAAGACGAAATACAAAATATTCAAATTTGAGAAATAAAAAAGGCTTCAAGCTGGCTCAGATAGTTGTGCAGGGAACTATTATTAAGTTGACAATACTTCAGTCTTCAATGAAGTTCTTGTTACTGGAACGTTTCCATCAGAGTGGTGCGATAGTATTATAACACCAGTTCATAAAAAGGGGGATAAATTAGACCCTGGTAATTATAGGGGTATTTCATTGATTAATTCACTTGGCAAAATATTTGTTTTTATTATGAATAGAAGGTTACAGGACTTTTGTGATGAAAACTCATGTATTGATGAGTCACAAGCAGGTTTTCGAAAACAGTACTCTACAGAGGACAACATTTTTGTATTAAGAGCGCTAGCACAGAAGTACATTTCTAGATCGCGAGGGAGATTTTATTGTATTTTTGTCGATTTTGCCAAAGCGTTTGATTGTATTAACCACCAAAAACTATGGTCAGTCCTTACTCAAAATGGTGTACAGGGTAAATTTTTAAAAGTATTTCAATCTATGTATAGCAATCTGAAATCATGTGTTAAAACAACAAATGGGCTAACTGAGCTGTTCAGATGTACGATCGGAACGAGACAAGGGTGTGTAAGCAGTCCTCTGATCTTTTCTCTCTTCATCAATGATTTGATACTGTACAAACGACAAGAATGCGATCATGGAATGTTTGTCTTAAACGATATACCTGATCTTCTAGCATTGTTATATGCTGATGACGCTTCGAGTTAAATAGTGAAACTGCTTTACGGTTACAAAAACAAATAGACATGATCTCAACTTTTTGTGACTCTATTGATATGAAAATTAATTTAGATAAAACCAAGATTATAGTTTTTCGTTCATACGAAAAGTGGTTCTATAAAGGTAATCCAATTGATGTAGTATCTTCATATAAGTATCTTGGAGTGTATATGACACCTAAGCTTATTTGGACTACAACTCATGAATTTGCATCAAAACAGGCGTTAAAAGTCTCTTCTTGTATTTTTAACTACCAAAGAAAATTTGATCATTTTGACCCAGTTGATATATTTAAACTGTTTGACAGTATGGTTAAACCTATTCTGTGTTATGGATCACAAATATGGAGTTTTCAATACGTGAACAAAATTGAAAAAGTACACATCAGTTTCTGTAAAAGATATTGTCAGCTTCCTCAAAATACAGCCGATATTTTTGTATACGGGGAATGTGGTCGACTTCCTCTTTGTATTACATATTTTACTAATTGTATTAAGTACTGGGTTAAACTACTTACACTTGATGAACATAGGTATCCTTTACAGTGCTATAAAATGTTATACAGATTAGATGAGTCAGGTCGCACTACTTGGGCTAGTCACGTGCGTAATCTATTGTATTCTAATGGATTTGGACATGTCTGGTTATCACAAGAAGTAGGTGATCCAGGGTGGTTTATTAATACTTTTAGACAACGTATAATTGATTGCTCGGTACAAAAATGGAATTCAAATCTGACTGATTCTACTAAAGCAGATACTTACAGAGGATTTAAGTCGCTACTTAATGTAGAACGATATTTAAGTATTTACATGCCTGTCAAATTACGAAGATGTCTTGCAAAGTTCAGATGTTCTAGTCATGACTTATATATAGAAAAAGGTAGATATACAAACATTGATAGACATATGAGATTTTGTCAAGTATGTCAGAAACGGGATATAAATGTTGTTGAAACAGAATTCCATTTCTTATTTGAATGCCAGGCGTATGAAACACTGCGACAAAACATATTGCAGGATTGCTGTGGAATGCAAAGAAATATACAAACCTTTAACCAACTAATGTCAAACTCAAAAGAAAGTGCTATTTTGAAACTTGCAAAATTTTTACACGCTGCGTTTGAACTCAGAAAATCCATTATACAGTAACGATAATTATTCTGAACTTTACATTTGCAAGTTTGCTGGTGTGCTTCCAAAAGGAGACAACTCTCTTCTAAGTTAGAGAATTGTGTTCTTTTGAAAACACATCAACGTAATGTAAGACTGAAGCATGTATTAACCTATATATATATTCATGTGCAGTTATTCTATTAACTGCGAATATCTATGATATTGATGTCACTCATTACTATGTATTTTGAAAATGTATCTTGTGTGTATGATGGGCCGGTGGCCTAAGTACGTGAATAAAAGCTTTTGACTTTTTAAAAGTTTTTGACTTGACATGTATTCATGTCGATCAGGAGCTCTTAAATATCTCCCTGTGTCGATTGACCATTCCGTCAAAAGCTGCAGTGGAGAAAACGTCATTATTTTCCCAATAAACGCGTTTAACCCTCATCCGGACCTTAGGAGTCCATTGGACCCCAGCGGCTTTATTTTTTCTAGAAAAAAATATTCAGCTTTATGACGCTTATGACGTTTTTAGACATTGTTCCTATGGCTGTTTTTTACACTTGTGTGAAATACGTACCAAATAGGTCGATTTGTATAGATCTTATTTTCAAAATACGGCTGGGGTCCAGCCGGATCCCAACATTTTATAGGTTAGTAAAATGTTTTTCAGGCCATTTTAAACCCGTTCCTTGTTGTTTACAACTACAATAATGGCATTTATTGAATACTAGATAACCCCGATAATACTGTTCCTCAATTGCACATATCAACATACATCTTTCAGGATCTTGTGATTGAGTTATTTCCCTTAGATGTTATAACCCCGGAGCGCAAACCGCGAGTCCAAGTGATTCACACTGTATGGAACAACTACAATTCTATATGACCTCAAATTATGCAAATGATTTCAAGATTCAAATAAGTATGCTGGTTTAATTTTGGTGCTGGTCCTTTCTGGAAGTTTCCATAGCAGTCATGGGCCAAGATTGCTGATCTTGACATTTGCCCTTGGCCCTATTGAACGTTGGCCAACGAGGTCTGGTCGGTCGGTAATTAAGGCGTCTATTTCAATGCTTTATTGCCATTTTTCAGTATATCAGATTCAACTATAAAGCTACAGGGGAAGAAAGACATACAACAGACAAACATGCTCCAATTAGGATGCATGGCAAACGCTTGTCCAGCTGTGGCTTAACCGAATGTTTGATACAATTTCTTGTCATTTCATTCATGTATCAACATTAATGTAATAGATGATGATCGCAGGAAACCTCAAATCATAGTTCATTACAGTGATACAAAAATCTGGGGTAGACCATTGACCAAAACGGACCGTGGTTACAACTGTAACTGCGTCTAGGACACTATCATGTAGCCCATCAGACATGTGGTGATGTGAAGTAGACATAGTTAAGAGTAGTACTCAAGACATGGTGTTAATCAATTGATATGTAAAACTCTTATATATTCACCATCATAAGTTATGTGTGTGTTACTTCCATAACATGTGTTTACCATACTTAGCTTTATCACATATATTTGACATGTCACTGTCCCAGTATCAGCGTCATGAATCCTGCACGGAGCTAAGACATGCACGGTGACAGGTCAGATAAATTTGACAACTATTGCTATAAAATAATTGGAAGCAGAAACAAAGCTTAACAAATTGACGATATTGATCAGCTGGGAAGCTGTTTTGGTTACAGATGTTCCACTAATCATGTTTTTTAATCAGTCGCGGTTCAAAGTTGGATAGTAACCCATGTTAATATGCATAAATATTATTTGGGGTCCACTGGACCCCAACCATATTTTTGTCATTTTCTTCCAAATATTTTCATAGTTCTGTAGAAGATACACCATTAATGTAACGAAAGGTATATCTAGTCATGAATATGGCCACATTTCTCCATCGGTACATTTTCTGCACAAGTTATCAGATAAAATTCGATTTTACAGCAAAAACCTTAGTTTGTTGTGTTACTATGGTCACTGGTTGCCATGGTAACAGTGCGAGCGATGTTTTGGTTTTATCACTACCATATAGCATAAACACACCAATTTATAATGTGGCATCAGTTATGTCACAAATGCCTATCCTGACTTAGAAAAATAACCAAAATGCACAATGGGGTCCAATGGACCCCAAAAGTCTCAAAACGGAAGTTTTTGCAAGGTCTGGATGAGGGTTAATCTAAAACTATTATTGCCATTGCAAACAGTTTGGAGCCAGATCAGACGCCGGGTAATCCGATGTCTGATCAGGCTCCAAACTGTTTGCCACACAGTTTAAAATGTGTCCTCAAAATTGTCAAAAGGTTGTCATTTTAATGCACTGCGTTTGCGTTTCGTTTGCGTTTAAACGGGAAAGAATAACGTTTTGTCAATTGGATCAGGTCGCTCCAGACAGGCAAGGCTCATTGTCTGCTCTGAAATAGACAAAAGTACTTGAACAGGTCTTTACTGGCCAATTTTAGTTCCAGTTTCACAGGGTGAACTCCTGATTCCACGTTGAGTATCTCGTTGCCTTGTTTCAACCAAAATTGCTTGCAACGTACCAATTCAGTCGGCCTATGGCAGTGACTGGCTTAAAATGGCCTGGTATATGTAAGACTTGGGTGCAAAAAAAGGTAACATGCAACGAACTAATTTACTTACATTCAGTGAGCATCAGGTTTGCCACGATTGGTGAAAAACACGATAACATACATGTACAATGTCGCTTGTTTTATACCCTTTGTTTTATACCCTTCACTACTCTGACAGCATCTAGTGCAATACCAAACAAACACCCTTAACATTTGAATACCATATATACATGTTGTAATTAAAACAAAAAAGCAAAACAAAACTTTTATCACACAGAAAGGTACAAACTGAAGGGAGAATAGATATTTACGGTAATGTGACAACGTCTAGGATAATACCAGAAATGGGTGTCAAAGCCACCTGATGCTCGCCTGTTTAAAGTTTAAGTCTAAATAACATCTTGTATCAAAAGAAAATCACCCGTCCAAACTATCACCTGGTGATTTGTAGTCAAAACAATTAAGTCGAAAACGTGTCAAAAATTAACAAATTTTATAATAATTTTAAATTTCAACTTCATAACATTCATGTTTAACCCCAAATGAACCTGCATACAAAATTTCAGCACCCTAGCACAAATATTAAGCTTTAAAACAACCCGTCCAAAAAACGTTAACCTTGTGATTTGTAGTCGAAAAACCTAAGTCCAAAACATGTTGTAAATGGACATAAATTTAAATTATTTTTAAATTCCAATTTCATAACATCAATGTTTACCCCCAAATAAACATCCATACAAAATTTCAGCACCCTAGCACAAATACTAGAACGGCTATCACTAAAGGTGATAAATACCCCCACTATGCAGCACTCTGTCACACTCTGCAGACGTTTTCAACGAGGTTTGACAATGGCAGGGTGCTGCCACCATCATAAAAACTTGGAAAATTTATGGCAAGTATCAAGTAAATCAGGTTGAAAGTGAAGGAGTTCGCCGTACAAGATTTTGCCTGCCAATTTCAAGACCAATTGCAAGGCCAAAGGTCAAGGTCACAGAGATTTGAAATGTGTGTCTTGCACATCTACTACTCCTGAGTAACATTTATGCAAAGTATCAAGTGCATCAGGTTGAAAGTGAAGGAGGAGTTGAAAGTACAAGATTTTGGCTGCCAATTTCAAGACCAATTTAAATGACAAAGGTCAAGGTCACAGAGACCTCAAATATGTGTCGTGCACATCTACTACATCTGAGTAACATCTATGCCAAGTATCAAATGAATCGGGTTGAAACTGAAGGAGGAGTTGAAAGTACAAGATTTTGCCTGCCAATTTCAAGACCAAATTTATGGCCAAAGGTCAAGGTCACAGATTCCTGAAATTTGTGTTTTGCACATCTAGTACACCTGAGTAACATTTATGCCAAGTATCAAATGAATAGGGTTGAAACTGAAAGAGGAGTTGAAAGTACAAGATTTTGCCTACCAATTTCAAGACCAAT
Source organism: Gari tellinella (assembly GCA_922989275.2). NCBI lineage: Eukaryota > Metazoa > Mollusca > Bivalvia > Cardiida > Psammobiidae > Gari > Gari tellinella. The sequence goes on from OV277871.1 coordinate 39,935,869, forward strand.
TTCAAGGTCAAAGGTCAAGGTCACAGAGACCTGACATTTGTGTCTTGCACATCTACTAAACCTGAGTAACATCTATGCAAAGTATCAAATGAATCGGGTTGAAACTGAAGGAGGAGTTGAAAGTACAAGATTTTGCCTGCCAATTTCAAGACCAAATTTAAGGTCAAAGGTCAAGGTCACAGAAACCTGAAATTTGTGTCTTGCACATCTAGTACACCTAAGTAACATTTATGCCAAGTATCAAATGAATCGGGTTGAAACTGAAAGAGGAGTTGAAAGTAGAAGATTTTGCCTACCAATTTCTAGAAGAATTTCAAGGCCAAAGGTCAAGGTCAAAGTCACAGAGACCTGAAATTTGTGTCTTGCACATCTACTACACCTGAGTAACATCTATGCCAAGTATCAAATGAATCGGGTTGAAACTGAAGGAGGAGTTGAAAGTACAAGATTTTGCCTACCAATTTCAATACTAATTTCAAGGCCGAAGGTCAAGGTCAATGTCACAGAGACCTGAAATTTGTGTCTTGCACATCTACTACACCTGAGTAACATTTATGCCAAATATCAAATTAATCGGGTTGAAACTGAAGGAGGAGTTGAAAGTACAAGATTTTGCAGACAGACCGACGGCCAACCGACTGACGGCCAACCAACCAACCGACTGACCGACAGGCTGATTCCAGTATACCCCCCTCAAACTCTGTTTGTGGGGGTATAATTAAGCTTTAAAACAACCCGTCCAAAAAACTTTAACCTGGTGATTTGTAGTCGAAAAACCTAAGTCAAAACATGTTGTAAATGGACATAAATTTAAATTATTTTTAAATTCCAATTTCAGAACATCAATGTTTACCCCCAAATGAACCTCCATACACAATTTCAGCACCCTAGCACAAATATTAAGCTTTAAAACAACCCGTCCAAAAAACATTAACCTGGTGATTTGTAGTCGAAAAACCTAAGTCTAAAACATGTTAAAAATTGACATAAATTTAAATTATTTTTAAATTCCAATTTCATAACATCAATGTTTACCCCCAAATGAACCGCCATACAAACTTTCAGCACCCTAGCACAAATATTAAGCTTTAAAACAACCCGTCCAAAAAACTTTAACCTGGTGATTTGTAGTCGATAAACCTAAGTCCAAAACATGTTGAAAATTGACATAAATTTAAATTATTTTTACATTCCAATTTCATAACATCAATGTTTACCCCCAAATGAACCTCCATACAGAATTTCAGCACCTTAGCACAAATATTAAGCTTTAAAACGACCCGTCCAAAAACCTTTAACCTTGGCCACGCTCACGCTCACGCCCACGCCCACGCTCACGCCGGGGGTATGACATTAGCTCTGCTGTTCAACGAACAGGCGAGCTAAAAATGTGATAATATATGGTGAGTTTTTTGTGTTTTGTTGCTTCTGTAAATTCACGCTCGCACTCCTCAATTTGTCAGTACAGAGGAAAAACAATTATCATTTCCCATATACAGGTAAACGCATAACAATAAACTTGTAGAAATTCACTTATATTTTAAATTTCTAACGATTTATCTTTATACATGTATGAATATCAAACAGTTTTTAACCTGATAGGAATCAGTATTACTCTGCGTCTTTTTATGCTCGAAACCTTTTGCATGGACATCATGGTATTAGCATAAATGGGTTTACGTTGAGGCTTACTTATAGCAAAATTGGATATAACGAAATATTAGATTCAACAAAACAAATTTCATTCTCAATCTCTAATAAAGGTATAGTAAAACTTACTTGATACATGTATAACGAAATTTGGATATAACGAACGAAAGGAGACGGATCGTTATAAGAGAGTTTTATTGTATTGGGAAAGATTAATATATTCGCCACTGTATTGGTAAACACTAACGTCTTCACCACATCTGTAATTATTTCCTTCCTGCATTGACTCGAGTGCACTGGTATGCAGAGACCGATTGACCCGAAGTCTGTGAAGAGTACAAATTGTTTGTCAATCACTTTGATGCTTCGTCAGGTTTAATTCTATATATGTGAAAACTCGAAAAACAGTATCAAGGCAATCAACACATGCAGTGAATGTGTTTAATTAGATTGCTGTTTCACTGGTGAAACTAACGCACACAGTCAGCACAGGTGACCTAGAACAAAGGAAAAGGGAAGTTTATTTATAATCTAGACCTTATTACAGAACGAAACAGAATAGAACAAATTTTATTTTGACTTATACTTACAGTATTTCGTCAATTATCACAAACAACAATATAATATTATACTTGGCAAAACTGCTAAGAACCCCAGGGACCACGCGTTTCAATTTTCTTTTTTATGGATCGTGATAACGTAAAGGGCCTTTCAGATTATGAAAAATAAACATTTTTTGACTATTTTATGAAAAGCATAATAAAGTTTGTGAGAAAATGATGTTTTAATATGTTGAAGAACAAGGCATAATTCCAATTAAAAAGTTACATTTTTGGAGCAATGTCAATAATGTTTATCATCACAATTAGCTCTTGGATCGCGGACGTTTTTGTTCATCTGCAACACTTCCGGTTCTGCGGTACCTTGCCATAAGCTTATATCATTGATTGCTTCGGCGAGCAAAACGTGATGAAAAGCACTCTACTGGGGCAGATAATGCTGGTACAGCGGAGAATGTGTTATTCTTTCCCAATAAACGCATTTACGCTAAAACTATTTTTTCCAGTGCAAACAGTTTGGAGCCAGATCAGACGCCGGGTAACCCGGCGTCTGATCAGGCTCCAAACTGTTTGTCACCATGATAAACATGAAATATCAGAATTGTCCAAAAGTTGTTCTTTTCTACGTTTTAGTGCTTTGCGTTTGCGTACGTTTGCGTTTAAACGGGAAAGAATAACGTTTTCTCCACTGTATCATACCATAACAGAGAAAGAAAAGTGATGAAGATGTTAAAATGAAAGACGTTTTCAATAATAGCCGGATTTTGACCCGTGAGCTGTGACCTTTAGGACGAGTCCACCCGTAGAGGTAAAACGCGTCACAAACCATGAATTTGTTCAGGAGTTACCTACCTTTCATGGTATACTAAGGATATACTGCCTTTGTATTGAAATTAAATCAATAATCGAGTTAGAGTAATATATAGCGGGTTGCAATATTGTAAAAGGCTGTGGGTTCGAATCCCAGTGGGATTTCTTTTTTTCTCTTCAAATTATTATTATTATGTTTTACTGCACTAGTTTTCAAACTATTACTTATTTTAATTGTTCAACATATTATGCAAAATGTGTCATGGACATCCTAAACGTTCAACTTTGTGAAGTTTTAAATGTATGTAAAATGTTACCCTATGTCTCTCACTTCTAGAAAAAAATGCATTAATTCATTTATCACTGAAATGACAATTCCAGTTTCAAAATTAAGTTAATGTATGACAATTGAAAAATGCCACCAGTGTTGCCCTGATCAGAGTGCTGCGTAAGGTGCCCTCTGATCTGATATTCACTGTTTTCAGGGGACAAGTGAAGTACATTCTTTCTAAATGACGAGTATACTTGTCGTTAGGTTTCAATGTATTTGGTACTTAGGAATACCTTAAAGGTTACCCCATATGATCCAAGGGAATTTTAAATCGCATCTGCTTCGCCTTCTTACAGGCTCGTAGACGTTTTTTACAAGCTTCCTTGCCATGGAAATTTAGACTTTTGACGCGGTTGTTGTGTCTGTCGTGGCATCTTTAGTTTGAACAATGTGGTTATACCGCAATTTAAATATTATTTAAATACTGAACACATAATAAAGGTTCCTTGTGGTTATCGTCATGTGTAGTATAAAAATGCGTTTCCCAACAAAATGAAAGAAAAAAAGAAAGGATGCACTGGGTATCGAACTCATGACCTTTCCCAGTAAAACACTACTCTACTACCTCGACCACGATGTCATATAGGTCTCAAAATCTTATTTTAAATATCAAATTAAGGTTTTAACCCTAACTTACCCATAACATGGAATGGTTGCAACTTCTATAAATGGAAAAGCTCAGTCACGATTCAGCGCACAAAATCCATCTATACCTCAGCATTGGTCAGTCCGCTCTGTAAAAGTCCTATGGTTCTAAATTGTTCTTCAAGAGACATCCGACCCATAGTTTGTTTTTACCAATTGTCGAAGTCAACGCGTTAAATTTTCAAATGTATTTGTGAAACATAACACAGGCCGTGCTGCACGTGCTATATGTACTTTCCCTGGTCCGAGCCTCTGTACCGGCTACACGAAACGACTGATTGAACACCACTAAAACCGGTTTCAGTCGACCAAGAATCTCAATACATGTACACACGTTTTTGCGTGTAAACAAACTTTATTTGATTCATAACTAAAAAACTAATGATATTTATTTTGGGGTACTTAGCATTTTGCTGAGTATACGTGTTAATGTCATGTACATTATGGCTGAATTAATTTGTCTTCATAACTGGTACATGTACATGTACCAAAATAAATTATTTTCTTCAGTTCACATTCAAGCCTATCAACTTTTGCGTCTTGTCTACTGGAATATATTTTAAGTATAATAATACCTACTTACTTCAATGGGTATCATTATGATTATATTTCATTGATTGACGCAAGTCTTTACATGTACGATATTTGAAGTCGGGCCTTTTGATTGCAGACAGACTAGTAATCGGATTAAATCATCCATAGATTTATAGTGATGTTCACTACCAGTATTGTTCAGATAATGGTATATATTGTCCGATTTTTCTGGCCTGTCATAGTTATTTTTAGAACAGAATAGTTCATAATGGTAAATAGATAACAGGGTAACATCGGATCTATATATAGTCGTACACTTTCCAACTTGAGATAAGCATGCTCCTTGTGCAGCACGAGACAGATGCGCTAATTTTACTGATAATTATGTTATTCATTCTCAATAAACGTGTTTATGCTAAAAACTATTATGTCCGTTGCAAAGAGGTTGGAACCAGATCAAACACCGGGTAACCCGGCGTCTGATCAGGCTCCAACATGTTTGCCACCCATATTAAAAAGATAAAATCAATTTTCTACAGTTTAGTGCATGGTGTTTGCGTTTATTCGGGAAATAATAATGTCTTCTCTACTGTACATTACACACAATTAATACAGATTTCCGTATCTCTGGCTGACTGTACGGAAATCAACGAGTACGGTGATCACACCTTTTAAAATTGTAGAATGTTCAAATCTACAAATAACTCTGACAGGTCATAAGAAAACACTAATATTGATCCTCTTCAATTTTCCATCAGCCTGATTTCTACAAACAAACAATGAAGATCATGATGAGACACAACAAAACGCTTAAGGGTAAGGCAGTGAAAGGGTAGAATAAATTACATGAACAGTAAAAATCCTCGAAACCGGACATGTGTGGGGACAACATAAATTTCCGGTTTAAAGGGGTTTCCGGTTTAGACGGGGTTTCACCCATTTCACCATAGTTTCTTTCTAGTATGGAAGATAGCTGATCACTTAAAGCAGGTTGAAAGTAAAGCAGAATACACCTTAATGCGCGTTCTGCTTTACTTTCAATATGCTTTAACCTATCATCTGAATATAGAAAAATATTCCTGATTGTATAAAATTAAAATATTTTCTTCAGTGTAGGAATCTATCAAATACGTAAACATGCGTATTTAAGATGTAATGGATTGAAATAAAGAAGAGTTGGAAACGGGACGAAATTTTTGTCTTGGTTAGAAAGAATTTCGGTATTTAGAAGTTCCGGTTTGCACGGGTGTCGCTGTACAGTGGAGAAAACGTTATTCTTTCCCAATAAACGCGTCTACGCTAAAACTATTATTTCAATTACAAACAGTTGGGATCCAGATCAGGCGCCGGATAACCCGGCGTCTGGTCAGGCTTCTTACTGTTTGCCACCAAGATAAATATGAATAATCAGAATTGTCAAAAAGTTGTACTTTTCTACATTTTAGTGCTTTGCGTTTGCGTTTCGTTTGCGTTTAAACGGGAAAGAATAACGTTTTCTCCACTATATGTCAAAGAGTGTGACAAAACTGTAAAATTTCGATAATCGTCAACATTTTTCAAAAACCTGTCTTTTTTCAAAATTTTATTGCATATATCATTTACGACAAGTTAAAACGTTTCAAACCGAACAAAGCGTTAGTACATGTAACTACCCGTGTGTCGCGACAGACAGAAATATCACAAGCTGATATAGTATTTGTATCAACTATACTCTCTAGACAACATATCTCTAACCTTGCGAAATATCAGATAATATTCCCAGTTTCATTTGTCAGTGAATGTTCTCTTATATGACACTGTCATCACGCATAAATATTTATGATGTCACATGTCTCATTAATCAACTGTTAATTTGTTTGTGAAACAGAAGGTTCCCGGGGCTTTCGTTGTATGAAAAATGTCGTACAATGTAAAGGAACAAACAAACAGCATTTTTATTGTGTGAATCCTTCCTCTACCATCGACTGGGTTCATGAGCTTTAGAACACACAGTTTGTATACTTGAGAAAACGTTTTTCTTTCCTGTTTGTATGCAAACAAAACACAAACGCATTGCAATAAAGCTTAGAAAATGACAACTTGTAGACAATTCTGATCATTTTTTTAATGGAAGGCGCTAATGACAGTCGACTGTCAATAGCGATTTCACGTCAAATTCGCTATTGACAGTCGACTGTCAATAGCGGTTTTACGTTAAAATCGCTATTGACAGTCGACTGTCAATAGCGATTTCACGTTAAATTCACTAATGACAGTCGACTGTCACTAGCGAATTCAACGTGAAATCGCTATTGACAGCTGTGCTAGTAAGCAATAACAGTTATTTGATGTGTGAACGAGGCTGAGTGGTGGAAAGACGTAGATTGAGACAGAGAGGCAGAGACATACATACAGAGGGACAGACGGACGGACATACATACAGACAAGACAGGACATGATGGAACGAAAGGACGGACGAGGTTTACCTGTGTTTCCTTACACATTTGGCTAGCCACATAACAGATAATTTCTGTTTGCTCTAACTTAGGAATCAAATGATCTAGAAGCTAACCACAATCTTATTCCGACTAATAGCAAGGTTAATGTCAAAAGAGATGGTCAATGTTTAATGTCACGAGAGATGACCAGGTTTCATGTTTTTCACTTATGTGACTAGGTATTTTAGCCACACAAGTACCGGCTTGTGAGCTCGGACGGACGGACAGACAGGTAGACAGACAAACAAAATAGTGAAAATACCACTATGGAAGTCAACATTACATCTGTTCAATATTGAAGAAGGGGCGATGTCTTTATTTTCATCACCACATTATCACTGTTTTCGACACTATGAGAACATGTTCAGATAAGATTAATTGCGTAGTTAAGAGGTCATATTAAAATTATATTGAAATATTAGTATCCAAAGAAAATGTCTTACTTACGTCTGTCAATAGCGATTTCACGTCAAATTCGCTACTGACAGAAGACTGTCAATAGCGGTTTTACCTTAAATTCGCTAATGACAGTCGACTGTTATTAGCGATTTCACGTCAAATTCGCTAATGACAGTCGACTGTCAATAGCGAATTTGACGTGAAATCGCTATTGACAGTCGACTGTCAATAGCCATTCCGTTTTTAGCTCGCCTGTACGTAGTACATGACGAGCTATTGCAATACACCCGGTGTAGTCGTCGCCGTCGTCGTTGTCGTCGGCGTCGTTGTCGTCGGCGTCGTCGTGAACGGCGTAAACAATTTTAAGAAAATGTCTATAACTTCTATGTCCCTTGAGGTATTGCTTCCATAGTTGGTATGTGTGTGTATATGGACAAGACCTTTCCATGCACAGAAAATTTTAGACCCCTGTGACCTTGACCTTGAACTTAGGGCCTGCGTTTAGGTTTCGAAATCTGTGTTTAGGTTTCGAAAAATGCCTTTAAACTTCTATGTCCCTTGAGGTATTGCTTCCATAGTTGGTATGTGTGTGTATATGGACAAGACTTTTCCATGCACAGAAAAATTTAGACCCCTGTGACCTTGACCTTGAACTTAGGGCCTGCGTTTAGGTTTCGAAATCTGTGTTTAGGTTTCGAAAAATGCCTTTAAACTTATATGTCCCTTGATGTATTGCTTCCATAGTTGGTATGTGTGTGTATATGGACAATACCTTTCCATGAACAGAAAAATTTAGACCCCTGTGACCTTGACCTTGAACTTAGGGCCTGCGTTTAGGTTTCGAAATGTGTGTTTAGGTTTCGAAAAATGCCTTTAACTTCTATGTCCCTTGAGGTATTGCTTCAATAGTTGGTATGTGTGTGTATATGGACAAGACCTTTGCATGGACAGAAATTGTTTTACCCCTGTGACCTTGACCTTGAACTTAGGGCCTGCGTTTAGGTTTCGAAATCTGTGTTTATGTTTAGAAAAATGCCTTTAACTTCTATTTTCCTTGAGGTATTGCTTCAATAGTTGGTATGTGTGTGTATATGAACAAGACCATTCCATGCACAGAATTTCTTGACCCTGTGACCTTCACCTTGAACTTAGGGCCTGCGTTTAGGTTTCGAAATCTGTGTTTAGGTTTCGAAAAATGCCTTTAAACTTCTATGTCCCTTGAGGTATTGCTTCCATAGTTGGTATGTGTGTGAACATGGACAAGACCTTTCCATGCACAGAAAAAGTTAGACCCCTGTGACCTTGACCTTGAACTTAGGGCCTGCGTTTAGGTTTCGAAATCTGCGTTTAGGTTTCGAAAAATGCCTTTAACTTCTATGTCCCTTGAGGTATTGCTTCAATAGTTGGTATGTGTGTGTATATGGACAAGAACTTTCCATACACAGAAATCTTTTTACCCCTGTGACATTGACCTTGAACTTAGGGCCTGCGTTTAGGTTTCGAAATATGTGTTTAAGTTTAGAAAAATGCCTTTAACTTCTATTTCCCTTGAAGTATTGCTTTCATAGTTGGTATGTATGTGTATATGGGCAAGACCTTTACATGCAAAGAAAAATTTAGACCCCTGTGACCTTGAACTTAGGGCCTGTGTTTAGGTTTCGAAATCTGTGTTTAGGTTTAGAAAAATGCCTTTAACTTCTATGTCCCTTAGGGTATTGCTTCCATAGTCTGTATGTGTTTGTATGTAGACAAGACCTTTCCATGCTCAGAAAAATGTAGACCTCTGTGACCTTGACCTTGAACTTAGGGCCTGCGTTTAGGTTTCGAAATCTGCGTTTAGGTTTTGGAAAATGCCTTTAACTTCTATATCCATTAAGGTATTGCTTCCATAGTCGGTATGTGTGTGTATATAGACATGACCTTTCCATGCACAGACAAATTTAGACCCCTGCGAGTTTGACCTTGAACTTAGGGCCTGCGTTTAGGTTTCGAAATCTGCGTTTAGGTTTCGAAAAATGCCTTTAACTTCTATGTCCCTTGAGGTATTGCTTCAATAGTTGGTATGTGTGTATATGGACAAGACCTTTCCATACACAGAATTTTTTTTACCCCTGTGACCTTGACCTTGAACTTAGGGCCTGCGTTTAGGTTTCGAAATCTGTGTTTAAGTTTAGAAAAATGCCTTGAACTTCTATTTCCCTTGAAGAATTGCTTTCATAGTTGGTATGTATGTGTATATGGGCAAGACCTTTACATGCAAAGAAAAATTTAGACCCGTGTGACCTTGAACTTAGGGCCTGTGTTTAGGTTTCGAAATCTGTGTTTAGGTTTAGAAAAATGCCTTTAACTTCTATTTCCCTTGAAGTATTGCTTTCATAGTTGGTATGTATGTGTATATGGGCAAGACCTTTACATGCAAAGAAAAATTTAGACCCGTGTGACCTTGAACTTAGGGCCTGTGTTTAGGTTTCGAAATCTGTGTTTAGGTTTAGAAAAATGCCTTTAACTTCTATTTCCCTTGAAGTATTGCTTTCATAGTTGGTATGTATGTGTATATGGGCAAGACCTTTACATGCAAAGAAAAATTTAGACCCGTGTGACCTTGAACTGAGGGCCTGTGTTTAGGTTTCGAAATCTGTGTTTAGGTTTAGAAAAATGCCTTTAACTTCTATGTCCCTTAGGGTATTGCTTCCATAGTCCGTATGTTTTTGTATGTAGACAAGACCTTTCCATGCTCAGAAAAATGTAGACCCCTGTGACCTTGACCTTGAACTTAGGGCCTGCGTTTAGGTTTCGAAATCTGCGTTTAGGTTTCGAAAAATGCCTTTAACTTCTATGTCCCTTGAGGTATTGCTTCAATAGTTGGTATGTGTGTGTATATGGACAAGTCCTTTCAAAACACAGAAATCATTTTACCCCTGTGACCTTGACCTTCAACTTACGGCCTGCGTTTAGGTTTCGAAATCTGTGTTTAAGTTTAGAAAAATGCCTTTAACTTCTATTTCCCTTGAAGTATTGCTTTCATAGTTGGTATGTATGTGTATATGGGCAAGACCTTTACATGCAAAGAAAAAATTAGACCCGTGTGACCTTGAACTAAGGGCCTGTGTTTAGGTTTCGAAATCTGTGTTTAGGTTTAGAAAAATGCCTTTAACTTCTATGTCCTTTGAGGTATTGCTTTTATAGTTGGTATGTGTGTGTATATGGACAAGACCTTTCCATGCACAGAATTTTTTTTACCCCTGTGACCTTGACCTTGAACTTATGGCCTGTGTTTAGGTTTCGAAATATGCGTTTAGGTTTTGAAAAATGCCTTTAACTTCTATATCCCTTAGGGTATTGCTTCAATAGTCTGTATGTGTTTGTATGTAGAAAAGACCTTTCCATGCTTAGAAAAGTTTAGACTCCTGTGACCTTGACCTTGAACTTAGGGCCTGCGTTTAGGTTTCGAAATCTGCGTTTAAGTTTCGAAAAAAGCCTTTAACTTCTATGTCCCTTAGGGTATTGCTTCCATAGTCTGTATGTGTTTGTATGTAGACAAGACCTTTCCATGCTCAGAAAAATGTAGACCTCTGTGACCTTGACCTTGAACTTAGGGCCTGCGTTTAGGTTTCGAAATCTGCGTTTAGGTTTTGAAAAATGCCTTTAACTTCTATATCCATTAAGGTATTGCTTCCATAGTCGGTATGTGTGTGTATATAGACATGACCTTTCCATGCACAGACAAATTTAGACCCCTGCGACTTTGACCTTGAACTTAGGGCCTGCGTTTAGGTTTCGAAATCTGCGTTTAGGTTTCGAAATCTGCGTTTAGGTTTCGAAAAATGCCTTTAACTTCTATGTCCCTTGAGGTATTGCTTCAATAGTTGGTATGTGTGTGTATATGGACAAGACCTTTCCATACACAGAATTTTTTTTTATCCCTGTGACCTTGACCTTGAACTTACGGCCTGCGTTTAGGTTTCGAAATCTGTGTTTAAGTTTAGAAAAATGCCTTGAACTTCTATTTCCCTTGAAGTATTGCTTCCATAGTTGGTATGTATGTGTATATGGGCAAGACCTTTACATGCACAGAAAAATTTAGACCCGTGTGACCTTGAACTTAGGGCCTGTGTTTAGGTTTCGAAATCTGTGTTTAGGTTTAGAAAAATGCCTTTAACTTCTATGTCCTTTGAGGTATTGCTTTTATAGTTGGTATGTGTGTGTATATGGACAAGACCTTTCCATGCACAGAAAATTTTTGACCCCTGTGACCTTGACCTTGAACTTATGGCCTGTGTTTAGGTTTCGAAATCTGCGTTTAGGTTTTGAAAAATGCCTTTAACTTCTATATCCCTTAGGGTATTGCTTCCATAGTCTGTATGTGTTTGTATGTAGAAAAGACCTTTCCATGCTCAGAAAAGTTAAGACCCCTGTGACCTTGACCTTGAACTTAGGGCCTGCGTTTAGGTTTCGAAATCTGCGTTTAAGTTTCGAAAAAAGCCTTTAACTTCTATGTCCCTTGAGTTATTGCTTCCATAGTTGGTATGTGTGTGTATATGGACAAGACTTTTCCATGCACAGAACAATTAAGACTCCTGTGACCTTGACCTTGAACTTAGGGCCTGCGTTTAGGTTTCGAAATCTTCATTTAGGTTTCGAAAAATGACTTTAACTTCTATGTCCCTTGAGGTATTGCTTCCATAGTTGGTATGTATGTGTATATGGACATGACATTTCGATGCACAGAAACATTTAGACCCCTTTGACCTTGACCATGAACTAAGAGCCTGTGTTTAGGTTTCGAAAATCTGCATTTAAGTTTCGAAAATCCATTTAACTTCTATATCCTTTGAGGTATTGCTTTCATAGTTGGTATGTGTGTGTATATGGACAAGACCTTTCCATGCACAGATACATTTGTACCCTTGTGACCTTGAACTTAGGGCCTGTGTTTAGGTTTTGAAAAATGCCTTTTACTTCTATGTCCCTTGAGGTATTGCTTTCATAGTTGGTTTATGTGTGTATATGGACAAGACCTTTCCAGGCACTGCAAAATTTAGACCCCTGTGCCCTTGACTTTGAACTTAGGGCCAATGTTTAGTTTTCGAAATCTGTGTTTTGGTTTTTCAAATTTTTTATTTCTCCTATGTCCATTGAAATATTCCTTTCATATTCAGTTTGCATGTGTATATGGACAACATCTTTCCTTGCATGCAAAATGTTCGAGCCCTCTGACCTTGACCTTGAACTAAGGACCCGCGTTTAGGTTTCAAAGTCTGCGTTTAGGTTTCTCAAAATTTCTTTAACTCATATATCCATTGAGATATTTCTTTCATATTTGGCATGCATGTGTATATGGACACGATCTTTCCATGCATGCAAAAAAATTAGCCCAGTGTCTTTGACCTTGAACTAAGGTCGCGAAAGGTTTTAGGTTTCGAAATCTGCGTTTAGGTTTCAAAAATGCTTATAATTCCTATGTCCCTTGAGGTGTTATTTTCATATTTGATTTGACAGTGTATATGGACAAGACCTTTCCATGCAGGCAAAAAGGTTGACCTCTGTGACCTTGAGTGTGCTTTTAAGTTTCTAAAAGGTGCCGGTGGCGAGCTTTGTTGTCTCTCTGACAACTCTTGTTTAAATCTGAGTGGCAAACAGTTTGGAGCCTGATCAGACGGCGTCTGATAAGGCTTCAAACTGTTTGCAATGGATATAATAGTTTTAGCATAAACGCGTTAAAGAACTACTTTACTTAATCCAGACTTTGAAAGTGATAAAAATTAGTTTCTGAACAGTAAAGCGGCGTCTGATCAGGATCGAAACTGTTTGACACTCATATCAATATTTATTAAGGTCATATTACATGAAATCTAACGTTGCAATGCTGTTTCAGACGGCGCTATTGAAGCAGACGAAAAAAGAGCGGTGAAGGTGTAAAAACCGCACGATTAACATGGCTACGATATAATCAGCTGATAGTGCGCAATATGTTTGTCAATGTTGCCGTTGCAGAAGATGTATTGGTGTTTAGATTGATTTGTTGTGTTTATCTCGATTGATTTACACTCGCCGTGGGCTATTTGTATTTGTTTATCGATGAATTGGTATGGTGATTTGATGTTTACATACATAACGACGGAATGCTGTTGTTGGGTATCAGAGACGAGTAGGAGATGTGATTATTAATTTTTTTATTCTGCCTTAACTCTTTGCATTTTGCTATCATGTGTGTATTTCGGATTCTTAGAAAATGGTACAGTGGAGAAAACGTTACTCTTTCACGTCTGATTGAAACACACTAGGAGCTCTGTTAGCATTGCCGATAAAATGTGCAATTATGAATCTGATATCGACGGCAAACCCGACAAACAGTCGAGCCTATTCAATAATTCAAAAAGACAAAATAAACCGCGTCATCGAAAATACTTTGGAATCATTGATTTCATTGAAACCGAGTCTCCACTGTGAAATATTTGCTTTGCTTTCGATCTTTCAAAGGAACTCCCTTATTCAGAACTTATACTTGTTTAGAGCTTGCATTACAGTCAGTCAGCTTATGCTTTACAAAAAATGTTGAACTACATACCCAAATACTGCAATTCTGTTACATGTAATACATTCGACCCTGGTGACGAGTTTACTTGACATTTTTAAGTAGTACATTTATCATATGAAGACAATGTAGACCCCATATCAGATGGTCTGATCAGGATCTTCTCTGTTTGTATTTTTGCAATACAGTTTAGAAAACATCTCTAACAATGCATAAATGGGCTTAACTGAATTCTGGATTTGAATTGTCCTTTAAAAGTTTTGGAGTTGGACGACTTAAATAAACTAATAAAGGAGGTTGACAGAATCAAACAGTGTATAGACATCTGTCATTCGCATCGTCTTTAACTTGTTCACTGATTTCGACCTGATGTCACCATCATGTATTTGTCGCGGCAGTTACAGTGGAGAAAACGTTATTCTTTCCCAATAAACGCGTTTACGCTAAAACTATTATTCCCAGTGCAAACAGTTTGAGCCAGATCAGACGCCGGGTAACCCGGCGTCTGATCAGGCTCCAAACTGTTTGCCACCATGATAAACATGAAATATCATAATTGTCCAAATGTTGTACTTTTCTACGTTTTAGTGCTTTGCGTTTGCGTACGTTTGCGTTTAAACGAGAAAGAATTACAGATTCTCCACTGTATTCAGGTTCTATAATGTTTACAATGCAATACATTGGAGAAAACGTTATTCTTTCCCGTTTAAACGCAAACGCAAAGCACTAAACGTAGAAAAGTACAATTTTTGGACAATTCTGACGAATAATGTTTATCTTATTTGCAAATATATGCAGCCTGATCAGACGCCGGCATACCCGGCGTCTGATCTGGCTCCAAACTGTTTGTAATAGAAATAGAGTTTTAGCGTAAATGCGTTAATTAGGAAAGAATAACTTTTTCACCACTGTAAGTATGGTTTAACTATGGCATGGTTCATCTATGAAAACATGGCATAAATGTTCTAACAATACCTTGAAATCTACAATGCCGTTCTTATTTCAAACTCTTTCTTAAAACCTGCAAAAATTGTTGTTTTCAGGGTCATTTCACGTTCATCATTAAGTAAAACATTAGGTGCGGCGTTAAATGAATGGTTTCTGTTGAGTTGGTTTGGTTGAAGTAAGTGGTACATAAATACTTTTTAACATGATGCTAGCATATTTGTACTAACAGTGGAGAAAACGTTATTCTTTCCCGTTTAAACGCATACGAAACGCAAAACATAGCAAATAGATGAAGAAAATGACACCTTTTTGACAATTATGGATGTAAGTTTTAACCTGGACGACAAACCGTTTGGAGCCTGATCAGACGCCGGGTCACCCGGCGTCTGATCTGGCTCCAAACTGTTTGCAATGGAAATAATAGTTTTATTGGGAAATAATAACGTTTTTCCACTGAATGCCCTGTGTGGTATGTTACCTTTTTTAAATTTCACATCTATTTAATTTTAAAAGTATGTGGGCTAAACAGGTTTAATTTTAACTGAATGCGTACTGAAAGAACTACATGTACATGAACTTTGAAATAGTACACAGAAGTTGTTCTTTCCCATTAAACGCGTTTATGCTTAAACTATTATTTCCAATACAAACGGTTTGGAACCAGATCAGACACCGGGAACCGGCGTCTGATCAGGCTCAAAACTGTTTGCCACTCAGATTAAAATAAATAGCGAGAAATACAATGCGTTTCGTATGCGTTTAAACGAGACAAATAACGTCTTCCCCACTGTATCAGTGCCTTAGGAGTGGACCGATTTAAATATTTATGAACAATTACCTTCAACGTCGTTCATTAACCCTTTACCTTATAGCCTGTTTCTAGTTTTGAAGACATGTGACCACTTAAAGCAGTTTGAAAGTAAAGCAGAATGTGCCTTAAGGCACATGCTGATTAACTTTCAGCCTGCTTTAAGCTATAATCTTCTACGCTATATAAAATATTTGTAATGGTAATTGTTCACGAGGGTACAAACTGGAATTATTTTCTTCAGCGGAGGAATATATTGAATACGCGAACAGTCGCTTCTATGGGGGAAAGGGTTAACGAATGATTTGGTGTTGGATTTATAAGCTTTCATAACCGTAGCATTCCCTGTATTAACATTACAGAAACTGAAAATCAAATTTGACCTAAAACTGTTCTTTTGTAAAGGATGCCATGTGCCTTTATAAACAAGTAAATGAGAAAAAGATGTTATAGCTGTTACGCTATAGATTACGCGGCGTCTGATCAGGATCCAAACTGTGTCATTGCTGATGACCTTGCCTGTGAAAGGGTTTATGAGTCTCAATGTAATGCAAATATAGCTCCGTGTTTCTTTCTTATGTCTAATACATGTAGCACCAATAGTCTCATAAACTATCCTGCATAAACAAGAAATTTAGTACAGAGAATTAACCAGTTTAATTGTCATAGAACGTACACAACTAGTTAGATAGTACATAGGACTGGAACGGACAATTAATGTTTATTAGTACATGTACATGTACATGTATCGTCTTTGTTTGGGCATGTTCCACTTAATGTAGCAGTGGGGTACCGGTATTTTAGTAAGAAAGAAATAATAGTGATTTATCAGTTGTTTTTACTCATTCACCTCTGAAAGTTTCAATGAACAATTAAAGTTAATACAACGGAGAAGGCGTTACATGTATACTTTCCCAATACACGCGTTACGCTAAACCAGTTTTTCCAGTGCAAAGCATCACACCGGCAAGTTAAGTTTCGTTTCGGAGCTGCAAGAAAACCAACTGGGTCCGCACTGTTTGACATTTTGAAAAACATTTTACAACAAAACCCTAAAAAATAAAAACTGGACTAGACATAATTGGAAACAGGAACTGTTCATTTGAAGTTTCAGAATCTAAATATTCGGGAGACTTTTACAACTTCACCACTTAAAGATTTTAGGTTGTATGACTTAATAATGTCGATAACAGTGTCTAACAGTTTGGGTCGTGATCAGACGTCGCTTAATTTACGCCTATACTGTTTGAAAACGCGCTTTAAGGCGTCATTGAGAGTGAAAGGATTAACGGTTGTAGTTACGAGCGTAGTTCTGTCAGACTCAGATGGTCAATAACCAATTGCACTAAGAGATAAATACGACACTGGCGACAAGTCAAGAGTCCGCTGATTCAGTTCACTGGTCTTTGGTTTTTTCTCTCCCTCTCTGTCGTACCCTAAACCCTCCCATGTCTTACAGTTACTCGTGACTACAGACTATTCGCTTGAGTACAATTTGACCGTTGCCATAGTGGGTTATTTTTAACACGGGCTTGAATGTTTAATTCTTTCCCGTGTTACTAATAATCCTGTTAGAGAATTTTGTTAGATGTTTTACATGTATTTACTTACTGTGCTGGCGGTCTTTTTGATTGTAAGGTTGTGGAACAGGGTTTATATTTTATGTACACTGTTTGTCTTTATAGGTGAATATAGGAGATAAGTGTGAGGTTGGGCGCCCCTAAACCCAGGTTTAACCCCCCAGTGGTTGTTAATAATTAATTAATTTATAATTGATTATTGATTGCTACTGACCGTACCAAGGCGGGCTCATATGTTCACTTAGCTTTATGTTTGTCTTGCGTGTTGTTTTCTATTTAGTGTGTAGATGAAGGAATGGTATTGCGTGTGTGTGTGTGTGTGTGCTTGTTATGGTATAACTGTGTGTGTGTTCTGCTTTAGAGATGGGTGTATTGTTTGTGTTGCGTTTCCTGCTTGAGTCTTCTTTCGTATTTATTTGAATAGCAGATATACAGTGGAGAAGGCGTCATTTCTTCCAAATAAACGCGTTTACGCTATAACTATTATTTCAATTGAAAACACTTTAGCACCAGTGTCGTGTTAAGCTCCAAACTGTTTGCCACTTACAGTGGAGAATCTGTTATTCTTTCCCGTTTAAACGCAAAGGTTAGCAAACGCAAAGCACTAAAACGTAGAAAAGAACAACTTTTGGACAATTCTGATAATTCTTGTTTATCTTGCTGGCAAACAGTTTGGAGCCTGATCAGACGCCGGGTTATCCGGCGTCTGATCTGGCTCCAAACTGTTTGCACTGCAAATAATAGTTTTAGCGTAAACGCGTTTATTGGGAAAGAATAACGTTTTCTCCACTGTACGACACTGGCGACAGTTCAAGAGTCTGCTGATTCAGTTCATTGGTCTTTGAATAGCAGATACATGTATACAGTGGAGAAAACCTTATTCTTTCCCAATAAACGCGTTTACGCTAAAACTATTATGTCAATTGCAAACAGTTTGGATCCAGATCAGACGCCGAGTAACCCGGCGTCTGATCAGGCTCCAAACTGTTTGCCACCAAGATAAAAATTAATTATTAGAATTGTCCAAAAGTTGTACTTTTCTACGTTTTAGTGCTTTGCGTTTGCGTATGTTTGCGTTTAAACGGGAAAGAATAACAGATTCTCCACTGTACGAGCGTAGTTCTGTCAGACTCAGATGGTCAATAACCAATTGCACTGAAAGATAGATACGACACTGGCGACAAGTCAAGAGTCTGCTGATTCAGTTCACTGGTCTTTGAATAGCAGATATACAGTGGAGAATCTGTTATTCTTTCCCGTTTAAACGCAAACGGACGCAAACGCAAAGCACTAAAACGTAGAAAAGAACAACTTTTGGACAATTCTGATAATTCTTGTTTATCTTGGTGGCAAACAGTTTGGAGCCTGATCAGACGCCGGGTTACCCGACGTCTGATCTGGCTCCAAACTGTTTGCACTGGGAATAATAGTTTTAGCGTAAACGTGTTTATTGGGAAAGAATAACACATTCTCCACTGTATACAGTGGAGAAGACGTTATTTTTCCAAATAAATGCGTTAATGCTAAAACTATTATTTCAATTTTGAAAACACTTTAGCGCCGAAACACTTTAGCACCAACGTCGGATTAGGCTCCAAACTGTTTGCCACTGATACATAAAACTTATCAGATCGATGTCATTTTTGACCGTTTATTGCAATGCGTCTGCGTTTCGTTTGCGTTTAAATGGGACGATTATTGTTGTCTCCATTGTACATGTAGTATTGTCACTCTCAGCTCGGCATTAACCCATTATACTGCGAGATAAATACAAAACACTGGCGACATTACAAGGGCCTGGTGTTATAGTTTACTGCTCTTTGAATGTACAATAGGGAAAACTTTCTTTCCCAATAAACGCGTCTACGCCAAAACTATTTTCCATTGCAAACGGTTTGAAGCCAGATCAGACTCCGGGTAACCCGGCGTCTGATCAGGCCCCAAACTATTTGCCACTCAGATAAAAAATAGATAGGGAAAATTGTAAAAAAAAAAGTGTTGTTTTCTATATTTTAGTATGTTGCGTTTGCGTTTCGTTTGCGTTTAAACGGGAAAGAATAACGTATTCTCCGCTGTAGCAGATACATGTACGATTGTCTGTAAGAGATGGCTCACACTTAGGTCATCAGACTGAACAATTGACTGGTCAACAAATCGAAATCAATCTAACAGTGGAGAAGACGTTATTATATACCGTTTTAACGCAAACAAATCGCAAAGGCATTGGAATAAAACGTTAAAAAAAATTAAAAAGCATTTCTGAATATATATTTTTATCTGAGTGGCAAACAGTTTGGAGTCTGATCAGACGCCGGGTTACCCGGCGTCTGTTCTGGCTCCAAACTGTTTGCAATGGAAATTATAGTTTCGGCGTAAATGTGTTTATAGGGAAAGAATAACGCTTTCTCACATGATTATCCCTGTTTTCTATAGCGAACAACGATGACGAATACCCTTATCTCCAACATGTTTACTATCACTTTGATGACGTCACTATAACGTCACTATTTATAACGGCGTTCGTCACCGGGGTTCCAAAACATATGCATATTGCTTTGAAAATAGGTTAAATCGTTGGTAATGTGAGAAAAATAATCTGTCACTCATCGATGTTTAAGACACGTTGATCTCAAACTCGTCTAGAATAGAAAAGTTATTAAGCTTGCCAAGGCTTGCTTTATAACATCTCTATTCTAGACTCGTTTTAGATCAGCTTGTCTTTAACATCGACTCATGTCAGATCCTATATTGCTCCACTGTACGCAGAATAATATATCCGCTGGAAAATAGTTTGGAGCTTGGTCACTGGATAACGAGTAGTTCAACGTTCGATCAGGCTTTAAAGGGACTTAAAAAGGACTTAAAACGAAATGGTGTATTTGCAAAAAAAGAGAGAAAAATATTCAATCAAAAGCAAGTGTTTGGTAGTAAGGTAGATTTATGTTTAAAGAACCTATACAGAAATTTTCATTTGCGATCGTATACCCTTAATGTTTAATAAATTGTAAACCCATCCACGAACGTTCGATGTTTGGCCTAAATCCTACGAAACACGTAGTTTTTTTAAGCATATTTTGGAGATTATCTATACATGTAGCCTTTAAGTGACATTAAACAATCTCAAAAAAGCTGTTTCAACAGCCACGGAAACGACCGCGAAGACATCCTTGGTATGGACATATTTCAAAGCAGCATGTCGCTTCTCTGGATCCGAAATTATTCCTGCACAAAAAAGTGCCAGTCGATTCTTCTTTTATGATCATCATATTTACTTCAAATTGTAATGTTTATTCGCTAGAAATGCATTATTTTAAATCGTTCCACTGTTTCTGCTAATACAGTTCTCAAAATGAATCGTGATTTCGCTAGGAACTTATACTAACCTACAATATTATTGAGTGTTGCTTTATTGTGCGGATGAAGAGTGAGTAAGAGGTTAGGAAACTCGACGCTGATTATAGATGGTTTCAAAGATTGAAACCATCAAAACCATTATAAACCGTTTCATGATCAAATAATTCGGGAGAGTTTTACACCTTTACCGCTTTATTGTCCTCTGCTTCTTTGTTGTTGTCTAAAAGACAAGTTTCAAAGTTAGATTAATGGTTGAATGACTGGATAACTATCGATAAGAGTGTCAAACAGTTTTGGTCCTGATACTTGACGTTAAGCAGCGTCTGATCAGGACCCAATCTGTTTGCAAACGTGCTTGATGGCGTCATTGAGAGTGAAAGGTTTAAAGATTTAGCAATATGATATATGTAAGTATAATGTGGTGATTAATTGTGTGGCAGTTTTAATCTTCAGATAATAATCGCCAGTAAAACTGCCAGAAGGAGAGGAATTCAAATGGGTCTTTTTCTACTGCTGTTTATTTTCAGTTCTCAATGGAAATTTCTTCAGTCATACTGCCTTATTTTTTAAACGACATTAAAGAAAATTGAAGCAGACGACAATGAAACGGTGAAGGGGTAAAATATGACGAAAAAGTTGTCAGTGAAAGGGTTTAATATTGTTTGTATTTGCCGATAGATATCTACAGAGGGAAAAACGTAATTAAGTTCCGTTAAACGAAACTAAACGTAATGCCAAAAGTTGAGAAAATATCATTTGACTTGTTTTAATTGGTGTGGCAGACAGCTGCGAGTATTTCCAAACTAGTCACAGATTCAAGCCAAGTCGCGGTCAGGTGAAATATTGATGGCAATGTGCCTTTTAAGTTGAAAGTTATTCATAGAGAAGAGATATCACAAATCAGGTTTATTTATCATCAAAGATGTACATGTACATGTACTGTAAGGTGGTACATGTAAGTGGAGAATGCGCTTTGCGCCAAATATATCGTCTGTATTGGTAACATTGTCGTCTGCAATATTTTTGAAGTCAGCTTTAGCGTTGTTTTGACTGAAGAAACGTGGATACATGTACGAGTTTCAAACAGTTAGGATCCTGATCAGCGTAATGCGGCGTCAGTTTAGGATCCAAACTGTATGCAAAGTCGCCTTTTGGCACCGTTGACAGTGAAAGAGTTAATGATAGAATTACTCCGGCATCTGATCTGACTACAAATTGTTGCCACTATTCGCAAATTAAATTAAAAAAGAATCATCACTATTTTCAAGATTTGTTTTACATTTTATTTATACTACCTTTGCACTTTGTGTTGAGAAAGAGCGGCTTTTCCTCTAATGTGACAGAAAAAAACTTTAATGCGCATTCTGGTTTACTTTCAACCTGCTTTAAGCAGTAACTTTTCTTCAAAACTAGAAACAGGCTATGGGGAGATTGATAAAGCAGTCACTAGCATTCAGAACAAAGTACATCCCTTCTTTAACATTTCTTATAGACGACCTATATAGTGTAGATAATTTCCCTCCAAGTTCCATAAGTCTTGAGAGCAGATGGAACCTGTCTGCGATAGTAATAACTACGGTGATATGTGAAAGAAAGATCAAATGTTATCTTTCATAAATCACGAATAAGCTTACTCTTCATTTCCGATGTGAAAGGAATGTAGGGATGCTTTGCGGGGTTTTTCTTAGTGCTAAAGTTGAGTGTCCAATAAACCAAAGGAAAACATTACAGTGGAGAAAATGGAATTCGTTTTTGTTTAAACGCAAACGCATTGCAATTAAATGTAGAAAATGGCAACTTTTTGACAACTGTGACTTAATATTTTGATCTGAGTGGCAAACAATTTGCAATAACTTTACAATGTGTGGCTCAATCATAGATTAGGAATTGTGTTTTAATTACACAACATATATTTACATTCGCCCCATTCAATTCCATTGAAAAGAATGCTGTTCATTTCGTATAAACACCATTCTCGAGCGGGCGGGTCTTGTTGATAAGTTTCGAAGAGGAGGCGGGGCATATGCAGTTTTTATTCGCGAATTAATCTTTGGAACTTGGACAGCAAACATTTGGCGATTTTTTTTTCAAATTCGTTCTTCACCGATTTATGTCTTCCTATAAGGGAAAACCATGATTCCCATCTAAAATTATTCTTTATTAATGAGATAAATTGCAAGGAAATTGACATACCTTATAGTCATAAGCTATCAGCGTTTCCTTTATGACAAAAAACCCGATATATTTATCCTTCTTTGAAAATGGCGTCACTTCCGAATGACGTCAAATCGGCATTTCGCGCCAAACTGTCAAAGTTGTTGACCTTAGAGTGTAAACAATGGAACTTATTTTTTTGCTTTCGAATGTACACAGTTTTCAGTAAATCGGTCATGGCTGTTCCTCACAGGGTACGTGTTATCAATTTCTAATATGGATTAACATACATGCGTACTGACAAAATGTTAATTTGATATCAGAAATGACAGCAAATATATTGTAAATATAAGACATGGACAGATTGTTTCGGCGTTCAAGCGAAATAAACGACACTGGGATATTATCGGCAAATACCATGTAACCGCGCTAGCGATTCATGGTTAATTTGCTAATAATTTTCTGTCGTTCATTTCGCTTGAACGCCGAAAAAAATCTGTTCATTTCTTAAATGAAACAGCAAAACTGTGAAGACCCTGATGCATCGCCACTAAACAGGGTCTCTACCATTTTGTCAGTGTATCCTGTATTTGACACCTAGCTTAACTGTGTTAAGCTTCTACCACTTGTGTTTATGTTTTCAATTTTACGTCATGTATCGCTTGCAGAAATTAAAACGCTTCAAAGTCCAAAACAACACGTCTGATACCCGTCTTACAAAACATCGTACGACGAACACAGTCGTAAGTTAAAACTTTAAATACATCTTATTTCTGATTTTTCCATCCAAATATGTCTTCTTTTAATACGATTCCAAAGATATTTCACAAGATAGTATTAGATGGAGAAAATAACGAAAATTGATCAATTTAGAATCTGACTTACGACAATAAATTATTTGCTGTACGACTTTTGGTAAGACGGGCACCAGGGCACCAAGAATTTATGTCATTTACTACAGTTTAGAAGACGTTATTATTTCCAAATAAACTCGTTTACGCTAAAATCATTTATTCCATTGTTACAATGTAACAGTTTGGAGCCAGACCAGACGTCAGGAAACCCCAAATTTGTAACGCACTAGAATGACACACCCCTGCAAAAGGACCCCTGGTCTTTATACTACATAGAGAAATGACCCCATACCGTGAGGGGGTCATTCTACTACGAGTCGATAGGGTCTTTTTCTACGGTCTTGGGTCATTTTTCTACGTAGTGAAATGACCCGGGTCACTGTTCTACGTAGTGACATGACCCATGGGTCATTTTAGCAGGGGTGGATCATTCTACTGCGTTACAGGTCCGGCTCCAAACATTTTGCCTCTCAGATTAAAATAAATAAACATAATTATCAAACAAATTGTCATATTTTACATTTTTAAAATGTAATTCGTTTGCGTTTCGTTTGCCTTCAAACGGAACGGAATAACGTTTTATCAACTGCAACATGATTAAGCCTGATCAGACGCCGTATTACCCGGTGTCATTAAATATTCAAAAAATTCTATTGCCATATACATTTGAAGCGTAGATCTTCATTTCTTTTTATAACAATAATGAATTAATGAATAAATGAATGACTTTATTTAACGAGAATGACTCATTTAGTCTAACCGCTTATCGCCTATGAGTCTCTCCATAAAAGTATTACATAATTGATCTTCTATACAGTGGAGAATGTGTTATTCTTTCCCAATAAACGCGTTTAGGCTAAAACTATTATTTCCATTACAAACAGTTTGGAGCCAGATCAGACGCCGGGTAACCCGGCGTCTGATCAGGCTCCAAACTGTTTGCCACCAAGATAAACATGAATTATCAGAATTGTCAAAAAGTTGTTCTTTTTTACGTTTTAGTGTTTTGCGTTTGCGTACGTTTGCGTTTAAACGGGAAAGAATAACAGATTCTCCACTGTAGCTGTACCCCTTATTCTGCTGTAATATCGCCTGCTTTGAAACTGTCGTCTACAAAATTCGCTAAAAATCAGATTTGTGTAATTTTCAGGACTATTGAACCAGTTTTAATGTGTTACAGTCAAAGGGAGGTAGCTTTTGCAAAAACGTTGATGAGTTGTCTCCCTTTAAACAATTCTCTAATATAAAGTTTACATTTGAAATTTGTATTTTTGTTGTACCCAAATAAGCTTTCGTGTAATTGTGCGGTCATAAATGTACCAGCATTTGGCGTCCACAATAAGTGATATATACTAATAATGCTCACTGGTAAGGAACTTGGTTACAGTGGGGCAAGGGTCCTCGCGACAGGTGGTATAGGGGTCGTTTCGAAAAAATGTTTCAGAGTCATGACTCTTTCTCGCGTGTACATGTAAACACATAATTGTTCAGCGAGTTTACACAATCTCATAACAAGGATTCTTCATTAAAACGTGGTAAGAGCTTTTGGCATCTTTTTAAGACGATACTTAACGTCACCTGCGTTAGAATTCAGGTAAATAGAGGAAATAAAAGCAAGTGGTCCCCACTGCCTACATTGATATACACATATTTTTGTTATAAGTTAAATTTACGTAAGAAATTGCAGCATTTTACACAATAAGATAATCTATTTGTTCGTGTTTTTCTAATATTGAAGCATTTTTTAAAGAAATATGTCCGATTTTTAATGTTATCATAAGTTTGGTGTTACTTATCAATGTGATGTAGAGGTTACAGGTCCCTGACGACTGTTTGATAAGTGTTACAGGTTCTTCTTAACAGTGTTACAGAGTATTCACGAATCTCGAAATGGACGAGATCACGTTAGAAGACCCCAGTTTACTCGATATAAGTCTGGATATTGAAGTAAACGGCAATTACAATATATGCGGCACTTCTAGCAGCCGGACTCCCATGCAAATGTCGTAAAAGCAGATGAAAAAAGCAGTTACTTTGTAAAGAATATCAGTACATTCTTTGTAAAGAATATCAGTTAATGACCACAAGTTCAGGCACTAGCGCCACAAAAATACCCCTGTGGGAAGGTATTGAATCATTCTAGAACTATTCGAGAATGATTTCTTGAATATTCATGCAAAAATAGTATAAGTGGCCATTAAACCTTCATGAATATGCTGCAATAATTCTAGGAATTTGATATTTTAGAACCATTGTTCTAGAATTGCAGAAGTTCTTGAACTCCTTTTGTAGAATGTGTAAGGTATTTTTTGAAGCCCTAGAACTACTCTATTTAACTTTCATGGGTATTCTTAAATTCCTGAACACTTTTCATAGGGGTAGTTTTCATTGAAAAGAAAGGTAAATTGCACTTTGTGTAATAAATCTTTCAGTTCAGTCTATGACTTTAATTAATACGTAATGGCGTATCACAACAAAATCAAACTGCTTTATTAATTATACAGCGGACGGTTTAATAATCGGAAAACTCTGGCAAGACATCGCCATGTTTATCATTCTTGGCAAAAAAGTGCCTTTGAATGTGACACTTGCGTAGCAGAACTCAATACCAGAGCCTCGCTCATTGAACATATCGAAGACAAAATGGACCAAAGAATCTGGTCTTTGTTTGTGGAACTCATTTTCATGTAGGCCGTCGTTTAGACGACACCAGAAAAAATGCAAATTTACTCACGTTTGAGATTTGAATTACTTATTAAATTTTGCAAAGTTGATAATATGCACGGGTTCGAGTGCGGTTCGATCCTATTCTCGGTGGAAGATCTATAACGCATTCTGTTTTATATATTTAATAGACTAACAGTCGTATTTGCAAACAGTTAAGAGCCTGGTGCTGTGCCAACTTGCTCGATGTCTAACCAAGATCAAACTCGAAAAAGGATCTCTAAGATAGTCAAACAGCTTTGATCCGATTCAGACACATAATTATTCAGCTTCTCATTCGAATCTAACCTGTTTATCTGTGTTTATACAGTCAGAGTAAAGCGGTGAACGGGTTAAACTTATATTTGATATATGACGGATCGTTTTGCACTTATGATTTATTTGTGAGAAATAGTTAGAAGGTTATTAATTAATTTTAAAAATATTAAGCAACTTATTGAGAAAATTTGCATTAAAAAAGAGCACAAGTAGTGGAAATCGAGACCAGAGTTCGCCTGTGGCAAGATATGAGACTTGCCTATTAGGAAGAATTTACCTTACACACCATAATGTCTAAATTAAAGATGGCTTTCAGTTTTTGCATTAATTACTATGCTTTGGTTGACAAGTCATGTAATGGACTGAGATAACCAGACGATAATTTTGCAGGTTCTTTTTTATTACGTGCACCAGTTTGTTTGCCTTTGGAGCTGTTCTACACGTTAGATTATTTCATTGATCGCTTTAGAGATATTTGCAAGTGTATATTTAGTTTTTAAGAGTCTGGTTTTCATTTTGGGAAATAAATACAGCAACAGTAAACCTCATTTACAACCGCTAAAACGAAGGCTAATTGATTGTATAAAAGACAGGTGACAGCTTAAAGCATTGTAAAAGATGAAGTACCTCTTGCAATACATGCACTTTAGATCCATTCTCTCTCAAACAAAACAAAAATGTCGATAAGAACCTGTTACGTTTAATAACCTGTTGTTAGAGAACCTTTAACACTCTCTGTTAGACTCTGTAACCTTATTAATCACTTGGAAATCCAGAACATTTCATTGATATACGATATTTTTTATGTGATTCTCTTGCAAAGATGCAATTTAAGTATTAATCTTGCCAGAAACATTGATTGCAGGCCAGATTAAGCAGTCATTTATAAGAATTGATCGTTGTGAACAAAAACCTTGATTACCGCGTCGTTTTATTAACTATTTCAAGCGTAAATTCCATAAATGGAACGAATTAAGCATGCACGACACTTAGAAAAACATCGGACTATATGGTGACAATAACAATTTACAGTGTTTATGTCAATTTGACCTTTAATTACCTCTTTTGCGTTCACGTCAGCGTGCCAAGTTTTGTTTCACGACGAGACTCTGAAACATGTATAGTCAGGACTCCGATATCACCTGTCGCGAGGACCCTCGCCCCACTGTAACCAAGTTCCTAACCAGTGATGCTTGTATAGTGATATATTGATGACTATTAAACAGTGGATGTTGACACATTCTAGCATTTAAAAGTGGTTAGCATATATCATTTGTAGATAGCCCTCTATTTTATTGGATTGACGTGCGTTACTCCTTATGCAGACATTTGTATTTTTCAGAAAAAATAAGTCGGGTACCTACAATCTTAATAAGTGATTTCAGTAAATCAATGCCTCATCAATATTTGTGAAAAATATTATCAAAATCTGAATGTTTTTACTGTAGGAGAAAAACCTATTTGACTTGTTTCCTTTATTGTCGAATAATATGTTGTTTCCATGTTTTTATTGCTACATGTACTTGCTCCTTTTTTCTATTTTATGAAAACATATGAATAACCCAAAATGTTAGGTCAATTACGAAGCTGAAGAGGGTTTTCTAAGATATTATGATCCAAATGACATGTCTCTGGATATTTAGGGGTATACCCAAAAACAAGCTATTAAGAAAAGAACCAGTTCGGGGATCCCCTATTTTTATTTCATATTTCTGCATAACAGGGTATATAATAGCAACATGCAAAATTGTAAAATAAATCTGAATGCTTTGAAAATACGAACAAACTGTCGCGATAGTCCTTAAATTGCAAATGAGTGTCAAATACTTGGCTTCCAAAAACAAACGCCACCTAACGCGGCGTCTTATCTGGATCCAAAACCGTTTGTAAAATGATTATTCGAATAAAGTCGCGATTAGCAAGCAAAGGGTTAAATATATAGAGACGGAAACAGATCAATGGCAGATTAAAGAAACATATGCAGTTTTAAATACTAAAATACAAAAATCCTTGAAAATCTATCTAGCTCTAGAATGTAAATGAAAATTAAATAAATATATTACACACTGGATATATAGACGTGGGTATATATTCGTTTTACCTATAGCACTTCGTAATCTTATATAGCGTTGAATTGCATTGCATTTGTGTTTAGATCTATTTCAACCTTGAAATAGTATTATACAGTCGTCACTGAAACGCAAACATCATTGTTTTGTAGAGGCAAGCACAAGGCCAAACACTGTTAGTACTCATATCTATTGATTATACACGTTTTGCAAGAATCACGTGGATACACATTCTATTATATAGATGCTATATTTTCAATTTACGGTGCTCGTGTCAAATTCAATCAACTATGTTGCATTGAAATGTTTAATCTCGCTATCGAGCATCAGTTTCATGATCTAGGTCAACTGTCTGTACCATTTAGTTCAAAAGCGAAATTGAGGATGTGAAGGGCCATCGGGAACTCTAGCAATATTATCCTAGTGATAAGAATAGAGCACATAATAAAATGCTATTTTAACCCAACAAACTCTTTGACTGCTGAACATTATAATGGACAATTTCAGTTTTCAATTAAATCTAGTTTATTTATCACATTTAAGGGTGTTTTTTGCAATAAATTGCAATATGACAAACAGAGGGCTCCCGCACGAGCTTAAAAATGTATTTCAAGGGTTAGTGTTCAAGTTTTGGAGCAATAATGTAACAATATGCAGTTTCGAATATAAGACACAGCTTCGTATTGATTAATAAGACTCTTTGCAATTCAATTCTTTATACAATGTACTGCACGTAGTTCTCTATCGTAGCATAAAGGTATATCATTAGATCAGATGTAGTATATGTTTATGTTCCGCGGCGACTGAACTTCAGATTCGTAAATGCAAGACACTTCACCTTTTGTAAATAATATTTGAAATACGCAGTGTTTTAAAACCCAGATCGCCATAAATGAAACAGTTTGGCGACAAGTTCGAAACAGATAAGAAACTCTAATTTTAACAACTGTTATTAACATTTTAAAGAAACTGTCGTGTGTTTTGTTAATTGCATTTCGGTAACATGTCGTGTCTTCCAAACAGCAGGAAAGAATAACGTGTTGGCTCTATTAAAGTTTGATTACGCAGAGCCATTACTGAACATGTTGTCACCAACATTGAGCAATGCACACAATTCCTGTCAACGTCTTGAAAAGGTCCATGCATGATTCATGATAAGAGATTCTTGCGCTTGAATAATACATTGTTCAATTTCCGTTCCTGGGGTAATTTTAATGGCCGCAATCTGCTAATTGGGAACGCATGTTTTTCTTTCGTGAACTATTGAATTATTTCCCTCACCGCTACATGTATCTGTAACAATGTGACATTCTCGTTTTATTTACCTTACCTTTCTAGTTCGAAGGTTACAATTAAAGAAATACATACAGTCCGAACCTCTCTATTACGACCACTAAAAAGAAGGCTAATTGACTTAATAAAAGACAGATGGCAGCTTAACAAAGGTGAACGTAAAACAGAAAGCTCCTTAAGGAGTTTTCTGTTTAACGTTTACATTTCTTTAAGCAGTCAGGTGCCTTAAACACCCTGGGGCTCGGTTCATAAAACTTCGACAAAACGGTCGTAAGTCAAAACTTTAAAACACATTTAATTTCTGATTTCTCCATCTTATCCTGTTTTGTGACATTTATTTAGATGGTCTTTTCAAGACGATTCCAATGAGATGTCACAAGACATGATTAGATAGAGAAATAAATAATTATTGAGACTTTAATCATCTGACTTCCGATAACACAGTCAGATCTGGTACTATTTGGTACTTATATCCATGGTTCTGTCGCAAACATTCCTAAAGTTCAATTTTGAGGATTAAAAGCAGTCGTCATTAGTTTTAAGCCTGAGCAGCCATGGAGTGAAAGGGTTGAGGAAATGCGGGTCTAGCCCGTAGTCCTGTTAATATTTTCTGTTCTTCGTATCAGAAATAAAGAACCAGTGAAAAACTGTTGCAAACAAATCTCGTATACATGTAGAATGTAATCCTAGCTACATGTAGGACACAACATGTCTGTATGCAACTTTAACTATATGTACAGTGAAGAACGTAATTCTTTCCAAATAAACGTGTTTATGCTAAATCACTACATTGTATTTCCAATGCAATCACTTTTGAGCCAGATCAGATTCCAAAATGTTTGCAACTCAGACATAAATAGATAGATGTTTTTTTAAAAATGCATTTTACTACATATTATTGGATTTCGTTTGCGTTTCGTTTGCGTCTTCTCCACCGTACCGCAAGAAATCGAACATGTACATGTACACGATATGGGACGGGAGCTTCACATTGGCTCACTGGTAGGTTACATTTCAAAATGAAATTTATTGGCGGATGCCAGACATTAAGCTCCAGGTAAACATTTTGTGTGATAAATCAGACTTGGTTGCGTTTAATCCTATGGAATATTGTCGTCAGTAACTTACGTTATTGAATCTTTATTATGATTTGTGGTCCAGTAGAGACCCTCTACCGGTGTCCCTAGGTGTAATATCGATATGCATCTTTCGGAATGGACCATTCTGCGTCTGTTGACACCATTTTGTAGGAAATCGAGTCAGAAAATACGTCGTAACAAATCGGAAACAAAGTTATCCTGAGTATTTAGCCATATTTAGCAAGGACACAAATATCTTGTTTATATAATTATTATAGTATACATTCAAGTGTTCGCTTCAAACAGAAATTCTTCACACTTGCAAACTATACTAACACGATGAATAAACTGTACATTTGATTATTATAGTTATAAGTAAAACCAATAGATACATTTGGTATCCAAATGCGCAAAAATGCATTGGCTAACAAAAGAGTATGTTTAATTATATTTTGATAATCTGCAGATCATAATTGTGTGTGTGAATGACAAGGTTGTTAAAAGCAAAAGTTGCAGACTTGTACTGTTTTGTAACTGTCGTTTGTCCGTCGACCAATTTTCTTGTATCAAACCATGATGCCTATAGATTTGGTACTTGACATGTCCCCTTGCATAGTAAATAGACATCTACCAAAAGTACATTGTATTCAATATTTTACCCTTTGCTCAAAAATGGTCCCGCCCCGTGGGTTACAGTTTTACATAGAGTTATAAAAACATTACAAGACTGAGATTTTAATTTTCACACCATTGTCTTTCACACACACACTTTTGCTAAGCAATTTATTAAATCCCTCAAATGCACAGTTTCTTTATCGTGTTAGTTATATGATGTTTTAGGAAACAATTTAATGGTTGAAGGGGGTTGGGAGAGAAATTGTGGTAGGTCGTCATAGGGGATGCACTATTTTTACATAGCTACACGCTAAGCACATGTTCTTCAATACAGATGCTTTCTGTTTCGGTTCTATACTATATTTTGGAACAGGGCATGTATTTAAAAGCCATGATTGACACATGCACACGCCAGGGATTCACATCTGGATAACATTTATATTGTTCTATTATAAGCAATTATTCAAATGTAAGTCAAGTCTTAATGTTCCCTCCCTAAACAACTCCTTCCGAACAACAACAACAACACACACGCACACGCGCACGCGCACGCTTTATTTGTCTTCCTTTAGGTGTTGTTTTAGAGAGGGAGCACTGTATTTGTTTAATTCGCTTCTTGTACGTTCGAAAAGGTAACTATTTTAATGGCATTTTAACACACTTAGGATGCAGACATTAACTCAAAGAGAAGATTAGTAATTTATATGCGGCGCGTTTGAAATGCACATGCTTAATCACAATAGTGCAGTATGCATGTATATAAGAGAATACGTTATTATAAACCTTTAAACAAATATAAATGGGAATGTAACCCGGCGTCTGATCTGGCTTAGTCTTAACCTACTGCAAACGGCATCGAGACCTTTAAAAAAAAAAAGGTTCTAGATCAGATGCTGAGCAACTCGGAGAATGTTCTGGAAGAAATGCACACCTTTTGACAACATGTAAAGCTGACAACTGTTTAGCAGACAATGTTGCTTTAGAGTTAAACCCTTTTAATCATACAGTGGAGAATTTGTTATTCTTTCCCAATAAACGCGTTTACGCTAAAACTATTATTTCCACTGCAAACAGTTTGGAGCCAGATCAGACGCCGGGTAACCCGGCGTCTGATCAGGCTCCAAATTGTTTGCCACCATGATAAACATGAAATACCAGAATTGTCAAAAAGTTGTTCTTTTCTACGTTTTAGTGCTTTGCGTTTGCGTACGTTTGCGTTTAAACGGGAAATAATAACAGATTCTCCACTGTAATTACGCCCTTAGGCGCGTTTGCAAACAGCTTGGGTCCTATTCAGACGCCGCGTAACGCGGCGTCTGAGTAGGACCCAAACTGTTTGACACTCTAATCTTTATCTATTAAGTCATACAACCTTAAATCTAGCTTTGAAACGTGTATTGTAGAAAACAATACTGAATCAGACGATTAAAAAGCGGCAAAGGGGTAACTGTTTCCCGAATAATTTGATCATGATAGGGTGTAAGGATTAAAGTTATTTCCTAAGTTAGCTAATTTAAATTATTTGATCAGGATAAAAACTGTTGGCAAATTTATTATATGTAGGGCTTAGCATGCCAAGGGTTAACAATTTTGGATCGACAGAAATAACTTATCTGATCAGATGCATGTAATGCCTTTAAACATGAAAAACAATCTGGCAATAACCCATTCAGTTCCATGTTTGTCGCTTGCTTTACAATTCTCGTCTGCTACATGTATTAGTTCTGATATTTATGTTTTAGGCATTTTGGACGACGAAATGTCCATATAAAAGAAACACAGTCTGGATCTTGATCGAAGAGCGAGTTACGCCGGGGTCTAATTAGGGTTATAACATTTTGCAACTGTACCAGTGATCGGAGATGAAGGGGTTAAATTCCTTAATGATCTCTTTGAAAAGGCAATTAAACTTTTATACACATTCTGTTAATAATAGAATGTTCTGCATACCTGTAGCATAGAATTTTCAAGAAGGCTACAATCGGAACTACTTCGCAGGTTTTCGTAAATCAGATCGAAAGTACAATGGAGAAAAAGCTATTCTTCCCCGTTTAAACGCAAGCGAAACGCAAACGCAATTCAACAAAATGTCAAAAAGTTCATCTTTTTTAAATTTCTTATTGCTTTTTTTTAATCTGAGTGACAAACAGTTTAGAGGCTGGTCAGACGCCGGGTTACCCGGCGTCTGATCTGACTCCAAACTGTTAGCAATGGAAGTTATAGTTTGTTTGTACAAACGCGTTTATTGGGAAATATTTACAATCGACCCATTCAATTCCATTGACAAAAAGTGTGTTCATTTCATATAAACACCACTTTTCGAGAGGGCGTGACTTGTGGAAAAGTTTCGAGGGGGGGGGGGGGGGGGGGGGGGGGGGGCATATGCAGTTTTCATTCGCGAATTAATCTTTGGAACATGGGAAAGCAAACATTTGGCGGAGTTTTTCAAAATTTGTTCTTAACCGATCTATGCCTTCCTACTAGTGGAAACCATGATTCCCGACTACTATTCTTCTTTATTAATGAGATAAATTGCAAGAAAATTGAAATAAGAATCTACCTTATAAACAGCTCGGCTAATTGCGTTTCTTTATGACAAAAAACAAACCGATATATTAATCCTACTTTAAATGACGTCACTTCCAATGACGTCAAATATCGGCATTTTTCGCGCCAAACTGTCAAGTTGTTGACAATGGAACTTATTTTTCTGCTTTCGAATGTACACAGATTCAGTAAATCGGTCATGGCTGTTCCTTATAGGGTACACATTATTCGTGTTATCTACCTCTAATATGGATCAAACATACATGCGTACTAACAAAATGTTTATTTAATGTTAGAAATTACAGCAAATATATTGTAAATATAAGAAATGAACAGATTATTTTCGGCGTTCAAGCGAAATGAACGACAGAAAATTATCGGCAAATTTACCATGAATCGCGCTTCAGTTCATTTCTTAAAGAACAACGTCTTCTCCACTGTAATCATCGACCATTGTCGGTGCTCCTGATTTGTTCGAAAGATAACAAATGTAATTTAGTGTGACAGAAGCACTTTAGTTTAAGGTAAATTGACAAATGTTCTGTCGAAATGAGTGTCAAACAGTTGGGATCCTGATCAGACGCCTTGTTACGCGGCGTCTGATCAGGATTCAAACTGTTTGCAGAAACATTGTACTTGCGGTAAGGTCCGGAAGAGGTTAAATAATTTGAGAATAAGTCTACTCTAAGAACTACAGTAGAGAAAACGTTATTCTTTCCCAATAAACGCGTGTACGCTTAAATTATTATTTCAATTGCAAACAGTTTGGAGCCAGATCAGACACCGGGTAACCCGGCGTCTGATCAGGGTCCAAACTGTTTGTCACCAAGATAAACATGAATTATCAGAATTGTCCAAAAGTTGCACTTTTCTGCGTTCTAGTGTTTTGCGTTTGCGTTTCGTTTCGTTTAAACGGTAAAGAATAACGTATTCTCCACTGTATGTAGACTCCACTACATGTATTACATATCAGAACACGAATTATTTCCACACGGAAACAAGTTTTTAATGTCTCGGCTGGAATCGTGAAACGTGTTTCTAAGTCACACGTACATGGTGTGAAATCTGACACTTATTCTAATTGAACGTCTTTTTGTGGTTACAGTGCTCCCTCTCTTCAACGGAAACCCAATGGAAGACACACATGTGTGTTGTTCGGAGGGAATCGTTATGGGGAGAGACAATTAGGACTTGGCTAACATTTTCAAGCAGCTTGAATCCAGATGAGACGCCGCGTCACGCGGCGTCTCATCTGAATTCAAACTATTTGTCACGCGTCATTGTATTTCTTCTGTCAAAATGTCTACTCATATGTAACATGAAGAAAAGTCAGCAGACGACACTTTCAAGCAGACGATATGCAGCAGGGAAATCGTAACACATACCTGTCTTGTTTAGGGAACTGCGACAAGGGTAATTGTAAGGAGGGAGTCGTTGGCGAGAGGGCCGTTGTAGAGAGGGAGCACTGTATTTAAATCAGCAGACGATACCTAGTTTTGTCTAGAGCGATCCCTTATTGAATCATCGCTTGGAGATATGGCTGTTTTTAATATCCTTTGGGTTTCATAGGAGGGTGAATCCTGGTATAATAATAGTAAAATACCCATTAATCACCTACCTCGTAATTCTTGGAGAGCCATTACCACGTATTGTAAAGATACATTAAAAGCTATATACTGCGATCTACAGTGGATAATCTGTTATTCTTTCCCGTTTAAACGCAAACGTACGCAAACGCAAAACACTAAAACGTAGAAAAGAACAATTTTTGGACAATTCTGATAATTCTTGTTTATCTTGGTGGCAAACAGTTTGGAGCCTGATCGGACGCCGGGTCACCCGGCGTCTGATCTGGCTCCAAACTGTTTACACTGGAAATAATATTTATAGCGTAAACGCGTTTACTGGGAAAGAATAACAGATTCTCCACTGTATGCATTATTCTTTCTATGTTTAACCCTTTTGTGATCAAATTATTCGGGAGAATTTTACCCCTTCATCGCTTTATTGTCGTCTGTTAAACTATTGTTGTCTGCTATTGTTTCAAAGTTAGATTTAAGGTTGGAAGAGTGTCAAACATTGTGTGTCCTGATCAGACGCAGCGTTACGCGGCGTCTGATCAGGACACACACTGTTTACAAACGCGCTTTAAAGCGTCACTGAGAGTGAAAGGGTGATACGAAACTAATTGCGACCATAACCATAATACTTTAAAATGTATAAAATAACAGAGTTATTTTAGCAAAACCAATATCGACCAAAAATGGTGGTGAAGTCAACCTGTTTGAACGTTAAAGGCACAATACTACCGAAATTGGTGTTTAAAACGAGTAATTTCTTATATGTGTGCATATTCTATGTACTAAAACTTAGTGACATCGCATGTTAGAAGCCTGCCATATGCCCCCACTTCGTAAAGAATCCTACCTAAATGTGTCGAATTCTCATCGTGTTGGTTTACATTTTAAGCGGGTTTGTTTACAAATAAAACTAATTGGCTGGTTCCGAAAATGTTCGTAGGATTGCGTAAAGGTCACGACGATAACTCATATACACTGTGTGACGTCAAAGCAGAACGAAACCGGAACATTTCCGTAATAATTTGTCTTCGACCGAATTTCAACATAAAACAGATTTAAAAATCGACTTGTTTCCACCAACTTCACTGGTTTGTAAGCAATGTTGCCTTCATATTCATCGGGAATTATTTCTTTTTTATATGTTTTGATTACATATGTGCCTACAGGTTTTAAAATTGCGCGAGTTTGGCAAGTTGACAGTAATGATGGGACTTTAAGTTCCAAACATGACATTTTAAAATTAATTTTCTGTTTTAAACTACCTTCACTATACCAATGTATAGTTTCCAAATGTATCCTGCTACCATAGTTTTCAGCACCGTAGAGAATAGTTTTTTATCATAATTTACCTTTGTAGGATTTTAGGGAAGAAATGTTCAGTCCAAAACAACAAAATGTAACATCAATTTCGGTTTTAATTCAGTATCAAAATTTAATGTCGACCTTAACTAAACATGTTTACGAATTACCAACATCCTATAACAAATATTATTTACAAAAATATTTCATCCACAAACATTTGATTTTAATCACTGTCCCATTCATTCGCACGCTCATGCCTATATCCGGGTTGATTATCAGATGTCGGCTAAGCGAGATATTTTAATGTGCGTTGAGAGAAGATGAACAAACCAGGGACCCGTATTACGAATCGTCGTAGATCTACATGTACGACTTGTACTGTCGTAAGACAGATTCTAAAAGTTTGAATTATATTTGTTTTGTCGTACGACCTTCAATGTTTAATTCTAATGAAAGCTGTTGTTAAAGCATATTAGTCCTGACTCCTCCGTATTATCGTTTACTTTAAAATTGTCGTCTGCAAAATTTCGAAAAATTAAGAATTATGCATTTTTAAGTTGAAGAAAGCTAAAGACAAGTGCCCAACGTTTAGATAACATCTGATCTGAGTCCAAACTCTTTGCAAAATATGGTCAAGTCGCCATTGGCAAGCAAGGTGTTAAGTTATTCTGTTCTTTAAAAAAGTGAGTTAAAAATCGTGTCATCTCAAAAACAATGGGAACTATCACGCGCTGCTGTATCCGAATCTCATATTGAGATTGAGTTCATTAATATGTAGTGGTTTAAACATTATTTTAACCAATGAACGTGAGCTGTGCCATGACTAAACCCGGCTTATTGCAATGAACACAGTATAGATCAAGGTCAGCCGGCGCGTCTTAGACGCGGCGGCTTGCCTTAATCTATTCTGTTGGACACCAACAATCATCTAAAGCATTGTATTTAACAGTATTACAGTGGAGAAAGAACAACAGATTCTCCAGTGTACATACGGTTTTCGGTAGTGTGGACCAAACTCATACAGTGGATAATCTGTTATTCTTTCCCAATAAACGCGTTTACGCTAAAACTATTATTTGCAGTGCAAACAGTTTGGAGCCAGATCAGACGCCGGGTAACCCGGCGTCTGATCAGGCTCCAAACTGTTTGCCACCAAGATAAACATGAAATATCAGAATTGTCGAAAAGTTGTTCTTTTCTACGTTTTAGTGCTTTGCGTTTGCGTACGTTTGCGTTTAAACGGGAAAGAATAACAGATTCTCCACTGTATACAGAGCCTGTGATGACAACGGTGCTTGGAGTGTACAATGTTGCAATGCAATAAGGCAGGTTTTGTCATAGAATGGTTCTCGTGTTTTAGCAAAACCGTCCATGGCAAACATCTTTTAGCCAGATCAGATACTAGTAGCTTGCAATAATCAGACTCAAAATTGATTGCCACTGGGATAGACATCAGTCGTCAGAATCTTTCAAACTTGTATTATTTAGTACATTTAGCTGCAAGTTATTTTTGCGTTTAATTTGATAAAGAGTGACATGGTCGCCGCCATAACGTATTCTGTAACCATCTTCCAAATGATTTACAACTTCTATACAAGCACCAACGGCGTATTGTTTTACACATTTGATATCATAATTACATCGTGATAGACAAAAGCAGCTGCTTCCAACGAATTCTTTCTAATTAAAGGGACAGAAAGACCCACAGTTACACGATCCAGGCGTACATGTAAGTTATTTTGCAGCATCGTATAACTATTTCAAGCGGAATAAAGTGTATGTATTTGGCAAACTCGCAGGATGTTAGTTTTATTCAGAATGTAGAGGACTTTAGACTTATTGCTTTTGATGCTCAACAAAAATACAAAAAGGACTTTATTTCGAAAAGTAATGACGTGTGAAATACATTGTAGATTAAAAAAGTACAGCTTGGTCTGAGCTCAAGGGTTACTCAATAAAAAATCTCACAGAGCGCAAGTGTCGTATTTATACATGTACAGTGGAGAAAACGTTATTCTTTCCCAATAAACGCGTTTACGTTAAAACTATTATTTGCAGTGAAAACAGTTTGGAGCCAGATCAGACGCCGGGTAACCCGGCGTCTGATCAGGCTTCAAACTGTTTGCCACCAAGATAAACATGAAATATCAGAATTGTCTAAAAGTTGTTCTTTTCTACGTTTTAGTGCTTTGCGTTTGCGTACGTTTGCGTTTAAACGGGAAAGAATAACAGATTCTCCACTGTATACATGTACGCGTCGTTGGCAAACATTATGCATTCGATTTTAATTCCAACCAGCTGTAAGTATACTCAGATGTAGAAGATTAAACTATGCCGGTATACATATGAAACACCCGCTTCTTATTCGGTATATTTTAGACAAAACAGAGACTACTCAGTGCCTGCAGCGCTATATATGATTACATGTATGTAAAATTTTGTTATAGCCTGTTTCTTGTTTTGAAGACTTATGTTCTACATATTGCAGCTTGAAAGTTCAGCAGAAGTTGCCTTAAGGCACATCTTTCTTTATTTTGCTTTAGGCTACCCGCTGAAAAGATGCTGAAAATTACTTCTGTGCTTTATGTTAATGCCTTCCTAGTTTGGGACATCTCTGCTCAGTATACAGTGGAGAAAACGTTATTCTTTCCCAATAAACGCGTTTACGCTAAAACTATTATTTCAATTACAAACAGTTTGGAGCCAGATCAGACGCCGGGTAACCCGGCGTCTGATCAGGCTCCAAACTGTTTGCCACCAAGATAAAAACGAATTATTAGAATTGTCCAAAAGTTGTACTTTTCTACGTTTTAGTGCTTTGCGTTTGCGTTTCGTTTGTGTTTAAACGGGAAAGAATGACAGATTCTCCACTGTACAATTAATGAATAATTAGAGGCTTAAAAACCCGTAGATATATTCATGGAGTATGGTGCTCCGTCTCTACAACGGCACCTACTAGGGAGGGGAGGGATAGGTTAAAGGGAGGGAAATTGACTTACATTTACAAACAGATTGAATCCAGATTAGACGCGTTACGTATTCAAGCTGTTTGTCACTCGTCTTTATATTTCTTCTGTCAAACTTTCAACTGCCTGTTTTTAACTTTACGCATGCTACATACAGTGGAGAAACACGTTATTCTTTCCCAATAAGCGCGTTTACTCTAAACCTGTTATTACAATTGAAAACAGTTTGGGTAACCCGGCGTCTGATCCGGCTTTAAACTGTTTGCCGCTGAGATTTAAATGAACATTCAGAATTGTGAAAGAGTTGTTATTTTCTACGTTTTATTGCAGTGCGTTTGTGTGTGTTTGCCTTTAATCGTGACAGAATAATGTTTTCTTCACAGTAATAGTCGATTGCAAATGCCTTTCGTCTAAAATAATTTCCAAGAATTGATTGAAATCCATTGACCTTCAGATCATAATCCTGGAGTTGCAACACAATCAGGCTCCAAACATGTTTACCAACCAGATAGACACAACTAAACGGTTTCTCAAATTTTTATTTTCTACATTTCATTGTTATGCTGGAACCATTAACGTCTTCTCGGCGGTTATAATACATTCGCCCGTAGCATGATACGATGGGTGTTCAAATAGTTTTGATACTGGATCAATAACTTCAATATAATGAGTGCAAAATACATGTGTGATATATCATTTTAAAGAGCAATTATTCGCCTACACGATGGTATAATGCACGATAAGATCATATAACTAGATGAGTCACAATATGAACCTAAATGACCCCTACTCGAGGACACTGGCACATAGCACTTTTCAGACATTACTTTTTGACGTAATAACTTCTTCAAAGGTACAATTTCCGGATTCGTTTTGAATATATCAGTTTATGTCTAAATTTTACTGTAAATTAAATTTTATTTCTATTGAAAGGGTTAACTGTCTAAAATCTCATTTTTTCAAAATCAATATTTCATATT
Organism: Gari tellinella; assembly: GCA_922989275.2. Lineage (NCBI taxonomy): Eukaryota > Metazoa > Mollusca > Bivalvia > Cardiida > Psammobiidae > Gari > Gari tellinella. The sequence goes on from OV277871.1 coordinate 39,976,921, forward strand.
TTGCTAATGGCGAAAGTGAACATGTTTTTTCGAACGCTATGAAAATGTTCTAGATCAGTATATCTACATTTTGATTTTAAAACATGAAACAATTTTTTAATGACTTCAATTATAGCCTGGTTTAATAATAAAAAAAGAGTTTGTAGTTTCTCTAACAACGTTTATACATAACAGGAGATCAAATTTTTATTATATTTTCAGGACGTGTTTAAAATTAGCTCTATTTTTTATATTTTATGTAATAATAACATTTAAAACTGTGTAGTGTTTGCATAATTGTCATATTGTATTTGACAGACAATTTCATAAACTTATTCAAAATAATAAGGCCGTTATAATATTGTTAGTATCAAATTGTGTTTAGAAAATTAACTCTAATATACACAAGAAAGGTCCAGTGTCCTCGAGGAGGGGTCATTTAGGTTCATGTTGGGGCTGATCGAGTAATTCGATCTTATCGTGCGTGATATCAACGTGTCGGCAAAGAATGGATCTTTAAAATGATATATCATACGTGCATTTTGCAGTTATAATAATGAAGTTATTGTTCCAGTATCAAAACTGTTTGAACTACCCTCGGTAAAAGTTAAATGAAACTCCTGATAAATGTGTAGGATGACGTGATATAAATTTATTGTCCTGACGTGTTTCCGGTGATAATTAAATCATTTTGCGTGTATCATCTTTGGTAAGTCTTGTTTTTGTCTGGTCTGATTAGCTTTGATGTCAAAATTCCACAGATAATGAGCTAGAAATTTAGACCAAAGTCCGACATATATGTATATGTCTTATAAAGCTAGTCTAAGTCCCGATTAATTTGCTTTGTTTTGTTTGATGTCAAATCCTATAAAATTATACTGACAAAGATTCTAGCACAAAATCGAAAACAGATTTAATGGAATGTGGGTCATACGTCATGAAATTATTTAGACCAAAGTTATTTATATACATTGATGTTTATACTTAAAGTTAAAATTGTATATTTCTACCCTTCAAAAGATTACGATACAGATACAGTGGAGAATCTGTTATTCTTTCCCGTTTAAATGCAAACGTACGCAAACGCAAAGCACTAAAACGTAGAAAAGTACAACTTTTGGACACTTCTGATATTTCATGTTTATCATGGTGGCAAACAGTTTGGAGCCTGATCAGACGCCGGGTCACCCGGCGTCTGATCTGGCTCCAAACTGTTTGCACTGGGAATAATAGTTTTAGCGTAAACGCGTTTATTGGGAAAGGATAACACATTCTCCACTGTACTTGTTTAACCCATTACTCGATAAATATGTGTTTGCTCCTTTTTCTACAGTAGAGAATGTGTTATTCTTTCCCAATAAACGCGTTTACGCTAAAACTATTATTTCCAGTGCAAACAGTTTGGAGCCAGATCAGACGCCGGGTAACCCGGCGTCTGATCAGGCTCCAAACTGTTTGCCACCAAGATAAACATGAATTATCAGAATTGTCAAAAAGTTGTACTTTTCTACGTTTTAGTGTTTTGCGTTTGCGTACGTTTGCGTTTAAACGGGAAAGAATAACAGATTCTCCACTGTAGCTCCACTGGCGCAAATTGTTCCACTTAATGCTGTCAGGAAAATGAACCGTTATAACTATCGCTGTATCGTAGCAGATGCTAGTTTAAACTAGAATATGCTACAGTGGAGAATCTGTTATTCTTTCCCGTTTAAACGCAAACGCAAAACACTAAAACGTATAAAAGAACAACTTTTCGACAATTCTGATATTTCATGTTTATCTTGGTGGCAAACAGTTTGGAGCCTGATCAGACGCCGGGTTACCCGGCGTCTGATCTGGCTCCAAACTGTTTGCACTGCAAATAATAGTATTTGCGTAAACGCGTTTATTGGGAAAGGATAACATATTCTCCACTGTACTTGTTTAACCCATTACTCGATAAATATGTGTTTGCTCCTTTTTCTACATGTAGCTCCACTGGCGCAAATTGTTCCACTTAATGCTGTCAGGAATATGAACCGTTATAACTATCGCTGTATCGTAGCAGATGCTAGTTTAAACTAGAATATGCTACAGTGGAGAATCTGTTATTCTTTCCCGTTTAAACGCAAACGCAAAACACTAAAACGTATAAAAGAACAACTTTTCGACAATTCTGATATTTCATGTTTATCTTGGTGGCAAACAGTTTGGAGCCTGATCAGACGCCGGGTTACCCGGCGTCTGATCTGGCTCCAAACTGTTTGCACTGCAAATAATAGTATTTGCGTAAACGCGTTTATTGGGAAAGAATAACAGATTCTCCACTGTACGTACACCAATAGTTACATTGTATTATGAACAGTCATTTATTTGTATACAGTGATGTTTATACTTAAGTTAAAATTGTATCTTTCTGGACCTTTTTGTGTATTTTTGCGGCACTTTTCTGAAAAAATGTTTGATACTACATGTATAATTACTATTGCGGCTTTACTATTTTAAATAAGTTTATGAAACCTCAAAAATATAATATAATTATGCAAATGCTACACAGTTTAATACGTTATAATTATATAAAATATACAAAATATAGCTAATACTAAACACGTACTTAAAATATCATAAAAGAAATAACTTTCTGTTACAGTGGAGAATGTGTTAATCTTTCCCAATAAACGCGTTTACGCTAAAACTATTATTCCCAGTGCAAACAGTTTGGAGCCAGATCAGACGCCGGGTAACCCGGCGCCTGATTAGGCTCCACACTGTTTGCCACCATGATAAACATGAAATATCAGAATTGTCAAAAAGTTGTACTTTTCTACGTTTTAGTGCTTTGCGTTTGCGTACGTTTGCGTTTAAACGGGAAAGAATAACAGATTCTCCACTGTATGTATATAATATTATAAGTAGTTTGTGAAAAACACAAACTCATTTTTTATATTAAAGCCAGAATGTAAGCCAAATTTCTGTTTAAATTGCGCAATTTCTTATAAAAGAACATTTTCGATGTATTAAAACTAAGCGAAATCCGTTGTCAGGTGCCTGGAACATGCCCCCCTTTCTTTAAGAACCATACATAAATGTGCTGATTTCTTATCGAGATGGTTGGAAACATAAGCTTTTTGTTTACATAACAAATCTTCGTGTCGGCTTCCGAGAGTTTCCGCAAGATCGAAGAAGAGTCACGAGCAGAATAGTTCATAACCATTAAGGTTACGGTGGAGATAACGTTATTCTTTCCCGTTTAAACGCAAACGAAACGCAAACGCATCGCAATAATACGCATAAATGGACAAACTTTAGACAATTCTGACCATTCATGTTAGTCCGAGTGGCAATAGTTTCGTGCGTGATCAGACGTTGGGTTACCCGGCTTCTGGTCTGCTCCAAACTGTTTGCAATTGAAATCATGGTTTTAGCGTTAACGCGTTTATTGGGAAAGAATAACATTTTTTCCACTGTAAGCACGGTAACATCGACTACATCGTCGTACACTTTCCTACTTGAGATAAGTATGGTTCCCGTGCAGCTCGAGACCGCTGCGCTAACTTTACTGATATTTTATTCTCTCCCAATAAACGCATTTGTTTACAAAACTATTATTTCCATTGCAAACAGATTGGAGCCAGGTCAGACGCCGGGTAACCCGGCGTTTGATCAGGCTCCAACCCTTTTGCTACTCAGATTAAAAAATAATAGTTAAAACTTCTAAAAGTAAATTTCCACAGTTACGTGCATTGCGTTTGCGTTTAAACGAGAAAGAAAAAGTATTCTCTACTGTATACTGCGCACAATAAACACAGCTATCAATGTTTCTTGCTGAATGTAGGGAATACTCATCCCTTTTAAAGTTTTAGAATGTTCCAGTCTAAACATAACTCCGACAGGTCATCAGAAAACATCTTTACCGGGCGCAAGCCGAACGAACTCGGAAAATCTCCGTCGTTGATCGGATGTCAACAAACCGATTTAAAAGTCGACCTTTTTCCATCAAATTAATGTGTTTTTCAGATTTATTGCCTCTATAATCATCGCGGATTACTTCTTTTTATATGTTTAGATTACGCATCTGCCTGAATATTCAGGTTTTAAAAAATGCGCTATTTGGCTGACATACTGGCTTTAATAAGCAAGCTATAATTGAAGCCATTATAGTAGGGGTTTATGTTTCAAAATCAAAATATAGATAATACTGTCGTAAGCAAAAATAAGAAATATTAATTCTGAAAAATTTATATTTTTGACAGTTTAACCTTTCAATTGATATGAAAATTTATTTATATAAAAGTTCAGCCATAAACTGATATATTTTGAAGTTTAGATATTTTACTCTTTAAGAAGTTATAGCGTCAAAACATTAATGTCTGAAAAATGCTATGTTCCAGTATCCTCGGGGAGGGGTCATTTAGGTTCATGTTGTTACTTATCGAGTTAAGTGATCTTATCGTGAATTATACCATCGTGTAGATATTGAAATCTTTTTTCAAATGATATATCGCATATGCATTTAGCACTAAATATATGGAAGTTATTGATCAAGTATCATTACTTTTAAACCACCCTAGTATAACAATGCAACTAGTTTTATTCCTAAGCATTCTATTAACTGATGAAGAAGACGTTTGTTGTCCATATTTGATTTCCAAATTTTATAATTTCCATGCGTGATTTTACGAAATAGCCTTAACCCATATTCTGTTTCTTGTTTCGAAGACACGTGAATACTTAAAGCAGGTTGAACGTAAAGCAGAGTGCGCCTTAAGGCGCGTTCTGCTTTATTTCAGCCTGCTTTAAGGTACATGTACCATCTGCTAGGATAAAAATCCGAAGATTTTGGAAAAGTCCGGAGAAATGGCAGCCCTGATGCAATTCATGTAGTTATTAAATTAATAACATTTGAAATACAATGACGATTAATTCAAGTCTGGGTGGCAAATTGTCTAGATGCTCATCAGGCGACGGTTTTCCTGACGTCTAATATGATTCAAAACTCTACATTTGAAATAACCGTTTCCAGCTTATGAAGTTAAGCAGTCATTCAGCGGACATTGAGTCGGCAATTAAACGTTTAACCCTTTTCTTACCCAATAGTCTGTTTCTAGTTTTAAGATAGGTGGCCACTTAAAGCAGGTTGAAAGTAAAGCGGAATACGCCTTAACGCGCATTTTGTTTTACTTAAGAACCTGCTTTGAGCTAATACATGTATCTGTCAGGATATAGACAACATTTCGTATGGTACATGTTCATGACTGTACCGATTGGAACTATTTTCTTCAGTGGAGTAATATATTAAATGCGCTAATAGGCGTTTCAATGGGCGGAAAGGGTTAAGATAGATAGTAGCTTAATGGAGGACAATCGTAAGTTAGAAAAATCAGTACTGCTGCTCTGTCTTACTACAGTAGAGAAAACGTTATTCTTTCCCAATAAACGCGTTTACGCTAAAACTAGTATTTGCAGTGCAAACAGTTTGGAGCCAGATCAGACGCCGGGTAACCCGGCGTCTGATCAGGCTCCAAACTGTTTGCCACTCAGATTAAAATAAATGGTCAGGATTGTCAACAAGTTGTTATTTTCTATATTTTATTGCAATGCGTTTGCGTACGTTTGCGTTTAAACGGGAAAGAATAACGTTTTCTCCACTGTACATGTATTTGTTCTACCTAAAAAAGCGTGTACAGAAAATCTTACTCTATTGAAACTTGGCATATAATCAGCCTGGAATTTGTGTGATACTCAGGTTAAACAATTCGTTTTTCTATCTAAACTCTTTAACTGCCAATAGCATCAAAAGGCGACTTTGCATACAGTTTCGATCCTGATCAGACGCCACGTCACGCGGCGTCTGATCAGGATCCAAACTGTTTGACACTCGTATCGACATTTCTGAAGTACAAAATCCCTAAATCTTACTTTGAAAATATTGCAGACGACAATTCCAATGCAAACGATATTTTGGCGGCAATAGGGTTAAAGCAGATGATACAAAATGTAATACAGTGGAGAATCTGAACTATTCTTTCCCGTTTGAACGCAAACGTACGCAAACGCAAAGCACTAAAACGTAGAAAAGAACAACTTTTGGACAATTCTGATATTTCATGTTTATCTTGGTGGCAAACAGTTTGGAGCCTGATCAGACGCCGGGTGACCCGGCGTCTGATCTGGCTCCAAACTGTTTGCAAGGGCAATAATAGATTTAGCGTAAACGCGTTTATTGGGAAAGAATAACACATTCTCCACTGACTAACATGTAGCAGCAAAAGGGTTAAACAAATATCGCATTCTACAATAGCGTTGAGTTTGGTTACAACGGACGAGCTTACACATGATTTCGCAGCTGTAGTTCACAAAACGTGTGTCAAAATAAAATCGAACAACTGATGAACAGATTTCATTTTATTGTAGTATTTCGTGGTACATTTAATTTCAATTTACCTGTATACATACATTCACAACCATAGTTTGATATGAATAATTGCAACTCTGACAAATATAACTACAGAGTTACTTTAACCCGTTATCCCATAGCCTGTTTAAAGTTTTAAAGACAGATTCCACTTTACAGAGACATGTGAATATGCAACAAAATAAGTATTTTCTATGCCCTAGAAGGTGGTCGCTTAAAGCAGGCTGAAGGTAAAGCAGACTGTGCTTTAAGGCGCATTTTGCTTTACTTTCAATCTGTTTTAAGTTACCATATCCTAGTATATAGAACATTTTTATATACAGTGGAGAATCTGTTATTCTTTCCCGTTTAAACGCAAACGTACGCAAACGCAAAGCACTAAAACGTAGAAAAGAACAACTTTTGGACAATTCTGATATTTCATGTTTATCATGGTGACAAACAGTTTGGAGCCTGATCAGACGCCCGGGTTACCCGGCGTCTGATCTTGCTCCAAACTGTTTGCACTGGAAATAATAGTTTTAGCGTAAACGCGTTTATTGGGAAAGAATAACAGATTCTCCACTGTACATCATCATTTACACACCAGTCACAGTGAACTGCGCTACCAATAAAATTTCAATCATCACTGATCCTAATCAGGCACCGTTTTGAAATTGCGGCATCAAAGTGACAAAACATTGTTTGTTTGTAAATATTAGGAAATTAATATTTATTTTTCAAAGACCTTGATTTAACTCATTCGCCCCTTAAACTTCGATGGTAAACTCCAGTGTCCAATTTTGTTTCGTCCATTTATAACTATTTGGGGTTGTAATTTGCCTTTGTACATTAAAATTTACAACTGTTAAACCCATTACTCGATAAATACGCATTTTTACACCGCTAAGTTACAGTGGAGAAAACGTTATTCTTCCCCGTTTAAACGCAAACGTACGCAAACGCAAAGCACTAAAACGTAGAAAAGAACAACTTTTGGACAATTCTGATATTTCATGTTTATCATGGTGGCAAAAAGTTTGGAGCCTGATCAGACGCCGGGTTACCCGGCGTCTGATTTGGCTCCAAACTGTTTGCACTGGAAATAATAGTTTTAGCGTAAACGCGTTTATTGGGAAAGAATTACACATTCTCCACTGTATGTTATTAATCCACTGAAGAAAACAGTTCCACTCTATACTGTAAATAATATGTACTACATGTAAAAGCAATTATTTCTATATCCTTGCAAATTGAACCTTAAAGGAAGTTGAAAATAAAGCAGAAAGCACCTTCATGCGCATCCTGCTTTACATTCAACTTGCTTTAAATGATCATCTTTCTTTAAAACTAGAAACAGGCTACCGGGTTAATGTAGATGAAACGTACATGTAAGTTAGCTTGATGTCTCACGTGGACCTTATCTTTTTTTATACAGATGTAGCACATTTGACTGTTTGAAATCTGCAAGAAATAAGTTCTTGAATTTTCAAAAAAGAACACCTTTTTGCCCCTTGTGACCAAGGCAAACAGTTTGGAGCCAGATCACACGCCGGGAAGCGTCACTCAGTGTAAGATCAGGTTAAAAACTGTGTCCAACTCAGATCATATGAGTCCTCAAAATTTTCAAACAAATGCCTATTCATTTTTTACATTTTAATTACATGTACATTCCGCTTGCGTTAAGTTACGTTCTTCGCCAATGTACAGAGGAGAATATGTTATTCTTTCCCGTTTAAACGCAAACGTAAGCAAACGCAAAACACTAAAATGTAGAAAATAACAACTTCTTGACAATTCTGACTATTGATATTTAGCTGAGTGGCAAACAGTTTGAAGCCTCCAAACTGTTTGTATTGGAAATAATAGTTTGAGCGTAGACGCGTTTATTGGGAAAGAATAACGTTTTCTCCACTGTAGCATGCCAAAAGGTTTAAGCGACTCATCATGGGGAGTACAACATTTGTTCTAACACATTTTGCAATATGGTGCAGAAAACAACCATAAATTTTATTTGAATCTGGAAGCATCCATTAAAATTGTTAGAGACGAATGAGTTGCATGGCAGAATATGTTATTCATTTCCAATACACTCGTTTATTCTTAACATATTATAACCTCTGCAAATAGTTTGGAGCCTGATGAGACGCCGGGTACCCGACGTCTAACCAGGCTTCAAACTGTTTGCAACTCAGATTAATAAATATCATAAACATGGGAAAATACCATTTTGTACAATTTAATGAATTGCGTTTATGTTTCATTTGCGTTTAATCGAGAAAGAACAACGTCATCTCCATTGTAACAGTGTCAATAAGTGGGTTATAATAACGGAATTACACTACAGGACACATGTAGCTTCAGTAGGGAATTATTCTCTTTTCCGCCATAATATCGTATGCTAAAAACTGTAAATTTGGTTAAAAAGTACTTCTTAACGTTAGAATAAATGTGTTTGGACAAAGAAACATCTATATTAGTGTCAAACAGTTTGGAACCAGATAAGACGCCGAGTAACTCGGCGTCTAATCTGGTTACAAACTTTTTGCAAATGTCAGTGTAGACATACTTTCAATGAAAGGGTTATTTTTTCATAGGCACATTAGATATTAATGATTCATTTACAGAGGAATTTCCACGTTTGACTCGCTTGATTCCTTCTGCGTAAAGCCATTCGTTTTGCTCCAATACCGTCGAGTCATAGACTTCTGAAGCAATTGGTATTGGCATTTTAATAACTTTACGAACGTCTGTTTAAACGTTGAGTTAAACATAGTATATATGATAGGGTTGATAGTCGAACTTATCCACCCGAGCCACACGAACACGGATATGAGAACTTGGCTAAATTGACACGATTTGCATAGAGCTGAGAGAATGTTTACGGCGAAAAACGGAGACCAACAAATTACAAAGATTACAAATACAAATCCTAGAACTTTTGAAGCTTTTTGTTCAGTTCTGACGGCTAGTTTGTCACGGTTTCTTTCTCGTGCAAGATTTAGAATACTGGAAGCCTTGACGATAATTTGTTTGGTCATCACATTTCTTAGAGATCGTTTACCAATGCTTTCGCCGTCCACGTTAAGAGTATAAGGTCTATTGTTGTGGCTCGTGTCGTCATCAGTGGAATTATCGTTCTCACTAAGAAGAGATTCTGTTGACGACCCCTGCTGAGAGTTGCTGGGTACATTAAGAAAGCACGATTTAGAGTTAATGTTATTTTTAGCACGAGAGCTCGGCGAACTAGCACTATAAATGGAATCACAGGAAGTAGTATGGGATATAACGCTGGGAACCTGTAAGAAGTTTTCTTCACAGTGCGCGGCAAGGTTACTGTTGCTGCGGCTACGACATCCCATCTCTAGCGATACATTCCCAATGCTTATATCTGACCTTGACCGCGTGGTCACGTGATCTCTCTGACGTCTACTCTTTGAGCGTCTTATAATAGGCTGTCCCGACTCAATACCGCTTCCATTGGGATCACAAAGCTTTGATTGTTTACGAAGCAATCTTACTGTCAAGGCATAGGACAAGACCATAATTACTAACGGAATGAAAAAGGCGAGAATCGATCCATAGATTATAAAATCGTTATTTCCCAATATACATCTGTTGTCATTCAATATGTTTTTCTGATCGATGATGCCGAGCGCCGTAATAGGACTGGTGATGGTTGCCGCTGCGGCCCAAATGAAGCTGATCTTCATCAGGACTATTGATTTGGATTTATTGCGAGACTTGAGTGGATTTCTGATGGCCAGGTATCGCTGGAGAGAGATGCTGCATAAGTGGAGGATGGACGAGGTTGACATGAGAACGTCTGACGTGATGAAAAGATTACATAAAGCGCTGTTGAACGGCCAGTGCCCTGAAAATAGACAAAACAACATAATGGTTAGAGCTTGACCTTTGCGAACTAACTTTCTAAATTAGGGAAATCACAATGATTCCCCTCTTAATTCATTACCCTATAGCCTGTTTCTAATTCTGAAGACAGTTTACCACTTAAAGCAGGTTAAAAGAAAAACAGAGTGTACCTTAAGGCGCAATTTGCTTTACCTTTAGCCTGCTTTAAGCTATAATCTACTAGGAATTAGAAAATATTTATTTTTGTACATGTTTATAACTGTTTTAAATTTGAAGTATTTTCTTCGGCGGAGGAATAAATTAAATGCCCTGAAAGACGCTTCTATGGAGGTTTTTCACCCCTGAACTTTCAAACGAAAAATTCAAATTTCCAGTAAGATCTAATCCAGTTTACAGTGGAGAATCTGTTATTCTTTCCCGTTTAAACGCAAACGAAACGCAAACGCAATGTACTTAAACGTAGAAAAGAACAATTTTTTGACAATTCTGATAACTCATGTTTATATTGGTGGCAAACAGTTTGGAGCCCGGCGTCTGATCTGGCTCCAAACTGTTTGTAAACGAAAAATTAGTTTTAGCGTAAACGCGTTTATCGGGAAAGAATAACGTTTTCTTCTCCACTGTATATCATTTAGCGTTGCTCTTCTGTGATTTATTGCAAAAAGAGAAACAGAGTAGATCCTGATCAGAATTTTCTTTAGGGGCTCTCTGATCTGGGTCTACTCTATTTGCCTAGGACAAGTGTATACTTAGCATGTACAATTTTTATAAAGGCCGAGAACTAGTTTATTCGTGACTGAGTCCCAAAGGGTTAATTTAAACGCAAAGCATACAATTAAGGAAATGACAAGGAACAATGCTCCCTCTCGACAACAGAGGCAAACAGTTTGGAGCCTGGTCAAACGCCGTGTTTACTTGGAGTAAAATCTAACTCAAGACTGCGAATGGTAATAATCGTTTCAGCATAAATATGTTTGAAAAAAATGTTCTAGCGAAAACATTATCCTTAACGATTAACCTTTATCAGTTAAGTGCGAAATGGCTAACAATATCAAATGAGTTTCTATGCTTACAGTGGAGAATCTGTTATTCTTTCCCGTTTAAACACAAACGTACGCAAACGCAAAACACTAAAACGTATAAAAGAACAACTTTTGGAAAATTCTGATATTTCATGTTTATCTTGGTGGCAAACAGTTTGGAGCCTGATCAGATGCCGGATTACCCGGCGTCTGATCTGGCTCCAAACTGGTTGCACTGCAAATAACAGTATTTGCGTAAACGCGTTTATTGGGAAAGAATAACACTAACACATTCTCCACTGTAACAAGCATTTAACATGAATTTCAACTAATGGTAAAGATCCCATAAAACTAAGAGCATACGTAATTTCAAGAAAGGGTACCAACATGACATTTTTTATATTTTTAGTTTTGAAATATGCGAATTACTAGTATGCCACAAGAGTACATGTAGCACATATAATGGGTTCAAACAAGAATATGACTTAGAGTGTTGATGCTTTGCTTCAGTCTATGTTGAAAACATTTTGGAGACTGATCTTCGCCGAATATCTCAGCATCTGACCTGGCTCCAAATTGTTTGCAAAATACACAAAAATTTTGTAGCACAATACAGTGGAGAAAACGTTATTCTTTCCCAATAAACGCGTTTACGCTAAAACCCGGCGTCTGATCAGGCTCCAAGCTGTTTGCCACTCAGATCAACATGCATTATCAGAATTGTCCAAACGTTGTTCTTTTCTACGTTTTAGTGCTTTGCGTTTGCGTACGTTTGCGTTTAAACGGGAAAGAATAATGGATTCTCCACTGTACATGTCTTGGGTAAAACAATATCGCTAGAGCATACACTTATGTTTGGTGATCCATTTAACATTTTTATCCTGAGATTGTTTAGATTACAGTCTACTATTATATTGAATCATCCAGTGCCTAGACAGACAATACGTGTATTTGCAAATAGTATGGATCCTCATCTGACTACAGTGGAGAATCTGTTATTCTTTCCCGTTTAAACGCAAACGTACGCAAACGCAAAACACTAAAATGTAGAAAATAACAATTTCTTGACAATTCTGACTATTGATATTTAGCTGAGTGGCAAACAGTTTGGAGCCTGATCAGACGCCGGGTTACCCGGCGTCTGATCTGGCTCCAAACTGTTTGCACTGGAAATAATAGTTTTAGCGTAAACGCGTTTATTGGGAAAGAATAACACATTCTCCACTGTACATGTATGTGTGATGCGTCGTTGGATCAGGTTCCGAACTATTTTAAACTCATGCCAATGTTTGTGAAGTCAAATGAAAGGCGTCTGTTCAGGATTTTTATTGTGTGACACACTTTTCGATATATCAATAGCACATACATATGTACATGTACGTCGTACCATAGTAGACGATATTATGGCATTACGAATTTCACCTTTTATTCACACTTAAACCTATTACATGTAATAGCCATTTCAAATGTGTAAATTAAATCTTTATGCATTTATGACTATTTAGTTTTAGTTTCTGCAATATTATGTAAAATAATGAACAGTTTAGACCCTATAGGAGCCATCTGATCAGGGTATTCACTGTTTTACAGTACTGAACCTTATTAAATTAAATTGATAATCGCAAGCGAATTGCCATCGAATTGCCATCGAATCGCGCGCTTCAAAAAACAAATCCTACGTTTGAACATTTTTACGCGAATTTTCCGAAGCGGTTGTGACATAAATGGAAGCGAAAAAAATAACGAAGGCATATTTGCGAACATTTGTGAGATACACAATTCAAGAAAACTTACCCGAGGGTAAAGTTAGTACTTTGAATCGCAAGCGAATTGCCATCGAATTGCAAGCGAATTGCAAGCGAATCGCAAAACTTGTTAATTTAATAAGATTCAGTACTGTAGCATAAGACAGGGTGCATTACTTTTTAATGACGAGTTTTGTCGTTGCTAGGTATGTATGTGTCAAATCAGACAAAGTACAGTGGAGAATGTGTTATTCTTTCCCAATAAACGCGTTTACGCTAAAACTATTATTTCCAGTGCAAATAGTTTGGAGCCAGATCAGACGCCGGATAACCCGGCGTCTGATCAGGCTCCAAACTGTTTGCCACAATGATAAACATGAAATACCGTATCAGAATTGTCCAAAAGTTGTTCTTTTCTACGTTTTAGTGCTTTGCGTTTGCGCACGTTTGCGTTTAAACGGGAAAGAATAACAGATTCTCCACTGTATTTTTCAGGGAAAGGGTTAAACAAACAATATAACGACGGGGAATATATTATACCAATCAAGTCGTTTATCTGTTATGTATGTTTCAATTATGAGTTGCTCATACAATATTTATAACTATCAGCACGAGGTAAGTTCTATTTTGCTGATAAACAAGTGTTGATGTATTGAGATTAAATAGATATCGATTCATATCCAACTGTGATTCAATAAATCTCGCTTGAGCTACATGTACAGTGGAGAATCTGTTTTTCTTTCCCGTTTAAACGCAAACGTATGCAAACGCAAAACACTAAAACGTATAAAAGAACAACTTTTGGACAATTCTGATATTTCATGTTTATCTTGGTGGCAAACAGTTTGGAGCCCGATAAGACGCCGGGTTACCCGGCGTCTGATCTGGCTCCAAACTGTTTGCACTGCAAATAATAGTATTTGCGTAAACGCGTTTATTGGGAAAGAATAACACATTCTCCACTGTATATGTAAAACAATTAATAAATTGATGTCAAATGCAAACAGACACCCGGTTTATCTGCCGCCTGATTAGACTCCAAACCGTTTTACTCTTATATTGTTAAAAACCGTAATGATTTTTCGAAACATGTCATTTTTACATTTTATTGTATTGCGTTTAGTTTGTTTTAACGCAGAAAGAGTTACGTATTGGCATCTGGGTCACAAAGCGCACTGTCTCTTAAAACAGTTTGGATCCTGGTCAGACGCCGCTTTCAAGCGTCATTGAGAGTGAAAGGATTAAGTAGACGGTATATTTCGGCAATGATGTGGGTTAATGTTTCGCCTTGACATTGAAACTGAAAATAGATAGGGATGATCATACTTCCGGAATGTCGCGATACTAAAATCATCTTCAAAGCTCATTACTTTAAAATTAAACCCTTCAGTGCAATGACGTCATCAGCTTTAAACAATTACCGTCTGCTTTTATTTCTCAAATTTAAATTTTAGGTATTTTGACGGAAGAAAAAGATATACATGTATATATACTTGAATGTCAAATAATTTGGATCCTTATTGGACGCCATGTAATGCGGCGTCTGATCAGGATCCAATTAAAAAAAATAACCATAGAATCGGGGTAAGGTGGTGATGGGTTAATGATCCAATATGTTTCTTCTACAAAACTTCTGACGTTGCTAGGCAAAACAATTGATATATAGTTGCAGGACACGTATTGCACTCCAGTAGAGATCGACAAAAACTTGCATGCGTATATTTTCAAGATTGCGTCTAGGAATAACTAACAGTAAATCAGATTAAGTTGCGACATAAAAGACTGAAATAAGTTTTAGCAACATGTATCTCTCTTCCCCCGACACAATGGAATTATTTGACAATGATAAGGACGTAACACTTGCTAATATAACTCTCTCACTATCATTGGCGCTTAAAACGCGTTTGCAAGCAGTTTGGATCCTGATCAGACGCCGCGTAACGCGGCGTCTGATCAGGATCCAAACTGTTTGACACTCGTTTTGAAATTTCTTCAGTCATATTGCCTTATTTGTTAACTTTGAAACGATATTAAGACAACAAAATTGAAGCAGACGACAATGGTGAAGGCGTTTAAATGTCACGAAATATTTTGCGTTGAAAGGGTTACATGTACAGTGGCGAAACCGTTATTCTTTCCCAATAAACGCGTTTACGCTAAAACTATTATTTGCAGTGCAAACAGTTTGGAGCCAGATAAGACGCCGGGTAACCCAGCGTCTGATCAGGCTCCAAACTGTTTGCCACCAAGATAAAAATGAATTATTAGAATTGTCCAAAAGTTGTACTTTTCTACGTTTTAGTGTTTTACGTTTGCGTTTCGTTTGCGTTTAAACGGGAAATAATAACGTTTTCTCCACTGTACATAGTGTAACTCACTGAACCCTAGCGACGAGTAAATCCGTCTTGTACAAACAGTATGCAAATGAATGGTACACTTATTCAATGCAAATAATGTAGACCATGATCAGAGGGCTTCCTGTTTGTCGTTTTGTCAATACACTTGCATTGCAATTCAACAACAAAGAATAGTCAAAATAAACCAATTTATAACATAACAGACGGCGTGAGCGTTGAATAACACCCGTTGTTTAAATGTCATATATAACTAGTTATATAACTATGCAAATGAGGTACGCCACGACGTCGTTTACTTGTGACGTCGTTAAAATGCGTTCTATGCGCGTTCGATTTCCAACGTCTTCATTCCATCATGTAGATTCAATTTATAGATTTTTGGTGTAATTAATCAATATTAGATCTACATGAAAGTGTTTATTAATACATATAACAACATAAGCATTATCTACTTATATCGCGCTTAGCATTTACTTGACCTCAAAGGCTGCGATAAATAACATTTCTAGGTTTTGTTATGAAAAAGAGTATAACATTCGTGTTAATAATTTATTGGATTTATCAAACTCGTCGTTTTAGAAAACGATAAAAACTCGTTTAATAAATCCAATAAATTATCAACACTCGTGTAATATCCTATATTTAAACTAGTATTATCGATTCCGTAGACAATTTATTTTGATCTGAGTGTCACTTAAGCTCGAGATATCGTAGAAATTCAATAAAAGAATACTGCGAGGTCGAGATACATGTAGCAACGTTCGACGGTATGCCATTTGGTATTTGATTCTGAAAATCATTGCCGGATAAAGCAGGTTTCTGTCTTAACCAGTTATCGGATAAGCCAGGTTATACTGTAATTATAAGGTAACAGATTTAATCTTCTTTTTCAGGCTAAACGTCAAACTTTCAATCGATTTAGTTACATGTAGTAAGAGTTCGGGATATCACAAGAATTTTCATCTTGATTAATAAGCGTTTGCGATTTCGTATTAAGAGTTCAGAATTCATTGCCCATATTTCTGTCAAACTGTACGCTTGGCGGCTACATGTACATGTAGCCTACGTACTCAAAACTGATTTAAAGTTTGATATGGGTTATAATATTTTATTCTCCCCCAATAAAAGTGTTTTTTGTGCTACATGGTGGTAATCAAGTACAGTGGAGAAAACGTTATTCTTTCCCAATAAACGCGTTTACGCTAAAACTGTTATTTCAATTGCAAACAGTTTGGAGCAAGATCAGACGCCGGGTAACCCGGCGTCTGATCAGGCCTCAAACTGTTTGCCACTAAGCTTAATATCAATTGTTATAATTGTCGAAAAGATGTAATTTTCTATGTTTAAGTGTTTTGCGTTTGCGTTTCGTTTCGTTTGCGTTTAAACGGGAAAGAATAACAGATTCTCCACTGTATGCCCGTGGCAAACATATTGAAGTAAGATCAGTACACTGATGTAGCACTCCGTGAAACTCGCCGTCTAATCAGGCTTCAAAACTGTTTGCCATTCAGATTTCTGTAAACCACGAACATTTCAAAGCGACGGTCACTTTGTCCATTTTGCTGCATTTCTTTTAGGTTTACTTTTGTTCAAATTGGAAATACAGTGGAGAAAACGTTATTCTTCCCCGTTTAAACGCAAACGTACACAAACGCAAAACACTAAATTGTAGAAAATGACAACTTTTTGACAATTCTGATAATTCATGTTTATCTTGGTGGCAAACAGTTTGGAGCCTGATCAGACGCCGTGAAACCCGGCGTCTGATCTGGCTCAAAACTGTTTGCACTGCAAATGTTAGTTTTAGCGTAAACGCGTTTATTGGGAAAGAATAACGTTTTCTCCACTGTAATAGCGTCGTATCTGTATAAAAACAGATTTTGTTTTCAAGCACACACGCTCTGTCTGTGATGGAAAATATTTGCGCATATTTTTGCAAAGTTCAACATCCGATACAGTGGAGAAGGTGTGAACGCAAACAAAACGCGAACACAAAATAACAAAACGAAACAAAACACAGATTTTCTAACGATTCGTTTTAATATGAATGGTAAATAGTTTATAGCCTGGTCAGACGCCGGGGTACCCGGCGTCTGATCTGGATCAAAACAGTTTGCAATAGGTATAATAGTTTTAGCAAACACGTTAACGCGTTTATTGGGAAAATATAACGTCTTCTCCGGTGTAATCAGACATGATGCATGTTGGGATTGATAGATGATGATTGTTTGAGTGTAAGTACGCATTTACCTGGCTGAATGAGATTTCTATCGATAATAAAATGATTACATATCTCTATATCTTTACCCCTTCGCGCTACTTTGGTTTGAAAATACAAACAGCTTGGATCCATATCAGACGCCGAGTTATTCGGCGTCTGATATGGATCCAAACTGGTTGATGTTTTTCTTTGTAATGAGTCCTGAGTTTCAAACATGCTGTTTAATAAATACCTTTTATGCAGTCTACTATGTTTAAGTAGACAGCAATTTAGCTAACGAAAGATTAATGGGCCGTGTGCTTATCATACACGTATAAAAACAAGAATATAAACATGCTTCCCTGTCAGATTAATTCGTTTCGCTTGAACCTATATATATTATTATTATTATTATTCTTATTATTATTATTATACCCGATTTATATAGCGCTCTTTTCACACAGGAGTTGTGCGTTCAAAAGCGCATCACATGAAATTATATAAATGTACCTACAAAGCGAGAAAAACAAATAACTACATTCACAATAAAAAGGATACAATATTGAGATGCATGGAAACATGGAAATTCTTTCAATATGCAATATATATGCAATGTTAATACAAAATTAATTGAATATATTCCATAGGCAAATTCGTCTTAATGCTATAGCTTGTTTCTAGATCTCAAAACAGGTGACATCTTATACAATGTACCAGATAAAACAATGTGCATTCTGTTTTACTTGCAGAATGCTTTAAGCTACATGTACCATCTGCTATGATATAGAAACACATTATTTTAGTGCGTATTTATGTACTGTATAAAAACGAGCTATTTTCTTTAGTGGAAGAATAAGTATAAGGCGTTTAATACATAATTATACATGTACATGCCACAATGGGTTGAGATGCATTGCAATAATGTATCGTGAATTGCTTATTTTTGTAGCAAGATGACAGATTGATGATAATAAAAACAAGAGACAGCTGTTGCAAAATGTAACTAAATTAGCCCTAGATACATGTATAGAGTGGAGAAAACGTTATTCTTTTCCAATAAACGCGTTTACGCTAAAACTATTATTTCCATTGCAAACAGTTTGGAGCCAGATCAGACGCCGGGTAACCCGGCGTCTGATCAGGCTTCAAACTGTTTGCTACTCAGATTTAAATAGAAAGTTGGAAATTTAAAAAAAAATGCCATTTTCTACAGTTTGCGTTTCGTTTGCGTTTAAACGGGAAAAGAATAACGTTTTATCCACTGTACGTGCTTTATAAACAATATACCTGCGAAAAGCACACATCTCCTACGCAACTAGCGAAGACCCATACATGTATCAGAGAGCCCCTGAAACAGCCATCTGATCAATGTCTGCATTGTTTGTCGTTTTGCAATGGATTATAAAAAACCGTTATACAGTGGAGAATCTGTTATTCTTTCCCGTTTAAACGCAAACGTACGCAAACGCAAAACACTAAAATGTAGAAAATAACAATTTCTTGACAATTCTGACTATTGATATTTAGCTGAGTGGCAAACAGTTTGAAGCCTGATCAGACGCCGGGTTACCCGGCGTCTGATCTGGCTCCAAACTGTTTGCACTGGAAATAATAGTTTTAGCGTAAACGCGTTTATTGGGAAAGAATAACACATTCTCCACTGTAGTACATGTATAAAAGGACTATTGGAATCTGCAATGTTTCATTTAAAGTTCCAGAGTTTAAATGTGAAACAGGAGCTCTCTGTTTTACTTTTATTCTACGGTTAGCAAGTACTTGTCTTATTTAGACAATAGTAGACAATAGACTATTCTTTATTCATTCAGTAACTTGAATTAACAAATTCCTCGTTACACACAACATATTTTCAAATTACAAAAATGGTCACACAAACATGCTCTCACCTACACACTAATACATACACTTACACGCACACACGCACACATACAAACACGCACTTTGACAACACATACACATACAGAAGACACATACACACCCACACTCTCACAACCAAAAGCGCATACACATACAGAAGACACATACGCATACAAACTCGCGCGAACGTGCACATAATAAGAAGTATTTTAAATGATAGCATTTTCGAGTATTTAGAATTTGAGGTTGAACTGAAAAAAAGATATTAAATGTTCAATTTGTGTAAATGGTTAGATAATAAAACTAACTCGTATACAAATCAATCAAGGTAGTTCAGTGCAGCCTTCCTCATTTCAAAAGCTTCATAGACATACCTTGATAGCTTTAGCAAGGTTTTGGAATTATTTGATTTCATCAATTCTACATGTACTTATAGGCACTTGGGTTTTGGTAAAACTAACGTTTTAGATAGTTCTTTCTTAATTCAGTATACAGAGTACATACCAAAACAAAATGAAACTCATCTTCTATGTCATGCTTGTAACAAAACACACAATGTGTCATGCATTTAGAAAATACCGCTTTTGACTGATTTATATCAATTTGCATAGGGCCACTGAACTCTTTACATGTACAATAGTTGCAGATGAAGCAGTTGTGTGTGACTATGGTTCAAAGGATTAAGACAGTTGGCAGTTAAATGCATAAAAAGGTAATGCAGCATTATAGAACTTTTTCTGCAATACAAGTTTCCTCGAAGTAGCAATCACCTGGTGTTAACCCTTTACCTGATAGCATTGTTTCTAGTATTGAAGATATGTGACTACTTAAAGCAGGTTGAAAGTAAAGCAGAATGCGCCCTAAGGCGCATTCCGCTTTACTTTCAGCCTGCTTTAAGCTATTGACTGCTAGAATAAGGAAAGTATTAAATATGACACATATTCACTACGGTATAATTTGGAACTATTTTCTTCAGCGGATGAATAAAATGAATGTGCTAAAAGTCGCTTCTATAAGGGAAAGGGTTAATGATTACATGTACATGTACCTGGCTTATTCGTGTAGTGTCGCAGGGCTTCCATAAGTTGACATGAAAAATCCTAAGATTTCCAAATTTGCAATTTTCAAGTGCGATTTTACGAATCGTACCTTTACCCCATCGCCTGTTTCTAGTTTTGTTGACACGTGGCTGCTTAAAGCAGGCTGGCCTTAATTCGCATTCTGCTTTACTTTCAGCCTGCTTTAAACTACCATGTACTAGAAAAAATCCGAAGATTTAGGAAATCTCCGGAGAAATGGCAGTCCTGGTGTCGAGATAGACAAGTATGATTGCAGAAAGGAATAAAAGTCATTAAGAATTTCAGCAGTCGACACTTTTAGAGCAGACGAGATTCTCGCAGGTTTCAAAACGTGAATTCGCATGCGGAAGCAGGAGGCAACAAGGTATGTAAAGCAAAGTCTGTAAAAATCCCAATCGACTTTTGCTGTATAAGAAATTGATTTACAGTGGAGAATCTGTTATTCTTTCCCGTTTAAACGCAAACGTACGCAAACGCAAAACATTAAAACGTAGAAAATAACAACTTCTTGACAATTCTGACTATTGATATTTAGCTGAGTGGCAAACAGTTTGAAGCCTGATCAGACGCCGAGTTACCCGGCGTCTGATCTGGCTCCAAACTGTTTGTAATTGAAATAATAGCTTTAGCGTAAACGCGTTTATTGGGAAAGAATAACGTTTTCTCCACTGTACCCCCTTTATTGCTATATTATCACCAGCTTTAAAGTTGACGTCTGCTTATATTTCTCAAAGTTTGATTGAAGGAGTTTTGAATAAACACTCATTTACAGAAGTGTAAAACAGTTTGAATTCAGATCAGACGCCGAGTATCTCGACGTCTGATCTGAATCCAAACTGTTTGCAAATTCCAACGTACTGAGAGATCAAAGAAGGAAATTGATTCCTCCTCCTTATATTCTCGTTGAACCGTGGTCGAAACGGGATTCGAACGTGATTATGTCACACCAACAAGACAAATGCAAAATTAATGACGTATTTATCGAACACACGCATTCAAGGCAAAGTATGTTTCAGAGAGATAAGAGTCGTCATTCCGAAAAGCCTAAATGGTAACATGAGTGTACAGTGGAGAATACGATATTCTTTCCCGTTTAAACGCAAACGAAACGCAAACGCAAATCACTTAAACGTAAGAAATGACAACTTTTTGACAATTCTTTTTTAATCTAAACGTCAAACAGTTTAGAGCCTGATCAGACGCCGGGTTACCCGTAACCCGGCGTCTGAATTGGCTCCAAACTGTTTGCATTCGAAATAACAGATTCAGCGTAAACGCGTTTATTGGGAAAAAATAACGTTTTCTCCATTGTAACACTTCAACACTCTCGCCACTAAACATTAACCGTCCGTTCTGACCCTTTCACCAACAATTACATGTATCGTCTGCTAAACTTGTTCGTCTGCAATTTTATGCAGACATCAAATTTTTCAACTTCAATTGTTCAGTTTTTGCTGAAGACAAAATTTGAAAGAGTGACAGACAGATTACAGTGGAGAAAACGTTATTATTTCCCAATAAACGCGTTTACGCTAAAACTATTATTTCCAGTGCAAACAATTTGGAGCCAGATCAGACGCCGGGTTACCCGGCGTCTGATCAGGCTCCAAACTGTTTGCCACCATGATAAACATGAAATATCTTTTCTACGTTTTAGTGCTTTGCGTTTGCGTACGTTTGCGTTTAAACAGGAAAGAATAACAGAGTCTCCACTGTAACTGTATATACATGTATTAAGCGGAATAATGCGATTATTAGAATAGAAACATAGGAGAGAATATGTTATTAGAGCCAGTTTAACCCATTATCCCAAAGCCTGTTTCTAGTTTTGAAAACAAGTGATCAATTGAAGCGGGTTTAAAGTTACGTAGCAAGTAACTTAAGGTGAATTCAGTTTTTCTTTCAGCCTGCTTTAAGCTACCATCTGTTAGAATAAATAAAATATGTCTTATGGTGCGTATGCATGCCTGTATAACATGAAACTATTTTCTTTCAGTAAAGGAATAATTTATAGGCGTAAAATGCGTTTTGTTGGGTAATGGCTTAAATGAAATAATTTAAATGTCATAAAATACTGAAACTATAGTTTTTTTTATCTCTTCACATTAGTTTAATCTGAGAGTCAAACAGTTTGAATCTGATCAAAGAATTTGAAAATGTTCATGTAGTTTAACATGTACAGTGAAGAAAACGTTATTCTTTCCCAATAAACGCGTTTACGCTAAAACTATTATTTGCAGTGCATACAGTTTGGAGCCAGATCAGACGCCGGGTAACCCGGCGTCTGATCAGGCTCCAAACTGTTTGCCACCAAGATAAACATGAATTATCAGAATTGTCAAAAAGTTATACTTTTCTACGTTTTAGTGTTTTGCGTTTGCGTACGTTTGCGTTTAAACGGGAAAGAATAACGTATTCTCCACTGTATGTACCAGAAGCATGCATACATTTTACTCGTACTTTCTTCACCAGCATTTTTTTCTCAGCAACTGATTGATTTGATTTGAGGAATTTCAAATATTTCTCTACAGCAATTACTTCAGGAACGATAGTTTCTAATTACACCCGAACATCACTTCTACTTTTCGTCAATACAATTGCTATCTTACACGAGGTGTTATTTGGGATAGACATGTATTACACGTGTCAGATACAATAATATAAATTTCAACTCATCTCCCTCTTTTACGCCTTTAAGCCTCTAATGTATTCCCCCATTGGTGAAAATAGTTCCACTTCATACAGTCGTGAATAAGCACCATAACAATTATTTATATAATTATATAATACTGGCATAATTAAACATTAAACAGAGACAAGCTTTAAACAACAATGTACATGTAAAAGAAAACGTCTCTACAATCATGACGTCATAACCAGATCTAACAGTTATTGCCCTCTTATATCATTCACCTGCTGCCTTTGGTAAAGTTTTGATTCTTTGCGTCTTTTACTTAAAACATATTTATATGATTGTCAAACAGGTTGGGTCCTGATTATATATCGCATTACGCGGCGTCTGGTCAGGATCTAAGCTGTTTGCAAACTAGGTACATGTAAAGGGGTTAGATAAAGTAAAAATACATACAGCTCCCGAAGCCAACTTTTATTACAGACACTCCGTGTTAAGGGAATATATTATAACGAGCGGATGATTAAACTGAATATAACGTTATTTATGTAGAAACAATGGCGGTCTATTCAAAGCATGTTTTCAATCATCCCATGGATTATCCCCGCTGAGATCTGTGTTGATTACAAATCCTCCAAAACCTTGATTCACTCTTCAATCGATCTACAGTCAATCCCATGTGAAGGCAGCCATTCTTTGAAGCAACATGGGTACAATGAATATAAAATACTCTTTGAAGCGAATTATGATTGGACAAAAGTATTTTCCCAATTCTCTGCCCTCATGTCATAAATTTCAAATCATTGCCATCTACTAACATTTCTTAAACTTAAAATTTAGGTATTTTGACTTAAAAAAATATTGAAACAGTCTTACATGTAATCAAACGCCGCGTCAAGCGGCGTCTGATCATGATCTAAGCTGCTTGCAAATACACATGTAGCCATAGCATTGCAATAAAATGGAGAAGGGATCATCTTTTTGGCAATTCTGAGCATTGATTTTAATCTGAGTGGCAAACAGTTTGGAGACAGATCAGACGCCGGGTTACCCTGCGTCTTATCAGGCTCGAAACTGTTTGCAGTGGAAATTAATAGTTTAAGCGTATGGATCAAGAGCATACGCTTAGTATCTCGGCGTCTGATCAGGACCTAATGTGTTTGCAAAGGCCGGTGGACTATATGATGAAGGTCGTCGATTGGTAATGACGTAAACTGCCTGATTAAACACGATACGGGTACAGTACTGAACCTTATTAAATTAAATTGATAATCGCAAGCGAATTGCCATCGAATTGCCATCGAATCGGGCGCTTCAAACAACAAATCCTACGCTTGACTATTTTTACGCGAATTTTCCGAAGCGGTTGTGACGAAAATGGAATCGAAACAATTAACGGAGGCATATTTGCGAACATTTGTGAGATTCACCATTCAAGAAAACTTACCCGAGGGAAAAGTTACTATTTTGAATCGCAAGCGAATTGCCGAGTTGCAAGCGAATCGCAAACATTGTTAATTTAATAAGGTTCAGTACTGTAGAGTGGAGAATCTGTTATTCTTTCCCGTTTAGACGCAAACGCAAAGCGCTAAAATGTAGAAAAGAACAACTTTTGGACAATTCTGATATTTCATGTTTATCATGGTGGCAAACAGTTTGGAGCCTGATCAGACGTCGGGTTAACCGGCGTCTGATCTGGCTCCAAACTGTTTGCACTGGGAATAATAGTTTTAGCGTAAACGCGTTTATTGGGAAAGAATAACACATTCTCCACTGTATACATCATTAAGATAAAACAGTCAAACTCTGATTAGCAGCCATTCTTATTAGCGTTTACTTTCTTAAGAAATAAACGCAGGATGGAAATAATTGAAAAGTTATTTTAGTTATATAGATGGATTCCTGCGTTACCCTTGCCTTGCATTTACCTGCAACCTGCATTTCATTATGCATATTATGGAAGGCCGGTGCGCCATGCTAAATGCTAAATGCGAATTGCTATATGCCAAATGCTAAATGCGAATTGCGAAATGCTAATTAAATACAAAACTCTTTTAGGGGTGCTAAATGCTAAATGCTATTTGTAAAATGCTAAATGCTAAATGCTGATTGCGAAATGCGTTTTACGAAATGCCATTTGCGAATTGCAAAACGCTAAATGCGAATTGCAAAAATGCTATTCCCAAATTCCTAAATGCCAATTGCTGTACTAAGGCCAAACAAAAATATATCTGTTTCCGGTAAACAGACCATAGTTTTCCCCTCCGATCCTAAACGTTTTTGTTTTTCATTTTTCGAAAAATCTATCGGCGAATGTCTGTCATTTTTGTGGCGCATGTGACAGTTGTTTTTTAGCAACGTGTAATAGAAGCTATTATTCAGTTAATTGTTTACAAAGCTGCTTTATAGTCATTTTAGTGTTTTAGAAATTGATTTTAGAATAAGATTAGCAAATATCTAAGAGAAATTTGATCTAAATCCGTCATGAAATACCTTCCTTGCAGATATGATTTGCTAGTTAATTAACCATTGACATATTCAACATGCAAACAACATTTTATTGACATATTTGACAAGCATACAATGCATTTCGAAATATTATAAATTCCACCTATCATATAAAAGCCACTACTTTTCCGGTTTGGTATACCAATATTGATTAACAATCAAACCAGTTTCAATTTTTAAGGTAATTTTCGTAATGGGACCTATCAATTAAATAAACAATTCAAGGTATTTTATGTATGGCACAGGGCTTTGCAAAATAAAATACATTCATATGTTTTCATATATGAATATGATTATATAAAATACTCCATCAGAAAAATTAAATAGATCTATATCAATATATGATTGTGTCCCTAGGAAACATAGGTACTGTACTGTTTTATGTGGCCTAAATTTGATTTGCTAAATGCTAAATGCGATATGCTGAATGTCAAATGATAGAGAAAACCGTCATTTCTAAAATAGCAATTCGCATTTAGCAAATAGCATTCGATATTTCACAAACAGCATTTGGCATTTAGCATTTGGCATTTTACAACTAGCATTTAGCATGGCGCACCGGCCTTCAATTATGTTAACAAATTCTATTTCAGGTGCCCGCTTTATACATGTTTAACTGTGATTCAACACACTCTAACCAGGCTGTATATATACAGTTGAGAAGACGTTATATACTTAACGAAAAACCGAGTTTATGCCTAAAACAATATTACCATTGCAAACAGTTTGGAACCAGACTAGACGCCGGGTAACCAGGAGTCTGGGCAGGTTCCAAGCTGATTGTCACTCGGAATAAAATAGATAGTAAGAATTTTCACAAAGTTGTAATATTCTACATTTAAGTGGTTTGCGTTTGCGATTCATTCGTATTTAAAAGGAATAATATAACGTCTTCTCCACTGTATATTGGCAACATTTAGAGGGTCATTCAGAGAACATTCATTTCCACTCAGGTTTGTTTAAAACCAATTAACCTTTCAGCATTTAATTCAGCATCCTACGTATACAGTGGAATGGTCGTATCTTTCCCAATAAACGAATATTTGCTAAAACCACTATGTCCAGATCAGACATCGGGCAAACTTGTGTCTGATCAGGCTCCAATATCGTACACAATGCAATTTACTACTATTTAGTGCATTGCGTTGGCGTTTCAACTCATTTACAGTGGAGAATGTGTTATTCTTTCCTAATAAACGCGTTTACGCTAAAACTATTATTTCCAGTGCATACAGTTTGGAGCCAGATCAGACGCCGGGTAACCCGGCGTCTGATCAGGCTCCAAATTGTTTGCCACCAAGATAAACATGAAATATCAGAATTGTCTAAAAGTTGTTCTTTTCTACGTTTTAGTGCTTTGCGTTTGCATACGTTTGCGTTTAAACGGGAAAGAATAACAGATTCTCCACTGTATACAGTGGAATGGTAGTATCTTTCCCAATAAACGAATATTTGCTAAAATCACTATGTCCAGATCAGACATCGGGCAAACTTATGTCTGACCAGGCTCCAATATCGTACACATTGCAATTTACTACTATTTAGTGCATTGCGTTGGCGTTTCAACTCATTTACCTCATAAACTAGAATGACCTACTTCCAGTTTCAAATAAGGTATGATCAATGTTTGACTTTTTACAGTGGAGAATCTGTTATTCTTTCCCGTTTAAACGCAAACGTATGCAAACGCAAAGCACTAAAACGTAGAAAAGTACAACCTTTGGATAATTCTGATTATCTTGGTGACAAACAGTTTGGAGCCTGATCAGACGCCGGGTTATCCGGCGTCTGATCTGGCTCCAAACTGTTTGCACTGGGAATAATAGTTTTAGCGTAAATGCGTTTATTGGGAAAGAATAACACATTATCCACTGTACACATTGCAATTTACTACTATTTAGTGTATTGCGTTGGCGTTTCAACTCATTTACCTCATAAACTAGAATGACCTACTTCCAGTTTCAAATAAGGTATAATCAATGTTTGACTTTTTATTGTTTTTTAATAATAACTTGCTAAACATGCCATCAGTCCAGATCCTAATTAGATGACTACTATACATGTAGATACACCCTGTGCAAATAGAGAGGTATTTGTCACTGTCATTATGGTTTTTGTTCTGTCAAAATGCCCAAAATGAACTTTCGAGAAAAACAAAAGACGACAATTTCAAGCAGACGATATTGCAGCAGTGAAAAGGTTGACAGGGCTGCTATAAGTTTAACTTGAACAAATTTGCATTGAAAAAAGAATTCCAAATTTTCTATTTTTCAATCGAATTCTCAAAGCAGGATGAAAGTAAAGCAGACTGCGCCTAAAGGTGCATTCTAATTTACATTCAGCCTGCTTTAAGCTTCCATCTGCTACATTGTAGGATTAACCGTCGAAAGTGTCGGAAAAATCCGGAGAAATGGCAGTCCTGGGTAGATCATTTTTGTCTTGTTTGGGGAAGCGTTGTTGTAAGGAGGGAATCGTTGTTCAGAGAGCCGTTTTGGGGAGGGAACACTGTACCTGTAAGATAGCACACTAAATGTAGTCCTACAGTGGAGAATGTGTTATTCTTTCCCAATAAACGCGTTTACGCTAAAACTATTATTTCATTTACAAACAGTTTGGAGCCAGATCAGACGCCGGGTAACCCGGCGTCTGATCAGGCTCCAAACTGTTTGCCACCATGATAAACATGAAATATCAGAATTGTTCAAAAGTTGTTCTTTTCTACGTTTTAGTGCTTTGCGTTTGCGTACGTTTGCGTTTAAACGGGAAAGAATAACGTTTTCTCCACTGTATGACAATGGTCATAAAGTAGCCTTCTTATTTAGGTCTGAACAATTTGTCATAATGCAATATTTTTGACTAAAGAAAATCACAATTAAATAGTCAAACATATGCTAAACTAAATTGAAACCAGTTTATTTGGAGTTTCAGGGAAGAAGGAAGTAAAGGCTAAGCAAAATGTTCGAAAATATGTATTTTGCTTTACTCTCATCCTGCTTGAATCTGTCATCTGTATTTTACATAAGTACAGGTATAAGTCGTCGGGATTTTACTGTTGAACCATTTCACTGCCAAATCTTACGTGAGATTTCTACCCCTACACCGTTTCATTGTCGTCTGCTTCAATTTTGTTGTCTGCAATATCGTTTCAAAGTTAAAGAATAAGGCAGTGAGACTGAAGAAATTTCAAAACGAGTGTCAAACAGTTTGGATCCTGATCACACGGCGCGTGACGCGGCGTTTTATCAGGATCGAAACTGTTTTCAAACGCGCGTTTAAGCGTCATTGAGAGTGTAAGGGTTTAAGTAATGCAAACGTTATTCTTTCCCAATAAACGCGTTTACGCTGAATCTATTATTTCCATTGCAAACAGTTTGGAGCCATATCAGACGCCGGGTAACCCGGCATTTGATCAGGCTCCAAACTATTTGCCACTCAGATAAAAAATAAATCGTGAGAAATTTCGAAAAGTTGTAATTTTCTACATTTTAGTTAACTGCGTTTGCGTTTCGTTTGCGTTTAAGGGTGTATCAATGTCATGAGCCATTTTTTTCAAAGTATTAAACTTATTTTCTATCATTGTTTTTTTGGAAGAGCTATTTATGATGAATGAAAAAATGAAAAAAAATATATATGGTGGTGTCCTTTTTTTTGAGCTACAACGATTTGAAAAAGGTATGTCAAATTTGGACTTTTTCTTTCAAATTTTACCCATTCAGAGTACAAGCTTCAAAAAAATATATTTCAAAACAAAACAAAAATGTTAATTTGGGTTTTCTTTATTTATTTCATGTCTATGGTGGTATGTTCACATACATAAACCAAATTTAGACAAAGCAGGCACCAGGTTTGAACAATATGGATCCTTGAATATCAAAAATATGCTTTATATAGGGCATGATTTTATTAGATTTTTTATTTTATGAAAAAAAGTAAAAAAGTTTGAAAATGAAATAGTTCTAGTATTAAACTTTTTCTTATATTCTACCAGATGAAAGCCCACACTAAGGCAGTTCAAAATATGAAAAGAAATTGAAAGGTCAGTGTTGAAAATTTTGAGTTATTAAAGTAAAAAGAGTTATCGCCCCTTACAAAATTTACAAAAAAGTACCATATCGATGATATTTAGAGCTTTATAAATTTCACATTTGGTGCCTTTTTTTCTTAAATTAGTTTTTGTATGAAGAAATACTACCATAGATAGGAAGTAAATAACACAAAACCAAATTATCATATATGTTTTTATTTAAAATGGGGTTTATTGAAGCGGGCTGTTTGAAAAGGACAGAATAAGAGGAAGTGGGTGGGGTAAATTTTACATGGCCGTAGAGCCAACTGTTGTTCACAAAAATGTACACTTTTTCTATTTATTCATTCATCTTAAATAGCTCTTCAATACAAAACCATCATAGAGTGTTTTCATATACTTTGAAAAGTTCCCAAATTCATGACATTGATACACCCTTAAACGGGAAAGAATAACGTTTTATCCACTGTACTTCGATATATCGAACTCCCTTTAGTCTAACTTACCCTTACTTCAAAGTTAAAAAAGGCATTTCCACGTTTTAATTTCCAAAAAAAGTGGATTCTCTGTTATTCTTTCCCGTTTAAACGCAAACGTACGCAAACGCAAAGCGCTAAAACGTAGAAAAGAACAACTTTTGGTCAATTCTGATATTTCTTGTTTATCTTGGTGGCAAACAGTTTGGAGCCTGATCAGACGCCGGGTTACCCGGCGTCTGATCTGGCTCCAAACTGTTTGCACTGCAAATAATAGTTTTAGCGTAAACGCGTTTATTGGGAAAGAATAACACATTCTCCACTGTAATGGCACCTCGGCTAAAGCGAGTTCGATCCATCCAAAATACAAGAAGTCAACACGTTAATATTTAACGTATACCTCCATAGATACGTCTGTTTACATTTACGTCTTTATTTTATTTATTTTTCCACTGAAGAAAATAGTTCTACTTAAGTAACTTTATACAGTCATGGAATTGTACAATAAAAAATATATTCTATAATCTAACATAATGTACCTTTAAGCAGACTGGAAGTAAATCATTCTTCTTTACTTTCATCCTGCTTTTAGAAACTATTTGTATTCAATTCTATAAACAAATAATGTGCGACGGTTATATGAATTCGACTGTATTTATTTAAGACATAAAGAGTCTTTGCATATCACAACACACACAGGGCGGGAAAATTATCATATATATTGGATGAAAATGAAAATATAAATACATTGTATATCCTTTGTGACTCATTGTTTTGAGAAATTTATTCTATTTTTCAAAGTGTGAATTACTGATACAGATACGAACGCCTGTAGAAATAATTACTCATTCTTCGAAAACATACAGTGGAGAAAACGTAATTCTTTCCCGTTTAAACGCTAACGAAATACAAACGCATATCACTTAAACGTAAGAAATAGCTCATTGTTGACAATTCTAACTATCTATTTTAATATGGGTGGCAAACAGTTTGAAGCCTGGTCAGACGCCGGGTTATCCAGGCGTCTGATCTGGCTCCAAACTGTTTCAGTACTGGAAAGAATAGTTTTAGCGTAAACACGTTTATTGGGAAATAACAACGTTTTCTCCACTGTACCATCTGCTTATTCTCATTCGTCTGTCTTATTTTACCAAATTCCTACAGCGTATGATCTGGATCCACACTGTTTGCTTACCTAAGTGGAATAGAGCTTGACAGCGGAATAGCCAAAGTTATTGGTTTTGACACCCAAATCAAAGTTTCTCCAATTAAAATAAACAAAAATAATTAAATGAGTATATGGAGAAAGTAATTTGAAGCAGACGATATGAAAGTACGTTCGCGACAGTCAAGAAAGGGGTGTCTTATATAAATTCAACACTTCTTGGCATAAGTGCTTCCTTTAACACCTTGCCTCAATTGCGTTACATGTACATCTATCAGCTTTTGGAACATTGCGCACCGTTACAGTACAGAAGACCCTATTATTTATCAATAAAATTGTCTGTACTAAATACACTTGTCAATTGCAAACAGTGCGGATCAAGATCAGACATACGTTTACCTGGCGTCTGATCGGTCTCATTGCGTCTGCTTATTCATATTCGTCTGATTTAATTCATCAAACATAGATTTAAGAAAAAAAGTAAATAAATAAAATTAAGGATTTTTAGATCGTCTGATCTGGATCAACACTGTTTGCTTAAACAAATGTTATAGAGCTTGGCAGCGGAAGTGTCAATGTTTAATGAACACCATTTAATATAAGGGTTCTATTGCGTAAGTTATTACATGTATATAGTGGATCCTTTACAATAGGAAATACTGTTTATTATGTTCCCTGGCGTCACTCCTTAGTTTTCTCCCTTGTTACATAAGGGGGAGTTCTTCTGCGTGAGTGAGGCCACTCCATCAAACAGATACAGTGGAGAAAACGTTATTCTTTCCCGTTTAAACGCAAACGAAACGCAAACGCATTGCACATAAAGAAGAAAATGCCAACTTTTTGACAATTCTGGATGTTGGTTTTAACCTGGACGGCAAACAGTTTGGAGCATGATCAGACACCGGGTTACCCGACGTCTGATCTGGCTCCTAACTGTTTGCATTTGTAATAACAGATTTAGCGTAAACGTGCTTATTGGGAAAGTATAACGTTTTCTCCGCTGTGTATATATCACAGATGGTAAACGCTTTCTCATACAGTGGAGAATGTGTTATTCTTTCCCAATAAACGCGTTTACGCTAAAACTATTATTTCCAGTGCAAACAGTTTGGAGCCAGATCAGACGCCGGTAAACCCGGCGTCTGATCAGGCTCCAAACTGTTTGTCACCATGATAAACATGAAATATCAGAATTGTCCAAAAGTTGTTTTTTCTACGTTTTAGTGCTTTGCGTTTGCGTACGTTCGCATTTAAACGGGAAAGAATAACAGATTCTCCACTGTACATGTAATAGACTGCAATACTGTTTAAACTGATACAAACTTATTACATGTATGTATTGATCAGTTTAATTACATGTAAATTTGCATAGTCAATTACATTGCATTTATTTGTAATGGTACATGTATACTCTTCTTACTGCTATGAACTATGTACCGCTTATGTATTCACTTTGTTTATGGCGATAAATAAACACAGCATGTTTGAGCTGAAAATAAAAAATAAAACTGAAACTGTCATACATGCTTCCATTAACACCTTACATTAGTTGTGTCACTGGTCTAAATTTGGGTTTGTCGGTAGTATCAAATTTCGGAACTTTGTGCACCGTTACAATACATAAGATAATATCTATTAATAACGAGAGCACCGCAAACGGGTGCTGGACGCTCGACTTTCATATACTTGAGACAGCTACATTTTTTAATCTTAAAGAATGTGTATGGGTGTTTAATGCCCTATTGATCATAGAAGTTTGTAAGCAACAACTTAATCATACTTGGACAGTCTACATTCCATTTAAAGTAAACTATAAGTCAAAAGAAGGACAATACCTGCTTAACCTGCCTTGTTGTAATGAGGTGTCCTTTTATTGGCTTTTAAAACTAAACAAGTATTCAAATATATTGGAACTTTGAAACAAATAACTTTCTACCGTTACTGAATAATTTCATATACAAATTCTGAGTCAAACAAGGGCAATAACTCTGCAATGACAAATCCCATGGTTATTTGCCTTGTTGAAAGGTGATGCCCTTTTGAAACTGAACAAGTATTCAAAGTTTCAAGTTAATACCTATGGTAATAATTGAGAAATCTAATTAAATTCTAAAAAGTCAAAAGAAGGGCAATTACTCTGGAATCACAAAACCCAGGGTTACCTGCCTTCTTGTAATGAGTTGTCCTTTTGATACTTAACAAGTATTTAAAGTTTCAAGTAAATACCTATGGTAATTATTGAGAAATTTCAATTTACAAGTTTTATGTAAATAAAAACAAGGGCAATAACTCTGGAATGGCACATCCCCGGTCACCTTTCTTGTTTAAATGAGTTGCACTTTTGATATAACACAAGTATTTAAAGTTTCAAGTTAATACCTTTGACAGTTATTAAGATAATTTAATTTACAAGTTTTAAGTAAATAAATCAAGGGCAATTACTCTAGAATTACAATTCACAGAGTAACCTACCTTGTTGTAATGAATTGTCTTTTTGATAATTAACAAGTATTCAAAGTTTCAAGTTAATATCTTTCATAGTTATTTAGATATGTTAATTCATAACTTTTAAGTAAATAAAACAAGGGCAATAACTCTGGATAAACTAATCTCAGGGTTACCTGCCTTGTTGTAATGAGTTGCCCTTTTGATACTGAATAACTATTCTAAGTTTCAAGTTAATATCTTTCATAGTTATTTAGATATGTTAATTTACAATTTTTAAGTAAATAAAACAAGGGCAATAACTCTAAAATGACAAATCCAAGGGTTACCTGCCTTGTCGTTATGAGTTGCCCTTTTGATACTGAACAACTATTCCAAGTTTCAAATGGATACCTTTGATAGTTATTGAGAAATCAACTCTTACAAAAACCTTAAGCAAAAAACTTAACCGACGCAGACGCTGACGCAGACGCAGAAGACAGGGTGACGACAATAGGTCGACTTTTCGAAAAAGTCGAGCTAAAAACGTCTGTACTAATTACTTGTTTCGATTGCAAACAGTGCGGATCCAGATCAGATAGCGGGTCAGTAGCCCGGCGTTTGATCGGTCTCCCAAGGAGAGACACACACTGAATTGGTTATGCTTTCGTTTCAATCCTAAAATTTATTGTATGTTTGTAAAATGCATGTAAATATTTAAAATAAACTATGTTTAAACTAACTAAAATTGTTTGCCACACAAAAAATCGTTCGTAAATATTTTCGAAACGTTTTCATGTATTTTATTACATTGAACTTGCGTTTACATTTGCTTGACATAACTTCATAAATATGGTTTTATACGCCTCTAATATATTCCTGAACTGAAGGAAATAGCTCAAATGTATACAATTGAGAAGAAGTTATTGTTTCCCATTTAAACGCAAACGAAACGCAAACACAATGCACTAACATGGAGAAGGGAATATAGTTTGGCAATTATGAGGATTGATTTTAATCTGAGTGGCAAACAGTTCGGAGCCAGATAAGACGCATGGCTTCTAATCAGACTTCGAACTAAAGAAATGGGTTAATTAAAACAGACAGTTTGGAAACTAGTCGTACACGTTTGAAAGACACGTTTTGCAGTGCATTTGCTACAGTGGAGAATCTGTTATTCTTTCCCAATAAACGTGTTTACGCTAAAACTATTATTTGCAGTGCAAACAGTTTGGAGCCAGATCAGACGCCGGGTAACCCGGCGTCTGATCAGGCTCCAAACTGTTTGCCACCATGATAAACATGAAATATCAGAATTGTCCAAAAGTTGTTCTTTTCTACGTTTTAGTGCTTTGCGTTTGCGTACGTTTGCGTTTAAACGGGAAAGAATAACAGATTCTCCACTGTAAAATGGGAGACAAAAAACATATTCTCCTTGCATGCATCATTACATGGACTTTGCTTAATTGCACACATTAAATATGGATGATGTTAGTTCATTAGTACTCAAAATAGTACCAGCACGACCTCTAGGCGAGAAAAACGTTTTTCTCCAGTAAACAGCTATAACTCTTAATGCAGACGTTTTACAGTAAAGTCCGTTCAAATGAGTCAGTTACAGTACATATACCTCAAAATGAGAACATCAGATACTTACAGTACGTAGTACAAAAGCAATACAGAAAGCTCCAAATCATTGGGGCCAACCAAGTTTAACCCTTTCCCCCATAGAAGCGACTTTTAGCGTATTTAGTTTATTCCCCCGCTGAAGAAAATAGTTCCAGTTTATACCCTCATGAACAATTACCATTACAAATATTTTATATAGCCTAGCAGATGATAGCTTAAAGCAGGCTGAAAGTAAAGCAGAATGTGCCTTAAGGCACATTCTGCTTTACTTTCAACCTGTTTTAAGTGGTCACATGTTTTCAACACTAGAAACAGTCTATTGGGTAAAGGGTTAATCACCAAATGCTTTGCTTCGACAACTTATGTGGGTTTTATAATAGATTAAGTTTGTATGCCTACGATGGCAACTTTGTTTTCGTAGCAAAACATTTCCCAGTATATACACTGACTTCGTAGGAATACAAATCTATTAAAATACCCATATAAGTTGTTGCAAAACATTTTGATGATAATACAAATGTACGTAGTTGACCTCCAGTGCAAATACAGTGGAGAAAACGTTATTTTTCCCCAAAAAACGTATTTACGCTAAAAACCAATTATTTCAACTGCAAACAGTTTTGAGCCAGATCAGATACCGGGTAAATTTCATATATGTACTTTGAAATTTATTTGATAAATGGAAGATTTGCAGTGTCATGAATGTCATTTTCCAATCAAAACAAACATTTTAAAGGTAACTAGTTTTAAACCGGATTTAGCATTAAAAATAGTAATTTGTAAATATATGTCAAATGCTTATATAAATGGGTAAGATTTAGTTTAGGATAATAAATTCTGTTAAAAAATGCATTTAAAAAAAAAAGAAAAGAAGAAGCTCTGGTGGGATTATATTGAAATATAAGTATCCAAAGACAATTTCTTACTTACGTCTGTCAATAGCGATTTCACGTCAAATTCGCTATTGACAGTCGACTGTCAATAGCGGTTTACGTTAAATTCGCTAGTGATAGTCGACTGTCAATAGCGATTTCTCGTCAAATTCGCTAGTGACAGTCGACTGTCAATAGCGATTTTAACGTAAATCCGCTATTGACAGTCGACTGTCAATAGCGAATTTGACGTGAAATCGCTATTGACAGTCGACTGTCAATAGCCATTCCGTAACTAAAATTGTATCTATTAATCCGTTCACTGTCATGATGTAATTATTTTGGTTACCCAGCATCTGGCCTTGCTCCAAACGTTTTGCAATGGAAGTTATAGTTTTTATGTAAACGTGTTTATTTGTAAAGAATAACGTCTTCTCCACTGTAAATGTAGTTATGGAGAGATGTTCCTATAACTTAATCTGGACTAAATCAGCATTGACAGTATAAGTACATGTACGTAGTACAAACTCTCTATTAAAACCGTTAAAAGAAGGAAAGTCGATTGTTTGAAGGACAAGTGGCAACTTAACCCATTAACTCATAAGCAATAAACAATTATTGATACTTATCTCAATACATGCTAGTGGATTAAAGTATGTCAAAATGAATCAGTATGAGAATATTGCACAATGCGTCAATTTGAGTCAATATGGCTCAATGGGTTAAAGCAAGGAGCTTTCTGTTTTACTTTCACATTGCTTTAAGCAGTCACTTCAAAGTACTTAACTTAATTTAGTGACGCTTATAGCTAAGTTTTACTGTAGATATAAACTGCACTGCGATTGACCTTCCCAAAGACAAACATCATATGTTTGCAAAGGTAACAACGGGTTGGTTTCCGTGCTCAGAGGGTCAAAACAAATTTGATAGCACAACAAGAAATATTTGCATGTTGTTCATGTAGATAATGTATATAGATACATTGCACGCATATCGTATGCGTACATTGAACGCATAACAAGGATATAAACAACTACAGTGGAGAATCTGTTATTCTTTCCCG
The DNA here is from genome assembly GCA_922989275.2 of Gari tellinella. Lineage (NCBI taxonomy): Eukaryota > Metazoa > Mollusca > Bivalvia > Cardiida > Psammobiidae > Gari > Gari tellinella. The sequence goes on from OV277871.1 coordinate 40,014,217, forward strand.
TTTAAACGCAAACGTACGCAAACGCAAAACACTAAAACGTAGAAAAGAACAACTTTTGGACAATTCTGATATTTCATGTTTATCATGGTGGCAAACAGTTTGGAGCCTGATCAGACGCCGGGTTACCCGGCGTCTGATCTGGCTCCAAACTGTTTGCACGGCAACTAATAGTTTTAGCGTAAACGCGTTTATTGGGAAAGAATAACACATGCTCCAATGTATTCGCTTGTATCCGCTACAGTGCTCCCAGTAAACAACGATTCCCTCCTTACAACATCGCTTTTCGCTGTTTCTAAAACCAGACAATTATGATACCCCTTTTACTGCTACAAAACCGTCTGCTTATTGTCATCGGTTGATTTTTTTGAAAGTCACATATTGGACATTTTTACAGATGAAATATAATGACGAACGACAAACAGCTTGAATCCAGATTAGACGCCGCGTTACGCGGCGTCTGATCTGGATTTAAGCTGTTTGCAATTATAAGCTAATTTCTCTCCCTATAACAACTCCCTCCGAACAGCACACATACTCCGTGTCTCCCATAGGGTGTTGTTGTAGAGATGGAGCACTGTTCTATACCGGACCAGTTAATTAGGATTAGGGATTGGCTCATCACATTCACCACCGGCCTGATACGTATTAATTAATGCAACATTCAAGTTTCCAATTAAGTCTAGTCTATTACATGTATTTACTATTAAGAGCGAACAATTGTTGAACAATTGACAAACAGTACAGACCCTGATCAGGAGCCCTCTGATCTGGGTCTACACTGTTTGTCTAATACAAGTGTACCATTCACACGTACACGGATTGTAAATCGCGAGTATACCCGATTTATGGATTGAATGAACTAACATATAATATTTTCTTTATGCACTCCTACATTTACATGTACAGTGGAGAATGTGTTATTCTTTCCCAATAAACGCGTTTACGCAAATACTATTATTTGCAGTGCAAACAGTTTGGAGCCAGATCAGACGCCGGGTAACCCGGCGTCTGATCAGGCTCCAAACTGTTGCCACCAAGATAAACATGAAATATCAGAATTGACAAGTTGTTCTTTTCTACGTTTTAGCGCTTTGCGTTTGCGTACGTTTGCGTTTAAACGGGAAAGAATAACAGATTCTCCACTGTATCTGTAACATATCATATTTTCTTTATGCACTCCTACATTTACATGTATATGTACAATGTAGCAGATGTGAGCTATATTGCAGGCACACCCTGCAACACATTGCATACAAAAACAAGAAAAAGACCATACTGTTTACATGTATGTCCATAGTATTACAGTGGAGAAGAAGTTCTACTCTGTTCTGTTATTCATTCTCGTTTAAACGCGAATGAATCGCAAACGCAAAACAATTAAATGTTAAAAATTACATTTTGTTTTTAAAAATTCTTACTATCTATTTTAATCCGAGTTTAACCTGGTATATGTTTGCATGTCAACATCATCATTATTACAATCATCGTGCATACATGTGTACGTGTTTTTGTATTTACCTTCAAGTTTGACAGGGGGGAAATTGATATGGATATCAAGTATAGTTTGAATCCTGACCAGACACTGCTAGAGTTATATCCAACGCAAACAGTTTATAGCCCGATCAGACGCCGGGTAACCCGGCGTCTGATCGGGCTACAAACTGTTTGCCATTTAGATTAGGACGAATCGTTCGAAATTTCAAATGATTGTTTTCTATATTTTATTGCTATGCGTTTGCGCTAAGTGTGCCTCTTAATGGGAAAATAACAGCTTCTCATCTGTACAACATAGATTAAAACAACTATCATTTTGATTCCGCTACGACAAGTACCTTTGAGGGATTGATTTACCATATAATAATTTCTTTGTTTACTCGTACAGTAGAGAAAACGTTATTATTTCCCGTTTTAATGCACACGAAACGCAAACGTATTGCAATAATTTCTAGAAATTACCAATTTTGGACAATTCTGAATGTCCATTCTAATATAAAAGGAAAACAGTTTGGAGCCTGATCAGAGGCCGTGTTACCCGACGTCTGATCTGGCTCCAAACTGTTTGCAATTTAACATAGTGTTTATTGTGATAGAATAATGTGTTCTCCACTGTATGTAGCAGATGTTTACTATAGTATAAGTTAGGCACTGCAACATCTTGCAAATGAAACCTAGTGAAAGACAATTCTGTCTTTGTATAACTTGCAGTAAAACCGGTTTTCAGCTACTACTCCATGTACATGTACGTCGTAGTATTCAAGTATTAGTGACAGGCACCAGCTTGATGAAGAACAATACAAATGCAGAAGGCTCTTATAGGAGCAAGTGCATTTTACACCATACTGAGTCTTTATTTGTTGTTTTGAACAAGCACATACTTTTTTTCAGCCCATTTGTTAAAGAGATATGAAAACAAAAGTAACTGAATTATCTTCAATAGTCTTTGATTCGAATGATTTATGAACTGAATATTACGGTGTCCTGTTAGGACCGCTACTTTTTCTGATTTTCATTTTTAGTAAAACGCCGAAAAAAGATGCGAGAATGCAACGGGGCATTCTCGCATCTTTTTTCGGTACTTTTTTAATCAAATCCTATAGTATTCTATTGTTAAAAACGTCGAAAAAAGATGCGAGATTGCAACCGTGCATTCTCGCATCTTTTTTCGGCCTTTTAAAAAAACGTCGAAAAAAGATGCGAGAATGCAAGTTGCAATCTCGCATCTTTTTTCGATGCATTTGTATACCAATCCTATAGTAATCTATGGTAGAAAACGTCGAAAAAAGATGCGAGAATGTACCCTTGCAATCTCGCATCTTTTTCAGAGCCAGCAGCGACACGTGGTCTAACGTCGAAAAAAGATGCGAGAACCTAACAGGACACATGCGATCTCGCACTTTTTTTCAACGTCGTCAAACTTATCCCGGGGACTTAATTTACACGGTCACACCGGTATGTCTAAAACTTTGACCAAGCCAAACACTATCGTTATATGGTGCATGCTACGAAAAGAAATCTGCTTTATATAGTTCAGTGTCATGTAGATGCGTTATACACGCCTAAATTAATTTTTAAAATCACAAGTGTGCTTCTGCACACGATTTATAATAATAATGAATAAATGTGTGCAAGATCCATACATGTACAGAACAATTATATAATAAAATTGTTTAAAAACAAATCGATGACAACCCATGTACACGAAGTCTTACTATGGCACTATAAAGGTTAAACTTATGTTTTCCGCGTATAGTGCAGGATAAACGCAATTCAATAAAAAAAATAATGCAGACAGCTTCTTTGCATTATGTTATCCGTTTTTAAAGTCATAAAAATGAACTATTAGAAATATTTCTAAATCCTAATAGACCATACCTTAAAACAGGCTGGAAATACAACCATAAGGCACATTCTGCTTTACTTTGAATCTGCTTTAAGTAATCATATGTCTTCAAAATTAGAAACATACTATGGGTAAAGGTTCATGCAAAATTTCTAAATGGTAATTTAACCCTTTACTCCACAGCCAGTTTCTGGTTTTGAAGACAGATGACCACTTAACCCCTTTACCCTATAGCCTGTTTCTAGATTTGAAAGTAGGTGACTATTTTAAAGCAGCTTGAAAGTAAAGCAGAATGCGCCCTAAAGCACATTCTGCTTTACTTTCAGTCTGCTTTAAGTTACCACCTACTCAGTGTAATTAAGAAAATATTTCTTCTGATACATATTCATGACTGTATAGATTGGAATTATTTTTTACGTGGAGGATGCAACTGAATGCGCTAAAAGGCGTTTCTATAAGGTAAAGGGTTAAAGAAGGTTTAAAGTAAAGCAGAATGTGCCTTAATTAAGGCATATCTGTTTTACGTTCAACCCGCTTTAAACTACCATCTGCTAGAATATAGAAAATGTTTCTTATGATACATACCATGACGGCATATTGGAACTAATTTCTTAAGTGGAGGAATAAATGAAATGTGCTAAATTGAGTATGTATGGCGTAATGGGTTATTACAAATTTGACTATGTATGAAATTGAGAACAGCTGGTCATAAACTTGTGTCAATAGTATCAACATTGACTTTGGTGGAAACAGGTGGATTGCAGTGTCCAACGAACTATTAACTCTTTGCATGTCGGGTATTGGTTGAGTGTCATACAGTTTAATATATCCTGATGGGACACTGCATTACGCGGCGTCTCACCAGGAACCAAATTGTTTGCAAAGGTTATCAAAATTTCACAGCGAGCATGCTAAGAGTTAATTCTATAGATGTTTCATAAACATCATATGGCAAAACTTGGTCAATCAGACTTATTTTTAAATCTAAATATGATAAGCAATACATTCAACCCTAGCAACGAATGTACTTGTCATTTACAAACAGCAAACATGTGGAAAGAAACTGTGTCCTATGCAAACAATGTAGACTCTAATCAGAAGGCTCCTTAAGGTCTGCACTGTTTGTCATTTTGAATATATTGTGAAATCAAATACAGTATAATGAAAGCTTTTCTATTACGATCACTAAAATGAGTGTGTTTATGGTGTTTAATGTAGGTGGCTGCTTCAAGCAAGATGAACGTAAGACAGAAAGCTCACTTCAATTCAATGTTTTATTTCCTCAATACAGGAGATGTGTTTAACATTAATATAATTAACACAAACATAGCATATAGCAATATTCATGAGATATACTAATCTTGTATGGCAAATCAATATATACAACATAAAGGTACAGTACTCCCTCTCCTTAGCAACTGCCGTGTAGAAAGTATATTAAGAGCCACGTTGTTGTTTAATGCAGGATACACGCAATGAAGAAAGCTCATTCAGGGGCTTTCTGTATTGCGCGTGTCCCTCATTAGGCTGGCACCTGTCTTAAACGGTCAGAGTCGGCAATGTTTAAGTGTTGTTAAAGTTAGGTTCTACAGTATAGTGTAAATATAACATGTGTCTTCTTCTTCATACTTCGGCTAATGCAGGATACACGCAATGAAGAAAGCTTCTTCAAAGGATTTCTGCATTGCGTGTTTCCCTCATTAGACGGACACCAAATCGAAACAGAGATGTTTTATTGTGGTGCAAATCGACCAGACTTAATTTGAAAATTGAATTTCCCATTGCAAGTTTCTGGGGCGTTTGAGTTAACTTTTATCTAACCCAGCTGAGCCTTGAACCTTGCATGAGCAGTTAATGAGGTTTTTAATGTTGATTTATATATATTATATTATTGTAAATGAAATAAAGAATAATGAATGTGTATACGCGTCATTTACCAACAGTTTACCTATGAAAAGTACACCTGTTGTATGCTTGCAGTGAAGACCCAGATATGAGGGCTCCTAGAGGAGTCCTCTGTTAAAAACCTGCACCGTTTATGGATACGATCACACACATCAAAATTGCCTAACATATTTAACCCTGTCGACGAATGTAGTCGTTATTTACTAACATGGTACCTTTGAAAAGTACCCCTGTCGACGAATGTACATAGTCGCTTTTGACTAACATGGTTCCTTTGAAAAGGACACTTGTCGTATGCTTACAGTGAATACCTAGATCTGAGGACTCCTAGAGGAGTACTCCGATCAGGATCTGTAACGTTTATGGACACGATCACACATCGTAATTGTTTAATACACTCATCCCTATCGACGAATATACTCGTCGTTCATTAACAGTGTACCTATACAAAGTACACTTGTCGTATGCTAACAGTGAGTACCCTGATGTGAGGGCTCCTCGATGAGTCTTCAGATCAGGATCTGCACCGTTTAGGGATACGATCACATATCATAATTGTTTAACAAATTCTACCCTAACGACGAGTATAGTCGATATTTATAGTAAAAGTGTACCTTTGAAAATACACTTGTCGTATGCTCACAGTGAATACCTAGATATAAAGGCGTCTTTCGGAGTCCTCTGATCAGGATTTGCACCGTCTATGGATACGTTTAAAACGTACACGTCCGATGACATTAAAGTGCAACTAAAACACGTGTTTTACAGTTTGTATAAGACAAAGGTTTGAAGATAAAAAAATCATGTACTAAATTTTTAGCAGCATTTATTCAACCTGAGCAGCGACTTACTAACATATATAACCTGCAGAGTTACTTGCATTTCATTGTTGAACACGCATCTGCTTAAACGATATGAAGGGAACTATGGGGCTTATTAGTAGCACAAATGGTCATGCACAGGTTAATCGCCAATTATATTACCCCCAGATAATCAAGGCATTATTTCCTGTGGAGATTCTGTTACAAATGCAAGATTATACTTTCAACCTGGTTTAAGTGATCACCTTTTCTTCAATACTAGAAGTATACCATGGAGTAAAGGGTTTGAAGTATCTTTGGTATATTCCTTCCCGTTTGTTATGAAATTTCATTGATCTAGATATTTGCTATTTGTTAAATCGTCGTTTTGTTTGGGCTTTATATTGCCTCTACCTATTCAATATTCATGTATAGATAACAAATCTTGAATTCTCATAATGACACTTATGCATTATCATTTTCAGCTTAATCTTTAAAATTCTTTAAGTAAACAGAGTAGTCCCTGTGGAGAGCTCCTACAGGAACTGTCTTTTCAGGGTCCACTCTGTTTGCTAAGGTTTAAAAAAAATACTGATTTGTAATTGTGTTCCTTCGTGTTGTATATATGTTAATTTTGTTTGTGGACCATATTGAAAATTGGTTTGTTTACCAAATATGTAATCCACATGAAATAAAGTCGTTATTATTATTATTATTATACTAAGATCAAATTTGAGCAACGTGGGATGTCGTTCTTTGTCCATAGACTGCCACTGTATACGGTATCAGATTGCACTATATGCTGCCTGTTCCCATTGCATTATAGAGTATTGTCTGCAATGAAAAAATGTTTGTACTCGGAGGTTGGTTTGTTTTTTGGGGGTTTTGTTTTGGGGACCGCGATACCTTTTGTGTTGTTGCATACTTGATTTTGAATTCATATATTAGTATACTACCCACAAACAAGGTCTCGAATCAGTTGTCGGTCGGTTGTATGTCTGCACACTCTTGTAATGTGAACTCATCCTTAAATGTTAAAATTAGTTTCATCCTGCTTTACTTGATACTTGGCATTAATGTTAAGCAGGAAAAGAAGATGTGCAAGACACAAGTTTCAGGTCTCCTTGACCTCGGCCTTTACATTTGTGACCGGTCTGTTTGCAAAATCCTGTACGCGATACTCGTCATTCAGATTCATCCTGAATCACTTCATACTTGGCATAAATGTTAATCAAGTGATGTAGATATGCATGACGTAAATTTCAGGTCACTTTAACCTCTGGCCTTCAATTTGGCGACCAGTCTGTTAGCAGAATCTTGTACGGCTTACTTCTCCTTCATGTTTTGCCAACTAAAATGATCCACAAGGGAGCTTAATAATCCACAATAGTTACTAAGTGTTGAAAGAGTTTAAGCAAATCAAACTCCTGATAACATAGGCATCTGTAGTAGGTGTGCAAACATCCTGTAAAACTATAAGGCTGCAACTAGTATTAGGACAAACAGGCATGAACAAACAGTGAAGACCTGATCGGAATGCTCCCTTGAAGGTAGTCTGATCAGGGTCTACATTGTTTGCCATTTAGTTTAAACCTTTTACATAAAGTATTGTGTGATAAAAGCAACTAGAACGGCTATCACTAAAGGTGATTAATACCCCCACTATACAGCACTCTGCAGACGTTTTCAATAATGCTTTACAATAAGGTCAAAGGTGTAAGCCAAGGTCAAAATGACTTAAAAATGGTATATGACACTCTACAACTCCTGAGTAACATTTATGCCAAGTATCAAGTTGAAAGTGAAGGAGTTCAAAGTAAAACTTTTGCATGCCAATTTTAAGACCAATTTCAAGGCCAAAGGTCAAGGTCACAGAGATATGAAATTTGTGTCTTGCACATCTACTACTCCTGAGTAACATTTATGCAAAGTATCAAGTGAATCAGGTTGAAAGTGAAGGAGGAGTACAAAGTACAATATTTTGCCTGCCAATTTCAAGGAAAACGGTCAAGGTCACAGAGACCTGAAACGTATGTCTTGCACATATACTACACCTGAGTTATATTTATGCCAAGTATCAAATGAATCAGGTTGAAACTGAAGGAGGAATTGAAAGTACAAGATTTTGCCTGCCAATTTTAAGACCAATTTCAAGGCCAAAGGTCAAGGTCACAGAGATTTGAAAATTGTGTCTTGCACATCTACTACTCCCGAGTAACATTTATGCCAAGTATCAAGAGAATCAGGTTGAAAGTGAAGGAGGGGTTCAAAGTACAAGATTTTGCCTACCAATTTCAAGGCCAAAGGTCAAGGTCAATGTCACAGAGACCTGAAATTTGTGTCTTACATATCTACTACTCCTGAATAACATTTATGCCAAGTATCAAGTGAATCAGGTTGAAACTGAAGGAGGAGTTGAAAGTACAAGATTTTGCAGACAATACCGACCAACCGACAGGCTGATTCCAGTATAATAAGTCTCAATATTTACTGATAATTCAGATAACACTAAGGACCTTTAACCATTACACTTTAGGCATTTTAGATTTTACACATTTAATTTATCCCTCCACTGAAGAAAAATAGCCCCATTTTATACAGTTATGAATGTATAGTGTAATTGGTTAAAGTCCCCTTACTTCATGATGTTGTAGGGGGGGGGGGGGGGAGACAAGCACTCAACCAAGAGAACTTTGTAAAACTTTTAATACAATTATATTCTGTTGGTACACATCCAGCTTATTTTACAGAAGCTTAAAATCTGTACAAATTATTAATGATGTATTCCTCCATATCCTTCTATAATTTGTGTTTAGAAGCAATTCAAAGTAACATGAATTGATTTTAAAAATATACTGCAAAATGACAAACAATGCAAACCCTGATTAGAGAACTAATTCAGGAGCCCTCAGAGCTGGGTCTTCACTGTTTGCACAGGACATGTCCACTCTTCATGGGTATGCTAATTGTTAATGACAAGTATACTCATCACTAGGATTGAATGTTAATGCATGACAAAAATAAAGCATGAAGTTCAAAAGTAGCTTTCTGCAGTACTTTTTCTCTTGCATTAAGGAGCTACCTTTCTTAACTCATTAATGCCTTGTGACATGCAATGTGTCATTTACAAACTGTGTACTAGTGTGAATAGTACAACTGTCCTATGCAAACGGTGTATAACCAGTCAGGGCTCCTAGAGGAGTCTTCTGATCAATGTCTGCATGTTTGTCATTGTCTTATTTCTTTACTAATATATTGTTACAAGTGCCACATGCCACCCTAAATCGCTCACCTGGTACCGATGTTTACGGTCATGGTTACATCAAATTGGGAAAGTGGTTTTGGAAAAAGATTCATAAATAAAATCAATTACTATGGAACAAATTTACTTTACTTTTATAAATATTTGACACATTACCTTATAAAACTGCCTGTTTATGCCTTTACAGTTCTACATAACAAACTCCTATTTATGTTTTTACCCTGTCCTACTAAAGAGCCATATACGGTAAAACCTCTGTATCACGACCACAAATTGTGTAACTTATAACGTGTTTACCACAGTCGGCTGCTTAAAAAAGGAAACAGTAAAACAGAAAGCTGTTTTACTGTCACATTGGTTTAAGATGTGACCTGTATTTCAAGCAATCAATATTTTTATTTTAGTGGTCAAAATAGAGGCTTACTGTATACTGTATTTTATTTTTCCTATATCCTGACAGATGGTTTCAACAGGAATTTTGAAATTTAATTTCAAAACAAGTTTAGCTTCACCCATTATCCCATAAGTAGGCTTGAAAAGTATTCCTCCAAAAAAATAGTTCAACTTTATACAGTCATGAACATGTAAAGTAAGAAATAGTTTCCAGATACTAGCAAATTGTAGCTGACAGTAAAGCAGAATGCGCCTTTAGACACATTCTGCATTACTTTTAGACCAATATTCACCTACATGGTATTTCCAAAGCTAGATATAGGCTATGGGTAAATGGGTTAATAACCCTTGACACAAGAATCCAACATTTGGGATCCTGATCAGTCTGATCTGGATCCAAACTGCTTGCTAATATTACTGTTTCATGAAATGTCCATTTGCAAATATTCAATTTAGAAGGTCTGTTCTTCTGGATTACATACTGTAAAATCCCTCTAATATGACATTTTAATCAGTTGAAAGACAGGTGACAGTTTAAAGCATGGTGAAAGCAAAACAGAAACGACTAAATAGAACTGTAAATAATCCTTTTTCTGAAATAGGGCATTTACCCCAGTAGTTTTAAGGTAATTGCTTTTTTCGGGGTTTTTTATTGAGTGAAAATATTTCTTTACCCCACTGATATTTAGTTAATTGCTTAAAAAGCAACTCATGATGATTTTCTGAACTCTTTCCATTATAGATTGTTTAAGTGTTTATGACAGTTTGAAAGAAAAGCAGAATTCTCTTTGGTAGCATTCTGCTTAACTTTCAATCTTCTTGAAGCAATCCCCAGCTTAATCTATGACGATTAAACTACTGCTTGGCACCTAGACACAGAACTGGATCTTCTAGGTTTTTTTTTAATTCAATAAGGTTCGCGTTTCTTTTGAGTATTATTGGGAGGGAAAAATCGGTCTAAAACTTTGTCTAAAACTTCGTCTAAAATTTGCTTTACTGTTCAATCAGTTTCGCTACCCAACAGAATGTCTTAAAAAAGATGGTCAACAAGAGAACTACAAATTTTCTCACTATTTTTCACCAAGGAAGAGGTGTAGCTAAGAAATGTATTTATTTTCGCAGACCTCATTACATCATGAAAACCGAAAGCGGAAACAGAATTTGTTATGAAAGAGTGGTTTACAATTATTCCAAGAAGAGCCAAAATAGATGGGAGCATGTGTGTCACCTGCCAGCAAGCATCAGTATAACATTCTCTTTCCATAAAAGAAATTTCATTAAAAAATCTTCAGTAAAACAAGAAATCTCCATGAAAAGAAAATGTTGAAAAGGGGAATAACTCTCACATTATTGATACAAGTGTTATGACCCATGTGCAATACACTTCCACTTGCACTTGTAAAGCTCTTTCCATAAATGAAGTTATATCTTAAAAGCTTCAGTAGAACAGGAGTTATGAGGCGTGACACAAAAAGCTTGACAGACAGACAGATGGATGAACAGACAGACTCCAGAAAAGTGATCCCTAAATGCTAAATGTCACCTCTGCCTACAGCAGGTGACACAAAACAAGAGGGCCATGGCCCACAAGTCGCTCACCTGAGAACATTGTACCTAAGCTGACTGGGCAAGATGTTATTGTGATATATATAGCTATAAAAAGATTTTTAAAGGTTTTCCTATATAAGTCTATATAAAACAGATAAGCCCTGGGGCAGGGCCAAGTTTGATCAAGGGGTTATAATTTGAACAATCTTGGTAGAGGACCATAAGGCAAAGCTACATGTCAAATATTAATCGTCTAGGCCATACAGTTTCAGAGAAGATTTTTAAAAGTTTTCCTTTTCTTAGGAGATGTTGTTTGAAAATGTGGACAGACGACGGATGCAAGATGCCGGACAAATTGCGGTCACAATAGCTCATCCTGAGCAGTAGGCTCAGGTGAGCTAAAAAGGAGAAAAACAGACTGCCAATGTTCTTATATGCAGTGCGATAAGCTGCAACAGCAGTGATAATAGTAAGATTTTATACCAGTCTAACAATAATAAGAAGCAATAACGTGCACTGACCTTAGTGACCCATGACGTACGGCATACTGTCTGTTTACAGGAAGAAAAAGCCAAGTAATACTCAAAAGCTTATCAACAGCTCTGCTTCTAAAGGAGCTTTCAGTTTTACTTTAGCCTTGCTTTAAGCAACCATCTGCATCAAACACATATCAATGCACATAATTCTATGGTGGTAATAGAGCAGTTTTACTGCAAATACTGCTCTCACAAGCATGAACCCAATATTTGATCAGGATCCATGTCGAAGACTCTCCTAAATTTTGGAAATTGTATTGACAGAAGGTGTGTCCTTCAGGCATAACAATGTAGATCCAAATCACCGATGGAATATGGTATCAGATCATTTTATAGCTGCAATTATGGCAGTGGCAGACTAATGCTAACTCAAATTAAATACAGTCAGAAAGATGTTCTTCTTTCCAGTTTTAACAAAAATAAACACTCCAGTACTGGAGCATAATGTTGTACTATCATATAACATTACAATGACATCTGTATTGAATATGTTAATGAATTTTCATGCGAGTATTTTCTATAAGAATATGTGACAGGCATCCTAAGGCCGTTGTATGTAGGAATAGGTAAATGCATTGTTAGGTACATACAGTAAAACTTCTCTATTACAACCACAAACAAGATCTATGTCATTGACTAGTGCCCCGAGGTGAAATGTATTAATTTGGATGTAAAATAAAACCATACAGCAAGTATGGTAATAATGGTACTACTTGCTGTTGTTGTGATGAACAAGCTTTTTCTAAATTTAAACTAGAGTTATGGCCAATGTTGAATAAACTCTATTTGACCTCTAAATGACCTAGACCTTTGGCTGACTTGACCAAACTTGTACCAAGTTCAAGAACTTCTTGAGTTGAGTACACATGCCAAATATGAAGTCTGTATCACATGTAGTTCCGAAGTTATGACCAATGGTAAATTCCTCCTATTTTACCTCTAAAGGTCCTTGACCTTTATCGGACATTACACAAGCTGTACTAAGCTCAAGTGCTTCTGGAAGTGAGTATGCATACCAAATATAAAGTCTCTCTCTTATGTAGTTCAAAAGTTATGGCCATGGTTAAAGTTGTGGACAGACACGCAAACAAACAGACCAAAAACAATATGCCCTAGACTGGGCCATCCGGGGGCATAAAACATTGTGTTAATTATTAGGTGTTTACTACTGGTGACTGCTTAAACAAGGTGACCGTAAAACAGAAAGCTCTTTTGGAAGCTTTCTGTTGTACTGTCACCTTGTTTTAAGCTGTCACCTGTCTTTTATACAATTAATTAGCCTTCTTTTAGTGGTCGTAATAGAGAGGTTTTCCTATAGATGTGGAGGAAAGTCAAACTCTCCTCAGTCTAAGCATCTTTCCTTTATCCCTCATAATAGTGTGTAATCTCTCTATTCACAAAGCAAACACTCTGATCCCTCACATCCTTTGGCAGTGTCATAATACAACACTTTATCCCAGTCTCTCAAAGAGTTCTTCAATTTCCTTGGCAAGGTTTCAATCTTCTGGGTGTACCACCTGAAAAATCAGACCCTTGTTTCTCTCAACACCTGATAAATATGACACATTTTGTCCCCCATCATCTCCTGGCCATAGTACAGCCACAGCTGATCCTGTACCTTGTCCACACAATAACGATCAAAGTCCAGCCTCTCATTCTTTGCTAAGGGATGGAAAAGTCTATGATAGTCGAATGCACCGAAACCAGCATTACATTTTGGACATTTACACTGGTATGTTTCATATCGAGTCTTTAGACACTCCGACCAGAACACATGGACACATTTGGATTTCTATTGACTCTACATGCGGGACAGGTCAATTGTTCCTGTGAATACAAAATAAATAAAATAAGTCCACATTTCCAATTAAATCATTCAATGCCTGTAGACCCATTACTCCATAAATATGTTTTTTACCCCTCGAAATTGTTTCTACAGCTTGAAAGTAGTCCCAACTTAGGATGTCCTGAAGATGAACATAGAAGGAATGTTCACTGTCTTAAAGATGGTAGCATTCTGCATTACTTCGGACCTGCTTTAAGTGGTCTCCTGCCTTCAGAACTAGAAACAGGCTATGGAGTAAAGGGTTATATCAACTTACCAACTGTGACAGTTACGTTTATGGTATGGATACATTATTTCAGGGCTCCTGATAAGGGGACTACTTAAAAAAAAGATTTGTTTATGTCAACACCAAATTCTGTGGTATGACTACAGTAGTACTTGATAGACTTGTCTCTTTGAGACAATTCTAATGAGAATTAAGGAAATGGAATTTGGTGCAGATCGAGGAGAAAAAATTGGAAATGGTTATTGTAATTCTTTTTATTTAACCAATTGCTCCATAAATACACATTTACATTTACCTTATATTCTTGTATCTCGGCCATCGAGATGCCATCTGCAACTCCAGCAATTTCTATCTTTTAGTTCTCTCAAGCTTTAAGTTCAGTTTGGCAATTTCTTCCTGCAAATACAATTGATTTTATTTTATAACATTTTAAAGACAGAACTTGCAAACAAGAGGGCCAGAATGGCCCTTAATAGCTCACCTGATCGCGGAGGCATTAAGACTGTATGGTCAAGTGATTTCAGTGAAGAATAATATGATTTTACTATGTAAAACGGTGACCCCACAGGGGCTGGGATATTTTTTCACCCAAGGGCAAATCTTGAACAACATTCATTTAGGACCTGTAGATGATACTATGTATCAAATATCTAAACTCCTGCCCTTGTGACTTTGGCTAGAAGATGTTTGAAGATTTCACTATATAACTCTATGTAAAATTGTGAACACATTCCCCCTCCCCCCTCCCCCAAAAAAAATCTGGATAAAGGACCCAAGGGACAAAATTTGAACATTGTCATATATATTGTCATTAGAGGACCTATCGATGATGCGATGTGTTAAATATGTAAGTCCTGGCCCTTGTGGTTTTTGACAAGAAGATTTTTTTTTTAAATTCCGATTTCTTTCACTTTGGTTGCTATAGCTTCCAGAGTTCTGCATTGTTTCAAATTCTTTGAACAACTTTGAAAGAGCTAGACCCAAGGAACATTCCTAGCATGTTTCTAGTATTGATGACAGGTGACAGCTTAAAGCAGGTTGAAGGTAAAGTAGTACTGTATGCACCTTAACCCTTTCCCCCATAGAAGCGCCTTTAAGCGCACTCAGTTTATTCTTGCCCTGAAGAAAATAGTTCCAATTTATACATTCATAAATATGTATAATACAAAATATTTTCTATATTCTAGCAGACGATAGCTTAAAGCAGGTTGAAAGTAAAGCAGAATGCGCTTAAAGCGCATTCTGCTTTACTTTCAACCTGCTTTAAGTGGACACCTATATTCAATACTAGAGATATGCTATGTGGGAAAGGGTTAAGAAGCACCCTTGCTTTACTTACAATCTGCTTTAAGCTACCATTTGCTAGACAGACTGGATGTCCAGTCAAAGAGCCGTAGACTCTCTTCCCTGCATCCCTAGATATGAACCATTTAAAGAATGTTGAAAGTAAAATAGGAAGATCCCAAAAGAGCATTCTGCTTAACTTTCAGTCTGCTCCAAGTTAACGTTTGCTGGATGGACTGGATGTCAAGTTAAAGAGCCATATAATTGTTGAAAGTAAAGCAGATAGCTCTAATAACAGATCTCTGCTTCACTTTTAGCTTGCTTTAACCCATTACCTCATATATATACCTTGTTCAAAAATTAAATATACTTGATGAATAAGTTTGCAAATATAAGTGCAAAATGCATGTGTGATATATCATTTTAAATAGCAATAACTTGTCTACAAGATGTATAATGCAGGGCAAGATCATATAACTCAATAAGTCACAACATGAATCTAAACAACCCCAACTAGAGGACACTGGACTGTGTACTGTTGCAGCAATTTTCTGAAAAATGTTTGATACTATAACTATTATTGCAGCTTTATTATTTTAAATAAGTTTATGAAACTTTCTGTCAAAAATATAATACTACATGTTTTATGCAAACACTACACAATTAAATATGTTATATACAAAATATAGCTAATACTAAACACTTACTTGAAATATCATAAAAGAAATAATCTACTGTTATGCACAAACTCATTTTTGATATTAAACCAGGCTATAACTGAAGCCATTGATGTAGGATTTTATGCTTTAAAATCAAAATGTAGATATACTGATTTAGAAATTTTTCATAGCTTTCAAAAGCATGTCTACTTTTGTCAATAGCAAAAAGGAGAAATGTTTATTTTGAAAATTTGAGATTTTTGACAGTTAAACCTTTCAATTGAAATGAAATTTAATTTATGTTAAAATTCAGACATAAACTGATATATCCAAAAATAAGTTTTACAAATTTTACTTTTTAGGAAGTTCTTATATCATTATGTCTGAAAAATGCCATGTTCCAGTGTCCTCGAGGAGGGGTCATTTAGGTTCATGTTGTTACCTATCGATTTGAGTGATCTTATCATGCATTATACCATGGTGTAGGCATTGAAATCTCCTTTAAAATGATATATCGCACATTTAGCACTAAATGTATGGAAGTTATTGATCAAGTATCATTACTTTTTGAACCACCCTAATACAGTAATAAATATGCATCATAAGAAGTGGTTCAATAATATATCCTAGCAGAAATTTTCTTAAACCATCTTCAGGCGCATTCTTCTTTACTTTCAGCCTGCTTTAAGTAGTCACCTTTTTCAAAACTAGAAACATTGAGCTATTGGGTAATGGGTTAAGCAATTCCTCATCTTAAACACTGATAAAAAGCTCAGAGAGAGAGAATGGCTTAGTGCTGAATTAACTGTACCTTCATTGGCAATCTTTGGGACATAAAACAACAGGGCTTGGATCCAGATAAGAGAGAGTAAAGCAATGTTTTCACCATTTTCTCCTTCATGTCTGGCACTTAACTCTATTGTGTGACTACTCATTATAATTGTCTCGGAGTGGCGATTCTAATAAGTAGTCACACCATAAGGTTTGGTGCAGACATAAAGATTTTAATTTTTGAAATACTCTCCCAGGCAATTGGAGCCTAAGCAGTTGTGTTTCATATCAATGGATGCCACAGTCCTTATAAAAACATTAAACTACAGGCAAACCTCTATATCTCAAGCTCGCTTACAAGTCAAAAATACCTCTACTTTCAAAGTTAAAATGTGGTTCTGTCTGGTGACTGGTTATGTGGCATTTTAACTTTAAAATATTGGTATGTTTGACTAAAGCTAGATTTAAAGAATGAAATTCAACTGAAGCAATAATGGTTAGTTCGACGCCAGCAATCTAGAGATATGGAAGAATCTGTAATACTAAAAAGCCTCTCTATTACGACCACTAAATAGAAGGCTCATTGATTGTATAAAAGACAGGTAACAGCTTAAAGCATGGTGACAGTAAAACAGAAAGCTCTTATAGGAGCTTTCTGTTTTACTGCCACCTTGTTTTAAGCAGTCACCAGTCCTAACACATAATAACTTACATAATTAAGTGGTTGTAATAGACAGGTTTTATTGTACTATACTTTGTAGACTTACTTGAGTTCTTTCTCTTGGTAAGGCTATTGTTATGCACTTTTCTCTCTTTCTTCTCAAGCTTCCTGACCACCAGTATCTGCCTCCACTTGTGCATATATTGTGCCTACCTGCTAAGATAACATCTCCTTCTCCTCACGCAACAATTTCTGGATCTGATTGGCTTGTATACACTGCAAACAAAATTCACAAAATAGGCACCAATTGGACATTAACTTATTACTCCATAGCCTTGGATTTTTTTTCTGATGATAGGTGACCACTTAAAGCAGGTTGAAAGTAAAGCAAAATACCCCTTCAGGTACCATGATCTACTTTACTTTCAGCATGCTTTCATCTACCATATGCTAGGATAAGGAAATATTTCTTATGTTCTATATCCATGACTGTATAACTTGTATATACAGTAACACCTCTCTATTACAGCCAAACGGACCAATACATCATGGTCATTGATAGGTTCTTATGACAGGTGGCTGCTTAAAGAGAGGTGGCAGTAAAACAAAATACTCCTTTAGTCTTTTAAACAATCAATTAGCATTCATTAAATTGTTGCAATATAGAGAGGTTACACTGTATTTTGTTTTCGCTACAGGAATAAATCTAAAGCACCAAAAGGGATATTTATGGAGTACTGAATTACTTTTAGCTGGTCAAACATATGTTAAGTGACCCCTCAAAGACAATAAAATGAGAGGCTTATAAGAATGTTTACGGTTAATACAGGAAAAATGTAATGCAGAAAGCTCCAAATCACTTGGCATCTTGTCTGGCTCCAATCTCTTTGTAATAGACTGTTTATATATTGACTCATTGAGCCCTAGCGAAGCATATATGCGTCCTTTACCAAATGTGTACCTGTGAAGAGTACACTTGTCCTATGCAAACAGTGAAGTCCCTGATCAGAGGGATCCTGCAGGAGCCCTCTGATCAAAGACTTCACTGCTTGTCATTTTGCAATTTACTACAAAAAAAACAACCCTAAAAAGTCTAAAGTAGACCAGCCTTTATTGCAAAGTGGAATTGTCCATTGAAAGTTTCAGGGGATAATGAATTAAGTATATAAAGTGCAAACACATTAATTGCAGAACAATTTCATTATCTGCTAATAATCCTACACTGCAGCACTGTACACAAGTGCATTTCTTACAAAAGTTTATAGGCAAGCCACATATCAATACAATGAAGCTTCATTGCAGATAGTGACCTTGTCATTACCTGTACTCTACATGGTATTCGTGTTAAAGATATAAACACTGTGCTTAACTTTACTCACATCAGACATCAGTTTGAATTTGGCATCATCTTTCTCTCTGAGCAGCTGTAACAGCCTGGTATTCTGTTCCTGCATGTTCCCAATGATCTGTCCCATGGCATCCATCTCACTCAGTAACACATTCTCTTTCTGTAGTCAGGTAAAATTATAAGTACATGTACAGTCAAATTGTGTTATCTTCAGTTTGCCTTAATTTAACATTTCCTTAATAAGTTAATTCCAGAAATGAGTTTCATTATTTTGGCCTCGTTTAAGTTAAACATATCCTTATTTCAAAGTTAAAATGTGGCTTAGCCACGTTTAAATTTTAATTAGGATATGTTTGACTTAAACCAGATAGAGATATTGAAGTTTGACTTTAATTTACAGGAGTAGTTTACAGGATAAGGCCATGTAAGCTTTAAAGAAACAAAACAAAACAATGTCTCTGAAAACCAAACCAATTTTTCTGTCTCCAAACATATATTCTTCTGCTTACTGCTTAGGCCAAATGAAAAAATACCTGTGTTTCCGGTAACCTGACTGACCCTAATTTTTCCCTCTGACCCACACACTGCACACAGAGCCCAACACTCAACTGTGAAAGTCAATAGAGCCTTAAATCATTACCCTTAAATACACATGTTTATGCCTTTGATTTATTCCTCCATTAATGATTAACAGTTTAACACATTCACCCCTGAAACTTTTAATGGACAAATCCAATTTCCTATTCGGTTTAGTCTATTTATGACTTTATATGGTTATTTCTGCTATATGTTGTGAAATTACAAACAGTGCAGACATTGTTCACAGGGCTCCTTTAGGAGTCCTCTGATCTCGGTCTACACTGTTTGCATAGGACACATGTACTCTTTACTTTTTTTTTTTAAATGGATGAGTATATTTGGCTCTAGGGTTGAATGTGTTAAAAATATAAGTTTCAATTCAAGGAATCTGAATGAGTACCATACAAAATATTTTCTATATCCTAGTAGAAAATAGCTTAAAGCAGACTAAAAGTAAAGCAGAATGCGCATTCTACTTTACTTTCAACCTGCTTTAAGTTATCACCTGTTATTGAAACTAGAATCATGCTATGGGGTAAAGGGTTAATGGTCATTATTTTGAAGAAGGTTAACCAGTGTGTGAAGTTTCATAACATTTCTAAGCTAGAAGGAAGCTATGATCAAAGTAAAAGATGTAATTTTCTATGCAGTGGCTATGTTTACGATGATCATTGTAACTTAAATTATTGGAGTTATCACAAAAAAAACCAAGACTGCGCGTTCAATAAACGCTTATGCCCCCGGTAGCATCCTTGACAATATACATGTATTGTGAATCTTTTCTAAGTCCAAATTAGGTCAAGGTCAAGGTCAAACTGAGCTTGGGTATTATTGGTGAGTTGGTAATGGTTGGACATGGATATTCTTTTGAATCTACATGTAGATATAGATTTAACTGAAGTCAAAATAGTTATTTAAAAAACCTAAAGTCAAAATAGCTGTTTCAAAAACCTAAAGTCGATAGGTATCACTTGTGATAAAACGCAATTCAAAGTGTAAACCGGTGTTATGTTGATCAGTCGCCCCAATTTACAAGTAGATTTCTACAATGAAGAATAAACATCGATGTATTAGTCTAAAGGAAATACTATATGGTGAAAACAGTTACTGAGACTTTTTGCTACCCTGTTGCGTTCACGCCTCTCAGTTTGCTACCCAGGGTGTTTTTACCCTGGATATTTCGCTACCCGTAATTTTTCCTACCCCCCATTTTTACCCGTACAATTTCCCTACCACCCATTTTTTATTACCGAACTAAAATATATTTTTTTGTTAATGACTTATTGTTGTTTATTTACCATAAGAACTTTATATTCAGCATAATATATGAACATTTAAAGTGATAAAATTAAAACGTTTATTAATCTGAAAGTTGCAGTTGAAAATGAAATTAGCAGTTGTCAATTTTGAAAGGCGCTTCTGAAATTTTAATTTTATGTCTGCATCCATCAGACGCTTCTTTTTGTGATACAGATCAGCTTTAGCAAAAATCCAATCAGTAAATCATTTTCTGCATTGAGAAGAGTAAATAAATAAAATTCTCTTTTATGGAGATTCCATATGTTTTGTGTAGATATGTGGCGTCTGCACAAATATTTCGTCAAAATTACAATTATAACTGTCATGGTTAGTTTGGATCCAGATTAGCATATAAAAGTCTTCTATTTATGTCCATTAAATACATGGGGGCGCGTGGGTGGTAATTTCATTGGTTTTGATCCAGATTAAGGAATAAAAATGTCTGATGTGAACGTGTGGAGACTGCAAATATTTCGTCAAAATTGAAATGATTTCTGTCTGTTAGTTTTGATCCAGATTAATGAAAAACCTCTTAGTAAATAAATAACAATAAATCTTTCTTTTGTTTGTTAATGTCCGTTTCTGCCATCTATGGGCTAATTGGACGCCCCTAAGAGAGGGGAGCGGGTACAGAGAACCCAGGCGTGATGCCCTACTCTTATTATCGAAAGAGTTCTCTGGTCCTTTTAGATGCCCAGTGTAAAGCACTTATACATCGGATCTCGGTATATATTCTCATCCCAAGGATTTGGTCTGGCAGGAGATCGAACTCACAACCCCTGACGTCGTAAGTGGGCGTTTTACCACTCGACTACGTCCGTTTTATTAGAATCAGGAACCTATATACATATACATTTCATATTAGTTCCTGTTAGAATAGAGCTTTTTAACGATTTTGGGAACATATTATCACACTTGATTCCGGGTCGTTTCGGCCGTGAGTCGTTTCGGCCTTTTAAGGGGTTGGTTTTTTCGGCCATTTTATTTTTTCTATGTGATTTATTAAAGTTTCAGAAAAAATATGTTGTCCTAAAACGTTCTTAAACATTATCTGTCACTGTGATATGTATTCCCTAAAAAATGATGATTTGCAAGTTGCTTTCGGGTGATAAAGTAAATATTATAGAATTTGTTCGCCCTGTCACGTCGGCCACTGATGTAAAGTGTTTCACCACAGTGTTTCCAGTTGGCACTTTAAGTCAGAGTCTTACGATGCGGTGTTATAGATAACATACAGATCAAATTATAATCAAATACAGTAAAGCCTCTCTATTACGACTTTGCAGTGTGGATCCTGAGCAGACAGCACGTTCTGTCTTGACTGATCTGGGTGCAAACTGCCAGACACTGCTATCGATATTGTTTTGTAATTTCCTTTCAAAGCACTTTTTAACAGAATATAAGAATAGGCAGTGCTCCGACATCTTTCGTTAGTCCTACCAGAGACCATGTAATTAGCTAATATAAATCATTGGTTGTTGGTTTTATTGCATTTGGATTTATACAATTTATCATCAAATGCCAAATAGCGCAGACCCTGATATATCATGTTTATAAGCCCTCAGACCTGGGTCTACACTGTTTGTACAGAACATGTTTTCCAGTCACTACTAACGTACTGTTGAACCAATTTTCCCAGCATTCATTTAAGACAACTTCCATTTTCAACTTTATGACAATATACTCTTCGTATATAGACTTTTATACTACAAGAGATATATATACAACCACATATAACACAGAACTACACCAATATATTTACTAACTATTTCTTAAACTTACACTTGTATGCTGCTACAGATGCCTACCAATTCGATATACATCTTTTTTGTTAGTCAATTAATGGAGGTGTTAACACGCGGAGTCTGCCTCATATCCAACATACTTTGCCGACACGCAGCGCTTCAAGTGGTGGCACATGGCAAATGATTAATTGCTTTAATGCCCCGCTGTTAACACATTCAACTCTATGGACCAGTACAATCGTAAAATTTTTAACAAACAGTGTACATGTGAAGATTACGCTTGCCCTATGCAAACAGTGAAGAACCTGGTCAGAGTAGCTGAGGGCTCCTTCAGGAACCCCCTGATCCGGGTCTGCACTGTCATGGAGAAATCACTGTGATTTCTCCATGGCACTGTTTGTCATTTTGCAATTTATTGTTAAAATCAACACATAATAGTCAAATTGCCTAGACTTAATTGGATATGGAAATTGTCAATTAACAGTTTCATGATTTAAACTATTCTCAACTAATATATCTGAACACATTGCTTAGGTTGCAGGTTCGTGCCTTAATGCAAAATCAATGGTAGCTCAGGATAAGGGTGCTTTTAAAAGACATTACATCAATTGAGATTTATAACTATTATGTCTTTATCAGATCAGGGTCTACTCTGTTTTCACAGTATGTTGATGATAGAATGATTAGGGTCTAATCTGTTTTTACAGTATGTTGATGAGGGAACGATCAGGGTCTACTCTGTTTTACTGTATGTTGATGAGGGAACGATCAGTTTCTATATACTCTGTTTATACAGTATGTTGATGAGGGCACGATCAGGGTCTACTCTGTTGTTTTACAATATGTTGATGAGGGAACGAGGTTGTGCTTCATAATTATGTTTAAATACTATACATTACTGAAATAATAGGCGGAAACGACTCACCAAATGGGCTGAGGCGGAAACGACCAACCAAATTGCCCGAAACGACCCACCCCTAAAAACAGGTTGAAACGGGTTACTAGAATAACCGGAATACACCGGAATACACCGAAATATACCTATTATGGCTCATGAAACAGTTTCAGATGATGTATTTACACATTGTGTGTACTAATATATTAAATTTGCAAACGAAGTATGCAATTTGTGGGTTATAAATGTTTTTTTCTGTTGAAATCGTAACCGAAATCTACTTTGTACGGTGTATTTCTCACGTATGAGTAATTATCACATGATACCTAAAAAGTAGATTTCGGTTAAGATTTCAACAGAAAAACCATTTATAACCCACAAATTGCACATTTCCTTTGCAAATTTAATAAATTAGTACTTAAAATATATACGTCAACTGAAACTGTTTCATGATCCATAATAGGTAGATATTAAGGTGTATTTCGGTGTATTCCGGTTATTCTAGTAACCGGGTTGAAACGACCCAGGCCGAAACGACTCAGGGCCGAAACGACTCGTTACCCCACTTTTGGATTTTTATCATTGTTTTCAAATTGGGTTCAATCAATGGGAATAACTAGGCTGATCATCTAATCAATTAATGCAATCTAGGGTAGGATATACATGGTGCAGTTCCAAATCACGCAAAAATGCCCCACCCACTCTTTTACAAGAGGTAGATCTATACTTTGCGTTAAATTGTGAGGCTATTAACCGGACAGTGTTTGTTTATTTTCCCAATTATAATGCCAAAGTGTGATAACAAAGTTAAAAGGTTATTTTATTAGTCAAGTGTTAAAAACATGACGGTTGTTAATTTGTCATGTGTTTTCGAGACCGGCCGGAATTTCATTGAATGATCGAAGAAAATTCATCTTTACTCTACGTTACTTACGATATGTTTTTCCCTGTTTCATTTACCAGGTGACCCAGGGTCTCATCATAGGAGTAGTTCTGATAAAAATAATGACGGATAAGTGTCTCCATTCTCAGTGACGCTGTTGCCAAACACATGCGTTATAACTTTCAAATTGTTTTATCCCTATCCCATGCGTTGGATGAAAAAAGGAGGGTAAAATCAGCCATTACACCGTATCGATAAAAGATGCGAGATCGGTGTGTCCTGTTAGGTTCTCGCATCTTTTTTCGACGTTAGACCACGTGTCGCTGCTGGCTCTGAAAAAGATGCGAGATTGCAAGGGTTCATTCTCGCATCTTTTTTCGACGTTTTCTACAATAGATTACTATAGGATTGGTAGACAAATGCATCGAAAAAAGATGCGAGAATGCACGGTTGCAATCTCGCATCTTTTTTCGACGTTTTTTTAAAAGGCCGAAAAAAGATGCGAGAATGTACCGTTGCAATCTCGCATCTTTTTTCGACGTTTTGTACAATAGAATACTATAGGATTTGAGGTCTAAAAGTACCGAAAAAAGATGCGAGAATGCCCCGTTGCATTCTCGCATCTTTTTTCGGCGTTTTACTAAAAATGAAAATCAGAAAAAGTAGCGGTCCTAACAGGACACCGTAGAATATGCCAATAAATTAAACTTATTCTGACACGAGAGATTACATGTAGTACATTGATAATATGAATAAAGGTTTTGAACACTTTCAACCCTAATGACGAGTTGACTAGTCCTGAACAAACAGTGTACGTGTGAAGAACACATGTGTCATATTCTTACAGTGTTGACTCTGATCAGAGGGCTCTTGCAAGAGCCCTCTGATCAGGTTCGGCACTATTTGTTAAAAAAAAACATGCATTTATTGTAAACATCAAAACTAATTACATGTAGTCATAAATCGGCAATACTTAATTGGAACCTGGAATTTTTCCATCAAAAGATTCAAGACGATATTGATAATGAAAACAGCCCCTATTAGTAGCAAGCACTGCACACATTGTGCTATCATGGAGTATTGTGATTTTTAACATAAGAGTTACTGCATAGTAGAGATTTGTTTTACAGTGGATGATATACTATTGTTTCTCGTTTAAACGGTACGAAATGCAACACAACATCCACTGAGAGACAAAGAGTGTGAGTGTTATTCGTAAGGAGTTGCTAAAGAGAGGGTTAAAATACCCGTACAGTACATTTGCAAACAGTTTGAGCCCAGATCAGACGCCGCGTAACGCGGCGTCTGATCTGGGCGCAAACTGTGTGTCACTCGTCTATATGTTTCTTCTGTCAAACTGTCCAATACGTAACTTTCAATAAAACAGCAGAGGACAAATCTAAGCATTTGATATTGCAGCGGCGAAAGCGTTAGACATCATTATATTGTTTGGGGAACTGCTGCAGGCGTTGTTGTAAGACGGGAATCGGTGTTCTTAGGGCCGTTGTAGGTAGGGAGCACTGTATGTATATAATCAAATCTCCCGGGAAGTAGATTGGGGCAGTTCAGTTCAATATCAAGACAAAAATGGGTTAACCCATGGAACCCTAGTTAAGCATATACGCGTCATTTGCAGACAGTACACTTGTAAAGTGGAGAATCTGTTATTCTTTCCCAATAAACGCGTTTACGCTAAAACTATTATTTGCCGTGCAAACAGTTTGGAGCCAGATCAGACGCCGGGTAACCCGGCGTCTGATCAAGCTCCAAACTGTTTGCCACCAAGATAAACAAGAATTATCAGAATTGTCCAAAAGTTGTTCTTTTATACGTTTTTTTGCTTAGCGTTTGCGTACGTTTGCGTTTAAACAGGAAAGAATAACAGATTCTCCACTGTAGATCGGGGCAGTTTAATTCAATATCAAGACAACAATGGGTTAACCCATGGAACCCTAGTCACGCATATACACGTCATTTGCAGACAGTTAACTTGTAAAGAGTACACTAGTCCTATGCTACAGTGGAGAATGTGTTATTCTTTCCCGTTTAAACGCAAACGTACGCAAACGCAAAGCACTAAAACGTAGAAAAGAACAACTTTTGGACAATTCTGATATTTCATGTTTATCATGAAGGCAAACAGTTTGGAGCCTGATCAGACGCCGGGTGACCCGGCGTCTGATCTGGCTCCAAACTCTTTGCACTGCAAATAATAGTTTTAGCGTAAACGCGTTTATTGGGAAAGAATAACACATTCTCCACTGTAACAGTGAATACACAGAGCAGAGGACTCATAAAGGAGTCATTTGATCAGGGTCTTCACTGTTTAAAACATTGAAAAACATTGAACAAAACGCGGCTAGGGTTAACAGTTGTTCCGCCACCAAAATCTAGGGTGAGGGTTAGGGTAAACTTTAGAATCTGTCCGCAGGGCTTTTTTGGTATTTTCGTAGAAATTATCTGGCCATCTCTTGTGACATTAACCTGGCCTTTTATTGTGACATCAATCTGGCCATTTATTGTGACATTAATCTTGACATGAAAATGACATTTTTGGTGGCGGACCAAAACGCAACTATAGATACTCCTAAATGGACAAGAGACTTAATTGGAAACTTGAATTGCCCTTTTTAGGTTTCGAGTAGAAACAAGTTAAGCTAAATGATAAACTATTATTAATTGTACGTGAAACTTACCAGCAAAATCATTCACCATACTAATGGGCATGACAATTATGCAGACTAGGAGATCGGTGATTGCCAAGGAAAGTAGGAAGTAGTTGGTGACAGTCTGGAGTCTCCTTTCCATGGACACTGCCATACACACTAGAATATTCCCGGTGATGCCGAAAACAACGACTGGGGCCAGGAACAGAATACCCCAGTTATACGTGTTCGGACGAGCCTCTAGCAGGGTTGTCGTATTCGGTTCAGTTGTCATTGGCGAGTCCAAGGAACCCTTTGTGCCACCTTGCATGTATAGTCGACTGAAATCTGATTTCCATGAATAATTCTTATCATCCGACATTCGTTTTAATATCTGTATTAAAATCCTTGCTAGCGTAGATGTTTGCATGGAAGGTCATGGATCGGTAAAAAACGTACCCACTTTTTCATAAATGTTTAAATCTCCTTGTTCAGTGTAATAGTTACACGTTTTAAAGTAGTTCTAGTACTTGTGTTTGCATTGAATGAGAGCCGAACTAGTTTAAAAAAGTATTTATCTATTAATTTCTGCAAACTTTTGAAACTTAATGTTCAGTTTATAACATCCTAGAAACAAACGAATAAGAATAACAACGATTTTTCATCAAATGATAGTAAAGCCTATTATCAGCTCTCAGTACTTCTTTTAACAGCTCACATTAAATAAACCTATAAAGCAGCAATAAACTATTTAATATCACATTCACTATGGTGATAATCATACCACACACACTATGCCTCAATAAAGCAATCACTATAACCACGCTACAGATGTTGCTTCAAACTGTTCTTTATAGTTCTTCACATATCAAAACCATGGGAACGTCCCGCTGAGATAACAATCGATTCATGTTGAAATGTATACATTTATATCCAGATATTTTCACATTTATCAATTATATCTCCGGAAGTAAGCTATCACTAATGGCTTTATTATTCGCTAATAACAAAGTTCTGTTTTCCTTTGGAGCATGTATTCCTAGGAGGTACTTTTACAATCCAAAGTTAGTGTGCAGACGGTCCGAGCAATATCGTTTCCACCTGTATTCGCCGCCTATACTCTACGAGGTAAACAGTCGATGTCAATTGAACACGAGTCGTCTATGAACTGCGAGCTTCGAAGATGTTGGTATAGATACCCAATCGCAGTGGCGTAAATACGTTTGTGTTTCATTATTGATGTCCAAATCGTTTTCAGTGTTAGTGCGCTAATTCATTTTGCACAAATAAGTGCAACCTGCTTGAGTTGTTGTCACTATGGCGACCGATGCAGGTTTAAAATCAATCGGTATTCTTTTGTGCAGATAGTTTGCAGGTTTAGCTTATGTTCATCTACGTTTTGTTTCACCCTTGCATGTTCAATTTATTCGGGAGAGTTTAACCCTTCATCGCCTTATTGTCGTCTGCTTCATTATTGTTGTCTGCAAGACACGTTTAAAGTTAGATTTAAGGTTGGTTGTATGACTTAATAAATATCGATAAGTGTGTCAAACAGTTTAGGTCCTGATCAGACGCCGCGTGACGCGGCATCTGACCAGGACCCAAACAGTTTGCAAACGCGCTTTACAGCGCCATTGAGGGTGAAAGGGTTAAGAAAATCGTCCACATTGGCTACAGTGGAGAAAACGTTATTCTTTCCCGTTTAAACGCAAACGTACGCAAACGCATTGCAATAAAATATAGAAAATAACAACTTGTTGACAATCCTGACCATTTATTTTAATCTGAGTGGCAAACAGTTTGGGGGCTGATCAGACGCCGGGTTACCCGGCGTCTGATCTGGCTCCAAACTGTTTGCACTGCACATAATAGTTTTAGCGTAAACGCGTTTATTGGGAAA
Source organism: Gari tellinella (assembly GCA_922989275.2). NCBI lineage: Eukaryota > Metazoa > Mollusca > Bivalvia > Cardiida > Psammobiidae > Gari > Gari tellinella. The sequence continues at coordinate 40,042,742 of OV277871.1, forward strand.
GAATAACGTTTTCTCTGCTGTATAGAATTGCGTCTTCATTTCATTTGATTGAGTTCTTCTTTCTAATCGTTATATAGTGCCATTGAATAGTTTGTGATAACAAAGAGCAAACCACGTGTAATTATATGAAACGTAGAGAAAACACTGCTTCTTATCTGACTTAGTTTTAAGCACATGACATTTTCTACAAGAAGGTTGGCTGAATTGGTATTAAGGCCTCGCAAAATATTATTATGTCACATAGTACTTGAACAGTCGCGGAAGTTACAGGATCAATTTCCATTAAGAGGAAACATATACGATTATGTTTCTGGGGCCCGTTTCATAAAACTTCTTACGACAAATGTTGTCGTAAGTCAACAAATGTTGTCGTAAGTCAAAACTTTAAAATACATTTAATTTGTGATTTCTCTATCTAATCCTGTCTTGTGACATCTTTGTGGAATCGTCTTTTCAAGACGATTCCAAAAAGATGTCACAAGACGGGATTAGATGGAGAAATAAATAATAATTGATACTTTTATAATCTGACTTACGTCAACATTTGTCGTAAGAAGTTTTATGAAACGGGCCCCTGAAATGTAAACTTTAAGAATCAAAGATGCAAAGATTCCAATCACACAATATTACACTGCAAATATTATCATATGTTTTAACAATAAGATTTGTTCTACTATATTTATTTAGTGTTTACTTTGATACTTTCGACTGCAATATAGCACTACTATTGTATGCAGTTTAGTAAATAGCATGGAAGCCACATAGTTAATTGTTTTCGAATGTGACGTTTCGAAAACCTTGATTGATCATATTTACTCCGACAACCCACAGAATTTAATATGGACATCGGTTCCAAAACTTGGTATAAGCGACCATTTCCCAATATTTTGTTCTAGGAAAGTAAATAGTAAATGTGTGAAAAAGACACATCATCAGATAAAATACAGGTCTTTCAAAAATGTTGATGAAAAAGCTTTCATAGCAGAATTGAACAGTGTTGATTGGTCCGAATTTATGAAATACGTTGATGTAGATACAGTGGAGAATCTGTTATTCTTTCCCGTTTAAACGCAAACGTACGCAAACGCAAAACACTAAAACGAAGAAAAGAACAACTTTTGGACAATTCTGATAAGTCATCTTTATCTTGGTGGCAAACAGTTTGGAGCCTGATCAGACGCCGGGTTACCCGGCGTCTGATCTGGCTCCAAACTGTTTGCAGTGAAAATAATAGTTTTAGCGTAAACGCGTTTATTGGGAAAGAATAACAGATTCTCCACTGTATAACTGTAAAACAATTTACTCATACTTTCACGTCTATTATAGACACTCATGTTCCTATAAGACAACACAGAGTAAAAAAGATCCGTCACCCTGACTGGATAAACTCTGATATTTAAGATGCAAGGAAGGATAGGGACAAATTCAAAGCAAGAAATGATACGTGTAATTACCGAATTTATAGGAATAAAGTTAATAAATTAATAGATGAGGCAAAACAAAATTCATATGAAAAGAAAATTTCTGACGTTCAGAATAACCCATCTATTGTCTGGAAATTATTCAATGAGTTGAAGTCAGGAAACCACTCTAAAGATAGCATTAATAGTCTAAATATTAATGGCAATGTAATAAATGATGCAAAAAGGATGTCGGACGAATTTAATTCTTTTTATACTAATGTTGCTTCTATTCTAAAGGAGGATATTCCTCCGAGCAGTTTTGAAGATGTGAAGAACTTTGTAGATTCTCATGTTCCAATACCTATGTATTTTAATATTCCACTTATAAACAGTGCTAAAGTAAATAAATGCTCTTAATCTTAGATACTTCTAAAGCTACAGGCCTTGATTAGGTCGGCCCGAAACTGCTGAAAATGTCGGCGCATATAATGTCCCCTGTTATTCACTATATTCTTAATCAGAGCATATCGCAATGTATTTTTTCCAGCTGCATGGAAATTGGCTACGGTAACCCCATTATTCAAGGCCGGGTCTAAGAATTACGTTAATAACTATAGGCCTATTTCTATCCTACCAACTCTGTCAAAACTCCTTGAAAAACATGTAGACGATACTCTTATCGATTATATGAATTATTACAATTTAATTATTGAAAAACAAAGCGGTTTTAGGAAAGAACATAGCTGTGAAACAGTTCTTGTTCATTTTATTGATAAATGGTTAACAGCAGTAAATAATGGATACATTGTCGGAGTAATAATGATAGATTTTAAAAAAGCGTTTGATCTTGTTGATCACAGTGTTCTTATCAAGAAACTTGGGTTACATAAATGTTCGTATAGAACGGTAAGCTGGTTCACATCTTATCTAAGCGACAGAAAGCAAATGGTTAGTCTAAATGGTAGTATGTCAACAGAGCAAAACATTTCATATGGCGTTCCTCAGGGTTCCATTCTCGGGCCTCTTCTTTTCATTATGTTCATTAACGATCTTTCTCTCGCACTTTCAAATTTTGCTAGTAGCACTGATATGTATGCAGACGATACAACTATATGTGGCATTCATCGATCAAAACTTGTTATTGAAAATAATCTCCAGCGTTCATTAAATGTTTTACAAATTTGGTGCAAAAATAACGGTATGGTTCTAAATACTGATAAAACCAAGGTTTTATTCATAACAACTCCACAAAGAAGGTCTAAATTTCCAGGAAACTCTTTCTGTCTAATTTTCAAAAATGCCAAATTGAAGATGTCAAAAGGAGAAAAATATTTAGGTATGAAAATCTGAAATGGAGTGACCATGTCATCAAAATCAAAAAGAAGGTGTCGACAAATATTTGGCTGTTGTCTCGTATCAAAATGTTTATCCCTCTCAGTGCAAGAATTCTGTTTTACAAAGCTTATATACAACCGCATTTTGATTTCTGCAATATTGTTTGGCTAATCTTCTTAAACTATACAAATTACAAACAAGAGCTTCTAGAATAATATTTGGCAATGAGTACACATCTGTAGCAGATGCATTAGAAAATATGAATTGTCTTAATATCTATGAAAGAATTAAACTAAACAAGGCACAATTTATGTATAAAGTTCACAAGAGCGGCGTGCCTGGTTATATCTCAAATATGTTTGAGAAAGACAACAGACCTTACAAAACAAACTTACGATCTTTCAGTCATACGAATTTCAGAATACCAATACCAAAATTGGAACAATTTAAAGAAAGCATAGGATATCCAGGTCCAGCGTTATGGAATACAATACCTAATTCAATCAGGGATTTAAAGACCATTGAGGCCTTCACCGTGAACTTAATTGAATGGCTTAAAGCAAAGAGGGTCTAGTTTATTTGATATTCCTCCACCCATACATCTTATTTTAATTTAGATCTATTAACTATTTATATATCGGTAGATCTATTTATGGAGTGTCCGGTGTTGTGAAAATGTGTGATGTATATCTAGATCTACTAGATCTACAGACGGATTTGTTCTATGTTTAAATTTAACCTACAAAAACGACCCTTTTACGCGTAAATGCAGATTGACGCCATTATAATATAACATCAAAAGTTTACGAAACTTCCAATAAAATGCTAATGATTTGCTACGAGGGTTGTTCGAAAAGCAATGATACTTGATCAATAATTTCAAAAACATAAAAGCAAAATGAATGTGTTACATGTATATATTACGTTAAAGAGCAATTATTTGCCGATACGATTTATAATGCACGACAATATCACATAACTCAAAAAGTCACAACATGAGCATAAACAACCCTTACTCGAGGACACTGGACCAATTTGTGTATTGTCGCGGCATTGTTTTGAAAAATGCTTGATACTATACTTATTATTGCGACTTTATTTTGTTTAATAAGTTCATGAATTTTCTGTCAAAAAATATAATAATATTATGTACATGTAAACACTACACAGTTTAATACGTTATTATTCTATAAAATATACAAAATATAGCTTATACTAAACACGTACTTCAACTATCATAAATTCTAACACGACTCGAAACCTACGGCATATAGACAAAGAATACCGAGAAACGTATATTACGTCGCGATAATGAACTGCACGCGCGGCGTTTCTATCAGCTGTTCCATTTGCCCCATACATGTACGCGTAATACATAAATATAATTTTTATAATAAAAGTCTCGTTAGAATTAAATCTGTCATTCCTTAATTCTAACACGACTCGAAACCTACGGCATATAGACAAAGAATACCGAGAAACGTATATTACGCCGCGATAAAGAACTGCACGCGTGGCGTTTCCATCCGCTGTTACCTTTGCCCCATACGCGTAATACATAAATAGTATTTTTATAATAAAAGTCGCGTTAGAATTAAAATAACAAATTCGTAGGTGTTCATTACCGTGCATTAGATTACAGTTAGTCGTCGAGATGTGGGTAATTAGATCACTCGGCCTAAAGGCCTCGTGATCTAATGACTCCACATCTCAACTCCTAACTGTGATCTAATGCACGGTAATGAACACCTACAAATGTGTTATTTCTTAAATAAATAATGCTCTGCTGTGTATAAAAGTAGTTGGTGAAAGCACAAACTCATTTTTTATATTAAACCAAGCTATAATTGAAGCCTTTGATGAAGGGTTTTATGTTTTAAAATCACAATGTGGATATACTGATCTAAAAAAATTCATAGCGTTCGAAAGCATATGTCTACTTTTGTCATCAGCAAAAATAAGAAATGTTAATTTTGAAAAATTGAGATTTTTGACAGTTAAACCTTTCAATTGAAATGAAATTTTATTTACATTAAAATTCAGACTTAATTTGATATATTCAAAAACAAATTTTAGAAATTTTACTTTTAATGAAGTCATTACGTCAAACCATAATGTCTGAAAAATGCTATGTTCCAGTGTCCTCGAGGAGGGGTCATTTAGGTTCATGTTGTTACTTATCAAGTTTAGTGATCTACTAGTGCATTATACCATCGTGTAGGCATTGAAATCCCTTGATATATCACACATGCATTTAGCACTAAATAGAGTTATTGATCAAGTATCGTTACTTTTTGAACCACCCTCGTATACGTACGAAATAGACAAATAGTGTTTTCTTAAGTCTTGCTTCGTCTTGGAAAATATCTCTTTTATTGAACCCGGCGTCTGATCAGGCTTCAAACTGTTTGCCAGTCAGATTTAACTAAATAGTAAGAATAAAAAAGTTGTCAGTTTCTACATTTATTACAATGCGTTTGTGTTTCGTGTGCGTTTAAAAGGGAATATTAGCGTCATTGTAAGTGAAGTCCGTGGAAAATTATATCATTTTTTCACAACAGGTAGCGTTGCAATCAATGTTTTTCATTCACGTATGAAATACATTCAGGCCAATATGTTCATCTTGGCGAAAAGCAATTGGATACACGTACATATTTACAGTACAACACTTTCGCCGATGTGACGTATTCTGCTTTAAACAGTTGTATTCTGTCTGCTATGATTTCTTAATACCTTTGCTTCCATGATGTCATATGAGTTGTTTGTTTCCATCTAATATTTTGACTAAGGTAAGACCATAATGATCGTCAAATAGTTTGGATCTTGATTAGACACCGAGTTACTCGGCGTTTGATCTAGATCAAAACAGTTTACAAATAACCAATTGTACTTGGGGTAAAAACAGTGAAGAGTTTCATATGCTGTGGGTTGATTAGATTCATTTCGATATCAGTTACCACGCGTCTAGACAGGTTCCATTCTGTTTGAAACTAATATCTTGTTGACAATCTGACTATTTATTTTAATCTGAGTGGCAAACAGTTTCGAGCCTGATCAGACGCCGGGTAACCCGGCGTCTGATCTGGCTCCAAACTGTTTGTATTTGAAATAATAGTTTTAGCGTAAACGCGTTTATAGGGAAATATTAACGTAATCTCGACCGTATTCTCTACTATAAAGTATTGCACATACATATCGGTTTATTGAATTGGAAAAGTAGTGCGTGTTCCGACAAGATTTCGTTCATGTACCAGACAGTTTTCAATATCTTCTATCTAGAAATAGTGTTGCTAAAACACTAATCCTCCTACACAATTTTTTTCTAACTATTCGAGTGTGAAACCTGTTCAGTGTTCAAATTTGGGATGGGACTATTTGATTATAGCATTGAGACAAGTTATCATGTGGATAGAATTTCCGATACGAGAGTGACGTAGTAACCATTATATCTTGCCGTAATATCGACTGATTTTAATTTGTCGTCTGCAGTTTTTGAGACATTTAGATTAGTGCATTCTTAAACAGCTTTTGATCCAGACATATTGAGAGAGAGAGAGATAAAAGATAGCCATTTCGGGATGGGCAATCAACTGCTTTACCCTTTATCGACAGCATGCAATTTGAAAATATTTGCAAATATTTTTAATCTAGGTCAAGACGTCGATAAATTCGGTGTCTGAACAGGTCCCAAACTGTTTGACACCCATCGTAAGCATTTTACTTTCTTTTTAGAAAAAAAATAATACTAAAACATTAATTTGATTTGACAAATTTTGTAGATGGCAATTTGTAACTAAACAATTTTTCGGCAGATGAAGGAATACTACAGACTCTTTATCGTTTCTATGATACCGCATGTGTTTAAAGTGTAGAATGCAAATAACAGTAGTTTAAAACATTCCAAGTATATAAAATTGAGAAAAACATGCAAAATATAGAGTGCAATAAAAATCGTACGGCACACTGTGCATATATTGTGTACTCATTTTATTGTATTACTACTCGACATTAAGAACAGCTAATCTTAACTAATTAAGAACACTTCGCGTCAACGAAACTTTTCCAAGTGTTCAGCTGGTCTATATGATTGTTTTACACCCGAGCAACCCAACACAACGGCTAAGTAGTATTAACCGTGATTCAGAACAAAAATGATAAAACAGCTTGTACAGTGGAGAATGTGTTATTCTTTCCCAATAAACGCATTTACGCTAAAACTATTATTTCCAGTGCAAAAAGTTTGGAGCCAGATCAGACGTCGGGTAACCCGGCGTCTGATCAGGCTCCAAACTGTTTGTCACCATGATAAACATGAAATATCAGAATTGTCCAAAAGTTGTTCTTTTCTACGTTTTAGTGCTTTGCGTTTGCGTACGTTTGCGTTTAAAAGGGAAAGAATAACACATTCTCCACTGTAGCATGAACACATTTATTGACGTATTTTAAAAAGAATACGAAATTAATCGTCAATTAACCATTCTAGTCACTAGCAAACAGTTTTTAGACTTAATTTCAATTGCAAAACTTAAATATGTTATCAGAGAAATACTTTGCACGAAACATTTATGTTACTTTTGCTATTTCTATTCATTTTGATACCGTTTTTTATCAATGGGTGAACAAAACCCAAAAACAGTCATGACGAGTCCTTTTTATAAATAAATGAGGTAAAAGTAAAAGTACGATCATTTAGATTTTGTTTTTTGTGTGATAAAAAGAATATTAAATCCTTGTATTTTCAGTATTGAATTTATTGAACTCGTTTAGATAAAAATGACGTATTGCTCGCCAAGGCTCTCAACCTATAATTGTACCAAACTCGTTCATTAAATTATGTACCGAAAACGCACGCATTCAATATATTCTATATCATTTCCCGTTTAAACAACGCAATCGAAACGCAAATACAATGCACTTAAATGTAGAAAATAACATCTTATTGAAATGTATAATTTTTATATCTGAGTGGCAAAAATGTTTGAGCCTGATCAGATGCCGGGTAAACCGGCGTTTGATGTAGCAACAAATTGTTTGCAATGTAAATAATAATTTAAGCGTAACGTTTGGTAGGGAAAATAACGTCTTCTCCGCCGTTTTTGATATTCTGAAGTAAAATAAAAAGGAAAATCACTGCTCGTTCGAGTGGCCATCCTGTTCTACAGAATATTGATCATACTCCTTCATTGCTGCTTATCAAATCTTGCATGTTAAGGGTACAGCGCAAAACAAACGCAAACGTAGTGAGCCTGATCAGTTGCCGGGTGAACCAGTTTATGATCTGGCTCCGAACTGTTGGTAGTTTATATTATTGTCTTAGCATAAGCGCGTTTATGGGGAAAGAATAACAGGTTTTCAACTGTACATGTACACGGAAGTCCGAACGCCTGGACTAGTGTCTTCAAGTCTTTATCAACAGACAGAATTTGAAGATACAGTGGCCAGACAGAATCTTCAACCGGGAGCGTTGGACAATAAAATAACAGCAACCAGTCATAGCCTCCATGCTACAGACCGCAGCCCAGCATAGCCAGACACGCACTTGAATGGAACCCTAAAGGCACCAGGCGAAGAAGAGAGACAGCAATTTCCTGGCATAGAACACTCAATATTCAGCTCCGCAAGACATAGCATACGGAAAAGTCAAATCCATGGCCATGGAACGAACCAACTTGTGGGCTGTAGTGAAAGCCCTTTGTTCCGATTGGGGCGAAGATGATTAATTACATGTAAGTAAGTAGTAAGTATTCAGGTTTCCTTAAAAAGAAATGACCACATTGGCCACCATTCGAGCCACCGCGAAAGAATAGTATAACTTGTCAGAACTTGTTTCATAATCGACATAAAATTTATTTAAAAAGATGTCTGATCAGAGTTTGTATCGTTTAGGGAACAACAAAAGCAACCAACGCAATTCGCTAGCGCGATTCATGGTATTTGCCGATAATTTTCTATCGTTCATTTCGTTTGAACGCCGAAAAAATCCATTCATTTCTTATATTTACAATGTATTTGCTGTTATTTCTAATACAAGATTAACATTTTGTAAGTATGCATGTATGTTTAATCCATATAAGTGGTTGATAACACGAATAATGTGTACCCTTTTAGGAACAACCATGACCGAATAACTGTAGCTGCGTACATTCGAAATAAAACAAAAATTCCATTATTTACAATCTAAGATCAACAACTTTGACAGTTTGGCGCAAAAAATGACGATTTTACGTCATTGGAAGTGACGTCATTTTTAAAGTAGGAAATATATATCGGGTTTTTTTTTTGGCATAAAGGAATGCAGACAGTTGTTGTTTATAAGGTATGTCAATTTTCTTGCAATTTATCTCATTAATAAAGAAGACTATTAGTCGGGAATGGTGGTTTCCACTAATAGGAAGGCATAGATCGGTTAAAAACAAATTTTGAAAAAATCCGCCAAACGCTTGCTGTCCCAAGATCCAAAGATTAATTCGCGAATGAAAACTGCATATATGTATGCCCCGCCTCTGCATTTTTGTCAATGGAATTGAATGGGGCGAATGTGAATACAGCACTCCCTCTCTACAACGACATCCAATGGAAGACAACAATTGTGTTCGTTGTTCGGAGGGAGTCGTTATAGAGAAGGAAAATAGGCTTACATTTGCAAACAGCTTGAATCTAGATCAGACGCCGCGTAACGCGGTGTCTGATCTGGATTCAAGCTGTTTGTCACTCGTCACTAAAGTGTGTTATGTCAAAATGCCCAATATGTAAATTTGAGAAAAACAGCAGACGACAACTTTAAGCAGAAGATATTGCAGACGTAAAAAGGTTGGACATCATTTCTTGTTTCGGGATCAGCGGCAAGCGTCGTTGTGAGGAGGGAATCGTTTTGGGAGGGCCGTTGTAGAGAGGGAGCGCTGTATAAGAGAATGACGTACATACTGTTTACCTGCGCCTTCAACACATTGCAATTAATAAATAACACATTATTCGTACTAACTTGTCATCAGTATGTTGTCCAATTTAAACATTGTGTTTCTGTTTTGGTTTTTCAGATTCCATGTAAGTCATAAGATCATCTTAACTGATACCTGCGTCACATGGTATGGATCACTATCAGATCCCGAAATAATCGACGTCACAGTTTATTTGAAAATCCCATCCCAGCCGTGCTCAGTAGTCAAATGTTTAATGAAAATGATCCTTGTTATTGCAACAGTGTTATACCAGGACAAATAGACATGGTGTGCACAGCCATGAACAACATTTATAGTCCTGACAATGTAAATGATATTAATCTATTTTTTGCCAATCCTGGCTACAGGGGGGAAGACGTAATTCTTTCCCAATAAACGGGTTTACGTCAGAATTATTATTGCAAGTGCAAACATTTGGAGCCAGATCAGACGCCGGGAAACTCGCCGTCTGATCAGGCTCCAAACTGTTTGCCACTTAAAAACAGATATTAAGATATGTCAAAACGTTTTCATTTTCTATATTTTGTTGTACAGTGCGTTTCCGTTTACGTTTAAACGGGGACGAACAACGTATTCTCCGCTGTACTTTGATGTTTGAATTCAGCTTAGATATTGAATACTTCCAGTTTGTATACAACTTCACCGTCGAGAATCTCGACATGTGATCAAGACCGTGAGAGTAGAAGACTTCTTTCTATTCTCTTTTCCCAGAAACCTTCCTACCTTGTCGTGGTTCGTGGGCTTAATTGTCATAGGGAATATTTCTGTTTATTAGACCGAGATTATTCTCTCTGCCAAGAGCTACAAAAGGAAGGCAAGGAGGTGGTTGTGATCTCATACATTGCTTCGCAACGAATGAGATAAACCGAAATCATTTTCCTGATACAGTGGAGAATCTGTTATTCTTTCCCGTTTAAACGCAAACGTACGCAAACGCAAAGCACTAAAACGTAGAAAAGAACAACTTTTGGACAATTCTGATATTTCATGTTTATCTTTGTGGCAAACAGTTTGGAGCCTGATCAGACGCCGGGTTACCCGGCGTCTGATCTGGCTCCAAACTGTTTGCACTGCAAATAATAGTTTTAGCGTAAACGCGTTTATTGGGAAAGAATAACAGATTCTCCACTGTATCACCATCATCTCATATCATCATCCCTCATCATTCATCGGTGCTATTTGACCAATTTTGTGTCACAGTGCCGTAACATCCAATTCAATATCTACTCCCCTTTATTCAATTTGATAACAAATGTCGCAGGCGAAATATTAAACAGCGCTCCCTCTCTACAACAACATCCAATGGGATACAAGGATTGTGTTCGTTGTTCGGAGGGAGTCGTTATAGGGAGGGAATTTGACATATATTTGCAAAGAGCTTGAATCCACATCAGACGCCACGTAACGCGGCGTCTGATCTGGATTCAAGCTCTTTGTCACTCGTCATTTTGCATTTTCCTGTCAAATTATCGAATATGACCTTGAGAAAAAAAGCAGATGACACTATTTATTAGACGACTGCAGCATTTAAAGGGTTGGTCAATATTGTCTTGTTTAAAGAACTGCGGCAAGGAAAATTGTAAGGAGGGAGTCGTTGTTGGTAGAGCACTGTAGCAAACGACAACATGACTGTGAAGGAGTAACAGAAATATACCAATGACGTCAACAGGTGCGCTTGAGGATTCCTTAGTGTCCCGCTTTCATCTGCTTTATATTTGCCGTCTGCCGTTTCTTTTCAAGTTTAGAATTTTAGGTTATCTGACTAAAAATATTATTTCGGAATAAGTACCAAGCGACATGATTCTGTATCGGACACCGGGGTAACTCTGAATTATCCAAACTGTTTGCAAATATCTGTGAACGCGGTATAAGTCAGTGAAGGGGTTAATAACAGCATGAGAGAATGGTACAGTGGAGAATCTGTTATTCTTTCCCGTTTAAACGCAAACGTACGCAAACGCAAAAAAGCACTAAAACGTAGAAAAGAACAACTTTTGGACAATTCTGATATTTCATGTTTATCATGGTGGCAAACAGTTTGGAGCCTGATCAGACGCCGGGTTACCCGGCGTCTGATCTGGCTCCAAACTTTTTGCACTGCAAATAATAGTTTTAGCGTAAACGCGTTTATTGGGAAAGAAAAACACATTCTCCACTGTAGGTGAAATGAATACGGGTGTTTGTCATGTTTGTATTTATGAACATACAGCACTCCCTCTCTACAACGACACTTAATGGGCGACAACAATTGTGTGCGTTGTTCGGAGGGAGTCGTTATAGGGAGAGAAATTTGCTACATTTGCAAACAGCTTAAATCGAAATCAGACGCCGAGTTTACGGATTTGATTTTCAAGCTGTTTGTCACTCGTTATTAAGTTATTTTTCTTGTCAAAATGTCCATTATGTAACTTGAGAAAAACAGCAGACGACAATTTTAGCAGACGATATTAAAGCAGTTAAAGCATTAAGCATAATTGTTCCGTTTGGCGAATTGCGGTAAATGTCGTTGTAAGGAAGGAGTCGTTGTAGTGATGGTCGTTGTAGAGAGGGAGCACTGTATAATTACAGAGTAGGTGGAAGAATTATTATATCCAATTTGAACAGTCTTTAACGTAAACACAATGAACACCCAGCTAACGTTTGATTCAATGCACAGGAATTTCAAGTATGTGTCAAATAGCTGACCCAAAGGTTATAAGGAGTTTGAGTTGATTATGAAATCGTTCTCAAGCATTTGATTGGTCAGATGTTAGGGAAAGCTCAAATATGACCAGTAAAATGCTTGAGAACGACCTCAGACTAAACTCAAACGTTGTATAACCATTGACACTGTCTGATCCAATACTCAGTAAGACACAATCGATGTCAAGTCTTGCTTCTAACGGTTTGTTATTGACATTAACCCTTTTACTCTCAATGACGTCATAAAGCGCATTTGCAAACAGTTTTGATCTTGATCAGACGCCGCGTCACGCGGCGTCAGTTCAGGATCAAACCTGTTTTGCTACTTGTTTTGAAATAACATCAGTTATAATGCCGTAAATCTAACTTGGAAGCGATATTGCGGACAACAACATTGAAGCAGACGACGCTTTGGCGGTGAAGGGGTTAAAACCTCACGATAAATTAGAACATGAAAGGGTTAAGATTATAAGTACAAATTTCAATTTTGAATGAAACGCTGCCCTCTGTTCGTTTGAATTTTATTTCATCAACGATAGGTAGAAAATGGCACTGAATTGATCTGTTTCCGTTGTGTCGATATCGAAAAGTAACATTTGAATACGCCATTGAAGTCGCTATTAAGAGCTGAAGATATGATTATTCATCTCATGGACACGACCGGAACTCATTCGAATTTCATTAACGTCCTTGCTGACAAACAAAATTTAGTAGAGTTTGATTGCGCGACATTCCGATGCTGTATATATGGTGGAAAATAATATGGAGTTATTTAACCCTTTCACTCTCAATGGCGCTAAAAAGCGCGTTTGCAAACAGTTTGGATCCTGATCAGACACCGCGTCACGTTACTGGCAGACATGAAATTGTTCTAAAATAAAGTTATTCTAAGAAAAGTGTCGAAGTATTTGTCCCATTCATTACGAAAATAAAAAGAGAATATTATTTGTCGCTTGAACAATGAATACTATCCGAAATCGTTCCGAATTCATGAATCAATCGAACTTGACTTGAAAACTTTCATATCTTTAGCGTTTGATTGCGTAGAATCCTTCAGTACAAGCGTGTTTGCAATTAGTTTTGTTTCCAATCAGGCATTGGGTAGCCTAAATGTTGGCAAATGTCTGTAAGGCATTTATATTTATGAATGTAAATATGAACAGTATTAAACGGATAATATTTTTCACCGTTCCTCTTCTGCTACTTCAATAAATCAATATAAAACAAACCGAACATAAAAATGTAGACCAGGCACCCCTTACATACAAATGGACAAATCCAATATAATAAGCATGGAATAATCCATTGGGCGAATTTGGCCAATGCTTGGTGTTTGCATTGTTTCTTTGAAACATACAGTGGAGAATCTGTTATTCTTTCCCGTTTAAACGCAAACGTACGCAAACGCAGAGCGCTAAAACGTAGAAAAGAACAACTTTTGGACAATTCTGATATTTCATGTTTATCATGGTGGCAAACAGTTTGGAGCCTGATCAGACGCCGGGTTACCCGGCGTCTGATCTGGCTCCAAACTGTTTGCACTGGAAATAATAGTTTTAGCGTAAACGCGTTTATTGGGAAAGAATAACACATTCTCCACTGTATGAGCCGTGCCATGACAAAACCTGCCTGATTGCATTGCAAAAGTGTACAGACCAAGCACCGTTGTCATCCCAGGCTCGGTCTCTGAGTTTGGTCGACGTTTCCCCGATGTTATTGTTAGCGACCAGCTTGGACGTCGAGTAATTCGATCTCTGATCAAATTTTTAACTGTTTGTCATTGGTATTGGTATCTAGTCAGTACTGTTGGAACTGAATTAAATTTTATGACATGACAACATGAAAGAAAACAATTAAGCGAGACAAAAAGAAGCTAGGGTTGTAGAAACGGTGGCGTCAACGAAGTGTTTTTTAAAGGTTCTTTGCCCGATGAAGTTCAACGACTCTAGCAAAAATAGATATCCATTAAAAAGGGTGTGAATGCATTTGAACATTTTTAGAATTAAGCTTTTAAAGCGGCATGTCGCATTTGCTCTTAAGAGCGACTCGGCTAATATTGGCAAACAAATTATATTGACACCAGACATTTAAACCTCTTTAGTTTAGTTCTATGTCAATTAAGAAATAATAAATTCATACCAGTGTTTTATCGTGCAATCGAACACTGGTAGGGATTGAGATGCATAGTAATCTAATCACGAGGCCTTTAGGTTATTATCAGCTACCGGGTAATCCGGCGTCTGATCAGGCTATACGGACATTTGCTACTATGATCAAAATAAATTGTAAACAATTTAAATAAAGTTTTTTTTCCTTGGTTTGCGTTGCAATTGTGTGTAATTTCTCTTTAACGGGAACAAATAACGATTTCGCCAATGTATATCAGAATAAAGATTATCTAAAATAGATTTCTTTCGACAGGCTCTTAGTTTGAATTCAGACGAGACGCGAACGATAGTTTTAATGAATGGCCAGCAATATTGGTTTCACTCGGTCTAAATCCCTTTTACAGACACCGATTCAATACGTAGAAGAAGGCGTTGTTTATTCCCGTTTAACCCTTTCACCGCCAGAATCGCCTAAAGTCGAATTTGCAAACAGTTTTGATCCTGATCAGACGCCGCGTTGCGCGGCGTCTGATCAGGATCAAAACTGTTTGACACCCGTTTCGATATTTCTTATGTCATACTCTCTTAATTCTAACTTTGAAATGATATTGCAGACTATAATATTGAAGCAGACGACACAATAACGGTGTAGGGGTAAAAAAACTTCAAAATAATTTGGCGGTGAAAGGGTTAAACGCATTGCAATAAAATGTAGAAAATGCGATTTTAAGATCATTTAAATTCGAGTGGCCAACAGTTTGAAGATTGATTAGACGACGTTTTAAACGGCGTCTGATCTGGCTCCAAATTGTTGGCAATAGAAATGATTATTTTAGCATAAACACATTCATTGGGAATAACCATTACACATTTTATTTCGTAAATGTTATTTGGTGTAGACAGCTTGAATCTAGATCTGGATTTAAGCTGTTTGCAAAAGTAAGTCAAGTCGTGCTCAACACTCTGAGGGTATTAGTTTTCCCTCCCTATAACAACAGTTTGGTAGGAAACAGGTTACAGTGGAGAATCTGTTATTCTTTCCCGTTTAAACGCAATAGTACGCAAATAGTACGCAAACGCAAAGCACTAAAACGTAGAAAAGAACAACGTTTGGACAATTCTGATAATTCTTGTTTATCTTGGTGGCAAACAGTTTGGAGCTTGATCAAACGCCGGGTTATCCGGCGTCTGATCTGGCTCAAAACTGTTTGCAATAGAAATACTAGTTTTAGCGTAAACGCGTTTATTGGGAAAAAATAACAGATTCTCCACTGTAATCGCTTCAAGCTCATGTACGTATATATCCAGCGATTTACATACGCACTGGAAGTACGAAAACAATCTTTCCCGTTTTTACGTAAACGAAACGCAAACGCAATGCCTTAAAATGAGTCAAATGACAACTTTATGAAGTTTGCCAGTCATTTAAAATTGAGTGACAAACGGTTAGGAGCCTGATCAGACGCCGGGTCACCCGGCGTCTGATCTGGCTCCAAACTTTTTGCAAAGGAAATAATAGTATTATCGCAAACGCGTGTATTAGGAAAGAATAACGTTTTCTCCACTGTATACATTTATCGTTGAACGTCCATTAGAAACAGACACGAAGGGTAAAAGGTGTTTAATTAGACAGACACGAACGATCAATTTGAATTTCACTTCAAGTCTGATATTGACATAAAGTTGGCCAAATTCAGTAAAATGGAGAAAAGCGCGTAAATAATTAAGACTTTTACCCCTTCATTGCCTTACCCAAAGTTCAATACATACAGTGGTGAAAACGTTATTCTTTCCCGTTTAAACGCAAACGTACGCAAACGCAAAACACTAAAACGTAGAAAATGACAACTTTTTGACAATTCTGATAATTCATGTTTATCTTGGTGGCAAACAGTTTAGAGCCTGATCAGACGCCGGGTTACCCGGCGTCTGATCTGGCTCCAAACTGTTTGCACTGCAAATAATAGTTTTAGCGTAAACGCGTTTATTGGGAAAGAATAACGTTTTCTCCACTGTATTTGCAAACAGTTTGGATCAGGAGCAGACGCCGCGTTACGCGATAGTTTGCATACTACTTTCCTGAACTACGGGCTAAATGGTCATAGGGAATTGTTTTGGGTTTTTTTGTCGACTGAGATTATCCCCTCTGACAAACCTAAAAAGAAGAAATGTCGGTGGTTTTGATCCCATGTGCTGGTGCGCAAACGAATGAAATAAATCGAAATCATTCCACGAGACGGCGATCTACAGAGCGCCGCAGATCGCCATGCAGAGCGCCGAGGTCGCCAGGAGCGCTACCTGAGCGCAAATGGGTCGCTATCTGATCTCCATAATCGCCAAGGTCGCCGTCGGTTTACTCCCCTGCACAAAAATCCGTGGCGATCCGGCCAGAACGCCATCAGAACGCTAATTGATCGCCTTAGTCGCCATCGGAGCGCTACTTTATCGCCAAGATCGTAACTAAAGCGCTATCGGATCACCTTAGAGCGCCACCATCATCCAACAAAGCAAATCAGTAGATACTTCGCGCTCCGTGGCGATCTGATAGTGAGTATCTGCATTTTAAAATACCGGATAATATTTTCTATCAAAAATCCAAATTGCATGATGTACCTCGACGTCTCATCCGAATCCAAACTGTTATACACCCATACAATGATGATACCGAAAAGTGTGTTAATATAATGGCGTTTAACATTGATTTTGATGTGCGTTAGAACATTTGTAGTAACTATTAAATGAAAAAACACATATTTCTAGTGACTTGTGGCAGTACGAACGTAATGCAGAAAGCTCTTATAGGAATCGTCTGCATTACTATGTTACTGCATTGAGTGGACACAAGTCAAAAAGAAAGCAGCTATATGTATGGCTATTTGCCTAAATGTCTGCTAGCGAATTTAAAACGAATGAGCGCGGCAGAGCGCCACAGGCCTTCATAGGATATCTCCCTAATCAGATCAAGAAGAGCGCTAACAGAGCGGTAATGGATCACCATCGGTCGCCGACATCGCTATCGGATCTCTTTTGAGCGCCATAGGTCGCAGTGGTCGCCATCGGAGCGCCAATAGAGCACACTAGATCGCATCTTAGTCGCCTTTGAGCGCCAACGGAGCGCAATCTGATCATACAAGAGCGCAACATTTTTATGAATTGGGTGGCGACCAATGACCATGAAGTCGCTATCGGATCTTACAGATCGCTGACGGATCGCCATCGGAGCATAATCTGAACGTAAATGCCGTTAGATTGCCTTATACTGAGGCGACCTATGGCGCTGTCGGAGCGGGAGATCGCCATCGAGCACCGTCTCGTGGAATGGGGGTATATATGATCTATCATCATAATCATCTCATATCATCAGTCATCGGCGATATATGAACTATTCTGTGTCACAGTGCTTCCTCTCTACAACGACACCAAATGGGAGACAAACATTGTGTGCGTTGTTCGGAGTCGTTATAGGAAGGAAAATTGGTTTACATTTGCAAACAGCTTGAATCCAGATCAGAAGCCGCGTCACGCGGCTTCTGATCTGGATTCAATTTGTTTGTCACTCGTCATTAACATGTCCAATATGTAACTTTGAGATAAACAGCAGAGGTCACGGCAACTTTAAGCAGACAATATTACAGCAGTAAAAGCGTTAGACTTAAATGTTGTCCTTTTTTGGAACAACAGCAAACATCGTTGTAAGGAGGGAGCCGTTGATGGGAGGGCCGTTGTAGGGAGGGAGCACTGTGTTACACCACGACCTGTGTTCAGATGTCCTTACACTGCTTACTGAATGGTCGAGAAATACAATACAGTGAAACCCCTCTAAACCGGAACCTCTAAATACCGGAATTCTCTCTAAACCGGACAAAAACTTTGGTCCCGTTTCTCACCCAGTTTTACACCTTTGATTTAGTCCTTCACTGAAGAAAACACATTCATGAACATACATGTACATCATCTGAAATATTTTTCATATTCTAGCAGCTACCTTCCATACTAGAAACAAGCTATGGGTTAAAACCCCTCTAAACCGGAAACCCCTCTAAACCGGATGTTTTTGTTGTCCCCACACATGTCCGGTTGACAGGGGTTTCACTGTATTAACTATACATGTGCTTTAAAATATCGTTCATAGGACTCCTCTACGCTGATGACCTGGCTATCATTGATACCTCTCTAGAAGCACTGACTGAGCGACTGACCATCTGGAAGACAGGAATGGAAAAGAAGGGGCTTAGAGTCAACATGAACAAGACCATGGTAATGATATCTGGTCCCAACCTTGACTCACTGAGAAGATCAGGAAAATACCCCTGTGCAGTATGCCTAAGCGGAACAGGAAGAAACTCAATTCTTTGCTCATACTGCTCAAAGTGGGTCCACAAGAAATGCAGTGGAATCAAGGGACCACTCAGACCTGATCCACAGTACAAATGCCCACGCTGTGAGGGTTCAGCCAGACCAACAGATGGTAAGCCTATGGCAGAGGTAGAGGCTGGACATGAAAAGCTCAATGTCGTAACAGACTTTTGCTACCTTGGTGACACACTGTCGTCTGGAGGAGGATGCGATCTTGCAGCAATAACACGCTGCAAATCAGCCTGGAAAAAGTTCAGAGAGCTCCTCCCCATATTGACAAGCAAGTTTCTGCCATCTGCAACCAGAGGAAGAGTCTACTCAGCCTGTGTAAGGAGTGTTATGCTCTACGGATCTGAGACATGGGCTGTATCAGCAAATACACTCAGACGTATGCAGCGAAATGACAAAGCGATGATACGATGGATCTGCCTGGTCAAGCCAGATGAAGATGTCCCGTTTGACTCTTTGTTAATGCAACTGCACATAAGAGGCGTTGCGGAGACCCTGCAATCAAATAGGTTGAAATGGCCTGGTCATGTAGAGAGAAGCTCTAGCTGAATCTCTCAAATCAGATGCCTGAACATCCCAACACAGCGGGGTCCAGGTAGACCAAAGCTATCTTGGGAGGACCTTGTAAAACGAGACCGTGAAGCTCTAGGATTGGAAAACATCAACCCACAAAACCGCCAAGCTTGGAGAGGGAGACTTCGTTCCAGACTGGACAGCCAGGCCTCACCCTTATAAGAAGGATTAATCAATGGCCTGGTTAAACTAAACTGGATGATGATGATGAGGAGGAGGACAATTTGGTACAACAAAAAGGTATAACTCTCTAATATAATTGATATCATGGTTATGTTTAAAACAATTTGTCTAGCATTTACCCGTTAACTCTCAATGACGCCTGAATGCGCGGTTGCAAACAGTTTGAATCCTGATAAGACGCAGCTTTATGCGTTTGACACTCGTTTTGAAATGTCTTCAGTCATACTGTCTCTTTTTGAAACGATATTGCAGACAACAAAATTGAAGCAGACGACAATGTTACGGGGAAAATATCACGAAACATTTGGGAGTGAAGGGGTTAAATGACAAAATATGCTTAAGGTCAATGTGGGTAATAAGATATTTAAATATAAGTTGTAAGTCGTCCAATTTAGAACAGAGCAAACATATCAATACAGATCAAATAGTACAGTGAGAAAAACGTTTACCTTTCCCTATAAATACGTTTATAAATAAATGCTAAAACTCGTACACGCATGTCAATTGCAGAGAGATCAGATACCCACGAGTTTATTGGATTTTATAAGAATGACGTTTTCCCAGTTGTAAAAAAACACATGGTGTTTAATCTACGATGTTAAATGTGGCAAATATTCAAGGTGTCTAATTAGTGAGTCACGTTAAAGATTGTAAATCTTCTGATATAGCCTAGGGCATAGCGTTGTTCTAACGATATAATAGTAAATCAACTCGGCATCTACAGTGGAGGAAACGTTATTCTTTCAATATTTGTTGCACTTTTACAGTGGATATTGTGTTATTCTTTCCCAATAAACGCGTTTACGCTAAACCTATTATTTCCAGTGCAAACAGTTTGGAGCCAGATCAGGCGCCGGGTAACCCGGCGTGTGATCAGGCTCCAAACTGTTTGCCACCAAGATAAACATGGAATATCAGAATTGTCCAAAAGTTGTTCGTTTCTACGTTTTAGTGCCTTGCGTTTGCGTACGTTTGCGTTTAAACGGGAAAGAATAACAGATTCTCCTCTGTATGGTGCCGAGAAATGTGCAGACTTTAATCAGATGGCTTCTTTAGGAGCCCTCGGACCTTGGTCTTCACTGTTTGCATACTTTATTTTACTCTTTACATGTGCATTGGTAGTAAATGACGAGTATCAACCCCTAATGACGAATATAAGCGACATAAACAAACAGTGTACCGGTATAAAGTACACTTGTCAAATGCGACCATTAAAAACCCTTGTCGAAACGCGTCTGCAGGATCCCTCTAATCAGAGTCGACACTGTCCATCAGTTAGCAATACCATGTTAAAATCAACCCTAACTAGTCAAATGGACAAAACCTCAGGTGAAATAAGAATGTTTCATTACACTTTCAAGTGTGAATGTGTTAAGCAAATGACAGTCTGACATTTTAGGGTGTATCCCTTGAGAATCGGAAGTTACCAAATGATTTAGACAAAAGATGATCTCATAAACATCTAGCTGTGGTTCTGACACAATAGGAAACGAAGGTTCGAGGTTAGTAATTAGCTGGGCATGTACCGCCTAGAGACATTCTGGTGTGACCTACTTTACATGATCAATGTCATACAGTACATACTACAGCCTTTTTTCTTAATACATGTAGTACGATCTCAAGGCCAATGCAATGTAAAATACAATATGTTTGTTAAACATGGAGGCCCCTTTGACATGTTTGATCATACAGTGGAGAATCTGGTATTCTTTCCCGTTTAAACGCAAACGCAAAGCACTAAAACGTAGAAAAGAACAACTTTTGGACAATTCTGATAATTCTTATTTATCTTGGTGGCAAACAGTTTGGAGCCTGATCAGACGCCGGGTTACCCGGCGTCTGATCTGGCTCCAAACTGTTTGCACTGCAAATTATAGTTTTAGCGTAAACGCGTTTATTGGGAAAGAATAACAGATTCTCCACTATACATGTAAATGCAAACGCTTTTTTAACCAGCACTTACTTAACTCTTTCACTGCCAAATTGCTAGTAAGAATTACCTATTATTCCGTCGAAACAAGATAACGAGTGTTACAAGCTACATTTTGTGATGTTTTAACTTCCTCACACCATGGCATCATCAATTTTAAACAATTGTCGTCTGATTGAACGAGTTACAGTCAGCCCTTTACCTACAGTGGAGAATCTGTTATTCTTTCCCGTTTAAACGCAAACGTACGCAAACGCAAAGCGCTCAAACGTAGAAAAGAACAACTTTTTGACAATTCTGATATTTCATTGTTTATCATGGTGGCAAACAGTTTGGAGCCTGATCAGACGCCGGGTTACCCGGCGTCTGATCTGGCTCCAAACTGTTTGCACTGCAAATGATAGTTTTAGCGTAAACGCGTTTATTGGGAAAGGATAACAGATTCTCCACTGCTAATAGCATATTTATAAAATAAGTTAGATATATTCGTTCTTAACCAACAATTACAGCTCGCTGTTAGCTGCTTACAATGTACGTTATCAACCCACGAATATAGCTTCGGTGTAAAATACGTTATTCTTTCCCTTTAAACGCATTTATGTGAAAATAAATATAGTTCGATGGCAACAAGTTAAGAGACAACTCAGACACCGGGTAACCTGACGTCTGATCAGGTTCTAAACTGTTTGCCATTCCGATTCAAATAAATCGTTAGGAATTTAAACAAAAACACACACAATTTTCTACACTTCAGCACATTGACTTTGCGTTTTGTTTGCGTTTAAATGGGAAATGATAACGTCTTATGAGTTATCCACTGTAAAACATAATTATATTCAACGCTATATTCAAGTATTCAACCTGAGCAGTATACGGCGCAACAACTACATGTACACCCATTGATAAGTATTATTAAGGCAAAACTCGATGGAATACATGTAAAGACCATGGTTTTAATCATATCTCATTTACGGGAATTCATGTACGGACATAGTATTCAAAATACATGATCATGTGGAAGTATTAATTAACATTACAGTTACACTAGTGTTTATATTCATAACTATGACACATATAGTATAGAGAGGTTTTAGTGCATTAGACTGCAAATAAGATGTGTTTTAATTGACCGTTCGCTCGAGTTTGGCTACGGGTATTATACAATTGTGTTATAATAAAGCCAAATCGAGTACAGTATTTTCCCCAGTGTATCAAGATTCATAAAGAAGACTTCTATCATACAGTGGAGAATGTGTTATTCTTTCCCAATAAACGCGTTTACGCTAAAACTATTATTTCCAGTGCAAACAGTTTGGAGCCAGATCAGACACCGGGTAACCCGGCGTCTGATCAGGCTCCAAACTGTTTGCCACCAAGATAAACATGAAATATCAGAGTTGTTCTTTTCTACGTTTTAGCGCTTTACGTTTGCCTACGTTTGCGTTTAAACGGGAAAGAATAACAGATTCTCCACTGTACGTACAGTGGAGAAGACGCTATTCTTTACCTATAGACTCGTTTAAGCAACAATTATTATTACAGATGAATACATTTTGGAGCCGGATCAGACGTCGGGAAACCCGGCGTCTGATCACGCTCCAAGCTGTTTGCCACTCATATTAAGACCGATAGACATTTCAAAATATTTTTATTTTCTAAATTATATCGCAATGCGTTTGCGTTTCGTTTAAACGGGAAATATTAACGTCTTCTCGACTGTATACATCGTTATAACATATGGTTCATGTTTCCTTGGTTATAAGAATAAAACAAGAAACTGACAGTTAATCAATTGATATAATTAGAGGAAACGTGTCGATATACATGTACGTGATTATCAGTGAAAAAGACGTTATTCTTTCCCAATTAACGCATTTACGCTTACACCATTATTTCCTTTGCAAACAGTTTTGAGCCTGATCAGACGCCGGATAACCCGTTAGAATTACCAAAAACATGTTCTTTTCTCCATTTTAGTGAAATGCGTTTGCGTTTCGTTTGCGTTTAAACGGGACAGAAAAAACGTCTTCTCCGCTGTTATAGAATATCTGATGACTAGAAGGATGCAATGCCGAACTTATGTTCAATGGGCATACAATGACAGATAATAGTAAATTTTGAAAAATGCAAATGCTTAACCATTGAACATTGTCAATAAGTTGACGTTCAAATCTGTATAACACATTTATTGCCATAACACCATCTGCTCGCAAACTTATACATGTAGTCTGCCTTTATTTCTAAAGTTTAGAATGGAAGGCAGTTGGACATAAAGTAATCATTGATATGAGTGAAAAACAGATTGAATCCTGATCAGCCATCGCGTAACGCGGCATCTGTTATAGATCCCAACTGCTTGCATATAAATTAATGTTATAGAGGCGGTCATGGCTGCGAAATGGTAAATACATGATAGAAGTAGTACAGCGCTCCCTCTCTACAACGGCCACCAAACAACGACTCCCTCCTTATAACGACCCTTGCCGTGGTTCCCTAAACAAGAAAACTATGTCTAACGCTTTTACTGCTGCAATATCGTCTGCTTTAAATTGTCGTCTGCTGTTTTTTCTTAAAGTTACATTTTAGTGGATATTTTGATATAATAGGTATAATGAAGAGTGACAAACAGCTTGAATCCAGATCAGACGCCGCATAACGCGGCGTCTGATCTGGATTCAAGCTGTTTGCAAATGTAAGCCAAGGCTTAAATTTCCCTCTCTATAACACATCCCTCTGAACAACGCACACAATATGTGTCTCCAAATGGATACCGTTGTAGAGAGGAAGAACAGTATTGCAGAAAGCCCATTAATAAGCTGTCCGCATTATTGTTACTTGTAATATGTTACCGTGTATTATGAGACAACCAATTATGAAGAGTGACAATGCATTTTCGTTCGAATGGCTGCTTCGTTACGACACGATTTGCTTCACTATATACAGTGGAGAATCTGTTATTCTTTCCCGTTTAAACGCAAACGTACGCAAACGCAAAGCAATAAAACGTAGAAAAGAACAACTTTTGGACAATTCTGATAATTCTTGTTAATCTTGGTGGAAAACCCTTTGGAGCCTGATCAGACGCCGGGTTACCCGGCGTCTGATCTGGCTCTAAACTGTTTGCACTGCAAATAATAGTTTTAGCGTAAACGCGTTTATTGGGAAAGAATAACACATTCTCCACTGTACGTGTAATATGTTACCGTGTATTATGAGACAACCAATTATGAAGAGTGACAATGCATTTTCGTTCGAATGGCTGCTTCGTTACGACACGATTTGCTTCACTATATACAGTGGAGAATCTGTTATTTTTTCCCGTTTAAACGCAAACGTACGCAAACGCAAAACACTAAAACGTATAAAAGAACAACTTTTGGACAATTCTGATATTTCATGTTTATCTTGGTGGCAAACAGTTTGGAGCCTGATCAGACGCCGGATTACCCGGCGTCTGATCTGGCTCCAAACTGTTTGCAATGCAAATAATAGTATTTGCGTAAACGCGTTTATTGGAAAAGAATAACACATTCTCCGCTGTGACATCAGTTTTGCAGCATGCCATTTGAACAGCTTATCTTATCTGCTCAAGGCTAATTGACAGTATGATGGATAGAGAAATATAAAAACTCACGGAGTGACGAAGTAATACCAGCATAAGAAAATTAACAGCTCGAGGGGTTTTATCTCAACAAAGCAAATATTGTAATGTAATTACTCGAATCGTTTTTGCATCCTTTGAAAGAACGTGTTTGTGTTTTTGCAAAATGTAACCTACTTCTATCCACCTGATCAGATACTGGGTTACTCCAAAACGTATATAAATACAGATGTACAGTGGAGAAAACGTTATTCTTTCCCGTTTAAACGCAAACGTACGCAAACGCAAAGCACTAAAACGTAGAAAAGAAAAACTTTTGGACAATTCTGATATTTCATGTTTATCATGGTGGCAAACAGTTTGGAGCCTGATCAGACGCAGGATTACCCGGTGTCTGATCTGGCTCCAAACTGTTTGCACTGGAAATAATAGTTTTAGCGTAAACGCGTTTATTGGGAAAGAATAACGTTTTCTCCACTGTACTCTGAGCACGACATTGATATGGACAAAGGAGATATTAGACTGGTGAACAAATGTACAAAAGGAATGATTTTATTATTTCCCAACCTGGCATCTGATCAGGGTCCAAACTGTATGACATTCATATTTATATGAAAATTCTAAATCGTCAAATAGTTGTCAATTTCTACATTTTATTGCAATGCGTTTGCGTTTCGTTGCGTTTAAATGGGAAATAACGTCTTCTCCACTTAACAAGTTGATTTTGCAGTTCAAACCCTCATTATGCTGACTTACCAAATGGACTTTTCAATTTCACAAATTACATTGACTATTGAAACCATGTCAAACAGTGTAGGCCCTGGTCGAAGGGTTCCCAATGCGTCAACCCGAGTCTGAACTGTTTGTAATTCACTCGTTTGCCAAACCATAAGGGTAAGTGCGGTGTATTCGCTTAAGAGATACTTTACATATACTGCTGATTAAATATACAGTTGAACTTCGATATCTCTATCTCGGTTTGGTCGAACATACCCGTATTTCAAAACTAAAATTTGAAATACGAGTATGTTTGACTTAACCGAGCATGAATTAATGCAATTTATGGGTCGACAGATCGGATAGTTCGAATTAAGCGAGTTCGAGATATCGAAGTTCGACGGTATAATAAAACAGAGCAAATAGTATTTACAGGAATTTTTAAGACAAAGTCTGCTCTTAACACATTAACTAAACTGAGTTTAGTGGGGTTTTGTCGGCTTAAGAAGTAGATCTATATTGAATTTTCAAACGCGCCGGCTTTCTTTCAAACGCATTGTTTTTTTGGAAGAGCTATTTATGATGAATGAAAAAATGGAAAAAAAGATATATGGTGGTGTCCTTTTATTTAGCTACAGCGATTTGAAAAAGGTATGTCAAATTTGGACTTTTTCTCTCAAATTTTACCCATTCAGAGTACAAGCTTCAGTAAAATCTATTTCAAAACAAAACAAACATGGTAATTTGGGTTTTCATTATTTATTTCATGTCTATTGTGGTATTTTCACATATAGAAACCAAATTTAGACAAAGCAGGCACTAGGTTTGAACAATATGGATCCTCGAATATCAAAAATATGCTTTTTATAAGGCATGATTTTATTAGATTTTTTATTTTATGAAAAAAAAAAGTAAAAAAGTTTGAAAATGAAATAGTTCTTGTATTCTACAAAATAAAAGCCAATGCTAAGGCAGTTCAAAATATGAAAAGAAATTGAAAGGTCAGTGTTGAAAATTTTGAGTTATTAAAGTAAAATGAGTTATCTCTCCTTACAAAATTTACAAAAAAGTACCATATCGATGATATTTAGAGCTTTATAAATTTCACATTTGGTGCCTGTTTTCTCTTAAATTAGTTTTTGTATGAAGAAATACTACCATAAATAGGAAAGAAAAAACACAAAACCAAATTATCATATTTGTTTTCATTTAAAATGGATTTTATTGAAGCGGGCTGTTTGAAAAGGGCAAAATAAGAGAAAGTGGGTGGGGTATATTTTACATGGCCATGGAGCCAACTGTTGTTCACCAAAATGTACCCTTTTTCTATTTTTTCATTCATCTTAAATAGCTCTTCAATACAAAACCATCATAAAGTGTTTTCATATACTTTGAAAATTTCTTAAATTCATGACATTGATACACCCTTAAGCAAATCAAAATATCATATTGTCGTCCATTAAGACAGGTGTCAGCCTAATATAGCTCGTAATATGGAACATGAAGTCCATGTTATAATGAAATGTGATATTTATAATGATATTAGAAATGATATTTTTAATAAGGCTTCTGAAGTTGACACTCTTTTTAACTCTAGGAATGATAATGATAAGTTTGTTTTTATATTTTCTAATGAAAATTTAATACGCACTGTTGCCAAATCCTGCCATCATATTTTAAACAGACGCAGAGGTCTGCTATATAACAATGTATAAACTGTGATATTTGATTTTAATGCAATTTGTATTCAACAGTGGTGAAAATGTTCGTTTTAAGTGTAAATAATGTTGTATTGTTTTATTACCTAGTATGTGTTCATTTTGATAACACTATGATAGTCTCTTATAATTCATAATTGAATGACATGGGTCATTGACATGTATATATAGATTTTAACTAATTGTATGTATGCTGTATCCATGATGAGACTTGAATAAAGATATTATATAATATGTATAATCGATAGTTCACTTCGTACGTAGTGTTCTGCATTTCAATTGATTTGCATCAAGCATGCAGTTACATTTAAAAATACAGTGTTCCCTCCATACAATGGACCTCCCAACAAAGACTCCCTCCTTACAACGACTCTTGGCACAGTTCCCTAAACACGACAATTTGATATAACGCTTTTACTGTTGTAATATCGTCTGCTTAAAGATGTCGTCTGCTGTTTTTCTCAAAGTTACATGTTCGAAATTCAGACAGAAAAAAAACCTTTAATGACGAGTGACAGACAGTTTGAATCCAGGTTAGACGCCGCGTTACGCGGCGTCTAATCTGGATTCAAGCTGTTTGCAAATGTAAACGAATTACTCTATATATAGACCCACTCCGAACAACGCACACATGGACGTCGTTGTAGAGATGGAGCGC
The DNA here is from genome assembly GCA_922989275.2 of Gari tellinella. Classification (NCBI taxonomy): domain Eukaryota; kingdom Metazoa; phylum Mollusca; class Bivalvia; order Cardiida; family Psammobiidae; genus Gari; species Gari tellinella. The sequence goes on from OV277871.1 coordinate 40,070,974, forward strand.
TGTACCAGTAAGTTCGAACTAAGCAAGCTAGAGTTATCTAGGTGTCTCTGTATCTTCGTTCTTACGTGTTTGTCTCTGAAGACATGTTATACTTAACTTGTAATAATAGAATGTTTCATTTCTCAAAATTCGCCTAAAATGTTTTCGAAAGATTTTTACATAGATCTAACCACTAAAACTGATTTGGTGTATTAAAAATTTACGGGCAATAAAAGAGGCTTATTTTCTCTCTTAACTCTTTCACTGCCATGACGTCATAAATTTCAAACATTCATCGTCTGTTTTTATTTATCTAATTTAAATTTTAGGTATATTGACCTCTTAAATATAGAAATGAGTGAAAATAGTTTGGATCCTGATCAGACGCCGCGTTGGGCGGCGTCTGATCAGGATTCAAACTGTTTGCCAATAATAACTATTGTACTCGGGGTAAGGCAGTGAAGGGAATTGATAAAGGAACAAGGTTGACATTATACAGTACTGAACCTTATTAAATTAAATTGATAATAGCAAGCGAATCGCAATCGAATTGCCATCGAACCAGGTGCTTCAAAAGGTAAAGCTTACGCTTGAATATTTTACGCGATTTTTCCGAAGCGGTTGTGACAAAATTGGAATCGGAAAAATTAACGAAGGCATATTTGCGAATATTTGTGAGATATGCCGCTCAGGCAAACTTACCCGAGGATAAAGTTACTATTTTGAATCGCAAGCGAACTGCCATCGAATTGCAAGCGAATTGCAAAAAATGTTAATTTAATTAGTTTTAGTACTGTACTACAAAATAGCAAAAAATTGACTTATTTATTTTTGCTGTGAAATAAAATTGTTAAGCTCCTTGACGATTGATTTTATCTTTTAAATTGTATATTAAGTATACTCTTTTTAGTTGTTTCCCTCTACACACCTGCCACCCATTCAAGATAAGAAAAACAGGTTGGTAATAAATACCGTTATCCATTATTTATACATTATGGCAGGGAAATGGTTATTACTGTAGATGGATGGCAGATAAAGGAACTTTAAACATACGTTGAGGAAGACTTTTTTCCCTTCAAACGAAAGTAAACACACATGACAATGTTCAAAAAGGATTTTATCATATGCTTAGATACGATGAGGAGTTTGGGGTCTTTTAAGATGCAATATTATTCAGGTTCTAATCTAGCTCCAAACTTTATTATAGAATCTAGATTTCACAATAATTTATATTTAGGAAAGATAATCAGCGGAGTGCGCGGTGAAAGTTATGTAGACAAATGTGCAAAAAAATATGAAATTGAGGGTTACAAAGAATTTAATACCTTGGATTGAAAAGCAAAATTTAACCCCTTCACTGCCATGACGTCATCAAATTTAAACAATTGTCGTCTGCTTTTATTTTTAAAAAACAACTTTTAGGTATTTTGACTTAAGAAATATTGAAACGAGTGTCAAACAGTTACGCGGCGTCTGATCAGGATCCAAACTGTTTGTAAGGCAGTGAAGGAGTTAAATTAGGGTAATGTAGATGAAAAACATAGCATACATGTAACTACATTGAGCGGGTGCGGGTATTGCCGAACATGCTTCTAACACCGACTACTTTTAAATACATGCGGTATCACTTCTCAGAACTGGATAATCTACAATATGACGTCACAATTTTTACGTCATATCTTTTTCTGAAACGACCGTGATACTTTGAAGCTGCCGCAGTGTACATTTTCAACATTTAAACATAAATCACGGGTTGAGGTGGGTACAGTGTTACGCAGTTTCGAATTCCGAACATGTGACGTCATAAGATGCTAGCGTCATATGCTTTTTGTCCTGTATAATTAGAACATTGTTTTTGAGTTATAAACGGTTACTGTTGCACGTTTGACAACTCTGCTTTCAAATCGGGATTAATTAAACAGAGTTATCTGGGTGTTCGGTAATAGGAACAGTAATGTTTATATATGTTTCTATTACCGACTACATACATAGCCATTGGAATTGGATTTATTAAAATGATCTAATTAGCCTAAACTACACAATTAAAGTTGTTATATAGGTGTTTGTTGATTCTATTTAACCAGATAAATAAGTTTCTTTTCTTTTCTTTACATAAATGAGTCGACATATAGACCTATGCTAAACGCCAGTGCTATTCTGAAGAATACACAAAAACGAATCTTCGGCATCTTTAGTTTAAACTACCGATACTGCTAAAATTTGATTAAGCTGACAGTAAAACGAAATTGCATATAAAATACATTAGATAATCACCTTGAATGTTCGCCTCTTATAGCATCCAATTATTATCCTCTATTTAACGTCTTTCTCACTTTATTCTTCGGTCAAGTTGGGAGAACCAAACCCAAAATAGTACTGATGGAACTAGTTATACATTGTGGAGACCATTATGCTAAAAACTTTAACATGTTTGAGCCAGAAAATACGCAGGGTATCCCTACGTCTGATTAAGCTCCAAACCATTTGCACCCTAGATTAATGAAACCCGTTTTAACTTTTAAAACAAAGTCATTTTCTACACTTTTGTTACATTGCTGTTGCGTTTAACTTTTAAACGGGAATTTATGACGTCTTTTCCAATAAACGCCTTGAAAAATTGTCTTTGTTAAACCAAAACCCCTAGTAACATGACCATACCATTGCAATGTTCTCCTTTTAGCCACTGTCTGTAGATCTTTGTGTAGCCCGATGGCTCGTGTTATTATGGACCTCACCTCAAAATTGGTGATGTGTTCCCTGTATGAGATTCCAAAGAGTAGCCCATAGCATCTCATCTCCATTGCGTTGATTTTCCTCTCTAAATCGGCTGTTAATGTGAAAGCCTCACAGGCATGCAAGAAGGTGGATATCACTAGAGAACACAGTAGTTTGATTTTGGTACAAAGTTTTCATTTTTTGTCTTTCTAAATTGTTGTACGTTTTATCAGAGCAGCTGTTGCCTGAGCAATTCTTGACCTAATTTCCGGTCCTGATCCATCATTTGTTACCATAGCTGCAAGGTATTTAAAAGACTTAGTGTCGACTTACTCTTATTGTTGCCCATTTACGTAAAAGCCGGTGAGGGGAGTTTTTGCAATGTTAGCATGATATGGCCATCATTTTCGTTTTCCGGCACGTATCTCCATTCCGAAAGCTTTGGGGGCATTATCATGTTTTCAGCTCAGTTGTTTTTCTCCCCGCGAGGCCAGCGGTATCATCACCGTATCTTAAATTGGTGTTTGCCGATCAGATTAAAATAAATGGGCCAGAATTGTCAAATGATCGTCATTTCATACATTTAAGTGCATTGCTTTCTGCGTTCCTTTTGCGTTTAAACTGGGAAAACAAAATTTAACATATTCTGCACTTTACGTATTTGAACAGTCAAACTATGCTATTATTACAGTACTCCATTTCTAAAACAACATTCAAGGGGAGACAAAGATTGCGTGTGTTGTTCGGAGGGAGTTGTTATAGTGAGGGAAATTGACTTATATTTGTCAGCTTTCATCCAGATCTGGATTCAAACTATTTGTCACTCGTAAGTATGCTTTTTTCTATTAAAATGGCCAATTTGTGACTTTGAGAAAAACAGAAGACGACAATTTGAATCAGATGATATTGCAGCCCTTAAATGTTGGACGTAATTGCCTTGTTTAGGTAACAACGGAAGGTGTTATTTCAAGGAGGGAATCGTTGTTCAGTAGGCCGTTATTGGGATGGAGCACAGTACAGTGATGCAAACAGCAATTGTTCATGTTTTAACGCAAGTGCTATATATTAGAATGAAGACAATGTTGTTGTTTTTCTTGACAACATTGATGCTTGAATTATCTTAATGTCAAATATTTTATTAGATGCTATCTTACTCAACGCCTGGGCAGAATCCATGCTGTCTACAATGGATAATAAGTATCGTATTAATACAAATACGTTTATTCTGAGAGAATAACAACATCTTCAACATTGCAACAATTGTCCAATAATTCTATTTCTGACGCACAGTCTGCTAATTATAACCGTTAAGAATGCTATTTTCAGCAATGTCCTTGAATTATAAGGACTGATTATAATTGATGTAAGTAATATAACATACAGTAGATAAGCCGATATTTTTCCCAATAAACACGTTAATATCAAGATTTAATCTTTATTTGAGTCTCATCATGGTAACATTTCATATACATATATGCATTGTATCACATTTTATTTCATAACATGTAAACCATGCCATTCTTTAAAGAATTATAAGAGACTATTATTACCATTTAACACTATACATTTCACATTTCATGTTCAACATATAAAAGGCACGCAGAATTAGCTAATCCTACAATCCAATGGTTTTGAAAATATCTTATCAAAACGATTTTTTGTTTAGAACTGCTTTAGAATGTTACTTTAGAACTGACCGATCAAAAATATGCCAATAAAGGCGATTTGAAAAATGTTTTTACAAAATCGATTATCATCAAAATTAGATTTTGAATGAACTGATTAGCTTGACCTGCATGCTATGTTCCTTTAGTGTCCAAAATCAGTAATGCTTAATCACTACTCTCCATTGTTAACAGTTTGGAGCGAAATCAGACGCAGGGTACAGTGGAGAATCTGTTATTCTTTCCCGTTTAAACGCAAACGTACGCAAATGCAAAGCGCTAAAATGTAGAAAAGAACAACTTTTGGACAATTCTGATATTTCATGTTTATCATGGTGGCAAACAGTTTGGAGCCTGATCAGATTTGCACTGCAAATAATAGTTTTAGCGTAAACGCGTTTATTGGGAAAGAATAACACATTTTCCACTGTAGCCGAACAGTAGATGAACAAAAAAGATGTTGGTCAAGTACAGTGGAGAAGACTTTATTCTCTCCCAATATACGCGTTTACGCTAAAACTATTACTTTCATTGCAGACAGTTTGGAGCCAGGTCCGGGTAATACGGCTTCTGATCAGGATCAAAACTTTGTGCCACTCAGATAAATATAACTAATCAGAATGATCAATATGTTGTATTCATTCAAAAGGGAGAAACTATATATTTTTAATATTCATACATTGTATATAGGTGAGCAATCTTACAGGAGATATTTTTATTGGTCATATACTTTTGATTGAGTCTGTATTTGGATAAAAGTAAAAACCGCACTGAAATAGGACAGGCATGGAATTTCCAACACACAAAATGGCTACGTCATCAAACTTGCAGGGACCGCGATAAATATTGAATATGATAACAATAAATTGACATGGAATTAATTAAGAATATATTTTTCCAAGGTATGAATAATTGTTTTCAAAGACTTATGTTGCGTGATTACCGCGATCAGTTTGAACGTTAAGTGCCCCGAAAACTGATCCGTCCACGCTAAATAGCAATCAGAGTTTGAAACCTGATCAGATGCCGTGTTACCAAATAGCTCATAAAGGGTTAGGGGCCAACTAAGGAAGCCAAATCAACATTACTCTAATACAGCGGAGAAAACGTTTTTCTTCCCCGTTTTTAAACGCAAACGAAACGCAAACACGTTGCAATAAAATGGAGAAAATGACATTTTTTTGCATATTAACAATTTATTTTAATCTAAGTGGCAAACAGTTTGGAGCCTGATCAGACACCGGGTAACCCGGTGTCTGACCTGGCTCCACACTGTTTGCGATGGAAATAATAGTTTTAGCGTAAACGCGTTTATTGGGAAAGAAAAACGTTTTCTCTACTGTATGAGGCTGCGACTACGAAAGTGTTAGGAATATCACATTACAATGCATTGTGGTAGAGTGGAAAAAATATATCCTTTGCCAGTGAACGCGTTTATGCTAAAACATTTATTTTCATTGCAGTAACTATTCTGACCAACCTTCAAATTGTTTGTCACCCCGATTTTTAAAAAATCGCCAGAAATTTCTAAAAAATGACATTTTGTACATTTCATTGCAATACGGTCGCGTTTAGTCTGCGTTTACAGTGGAGAATACATAAATGTTTCCCAATTAACGCGATTACGCTCAAATTTCTGTTTCTATTGCAAACAGTTTGGAGCCAGATCCGAGACGCCTGGATACCCGGCGTCTGATCAAGTTCCAAATTGTTTGCCAATAACAAATACATAAATTGCCAAAATTGTCGAATAGTTGTACTTTTATAAGTTTTGGTACTTTGCGTTTGCGTGTGGTTAGCGTTTAAACGGGAAATAGTAACGTTTTCGCCACTGTATAAAGATAAGAATTACGTGTCTTCCGTTGTTTGAAAGGATAAGGTGAAGTGCGTCCTATACAGTGGAGAATGTGTTATTCTTTCCCAATAAACGCGTTTACGCTAAAACTATTATTTTCAGTGCAAACAGTTTGGAGCCAGATCAGACGCCGGGTAACCCGGCGTCTGATCAGGCTCCAAACTGTTTGCCACCAAGATAAACATGAAATATCAGAATTGTCCAAAAGTTATACTTTTCTACGTTTTAGTGCTTTGCGTTTGCGTACGTTTGCGTTTAAACGGGAAAGAATAACGGATTTTCCACTGTATGTCCCGAGGGATATGTCTGCTGTATGTTTTACACGGGCATCTTGGGAGAAATATGAATTATGAATAGGAAATGACACTCAAGTTACCATTAATCCTAAGAATAATGAACGTCTTGTGGGCTATATGCATTACTATTTTATGCTCTCTTCTGAAAACCAATGCAAACTGACTGACTTTCCACGATTTACATGTGTAAGCGTCGAACCATTATTTCACAGAAACACCTTCACAAAACCGCCATCACAATGCGGGTATCGACTCGTTTGGGTCCTAAACTACTCGGTAGCTGAACTTGATCCAAACTGTATTGAATATCTAGTAATGTTTGGGTCTAAGGAATACTGTTCAGCAGTGCAAAATGTCTAAAGAAGCTGCACAATACCCCCTCTCTACAACAACAACCAATAGGATACACAGACTGTGTGTGATGTTCGGAGGGAGTTGTTATAGAGAAGGAAATTGGCTATCATTTGCAAACAGCTTGAATCCAGACCAGACCCCGCTTACCGCGGCGTCTGATCTGGATTCAAGCTGTTTTTCCACTCGTCATAATGTTCTTTCTGTCCAAATGTCCATTTTGTGACTTTGTAGAAAAACAGCGGACGAAAAATGTTAAGCAGTCGAAATGGCACCAGTGAAAGTGTTGGACAAAATTGTCTTTTTGAGGGAACAGCGACAAGCTTTGTTGTAAGGCTGGAGTCGTTGTTGGTTCGGGAGTTGTAGGTAGGGATAACTGTGCAGTAAGTCTTGTATAGTGAAACAGACGTTATTCATTCACATGTCTAAACGCAAACGAAACGCAAACGCATTGCCATGAAATGTAGAAAATACAGAGTTTTGACAAGTCAGTCTATTCATTTAAATCTGTGTGACAAGCAGATCTGAGTCTGACCAGACGCCGCAAATCGTGTGCATTTACAATTATTGATTTAGGATACATTAAGAGCAACTTCAAGTGGAACTTTGGTCCGATCTATAGACACTAAAGTGACGTCATTTGACCTTTGAACCTAACAGCCGACACTCCATTCTCAGTTTTCTTTGGTTCGAAAAACGGTGTTCCTTTGCCTACCTTTGATACGCATGCGCTGACCTCACTTTCCCTTACTTAAGGTTCGATCTATAGTTCCACGTGCATTCGCTCAAAAATGCGTTTATTCGGCAACAGTAACGTCTTCCTCATTATATATTTATAAATAGGCAACTCAACGGGGACCATGCATACAGTGGAGAATCTGTTATTCTTTCCCAATAAACGCGTTTACGCTAAAACTATTATTTGCAGTGCAAACAGTTTGGAGCCAGATCAGACGCCGGGTAACCCGGCGTCTGATCAGGCTCCAAACTATTTGCCACCAAGATAAACAAAAATTATCAGAATTGTCCAAAAGTTGTTCTTTTCTACGTTTAAGTGCTTTGCGTTTGCGTACGTTTGCGTTTAAACGGGAAAGAATGACAGATTCTCCACTGTATGCAGTGTTACATGTAACCCTTTCATCGCCGGAGTCGCATAAAGTCGACCTTGCAAACAGTCTGGATCCAGATTAGACGCCGCGTCACGCGGCGTCTAATCTGGATCCAGACTTCTTGAAATTCGTATCGATATTTCGAAGGTCATACTGCCTTAAAGCTAACATTGAAACCTACTTGCAGACAACCATAATGAAGCAGATGACAAAATAAGGGTGAAGGGGTCACAAGCTCACGTTTAATTTCGCGCCGAAAGGGTCAATATACGTGATTGCGTAATATAAGATAGAAATAATGCATGAAGCTCCTGTAGGGACTTTCTGCCTTATATATATCATTCATTAATAAAGGGGTCAATTGACTTAGATGTATACTGGGGTGTGTTTCATTTACATAATCATGATTATGATTAAACTTATAATCAGAATCATGATTTAAGTGATAAAAAAACAGCGTGATAAGACAATGAGTATGATATCAAACTGCTTGTACCATGGTTCGAAGCTGGAATACGCAGGCTAGCGTCTGATTAGTATCCAAACTGTTGACAAATTACCCTTGTACTCGGGATAAGGCAACGGATGAGTTAATTCAAAAACATTTTTCTTTTCGAAAATATAACTTTTGGGTAAATTTTGACTTAAGTTATAGTGTAATATGTGCCGAACAGTTTGAGACCTGATCAGACGCCACGAACGTTATTTAAGAAACTGGTTGCAAAAAGCAGTGAGTGTGTTAATTCAAAGGGGTTAATTTATTGCTCAAAGTAAATTTTAAATAAACTAAAGTTATAAAGCATAATGAGTGTCGAAAGACTGTTTAATTCTTTTGCCAGGTGTAAATGAAATAGCTGGTTGAATCGACAAGTGCCATTATGACAGAGACAGTGTGTACACTGTCTCTGATTATGATTACAATTTAATCGAGCGTTGAGCTCGATTATTTCTGATTAGCGTGATTACAGAACATGATTCTGATTCGATTAAAAAAACGACCGAATCACAATCATGATTGCTAATCATGATTATGATTTTGAATAAAAAGACACACCCCAGGTCACGTCTCAGAGTGCTTGCGTAACTATTTAACTGCCACTTATGACGTAGTTTAACCCACATAACACAGACGCTGCAATATTGTCGTCTGCTTATATTTTTCGTCTGCTTTTAGTAATAAAGTTGGAATTTTATACACTTTTGACTTAAGTAACAGATATATGAGAATCAAACCATTTTACAGTGGAGAAAACGTTATTCCTTCCCAATAAACCCGTTTACACAAAACTATAATTTCCATTGCAAACAGTTAAGAGCCAGATCAGACGCCGGATAATCCGGCGTCTTACCAGGCACCAAACTGTTTGCCACTCAAATTTAACTAAATAGTAAGAAATGTTCAAAAAATTGTAATATTCGATAGTTTGTGCATTGCGTTTTGCGTTTCGTGTGCGTTTTAACGGATAAGAATAACATCGTCTCCTCTGTACGCGTTTTGCAAACGGTAATGATGTCGGCCTTGACAGTGTAGGGGCTACTTCAATATCAAGATTAGGTACAGTGGAGAAAACGTTATTCTTTCCCGTTTAAACGCAAACGTACGCAAACGCAAAGCACTTAACCCTTTACCACATAGCCTGTTTCTAGATTTGAAGGCAGGTGGGCACTTAAAGCAGGTTATAAGTAAAGCAGAATGCGCCTTTTGCTAGTATATAAGTAATATTTCTAATTGTACATGTTCATGCCTGTATAATCGTGAACTATTTTCTTTGGCGGAAGGATAAATTAAAAGGCGCTAAAAGGCGCTTCTATCAGGTAAAGGGTTAAATATAGAAAATTACAGCTTTTGGACAATTCTGAAAATTCATGTTTATTTTAGTTGCAAACAGTTTGGAGCCTGATCAGACGCCGGGTAACCCGGCTTCTGATCTGGTTCCAAACAGTTTGCAATATATATTATAGTTTTAGCGTAAACGCGTATATTGGGAAAGAATAACGTTTTCTCCACTGTATACAGCTCCTGTAGGGGCTTTTTGCATTATTCAGTACCCACTATTAAGCAGTAAATCGACTTAAGACGTATGAATGTACAGTTGAGAGCCGTTATTCTTTCCCACTTAAACGCAAACGAAACGCAAACGCATTGCACTTAAACGTAGAAAAAGACAATATTTCGACAATTCTGACTTATCTGATCTGGCTTTAAAATGTTTGCACGGGAAATACAGTGGAGAATCTGTTATTCTTTCCCAATAAACGCGTTTACGCTCAAACTATTATTTGCAGTGCAAACAGTTTGGAGCCAGATCAGACGCCGGGTAACCCTGCGTCTGATCAGGCTCCAAACTGTTTGCCACCATGATAAACATGAAATATCAGAATTGCCCAAAAGTTGTTCTTTTCTACGTTTTAGTGCTTTGCGTTTGCGTACGTTTGCGTTTAAACGGGAAAGAATAACGTTTTCTCCACTGTAAATGGTTTAGCGTAAACGTGTTTATTTGGAAGGAATAACGTCTTCTCCACTGTATAAACACACTAAATTTACCTCGCGGAATGCTACATGTAACTTAACTCCTTCTCTGCCATGACGTCATCAGCTTTAATCAATTTGTTTGCTTTTATTTCTCACATCTAAATGTTAGAATGTTTGGATCCAAACTGTTTGCAAGTAACCATTACATGTATACTCGGTGTAAAGCAATGAATGGATTAACTATTATACGATTAATGGTACATGAATTATATTGGATTTGTACACGTGCTGTATCGGAGGTGTTAAATTGATTTAATACTAGATCTATTGCGCATTTGATTGTCAACTGTGTGGGATGATTCAGATATGCACATTGATGTATCACGAAGGCTCCAGGCACGGCGATGGAACCTAATGCATTCCAACATGTTTGTCTTTTAAAGTGAAGACGTAAATCTTTCTCGTTTAAAAGAATATTCCCTATATCCTTGCAGATAGTAACTTCACGCAGGCTAAAAGTAAAGCGGAATGCGCCCGAATGCGCATTCTGTTTTACATGTAATATCAAGCTTGTTTAATTGGTTACAGTGGAGAAAACGTTATTATTTCCCAATAAAGGCGTTTACGCTAAAACTATTATTTCCAATGCAAACAGTTTGGAGCCGGATCAGACGCCGGGTAACCCGGCGTCTGATCAGGCTCAAAACTGTTTGCCGTCTAGGTTAAAATCAATAGTCAAAATTGTCAACAAATTGTCATTTTCTCCATTATAGTGCAATGCGTTTGCGTTTCGTTTGCGTTTAAACGGGAACGAATAACGTTTTCTCCACTGTACCTGTCTTCAAAATGAAGAAACAGGCTTTGGGTTAAATGAGTGTTGACTTATTCAATCCTAGCGACATGTACAGTGGGGAATGTGTTATTCTTTCCCAATAAACGCGTTTACGCTAAAACTATTATTTCCAGTGCAAACAGTTTGGAGCCAGATCAGACGCCGGGTAACCCGGCGTCTGATCAGGCTCCAAACTGTTTGCCACCAAGATAAACGTGAAATATCAGAATTGTCCAAAGGTTGTTCTTTTCTACGTTTTAGCGCTTTGCGTTTGCGTACGTTTGCGTTTAAACGGGAAAGAATAACAGATTCTCCACTGTATACTCTTCATTTACACACAGTGTACTTTTGAATAGTACACTTAGCATAGGCAAACACTGTAAAAACCAACTTATAGGGTTCTTAAAGGAGCTTACTGACCAGACTCTGCAATGTTTGTCATTTCGCAATATTTTGTAGAAATAAAAAATCCTAAATAGCCCAAAATGGTCTAGATGTAACTGGGGAAAGGAATTGTTCTTTAACAGTTTCACGGGAGAACGAGTTAACGTATTTAGAATTATTGATGCTACAGTGGAGAATGTGTTATTCCTTCCCAATAAACGCGTTTACGCTAAGACTATTATTTGCAGTGCAAACAGTTTGGAGCCAGATCAGACGCCGGGTAACCCAGCGTCTGATCAGGCTCCAAACTATTTGTCACCATGATAAACGTGAAATATCAGAATTGTCCAAAAGTTGTTCTTTTCTACGTTAAATATATGACAAATAACAAACGGCTTGAATACAGATCAGACGCCTCGTCACGCGGCGTCTGATCTGGATTCAAGCTTTTTGCAAATATAAGTCAAGTCTTAACCCCTCCCCCCTCTATAATAACTCACACCGAACAACATACGCACTATTTGACTCCCACTGGGTGTTGTTGTACAGAGGAGAAAACGTTATTCTTTCCCAATAAACGCGTCTACGCTAAAACTATTATTTCAACTACAAACAGTTGGGATCCAGATCAGACGCCGGGTAACCCGGCGTCTGATCAGGCTCCAAACTGTTTGCCACCAAGATAAATATGAATAATCAGAATTGTCAAAAAATTGTACTTTTCTACATTTTAGTGCTTTGCGTTTTCGTTTCGTTTGCGTTTAAACGGGAAAGAATAACGTTTTCTCCACTGTATATAGAGAGGGAGACACTGTATAAATAATTCAACATAGTTATAACCAACTTTCGTGCGTCGAGGACAATATTGCAGACCAAGCATTAATCACTAATTGATCTGCATCTGTATAGTCTCAATTCTTTCTTACATGCATAATTGAAGAGTGCATCACCTTGATATACTAATTAAGGAGGAATCGGACTTAAATCGTGTTACATATAATTCGATTTTCGATGCCTTATCGATAATGAACCAATTGAAAACCGACCAAATTACACTACATAGGCTAGCAAATTATTGAAGTCGTAAAAGGGAGTTCTTATGAACAAAGCATATACATGTAGCATGTACATGTATCCGCCACCCTGTGTTACATGTATACATAAGACTACCTGTCTACCTGTCTACTGCCTACTCAATGTAAATATCTCTTTACATGTACATGTAACCTTATGACGAAACTACCAGTTTAACACAGTTGATGTCATATTCTCGTCTGGTTTAACCCTTTGAACCCTAATTCCGCATATAGGCGTCCTTTTCAAACAGAATACATGTAAAAAATGCACATGTCCTTTGCAAACAGTGAATACCCAGATCAGAGGGCTCCTTACGGAGCCCTCTGATCTGGGTATTCACTGTTTGTCATAATGCAAAACATTGACAAAAACAACCCTTAAATGTCAGAAATGGACTAGACTAAAATGGAAACTGGGATTGTCGATTTGAAGTTTTAGGGAGAAAAGAGTTAACTTTTCACCCGCTTTTACTAAAATAATGAATGTTATGCGTTTTGGACTTCCGGTTAAAAACTATTGGAAAATACAGTGGAGAAGATATTATTGTTTCCTAATAAACGTTTTCATGCTACAGTAGAGAAAACGTTATTCTTTCCCGTTTAAACGCAAACGAAACGCAAACGCATTATTATTATTATACCAGATTTATATAGCGCTCTTTTCACACAGGGGTTGTGCGTTCAAAAGCGATTTACACGAAATAACATAAATCGCAGTAAAACGTAGACAATAACAACTTGTCGGCAATTCTGATCATTTAAGCTGAGCGGCAAACAATTTGGAGCCTGATCAGACGCCGGGTTACCCGGCGTCTGATATGGCTCCAAACTGTTTGCAATGGAAATAATAGTTTTAACGTAAACGCGTTTATTTGGAAAGAATAACGTTTTCTCCACTGAACATTTTAAACATAATATGTTTGAAAAGCAAAAAAATAATTTGAGCCAGGTAACCGGAGGTCTGATCAGGCTCCAAACTATTTACCAATCTGATCCAAATAAATCGTAAGCAATGTCAAAATGTTGTAATATTTTACAATTGAATACAAATTGCATTTGCGTTTCTTTGCGTTTAAATGTGACAGAATAACGTCTTCTCCACAATATCAACGTTGTACAATGGAGAATGTGTTATTCTTTCCCAATAAACGCGTTTAGGCTAAAACTATTATTTCCAGTTCATACAGTTTGGAGCAAGATCAGACGCCGGGTAATCCGGCGTCTGATCAGGCTCCAAACTATTTGCCACCAAGATAAACATGAAATATCAGAAGTGACCAAAAGTTGTTCTTTTCTACGTTTTAGCGCTTTGCGTTTGCGTACGTTTGCGTTTAAACGGGAAAGAATAACAGATTCTCCACTGTAAGCATTTTCAGCGAAAGGGTTAAATTGGACCAGTAATCTCCCAATAATCTAGTCTGTTAACTCTCTAATAGGAAGTTAATCAAACTGGTTGTTTGGTTTGATGAAAACGATTTATTTATTAGATCAATAGTAAACTGCCACCAGGGGTTGTCTTATCGGTTTTATATCAAAGCGAGTCTTTAAGTGGCTTCATTAACTATTCTCCCCCACTAATTGCAATTTGACCTGTATTTGGAAATAGTTTAAACCCAGATCAGACGTCGAGTAATCAGGATCAAAACTGTTTTAGCTCTTTCATGATCAAACTATTCGGGAGATATTTACGCCTTTACCGCTTTATTGTCGTCTGCTTCAGTATTGTTGTTAGCAAGAGACACGTTTCAAAGTTAGGTTTAAGATTGCATGACTTTATTTATATCGATAAGTGTGTCAAACAGTTTTTGGTCATGATCAGACGGCGCGTTATGCGTCATTGAGAGTTGAAGGATTAACCGAATTTTAAGGATTTTTGAATTTCGAAGAAACTACTTCTCACTTTAGTTCACACAGTCAGTTTGCAGATGGCGATTTGAATATACACAATAGATCGACAGAGGAACTATTAACCCATTCACTGCCATGACGTCATCAATTTTTAACAATTGTCGTCTGCTTTTATTTCTCAAATATAAATTTTAGATATTTTGACTTAAGAATTATTGAAATGGGCGTCAAGCAGTTTGGATCCTGGTCAGACGCAGCGCAACGCGGTGTCTGATTTGCGAATATCTATTATATTCGTAGTAAGTCGTTGAAAGGGTAAAGAATATACAAAAACAATGCTCCATTTTAACAAAAAACATGAGAGAAGACTTATTCCCCATTTTAAAATAAACTAAGTAACGCAAACGCAATGAAGAGAAATGTTTTAAAATGGCAATGTTATGACAATTTTGGTCTTCTATTGTCCTTTAACACGTTACCCCATAACGTGTTTCTGGTTTTGAAGATAGGTTACAACTTGAAGCAGGCTAAAATATAGAAAATATTTCTGATGATACATATTCATGACTGAATAAATTTGACATATTTTCTTCAGTGGAGGAATAAATAAGAGGCGTAAAAAGACGTATTTATGGGGGAATGGGTTAAACTACATCTGCTATGATATAGAAACTATTTCTTATGGTACCTGTTTACGACTGTGTCAATTTGAAGTGTTTTCTTCAGTAGAAGTAAAAACAGAATGCGCTAAAAGACACTTAGAACTTTAGGGGAATGCGTTAATAGTTAACTCAGATGCCGCTTTACATGATATTAAAACATTTGGAAGAGATATTCCAAATCCATATCTCCTGTCCATATCTATAGTTAAACATCACTGAACATTTTATTGAATAAAATCTATTTTATGAAAACCATGCAAAATATTACAGACGCAATTATCTGAGTAACAAATATATTTAAATTTTGGACAGACGCCGGGTTACTCGAAGTCAGATTTGGCTTGAAACGGTTTGCAATGGATATTATAGTCTTGTCATTTTCAACATATCTGTGCAATGCGTTTGCGTTTCGTTTGCGTTTTAAAGAGAAAGAATAACGTCTTTACCACTGTAACATTGCAGCACATTTATTTAAGATAAAAACTATTTTCTGAACAGAAACACAGAACTCGTTAAAAGTTGCAAAATACTGTCGTTCTACGTTTTGTTAGTTTTTGTTTACTGTAATATTTCTTTAGATTGGAATTTACAACGCTTTGCACACCGAAACGAACAGAGACATTTTGTTTCATGACAATATCTGACAATAATAGCACGACCGTTATGGACTACAATGCATGTTTTCGACATGGTCTTATTTTTACCGTATACAATACTTTTTTTATTAGGATATCACAAAAAGGTTGTCTTTTTTCTACACATTATTATATTGCGTTTGCATTTACTGTATAGATTGGATGTATTTTCTTTAATAGAGGAAAACATAATATTTATTAAAAATTAGTATCTATGCGGTAAAGGGTTAAAAACGAAGAAATGTTTTCACCGTATCGTGATATCCGATGGTTCCGAAAATATCCTACAGGTAATCAACAGTTGAATCTGCTACTTTGCAATCCCACGGGCATTTTGAATTAGAGAATCGTGAGCGGTATATTTTACAAAATTCATGTTGAGCATTTTTGGGAAATCGAAAATTGACAAAACAATTGTCATTATTTGCCAAGCATTCGCACATATACCAATGTCATGGCACATAACTGTTTCAGGTTATAAAATATGCATACATGTTGCAATATTTGACATATAGCTTGCATTAAGATGTCACTAGTCTTAATGCATTCACCCCTGAAACTTTAAAGTGACATTTCCAGTTTACAGTCTTGTTCATTATCGACGATTTAGGAATGTTACAGTGGAGAATCTGTTATTCTTTCCCATTAAACGCGTTTACGCTAAAAGTATTATTTGCAGTGCAAACAGTTTGGAGCCAAATCAGACGCCGGGTAACCCGGCGTCTGATCAGGCTCCAAACTATTTGTCACCATGATAAACGTGAAATATCAGAATTGTCCAAAAGTTGTTCTTTTTTACGTTTTAGCGCTTTGCGTTTGCGTACGTTTGCGTTTAAACGGGAAAGAATAACAGATTCTCCACTGTATTATACTGCCAAAGGACAAACAGTGCATACTGGGCTCCGGGACAGGAACCATCTGATCTGGGTATACTCTGTTTGCCTAGGAAACAAGTATTCTGTACAGATACACTGTGTGTAAACGACGAGTATACTCGTCGCTAGGGTTGAATGGGTTAATGAACGACTTCGAATAACTTCTTTGTGAATTGACACTAAACCTGATTAATATCTCTAAGGCAACAATTTTGCTAAATACGGGAACTTTCTATTGTACAAAAGTTTTGTAATGTAACACTCTATACCGTATACTCTACGATATATATCTTAATCAACACATTCACGGCCTTGCCCCGAGTACATTAGTTAATTGCAAACAATTTTGATCCTGATCAGACGCCGCGTAACGCGGCGTCTGATCAGGACCCAAATTGTTTTATTCTCATTTCAATATTTATTAAGTGAAAGTACCTAAAATATAAATTTGAGAAATAAAAGCAGACGGCAATTGTTAACAATTGATGACGTCATGACATGTACCTCCAGTAATGATGATATTGCCTTCAGAACTGACAGAAGTTTTTATTGCAACACTTGTCTGTAGCATGCAATCATGGAGTACCGTACTTGTAATAGCTTTCCGAAAAATTTAATTAGATTGTCGAACAATGTCAATCACCATGTACAAAGGAATATATATTCTTATAAAATAAACACAACTGTCTTACTCCACGTGCAGTGGTACGGTCGATTGTATATCCCTCAAGTCAAATAGAACACGCTTGTGCAATAATAGTAGCTTTGGCTTCTTGATGAAGGATACACAAATACAGAAAACTCCAACGTCATGGTAAAATTGATTGTTATTTCAAATGTTCGTTTGTCATTATTATTTGAGATAACACGCAATATTACCGTGATATTTGATACTCATTGTTTTTTATGTGATGTTATGAATGATAATGACGTCATGACCTTTGAAATAACACGCAATGTTACCGTGACATTTGATAAGCATTGTCTGCTGTTTTGAATTTATGTATGGTAATGACGTCATAAACTTTCAAATGACACACACTGTCACGGTGACGTTCGATACGAAGTGTCTCCTCTATGGTGTTCTGGATGATAATGACGCCATAACCTTTCAAATGACACATACTGTCACGGTGACGTTCGATACGAAGTGTCTCCTCTATGGTGTTCTGGATGATAATGACGTCATAACCTTTCAAATGACACATACTGTCACGGTGACGTTCGATACGAAGTGTCTCCTCTATGGTGTTCTGGATGATAATGACGCCATAACCTTTCAAATGACACACACTGTCACGGTGACGTTCGATACGAAGTGTCTCCTCTATGGTGTTCTGGATGATAATGACGTCATAACCTTTCAAATGACACATACTGTCACGGTGACGTTCGATACGAAGTGTCTCCTCTATGGTGTTCTGGATGATAATGATGTCAAGGCCTTTGAAATAGCACGAAACGTTATCATGACGTTTGATAAACATTGTCTGCTGTTTTGAAGTTATGAATAGTAATGCCGTCAAAACGTTTGAAATAACACGTACTGTTACCGTGACGTTTAATAAAGAATTGTCTTCTCTTTGATGCTGTGAATGATAGTGACGTCATAATCTTTGAAATAACAAGCAAGGTTACCGTAACATTGTAGAAACATTTCCCCCTTTGATTTTATGACTGAGTGTTTGAAACAAAATAGTGACGTGTATTTGAATATGATAATGTTTGATAAAGTTCGAAATATTTGATAAGAGCAATTAGATACAGTGGAGAATGTGTTATTCTTTCCCAATAAACGCGTTTACGCTAAAACTATTATTTCAATTACAAACAGTTTGGTTCCAGATCAGACGCCGGGTAACCCGGCGTCTGATCAGGCTCCAAACTGTTTGCCACCAAGATAAACATGAAATATCAGAATTGACCAAAAGTTGTTCTTTTCTACGTTTTAGCGCTTTGCGTTAGCGAACGTTTGCGTTTAAAAGGGAAAGAATAACAGATTCTCCACTGTAATGTTTAACTATCTTAATACCATCACTCTCTTACATGTACCCGAGTACATTGGTTAGTTGCAAACAATATGGCTGCTGATAAGACGCCGTGTCATGCGACGTCTGGTTTGGATCCAAACTGTTTCGCACTAATAATTTCAATATTTCTGAAATTAATATACATGACATTTAAATTCGAGAAATAAAAGCAGATGACAATTGTTTAAAGAAGATGACGTCATGGTATTTATGGAGTTAATTCTTTTTTTGGAACAATTTCATCTTCATTGTGCATTTGGCTACCGTTACCGTGTGTCCTCTTTGATTATATGATTGATTGCTTTAAAACAAGCTGTGACGTATATTCGGACATGTTTATAAGATAAGAGCAATGGAATAATTTACTTCTTTCTATAATTCACTTTTTGGTATACATGTAGTTTTATTTTCGTTGTTCAATTAGTAATTTCCAACGTTATATTTACAGTGTAGAAACAGTTATTCTTTCCCGGTAAACGCGTTTACGCTAAAACTAGTTTTTCTTTTACAAACAGTTGGGAGCCAGATCAGACGTCGGGTAACCCGGCGTCTGATCAGGCTCCAAACTGTTTGCCACCAAGACAAACAGGAATTATCAGAATTGTCCAAAAGTTGTTCTTTTCTACGTTTTAGTGCTTTGCGTTTGCGTTTAAACGGCAAAGAATAACAGATTCTCCACTGTAAGAAGACACGAAGTTTCTTGTTTCGATTATATCAAAGACTGGAATAAAACTGGAGTACACAGACTAACAATAGAACTTCAAACCAATTCTGTGAATTAGACAAAATGCATGCATGCCGTTTGAAAATGCATCTGAATGATTTGTTGAATGTGGTCCAAACATCAATTAATTTGTCAATGAAACCAAAGACTTCCAATCAAAGCAGAGCTACACAATCGTCATACCACTGCTTAACAAGGTTGGCATTGAACTCAATTATCGAAAAATCAATCGCCTTATAAACAATTTCTTTTACATCCGCAGTTTCGTGCAAAAACGTCAAACTGATTTTGGGCGTTCGAATAGAGTACAGTTACAGTGGAGAAAACGTCATTATTTCCCAATAAACGCGTTTACGCTAAAAATATTATTTCAATTACAAACAGTTTGGAGCTAGATCAGACGACGGGTAACCCGGCGTCTGATCAGGCTCCAAACTGTTTGCCACCAAGATAAAAATGAATTATTAGAATTGTCCAAAATTTGTACTTTTCTACGTTTTAGTGCTTTGCGTTTGCGTACGTTTGCGTTTAAACGGGAAAGAATAACGTTTTCTCCACTGTATTCCCTTAACCGCATACAATACACCAGAGAGCCACCTCTAACCAACGCTATTCATTTGAATAAACATGATAACATATCGTGGAATAGCATAGGTGACGAGGATCTCACCAGGGTATACACTGTTTGTTAAGGTTTGCTACTGTCTTGGATAATACAGTGGAGAAAACGTTATTCCTTCCCAATAAACGCGTTTACGCTCAAACTATTATTTCCAATACAAACAGTTTGGAGCCAGATCAGACGCCGGGTAACCCGGCGTCTGATCAGGCTTCAAACTGTTTGCCACTCAGCTAAATATCAATAGTCAGAATTGTCCAGAAGTTGTTTTTTCTACATTTTAGTGTTTCGCGTTTGCGTACGTTTGCGTTTAAACGGGAAAGAATAACAGATTCTCCACTGTATGCCAGAAGATGTGTAACAGTCAAAAAGGCGTTGTTTTCCCCTTTGTACAAAACCAAACGAAATGAAAAAAATTGTATAAAAATACGAATATTGGCAAAAATCAGACTCCATACTGTTTGTCACACAGAGTTTAATGAAACATCAACATTCTCAAAAAAATTGTTCCTACGCTTGATTGCAATTTATTTCTTTTCGTTAACTTTCAAAGAATAATTATCGTGTTTTCCATTAAATTGGCCTTATACGCGGCTGGTTAGATTCCAAACTGTAGAGTTATCTCCACTAAATAACAAATTCTTTGATCGGAATTTGCAGCTTGCAAAATACTTAACGGATGCCTAGCAGACAGATAATGCATTTGAAGAGGCATCCATCGATTATCTAACATACTGTGGAGAAACTTTTATTCTTTTCCAATAAACGCGTTTACGCTAAAAACTATTATTTTCATTGCATACAGTTTGGAGCCAGATCAGACGCCGGGTAACCCGGCGTCTGGTCAGGCTCTAAACTGTTTGCCACTCAGACTGAAATAAAACGACAAAATTATCATTACATGTATTAAGTTGTCATTATCTTGATTGTATTGCAGTGCGTTTGAGTTTCGTACGGAAAGAATAACGGTCTGTTCACTGTTTATTCAACCTGCTACTTGCCTGGATCGTCTCTTGTATGTCCTATAAACAGGATAGATGGTCGATTACGTTCAATGAGAAAAGCACGACATTTTAAAGCCTTGACTATGTTTACCCAGAACAGCAAATGGTTGGGAGTCTGATCAGACGCCGAGTTACTCCACATCTGATCAAGATAAATACAGTTGATGATAGGTATAATTAGTTCAGCACAACATTGTTTCAAGTGTAGTATTCCCCGGATAACGTAAGGTGCCGTCAAGTGTCAGCTCGTATTTGGAATATGTTTAACACATTCCTCCTAACTATTTGAAAGGACAATTTCAATTCCAGAATTTAGTCCTGATCAGTTATGACTATTAAAGGTTATTTTGTCAATGTATTAATATATGGCTAATAGTGTAGACTCTGATCAGAGATTAAGTTCTGCCCTGTTAGCATAGGACAAATATATTCTTTACTTGCAATATGCAAAGGACACGTTTATGCGTGACTTGGGTGCAAAGAGGGTCAATATAACTGTTAATTGTTTAGGCTCGTGTTTGTCCTAGAAACTCAGATCGTGAGACAAGTAGGTAGTTAACAAGGTTATGATCGCTGTTGATGTAAGAGACATGTAGTCATTATCGGCCTATTGTCACTAGAGAACACAACAGAACAGAACAAATCATTTATTACATCTCTGGCATACAAACATGCAGTAAGAGGTATTGTCATACATCAAATGTTTAATACTACGTGGCTAAATGGCGTGTTAAATAAAGTTCATTTAAAGTGCAAATGGTAGTACATGGTAATACAATTCCAAACAATATCTTGATAAGGAGTAATGAATTTAATGTATAGAAGTCAATGCTTCAGTGAATAATACTTAAGTATTACTTATATTATATATATATTATATTACTTATGTCTCCTACCTGATCACTCTTTGTATCTATCACTCTATCATCAAACTCTCAAAAATGTTATCTAATTTACCATTGTTTCGTCAGGCGCGACCGTGCTACATGTACTATATGCAAAATGTTTAGGTGGAGTTATTTTGATACCAAATTTATAGGGGTGTAATTGAAAAATTTAATTTTTTTATTGCAAAAGTATGATATTGTAAATTGTACATGTAAATAGTAAAAGAAAATGGCTTTTTTACGTTGACGGGCAAATATTTTTTGCATATAAATGGGATTACAATCTTATTTCTGCAAATAAAATGTTGTTTGTTCTACCTTCTGTTACTGTAGGGGCAGGAAAAACTTAAAAAGACATTTTTTTCATGTTTTGTATTGACATTAACATAATATTTGTAATTAGCGTCTCGGACAATTTGGGCAATTTGAAAGGAGTGGGTTCTAAACTGAAAACAATAACTTGAGTTGGAGACGGTGAAATCGTTTAATACTTCCCATTTGAATATAAAATATAGAGCAGAAAATATATCAAAGACTCAATTTTAGATTCAAGACAAACTCCAGTACACAGGCCTTACAGTGGAGAATATGTTATTCTTTCCCGTTTAAACGCAAACGTACGCAAACGCAAAGCACTAAAACTTTTGGACAATTCTGATTTTTCATGTTTATCATGGTGACACACAGTTTGGAGCCTGATCAGACGCCGGGTTACCCGGCGTCTGATCTGGCTCCAAACTGTTTGTATTGGAAATAATAGTTTTAGCGTAAACTCGTTTATTGGGAAAGAATAACACATTCTCCACTGTACCTTAATTGCAAACTGGAATTGCCCTTCCAAATTTTAAAGGGGAGAATGAGCAGACAGCTTTATAAACTATACAAGCTCATGTGCTAAGATACACAATTCAATACATATCTCTTCCGTCTTTGCTGTCTCAATATAACTGATACGATAAACCCAACTCAATGTTTCAAACTTTTACATTTCATTATTGAAGGAGCAGACAGAGCTGTGTAACTTAACATTTTCAGTCGCAATGACGCTTTAAAGCGTATTTGCAAACAGCTTAAGTCCTGGTCAGACGCCGCGTTACGCGGAGTCTGATCAGGACCCAAACTGTTTGACACTCTTATCGATATTTATAAGTCATACAACCTTAAATCTTTGAAACGTGTCTTGCAGACAACAATAATAAAGCAGACGACAATAAGGCGGTGAAGGGGTAGAAATCTCCCGAATACTTTAATCATAAATGATTGCAGAGCACTTAACCCCTTCACTGCCTTACCCCGAGAATAATGCTAATTTGCAAACAGTCTGGACCCTGTTCACATCGTCTGAACAGAATTCAATCTGTTTGACGCTCAATTTTTATATTCTTAAGTCAAAATACTTCAAATTTAAATTTGAGAAATAAAAGCAGATGACAATTATTTAAAGCTGATGACATCATTCCAGTGGAAGGTTCTGTCGACTAGATAGAGACCATATCATCTTTCTCGGTATAAAAATACTTTTATTGCGGTCACTTACGTACAGTGGAGAATCTGTTATTCTTTCCCGTTTAAACGCAAACGTACGCAAACGCAACACACTAAAACGTAGAAAAGTACTACTTTTGACAATTCTGATAAGTCATGTTTATCTTGGTGGCAAACAATTTGGAGCCTGATCAGACGCCGGGTTGCCCGGCGTCTGATCTGGCTCTAAACTGTTTGCACTGCAAATAATAGTTTTAGCGTAAACGCGTTTATCGGGAAAGAATAACACATTCTCCACTGTAACCCGACTACTCTGCTTGAAACCCATTAACCCTTTCGGCGCCGGTCAACTTTGTAAACAGTTTTGATCCTGTTCAGACGTTACGTGGCATCTGATCAGAATCCAAACTATTTGTAACTCGTATCGACATAACTTAAGTCATACTACATACAGTGGAGAATCTGTTATTCTTTCCCAATAAACGCGTTCACGCTAAAACTATTATTTGCAGTTTTGAACCCGGCGTCTGATCAGGCTCCAAACTGTTTGTCACCAAGATAAACATAAATTAACAGAATTGTCCAAAAATTGCAATTTTCTACATTTTAGTGCTTTGCGTTTGCGTACGTTTGCGTTTAAACGGGAAAGAATAACAGATTCTCCACTGTACATACTCTTTTTGTTTGAAACGATGTTGCATCACGAATAGTGAATCAGACGACAATAAAGCGAGGAAGGGGAACAAACCTCACGATTTCGGTTACACATTCTGCATACTAAGAAAGTGTCGTCTTCAACAACTGACTACGTGGGTTTATTAATTTTCTTGCATTAAATATCATCAGAGGGTTAAATAGCTTTGATCAAGATGAGACACCGAGTGACTCGGCGTCTCATCTTAAACAATATGTTTTACAACATTATCCACAAAGAAAAAACTAACCACAAACGCAGACAATAATGCTAGGTTCACACCAACGGCGCTTTGATGGCGCTTTAAAGCGGCGTGCAAAGCGGCACCAAAGCGTAACAAAGCTTGATTAAAGCGTCAGGGTTGTAATAGATCGTGGGAAAGCTTTGAGTAAAGCGGGACATTCGGCAAGAGCGCCCAATTTTTTTAAACTGTTTAAAAATTTTGGGCGCTCTGTTACGAATTGATTAAAGCGCCTAGAGCGTATCAAAGCTTATCAAAGCTTAACAAAGCGTAACAAAGCTCAGCAAAGCTTGACTCAAAGCGTAGGAAAGCTTAACAGAGCTTGGTTCAAAGCGGGGACTCCATTCTTCACGGTCTGTCACCACTTGACACGCTTTGTTAAGATATCTCAAGATTTGTTACGATCTGGCATGAAGATCTGACACGAGGTCAGACGCTTTCATCCAGATCTGACACGCTTTGTTGCGATTTGTTACGTTTTCATGAAGGACTCTCATGATTTCCCACGAATTGAGACGCTTCGATCAAGGCTTGACACGTTTTGTTAGGCTTTGTTACGCTTGGCAAGCTTCCTCACGCTCTCTCACGCTCTTTCACGCTTTCAAGGGCTAGGATGTAGTTATACAATTTGGAGACAAACATCATGTCTTCTTTAGATAGATAATGCTTTGGTACATCTGGAACTTCTGGATCTTGTTGTTTTGCCATCGTATACTGGAGTCAAAGGTGCAAAGATTTTGTGGTTCTACTGCATCGTTATATGGGCTCTGGATAAAAAGCGGCATTAAATCGGCGATCTTGACATTTTCCATTGCGTAACAGAGCTGAACAGAGCGTACCAATACACAACAAAGCGCGATAACCGTATCAGAGCCTTATTTAAAGCGCCACAATCGCATCAAAGCGTGATTAAGCGTAATAAAGCTTATAAAAGCGTGATTTCAAGCGCAACAAAGCCTGGTCAAAGCGGGATCAAAGCGTGAGGAACCGTAACAAGTCGGGAAATGATTCGCCCCAAAGCGGCAACCAATTCGTATCAGAGCGTATCAGAGCTTATCAGACCGTAAGAGATCGTGATGCTTTTGGAAAAGTTAACGAAAATGACGACGCTTTGCTCGCCGATTTAAAGCGCGGCATTCGCCGTTGGTGTGAACCTAGCATAAGAGACAGTGTCAATTCTCTTTATGAGCATGTGATCTTGGTCTAAAACGTTTACTTTGGATCCAACTGGTGGTGGTTTACACTTGTGTTCCCGGTCTATCGTCTGTTTCGAAATTGTCCTCTGTAACTTTTGTAACATTTTAGTATTTCAAAACAGAAGAAATTAAAGTACGTTTGTCCACATAACGTTTGGATCAAGATCAGACGCCGCGTGACGCGGCGTCTGATCTAGATCCAAACTGTTTTAAAATACCTGTCAAGTCGCGATCGGCAGTATAATGGTTAACACATCTTCATAGATGGGAATAATTTCAAAATACCAGGTGAAAATATCACTTGTGATAGAGCTTGAAAAATAGTGATGCCGGAGCAATTCTAACTACATGTAAATGTAAATACAGTCCTCCTTCACAGAACGCCCGTCTGAACAACATTAACGATTCCTTCCTTACAGCAAAGTGTCCCACTGTTCCCTAAACCATATACAGTGGAGAATCTGTTATTCCTTCCCAATAAACGCGTTTACGCTAAAACTATTATTTGCAGTGCAAACAGTTTGGAGCCAGATCAGACGCCGGGTAACCCGGCGTCTGATCAGGCTCCAAACTGTTTGCCACCATGATAAACATGAAATATCAGAATTGTCCAAAAGTTGTTCTTTTCTACGTTTTAGTGTTTTGCGTTTGCGTACGTTTGCGTTTAAACGGGAAAGAATAACAGATTCTCCACTGTACCGGTTATTATGTCTATCGCTTTCACTGCTGCAAATACCGTCTGCTTATAATTGTCGTCTGACGTTTTTGAATTCTTTCACCGCAATGATATTGTCTACTTAAGCCATTTCCCAATAGATACTCATTTTACGCCTTTAGCTTATTCCTCCACGGAAGAAACATTTTCAATTCATACAGTCATGATTATGCATCATATGAAATAGATCCATTTTCTATACTGTAGAAGTTGGAAGCTGGTAAGCCGGTGTAACGCAGTAGAATGACCCATCCGTGCAAAAGCACTACGTAGAGAAATGACCCCAGACTGCGAGGGGTCATTCTACTACGAGTCGATGGGGTCCTTTTTCTACGGTCTGGGTCATTTTTGTACGAAGTAAAATGACCCGGGTCACTGTTCTAAGTGGTAACATGACCAATGGGTCATTATAGCAGGGATGGGTCATTCTACTGCGTTACCCCGGCGTATGCGAAAGAATTACGTCTTATCCACGTACATGTACAGTGGAGAAAACGTTATTCTTTCCCAATAAACGCGTTTACGCTAAAACTATTATTTGCATTGCATACAGTTTTGAGTCAGATCAGACGCCGGGTAACCCGGCGTCTGACCAGGCTCCAAACTGTTTGCCACCAAGATAAACATGAACTATCAGAATTGTCAAAAAGTTGTCATTTTCTACGTTTTAGTGTTTTGCGTTTGCGTACGTTTGCGTTTAAACGGGAAAGAATAACAGATTCTCCACTGTACATGTATCACTCAATAATGAAAGAACGTAAAAAACTCGTCTCGTAATGTATTTAGAATCATTAGTATTTAAGAAATAAGATGACACAAAGGAATGATTTTCTTTATCATATAACCCTTTGCCTGTCGATCGCTTATTCACTGTGTTTTTTTCAAACAAGTTGGATCCAGACCAGACGCTGCGTGGCGCAGCGTCTGATCTGGGTCATAACTTTTTGACACGCGTCTTTATGTTCCATACTTGAATAAAAAGTGTAGATATTAATTTAAATTAACAAAGTTGCAGTCGCCATTTTTAAGGCAGACGACAATACGACAGGAAAGTGTTTAAGAGATTTGTTCAAGCAATCCACTAATTTTGACGCTTTCCAAGACGTGTTAGTTACATTCTTTTTCACTTCTCCTTTAATCTATCATTTTGTACTAATTGAACTAAAATCTAATTTAATTCCACTTTTTGAAAGAATACAAATGTAATATGTTGGTACCGTCCGTTCATGTGACAAACGAGCTTTACTTCTTCGTTAGTATAAACACGGAATATTATTTCAAGGGGAACATTTAACCACTAAACTGCCTGAATCGAGGATAACAGTTGTTTTCAAACAGTTTGGATCATGTTGAAACTTTAAGATTAATGGCGTAATTACAATGAAGGGATTGAACGAAACGAATCGAGGTAAAATGTCGCCAGTCGTGAATAAGGACAGTTTATTCAACTGTTTGATGATAAAATCGTATATAAATACCAGATATTACACCGTGTTTCAGTGGAGAAGACGTAAATCTTTGAGTTTAAACGCAAACGAAACGCAAACGCAATGTACTTAAATGTAGAAAAAGACATTTTTAATGGTTATTTTAATCTGAAGGGCAAGCAGTTTGAAAACTGGTCAGTCTACCCGGCATCTGATCTGGCTTCAAACTGTTTGCACTGGAAACAGATATTTAGCGTAAATGCGTTTATTGATAAAGAAATATATCTTCTCCACTATACTCAAATATATTCACGAAATATAGTGCAAAGAACATCAGGCGTGTTTACGCGATTTAAGGACAGAAACATATATACTAAAAAGGTATTCAGTAAAGAATACGTTACTATTTCCCGTTTAACCAAAGCTAAATACAAACGCAATGCAACATAAATGTAGAAAGTAACAACGATTGTAAATTTTTTGAATTTTGCAAATACAGCGCCCCCTCTCTACAATGACACTCAATGGGAGATAAAAATGTGTTCGTTGTTCGGAGGGAGCCGTTGTAGGGAGGGAAATTGGCTTACTTTTGCATACAGCTTGAATCCAGATCAGACGCCGCTTAACACGGCGTCTGATCTGGATGCAAGCTGTTTTTCACTCGTCATTACGTTTTTTCTGTCAGAATGTCAATAATGTAATTATGAGAAAAACAGCAGACGACAATTTGCAGCAAACGATATTGCAGCAGTAAAAACGTTAGACATAATGTTCGTGTTTAGGGAACTGGGACAAGGGTGGTAAGGAGGGAATCGTTGTTGGGAGGGCCGTGAGGGAACAATGTATCTGAGCTTCAAATAGTTAAAAGCCTGAACAGGCGCTTTGTTTGTGCATGTGTTGCTTATTGCATATCACTGTTGATGACTGAGATATGTAACCCATTGTTTGTCATCATACACTTCAATTAGTGTACTTGTTTAGCAACGTAATTGCATGTACATGTACTTAGAAAATTATCGTATATTAACGTGCTATTTTAGAACTGTTAATGTTTATTTGGTATCGTGAGTTTGACGAGAACACGTGTTCATTTTCGGATAATCAGAGTGTGGGAAAATGTATTTCCCGTTTTAACTCTTTCCATACTATATGTGTACATGTAGGTAACTCTTGTTGGTTTTTAGGTTCTATTAAGGATCTTCTTAGCTGCAAAAAAATAAACCAGTCAACTTGTAATTCTTGGTAGTTATATAAATACTGCTCTAAATTAGCAAACAGTGTACACCCATATCAGATAGTTCTTATAGGAGCCTTCTGAAATTGGTCCATACTGTTTGCAAATGTAATTAGTAATTTTTTAAACAGGCAACAACTGTGCAAGTGTAAAATCATTCTAGTGAGATGTGTTCATCCTAGATAAAACGTTGACGCACGGACAGGACGATCACTTTAATTATGCCACCTGCATCAATAGATTCCAGCAGCACAAAATAGGATTTTTCGTTATGAAAAGGGTGACGTAATGTTTTGTTTTCGCCAAAGTATATTACTTAAACAATTCCAATAATGCCCAATGGCATGTTACAATACATTTTCAATATGCTGCTTCAATAAAAATGTATGCATTATCAAAAATGATGGTCCTTTTACAATGTTAAACTTGGTGGGTGGGGTAACAAAATGCCTTTTTCGCCAAAATTAACTACTTAAACAATTCCAATAATTTCTAATGGCATGTAACAATACATTTTTAATATGATGCTTCATTATAAGTGCATGCATTACCAAAAGTATGATTGTGATAATGATGGTCCTTTTACAATGTAAAACTTGGTGGGTGGGGTAACAAATATGCATTGTTTGCCAGAGTAAATTACTTAAACAAGTTCAATAATTGCTAATGGCATGTTACAATACATTTTCAATATGATGCTTCAATAAAAATGCATGCATTACCAACTTGATAATTATGGTCCTTTTTCAATGTTAAACTTGGTGGGTGGGGTAGCAAAAATGCCTTTTTCGCCAAATTTAATTACTGAAACAATTCTAATGATGTCTTATGGCATGTTATAATACATTTTCAATATGATGCTTCAATGAAAATGCATGCAGTACCAAACGTATGATTGTGATAATGATATACCTTTTACAATGTTAAAATTGGTGGGTGGGGTAACAAAAATGCCTAAAAAGTCAACAAAGCTCCCATGATTTTACTGCTATCATACGTTTCTCAACTAGTCACACATTGATCTTTCCGAAAATCATAGTGAACCTTATTCACCCCGAGTGGTACCAACCAACCCCTCCGGCTCACGGCCTATGGTGTTGAAAGAGTAAAATGGATAAATATTGAAACATTTGTCTTCATCAAGTAGGCACTGCGTTCGATGAGCGCATATGCTTCCAATGACACTATTAGGTAACCACTGGGTTAAGTCGGTCAAGTCGAGTCACGATAATACAGTCATACTCTGATATCCAAACTCGCTTAAGTAGAATATAATTGTATTTCAGAGTAAAATCGTGACTGGGCCACTTTTTAAATTGGTATTACGTGAGACTTAAGCGAGGTAGAAATAATGAAGTTCAACTATAGAAATACGGGAAAGTTCGAGTTAAACGGGTACGAGATAACGAAGTTCGACTGTATATGGTTAACCTCGCACGATATAAACGGACGCACGGACATACGCATGTACAAGGCAATCAACATATACAGCGTTCCTTCTCTACAAAGACACCCAATGGGAGAAACAGATTGTGTGTGTTATTTCAGGAACAACGTCAAGGGCCGTTGTAAGGAGGGAGTCGTTGTTTGGAGGGCTGTTGTACATGTAGGAAGGGGCACTGTACATTGTACATATTCAATTACTTCCCGCATCAGTAGATGCCAATGGCACAAAAACAGCTCTACTTTTTTTCTCTTAAAATGATACCGGAGATAGCACTAATTGTTTGTTGTTGGTTAGGGATTTTTTGTTTCTTTCGTCAAATTGAATAAATTGAATTGGAACTTTAATCGTATTAAGTAAATAATTTGTTTGTGTTAGCTTTCTTGTGGGATTAGTTCATTGTGAAATGCGACTGTAGTTATCTCCTGAAAGAAATATATTAATCCCAATCGACTGTTGTTTCATTTCAATCTCAAAACGCTTCAATAACGGGCAAGTTCGATGTACAGTGGGCGCTGTTCTATCAAACATTACACGCCTGTGTAACAGGATCTGGGGTCCGTTTCATAAAACTTCGTACGACAGAAACGGTTGGAAGTCAAATCTTTAAAGTACTTTTAATTTCTTATTGCTCTATCTAATCCTGTTTTGTGACATCTCTTTGGAATCGTCTTTTCAATGTCACAAGACAGGATTATATGGAGAAATAACTAATGATTGAGACGTTTATAATCTGACTTTCGACAACTTTTTATGAAACGGGCCCCAGACGCTTCTTTCAATCGAAAGACTTGTACTCAAAAACTTCATCATCAAAAACTTTAACCGTTTACGCCGTATACAGTGAAACCCCTCTAAACCGGACATGTGTGGGGACAACAAAAATGTCCGGTTTAGAGGGGTTTCCGGTTTATAGGGGTTTTGACTTGTTTCTAGTATGGAAGATAGCTGACCACTTAAAGCAGCATTCTGCTTTACTTTCAACCTGCTTTAAGCTATCATCTGCTAGAATGTACATACTATTTTCTTCAGTGTAAGAATAAACTAAAGACGTAAAAAGGCGTATTTATGGTGTAATGGGTTAAAATAAAGAAGGGTTAGAAACGGGACCAAAGTTTTTGTCCGGTTTAGAAGGGTTTCCGGTATTTAGGGTTCCGGTTTAGAGGCGTTTTACTATATACGCATTTTACGCCTTTAATTAATCCCTCCCTTGACGAAAAGAGTTAACCCATTAATCCTTAAAACTTTTAATGGACAATTCCGATTTCAGAATTAGTTTAGTCTATTTATAACTAAGGGTTGAATTTTGCAATTTATTGCAAAAGTGACAAACGGCGTGCACTATAGGAATAAACAACATATTTTTGACGTTCATGACGGTATGACTACATTAGCTTCGCAGGGGGTAAATTTCGTAAACGCCCAATGGGCGTTTACGTTAAATTTACCCCCCGAAGCTAATGTAGTCATACCGTCATGAGCGGCAAAGATATGTTGTTTATTCCTTATATTTATATTTATATCTTCTGTCTTGTCAATTTAATGTGTTTATTGGACAGATTTGTTTTTCTGTATAAGAATTTATCATATACCGGTCAAAGAGGTTTGATAGATGTAATGTCGATGTAATAGCCATTCCAGTTTCTAAATATGGTGAGAAAGTAGTCCCATCTACATGTACTCTAACTGTATTAAAAATTCAGGATTTTTCCAGTAAACTTGCTCTCTGTGAATGGAAAAAAAACTTACAAGGCAAACAAATAACAGTGCAACTTGAATATCTATTGCAAAAGCACATTCTAAAAATACAGGTCGCGGTTGTTTTCTTAACCCATAACCACACATAGCAACGCGATGGCAACGACCCATGGGTCTGTATCACTCCGCTAGTGTCATATGACCGTCGACCAATGGGAGCTTAGTGTTAAGTGCCCGATGTAGTCTATTTGAAGAAGTCCACGAATAGCACGGGCGAAATCCGAACTAGCTAAAACCAGTTTCGAAGTGTAGGTTCATCGGCAGATGTACCGCAGATTTTTAATAGGATTACATAAAGACTTTACAGGGTGAATGTAAATATTCTAAATTGTTAAACAGAAGTCAAATTCAATACGAATGATACATTCGCGGTTCAATGGTTAAAACTCTCAGCAGTATTCCGTAGTGACTATCAATTGTTTTTCATATGCCGTTCATATAACGACTTAATGGAATATAGCCATACACTGAACACCTTGTGGTTATTGCTATATCAATTTATTATATACATATCGATGAATTATAGAGATTTCTCAGTTAGATAAATTTGATACCGTCATTGTTGATATTTTCACTACATGTAGTGATGATATCACTTTTTGTGACGTCACGTCATAATTACTTTAGTGACGTCGCGGTAATCAATTTTGTGTGTTTTTTCTGTAAAAAAGTCATTAAAATATATATAATAAATAGAATAATCAATTCCTTTGAATAGATATGAAAACTATATCACTCGAATGGGTTGTTATCTGGTTAAAAAACGAGTCGCAGGACTTTTAACAAGATAACAACATATTCTCGTGTTATATGTTTGATATCAATCCAAAGAAATTGATTACCCTCTATATATTAGTTTATCGTCAAGTTGAAAGGTTACTCGTACATGTACTACAAATGTATTTGTGGTTGACTAGCTGATACAGTAGAGAAGACGAGTTTCATTCCCAATAAACGCGTTTACGCTAAAACTATTATTTCAATTGAAAACAGTTTAGAGCAAGACGTGTCAAAAAGGTGTAATTTTCTACATTTAAGTTCATTGCGTTTGCATTTCGTTTGCGTTTAAAAGAGAAATAATGAAGTGTTCTCCGTAACTATGTTTTTTTCTTCAACAGAGCAGTTATTGTAGTTGTTAAAACTTTGATATAAACTAATTAATTCAGACATATAGAAGTATCATCGATAGAGATATATTTGATGTCGTTGAGTTGAGATAAGAGCGGTAATACCATACAGAATCGCAATTAACCAACTGTAAAGGCTTGTAAATATTTAATCATCTCTCTTGCATGCCTTACTTCACAGAAGCAAGGTCATCAGTAGTTTTAACTACTACAATGGACTGGCGTTATACAATGCTAGCGAGGATTTAAAGGAATGATCGGTAGTCCATTCTTCTACTGGGGCCCGTTTTATGAAATGTCGTACGACAAAAAATGGTCGTAAGTCAAAACTTTGAAATATATCTAATTTCTTATTTCTCCATGTAATCCTATCTTGTGACATCTCTTTGGAATCGCCTTTTCAATAAATAAAAAGAATGATAAATAATGAGCATCCTCCTCTATATACATTTCTACGAGGAATATCGATAAAACATTTCAATTTGATAGAGGCCAATCCTTGAAAAGGTAGTGCATAAACCCTATTGAAAACCAAAACTTAAGAATGACGTATATACAGAAGTAATCAGACACGAACACAAATAATTGAACAATCTCTCATACTAATATTGTACGACACTGGCACATGTAGAGTGTGAAAGTCGTTAATTCTTAATAATCAAACAAGTTTGTACTCAACGACCCGCAGTTTGGATACTACAGAGGAACGTTTGGAAATCGAACTTTCTTAACTCAATCACCCCGGAAACCTCATTTTCAATGGACATTTCCAGTTTCCAATAGGCATTACCCAAATTTGACTACAGTGCTCCCTCCCTGCAACGGCCCTCTCAACAACGATTCCCTCCTTACAATAACGCTTTCCGTTGTTCCCCCATACAAGGCAGTTATGTCCAACCTATTCACTGCTGCAAGGTCGTCTGCTATTTTATGGACATTTTGACAGGAACAAAAAATGACGAGTGACAAACATATTGAATCCAGAAAAGACGCTGCGTTACACGGCGTCTGATCTGGATTCAAGCTGTTTACAAATGTAAGACAATTTCCTTCTCTAAAACTACTCCCTCCGAACAACGTACACATTTTTTGTCTCCCAATGAGTCTCGTTGTACATAGAGAGGGAGCGCTGTGTTTATGAATGGTTTTACAATATATATTTGTATTTCAAAATAACAAACAATGCAGCTCCTGATCAGAGGGCTCCTGCAGGAGCCCTCTGATCAGGAAGTTCACTGTTTGCATAGAACATGTAAACTCTTCACAGTATTACTCTTTGTTTATGACGAGCATAATTGTCGCAAGGGATGAAAGAGTTATCCTGTTGTAGTGTCATCTGTTTGAAACTATCGTCTGCAATGATGAATTATAAAGAAGTCCATGTAGGCGTCCAGTACCACCGTGTATAGGCGTTCAATTTGTTGTGCGGTGCAGACAATGCCGATTTGCGGTATTTGACCTAGTACACACAGGTGAGTAAACAAACCGCTTTGTTTCAAAGGATATGAAGAACCATTCTGCAAAAGACCTGGTCGATACGAGGCACAAATGGTTCCGGTTTCCAGTCGTAGTACGTTTATATGCCTATATTTTGTAGATTTGTCAAACATTAATGAAAACCAACCCGCGAAGTGAGCTCAGGGTATATTCGGGTTGTTCAAAAGCCAATTTAGGGCATAAAACACTCCTTCAGATTGACTTTAGGTATATAATTTGGACCATTTAGCTATAATAATAAAGCATTTTAGTGTGTTGAATTTGAGGAAAAAATGTACAATGAAAGGTTTCAAGCCAAAAAATGAATTGAACGTTGGTGCCGGTGTAACGAAGTATTTTGACCCCATCGAAAAATGACCCCCGGTCAAAATTCGACGGCGTAGAATGACCCCCTGTCGTCGAAAAAGGACCCCCCATTGTCGAATATTGACCCCCCCCCCCCCCTTCTGTCGAAAAATGACCCCTTTCTACTTACCTTTATATTTGGTTTAAAGTTAGTTTTGCAAGTGCTAAATGTATATTTATACCCCAAAGCTCAATTTTGGGCTTATGTAGTGACACAATTGCGCGTGTCAGGAAGTGATTCCGTCTTCACATGTACCTTTTGTTTAGAACATATTTTCTTTTATTACATCAACAAGATTTACCAAAGTTGGTGCGTGAGTACAGCTTGTATGGCAAAGTGACCTATAACGGTTTAGGTCATTGTTATATTTATCTTGACCTTTGACATCCATTGTAGGTAGATAAAAACAACTTGTCGTGAGGATATATTCTTTACAAAAGCAGATATAGGGATACCATACGTGTTTATTGAGAACATTTTGGGCAGAGTGTGGTGTAACATTTTCAGGTCACTGTGACCTTAACCTTTGACATTATTTTTCGATAAACAACTTTTATGGCGTTTATTTGGTACCACGGCACTCATACATGTGTTCTATTGGTTTAGAAGGATACCTGTCAGTTGGCAAGTCAATACGTCAGTGCCCAAAGTTGGGAGATTTTGAGGGGGCTCCGTGACAAAAGCTTTGGAATTTTCTTAATGCATTTCTTTTTAAACATGACTAAAGGTTAACATTTATTTTTCGAAAACACAACAGTACTGTTGAAAAGTATCTCAGCTTGGCCAACAAATTTTGATCTAATCAGTGCTTTGGTTGCGGAGTTCGTTTCAAACTCCCATACTCAACTCAAACTCTTTATAACCTTGGGCCTTGAAGTACCTATCAAATTGTCATCATTCAAATAAAGCCACTACAAGCGGGCTAGGTTGTGTTTTGCCAACTCTTGCTGATATGATTTAACAGTTTATCATGTTTATGTGTACATTTAACACCATCTACACACCATCTACATCCGGTCATTTTTCGATGACGTAGAATGACCCCGGTCTTTATTTGATGTAGAATGACTCCCCGGTCATAACTCGATGTCGTAGAATGACCCCCGGTCTTTATTCGATGTCGTAGAATGACTCCCGGTCATTATTCGATGTCGTAGAATGCATGCCCCGGTCATTATTCGATGTCGTAGAATGACCCCCCCCCCCCCCTGATATTATTCTATTTCATAGAATGCCACGCTCTGCCCTGGTATGGTAATTACCGTATTTGATGTCAAACAAATGCCCCTTGTCATTTTTCAATGTCGCGAGCAGCTCTCTGAGGATTAATTCATGTCAAATTGCTAATTACTTAAATCATTGGATGCTTCTATGTTGTACAATATACTGTCAATAATCTAATCAATTTTCATAGACACATGCTGCAATGTTTCTGTTGCGACACATTGTAAGAAGACGAATGTCATTGGAATCGATGTAAATATTACAAATACTGTAAAAGGGGGATAAATATTTTCTCTCGTTCGCGTTTATTGATATCGAGTACCACTGATAGACTGTAAACTACGTTCAATAAGTGTTCATATATCTTCAGAATAGAAACAGGCTATGGAGTAAAGGGTTAAGTATTCATGTTTGACTTAATGCATCTAACAGGCAATGCATTTGAAACGTTAATGATGTTATATGCAACAGTGACATTTATATATTTTGTCTTGGTACAGTTGAACCCCTCTATAGCAGTAATTCAATTAAGAAGTGTACAGGCAAAAAAAGACATGCCAGTTCATTTAACAGGTTTAATATGTAGAAAACACTTAAAAGAGCTTTGCACAATACTTTTGATCTGTATTGACCCTTTGTTCCACAGGCAATCTTGCAAATTAGCTATGTTTAACTGTGCTTAAGGTAGGACAATGCGCACAGCAATATTAATTTTATGCCGAAAGCTCATGTAAGCTTTCTGCTTTACACTCATGTTGTTGTTAGATTACGCCTGTAATCAAAACTATTATTGAATTTTATTAGTGAATCTTAATCTCATTTGCAGATGTAGGTACATACGGTCTGGGGCGTTTCTGTTGAGGAAAGGGTTAAGGACTCACTTGCTTACAAAAATATGCTTCCTTACCCAGTGGACACTAAAAAAAGGCTTTGACTTTTCAAACTGAATACTTGCATACATGTATTCTTAAGTTTTGCATCTTTTATTATGTAGTTGACAAAGAACTTGTAAATGAAAACCTATCAGTTTATATATGATATGCTTATTAGTCTTTTTTTAGTAGTGTTTTGGACTGTTATCAAAATGTAATGTGCGATGTAATGCATTACATTGCCAGTGTAGTTGTAATTTAATGCATTACAAAAGTTTATGTAAACGTTGCGTAATGGTAATTGTATATTGCACTCTTTAGCAATGGGATCGTAAACTTGTAATGTAATTTATAACTTTCTCAAGTAATTCACACCATGCCTGCCCCCGCCCCACCGACCTGCATAATCCATGGCTGAATTACACCCTTAACTTATTTATAAATAAGCTGTTCAGGAATTATACCACAGACCCGCAACCAGCTTGTTTCAAAGAGATCGGGTAATCCCTACTATCAGTATCCAACATATAGGCACCAGGTTAACGGTATCCCTCGGGAACAGCATTTAGTATACTGTACGTTCCTATGGCGTGCTTATCATAAGTCTGAATTTTGACTTGCTTATCATCTAAATTTTATGTATCTTTTAACTCATTCACACATGAAAATTCAAGTGAACAATTCAAGTTTTTCTAGTTATATCAGAGGGATCCTGTGGGTAAAGTCCGATCTGGGTCTACACTGTTTACAAAGGACAAGTGTACTATTAACAGGAACACCGTTTGTAAATAACTAATATACTCGTCGCTAGGGTCCAATGGGTTAACTGTGTCTCTTAATTGCTGGAGACGGTAGGGGGTCATTATTCGATGGGGGTCGATATATTTCAGGAGGGGTCAAAATACTTCATGAGGGGAGTCACAGTACTATGACCGGGAGGTCAAATTTCGACGTCGAATTATGACCGGGGGGTCATTGTACGATATCGAAAAATGACCGGGGGTCATTCTTCGTCGTCGAATTATGACCGGGGTCATTTTTCGATGGGGGTCAAAATACTTCGTTACACCGGCATTGATAGTGTTGTCTGCAATGTTTTTTCAAGTCAGATTTAAGGAATTGTTAGACTGAAGAAATACTTATAGGGTTTCAAACATTTTTGGATCCTGATCAGACGCCGCGTTACGCGGCGTCTGATCAGGATCCAAACTGTTTCAAAAGTCGCAATTTAGGTACCAATGGCAGTAAAAGAGTTAAACACGGTTTCATGTTTCAAACGAAATAAGTATTTGTTTGTTGGATATTTTGACCCATTTTTATTTCATGTTAACATGAGATTGATTGGTTGGCACTTGGCGAAAGGTCAAATAAATACGTGTACATGTATATTCACGTGTGTAGTAAAACCTTTGAAGAGCGGTCACTCAAGGAAATGAAAAACGGAACAAGCTTAACGCAGAACAACGGTAATGCAGAAAGCTCATACAAGGACATTTCTATTACTGCTGATCTGCATTAAACAGGAGTCTGTCTTAAGAGGTGGTCTTGTGTCTGTATTGGGTGGTCTGGTGTCTGTATTAGGTGGTCATGTGTCTGTATTGGGTGGTCATGTGTCTGTATTGTGTGGTTATGTGTTTGTATTGGGTGGTCATGTGTCTGTATTGGGTGGTCATGTGTCTGTATTGGGTGGTGTATTGGGTGGTCTTGTGTTTGTATTGGGTGGTGTATTTGGTGGTCATGTGTATGTATTGGGTGGTCTTGTGTCTGTATTGGGTGGTCATGTGTCTGTATTGGGTGGTGTATTGGGTGGTCATGTGTCTGTATTGGGTGGTGTATTGGGTGGTCTTGTGTCTGTATTGGATGGTGTATTGGGTGGTCATGTGTCTGTATTGGGTGGTCATGTGTCTGTATTGGGTGGTGTATTGGGTGGTCTTGTGTCTGTATTGGGTGGTGTATTGGGTGGTCTTGTGTCTGTATTGGGTGGTGTATTAGGTGGTCTTGTGTCTGTATTGGGTGGTGTATTGGGTGGTCATGTGTCTGTATTGGGTGATCATGTGTCTGGTTTGGGTGGTGTATTGGGTGGTCTTGTGTCTGTATTGGGTGGTCATGTGTCTGTATTGGGTGGTGTATTGGGTGGTCTTGTGTCTGTATTGGGTGGTCATGTGTCTGTATTGGGTGGTGTATTGGGTGGTCTTGTGTATGTATTGGGTGGTGTATTGGGTGGTCTTGTGTCTGTATTGGGTGGTGTATTGGGTGGTCATGTGTCTGTATTGGGTGGTGTATTGGGTGGTCATGTGTCTGTATTGGGTGGTCATGTGTCTTGTTTGGGTGGTGTATTGGGTGGTCTTGTGTCTGTATTGGGTGGTCATGTGTCTGTATTGGGTGGTGTATTGGGTGGTATTGTGTCTGTATTGGGTGGTATTGTGTCTGTATTGGGTGGTAATGTGTCTGTATTGGGTGGTGTATTGGGTGGTCTTGTGTCTGTATTGGGTGGTCATGTGTCTGTATTGGGTGGTGTATTGGGTGGTCTTGTGTCTGTATTGGGTGGTGTATTGGGTGGTCTTGTGTCTGTATTGGGTGGTGTATTGGGTGGTCTTGTGTCTGTATTGGGTGGTCATGTGTCTGTATTGGGTGGTGTATTGGGTGGTCATGTGTCTGTATTGGGTGATGTATTGGGTGGTCTTGTGTCTGTATTGGATGGTGTATTGGGTGGTCATGTGTCTGTATTGGGTGGTGTATTGGGTGGTCTTGTGTCTGTATTGGGTGGTGTATTGGGTGTCATGTGTTTGTATTGGGTGGTCATGTGTCTGTATTGGGTGGTGTATTTGGTGGTCTTGTGTCTGTATTGGGTGGTGGATTGGGTGGTCTTGTGTCTGTATTGGGTGATAATGTCTGTATTGGGTGGTGTATTGGGTGGTCATGTGTCTGTATTGGGTGGTGTATTGGGTGGTCTGGTGTCTGTATTGGGTGATATATTGGGTGGTCATGTGTCTGTATTGGGTGGTGTATTGGGTGGTCTTGTATCTGTATTGGGTGGTCTTGTGTCTCTATGGGGTGGTCTTGTGTCTGTATTGGGTAGTGTATTGGGTGGTCTTGTGTCTGTATTGGGTGGTGCATTGTGTGGTCTTGTGTCTGTATTGGGTGGTCATGTGTCTGTATTGGGTGGTGTATTGGGTGGTCTTGTGTCTGTATTGGGTGGTGTATTGGGTGGTCTTGTGTCTGTATTGGGTGGTGTATTGGGTGGTCTTGTGTCTGTATTGGGTGGTGTATTGGGTGGTCTTGTGTCTGTATTGGGTGGTGTATTGGGTGGTCTTGTGTCTGTATTGGGTGATAATGTCTGTATTGGGTGGTGTATTGGGTGGTCATGTGTCTGTATTGGGTGGTGTATTGGGTGGTCTTGTGTCTGTATTGGGTGGTGTATTGGGTGGTCATTTGTCTGTATTGGGTGGTGTATTGGGTGGTCATGTGGCTGTATTGGGTGGTCATGTGTCTGTATTGGGTGGTCGCCGTGCACAGGTTTGACTGAACTTGTAACGTTGAAACATTATTTTCACGATAATGACTGATCATCTAGATTTTTTATCTGTCTATTGTAACCCGCCATAAATTGTTTTGATGTACAATCACCGTAATAATGATAGTTACGTACATGTATACAGTAAAATCTATCTATTACGACCACTAAACTACATAATTGATTTCGTGTTTAAGGCACCTTGTAAGTAAAAACAGAAAGCTCCTTCAGGAGTTTTCTGTTTTACTTTCACTTGCTTTAAGCTGCCACCTGTCTTTCAAATTATCAATAAGCATACATGTACGTTTAGTTACTGTATATGTTATTGTTAGAACTTTACGCGGGTCACTGGGATACAGATATTTTAGCAAAATTAACCGTCTGGATCATTTTTGATGATAGTTGCAAACAGTTGTGATCCAAATGAGACGACGAGTAACTTTAATGTAACTTTGATGTAATCCTATATAATCATTGTATTGAAACAAAATATGTTATTCTGTACAAATTCTGAAATAAATGTTTAACTCATTGCGACATAGCTTGTTTTTAGTATTGAAGGCGAAAAAGCAGGCTGATAGTATAGCAAAATGCTAATTCTTGAATATTCTGCTTTAAGCTACTTTCTGTTAGGATATAGAACATATTTCTTATGGTACTTATTCATGACTGTATTTGTGGAAATTAGTAAAGTGGAATTATTTTATCAAGTGAAGGAATTAATTAAAGGGGTAAAAGGCATGTTTTGGGGTAGAAGGTTAAACTAATACAGGTTTAACTGTAGATAGGCTGCAGGCATGCAAGTAGTTCAAAATTTGATTATACATGTACTCAGCACAATTTGAATCCAGATCAGATGAAATGTATCTCGATGTATCGCCACACATTTAAGAGTTTTCTTCATTAAATTCGACCTGCATTAAACGATCGTTAAATATCGCAATGTGTCTTAGGGAGCTTTCTGCTTTACTTTCACCTTGTTTGTAGCTATCGCCGGTCTGAAAAAATCAGTTAGTCTTGTTTTCAGTGGTTGTAATGGCAGGGCTGCCATTTCTCCGGATTTTTTCGAAATCTTCGGATTTTTATTCCAACAGATGGAAGCTTAAAACAGGCTGAAAGTAAAGCAGAATGCGCCTAGGCGCATTCTGCTTTACTTTCAACCTGCTTTAAGCATCACGTGTCTTAAAAACTAGAAACAGACTATGGGTTAAAGGTATAATCAGGAAAATCGGGCTTGAAAAATTGAAAACTTTGAAATCTTAGGATTTTTTTATCAACTTATGGCAGGCCTGTAATGGAGGGGTAATAGTGTTACAGTATATGTGTAACATT
Source organism: Gari tellinella (assembly GCA_922989275.2). Taxonomy (NCBI): domain Eukaryota; kingdom Metazoa; phylum Mollusca; class Bivalvia; order Cardiida; family Psammobiidae; genus Gari; species Gari tellinella. The sequence continues at coordinate 40,113,098 of OV277871.1, forward strand.
ACCATACAATCGAAACTCGATAATTCGAATTCACGTTAGTTCAAACATAACCATATATTTCTGGTAGTTTAAAGCAGGTTTAAAGTCAAGCAGAATGCGCATTAAGGCATATTCTGCTAAATGCTTTCAACCTGCTTTAAGTGATCACCAATCTTCAAAACTAGAAACAGGTTATAGGGTAATGGATTAAGCGAGTTCGAAGTATCGAGTATCGACTGTAAATGATAACTGGGCCATTCTTTGGAAGGGTACAGTGCTCCCTCCCCACAACAGTCCTCTGAACAACGATTCCCTCCTTACAACAACCCTTGCAGTTGTTCCCTTAACACGACAATTATCCAAACGTTTTTGTCTGCTTAAATTATCGTCTGTTGTTTTTCTCAAAGTTACATATAGGTGGACATTTTGACAGAAAAACATAATAAAGAATGAAAAACAGCTTGAATCCAGATTGGACGCCGCGTAACGCGGCGTCTGATCTGGATTCAAGCTGTTCGCAGATGTAAGCCATTTTCCCTCTCTATAACAACTCCACCCGAACAAACACTCTTGTCTTCCATTTGGTATTGTTGTAGAAAGGGACAACCACGTATCCGACTTACAGACTTCAATTGACACGTTGAAAACTATGGTCTTATAAAGTAGACATAAGTAATCAGTGTAGACCTTGATGAGACTTCGCGTCACCAGGTGTCTTATCAGGCCCTGCACTCTTTGCTATAGTTATCATATGAAAAGTTTCGCAGTGTGGATAATCATGACAGTGTCTTTAGATCACTTTATATGTATAATTAAATCTTCTAGCACGTTGTTATAGGGGATACAGTGCTTCCTCTCTACAACAGCGCCCGATGGGAGACAAAGATTGTGTACGTGGGAAAAGTACAGTGGAGAAAACGTTATTCTTTCCCGTTTAAACGCAAACGAAACGCAAACGCACATCACTTAAATGTAGAAAATGTCAGTTTTTAGAAATTTCTAACACTTAATTTTAATCTGAGTTGTAAACAGTTTGGAGCCTGATCAGACGCCGGGTTACCCGGCGTCTGATCTGGCTCCAAACTGTTTACAATGAGAATAATAGTTTTAACGTAAACGCGTTTATTGGGAAAGAATAACGTTTTCTCCACTGTAATACCCTTCGAGTACATTTTTTGCAAACGCGGTGTCTGGTCTGGATTAAACTGTTTGTCACTCGTCTTTAATGATTCGTCTGTCAAAATGTCCAATACGTAACTTTGAGAGAAAAACAACAGACGACAATTTTAAGCAGACGATATTGCAGAAGTGAAAGTGTTATACATATAATCATCTTGTTTGGGGAACAGCAACACGCGTTGTTGAAAGGAGGGAATAGTTGTTCGGAGGGTCGTTTTAGGGAGGGAACACTGTATACTTACATAATTCAATTGGCACGCTGAAGCCTACGGTCTTATTAACCCTTTGCCTGCTGATCGCGACTTTATTGATTTTTGCTAACAGTTTAGATCCAGATCAGACGCCGCGTAATGCGGCGTCTGATCTGGATCCAAACTGTTTGACACTCGTCTTTGGGTTTATTTACTTAAAAATGTATAAATCTAAATTTAACAAACTTTGCAGACGACAATTTCAAAGCAGACGACTTTGTAGCAGGATAAGGGATAAGTATTATTACATGAAATTGAATTCTTTAACAAATAATTCATCTACAGATACTAACGCGATAAAGAAACTGTACATTCGGTTTGAGGGACTTTTGTTTACATTTGGTTTGTATTGAGGGACTTTTGTTATACCTGTAAGTACAAACCATAGACACATTTGGTATCAAAATTCGCACAAAGTATTGGCTTCGCGATAGTGTATTTCTAATTGTGATTTAATAATTTGCAGATCATAAGTTTGTGTGTGAATGACTATGGTGTGAAAATAAAAGTTGCAAATGTACAGTTCCTTCATTGTGTTAGTATATATTGCATAGCTTTCTTCTCTTATCACTTATATTATATCCTTTGTAAATGCAATTTTTTATTAGGATCAGAGCCATGTTCACATTAAAACGAGTGTCGTTAATCTTATATTCTGATATAGAAGTTTTTAAGGAATAGATGTTTATTTTAGAATCCACATACTTTCAAGGTTTTTGGTAGTACATACTTCCAATAAATGCGAAACTATTTCTTATAGTTCATATTCATGAAACTGTATAAAGTGAATTTATTTTCTAAAGAGGATGAATTTATAGGGTAATAAGTTGAATTGAGCTTTACCCCGTATTACAATCTTTTTCAATATTGCATTGCTATATCGTTCTGTTGCGACTAATACAATGTATATGTTTTGAGTTTCGCCTTATTACTTTTGAGCAGTATACGTTAGTTCACAAAATACTCGTATACTCAGGGTATAAATTGTTTTGATTGAACGCTGAAGACAATGTTAAATTCCCCCCAGCGATGTAAAGTTGTGTTGGCGTAACTTGGCGATTCTGTTGGTTAAGGTTATTCAGTCGTATTTATAAGACATGCATTTCTGGACTGTGATCATTGTTGTTCTGTCGTATGAAGTTATTTGTTCGGAAAGTACGCTGATAGTTGATGCACCCGCTGGTCAAATTGAGGGAATTGTGACATCGGTGCAACACCGAGGACAGAAGTATGAAGTGACGTCATATTTGGGAATCCCCTTTGCGGAACCTCCGATCCAAAAGCTCCGATTCGCCAAACCCGTCGAGAAGAAACCCTTCGACAAACTATTTAAAGCAGTTAAAAGAGGACCAGCGTGCATGCAACTGGAATATGAACCAAAGGCGCCAACAAGTGAGGACTATTTAAACCTAAATGTTCTTGTTCCAAGGCGGCATGGAAACAACGCCAATGTTCATAAAAAGGCTGTCATGATCTACATTCATGGTGTATGGTGGCAGTACGGGTTACAAGATGAGTACGTCTCACCTGCATTTGCTGCTAAAACCGATGTTATCCTGGTAACACTAAATACCGACTAAATGCGTATGGTTTTCTAGCAAATGAGAAATTTTGACTAAAGGGCAATTACAGCTTGTGGGATCAGCACATGGCTATAAAATGGGTTCACGACAACATTGAAGCATTTGGAGGTGATCCAGCACGGGTAACGATTGTCGGTAACTCAGCTGGAGCAGCAAGCGTATTATTGCAAGCACTATACCCGGGAAATGAGGGGTTGTTTAAGAGGGTTGTTGCCCTAAGCGGGAGTTTGGTGTCTCCATGGGCTCATAACCGAGAGTATAAAAACACGTTTAAAGATTTCGCCAGACGATGTGGATGTGAGTCTGATGGAGACACAGTACTGACAGTAGACTGTTAGCGAAGTTTGAATACGTCTGCTCTAAATGTGGACATGACGTTCCTAACTGCGAAACTTCACCTTCCGGTTTTTGATGGAGAATTTGTGACGTTTTCTCCAAAAGACTTTGATGTAAATTCTAAGGCGAGTTCCGAAGTTATTGACATACTGTCAAATGTTGATCTTATTGTCGGACTTACGAGCTCTGACGGCTCGTGGAATTACAAAGAATGGACGTCAGAGGTCAAGAAGAGAGGTTCTGATTTTGCAGTTGGTATTTCAGAATCTGACTTCCGGTATTTAATAGTAGTAGATGAACTGTTAGCTCTTGATTTGAGCGAGCTGGGTACGAGCGCTGTGATACATCAATACATTAACTGATCTGACCCTAACAACTTGACTGCAATTCGTGACGCTTTCTTGGATATGGTGAAAGATCAGGAGTTTACACTTGGTGCCGTAATGGTGGCGTTAGCTCATGCTAGAGGAAATGGGCATGGCCAAACATACATGTATGAATTCGATCACAAACCAAGCTTTTCGGAAGCTCCAGCTTACATCGAAAGCGCTATTCATGAAGACGAACTCCCATATGTGTTTAGTTTTCCCAATGATCTTATGGAGAAAAGAAGCGTTACTGATGAAGACCCGGTTTTGAAGTTGACGAAAGATGAGGTGGCCCTGTCGGATACTATTGTGAATCTGTTTTGCAAAAGCAAGGTAAAATAACAGTGAAACCTCTCTACTACGAACACTACGAAGGCTAATTGATTGTATAAAAGACAGGTGGCAGCTTAAAGCAAGGTGACAGTGAAATCGAAAACTCCTTAAGGAGCTTTCTATTTTACTGTCACCTTGCTTTAAGCAGTCACCTGTCGTAAATATCCAATAGTTAACACAATTTTTAGATCATGACAGAGAGTTTTACTGCAATTGCTTGCGTTCATGAAACGAGAAACGGTCACAATTATGTTAGCCTGTGTCACGACCATTTACATGTATGCCTGAATATTTCAATGAACTTTTCTAGTATACAGCGTTCCCTCCCTACAATGGCCCTCTGAACAACGATTCCCTCCTTACAACGACCCTCGCCGCAGTTCCCTAAACAGGAAAATCATGTCTAACGCTTTTACTGCTGCAATATCGTCTGCCTAAAATTGTCGTCTGCTGTTTTTTCTCAAAGTTACATATAAGTGAACATTTTGATAGAATAGATATAATGACGAGTAATACTTAAAGACGAGTGACAAACAGTTTGAACCCAGATCAGACGCCACGTTACGTGGCGTCTGATCTGGGTTCAAACTGTTTGCAAATGTAAGCCAAGTCATATTCAGCGCTCTTAGTGTATAAAGTTTCCCTCCCTATAACAACTCCTTCCGAGCAACGCACATAATATGTGTATCCCATTCGGTGTTGTTGTAGAGAGGGAGCACTGTATTTAAATTGCTAAACATAGAAATAAATATATATTTTTAGATGACGAACTACTTTCAAAACCGTTCCTCGATAAATTCGAGTCTTAACAGTGTTAATATTGTAGTTCAAAGTTTATATTCAGTACTATTCACTGCCGGTGTAACGAAGTATTTTGACCCCCATCGAAAAGTGACCCCCGGTCAAAATTCGACGTCGTAGAATGACCCCCTGTCGTCGAAAAAAGACCCCATCGTCGAATATTGGCCCCTTCCGTCGAAACATGACCCCCTTTATACTTACCTTTATATTTGGTTTAAAATTAGTTTTGCAAGAACTAAATGTGTATTTATACCCCAAAGCTCAATTTTGGGCGTATGTAGTGACACAATTGCGCGTGTCTGGAAGTGATTCCGTCTTCACATGTACCTTTTGTTTAGAACATATTTTCTTATTACATCAGCAAGATTTACCAAAGTTGGTGTGTGAGTACAGCTTGCCATGGCAAAGTGGCCTATAACATAGCCTGTAAAATTTCACTTTTCAGGTCACTGTGACCTTGACCTTTTACATTATTTTTCGATAAACAACTTTTATGGCGTTTATTTGGTACCACGGCGCTCATACAGGTACGTTATATTGGTTTAGAAGGATACCTGTCAGTTGGCAAGTCAATACGTCAGTGCCCAAAGTTGGGAGATTTTGAGGGGGCTCCGTGACAAAAGCTTTTGAATTTTCTTAATGCATTTCTTTTTAAACATGACTAAAGGTTTACATTTATTTTTCGAAAACACAACAGTACTGTTGAAAAGTATCTCAGTTTGGCCAACAAACTTTGATCTAATCTGTGCTTTGGTTGCGGGGTTCGTTTCAACTGTTCTAGTCTCAATACACTGACTCGAGTTTGATCTCGGTCGTTAAATCTGAAGTAAAGTTGGTATCAAAACAACTGTAAAACGTTTATTAAGCTGCACTTGCATATATAGTTTGGTCATCTATTTATTACCATTCGTTGTGTTTTTAGTGTTCCCCGGCTTTACATTTTAATAAGGTAGTGTCACTTCGAATGACTTAAGTATTTTAGTAATGTTTACTTGTAAGACTCTTTACCTTGCATAACTTAGCAACTGCGAAATGTACTATTGTCGTATTTAGCAAGTGACCAATATTGTAAGTATCGTGATATCTGTTGCCTCGGTTTGACCTTGAATTCTGTAGTGACCAAAGCTCAAGATAATAAAGAGTTTGAGTTGAGTCTGAGATCGTTGTCAGGCATTTGATTGGTCAGATTAGCGCAAACGCCCAGACTCAACTCAAACTCTTTATAACCTTGGGCCCTGAAGTACCTATCAAATTGTCATCATTCAAATAAAGCCACTACAAGCGGGTTATGTTGTGTTTTGCCAACTCTTGCTGATATGATTTAACAGTTTATCATGTGTATGTGTACATTTAACACCATCTACAAACAACTTTGATCCAGATCGGACGCTGCGCAATGTTGCATCATTACCCTTGTCATCAATCAGTGTCGTTGAATAACTCCGGTCATTATTCGATGACGTAGAATGACCCCCCGGTCTTTATTTGATGTCGTAGACTTACTCCCCGGTCATAACTTGATGTCATAGCGTAGAATGACCCCCGGTCTTTATTCGATGTCGTAGAATGACTCCCCGGTCATATTCGATGTCGTAGAATGATCCCCGGTCATCATTCGATGTCGTAGAATGAACACCCCCCTGATATTATTCTATTTTATAGAATGCCACGCCCTGTCCTGGTATGGTAATTACCGTATTTGATGTCAAACAAAGGCCCCTTCTCATTATTCAATGTCGCGAGCAGCACCCTGAGGATTAATTTATGTCAGATTGATAATTACTTTTAAAAATCTTTGGATCCTTCTATGTTGTACAATATACTGTCAATAATATAATCAATATTTTCATAGACACATGCTGCAATGTTTCTGTTGCGACACATTGTAAAAAGACGAATGTCATTGGAATCGATGTAAATACTATATTTACTGTAAAAGGGGGATAAATATTTTCACTTGTTCACGTTTATTGATATCGAGTACCACTGATATACTTTAAACTACGTTCAATAAGTGGTCATATATCTTCAAGAATAGAAACAGGCTATGGAGTAAAGGGTTAAGTTTCATGTTTGACTTAATGCATCTAACAGACAATGCATTTGAAACTGTAATGATGTTATATGCAGCAGTGACATTTATACATTTGGTCTTGGTACAGTTCAACTCCTCTATAGCAGTAAATTAATTAAGAAACGTACAGGCAAAAAGGCGTTGACTTTTCAAACTGTATACGAGCTCACATGTATTCTTAAGTTTTGCATCTTTGATTATGTAGTTGACAAAGAACTTGTAAATGATAACCTATCAGTTATATATGATATGCTTATTAGTCTTTTTTTAGTAATGTTTTGGACTGTTATCAAAATGTAATGTACGATGTAATGCATTACTTTGCCAATGTAGTTGTAATTTAATGCATTACAAACGTTTATGTAAACGTTGCGTAATGGTAATTGTAATATAATGCACTCTTTAGCAATATGATTGTAAACTTGTAAAGTAATTTATAACTTTATCAAGTAATTCACACCATGCCTGCCCCGCCCCACCGACATGCATACTCCATGGCTGAATTACACCCTTAACTTATTTATAAATAAGCTGTTCACGAATTATACCTCAGACCCGCAACCAGATCGGGTAATCCCTACCATCAGCATCCAACATATAAGCACCAGGATCCCTCGGGAACAGCATTTAGTATACTGTACGTTCCCATGGCGTGCTTATCATAAGTCTGAATTTTAACTTGTTTATCATCTAAATTTTATGTATCCTTTAACTCATTCACACCTGAAAATGTAAGTGAACAATGCAAGTTTTCTAGTTATGTCAAGTCAATTTTCGACTAGCTAGAGTTGTTTTATACAATACATTTCAAAACTGACACATATCAGAGGGCTCCTGTGGGTAAAGTCTGACCTGGGTCTACACTTTTTACAAAGGACAAGTGTACTATTAACATGAACACTGTTTGTAAATAACTAATATACTCGTCGCTAGGGTCCAATTGGTTAAACTGTGTCGCTTAATTGCTGGAGAGGGTAGGGGGTCATTATTGGATGGGGGTCGATATATTTCAGGAGGGGTCAACATACTTCATGAGTGGAGTCATAGTACTATGACCGGGGGGTCATATTTCTACGTCGAATTATGACCGGGGGGTCATTGTACGATATCGAAAAATGACCGGGGGTCATTCCACGTCGTCGAATTATGACCGGGGGTCATTTTTCGATGGGGGTCAAAATACTTCGTTACACCGGTGTAACGAAGTATTTTGACCCCCATCGAAAAAAGACCCCCCGTTCATGTTAATAGTACACTTGTCCTTTGTAAACAGTGTAGACCCAAGTCAGACTTGACCCACAGGAGCCATCTGATATGTGTCAGTTTTGAAATGTATTGTATAAAACAACTCTAGCTAGTCGAAAATTGATTTGACATAACTAGAAAACTTGAATTGTTCACTTACATTTTCAGGTGTGAATGAGTTAAAAGATACATAAAATTTAGATAATAAACAAGTTAAAATTTAAACATGATAAGCACGCCATGGGAACGTACAGTATACTAAATGCTGTACCCGAGGGATACCGTTACATGTAACCTGGTGCTGATATGTTGGATGCTGATGGTAGGGATTACCCGATCTCTTTGATACAAACTGGTTGCGGGTATGAGGTATAGTTCGTGAACAGCTTATTTATAAATAAGTTAAGGGTGTAATTCAGCCATGGAGTATGCAGGTCGGTGGGGCGGGGGCAGACAGGGTGTGAATTACTTGAGAAAGTTATAAATTACTTTACAAGTTTACAATCACATTGCTAAAGAGTGCATTATATTACAATTACCATTACGCAACGTTTACATAAAATTTCGTAATGCATTAAATTACAACAACATTGGCAAAGTAATGCATTACATCGTACAAAAAGACTAATAAGCATAGCATATATAACTGATAGGTTATCATTTACAAGTTATTTGTCAACTACATAATCAAAGATGCAAACTTAAGAATACATGTATGCAAATATACAGTTTGTAAAGTCAAAGCCTTTTTGTCTGTACAAAATGTCACTGCTGCATATAACACCATTAGAGTTTCAAATGCATTGTCTCTTAGATGCATAAAGTCAAACATGAATACTAACCCTTTACTCCATAGCCTGTTTCTATTCTTGAAGATATATGACCACTTATTGAACGTAGTTTAAAGTATATTAGTGGTACTCGATATCAAAACTATTTATCCCCCTTTTACATGTACCTCGTATATATAATATTTACATCGATTCCAATGACATTCGTCTTCTTATAATGTGTCGCAACATGTGTCTATGAAAATATTGATTAGATTATTGACAGTATATTGTACAACATAGAACCATCCAAAGATTTTTAAAAGTAATTATCAATCTGACATGAATTAATCCTCAGGGTGCTGCTCGCGACATTCAATAATGAGAAGGGGCCTTTGTTTGACATCAAATACGGTAATTACCATACCAGGACAGGGCGTGTCATTGTATGAAATAGAATAATATCAGGGGGTCATTCTACGACATCGAATAATGACCGGGGGTCATTCTACGACATCGAATAATGACCGGGGAGTCATTCTACGACATCGAATAAAGACCGAGGGTCATTCTACGACATCGAGTTATGACCGGGGAGTCATTCTACGACATCAAAAAAAGACCGGGGGTCATTCTACGTCATCGAATAATGACCGGAGTTATTCAACGACACTGATTGATGACAAGGGTAATGAGGCAACGTTGCGCAGCGTCCGATCTGGATATAAGTTGTTTGCAGATGATGTTAAATGTACACATAAAAATGATAAACTGTAAATCATATCAGCAAGAGTTGGCAAAACACAACATAACCCGCTTGTAGTGGCTTTATTAGTTTATTTGAATGATGACAATTTGATAGGTACTTCAGGGCCATAGGTTATAAAGAGTTTGAGTTGAGTCTGGGCGTTTGCGCTAATCTGACCAATCAAATACCTGACAACGATCTCAGACTCAACTCAAACTCTTTATTATCTTGAGCTTTTGGTCACTACAGAATTCAAGGTCAAACTGAGGCAACAGATATCACGATACTCACAATATTGGTCACTTGCTAAATACGACAATAGTACACTTCGCAGTTGCTAAGTTATGCAAGGTAAAGAGTCTTACACGTAAACAATACTATAATACTTAAGTCATTCGCAGTGACACTACCTTATTAAAATGTAAAGCCGGAGAACACTAAAAACACAAGTTATGGTAATAAAAAGATGACCAAACTATACCTGCAAGTGCAGCTTAATAAAGGTTTTACAGTTGTTTTGATACCAACTTTTCTTCAGTTTTTACGACCGAGATCAAGCTCGAGTCAGTGTCTTGAGACTAGAACAGTTGAAACGAAACCCACAACCAAAGCACAGATTAGATCAAAGCTTGTTGGCCAAACTGAGATACTTTTCAACAGTACTGTTGTGTTTTCGAAAAAATAAACGTAAACCTTTAGTCATGTTTAAAAAGAAATGCATTAAGAAAAGTCCATAGCTTTTGTCACGGAGCCCCCTCAAAATCTCCCAACTTTGGGCACTAACGTATTGACTTGCCAACTGACAGGTATCCTTCTAAACCAATAGAACGTACATGTATGAGCGCCGTGGTACCAAATAAATGCCATAAAAGTTGTTGATCGAAAAATAATGTAAAAGGTTAAGGTCACAGTGACCTGAAAAGTGAAAAATGTACAGGCTATGTTATAGGCCACTTTGCCATGGCAAACTGTACTCACACACCAACTTTGGTAAATCTTGTTGATGTAATAAAGAAAATATGTTCTAAACACAGAATTATACACTTTTTTGTATAATTCCGTGTTCTAAACAAAGGGTACATGTGAAGACGGAATCACTTCCAGACACGCGCAATTTTGTCACTACATACGCCCAAAATTGAGCTTTGGGGTATAAATACACATTTAGCACTTGCAAAACTAACCTTACACCAAATATAAAGGTAAGTATAAAGGGGGTCATTTTTCGACAGAAGGGGGGTCAATATTCGACGATGGGGGGTCCTTTTTCGACGACAGGGGGTCATTCTACGACGTCGAATTTTGACCGGGGGTCACTTTTCGATGGGGGTCAAAATACTTCGTTACACCGGTGTAACGAAGTATTTTGACCCCCATCGAAAAGTGACCCCCGGTCAAAATTCGACGTCGTAGAATGACCTCCCATCGTCGAATTATGACCCCCCCCATCGTCGAATTATGAACACCCCCCCCCCCCCTGTCGAAATATGACCCCCTTTAAAAGTCCTTGATATTTTGTTTAAAGTCAGTTTTGCATATTATATGTTAAAGTTGTTTTAAACCTAACTAAGTTTTGAGTGAATAAATTATATTGATTGAATTGTAAGTGTGTCTGCCTATCAATGGACAGCCTTATGGGTATCGAACCCAGAACCGTTTACCCTTTTACAAGTATACATTTACGATCTACCAATTACTCTTGTTCGATTATTGATTTAATTTCGACGTAGCAGGCTGAGTAGACCCCAATCACACATGTACCACGTCTCCGAGAAAGCGTATGATCAGAATTTACAATACGCTCGTATTGACATTCATTCCAAGAAATCTTCCTATCTTGCCGCGGTTTCTTTGGTTTAACCAACTACCCCACATCTTTTTTCTAGCTTTAAAGACAGATGACCACTTAGAGCAGGTTAAAAGTAAAGCAGATTGGGCATTCTGCTTTACATCAGCCTGATTTAAGGTACACTTTGCTAGGATATAGAAAATATTTTTTTATGGTATATATCCATGACTGTATAAATTTGATCTTTTATCTCCAGTAGAGGAATAAAAAGATCAAAGGCGTAAAAGTCGTATTTATTAGGTAATGTCTTAACATATTTTCATAGAGGATGTTTTGATTTGTCGGAACTTATGCCTTTTGTCAAGAAAAAAGAAGAATGTAGGTCGGTTGTTTTGAGTGGGCTTTTTTGTCTTTTGTCAACACTTGCTATTCTGTGCGTTTATAGTTTACCATTTTAAGTGTAAAGTTAATTGCATTTACTAAACAAACAAGCAAACAAACAAACAAGCAAACAAAAAGCGATCAAAATCGGAAGCTGTGTTATGTTGCCTCATTGCACATCACACCATTCAGTGTCGTAGAAAGACTCCGGTCATTATTCTAGCTCGTATTTTGACACCTCGGCCATTATTCGATATCATAGTTTGACTCGCCGGTCATTATTCGATGTCGTAGAATGACCCCCGGTCATTATTCGATGTCGTAGAATGACTCCCCGGTCATTACTCGATATGTAGAATGACTCCCCGGTCATTATTCGATGCCGTAGAATGACCCCCGGTCATTATTCGATGTCGTAGAATGACCCCCTGATATCATTTTATTTCATAGAATGCCACCCTGCCCCGATATGGTAATTACCGTATCTGATGTCAAAGAAAGACCCCTTGTCATTTTTCAATGTCGTAGAATAACCCCACCATGGTTGCGATCAGCTCCCTGAGGGTAAATTCATATCAGATTACTAATTACCTAAATCATTGGATGCTTCTATGTTGTACAATATACTGCCAATAATCTAATCAATTTTCATAGTCACATGCCGCAATGTTTCTGTTGCGACACATTGTTAGATGACGAATGTCATTGGAACCGATGTAAATATTACATATACATGTTCTGTAAAAGGGGGATACATATTTGCACTCGTTCACGTAACGTTTATTGGTATGGAGTACCACTGATAGACTGTATACTACGTTCAATAAATTGTCACATATCTTCAAGAATAGAAACAGGCTAAGGAGTAAAGGGTTAAATAATCAGGTCTGACATAATGCATCATACAGACAATGTATTTGAAACTTTAATGATGTTATGTGCAACAGTAACATTAATACATTTTGTCTTGGTAATTAGCAGTAATTCAATTAAGAAGTATACAGGCAAAAAAGACATGCCATTTCATATAACAGGTTTAATATGTAGAAAGTACTTCAAAGAGCTTTGTACAAAACTTTTGGTCTGTATTTACCCTTTGCTCCATAGGCAAGCTTGCAAATTAGCTACGTTTAACTGTGATTAAGCCAGGACAATGCATACAGCAATATGAATTTTATGCAGAAAAGCTCATGTATGCTTTCTGCTTTACACTCATTTTGTTGTTACATGTAGCTGACGCCTGTAATTAAAACTATTATTGGATTGTATTAGTGTATCTTAATCTTATTTGCAGATGTAGGTGCAGGCGGCCTGAGGCGCTACTGTGGAGGAAAGGGTTAAGGGCTCACTTGCTTACAAAAGTATACTTCCTTACCCAGGGGGCACTATAAAAAGTCTGTGACTTTTCAAACTGTAAACTTGCATCCATGTATTCTTAAGTTTAGAATCTTTGATTATTTAGTTGACAAAGAACTTATAAATGATAACCTATCAGTTATATATGATATGCTAATTAGTTAGTTTTCAGTAAAGTTTTTGACTGTTATCAAAATGTAATGTGTGATGTAATGCATTACTTTGCCAACGTACTTGTAATTGAATACATTACAAATGTAAACGTAATAATAATTGTAATATAATACACTCTTTAGCAATGTAATTGGTGACACTTGTAATGTAATGTATAACTTTCTCAAGTAATTCACACCATGCCTGTTCCCGGCCCACCGGCCTGCATACTCCATGACTGAATTACTACCTTAACTTATTTATAAATAAGCTGTCCATGAATTATACCACAGACCCGCAGCCACGTTCTTTCCCTACCATCAGTATCCAACAGATAGGGACTAGGTTAACGTAACCCATCGGGAACAGCATTTAGTATACTGGACGTTTCCATGGCGCGCTTATTTTGACTTGTTTATCATCTAAATTTTATATATCTTTTAACTTATTCACACCTGAAACTTCAAGTGGACAATGCAATTTTTTCTAGTTATGTCAAGTCAACTTTTGACTAGATAGAGTTGTTTTATACAATATATTTCAAAACTGATATATATTGCAAAAATATCAGAGAGCTCCTTTGGGATTAGTCTGATCTGGGTCTACACGGTTTACAAAGGACACATGTACTTTTGCTAGGTAGACTATTTGTAAATGACTAATATACTCGTCGCAAGGGTCCAATGGGTTAAACTGTGTCTGTTAATTGCTAAAGAGGGGTGGGGTCATTTTTCGATGGGGTCGATATATTTCAGGAGGGGTCAAAACACTTCATGAGGGGAGTCATAGTACTATGACCGGGGGGTCAAATTTCGACGTCGAATTATGACCGGGGGTCATTGTACGATATCGAAAAATGACCGGGGGTCATTCTACGTCGTCGAATTTTGACCGGGGGGTCATTTTTCGATTGGGTCAAAATACTTCGTTACACCGGCGGTGCTTTAGAAAAAACACGTTGGTGAATGCGGAGTAAACATGGTATTTTTATTCAATGTATGTAAGCTTGTAACTAATGTAGTCGTGCATATAGTCTGATTCCCTTGCTAACCTTTTTACATATGTCAAGATTACCACTACTGAGAGTTAGAGCCTTACAGTTAGAGCGATGGCAAGAAGATAACCCTTATTCGTCTGATACCAGTTGTCTTCTAATTAGGCGTCTTTGTACATGTGTTTTCTTTAGAAACAAATATAAAAATAAATTATTTCACAGATATATAAAGACCAACATTTAACATTTATACACTTTTGTAGAAAGAAGACGTTCGAGAAAAAAACGCAAAGGCTTTCAACAATACGTTTCAGAGATTAATGTTAGATGTGAAAGATTACCAGAATACTGAATCAGATGCTCTAATTACCACTAAGATACAAAACATATTGGAGGAAAGTGATACCAGTTTAAATATACTCAACTATATTCACGAAATATATTGCAAAGGACATCAGACGTGTTTACGCGTTTTAACGACAGAAAAATATACATGTATACTAAAAGAGTATACAGTAAAATTACGTTTTGATTTCCAGTTTAAACAAAACTAAATACATAACGCAATTGAACATAATGCGTAGAATTACAATTGTAAATTTCTTACTATTTTTTTTATATCTGAGCTTCAAATAGTTAAGAGTCTGAACAGGGGCTGGGTTTGGGCATGTGTTGCTTATTGCATACATGTACTCTTCAATTACTGTACATTTAGCAACGTTACTACATGTACATGTATTTATCAAATTATCGTATATTAACGAGCTATTTAAGAACTGTTACATGTAATGTTTATTTGGTATCGTGACTTTGTCGAAAACACGTGTTTGTTTTCGAATGATCATTGTGTGGGAACATGGCTTTCCAGATTTTACTCTTCTCACACTAGGAGCAACTTCACGTGGACTTATGGTCCGATCTATAGACACTAAAGTGACGTCATTTGACCTGTGAACCTACGCTCAGACACCCCATTATCAGTTTTCATTGGTTCGACAAACGGTGTTCCTTTGCCGACCTTAAATACGCATGCGCCGACCGCATTTTGCCTGACTAAAGGTTCAATCTATAATTCAACGTGAATTCGCCCCAAGTAACTCTTGTTTGTTATTAGGTTCCATTGAAGATCTTTTAGCTACCAAAACATGAACCATTCTAGTCTTAAGTCTGGGTAGTTATATAAATACTGTTCTAAATTAGCGAATAGTGTACACCCTGATCAGAAAGTTCCTAAAGAAGCGTTCTGATCGGGATTTACGCTGTTTGAAAATGTAATTAGTAAATTTGATACAGGTCCATGGTGTTGAAAGAGTTACATGATAAATAATGAAACATTTGTCTTCATCAACTAGGCGCTGCGATGCTCGATTACTTCCAATGGCACTAGGCAACCACTAGACAAGTATTACATCGGTCAAGTCGAGTCAAAACGGAAATAAAATCGTGGCTCGCCTTAACGAGGTACAAATAATAGAATACGGGAAAATTCTAGTTAAACGGGTTCGACTGTATATGTTGTTGTTTGGTTGTTGTTGTTGTTGTTGTTGTTTTGGTGGGGGGTTATATGGTCAACCTCGAACGATATAAACGGACACACGGGCATACGCATGGACAAGGCAATCAACATGAGCATTGTACATAAAATTACTTCCCGCATCAGTAGATGCCAAGGGCACTATACGAGTTCATTTTTTTTCTCTTAAAAAGAGATACGGGAGACAGCACTAATTGTTTGTTGTTGGTTTGGGATTTTTTTGTTTCTTTCGTCAAATTGAATAAATTAGTTTAAACATATTTATTTCCAGAAGTACATATGATTACAATTATACATGCTAACGTTATTTTACAATACTTAGGAAAAGGATTGAAACGAAAGAATAAACTTGTTGAGTTTCTCTCCTTACTTATAAACTAAACAGTTAGTCTTGTGTTCAGCGGCTTCCTAGAGATCTTTCTTACTAGAGAAAATATAGTTTCATATTGTATTACTTTCGGTTGCTTGATACAGAACAGAAGTAAAGGAGAAAGCACAAAGTGTATTTCTGATTTACTTCTGCAATGCACCAATTTATCAACATTTTAGTAGAGCATCATATTCGTTCACAGGGTGCCGCTGGAGACAAGACAAACTGTAGGTGCATGCGGACAAAAACAATCAATTTGTTATTGGAGTAAATACATCATTTGATGAGCAATATTTTCGAGCAGTTTAAAAGAGATACAGTAAACTTTTGTAAAGAATAGAGAAATTGAATAAATTGAATTGGAACTTTAATCATATTAAGTAAATAATTTGTTTGTGTTAACTTTCTTGTGGGATTAGTTCATTGTGAAATGCGACTGTAATTATCTCCTGAAAGAAATATATTAATCCCAAGCGACTGTTATTTCACTTCAATCTCAAAACGCTTCAATAACGGGCAAGTTCGATTTACAGTGGGCGCTATTCTGTCTAACATTACACGCCTGTGTAACAGGATATGTGGCCCGTTTCATAAAACGGTCGTAAGTCAAAACTTTAAAATACATTTAATTTCTGATTTCTCTATCTAATCTTAGCTTGTTACATCTCTTTGGAATCGGTCTGAAAAGACAATTCCAAAGAGATGTCACAAGACAGGATTAGATGGAGAAATAACTAATAATTTAGACGTTTATAATTTGACTTACGACAACATTTGTCGTACGAAGTTTTATAAAACAGGTCCCCAGACGATTCTTTCAACCAAAAGTCTTGTACTCAAACACTTAATCCTCAAACATTTTAACCCTATACTCTGTATATACACATTTTACGCCTTTAATTAATCCCTCTCGTGACGAAAAGGGTTAACCCATTCATTCTTAAAACTTTAATTGACAATTCCGATTTCCGAACTAGTTTAGTCTATAACTAAGGGTTGACTATTGCAATATATTGCAAAAGTGACAGCTGGTGTACACTCTAAATTGTTTAACAGAAGTCAAATTCAATACGAATGATACTTTCGCGGTCCAATGGTTAAAACCATCAGCAGTACTCCGTAGTGACTATCAATTGTTTTTCATATGCCGTTCATATAACGACTTCATGGAATATAGTCATACACACTGAACACCTTTTGGTTATTGCTATATCAATAAAAAACAGTTTAGAGCAAGACGTGTCAAAAAGGTGTAATTTTCTACATTTAAGTTCATTGTGCTTGCGTTTCGTTTGCGTTTAAACGAGAAAGAATAAAGTGGTCTCCTCCGTAACTATGTTTTTTTTCTTCAACAGAGCAGTTATTGTAGTTGTTAAAACTTTGATATAAACTAATTACTTCTGACATATAGAAGTCTCATCGATAGAGATATATTTGATGTCGTTGAGTTGAGATAAGAGCGGTAATACCATAAAGAATCGCAATTAACCAACTGTAAAGGCTTGTAAATATTTAATCACCTCTCTTGCATGCCTTACTTCACAGAAGCAAGGTCATCAGTAGTTAACTACTACAATGGACTGGTGTTATACGATGCAAGCGCGGATTCAAAGGTAGGATCGATAGTCCACTGTTCTCCTGGGGCCCGTTTTATGCAACGTCGTACGACAAAAATGGTCGTAAGTCATATTCTAAAATTATCATACTTTTTTCTCCATCTTAATCCTGCCTTGTGATATCTCTTTGGAATCGAATTGAAAAGACGATTCCAAAGAGATGTCACAAGACAGGCTTAGATAGAGACATCAGATATTTTGTAATGTTGAATTACGACCGTTTGTGTCGTACGAAGTTATCGGATTTGTACAAATGGACAACACTGTCACAACCCGTTTTGAAATAAAGTTGCACGTTGAAATAGTTATTTTAAAACGGATTGAAAATGTATTTCAATATGCATTTTCCATCGGAATCAGCATCGCAGCTCGTTTTGAAAAAATTGTGCACTTTGAAATACTTGTTTTGAAAGCGTTGGAGGCGTTGAAAGTGTTTAACTACGTAATATTATCGCTTAACTTGCGATTTGTCATTACATAAATACCGTATTCCACTAGTGAAATATATTTTTTTCTTTTGGGTTTCAGCCTTACCATTTCGTCCACAAGCGTTGTGATATTATGTGATAAATATATAGAACCTCACATTCGGGCTCGTTACTTGTCATATTTTAACAAACTGGTTGACTAAAAGTAATATACATGTATATCATTTAATCAACTCGTTTGCAAAAATAAAGATAAATAATGAGTACGCATGCAAGATTCTCCTTTACAATTCTAGGAGGAATCCCGGGATAAAAAAATTCAACTTGATAGAGGCCAATCTTTGAATAGATCTAGGTAGTGCATGAACCCTATTGAAAACCAAAACTTAAGAATGACGTTAATACCGAAGTTATCAGACACGAACACAAATAATTGAACAATCTCTCATACTAATATTGTACGACACTGGCACATGTAGAGTGTGAAAGTCGTTAATTCTTAACCCTTTACCTCATACCCTGTTTCTAGTTTTGAAGACAGGTGACCACTTAAAGCAGGTTGAAAGTAAAGCAGAATGTGCCTTTATGGCACATTCTGCTTTACTTTCAGCCTACTTTAAGCTTAAATCTGCTAGGCTATATAAAATATTTGTAATAGTAATTGTTCATGAGGGTATAAACTGGAACTATTTTCTTCAGCGGAGGAATAAATTAAACACGCTAAAAGTCGCTTCTATTGGGGAAAGGGTTAATAATCAAACACGTTTGTACTCAACGACCCGCAGTTTGGATACTACCGAACTTTCTTAACTCAATCACCCCGGGAACCTTTTTGTGTTTTTTCTTAATGGACATTTCCAATTACCAATAGGCATAGATCTAGTCCTGTTTGACTGTTCATGATTTACTTTACAATATATTTTTTGAATTTCAAAGCGGTGAAGAGCTTAGTGATTGTAAGTCACAGTGACTATATACAGTGGAGAATCTGTTATTCTTTCCCAATAAACGCGTTTACGCTAAAACTATTATTTGCAGTGCAAACAGTTTGGAGCCAGATCAGACACCGGGTAACCCGGCGTCTGATCAGGCTCCAAACTGTTTGCCACCATGTTAAACATGAAATATCAGAATTGTCCAAAAGTTGTTCTTTTCTACGTTTTAGTGCTTTGCGTTTGCGTACGTTTGCGTTTAAACGGGAAAGAATAACAGATTCTCCACTGTAGCAACTAGGCCATGGAGGTCCCCTAAAAATGGAGAAAAAAAATATCCAAATGGACCAGACTTAACCGGAAACTGAATGGATGGGTGCGTTTGGTTTAACGGCATTGCGGCACAGAATAGGTCAACTTGGAATAAAATTATTGTTCATTAAAGTTTGCAGGTGTAAATAATCTAAATTTTAGAAAACAAATGCAAACGATATTTTTACGTGGTCAAAACGTATCAATATAATATAAATAACACACACTAACATTATCAACGCTTCAATAGATTACAGTGGAAACAAAAACTTATACAGTATGAGTCAAACACTGACAACAACAAATGCAGTCAAAATAGTTCATCTGGCGAAAGACCAACCGGTCATTTTTTAATGCATTTTCCGCCTATTTACAGGGTCATTGACGATGGCTACAGTGAAGAATACAGTGGAGAATGTGTTATTCTTTCCCAATAAACGCGTTTACGCTAAAACTATTATTTGCAGTGCAAACAGTTTGGAGCCAGATCAGACGCCGGGTAACCCTGCGTCTGATCAGGCTCCAATCTGTTTGCCACCAAGATAAACAAGGATTATCAGAATTGTCCAAAAGTTGCTCTTTTCTACGTTTTAGTGCTTTGCGTTTGCATACGTTTGCGTTTAAACGGGAAAGAATAACAGATTCTCCACTGTACGTCATTAAAAACGCAAATGAAACGTAAACGCAGCACACTTAAATGTAGAAAATAACAGCTTTTGGCCAATACTCACGATTTCTTTAAATCTGAGTGGCTTACACAATTGGAGCCTGGCTCCAAATTGTTTGCACTGGAAGTAATAGTGTTAGTGTACTATATCATACAGTAGAGAATCTGTTATTCTTTCCCGTTTAAACGCAAACGTACGCAAACGCAAAACACTAAAACGTATAAAAGAACAACTTTTGGACAATTCTGATATTTCATGTTTATCTTGGTGGCAAACAGTTTGGAGCCTTATCAGACGCCGGGTTACCCGGCGTCTGATCTGGCTCCAAACTGTTTGCAGTGCAAATAATAGTATTTGCGTAAACGCGTTTATTGGGAAAGAATAACAGATTCTCCACTGTACTGGGTGACTTCCATTGTCATCGGTCCATGACAAAGCTGACCCTAACGTGGCATGAATATGTTCTGCTTCAAATTTGTCATCTGCTGTCATTTATCCAATTAAGATTTAAGGCTTTTTAGACTGAGGAAACAGCGACATGAGACACAGAGTTACTCGTCGTCTGATCAGAATCAAACACAGATTCTTTTGAAATAAGACATTTTTGATATAAGAAATAGTTGTATTAGGTTAATCCTTTCCCTACCTACATGTATCCAGAGTACAATTACTTTTGTATACAGTTAAGATCCTGACCAGACGCCGCGTCACGCCGTGTCTGATCAGGATTTAAACTGTTTGCTATCCATTTCACTGCATCTTATCTCTAAAACTTGATTTAGAAAAAATGAAAGCAGACGACAATAGTTTAATATTTATGACGTCGTGGCAGAGAAAGAAATATCCGTAACTGGAGCAATTCCAGAACACACAGGGGGTGTGTGTCTTGAATAATAGGTTAGACATTTTTCTATGATTTGGTAATATTGTTAAACTTTATCATGCCGATCGCTATTTGACTTGTATTTACAAACAAACGATTCGCGGCGTTTGATCTGAATCCAAACTGTTTGAAAACCCTTTTTACGTTTCTGCCATTTAGAAAAACAACAAAACAAGATTTGACAAATTTGCAGACAATAATTTCAAAACAAACGATATTACTGCAGGATTAGGGTTTACATTGTCGTTGAGGGCAATGTGTCAATGACATGCCTAGTGGGAATCAGATAATTTCTTGTTTTATCGGATCACGCCCTTCTAAATCTTTTCTCCCACCTTTTCCTTCAATAACCATGTCACTACCAAATTCAACTATAACGACAACTAGAAAACATCTCAAATAAGGATTTTAACCCGTTCACTCTCAATGACGCCATAAAGCGCATTTGCAAACAGTTTTGATCCTGATCAAACGCCTTTTAACGCGGCGTCTGATCAGGATCAAAACCGTTTGCCGCTTGTTTTGAGTGTCACAGCTATTTTAAGGTACCCTGTAACGTTGACGGACTGTCTCGTGCCACGTTAAGGTCACTTCGGCCTTGACATTGGCTTCAATTACAGCAAACGCTTTTTCGGATCATAAGGCCTGCAACACATTAGCTAGGGATGCCACAGTTGGTGTGCAAACATATCTCGGGATGTCAGTGTTTCCTGCAATTTTCAAATTACAGGTCCCGTGACTTTTGACTTCAGTTATAGAAATGAACTTGTCCATATTTCCTAAACTATATCACTTGGTTTGTGAGTGTGTGATTACATCTTGAGTTGGTGGAGTGAAGCGTACCATAGTCAAATCAGTGTGACGTTGACCTCGACCTTTGGCATAAATAATAAAAAGCTTGCTCAGACTATATTTCCTATATTGAATCAAATTCGTGGTCTGGGTGCATCTTTGAATGGTAGAGTGTCACATGCTATTTTGCGGTCACCGAGGCCTTGACTTTTTATCATTTCTATAAAAACCTTTCCTTAGGCATATTTACTATACAATATCAGTCAGAGATATAGTTTTTTGTTTGGATCGACAGTACAACTTGGGATGCAGTAGTGGCGTGCACTTTTTTCGGACGATGTGTATGAGTATATTTACAGCTATGCCTACATCACCGAACTGCAATTCAGTGTCAATAAATACTCAGTTATTGTTTGCCAATAAGTTCGTTTGTATTACATCAATTGTTTCCACTTCTAATTTTTTTTAGCCGGAACAGAAGTCGGATAATCTCAACACTTGGTTACATTGCCCCCCCCCCCTCCCTAATTGCATTCAGCATTGTTTAAGCCGGATTTATTTTTTTACATATATTAGAATGTATCGCAAAATGACAAACAATGTTCATCCTAATCAGAAGGCTTACTCAGAATCTGGGTCTCTACTGATTGAATAGGAACAGTTCATTAATCAAAGGTACACGGTGATGCAAGCTACGCATATTTGAAAATGACGCATTTAGCAGTGACTAGGACTCAATGGATGAAATCGTAAGTATGAAGACCGTCCCGAACAAGCGGTGTACGTAGAGCAGCAAGGAATGGGGTGATCATTTTGAACAGCGGACGTAAATCCTTCTTGGAAACAACAACAACAGCAGAGAGAACTAGTGCTCGAAATACATTAGTCGTGTCCTGTATTCAGAAGTTTCCGATTTTAAACGATTCTCAATTTAACTTCGTTTCGATGACCCCTAAATCCTCACTTCTCCGGAAACCTTGACCGAATTACTGAAGCTATGTACATTCGAAAGCAAACATATAAGTTCCATTGCTTGCATTCTAAGGTCAACAACTTGACAGTTTGGCGCGAAAATGCCGATTTGACGTCATTTGGAAGTGACGTCATTTTTAAAGTAGGATAAATACATGTATATCGATTATTTTATTATAAAGAAATGCAGATAGCTGCTGTTTATAAGGTTTATCAATTGTCTTGCAAATTATCTCATTAATAAAGAAGAACTTTAGTCGGGAATCATGGTTTCCGCTAATAGGAAGGTATAGATCGGTTAAGAACAATTTTTTGAAAATTCCGAAAAAGGTTTGCTGTCCAAGTTCCAAAGATTAATTCGAGAATGAAAAATGCATACATGTATGACCCGCCTCCACTTCGAAACATATCCACAAGTCCCGCCCTTTCGAGAAATAGTGTTTACAAGAATAGAACGGCATTTTTTTTCAATGGATTCGAATGGGGCGAATGTAAATATTCTAGAATGGCATACGAAAACTGTACTATAAACATTAAACTGTTTGCCCATTACCCCATCTTTGTCGAACTATAGTTTGCTTCAAACTGGTCAGCTGCTATTTCTCAAATTTAAATTCTAAACATTTTGACTGACAATAGTCTTTGAGAGGATCAACTATATAGTTGACATACTGACCAGACGTCGAATTCTTTGGCGTCTGATCTGGATCTAGGCTCTTTGCAAATGCTACTGCATACTGGCAAATGACAATGGACGAGTTAAAGAAACCTTTAAAGAGACACACACTCCCTCTACTATAACTAGAAGTAAGTTGTTATTATTTGCAGATGTATTTTCTAATAACCTATAACATACTATTTCAAAATACGATAAAAAGATTTCGAAAGATGTACCAAGTTACCAACACGCCAACTTTAATATCCCTTGCTGATGTGGAATATGAAATATGATGCAGACAAATTGTTTATACTTTTATAGGCGATTTTTAAGGACAATGTCACGGTGACTTAAGCATGGTAAGCTGCAGTTTTCCGTACCAAGATACTGAACAGAACAGAACTACTTTTATTGATGTGTGCATCAGTACACCATCATATCACATATTTACGTACATTTATTACACAAAGCAACACACATATTAACATATAAATCTGTATGTTTTTACCATTTTAATGTCGCGTCACACGTTTCCAATATTGTTAAACTTATACAAGCTTATACCAGAAAATCTACACCACGGAAGAGAGCCTATCGATTATGATAGTAGACTTAACAGATCTAACACCAACAAACACCAAAATCCAGATTCTCAGATACATCGCCGCATATTAATTACGAAACCAAAATCTTAATGACGATTTGTAATCCAATGTCCATTGGCCCAGTGCAAGAGGGCTTTTCGTGTCTACAAACTTTATTGGCAAATACAACCCCATTGAACCGAGTCAATACATTTTAACCATAGAAAAATATCAACAAAACACATTAAACCTGTGTGTACTAGTATATATGTCAGAAATTGATGACGCGCATAAATGACATCATGAATCATTATAACTATTTGTGGACTGTTTTTAAATACTGGGAATTCCTGAGTCAAGTGCTCGTGATATTAGTCACACACTCATACAATCTAATGTGGTACCTTTTGCTCACCTGGTTTAGAAAGTATGCACAAGATGCCTTTTTCTGTATTTTAGTTCAAATGTCATTGCCGAAGTGTTTTAAAATGCTACAAGACACTCCATGCGTTTTCTAAATTTCAGATCAAAGGACAGACCATAAAGTTCTGAAAATAGTATGCGTCCTTGGGGCATTCTAAGATTTGCATTTCATCTAGAGTCACGCTGTTTGTCACTCGTCATCATATTTCGTTTGTCAAAGTGTCCACTAATAAGTATCTTTGAAAATAAAAGCAGACGACTATTTTTAGCAAACGATAGTGCAACAAGTGAACGTGTACATGTACGACAAACTGGTGTTGTTTGTGGAACAGCGGCGTACGTTGTTGTAAGGATGGACTCGTTGTTGAAAGGGTCATTGTAGGTAGGAAGCGCTGTAACACGAATGTTACAGCATGTAGTAAGGACCATGAATTGTATCGACAATTTTCATCAAGTTTCAGCAAAATCGGTCAAGTAAAAATAAATTTGCACGAAAGCCGCCATTGTTGTCATATTGTATTTCGAATCAATATGAAACTAACAACATTAACATTGTTTAAGGACCACAATGTGGGATCCTTGCTTTCTAGTGCGCATTACATGGCTCTTATACAGTGGATAATCTGTTATTCTTTCCCGTTTAAACGCAAACGTACGCAAACGCAAAACACTAAAATGTATAAAAGAACAACTTATGGACAATTCTGATATATCATGTTTATCTTGGTGGCAAACAGTTTGGAGCCTGATCAGACGCCGGATTACCCGGCGTCTGATCTGGCTCCAAACTGTTTGCACTGCAAATAATAGTATTTGCGTAAACGCGTTTATTGGGAAAGAATAAGACATACTCCACTGTATATTTGCTTCAATTATGTTTTGCCATGTTATGTACACTTTTTACCGAACACGGACAATAGTCAAATAGAAATGTCAATGTGAAGTTTCAAGATTGAATAAGCTAAGAAAACAGAAAATGGAATCACTAGGAAGTATATTTGAAAACAAAACATCTGAAAGCGTGCTATTCGCAATGTCACTTTTGCAAATCCTTAGGGGAAAACTATGTGGGTTTGACTCTCGTCAGAAATAATACTACGTAACTAGAATTATTCTTTGTTTTACAGTTCTCGCTGTGAACATTCGACCTTGGTGGTAATAAGACAAGTGCTATCCCCCAACGGATTGCTTTTTGGTATTGCAACAACTTAGAATGTAGGCGGTATCTAACTATACAACGTTCATCTGTTTTCTTTAAAACAACCAAATTATTCTCAGCTCACAGAAAAAAAGGTTCATTAGAATATGCGCTCATTACAATACAGTCGAACCTTCGATATCCGAGTCGGCTACTTCACGTTGTACAGTGGAGAATCTGTTATTCTTTCCCGTTTAAACGCAAACGTACGCAAACGCAAAGCACTAAAACGTAGAAAAGAACAACTTTTGGACAATTCTGATAATTCATTTTTATCTTAGTGGCAAACAGTTTGGAGCCTGATCAGACGCCGGGTTACCCGGCGTCTGATCTGGCTCCAAACTGTTTGTAATTGAAATAATAGTTTTTAGCGTAAACGCGTTTATTGGGAAAGAATAACGTTTTCTCCACTGTAACTTTGAAATACGGGTATCTTCAACGTAACTAAACATGAAAAAATGCAATTCATGTGACAACAAATAGGATAGTTCTAATTAAGCGAGTTTGAGATATCGAAGTTCGACTTGAATTTTTCTATTTTCAGCAAGAATGACAATAATAAACTGATCACTAGTTGAACATTGTTTTGATGGAAATCTATTTAAAGTGTAAGCATGCTATTTTGGTCAATAACAATAATTATTGCACGTGATTTATTACAGCAAATCTCACGTATACCTCCTCATTAACAAATAAAAAAAACTTGATCATTATTCGTGCGATATGCTCAAGATATTTTTATCCATTTTCTTCGAAGAAGCAGTTAATGTTTGTATGTTTTACTACAATTTATAAAACCAGAAAGCACATAATTACAGTAGAGAATCTGTTATTCTTTCCCGTTTAAACGCAAAACGTACGCAAACGCAAAGCACTAAAACGTAGAAAAGTACAACTTTTGGACAATTCTGATAACTCATTTTAATCTTGGTGGCAAACAGTTTGGAGCCGGATCAGACGCCGGGTTACCCGGCGTCTGATCTTGCTCCAAACTGTTTGTAATTGAAATAATAGTTTTTAGCGTAAACGCGTTTATTGGGAATGAATAATGTTTTCTCCACTGTATGAGCCGTGCCATGACAAAACCTGCCTTATTGCATTACAGCATTGTACAGACAAAGCATCGTTATCATCTCATACTCTGTATCTGAGTTTGATATACAGTACCAAATACTGTGTATATTAAAGCTACATTAATTGCTTTAGATGCATGTGGGTGTTAAACAATGTAGATCAAGATCAGTCGCCGCGTCTTCGACGCGGCGGCAAACTTTGTTTTACACCGTTTGCAGTACCATAAAGCAGGCTTTGTCATGACACGGCTCATATATATATATATGGGTACGCTGTATCAAATTCAGAAGATAACAGTTTAAATCCAGATCAGTCTCAAAGTAGATTGGTGTCTGATCTGGATCCAAACTGTTTGACACTTGTACTTCTGAAATGAATGGTGTACCTTTAGTGCCAAGCTTGACAAAACTACCATAATTATACAGACAGTTTGAATCTAGGTCAGATGCACCGAACAGCATTGTCTTATCAGTATGCAAACTGTTTGGCATTTTAATATTTCATTTCAATATCTCTTATGTCAAAATACCTAATATTTAAGGAATGATGACAAATGATATGTTTGCGAGCAGAGGATATTTTGGCAGTGTGGTAGACATGTTTGACGTCATACTGGCAAGGAAAGGGATAAAACAAAGAGGTATTACAAATGTAGATGGTTAATGATGTTATAGCACGTACATACATACAGTGGAGAATATGTTATTCTTTCCCAATAAACGCGTTTACGCTAAAACTATTATTTCCAGTGCAAACAGTTTGGAGCCAGATCAGACGCCGGGTAACCCGGCGTCTGATCAGGCTCCAAATTGTTTGCCACCAAGATAAACATGAATTATCAGAATTGTCAAAAAGTTGTCATTTTCTACGTTTTAGTGTTTTGCGTTTGCGTACGTTTGCGTTTAAACGGGAAAGAATAACGTTTTCTCCACTGTACAAGTCTTTCCCATTATTTGTTAATCATTTGTATATTGGGGAAATAATAATTTCTGCTACAATATAGTATTTTAGTATTATTTTTGCAAATCCGAATTCACTTGAGATTGTTATGGAGATAGTTACGATATAGATAACGAGATACTGTTACTGTCTAAATTGTTTCTTAAACCATTAGCCTATAATTTTAAGCCTGTAATGTATTGCTTCACTGACGGGCATATTTCCGAATTACGCGGCCTCTGCTCCGGGTTAAAACTGTTTGCAAATATATTCAAAGGTTATTAATTTTCCCTCCCTATAACATCTCCCTCCGAATAACACATACAATCTTTGTCTCCCGTTTGTTGTTGTAGAGAGGGAATGCTGTAGATCTACTCTCTACCGCTTATGCAAACAAAACATGTGACGTATAGAGCAAATTTACCTGACAATTATTTTTTTATGTTTATCTATGGATGATGCGAGTATATTAAAAATGAAATACTATACATATTTTACTATTTTGCACAATCTGAAGTCTTCAAAGCAGTATAAGTCTGCAAAGTTCGTTTTCTACTGCTCTTCTGGGACTTTATCTACATGTACCTCTGCTTTTATATAATATCAAAGGAGCAAGACATCGGGTGCAGTAATAAGTACACTGAATTATTTACCCCTTTACCCCATATCGAACTTCTGGTATTGAAGATAGGTGACCACTTAAAGCAGGTTAAAAGTAAAGCAGAATGCGCCTTAAGGCGCATTCTGCTTTACTTTCAACCTGCTTTAAGCTAGTATCTGCTAGAATATAGAAAATATTTCTTATTATACCTTTTCATGATTGTATTAATTGGGACTGTTTTCCTCAGCGGGTGAATACATGTATATTAAATGTTCTAAAAGGCGCTCTTATGGGGAAAGGGTTAAGTTGAACGCATTGAAATCGAGGAGGCAGTCAAGCAGACTTATGCTTTTTTTTATGAAATATTCGCACACAACCACGTTGGTATCGGAATTATCCTCTACCTTGCACCCTACACATAACGGTCCGGGTACTTTACCATAACGTGTTTACTCGTAAAATCCTAGAGACGAGTATACTCGTCATGTACAATCAGTGTACCTGTGTAGAATACACTTGTCTAATATAAACCAGTGTAGACCTGCGGAAGTCCTCTTATCAGGGTCTGCGCTGCATGTAAGTTTTCAATATACAATCCTAAGTACAGTGGAGAATCTGTTATTCTTTCCCGTTTAAACGCAAACGTACGCAAACGCAAAGCACTAAAACGTAGAAAAGAAAAACTTTTGGACAATTCTGATAATTCATGTTTATCTTGGTGGCAAACAGTTTGGAACTTGATCAGACGCCAGGTTACCCTGCGTCTGATCTGGCTCCAAACTGTTTGTATGGGAAATTATAGTTTTAGCGTAAACGCGTTTATTGGGAAAGAATAACGTTTTCTCCACTGTAGTAAAAAACGGACTAAACTTAATTTGCAATTGGAATTGTCCAATAACCTGTTACCTCATGACAGGTGACCATTAAAAAGCAGAATGAGAGTAAGGCAGAATGTGCCATAAGACGCATGCTGCTTTTTTAGTCTGCTTTAGGCTACAATCTGCTTGGTTATAAATGTTTTATGGTGCTTATTCATGACTTAAAAAGTGGAACTATTTGCTTCAATGGAGGAATAACAATACAGGCGTTAAAATGCGTAGTCATGGGGTAGTGGGTTGAACGTTTTAATTGTGATTGCGTGTAAGATTTCAAAATCATCATTTCAAACGGTGTGTATGTAAAGAGTACACAAATTATTGTATTATATATGTCCTAATGAGAAGGCGTCTTAAACAGCCCTCTTTTCAGAGTTTGCTATATTTGTCTTTTATTTTAAATGTATTATAAAAATGATACCTAAAGAGTACATATGAGCAATACTTTATTAGAAACTGGAATTGTCAACTTAAAGTTTTAGGTATGAATGAGCAGGACTGCCATAACTTGAATTCGAAAAACCTAAGATTCCCATTTTTTTATTTTTCAAGCGTGATTACTTAAAACAGGTTTTGTAAGTAAAGCAGAATGTGCCTTTACTTTCAATCTGCTTTAAGCTACAATCTGCCAGGATCAAATTCGTAAGATTTCGGAAAAATCCGGAGATATTGCAGCCCTGAATGAGCTATAACTCTAAAGTCTACAAAAGCAGTGTTTCTTGGATGGCATTAACAAAGGACTTAGTTGTGTCTTGTTACATTTGTATCAAATATTTATGCATCATTAAGTAATCCCTTGGGAGAAACAGATAGCAATTATATAAAGTCACAAATGTGATGTGCTTTTAGAATGATGTATAATTAGAATAGAGCGTGCTTTTATGCATCTATTTTAAACATCAGTAGAATTTAGATGTAATTACAGTTTCCTATGTAGAGTACTTGCTTGAAAATAATGTTAAACAGTGCAAGCCATGGGTACAATGTACAGTTAAACGAAAACTAAACGCAAATACAATTTATAAAAAATTAGAAAATTACAACTTTTTGTCATTTCTAACTTTCTATTTTTATCTGAGTGAAACACAGCTTTGAATCTGATCTGATGTTTCCAAACTGTTTATATGCAATTCATAATTTACAGTGGAGAAAACGTTATTCTTTCCCATTTAAACGCAAACGTACGCAAACGCAAAGCGCTAAAACGTAGAAAAGAACAACTTTTGGACAATTCTGATATTTCATGTTTATCTTGGTGGCAAACAGTTTGGAGCCTGATCAGACGCCGGGTTACCCGGCGTCTGATCTGGCTCCAAACTGTTTGCACTGGAAATAATAGTTTTAGCGTTAACGCGTTTATTGGGAAAGAATAACGTTTTCTCCACTGTATAAAGTACAGTTAAACGAAAACTAAACGCAAATACAATTTATAAAAAATTAGAAAATTACAACCTTTTGACATTTCTAACTTTTTTTTTTATCTGAGTGAAACACAGCTTTGAATCTGATCTGATGTTTCCAAACTGTTTATATGCAATTCATAATTGAAGCACAAACTGTTACAGTGGAGAATCTGTTATTCTTTCCCGTTTAAACGCAAACGTACACAAACGCAAAGCGCTAAAACGTAGAAAAGAACAACTTTTGGACAATTCTGATATTTCATGTTTATCTTGGTGGCAAACAGTTTGGAGCCTGATCAGACGCCGGGTTAACCGGCGTCTGATCTGGCTCCAAACTGTTTGCACTGGGAATAATAGTTTTAGCGTAAACGCGTTTATTGGGAAAAAATAACAGATTCTCCACTGTAATTGGGAAAGAATACTGTCTTCTCCACTGCAGTTTGGTTCTGACAAGGAAATCTTTAAGATAATTATACAGTGCTCTCTCCCTACAACGGCCCTCTGAACGACGTTTCCCTCCATACAACGACCGTTAGGCAGAATAGTGGACATCACTAGATTATCGATAAATTGCCCTACGCTAGCTTGCGAGCCCGTCAATCTTCGGCTCTTACCGCTCGGTATTTACGGAAACTCCCGACGACACTTTGAACATATTAATTTTATTTTCAATTTGAAAAAGGACCAAATTAACATTAACTTACATTTCTCAAATTTATATCAAAAGAAAGAACAAATACTCAATTATACTAGCCCGTTTGCACAGAATTCATATCGATTGTATAAATGCACAAGGTCGTGTTATATTAACCGTGTCGAGGCTTATTTTCAGCATTTTACTCTTTGTTTAATGGGATTAAGAGGTGTCTTTTTCAACTTAAAAAAGGACCAAAATCTTATTAAAATATTTTTTCAAAACAATTTCATCATAAAGGAAAATGATTAAGCTAACACGGACCGTTTGCACAGGAACGATATCTGTCCAGAAAAAAAAGTTATTACAAGTTATGTAAAATTGCCCTTCTTATTTTAATGCGCGAAAATGAGAGCAAGTGAGCCACCTGAGTGTCCACTATTCTGCCTAACGTCTTGCCGCTTTTCCTTAGACAAGACGATTATGTCTAACGCTGTCACTGCTGCAGTTTTGTCGTTTACTATTTTTCCTAAAAGCTACGGATTGGACATTTGGCAGAAGAAACACAAAGACATGTGACAAACAGTTTGAATCCAGATCAGACGCCGCGTCACGCGGTGTCTTATCTGGGTTAAACTGTTTGCAAATGTAATTAAAATGTATAAATACGCATATAACAACTTCCTGCGAACAAAACATATATCCGAACTTGAGAAGAAGGAATAAAAAGAGGGTTTGTTCAAATCTACTTTCATCGTGTGGCTATCTTCGATCTATCTATTTGATGAATCAGAATGGTACTGTCCGTCTTACATTTGCAAATAGCTTCAATCCAGATCAGACGCCGCGTTACGCGGCCTCTGATCTGGATTCAAACTGTTTGTCACTTATTATATTTATTCTGTTAAAATGTCCACTTGTATATAACTTTGAGAAGAAACAGTAGACGACAATTTTAAGCTGACGATTTTTCAGCAGTAAATGTGTTAGACAAAATTCTCTTGTTTAGGGACCTGCAACAAGCGTCGTTGTCAGGTGGGAGTCGTTGTTGAGAGGGCAGTTGCAGGGAGGGAGTACTGTAGAATGAATTATTTTCCACGCTTTAGATGCGAATGAACTACAGTGGAGAATGTGTTATTCTTTCCCAATAAACGCCTTTAGGCTAAAACTATTATTTCCAGTGCAAACAGTTTGGAGCCAGATCAGACGCCGGGTAACCCGGCGTCTGATCAGGCTCCAAACTGTTTGTCACCATGATAAACATGAAATATCAGAATTGTCCAAAAGTTGTTCTTTTCTACGTTTTAGTGCTTTGCGGATTAAACGGGAAAGAATAACAGATTCTCCACTGTATGTGAAGTGATTCGGAGTGTGCGGTGCATGTCATAACGTCTTTCTTCATACGTTTTCTCACGCAGTCTCACGATTTACCAGCTTTAGGGACTCTCGGTTGCATTACTAGAATTATTTAAAGTACAACATGTTTTCGGAGATTATGTCATATCTAGATAATTTATTGTCTGCTATGACCTTTTGCGTGCTATTTTTTTCGTCACAATATATTTCCGTCTGCAACAACTCTCAGAGCGTATGTGTCTGCATTTACAGTGTTCCCTCTCTACAACGACCGTCCCAGCAACGACTCCCTCCTTATAACGACCCTTGCCGCAATATCCTAAACGGGACAATTATGTCTAACGCTTTTACTGCTGCAATATCGTCTGTTGTTTTTGTGGATATTTTAATAGAATATATATATGAAGACGAGTGACAAACAGCTTAAATCCAGATCAGACGCAGCGTTACGCGGCGTCTGATCTGGATTCAAGCTGTTTGCAAATGTGAGCCAAGTCTTAACTTTCCCTCACTATAACGACTCCCTCTGAAAAACACACACAATCTGTGTCTCCCATTTGGGTGCCGTTGTAGAGAGGGGCACTGTATATGCATTTGATATCAATACAGTGTCAGAAGATTTCGATCTAGAAACGAGGCAGTCTGACTTGGCATATTAATTGGATCCGATTTGCTATCGTTAATTATTTCCCCCAAAATGCGTTAACGCTAAAACGTTTGCATACATCGCAAAAACGGATATTTTGCCTAATCAGACGCCGAACTACTGTTTTCAACTGACTTAAAAACATTCGGCAGATGTATCGAACTGATGTAATTCCTATGTTTTATTGCAATACAGTGCTCCTTCCCTACAACAACAACACTCAGTGGGAGACAAATAGTGTGTTTGTTGTTTGGAGGGAGTCTTTATAGGGCGGGAAAACAATATCCTCATAGTACAGACCAAGACTTGACTTACATTTCCAACAGCTTAAAAACAGATCAGACGCCGCGTTACGTGGCGTCAGATCTGAATTCAAGCTGTTTGACACTCGTCATTATGATGTTTTTCTCCTAAATATCCAATATGTAACTTTGAGAAAAAGCAGTAGACGAAAATTTAAACAGAATATATTGCAACAGTGAAATGGTTAGAACATAATTGTCTTCGTAAACAGCGGCAAGCGTTGTTTTAAGGAGGGAGTCGTTGTTCGGAAGGCCGTTGTAGAGAAGAAGCACTGTACAGTGGAGAATGTTTTTATCCTTTCCCAATAAACGCGTTTACGCTAAAACTATTATTTCCAGTGCAAACAGTTTGGAGCTAGATCAGCCACCGGGTAACCCGGCGTCTGATCAGGCTCCAAACTGTTTGCCACCAAGATAAACAAGAATTATCAGAATTGTCCAAAAGTTGTTCTTTTCTACCATTTAGTGCTTTGCGTTTGCGTACGTTTGCGTTTAAGCGGGAAAGAATAACAGATTCTCCACTGTACTAGCGCTTGGTTCGATTTAAAACTGGGAAGGATAACGTCTTCTCTACTATAACAAATATTGGTTCAAAGCAGTTCTCCAACCTATCCTATAGTGGAGAATGTGTTATTCTTTCCCTTTTAAACGCAAACGTACGCAAACGCAAAACACTAAAACGTAGAAAAGTACAACTTTTGGACAATTCTGATATTTCTTGTTAACTGGGAAGGATAACGTCTTCTCTACTATAACAAATATTGGTTCAAAGCAGTTCTCCAACCTATCCTATAGTGGAGAATGTGTTATTCTTTCCCTTTTAAACGCAAACGTACGCAAACGCAAAACACTAAAACGTAGAAAAGTACAACTTTTGGACAATTCTGATATTTCTTGTTTATCTTGGTGGCAAACAGTTTGGAGCCTGATGAGACGCCGGGTAACCCGGCGTCTGATCTGGCTCCAAACTGTTTGCACTGGAAATAATAGTTTTAGCGTAAACGCGTTTATTGGGAAAGAATAACACATTCTCCACTGTATTACAAAAATAATTAGTTCAGAGGAAAACATGTTGACGATGTCATCTAGTACAGGTACAATAATGTATTGATACTGTTCAGACTCAGTACTATCATTTATATGACTAAAATATTGTTTAACCCTTTAAAAAACACAACATCAGTAGGAAAAATCCTTGAACCGCAATATTTTCGTTTGCAATTTTTCTAAATAAAGCTATTTTGGCTGCTAGGCAAAACCAGACATCATAAAGAATGTCAACAAATTAGGAACTGAGTCAGACGCCGCTTCATCCGGATCCAAACCTTTTGAAATGTGATAAGAGCCTCCCATAAAGTTGACATATTGATATCATATTGTAAAGTACATTTATTACATGTCAAAAGACGATACGAAATGACACGAATTCCGAAAAAATGCCGAATATTATAGGAATAAACAACATCTTTTTGACGTTCATGACGGTATGACTACATTAGCTTCGCAGGGGGTAAATTTTGTAAACGCCCGAAGGGCGTTTTCAATTTAATTTACCCCCCGAAGCTAATGTAGTCATACCGTCATGAGCGGCAAAAAGATGTTGTTTATTCCTTATATTTATATTTTTATTTTCTGTCATCCATTTAATGTGTAGTTTGACCAGATTTGTTTTCATGTATATGAATATATCATAAACCGGCCAAATGGGTTTGATAGATGTAATATCGATGTAATAGCCATTCCAGTTTCTAAATATGGTGTCAAAAGTAGTCCTTACTACATGTACTGTATTTGCATGATAATTTCAGGGTTTTACGCAGTAAACTTTCTCGCTGTGCTTTAAGAACGCTCGTAAGAAATTAAAACAAAAATTTCAATCTGAATATCCATTATCAAAGCATATTTTAAACAATTAGGTGGCGCAAGTTTTTATACACGCTTTACACTTAGCAACGCTGAAATGCGACTACATGTACACAGTCAGCGTGTACACACACCCGCGGCTATCCGTGGCATATCCGATACACATAGGCTAGTTTAAATATGTCATAACGGTACATTACGTTACCAATTTAGTAAGTGTGAATGCATTATTTTGCTTTGTTTGAGCGACTTTCCTATGCATTCTGGTGAACAAATTGTTTGAAATTGTCAATTTCAAACCGTAATTGGAAGACAACTTGTCTAATCTATAAATAGATCCCTGCTCACTCGGAGAAGGGAGAGAACGCGTACAGCTTTAATGACGGAGTGTAATATGATAACCTCCCTTATAAACAGCAATTAATTTATTTTTTTTATCGCACATTGATTTTAATTGAACTGTCTGCGACTTTAAAAAGGGGTTTCGAAATACCCCAACGGATAATCTAAAAGTAGATCCTAACTTGGTCGGTATCTCTCCGCCGTATGGAAGATTTTCTTCGCGGCGGAGACTCCGCCCTCTTTCTAACTGGCTGGGACCGGATTCGATTCGTAGGTTCATCGAGAATTGACCTGCATATTTTTAATACGATTACATAAAGACTTTACAGGTTGAATGTAAATATGATAATTTGAACTCGCTTAAGACGAACATATCCGTATTTCAAGATTAAAACGTGGTTCAGCCACGTTTTAACTTTGAAGTACGGATATGTTCGACTTAGGCGATTTTGAAATAAGGAATTTTAATTGTAAAAATAAGGTTACAGGGGAGAATCTGTTATTCTTTCCCGTTTAAACGCAAACGTACCAAACGCAAAGCACTAAAACGTAGAAAAGAACAACTTTTGGACAATTCTGATAGTTCTTGTTTATCTTGGTGGCAAACAGTTTGGAGCCTGATCAGACGCCGGGTTACCCGGCGTCTGATCTGGCTCCAAACTGTTTGCACTGGAAATAATAGTTTTAGCGTAAACGCGTTTATTGGGAAAGAATAACACATTCTCCACTGTAAGTTCTATTTAACCCTTTCACTGCCAAATGTTTCGTGAATTTTTTACCCCATCACAGTTTCATTGTCGTCTGCTCCAATTTTGTTCTCTGTTGTCGATTCAAAGTTAAAAAATAAGGCAGTGTAAAACAGTTTGGATCCTGATCAGACGCCGCGTGATCAGACGCGGCGTCTGATCAGGATACAAACTGTTGGCAAACGCGCTTTCAAGCGTCATTGCGAGTGAAGGGTTACGAAAATTTGAGATATCGATGTTGGACTGTAGTTTATGGCTCTGAAGTTCGACACTCCAATATTGACACTAATGATATTGATATAAAGTCCTGCAGATGGGACTGCTAATTACTCAGGTTGCATTTTATACAGTGGGGAAAAGATATTCTCTCCTGTTTAATGTACAGTGGAGAAAACGTTATTCTTTCCCAATAAACGCGTTTACGCTTAAACTATTATTTCCAGTACAAACAGTTTGGAGCCAGATCAGACGCCGGGTAACCCGGCGTCTGATCAGGCTCCAAACTGTTTGCCACCATGATAAACATGAAATATCAGAATTGTCCAAAAGTTGTTCTTTTCTACGTTTTAGTGCTTTGCGTTTGCGTACGTTTGCGTTTAAACGGGAAAGAATAACAGATTCTCCACTGTATTCACCTCTGAAAGTTTAAATGTTCTATCCCGTTTCCATTTAAATTATGGAATTATATCTATCAAACATATTTGGTTGATATATGATAATATGTTAATATTCTAAAAATAAAAATCAGGTAAGTTTTCACTTTGTAATAGACGAATATAGAAATTAATAAAAGTTATAAACGAAGTGTGTTTACCCAGCAAGACGGAATAGTTTATACTCCGATAAACCACAGAAACACGTCGTTCATTTTTTATATCTGGCCTTTATAACTGCATTAATATCGATAAGAGTGGAAAGCAGTTTGAATTCTAATTGGAAGCCTCATTTTGCGGTGTCTGACAAAGCTCCAACTTGTTTTTAAAGTCGTCTTTTATCGCCATTGGCAGAGAAAGTGTTCATGACAGTGACAGCGAGAAATAAAGACGGCGGTGATTATAACTTAAATCAAAGAAGTGAAGGGGCTTACACTATACCTACGGCGTCGGAGTCCGGTTAGGAAGATCTATAGGATGCATGGTTCTGCTGGTCCTTATTTAGTCAAATGTGCACGGAATATGTATCTTATAATATATACACTCAGTGCAAAAAGAAACGCACATTTTTTCATTACACTATTTGTATGTAGAAGGAACGTATTTGTGAATAAATCTTTTCATTAAGGTCAGTAGTTCTGTCTGGGGGTATCAATGTTCAAAACCACAACCTGCACAAA
Source organism: Gari tellinella (assembly GCA_922989275.2). NCBI lineage: Eukaryota > Metazoa > Mollusca > Bivalvia > Cardiida > Psammobiidae > Gari > Gari tellinella. Next base: position 40,150,922 of record OV277871.1, read on the forward strand.
TCGGTACGATGTTTAAAACACGCTGTAGTTCTATTTCGCTGCCAAATTAATCGTGAGAGTTTTACCCTTTCACCGTTTCATTGTCGTCTGCTTCAAATTTGTTGTTTGTAAGATCGTTTCAAAGTAAGATCCAGTGTAGTAGGAATTAAGGCATATCGATACGAGTGTCAAACAGTTTGGAACCTGATCAGACGCCGCGCTACGCGGCGTCTGATCAGGATTCAAACTGTATGCAAATGCGCTTTTTGGCGTCATTAAGAGTGAAAGGGTGAAAAAGCAGCACACTGGTTTTGAGTTTTTTGTTTCTGAACTTGTTACAGAATTAAATCAATCTTGAGATATGGTATTAGAATTCTAATTTTCTTCAAGTAAAGATTCTTAATCTGCGCATGAACACGATGTGCGTTTCTTTTTGTACTGAGTGTATACATGTTATGCTTCAGATGATCTCTCCGGCCTATATATTTGTATATTTGAAATCAGGGAATCCAACCAACGTTTAGGGTTTGCACGTACATTGGGAAAACGTTATTCTTTCAAATACGCGTTTACGCTAAAACTGTTATTTCCAATGCACACAGTTAGAAGCCAACCCAGACGCCGGATACTTCTGATCAGGCTCCAAACTAAGCCACTTAGATTAAACAAGTCGTGATGAATGTTTTAAAAACTGCAATTTTCTACCTTTTATTGCTATGCAGTTGCGTTTCACTTTCGTATAAACGGGAAATAACGTGTTCCCAACTATAGTTCTTCTTTATCTCGTATATCACAACATGCTTAAATGTCATATCAATGCAAATTATACAGTGAATGTACATTGTATATTGGGAACCTAATCAAATATTCTAATAAACCAGATAATGTTTTAAACTTACTCAATTGCATGCATTTCAGCGATGACTATATTAATCGTTTTTGTTTCGAAAGATATTGCTCCGTGAGTTAAGTGTAAATTTAAATGAACAAAACATTTGAACATAACATGTTTTTGTTGTCATGTATAAGGCGAACGAAATGAGAACATTTGATTAATTTCCTGTTTTGTTCAACTCCATAAAAAACAAACTATTTTGTTCCAGAAGTGACATTTTAGTTCTGTCAACGTCTGGCAAAACCACCTTGGTGGTTGTAATTACTATACTGATCCAGATAAGATGGATTGTAACCCGTCATCTTACCATGATCCAAAACTTTATACAGTGGAGAATGTGTTATTATTTCCCAATAAACGCGTTTACGCTAAAACTATTATTTCCAGTGCAAACAGTTTGGAGCCAGATCAGACGCCGGGTAACCCGGCGTATGATCTGGCTCCAAACTGTTTGTCACCATGATAAACATTAACTATCAGAATTGTCCAAAAGTTGTTCTTTTCTACGTTTTAGTGCTTTGCGTTTGCGTGCGTTTGCGTTTAAACGGGAAAGAATAACAGATTATCCACTGTAAGCCTGACACGGATGTATCTTAACCCTTTCAACCCTACAGCCCTGTTGAGCCGAATTATTCACACTACGAATTCTTCACACCTGTGAGGAATTCGTAGGAAGTTCATACGAATATGTCACACATGTGTGAATAATTCGTACTGACTCTCACCCCCCCCCCCCCCCCGACAGTAGATACGAATTCTTCACATGTCGATTTTTTTTAAAAACGAATGTAAAACTTTTGTGCATACGAAAACCTCACACTTTCCAAAAAGCTTTTAGCCACCCAGATGGATAAGGGGACATATTAGGTTTGCTTTACTTGATAGAGGTCTTATATTTCACATAATGACAAAACATATGTACTAGACTGCCTGTTTAAATGATAAAAGGTCAAGGTCACACGGTGAGAAATGTCACATTTTTCAGAACTCGATATAATTAATTATAGACACATAAAACTGAAAAATATCATGGTAATAAAAGCACTTTGGTGACCATATAATTTACTCGATTCCGTCGTATCGGATATTATCCGGTCCGTCTGTAAGAACTTTATAAATGTATGGACCGGTTTCTGTGTCTCCAGCTGAAGGCAAAGATGACACGTCGGGGTTGGTCACTTTTCCGTAGTCTATCTGTCCGATCGTCCGACTGTCATGGTTTTGTTTTTTTACTCTAACGCCTGTTCCACTGAAGTTTTTAAGCTGAAATTTCATTTAAAGAGTTTAGTGAGTAGACGTGTATTGCAAACAAAGTTCATAATTATTGTATCAACACCGTGAGAGGTATTCCCCTTTCTACATTTTTCCGGGAGATTCTGCCATTCCGAAGTTTTGAAATTAAAATTTATTAAGGACTATCGCGGCAGTTTTTTCGAATTTTCAAACCATTCAGATTTGTTTTCAAATTCTGCATGTTGCTAGTATATACCTGGTTGTGCAGAAATATGAAATAAAAATAGGGAGTCCCCGAACTGGTTCTTTTCTTAATAGCTTCTTTTTTTTTTTGGTAAACCCCTAATTATCCAGAGACACGTGCTTTTGATCATAAAATCTCAGAACACCCCTCTTCAGCTTTGTAACTTTCCTCAGATATTGGGTTATTCAAATGTTTTCATAAAATAGAAAAGAATAGGAGGAAGTAGCAATAAAAACATGGAAACAACGTTTTATTCGTCAATAAAGGGAACACATCAAATAGTTATTTTTCAATTTTTTTCTCCTACAGTTCTTACATTCAGATTTTGCCAATATTTTTCACAAATATTGATAAAGCCTTAATTTACTGAAATCACTAATTAAAGTTATGGGTACACGAACTATTTTTCTACAAAATACAAATGTCTGCATAAAGAGTAACGCATGTCTATCCAGTAACATATAGGACTATCTATAAATGATATATGTTAACCACTTTTAAATGCTAGAATGTGGCCAAATCCACTGTTTAATCGTCAACAATATATCACTATACAATCATTATTAGTATATATTATTTATCTTGGACGCCAAATTATATGACCCCACAATTAAGCTTTTTGAGGTAGGAAATAATACAAATTTCAAATATAAACTATAAACAACAACTACAACGAACGGGACCCGTTTTTATTAAAACCATGCCAACATTTCTGTCAGTCTTTGGTCTATGTCCCAATTGTGTCCTTCACTCACCAGATGTATCGACCATGCCCATGACATAACAGTACTTAAAACCGACAGTATGGCCACGATTTTTCAGGACTATCGCGCCAGTTTCCATTTTATACAGTCAAAGGGAAGCAACTTTTGCAATACTTCTGATGAGGTATCTCCCTTTGCCCAATTCTCTAAAACATAGTTTATATTTGAAATTTGTATTTTTTTCTACCTCAAAAAGCAAAATTGTGCGGTCATAGCAGCATTTGGAGACCACGATATGCGATATATACTAATAATGCCTGTAAAGTGATATATTGTTGACGATTAAACAGTGGATTTAGACACATTCTAGAATTTAAAAGTGGTTAAAATATATCATTTATAGATAACCCTATATGTAACTGGATTGACACGCGTTACTCTTTATGCAGACATTTGTATTTTTTAGAAAAAATAGTTCAGGTACTTATAATTTTTATTCGTGATTTCAGTAAATTAATGCTTTATCAATATTTGGGAAAATTTTGTCAAAATCTGAATGTTAGAACTGTAGGAGAAAAAACTTTGAAAAATAACTATTTGATGTGTTCCCTTTATTGAGGAATAATATGTTGTTTCCATGTTTTTATTGGTACTTGCTCCTATTATTTTTTATTTTGTGAAAACATATGCAAAATCCAACACTTAAGGAAAATTACAACGCTGAAGAGGGGATTTCTGAGATTTTATGATCAAAAGCACGTGTCAAGAAAGTTATTAAGAAAAGAAACAGTCCGGGGACTCCCTATTTTTATTTCATATTTCTGCACAACAGAATATATACTAGCAATATGAAAATGATAAAAAAATGAATGTTTTGAAAATTCGAACAAACTGCCGCGATAGTCCTCAAATACCGGACGGGCAACGGTTTTAAGATGGGCGACCATCATCGCCCGATATTGGTTATCGTGGGTTCAATATATGAATGAGGTTTATAAAGACGCGCTGATTTCACTTCTTTGTTATGTTGCTCATTTTCTTACATGGAACCATACTACCGATTGCCTTATCGTGTAGTCCACATCATGGGCATTCAGAAATAGCGTGGAATACTGTGGGAGACCGAAAGGAAACCGGTGTTATCCGGTTGCCAGACGGGCGCCGGTGTAAAGACGAAATATCTCCCCCTCTACTAAAGAGTGACACATGAGGACATTTTTTGATGTAGAAAACTGTCCTTGGGACTTGCTTTGGCATAATACATTTAAAATGACCCGGGAGGTTAATTTTCTGAGTCGAAAAATGTCCCGGGGTCACAATTCTGAGTGGTGGGGACACTTTTCGTCATTAGACCGGTCGGTATAGGATAGGCAAAAGCCGGATGGAGACGGCCTTGCCCGACCTCTGACACGCTTGTATACGTTTGTATATTTGGTCAAAAGCTTTCTCGGGTCCGATCGACGTGTAAGGTGCCCGGAATCGATTGATTTTAAATCGATGTCGTTTCGATGTCCGTCGTTGAAACTAGCTTTTAACTCCACTTTAAAATCAAACCGAGGCCAAGAATTCTGAGTTCATACTATGTTAAAAGTAGTTCAGTCATATCTCGACATAAAGCTAATTGCAGATGGGAGAAGAAACCTGATGCACGTCATAAACTGTATCAGGTAAAAATTTGCATCTGGGTAAAAGCACCAAATTTCCGATAGCCAGCTTGAAGGCTTCTCCAAATGAAAAAGCCCAAGTGTTCAGATTAGGATTCGAACCAACAGCAGTAAGGAGCTAAGTGAGTGTAAGTTATAGTCACTATGAGCACTGGACCACGGCCACGGGTCCCATCCCTCCCCATCCCGTTAAGAATACCAACAATCTACCAGCATCCGGCCGGCAGCCTGTCGGTCGTCGGCCTATTATGCCTCAAAGGAAGCCGAGAACTAAGCATAACTCAACGGAACTTAAGTTTGATCATGGGATAAAAAGGGATGCACTTATCCACAGATAATTCTTCGGATTTAGGTCGGCTGTTTAAGAGCATTTTTGATCAAATCGTTAAAACTGCATGTAAAAGGGTGGATAACACAGTTTTAGCGCATGCGCTTCTTAACAATGCATCCCGAGTTCGATCCCGGGTCGTGACAGTACGTGAGAGGGTCGCCTGTCCGAAGACGTTGGTTTTCCCTAGTATTCTAGTGTCATCCCACAATACGACGCAATACACCATCTTTTGCGCTATGGAAAGTGATTTCATAAAGAAATGTTAAACGGAAGGTGATGTGTGAAGAATCCGTAGGTACCAACAGGTCGTTAAAAAATGGGGTACGGAAATCTCACACTGCCATTGTGTGACATATTCGTACGAAATCTTCACACATAGCTCACACGAGTGGAAGAATTTGTACGAATTCTTCACACGTCTGATTACGGTGTGACGAATTCGTAGTGTGAAGAATTCGGCTCAACACAGCCCTCTATAGAAATTACTGATTACATATGCAAACATTGAAGACCCTGATCAGAGGGCTCCTATAGGAGTCTACACTGTTCGGTAATTTTCTTTGCGTTTTGTTGTCATATCAAAAGTGCAATAGTAGTTCCAAATACATGTACTAGAAGAGTCCAAAAGGATAATAAATACCGACAAGAGATATTTAGGATTGAAAGGGTTTTAATATATCCTGTCAATCACGAAAGACATTCATCAGGATAGCTTATGTTAACTTCTAAAATTATTTTCTACTCGCATATCCAAATAAGTTTTTACTTACAATGACAGTTTCGGCACTCCGTTGGAGTGCCTTCTTCAGACTGTGAAATTGACCGTTGGAGGATGAAGTTTTGGATATGCGAGTAGAAAATAATTTTAGAAATATCCTGTCAAATTTGCGTAAAATGTAAATTTAAAATAGACAAGCAGGTAACAAATTCTAACATACAGTCACGTGGCAATTAAGAGTTCAAGCTACACAACAAAAATGCACTTGGTCAACATGTGGATTATTCACTCAAGTAAACAAACAAACGTGACAATGAACATAACTCGCTATTCTATTGTTGTATGTACAGTGGAGAAAACGTTATTCTTTCCCGTTTAAACACAAACGAAACGAAACGCAAACGCATAGCAATAAAATAGATAAAAAGACAACTTATTGAAAATCCTGACTTTTCATTTTAACCTGAGTGGCAAACGGTTTGGAGCCTGATCAGACGCCGGGTAACCCGGCGTCTGATCTGACTCCAAACTGTTTTCAGAGGAAATAAACGTTTTAACGTAAACGCGTTTATTGGGAAAGAATAACACATTCTCCACTGTACCTGTAGAATTATCGTCTGCAACCTGTCCCAGCGTCTATTTATTTTGCCTTTTTAGACAATATCATCAGTGTTTGACAATGTGGATACTGATCAGAAGTCCAGAACTCAACTGTTAACCTTATCATACGGTAATATCGTCTGCTTTGAAATTGTCGTCTGCAAAATTTGTAAAATTTAGATTTGTTAATTCTTAAGTTAAAAAAACCTAAAGACGAGTGTCAAACAGTTTGGATCCAGATCGGACGCCGCTTAACAAAAGAGCTGAAAATCAATTCATGCACAAATAGGGTATTTGAATATGAAACCAATAACCTAAGGGTTTCGTCAACTTAAAAATGTCGTCTGCTTTTATTCATATAACTTAGATTTCAACAATTTGACTACAAAGAAATATCAATAGGAGCATCATGATTATACACCGAGTGTGACCCGGAACCAAAAACTTTAGAACATCTACACATTCAAGTGCGCTGGAGTTAATGTATTGAAGAGATTTAATCAGTGATTTAAACTTAAAACATGTTTAATTCAACATTGATCTTCTTTTGAAGATAAAAGCATGGCCAATCACAAGATTTTGTCATGTAATCTTTGAGCAGTTTGATTTAAAAGGACCACAGACTCACCGTAAAAACGTTGTAGTAGAGAAAACGTTATTCTTTCCCAATAAACGCGTTTACGCTAAAGTTATTATTTCTCGTGCAAACAGTTTGGAGCCGGATCAGACGCCGGGTAACCCGGCGTCTGACCAGGCTCCAAAATATTTGCCACTCAGATAAAAATTAAAAGTCAGAATTGTCAAAATGTTTCATTTTCTAGATTTTAGAGTTTTGCGTTTTGTTTGCGTTTAATCGGGAAAGAATAACGTAGTTTCCACTGTATAACCACAGTCCGTGCATGTACTGGCAGAGGGAACCTAATTTCCGGGTTTTAAATTATTAACCCTTTTTGTTTTAACTAAATCATGTGAACTATTTCCACTTTTTAAAAACGGCAACTTGATGTTTGTTTTAGAAACTATTGCAAAACGAATAAAAGGAAACCCAAATAATATAGCGCCTGATCAAAGGGCTCTTGATCAGCATCTACCATGGTTTAAAATATACATACTTGTATATTGGTTACAGTGTATCTGTGAGGATTACACGTGTCCTATGCGAACAGTGTATACCCTGATCAGAGGGCTCCTTAAGGAACCCTCAGATCACGGTCTACACTGTTTGTCATTTTGAAATATATTGTTTAAATCAACCCTAAAGAGTCAAAAATGGACAAGACATATTTTGAAATTGGAAGTGTCCATTAAAAGTTTTTGGGGTAAATGAGTTAAAAGGACCCCAGACTCACCGTAAACACGTTATAAGAACTGTTCGTGCATGTCCTGGCGCAGAAAACCTAATTTCCGGGTTTTAAATAATTTACCCTTTTTGTGTTGAATAATTCAGGTGAACTATTTCCACTTTTGAAAAAAAGGCCACTTGATGTTTGTTTTCAGGTCTGTTTCAAGAAACTATTGCAGAAATACATACACAGAAAACTAAACTAGTACTATGGTTTCAAAATATACATTCTCGCATATTCGTTGCCAATGTCGAAAAGGTTTAGTCATTACAGTGTGAAAAACGATATTCTTTCCCGTTTAATGGTGAACGAAACGCAATGCATTAAAATATAGAAAATCACAACATTTTGATAATTTTACTATTTTTTTTAATCTGAGTGGCAGACAGTTAAGAGCATGATCAGACATAAACAAGACAATTCTGTCCAGCCTTTTTACCTATGCCATATCGTCTGCTTAAAATTGTCGTTTGCCGTTTTTCTCAAAGTCACACAATGACATTTTGACAAAAGAAACCATACGGAGAGAGAGATACATGTATACAGCTTGAATCCAGATCAGACGCCTAGTTTCGCGGCGTCTGATCTCGATTTAAGTTGTTTGCAAATATAAGCCAATTTCCTTCACTATAACAACTCCCTCCGAACAACACACGCAATCTTTGTCTTCCATTGGATGTAGTTGTAGAGAGGGAACACTGTAGCATGCCCTACTTTATGTGATTGATTTGATTACGTTCATTATACATTGTATAATGTGTTAGGCAAACAACATAACAATTACTTGTTGCAAGCTGAACTGCCTTCTGAGATTTCGATGCATTTGATTTCAAAACAGATGACAATCAGATAATGTTAAAAGGCAATTACAGCTATTTGAGTATGTTGTAGTAAAATGCATCAATGGATAGCGAACTATGCCCTAAATCATATAACATGTTTACCTTCTGAAAACATATCAGTTGACATACTACTATTTCAGATACAGTATTTCCTGCCTTATCCGACATCCTTCGGTAAAAATGGATGATGTCGGATAAAGAAGTGTGTCGGTTAAAGCAGGTTTTACACAGGTTTTGTACAGTTTAATTTTGATATTTCGAACTCGCTCAGGTGGAACATACCCGCATTTCAAAGTTAAAACGTGGCTTTGCCACGTTTTAACTTTGAAATACGGGTATGCTCTTCTTAAGCGAGCTCGAGATGTAGAAATTAATCAAAAGAAATACGGTTAGCTTGACTTAAACGCGTTTAAGATAGGTCAGATTATACTGTACATTCTAACATGACTCGAAACCTACGGCATATAGAAAAAGAATACTGAGAAACGTATATTACGTCGCGATAATGAACTGCACGCGCGGCGTTTCCATCCGCTGTCCCATTTGCCCCTTACGCGTAATACATAAAAAGTAACTTTACAATTAAAGTCGCGTTAGAATAAAAAATTGTTATGTCTTAATTCTAACACGTCTCGAAACCTATGTAATAGAGACAAAGAATAGCGAGAAACATAATGAAATACACGCGCGGCGTTTCCATCCGCTGTTCCATTTGCCCCATACGCATAATACATAAATGGTATTTTTATAATAAAAGTCACGTTAGAATTAAAATAACAAATTCGTAGGTGTTCATTACCGTGCATTAGACCACAGTTACATGTAGTCGTTAAGATGTGGGTAATTAGATCACTCGGCCTAAAGGCCTCGTGATCTAATGACTCCACATCTCAACTCCTAACTGTGATCTAATGCACGGTAATGAACACCTACGAATTTGTTATTCCTTAAATGTATATATTGGAAAATATGTTATTCTTTCCCGTTTAAACGTAAACGAAACGTTTAATCATTGCATTATAGATTGTTACACCTTCTTTAAAGTTTCTAAATTTGCATTTGTCATCATAGTTCTAGCATACACGCATTTATTGGGGATAAAAACGTCTTTAACACTGTAATTTATATATCCGAACGCTGACTGGCAACTAAGCTAATGAACAACACTATACTGCAACAACGTGATGTTATTGTGTTGGACACTATTCAACAATTTAACTAATACATTATTGTCTCTTGCCTGCAACTTTGTTTCATATTTGAATTTATTATTTTGACTTAAGAAACAGTGTCGATGTGTCTTAGATTAAATTCATTTGTCAAAATACCTATAGTTTAAATATGAGAAATAAAAGCAGCGAAAAATTGTTTAGAGCTCAGGCGCCTTGGCAATGAAGGGGATACAACGCTGAACATTATTGACATTCATATCAATGTTTGAGTTTTCAGTTAAAATGCATTTAATCAATTTTCATCTACAAACTGCAGATAAATATTTTGGTAGAAATAAAGTCTAACAGGTTGACGAATAATAACAAACGTTTTTATGTTATATATATTTCCCTTGAGATGTGTTTGCCTTCCTTTACAGTGTAAGAACCTATTATACAACTTCATATTGCATATGTTAGCTTTGATATGATTAAAAACAAGCTGACGGACAGTGTTCTAATACAGTGGAGAATCTGTTATTCTTTCCCGTTTAAACGCAAGCGTACGCAAACGCAAAGCACTAAAACGTAGAAAAGAACAACTTTTGGACAATTCTGATATTTCATGTTTATCTTGGTGGCAAACAGTTTGGAGCCTAATCAGACGCCGGGTTACCCGGCGTCTGATCTGGCTCCAAACTGTTTACACTGCAAATAATAGTTTTAGCGTAAACGCGTTTATTGGGAAAGAATAATACATTCTCCACTGTACATAGAAGCTTGTTTGAACTCGTTTCACTGCCATTTTGACGTTATAGCACGCCTTACACTGTGACCGATATACTAATATATTTATGTATCTTTAGTATGCATTTCAAAACATTGATTTGAGTGTCAAACAGTTTGGATCTTTATCAGTCACCGCTTCACGTGGAATCTGATCGGGATCCAAATTGTTTGCATATGTAACCATGTTCGAGCTTGGAAGTGTCGGGGTTAATTTCAAAACCTTGTACAGTGGAAAATCTGTTATTCTTTCCTGTTTAAACGCAAACGTACGCAAACGCAAAGCACTAAAACGTAGAAAAGAACAACTTTTGGACAAGTCTGATATTTAATGTTTATCATTGTGACAAACAGTTTGGAGCCTGATCAGACGCCGGGTTATCCGTTTGCACTGGAAATAATAGTTTTAGCGTAAACGCGTTTATTGGGAAAGAATAACACATTCTCCACTGTATTAGACTGCAGTTCTATATAATTTAGATGGCCACTGTTCAAGATCTGACTGCAATACAAACCGATCAAAATTTATTTTAAATAAGATATACACAATGTTCCCTCTCTACAACAACACCAATCGGGAGAAAAATAGTGTTCGAAAGGGGTTGTTTTAGGGAGGGGATTTGATTACATTTGCAAACCGAATCCAACGCGGCATCTGATCTAGATTCAATCTGTTTGTCACTGGTTATGTATTGTTTTTTTCTGTCAAATTGTCAAAAATACGATTTTGAGTAAAACAATTCTCCACTGTATCACCATTCGACGGAAAACTATTTTTTATTTTCGTACACCATAACGGGGTATATCTAGCGTAACTTCTAAAAACTCCAAAACCGGAAGACAAAAGCACTCGTTCTACGTACTTGCTCACTGATCACTCAACGAATCATTATAACGAGCTCTACAACATCCACTGTCGTGATGTCATCTACTTTAAACAATTATGGTCGTCTGCTACAGTGGAGAATCTGTTATTCTTTCCCGTTTAAACGCAAACGTACGCAAACGCAAAGCGCTAAAACGTAGAAAAGAACAAGTTTTGGTCAATTCTTATATTTCATGTTTGTCTTGGTGGCAAACAGTTTGGAGCCTGATCAGACGCCGGGTTACCCGGCGTCTGATCTGGCTCCAAACTGTTTGCACTGCAAATAATAGTTTTAGCGTAAACGCGTTTATTGGGAAAGAATAACAGATTCTCCACTGTATGTTGTCTTAAGTTTAAATTTTAGGTCTATTGCCTGAAGTAATATCGTTATGAGTGTCAACTCGTTTCGATCTTGTTCACAGTAACGCGGCGTCTGAACAGGATCCACACTGTTTGCAAACAACCGTTGTACTCGGGATAAGGCAGTGAAGGAATCAAAAACATCTTTGTGTCATGGTATGTGCAAAGACGGCTCATTATCCCTAGTTGTGCAAGAAAGACTAATAAGCAGATAACGTATTATATAACTATGAACCAAATCAAAACTATAACGGGAATCAATTGTACGAGTACCATCTTCAGCTATGAGCAAGACCGTCAACGTTGGAGAGGATTGACCACCCAGCAGTGAGTTCAAAAAATAAATCGAAGCCCAACATCCATTAAGAAGCCAATTAACCCGTAATGGAACGACCTCTAGCGTTCTTGAACTCTCATTACAGTGGAGAATATGTTATTCTTTCCTGTTTAAACGCAAACGTACGCAAACGCAAAGCACTAAAACGTAGAAAAGAACAACTTTTCGACAATTCTGATAATTCATGTTTATCTTGGTGGCAAACAGTTTGAAGCCTGATCAGACGCCGGGTTACCCGGCGTCTGATCTGGCCCCAAAGTGTTTGCACTGCAAATAATAGTTTTAGCGTAAACGCGTTTATTGGGAAAGAATAACAGATTCTCCACTGTAATAATAATTAATTGCGCCATATGTCTATGAACCTTTGCATGAGCAGGAAAGAATTATTTATTAATCGAATCACACACACAAAAGTGCATTAGTGAACTGAAATGCTTCAATTTTACCCCATACAAAACAAAGATACAATGTATATTTTAGATATTGTAATCTGCTTTGTTTGAAACATTAAGTATCGAAAGAGGTTGGTTTATCAAAGAGAAATTATCTCAGTACTGTTAAACGGTGTCACCGTTATTCACTTGGTCGCCTTTTTGATATTTACTGTTCGTTATGGCGAACTACATTCGAGGCTTGTTCGCATACATGTAGCTGCCCAACGATATCATGCAAACAGGTTGTTTTTGTGTAAATTTTGACGGACTTTGGCCTCCGATGAGCTCCGATTTATTTTTCTGAATAAATTGCGGCTATGTATCACGAAATGCAATATGCAGAATATATAACTAAAGGAGCTATCTGTTCTCTTGCCGAACATTTTACTCAGTCCAGAAGGGTTACGGCTCTAGAGATTTTAGAATATAGTGTTTCACTTGCAACAAGCGTGACTAAAAAGACAACTTCATTGGTCCCTCTCTACAACGGCCCTCACAGCGTCTTACAGTGGAGAATGTGTTATTCTTTCCCAATAAACGCGTTTACGCTAAAACTATTATTTCCAGGGCAAACAGTTTGGAGCCAGATCAGACGCCGGGTAACCCGGCGTCTGATCAGGCTCCAAACTGTTTGCCACCAAGATAAACATGAAATATCAGAATTGTCCAAAAGTTGTTCTTTTCTACGTTTTAGTGCTTTGCGTTTGCGTACGTTTGCGTTTAAACGGGAAAGAATAACAGATTCTCCACTGTATCTGGATTCAAGCCGTTTGTCACTCGTCATTATGTTTTTTTTCTGTCAAAATGTCTAATCATTACATATGACTAAGAAAAGAGAATAGACGACAATTTAAGCAGATGATGTTGAAGGCATGAAAAAGTTGGACATAATGGTATTGTTATAGGAAAGTCGCAATCGGTGTTGTCAGGAGGGAATCATTGTTCAGAGGGCCGTTGTTGTGAAAAAGTACTGTTTATTGATCGTCTCTTATAATTCAATAATGAATGACTTTGTACATACATGTGAAACTGTAACTTGCATGAACTGTAATGTAACTTTGATGTACAAAGAAGAGACAGAAATAAAGAAATATAAATTATTGAAAGTGACAGTTTACAGATGCTAAATATGATCCAAGCATGTTCTAGCATGTTCAATAGCGATAAAACAGGGCTTTAACAGTACGAGCATACAGAATTAAAATTATGTAACTGCTATTACCTCAAATGTCTAAAATGAACTTTCTTTGCGAAGATTTATCAATTATACAGTTGAGAAGTTATTCTGCCCAATTTAAACGAAATAAAATGAAAAGACAGTGCAGTTACAGTGGAGAAAACGTTATTCTTTCCCAATAAACGCGTTTACGCTAAAACTATTATTTCTATTGCAAACAGTTTGGAGCCAGATCAGACGCCGGGTAAGCCGGCGTCTGATCAGGCTCCAAACTGTTTGCCACTTAAATAAAAATGAATTATCAGAATTGTCCAAAAGTTGCACTTTTCTACGTTTTAGCGTTTTGCGTTTGCGTTTCGTTTCGTTTAAACGGGAAAGAATAGCGTATTCTCCACTGTACTGTAGAACTACGGATGACATTTGTTTTAAATTTGGGGTGATTCAGTTTAATCTTTCATGTAGGTTCCAGAAATTTTGAAGACTGGTCGTACGCCGAATTATCCGGCGTCTGATCAGACTCCGAAATGTTTACAATGGAAACACTTATTGTGCAATAAACTCGTCTATTGGGAAAGAATATACATCTTCTCCACTGTACACGGTTTCTGTAAATGCGGAATGAATTAATTATTCATTGTGCGTTTATGTTTTAGATGCAGCCTTGCATGCACACCACTGGTCTCTGTACAGTGGAGAAAACGTTATTCTTGCACAATAAACGCGTTTACGCTAATACTATTATTTCCAATGCAAACAGTTTGGAGCCAGATCAGACGCCGGGTAACCCGGCGTCTGATCAGGCTCCAAATTGTTTGCCGTCTAGATTAAAATCAATAGTCAGAATTGTCAAAAAATTGTCATTTTCTCCATTATAGTGCTATGCGTTTGCGTTTCGTTTGCGTTTAAACGGGAAAGAATATCGTGTTCTCCACTGTATGATGAACAGTTTGAATTATGATTTATTCATTTACCCCTTCATCGCCTTTCCTCGAGTACAACTGTTATTTACAAACAATTTAACCCCTTCACTGCAAGGACGTCATTAATTATAAACAATTGTCGTCTGCTTTTATTTCTAAAAAATAATTTTTAAAAATTTTGACTTCAGAAATATTGAAACGAGTGTCAAACAGTTTGGATCCTGATCAGACGATGCGTTACGCGACGTCTGATCAGAATCCAAACTGTTTGCAAATACTAACTGCACTCGGGGTAAGACGGTGAAGGGATTGAATCCTGACCAGACGCCGTATACCACGGTGTCTGATCCAGTTGGAAACTGTTTGACACTCAATTAAATATTTCCTAAGTCAAAACATCTAACATTTATATTTCAAAACTAAAAGCAGACGACAATTGTTTAAAGCTAATGACGTCATTGGATTGCCAGTGAAGGGGTTAATCTACTTCACTGCATGGGTCCTAGACAAATTGTAATCGCCTAAACCGTGTAAACCTTATCACTCTAAATGATGTAATAAAGCGCGTTTGCAAACAGTTTGGGTCCTGAACAGACGCCGCGTACGTAACGCGGCGTCTGAACAGGAACCAAACTGTTTGACATTATTATCGATATTCTTAAGTCACACAACCTTAAATCTAACTTTGGAACGTGTTTTGCAGACAACAATAAAACGAGAAATGGTAAAAATCTCCCGAATTATTTGATCATGAAGGGGTGAATCTTGATCAGACACCGTATTATCTTGGCATCTAATAAGAACCAACACTGTTCGGCATATAGATGTACATTGGAGAAAACGTTATTCTTTCCCGTTTAAACGCAAACGTACGCAAACGCAAAACACTAAAACGTAGAAAAATACAACTTTTGGACAATTCTGATAATTCATGTTTATATTGGTGGCAAACAGTTTGGAGCCTGATCAGACGCCGGGTTACCCGGTGTCTGATCTTGCTCCAAACTGTGTGCACTGGAAATAATAGTTTTAGCGTAAACGCGTTTATTGGGAAAGAATAACACATTCTCCACTGTATCATGTCGAAATACCTAACATTGACATGTAAGAAATACAAGCAGAAGACAGTCATAAAAGCAGGCAATAGCACAGAAATGAAGGTGTAAGATCGATAGTAATTGGCCACACGTGGCGTAGAATGGTTTAAACTTTTAGATCAAAGCGATTCTTCCAGAATTTTTTATTTAGATAACCTCAAGAATGACATTTACCCGGAGAATTAAATACAATGGTCAGGTTGCTATCTTTTATATCGGAACGTATTATGTAATGGGAAAGATATCAAGAAGTAAAAACTCATGCAATTGCAGCTACAGTATTCCCTCCCTACAACCATCCTCTGAGCAACGATTCCCTCTGTGCTACAACGTCTGCGGCTTTTCCCTTAAAGGGACTCGCAACCGGATGGTGTACTTGTCAAAATAAAATAAAATACTCAAATAAAAGCAAATATGTGGCATTATTTGGCTTCTGACATTAAAAAAAAATATGATCAGTCCAAAAAAAGTCTCAAGAATCGTCACCGAATCTTGTTTTTTTTTAGATATTGTCCATCGTTTTTCTATAGCGTCAGCTGACGGTATAGTTGTTGTTGTTGCTTCTCTACACGGGCTCAGACATAAACCCGAGCCGAATATGTATAAATCTATCGCTACCAGTGAAGTATGTTTATTCGGTACCAAATAGATAGAGAGCTCCAGTAGCCGCGTGGTTAAGGCGTTCGCCTTTGTTTTCATGTGTGTCTCCGCATGGTGGGTCATGGGTTCGAATCCCACCAGAGCTTTTTTTTTTTTTTTTGGAAATGCATTTTTTAACAGAATGTATTATCCTAAACTAAATCTTACCCATTTATGTAAGCATTTGACATATATTTACAAATTTCTATTTTTAATGCTAAATCCGGTTGCGAGCCTCTTTAAAAAGACAATTATGTCCAATCTTTTCAAGGCTGCAATACCATCTGTTTAAAATTGTTTGTGTGCTGTGCTTTCTTAAAGTATCATATTTGACATTTTGACCAGAGAAAAAAACATAATGACGAGTGACAAACATCTTAAATCCATATCCAGTAACGCGGCATCTGATCTTGATTCAAGGTGCTTGTAAATGTAAGCCAATTTCACTCCCTATAATAACTATCTCAAAACATCGCACGCAATATTTGTCTTTCGTTTGGATGTTGTTGAAGAGAGGGACCTGTATCACATTAGTCGCTTCCTTTAACTCTACAACATACAGTGGAGAATCTGTTATTCTTTCCCGATAAACGCGTTTACGCTAAAACTATTATTTGCAGTGCAAACAGTTTGGAGCCAGATCAGACGCCGGGTAACCCGGCGTCTGATCAGGCTCCAAACTGTTTGCCACCAAGATAAACATGAAATATCAGAATTGTCCAAAAGTTGTTCTTTTCTACGTTTTAGCGCTTTGCGTTTGCGTTTAAACGGGAAAGAATAACAGATTCTCCACTGTACATGTGTAGCCTGTTTTTAGTTTTAATACAGATGATTACTTAAAGCAGGTGAATCGTAAAGAAGAATACGCTACTTTCAGCCTGCGTTAAATTACCATTTTGCTACCTTGACAAAGAAAATATTTCTTACAGTGCATACTCTTGACAGTATAAAGTAGAAATGTTTTCTTGAATGGAAGGATAAATAAAAGCCGTAAAAAGCGAAGCTATGGATCAACGGGTTTAACCTCAAAGAAAATGACAGCTACAGTGGAGAATGTGTTATTCTTTCCCAATAAACGCGTTTACGCTAAAACTTTTATTTCCAGTGCAAACAGTTTGGAGCCAGATCAGACGCCGGGTAACCCGGCGTCTGATCAGGCTCCACCAAGATAAACATGAAATACATGTATCAGAATTGTCCAAAAGTTGTTCTTTTCTACGTTTTAGTACTTTGCGTTTGCGTACGTTTGCGTTTAAACGGGAAAGAATAACAGATTCTCCACTGTAACCTCCTTTATACTCGGTTCTAGTAAGTGTACTAAATAAAGACTCATTGTTAGTGTAAATAGTTTAAGTTTAAGCAGTAGGCTAGAAAATTAGATATCTTATGCTGGAGTTCCTTGTCGACTCTCACTTGCGCTTCAACGCATTCGCACTTGAAATCTTCAATGGACATTTCCAATTTCCAAATCGATTTTAGCCATGTATCCTTTTGCAATATACTGTTAAAATGACAAACAGTGCATGCTCTGATCAGAGGGCTTCAAACAAACAGTGCATGCTCTGATCAGAGGGCTTCTATACGTTTAGGAACCCTCTGATTTGCGTCCACAAGTTTTGCATAGGAAACTCTTCAACTGTCGTCTGCTTCAAATATATCGTCTGCGTAAAAAGATGAAAATTAGTATTAATGTTGTTGTTTTTTTATCTGAAGAAAAGCTGAATTTGAGTGACAAACATTTTTGATCAAAATCAGACGCCGCGTTACACATGATACAGTGGAGAATGTGTTATTATTTCCCAATAAACGCGTTTACGCTAAAACTATTATTTGCAGTGCAAACAGTTTTGAGCCAGATCAGACGCCGGGTAACCCGGCGTCTGATCAGGCTCCAAACTGTTTGCCACCATGATAAACATGAAATATCAGAATTGTCCAAAAGTTGTACTTTTCTACGTTTTAGTCGTTTGCGTTTGCGTACGTTTGCGTTTAAACGGGAAAGAATAACGTTTTCTCCACTGTAGGAACCCTCTGATTTGTGTCCACAATTTGTGCATAGGAAACTCTTCAACTGTCGTCTGCTTCAAATATATCGTCTGCGTAAAAAGATCAAAATTAGTAATAATGTTGTTGTTTTTTTTATCTGAAGAAAAGCTGAATTTGAGTGACAAACATTTTTGATCAAAATCAGACGCCGCGTTACACATGATACAGTGGAGAATGTGTTATTCTTTCCCAATAAACGCGTTTACGCTAAAACTATTATTTGCAGTGCAAACAGTTTGGAGCCAGATCAGACGCCGGGTAACCCGGCGTCTGATCAGGCTCCAAACTGTTTGCCACCATGATAAACATGAAATATCAGAATTGTCCAAAAGTTGTACTTTTCTACGTTTTAGTGGTTTGCGTTTGCGTACGTTTGCGTTTAAACGGGAAAGAATAACGTTTTCTCCACTGTAGGAACCCTCTGATTTGTGTCCACAATTTTTGCATAGGAAACTCTTCAACTGTCGTCTGCTTCAAATATATCGTCTGCGTAAAAAGATCAAAATTAGTATTAATGTTGTTTTTTTTATCTGAAGAAAAGCTGAATTTGAGTGACAAACATTTTTGATCAAGATCAGACGCCGCGTTACACATGATACATGTAAGGGTTAACAGTTTTAATGTTTTGTACAGGACGAGTCGCTAGAAATCAATGAAGTTATTAGTGTTTTCTTCTGACCTGTCGGAGCTATTTTTAGATTGGAACAATCTAAAACTTTAAAAGGGATGAGTTTTCTCTACATCCAGTTAGAGATACGTATAGCTGTAATTTTTTGTGTGTAATGTACAGTAGAGGATATATTATTCTTTCCCGTTTAAACGCAAAACGCAATGCACTAAACTGTGGAAATTTACTTTTAGATTTTGTTTACTATAATTTTAATCTGAGTAGCAAACAGGTTGGAGCCTGACCAGACGCCGGGTTACCCGGCGTCCGATCTGGCTCAAACCTGTTTGCAATGGAAAGAATTGTTTTAGTATATACTTGCGTTTATTGGGAAAGAATAAGATAGCAGTAACGTTAGCGCAGCGGTCTCGTGCTGCACGAGGATCATACTTATCTCAAGTAGGAAAGTGTACGATTACATATTCGATGTTACCTTGCTTACTTATTTACCTTTATTAACTATTCTGTTCTAAAAATAACTCCGACAGTTCAGAACAAGACACGCTTATGCCCCCGGTGGCATCCTTGACAATATATTCTGAATCTTTTCTAAGTCCAAATTAGGTCAAGGTCAAGGTCAAACTGAGCTTGGGTATAATTGTTGAGTTGGTAATGGTCCAAGGCAATAACTGTATAAGTATCGAAGCATTGTAGTAAACAGTGTTGATGCTAGACGAAACGGTAAAATCTAGTTAACCGAGAAAGAGCCCATTTAAAATATTCTAAGTTCAAATTAGGTCAAGGTCAAGGTCAAAATCACAGTTTGGTGATATTGGTGGATAGGGAATGGTCAAAGGCAACATCTGTATAAGTATCAAAGCATTGTAGTCAGTTGTGTTGATGCTAGACGAAACGGTAAAATCTAGTTAACCAAGAATTAGCCTATTTAAAATATTCTAAGTCCAAATTAGGTCAAGGTCAAATCAAAGTTTGGTGGTATTGGTGGATAGGGAATGGTCCAAGGCAACAACTGTATAAATATCCAAGCATTTGGGTAAGCAGTGTTGATGCTAGACGAAACGGTAAAATCTACTTAACCTTGTTACGGACACACACACACACACACACACGCGCGCACGGACGGACGGACGGACAGGACGATTACTATATGCCTCCGCATCTATCGATGCCGGGGGCATAAAAATCGGACAATAACGTATTGACCAAATCGAGAAACTTGCCACAATATATTTCAATATTCTTCAAAATCATTTGTATTATTCTCCGGAAAACACACTTACATGTAGCTAAAATCTTGAATAAATTGAAAAGACCCGTTAGGTACTCCCGTTATTTAATTTCCTTTGGTTCATTCTTTGCAAGCTGTAACGCGGTGTCTCATTAGAATTCAAACTGTTTGACACTCTGATCCTATTTTGAGAAGTGTTCATTGACGTCACATCTTATAATGTAGTTCTTCTTATTAATTATTTAGCCGGATTAATTATCTTTCAAACTGCTTCCTTACAGTTACATGTATTCGTTTATCAGATTTCGCGTAAGGTTTAAAAATTTGATTCGACCATCAAGCACGTTTGATCAAGATCAGACGAAGAGATAATCGGCGTCAGATCTGGATCCATTTTTTGCGATGTATCTACGGTCATCGCGTGTTTTCATCTTAGAAAATTATTAAAAGTTTTAAGCAAATTCTACAGTAAATTTGACCATCTTAGAAAATATATAAGGTTTTCTTTAGTTTCTAACAGTAATTCATCTAATTCTTAGTTGAATCTGCCGAAAACTAAGAAAATAATGGTTTTCTTAGATAATAATTTATCTTACAATGTTTCCGAATACAGGCCCTGATCTAACCCATGATATAGACCAAGTCCTTCTAAACAGTTTAATTTATGTTTTCTGTATTTTTCACCAAGTCACCCTTGAAACAACTCCATTTTATAACAAAATCCAGAGCAGTTTTATTACAGTGGAGAATGTGTTATTCTTTCCCGTTTAAACGCAAACGTACGCAAACGCAAAGCACTAAAACGTAGAAAAGTACAACTTTTGGACAATTCTGATAATTCATGTTTATCTTGGTGACAAACAGTTTGGAGCCTGATCAGACGCTGGGTTACCCGGCGTCTGATCTGGCTCCAAACCGTTTGCACTGGGAATAATAGTTTTAGCGTAAACGCGTTTATTGGGAAAGAATAACACATTCTCCACTGTATACTCGTCACAGGTATACTGTCTGTAAAAGACGAGTACACTCCTCGCTAGGAATGAATTAGTTGAAATTTAAAATAAGATATTGCAATCAATAAACGCACGTGATCTCTGTGGCATGATTGACTCAAAGTCCAAATTAGGTCAAGGTCAATGTTTAATCGGGGTGGGTTATATCGGATGATTGGAAATTGCCAAAGACATCATCCGGAAAATCACCCAAACATGGTAGTGAACGATATTGATGTTAGATCAAACGGTCAAGTGACGGACAAGATGCCCTTTAGATGCCTGGGGGCATAAAATACCTCGCTGACCGGTAAAAGGCAAATGCATATATCAAACGGTAATAAACTGAATTTATGATCTATATGTCGATTTCTTTTTCGGCTCTGCTTTAAAAATGTGCACTTTCAAATTTAAGATACATGAAAAAGAGATAAGTTATTTGGTTAAATATGTTCTCTTCTAGGTATCCACAAAACCCTATGCTATGATTAACCATTAGAATCATCTTATCGACATGGTTTAATGAGTGGTCACTTATATGGTTTGGTCGATCATAAAGATGTTTAAGCTTTTGAATACTGACCTTATCAGAACACTACCCCTACAGACCTCATTAACTATAAATATACGATCTCAAGGGTAATAATGAATATTTCTTAATTACGTATGCTATATCATTATCCGGTCATTGTATCATAAAAAGTCAATGGACACCGGTGCAACAGAACCAACGTATTTTACCATATAAAAGCGACTTTTAGCGCATTCCGTTTAATCCTCCACGGAAGAAAATAATTGAAATCTATACATTCATGAATATGTATCAGAAGGAATATTTTCTTAATTCTAGCAGGTGGTACCTTAAAGCCGGCTGAAATTAAAGCAGAATGCGCCTTTGGCGCATTCTGCTTTACTTTCAACCTGCTTTAAGTAGTCACCTATTTTCAAAACTAGTACAGTGGAGAATGTGTTATTCTTTCCCAATAAACGCGTTTACGCTAAAACTATTATTTGCAGTGCAAACAGTTTGGAGCCAGATCAGACGCCGGGTAACCCGGCGTCTGATCAGGCTCCAAACTGTTTGCCACCAAGACTAAACATGAAATATCAGAATTGTCCAAAAGTTGTTCTTTTCTACGTTTTAGCGCTTTGCGTTTGCGTACGTTTGCGTTTAAACGGGTAAGAATAACAGATTCTCCACTGTAACAGGTTATGGGGTAAAGGGTTAAGATTGCCATTTTTGTTACGATGGGCACTAGTTAGGTTAGCTGACCTTCCCGAAGTCTGGTCAGTCCATATCTAGTGAGGCAAATCACAATGCCTTTAAGTACAGATTGCTCTAACGCCATCCCACCCTACAAAAACCCTCTTTCATGAATGACATGATAATAGCAATGATGTGGTTAAAATTGTAACATCACCGTTGAAAATAACAAAACGCTTGATTATAATACATTGGAAACTTGATACTTCGAACTCGCTTAAATCGATCGTACGAATATTTCATCAGTTGAACTTTGATAAGTTGATCTCGCATAAGTCGAACATACCCGTATTTCAGAGTTAAAACGTGGCTAAGCCACGTTTTAACTTTGAAATATGGGTATGTTAGAACTATCGCGAATTCGAAGTTTCGAGTTTCGACTGTAAATCTTTGTGCGTATAAAGAGTACATGTATTATGAATTATTGCAATGCATCGATAGTAACACCTATAACTCTAAATTATCGTCTGAATTAAATTTCTCGTACAGTACTGAACCTTATTAAATTAACAATTTTTGCGATTCGCTTGCAATTCGATAGCAATTCGCTGGCAATTCGCTGGCAATTCGCTTGCGATTCAAAAAAGTTACTATACCCTCGGATAATTTTTCTTGAATGGTGTATCTCACAAATATTGGCACATATGCCTTCGTTAATTTTCTCGATTCCATTTTGGTCACAACCGCTTCGGAAAGTTCGCGTAAAAATATTCAAAAGTAGGATTTGTTTTTTGAAGCCCCCGATTCGATGGCAATTCGATGGCAATTCGTTTGCGATTATCAATTTAATTTAATAAGGTTCAGTACTGTATGTGGCAAAATTTAACTGGTTAATTTGTTCACAAACCTGAAATACCTATTGCAAGCAATTAGGACCAGTCTTAAGACGTCTTATTCAAGAATTAAAGCAGATGATATCATGGCACTGACTACGTTAAAGCAGATCAAACTTTTGACCGTGAAAACAACGGCAAGCGTGCGTAGTGAATTATGACCCGATAAAGCACCTTAAATGTAAATCTTCTGAGACTAAACACACTATACATTTAGACATTGATTGCACCAGTAATTACCCCATTATTCCCGACCGTAAACTACCAGACAAGTTATGTCTGCGTGTATTCTGCCAGTTACCTCTTTGCAAACCACTGGCGAAACCGTCATTACTCTTGCAAACAGTTTGGATCTAGATCAGACGCTGAGTATATCGACGTCTCATCTGAACTAATACTGTTAGACACGCATATTAATATTTTGAACATGAAATTTAGACAATTTTAATTTTTAAAACAATAGAGATCAAAATCGTTGCACGTAACAATCTAAGAATTTACCCCTACACTTTCAACTTCACTGGTGTTTGCAAACATTGTTGATACAGGTCAGACGCCGCGTAACGCGGCGTCTGATCTGTATCAACAATGTTTATCATTCGTCTCTAAGTTTCTTTAATTATAAAATGAACAAATCTTAATTGAATATTTTGCAGACGACAATTTCAAAGCAGACGATAGTGCGGCAGAATAATCGTTTAACCCATTCCATAATAGGAGCGACTTTTAGCGCATTTTATTTATTCCTCCGCTGAAGAAAATAGTTCCAATTTGTACAGTCATGAAAACATGTACGATAATAAATATTTTATAATTCCTTGCAGAGGGTAGCTTAAAGCAGGCTGAAAGTAAAGCAGAATGCGCCTTAAGGCGCATTCTGCTTTACTTTCAACCTGCTTTAATTGGTTACATGTCTTCAAAACAAGAAACATGCTATTGGGTTAAGGGTTAAGCACCATTGCTGCACAGTATCCAAGATTAGCTGTATAGCTGTCCAACCGTCCCATGGTTTTACGCCTTTACCGCCTGGAACTATCTGATAATGTTTTATGGAATTGTCCTGAGATTCATTGCAGCTACAGTGGAGAATGTGTTATTCTTTCCCAATAAACGTGTTTATGCTAAAACTATTATGTCCAGTGCAAACAGTTTGGAGCCAGATCAGACGCCGGTTAACCCGGCATCTGATCAGGCTCCAAACTGTTTGCCACTACCATGATAAAAATGAAATATCAGAATTGTCAAAAAGTTGTTCTTTTCTACGTTTTAGTGTTTTGCGTTTGCGTTTAAACGGGAAAGAATAACGTTTTCTCCACTGTAACTACATTAAAAGTTGTATTATGCTGTAAGAAAATACCAGAAGGCTAATATTGAACACTAGCGACGAGTATACTCGGCATTTAAAAACGGCGTACTTGTGAAGAGCTCATTTGTCTTATGCAAACAGTGTCGACCCTGGTCAGATGGCTCTTAAAAACTCTCTGGTCAGAATCTGTCCTGTTTGCCATTTGCAATATATTCTTAAAATTAGCAATAGATCGTCAAAGATGAACTAGACTCAATTTAAAACTGGAATTTTCATTTGACAATTCAGAAGTGAATGAAGTGAAGAAAACCTGAAGCTTAATGATGTACATAAGTACAATGTAATGCAGAAAGCTCCTAATTGAACTGTCTGCATTAAGCAATTACAATAAGAACGTTACCTTTTCCCAATAAACACGTCTACTCCAAGATTATTAATACCAATGCAAACCGTTTGGAGCCAGATTAGACATGGGGTTACCAGGCGTCTAATCAGGCTCCAAACATTTTGCTTCTCATATTGAAATAGAAACAAATTTCAAATAAGTTTTCAATTTCTGTGCTTTACTGCATTGCGTTTGCGTTTAATTTGCGTTTAAACGGGAAAGGAAACCCGTCTTCTCCATAGCATCATACATGTACGTAAAACCTCTATTCCAGTGCCCCCTCTCTACAACGACACGCAATTGGAAACGAATATTGTGTGTATTATTCACAAGGAGTTGTTATAGGGAGAAAAATTGGCTTACATTTGCAAACAGTTTGAATCCAGATAAGACGCCGCGTAACGCAGCGTCTGATCTGGCTTTAAACTGTTTGTCACTCATCATTATATTTTTTTTCTTTCAAAGTTTCAAATATGTAACTTTGAGAAAAACAACAGACGACACTTTTAAGCAGACGACATTGCAGCCGTTAATAGATGGGACGTAATTGTCTTGTTTAGGGAACAGCGACAAGCGTTGTTGTAAGGAGGGAACCGTTGTTTATGGGGGTCGTTGTATTGTATGTCTAGCATTTGCCTGTTTCTTCCAGTTACAAACTTGTTATAATTATGATTAATTTGTTGTTAGAGAAAATTGCTTGAAGGTTTTGTTTGTTTTGAAAGCAAATTGCATAATGGTTAGTGGCAAGTAATTATCAATGACTGAAATATTTTCTCTTAAGCTACTTTAATGATAGCGTTTTCTTCGGTGACTGATTTTAATATAACTAGAGAAACCTCACACGAAATATATAATTGTAAAAGCTTCTTCAGTGCCAAAGTCGCAATACAGTGGAGAAAACGTTATTCTTTCCCGTTTAAACGCAAACGTTCGCAAACGCAAAACACTAAAACGTAGAAAAGAACAACTTTTGGACAATTTTGATATTTCATGTTTATCATGGTGGCAAACAGTTTGGAGCCTGATCAGACGCCGGGTTACCCGGCGTCTGATCTGGCTCCAAACTGTTTGCACTGGAAATAATAGTTTTAGTGTAAACGCGTTTATTGGGAAAGAATAACACATTCTCCACTGTAACTAGCCCGCCATCAATAACCAATTACTCCAACCATACGCATTGTACACATTTAATTTATTCCTCTACTGAAGAAAATAGTTTTCAATTTATAAAGTCATGAATATGTATGATAACAAATTACTTCTCTATTCCAGTAGATTGTAGCTTAACGCAGACTGAAAGTAAAGCAGAATGTGCATGAAGGCGCATTCTTCTTTACTTTCTACCTGCTTTAAGTGGTCACCTTTCTTCACAACGTAGAAATAAGCTATGGAGTAAATGGTTACGGAGTGGTCATCAGTAGTTACTGTCGTCACAAAGGATGCCAGATTTCATCACTTAGGTACAGTGGAGAAGACGTTATTCTTTCCAAATAAACGCGTTTACGCTAGAACTATTATTTCCATTGCAAACAGTTTGGAGCCTGATCAGACGCCAAGTTATCCGGCGCCAGACCAGGCTCTAAACTGTTTGCCACTCAGATTGAAATAATTTTAAAATGTCAAAAACACATTTTTGTGGATTGCGTTTGCGTTTTGTTTGCGTTTAAACGGGAAATATAACGTCTTCTCCACTGCAGCAGACATACAGTGGAGAATGTGTTACATGTATTCTTTCCCAATCAACGCGTTTACGCTAAAACTATTACATGTACAGTGGAGAATGTGTTATTCTTTCCCAATAAACGCGTTTACGCTAAAACTATTACATGTACAGTGGAGAATGTGTTATTCTTTCCCAATAAACGCGTTTACGCTAAAACTATTACATGTACAGTGGAGAATGTGTTATTCTTTCCCAATAAACGCGTTTACGCTAAAACTATTACATGTACAGTGGAGAGTGTGTTATTCTTTCCCAATAAACGCGTTTACGCTAAAACTATTACATGTACATGTACAGTGGAGAATGTGTTATTCTTTCCCAAAAAACGCGTTTACGCTAAAACTATTATTTCCAGTGCAAACAGTTTGGAGCCAGATCAGACGCCGGGTAACCCGGCGTCTGATCAGGCTCCAAACTGTTTGCAACCATGATAAACATGAAATATCAGAATTGTCAAAAAGTTGTTCTTTTCTATACGTTTTAGTGTTTTGCGTTTGCGTACGTTTGCGTTTAAACGGGAAAGAATAACGTTTTCTCCACTGTACCGGTCTTGAGACAAATGCCAGCTTCTTTGACAACAGACCCTCTCCTAGCCTCCTACTATTCACTCCTAAAACTTCAATTGTGTAATTCAAATTTCTAATTAAATCTAGTCAGATTATGAATACGTCAGGTTGAGTTCGGCAATATATTGCAATACAGTGGAGAAAGCGTTATTCTTTCCCAATAAACGCGTTTACGCAAATACTATTATTTGCAGTGCAAACAGTTTGGAGCAAGATCAGACGCCGGGTAACCCGGCGTCTGATCAGGCTCCAAGTTGTTTGCCACCAAGATAAACATGAAATTTCAGAATTGTCCAAAAAGTGTTCGTTTATACGTTTTAGTGTTTTGCGTTTGCGTACGTTTGCGTTTAAACGGGAAAGAATAACAGATTCTCCACTGTATGACAAACGTTGCAGACTATGACCAAAGGGTTCCTTAAGGAGAAAATAATTCTGTTTTTATTTCGATAGGGTGCATTTGCCAATAAGAAACGCCGACAAAGCCTGGCATCGTATTTGTCAAGAATTCTTCGCAGAAAGAAGTCCACAGTCTACTGCCCACAGCAAAAGCTAAATAATGAGACGCCTGGTTATACAGTACAGAAGATAAGGCGTTGTTCATTTCACTTAAACAAAACTAAACGCAAACGCCATACAGTGGAGAATGTGTTATTCTTTCCCAATAAACGCGTTTACGCTCAAACTATTATTTGCAGTTCAAAAAGTTTGGAGCCAGATCAGACGCCGGGTAACCCGGCGTCTGATCAGGCTCCAAACTGTTTGCCACCAAGATAAGCATGAAATATCAGAATTGACCAAAAGTTGTTCTTTTCTACGTTTTAGCGCTTTGCGTTTGCGTACGTTTGCGTTTAAACGGGAAAGAATAACAGATTCTCCACTGTATTTGTACAAGGTTACAGTAAAATGACTACTATATTATTTGGGAGCAGTTAGTACATGTATTAAATTTGCAATAAGTGTCAAATTTTATGGAGCCAGATCAGTAACGCGGTGTTTGGTTTGGCTCCAAACTGTTTGCAATTGAAATACAGTAAAGCCCCTCTATTACAATTACTAAACTAATTTCATTACTAGTATTTGTTGTTTAGGGCATGTGGCTGCTAAAAATAGGGTAAACATCCAGAAAGATTTACCTTCATCATACTTCAAGCCCCGGTCTGTCTATTATACAATCCATCAGCCTTCTTTTTAGTGGTTTAGAGCACTTGATCTTTCTCTCTACAACGACACCCAATGAGAGACACAGATTGCGTGTGTTGTTCGGCGGGAGTCGTTATAGGGAGGGACAATTAAAACTATGCTTATACGTGTATTTGCAAACAGTTTGAATCGAATCAGACGCCGCGTAACGCGTAACGCGGCGCCTCGTCTGGATTCAAGCAGTTTGTTACTCGTCATTATATTCCTTATGTCAAAATATCCGCTTTTGAGAAAAAACAGCAAACGACAATTTGAAGCAGACGATATTGCAGCAGCGAACGGGTTTCATATAATTGTCCTGTTAGGGGAGCAGCGACAAGCGTGGTCGTAAGGAGGGAATCGTTGTTGGGAGGGCCGTTGACAGGAGGGAACACTGTAATAGAATAGTTTTCTGTAGTTGTTTACTTGGAAAGAATGAGGTACAGTGGAGAATGTGTTATTCTTTCCCAATAAACGCGTTTACGCTAAAACTATTATTTGCAGTGCAAACCGTTTGGAGCCAGATCAGACGCCGGGTAACCCGGCGTCTGATCAGGCTCCAAGCTGTTTGCCACCAAGATAAACATGAAATATCAGAATTGACCAAAAGTTGTTATTTTCTACGTTTTAGCGCTTTGCGTACGTTTGCGTTTAAACAGGAAAGAATAACAGATTCTCCACTGTATCCTCGGCTGTACCAAGAGCCTGTAGCGATACGAATAACGAGTGTTCGTACTCTTATGTGTTGTTACACACTATAAACATGTCACGAATGCTTTCGAACGGTCTGCATCAGGCGTGATTCGTTCAATAGATATCGTATAGCGGGGAAAACTTTTATCCAAAAATAAAAAGAAAGCAATACAATAATTAAATCCTTCCTAAATACATATTTAACCCCTTTAATTCACTCCTTCACATAATAATATAATTCCACGTATCCAGTCATGAATACGCAATTTTAGAAACATATATCCTAGCAGGTTGTAGCTTAAAAAAGATTGAAGGTAAAGCAAAATTGGCCTTAAGGCTTTACTTTCAACCAGCTTTATGTAAGCAGCTGTCTACAAAACTAGAAATATGGCGTGGTGTAATAGTTTGAATTGTTTTATATTTGTAAAGATTTCTTTCCATATGGGGCACCAACCAGTTTTGAACCTGATCAAATTCTAAATTACACGGAATCTGATGAGGATCCAAATTGTTTGAAATGGAATGGACATAAGCTTTTTTGCATTAACTAATTTGTTTTGAATTGATAATTTTCAGCTTCTATAAAACATATTATAATGTCAGAAATAACATGAGTAATTGCTTTACTTTACTGCATTCTGGTTTATGTTCACCCTGCATTAAGTGGTCACCTGACGCCCAAACAAAATCACATGATATGGTAAAATTGGTTTCAAAAATAGAAGGGTGTTCCTCGGAACACATTGAGCCACCTCCCAGCAAGCATCAGTCGAACAAGAGTTCTAGCCTGAAAAGCAAATACAGTGGAGAATGTGTTATTCTTTCCCAATAAACGCGTTTACGCTAAAACTATTATTTGCAGTGCAAACAGTTTGGAGCCAGATCAGACGCCGGGTAACCCGGCGTCTGATCAGGCTCCAAACTGTTTGCCACCAAGATAAAAATGAAATATCAGAATTGACCAAAAGTTGTTCTTTTCTACGTTTTAGCGCTTTGCGTTTGCGTACGTTTGCGTTTAAACGGGTATGAATAAAAAAGGTCTCCGCTGTACTATGGTCAAATTGGTTTAAAAAATAGAAGGGTGTTCCTCGGAACACATTGTGCCACATCCCAGCAAGCATCAGTCGAACAAGAGTTTTAGCCTGAGAAGAAAATATTTATTAAAGCACACGCGTTTCTGCCACAAAAGAAAGTGAAACCGGAGTAACTCTCATGGTATTGGGGAGTTATAGGCATACAAGAGAAACTGTGGAAAAGGGGAATAACTCCAACAGTATTGATGCAAGAATTATGAGCCTTGTGCAAGACACTTTCACTTTTCTCTCTCTTTCCATAAATGAAGTTTCATCTCAAAAAGATTCAGCAGAACAGTAGTTATAGTCAAAACTAAAAGCCTGACGCAAAAAGCTTAACGGACGGACAGACGGACGGACGGTCAGACGATGGAAAAGTGACCCCTAAGTGTTACCTTTGGCTACAGCAGGTGACACAACAATGTAAGTTTGGTATCATGTGCCACTGAAGCCGAATGATGGTGTTATTGATATGGTGTGGCGCAATGACGTGAATATCCTTCCTCCCACTTCAGTATTATACAACATTGCAATCAGGCCGATGTATATGAAACCAGGCATCGGATGATTTAGTTACCAAAAAAACTTGTTTACAACCGCCAATGATTTTAACCCTTTTGCCACATAGTATGTTTGAAGTGGTGAATTCTGGTGACAACTAAAAGCACTTGAAAATAAAGCAGAATGATGGACCTTAAACAGCAATCTGGTTTACTTCCAGTCTGTTTTAAACTATCATCTGCAAGGATGAAGAAAACATGGAAGAAGCTCTTTGACTGCTAAAGATATGTGACTGCTCAACTCATATTAAACAGAACACTCTTAAAAGAGTTCTGTCTGCATCTCTTTGTAATGCGATCATCTGTCACATATATGCAAGGCTGCAATAACTGTTCGTTTTGACTGTTGTCTTGAAACAGGTTTTACTGTAAATGCATATACAACTGGAAAATTATGTAAATCTTATTATTATTGACCTTAGAGCCTTTCCGTCAGAGAAAATGTCAATGTCCTTCGATCGGCATAATTGCACGCAAACAATTTGTCAACGATAAACTAACAGGATAGCCTAACATCCACATGCTTTTTAAATAGCACAATGTTCTAGTGTAGGACAAGAGTAACGTAGAGGTCGCCAGTATGGCATTCTGGGATGCTTGTGTCTTGCAGTGGACAGCGACGGGTTTCTGAAAAAGCTTAATTCATTCTTCAGATAGGTTGCTGTTGAGGGGTAATATTGTACGAACTTTTGATTGTATGTGGTTTGGATACATCTGCCCTCAATCAATACAAAAAGATCCGAGTTATATTGGTACATGTATTTATATGGATAAGATTGACAACAGAGACCATACAAGGAAATTATTATATTAGTAAAGCCAGTGTATCATCTAACAAGAAACATGTTTATATTTACGTTACTTAATAAAAACTGTTTGAATCTTTAATCCTAATGGATTCGGTTTTAACGCAGTGTGTATTTCCTTCCATGACCAATTAAAACAAAGCTTATTGTCGGTTTCCAAATGGTGCGATATGCTTTGGGCGACTTCATTCCTTGGCCATGTTAAATAATGTAAGAGAGTGTAGGGTTATATAGGTGGCGCTAACAGAGAAAGAAACAATCAGCCTGTCAGGTGTTTTGGCAATTAGGTTAACTCTTTCACTGCCAAGGACCCGAGGGTATAAAACTTATGTGAACTTTGTGCTCAAAGCTCAGTTTACATTATAGGCTGTATCTTTTACAAAACACATTTAAACTGATTCTAGTAACCTCATTTGGGTCAATTGTACGGTGGATTATGTATGCTAAGACTGTTTATATATAAAATGTTTGGTGAAGTGTTATGAGCTGAGAATAATGCTGAGCTTTTAACACAAAGTTCATTTCAACTTTTATAACCTCGGGGCCTAGGTGACAACACTGAAATTTGCAAACAGTTTCAATCTTAACTCTTTCCTCCCTGAAACTTCAAATGGACAATCCCAGTTTCCATTTTAGTCTAGTCCATTTCTGACTTTTAAGGGTTGTTTTTTGTCAATGTTTTGCATTATGACAAACAGTGAAGACCCAGATCAGAGGGCTCCGTAAGGAGCCCTCTGATCTGGGTATTCACTGTTTGCATAGGACAAGTGCACTTTTCATATGTACACTGTTTGAAAAGAACGCCTATATGCGGGACTAGGGTTCAAAGGGTTAATCAGACGTCGCGTACATGTAATCACTCCGGTGAGGGTTGGCATCGGCGTTGCTTTTTGTTATAGGTTCTCGATAAGTAATGGGATGCACTAATACCGATACTACTAAATTTACTACTTTTAAATACATGTACATGTATATGCCCTATCAGTCTGATATCTAAATGGTGGTTAAACGTGGATTAATAATTAATGTAATGTAGATACAAAGACGAATATTTTGAATTTCCCTCGTTTTTTCACCGTTTTAGACTTTCCCCTTATTGACTGAAATCTTATAGTTATATTTTATATCTAAATGCTGAGATTCACTTGTACTACATGAAATATATATTTACCTGGAAATTAATATTCTGCATAAGGTGTTGCTTTAGGGTTGAGCATAGATGTTGAGCAATTCAGAACAAAAACAAACTACAGTGGAGAATCTGTTATTCTTTCCCGTTTAAACGCAAACGTACGCAAACGCAAAGCACTAAAATGTAGAAAATAACAACTTCTTGACAATTCTGACTATTGATATTTAGCTGAGTGGCAAAAAGTTTGAAGCCTGATCAGACGCCGGGTTAACCGGCGTCTGATCTGGCTCCAAACTGTTTGTATTGGAAATAATAGTTTGAGCGTAAACGCGTTTATTGGGAAGGAATAACGTTTTCTCCACTGTATGTTTTTCTGCTATTCTTTACCTGCTTTGGACTGCGTAAATGCAAAAAAGAAGAATTTACCTTTTCAACGTGTTATACTTGTCTGGACTTTACTTACTCAGTGTGTACTGGTGCTATTGTTTCGTTCAACCCTTTGTTGAGAAAACGTTATTCTTTCCCGTTTAAACGCAAACGAAACGCAAAGGCGTTTCAATAAAAGGTAGAAAATGACAAAGTTTCGCCCATTCTGAATGCTTATATTAATCCTAGTGGCAAACAGTTTCGAGCCTGATCAGACGCCGGGTTACCGGCGTCTGATCTGGCTCCAAACTGTTTGCAATGGAAATATTATTTTTAGCATAAACGCGTTTATTGGGTAAGAATAATGTTTTCTCCACTGTATAAGCAGAGAACCTCTGAGGATTGCACTCATCCTACGCAAATAGTTTAGACCCTGACGAAGGGCTCTTTCAAAAACTCTCTGATTAGGGTCAGCACTGTTTGTCATTCTGCAATGATTTGTTAAAACGAATCCCTATTAATAGTAAAAAATTAGATGAGCTTGATTGGACATTTGAATTATCTATTTTAAGTTTCAGGGGTCAAAGTGTTGTTTTGTCAGGCGCTATCAATGCAGGACTTTGTGTATTGTCTCACGTCATACATGTAGGTATGTTGGGGTCGGGGAGCAATACTTTTGCACACTTTACAAAAATAAAAATATAACATAGAAATAAAATATTATTTTTTGCACTGACAAAGGTCTCTCAATTAACAATTATTTACACCCAAACACATCGGAAAAAAATATTATAGCCATATTTACATGATTGTATACTATATTTTATATAAAGGGGTGGAAGAGTTGATGCATTTTGCAGTAGAAATAGCTTTCCATGCATGCGTTTTCCCCTTTACATGTACCCCACGGCCAGTTTCTAGTTTTGAAGGCTTGTTACAGTACCACTAAAAGCATTTTGAAAGAATGTCCCTTAATTTTATTCTGATTTAAGCCACTACCATAAAGAAATATTTCACATTTATTATTGTATAAAATGGAACTATTTTCTTCAGCGTAGGAACTGTTTTAATGGGAAATAAATGAAAAACTTATGGAACATAGATGGCCTGATGCAGGTCCAAAAGGAACTTTTCACACCGACAGGTGACTGCATAAGTATTGACACTATAGGATTTAATGCAGAAATAAAGATTTTAGTTTTTGAAATACTCCCTTTATCTGGAGCTCTGTATTTAGGCTTGTTTTGCCTATGTATTGCAATATTACAATAATAATGTTACCATGAACTAAAGATCCCTCTGACCTGTGGTTTCATTGTTTGCACAGGCGAAGCGTACAATGGAGAAAACGTTATTCTTTCCCGTTTAAACGCAAACGTACTCAAACGCAAAGCACTAAAACGTAGAAAAGAACAACTTTTGGACAATTCTGATATTTCATGTTTATCATGGTGGCAAACAGTTTGGAGCCTGATCAGACGCCGGGTTACCCGGCGTCTGATCTGGCTCCAAACTGTTTGCACTGCAAATAATAGTTTTAGCGTAAACGCGTTTATTGGGAAATTATAACACATTCTCCACTGTACTCTTTACACGGGTTGGCAAAGACACATATACAGTGGAGAAAACGTTATTCTTTCCCGTTTAAACGCAAACGTACGCAAACGCAAAGCACTAAAACGTAGAAAAGAACAACTTTTGGACAATTCTGCTATTTCATGTTTATCATGGTGGCAAACAGTTTGGAGCCTGATCAGACGCCGGGTTACCCGGCGTCTGATCTGGCTCCAAACTGTTTGCACTGCAAATAATAGTTTTAGCGTAAACGCGTTTATTGGGAAAGAATAACAGATTCTCCACTGTATGCTTGATTATGGTTCAAATGTTTCCGTAAGTTTGTGAAATAAACATTTTAGAACATTTGTATAATAGCTTTTATTGAGTCTTTTATTTCAAAGTTCTCATGAGATATGCCTAATCTTGAAAACATATAATGCCTTACTTTAACCGTGCCACTGCCAAGCATTACGAAATTAACATTTGCAAACAGCTTGAATCTTGACCAGACAGTCACACCGCGGAACTGATCAGAATCCAAACAGTTTGACATCCATATCAATACTTATTCAGTAAAATACGCATACAATTCCAAACTTAATTAATAAAAACAGACAGTTTTATGGTAGTGACAGTGTTAGAAAGGGTAAACTGTCAATATTACTTTTGAAAAGAATGATTTGTTTATGTTTTTCGCTTTCACCATTTCCCTCTTTATAAAGCTTTTCAGGCTCCAAGGTTATAAAGCATTTGAGCTGAGTCTGACTTTTGTCTCAAGCATATGATTGGTCTAGGCTCAAATCTGACCAATCAAATACTTGAGCATAACTTCAGACTCAATTCAAAAGCTTTATAACCTTGTACAGAGGCATCTCCTTTTTCCTAATAAATGTATGAGTGTGTTTTATGAATATTCCTCGAAAAAGAATAATAAAACATGTTTAATCCATGATAATTCACTGCTAAAAACTGACTGAAAATAAGCCAGAAAGTTCCTGTAAGAACATTTTGATTTATTCATTGCCGTTTACGGTGGAGAAAACGTTATTCTTTCCCGTTTAAACGCAAACGTACGCAAACGCAAAGCACTAAAACGTAGAAAAGAACAACTTTTTGACAATTCTGATATTTCATGTTTATCATGGTGGCAAACAGTTTGGAGCCTGATCAGACGCCGGGTTACCCGGCGTCTGATCTGGCTCCAAACTGTTTGCACTGCAAATAATAGTTTTAGCGTAAACGCGTTTATAGGGAAAGAAAAACACATTCTCCACTGTATAACGTCATCAGCTTAAAACAATTGTCGTCTGCTTTTATTTCTCAAATTTAAATTTGAGGTATTTTTACTAAATATTGGAATGAGTTTCTAATTTTTTGGATCCAAAACAGAAGCCGCATATATTATTTAATTAAGAAATGCATAAATGTTTATAGAATTTGTTTGCACACGCCAATTTCAAAGCACGCGATAGAAGATAGAGGTTTCTAAAGTTCCAATAAGATAAAATGGTTTTTTTAAGTAACCAAAAATGACTAGATAAGAAGTTTGCCTCTTAACATAAACGATACCCTCTACATTTTGAAATGAATGTTAAACAGTATGGATCCTGATCAAACGCCGCATAACACAGCGTCAGATCTGGACCAAACCCACATGTCTGCCAAAAAAATATTGTCATAGGGGTACAAGTAAGGCAGTGAACCGTCTGAGACACAGAAATTGAAAGATGTCGAGTCTACAGATTACTTTAACATTTATATAAGCGCTTTAGAACGCACAACTCCTGTGTGAATAGAACGTTATATAAATCGGGTATAATAATAATATAACCATTTAGAGCAGAACTGACAAACATTCAAATAAATTGCACACAATGGATGAATGACTAAGTCCATATTTCACGATCATTTAGGTAAGTCTAAATTGTCGGTGTTTGGACGAAGTGGAAGCTTAATGCTTGGAAAACTTTTATGTCCGTTTAGAAACTAATGCATGACAAAAGTGTGTTAGTTCCATTAGGAGATTTCTAGCGTGCTTCTATTCTGCATTGAGCAGACAGCCTGTCTTTAACCCGTTCACTGCCTTACCCCGAGCACAACAGTTTTTTGTAAACAGTTTGGATCCTGATCAGACGCCGCGTGATGCGGCGTCTGATCAGGATCCAAACTGTTTGTCACTCATTTCAATATTCCTTCAGTCAAAATAGCACAAATAAAATTTAAGAAATAAAAGCAGACGACAATTGTTTAAAATCGAAGACGTCACGGCAGTGATGGGGTTAAAATATCGTCATCCTTTTTCAATACGTAGTCGCTTTTTGGTGAGGATGACGTTAATCTTTTCAATTAAAAGTAATTTTGGCTATAACAAAATGTTTCATTGCAAACAGCGTGGACCCTGATCAGATGCCGGGTAATCCGGCATCTGATCAGGCTCCGAGCTATCTACAACCCAAAATAAAATAATCGTTTATAATTTCAACATTTCATTTTTTATAAGTTTTAGTGCGTTGGTTGTGTTTTTTTGTTTTATTAAAACGGGACAGAATGGCGTTTCTCCACTGTCACAACAGTATGACAGTACAATGGAGAAGACGTCATTCGTTCCCTTTTCAAGGCTAACGAAACGCAACGCATTGCAGTAATTTGTAGACAATGGCAACTTTTTGACAATTATGTATGTCCATTTTACATATAAATGACAAACAGGCTGGAGTCTCATAAGTAGCTGGGTTACCCGGCGTCTGATCTGGCTCCAATCTGTTTGCAATTGAAATAATAAGTTTATCGTAAACGTGTCTATTTGGAAAGAATAACGTTTGCGATATTGCTCTAAGATAAAAGTGTGAATTGAAAGATATTTCCCCTGTGTACCGTAAACAGGGACAAAAAATAATCGGCATGCCTAACATAATATAACATGCCATAGTTTGTAGGTTTCTGTTCATTTTTTTTAAAATTGAAAAGTCATTTCAACAAGTTGCGACATTGCAAATACTTCAAACAGATTTCCCTTGAGTGTAACTTAGAAACGATTCAAAAAATGCGCAGACATAACGAGCTTTATATGGATTTTAAATGCAACACCTCGCAAACGCTAGGCAATAGACCCTGTTAAAATATTGATGATTTGCTTTACCCTAAGTCTCAATATAACATAAATGGTAGGAAATTACTTCATTTTATAGTTACTTTAACTCAATCACCCCTGAAACATTTAATGGACAATTCCAATTTCCAACCAATTCTAGTCAATGTTCTCGTATATATAGGACTGATTTTGATACATTTCAAAATGACAAACAGTGCCGAATCTTTTCAGGTTTTGCATGAGTCTTCCGATCAGGGTCTACGGTCTACACTGTTTACATAATTATGTCAATGTTATATTTCACAGGTAAAACATCGTTTGTTAATGCCGAGTACAGTAGCGCGTTCAAGTACCGTATCGATGCAATCGATTGCAACAGAAAACGGTAACAATTTACCTTTAACGACCGTTAGCCTGTTACCGATTGCGAACGACACGAACGGCCTCAGAGGTAGTTCGCCATCCCCAACAAGGAAAACAAAATGGCTACCAAATGAATTTAATACAACCGGCGAAAAGTCCCGACATTTATGTATGTCCATTTTACATATAAATGACAAACAGTCTGGAGCCTCATAAGTAGCCGGGTTACCCGGCGTCTGATCTGGCTCCAATCTGTTTGCAATTGAAATAATAACGTGTCTATTTGGAAAGAATAACATTTTCTGCACTGTATATGCGATATTGCTCTAAGATAAAAGTGTGAATTGAAAGATATTTTTCCAGTGTACCGTAAACAGGGACTGAAAATAATCGGCATGCCTAACATAATATAACATGCCATAGTTTGTAGGTTTCAGTTAATTTTTGTTTTAAATTGAAAAGGCATTTCAACAAATTGCGACATTGCAAATACTTCAAAACGATTTCCCTTGAGTGTAACTTAGAAACGATTCAAAAAATGCGCAGACATAACGAGCTTTATATGGATTTTAAATGCAACACCTCGCAAACGCTAGGCAATAGACCCTGTTAAAATATTGATGATTTGCTTTACCCTAAGTCTCAATATAACATAAATGGTAGAAAAT
Source organism: Gari tellinella (assembly GCA_922989275.2). Classification (NCBI taxonomy): domain Eukaryota; kingdom Metazoa; phylum Mollusca; class Bivalvia; order Cardiida; family Psammobiidae; genus Gari; species Gari tellinella. The sequence continues at coordinate 40,189,700 of OV277871.1, forward strand.
TACTTCATTTTATAGTTACTTTAACTCAATCACCCCTGAAACATTTAATGGACAATTCCAATTTCCAACCAATTCTAGTCAATGTTCTCGTATATATAGGACTGATTTTGATACATTTCAAAATGACAAACAGTGTCGAATCTTTTCAGGTTTTGCATGAGTCTTCCGATCAGGGTCTACGGTCTACACTGTTTACATAATTATGTCAATGTTATATTTCACAGGTAAAACATCGTTTGTTAATGCCGAGTACAGTAGCGCGTTCAAGTACCGTATCGATGCAATCGATTGCAACAGAAAACGGTAACAATTTACCTTTAACGACCGTTAGCCTGTTACCGATTGCGAACGACACGAACGGCCTCAGAGGTAGTTCGCCATCCCCAACAAGGAAAACAAAATGGCTACCAAATGAATTTAATACAACCGGTAATTTCTCATCAATAAACCAACATTTTCCGATACTTAATGTATCAAACAAAGCAACTTACATCTGAGCAGCTAAATCTTATTTTTATATGCGGTAAAATTGATGCATTTCAGTTGATTAGTGCACTTTTGCTTGTGTTATTTAGAATCGCACATAAATTGTTCGTACCCTTGAAAAGTTAATAAACATTGGGGCGCAATGAGTTATTATTGAAGAGTATCGGTGAACGTTAGATGTCGTACTATGTGGGTTGTTTGCATCGGTTAACGTTACTGTTCGCTGATACGGTACTTGAACGCCCTACAGTTGTCGCTATGGTTGTACAGTGGAGAAAACGTTAATTTTCCCAATAAAAGCGTTTACACTTAAACTATTATTTCCATTGGAAACAGTTTGGAGCCTGATCAGACGCCGGATAACCCGGCGTCTAATCAGGCTTCAAACTGTTTGCTACTCAGATTAAAATAGATATTTGGAAATTTAAAATATGCCATTTTCTACAGTTTAGTACTTTTGCGTTTGCGTTTCTTTTGCGTTTAACGGGAAAGAATAACGTTTTCACCACTGTATATACAGTGGAGAAAACGTTATTCTTTCCCGTTTAAACGCAAACGCACGCAAATGCAAAACACTAAAACGTAGAAAAGAACAACTTTTGAACAATTCTGATATTTCATGTTTATCATGGTGGCAAACAGTTTGGAGCCTGATCAGACGCCGGGTTAACCGGCGTCTGATCTGGCTCCAAACTGTTTGCACGGGGAATAATAGTTTTAGCGTAAACGCGTTTATTGGGAAAGAATAACACATTCTCCACTGTATCATACACCAAATGCAGTGGCATATTATCGCATTGTATCAATACATATAATACAGTAAATGCCAGTGGCGTATTTTCGCGTTGTATAAATCATACGCTAAATGCAATGTCATTTTGTCGCACTATTTACTTGTTGTAATTGAAATTATTTATTTTGGTATAAACGCTTTTGGCGCTAGATCTATTTGAATGGCGATAAATACGCCATCCACCAGTAGTGCAAACAGGTATAAAGTACATCCTGTTTAACTCATTCTCCCCTAAAAGTTTTAATATACAATTCAAGCATTAATTTATGCTTTTAAGGGTTGTCTTCTGCAATTTTCTGCAAAATGACAATCGTTGCAGACCCTGATCAGACTGCACCTTGGGAGGCAGTCTGGTCAGGGTCTTCATTTTTTGCCGTTCAAGTTGCATGTTTAGGACAATGTATGGTGTGATTAAAACGAATTAATGATAACTACAGCAGTAACACATGGTTTCCCAATTTTCTTTGGGGGTTTTACGGTATGACCTATTGTTGTCGGCACCGATGTTTCACGTACAGTGGAGAAAATGTTATTATTTCCAAAAAAAACTCGTTTACGCTAAAACCAGTATTTCAATTGTAAACAGTTTGGAGCCAGATCAGACGCCGGGTAACCCGGCGTCTGATCAGGCACCAAACTGTTTGCCATGCACTCAGACTAACATGAATGGTCAGAATTGTCTAAATGTTGTCCTTTTATGCATTTTATTGAGATGCGTTTGCGTTTCGTTTTCATTTAAACGGGAAAGAATAACGTTTTCTCCACTGGCTAAACCTGTCAATACGAGTGCCAAATTGGTCATACCCTGGTCAAAAGCCGTAGTACATTACACTTGCTCTGGATCTAAACAGTATTAAAATTGAGTGGTCCCCTGTGATATCAAGGAAATCTATAACTCGAAATGAAACTTAATTAGAATGTTCGAATTTGGAGAGCAAACGCAATGCAATAAAGTGCAGAAAACGGCATTTGTTTGAATATCTAGCTATATATTTTTATCTGAGTGGCAACTCGTGTGTAGCAAGATCAGACGCCGAGTAGCTCGGCGTCTGATCAGGCTCCAAACTGTTTGCAATGGATAAACTAGTTTACATTAAAGGGTTTATTGGGAAAGAATAACGTTTTCTCCACTGCTACAGCATTATCAATTAACCTTTGTTTTCAGACAGAAGTGACATTTAGTTCAAAAGGAGAAGTTCAAAACAAAATCAAGCAAGACAATGGACCTTTAAATGTAGGAGATTTACTGACTATCGTTAACCCTTTCATGATCATATTTATCGCGAGGTTTTTAACCCTTCGCCGCCACATTGTCGGTTGCTTCAATATTGTTGTCTGCAATATCGTGTCAAAGTTAAATTAGTATAATTAATATAACTGGCGTAATTTCAGAACAAATGACAAACAGTTACGCGGCGTCTGATCAGGATTAAAGTTGTTTGCAAGTGCGCTTTATGACGTCATAGAGAGTAAAAGGGTTAAACAACAAAATCTGAGATGGTACTAGCATGTGACGAGATCATCGGGGCTTTCCAAGACAATAATACAAGGAACGGTTCAGGGAGGGAGAAGGAGAGTCAGACAAAGAAAACGATGGAAAGATAACACAGCAGAGTGGACGGACCTAATTTTAAGGAAAACACTGCAGAAGGCAGCAGAGGGGAATTTGAGGAAGCTAGGGTCCGTTTCATAAATTTGCGACCGACAAAAACAGTTGTAATTTAAAACTGTAAAATTCATTTAATTTCTTATATCTCTATCCAATCATATCTTGTGACATCTCTTTGGAATCGTCTTTTCAAGACAATTCCAAAGGGATGTCACATGATAGGATTATAAATGGAGATATAAATATCAACGAATTCTTTTATAATCTGACTTATGACAAAATTTGTCGTAACGGGCCCCTGGTCCACCAGACTACGGGATAGATGAAGGTGAAGAATCTAAATACCAAATCGATGACAACAGAATTCTTAACGCAAAACAACAGACAGGATTATACTTCAAAGACACCTCAAACATTAATAAGTTTCCGTTTTTTAAACCTCCGGTTTTTAATATTATCATTTCCTAGACACAAGTCGGAATATGGAAACAAAATTTTCATCAACTCCAGTGTTTGTTTGCAATCGATATTGTAAGGGTATTAATCTACCGCCAACTGAAGAGGTGCACATATATATATTTCTTAAGACAGTTTGGTTATATCGACTTCATTTGAAGAACGCACATAATACTTGTCTCCCACTGGGTGTCGTTGCATAGAGGGAGCACTGTAATTGATGTAAAGGTCTTGTTAAAAATTGTTAAATAGTATTACGAACAAAATACGAGACATGTTTTTAAAACAATAGTTTTATCTTATAATCTTAATCTGTGCTTATAACAAATGTCACCAAACCAGAGAAAGGTTATATTTATTGTGTTCGCACCATACTATCACTGCATTTAAAGATGTGCTTCCTTTTGCTTCTTACAATAAATATTCAGTGGTTAGTTCTTGCATGAACAAAATTGTAACACTGTTTCTACAGACAAACTGTACCGTTATAATTTGAAATGAAGACTATAACTTCAAGTAGACGGTAATATAACGGTGAAATATATGGCGTCGTCTCCAGGGCAAAAAATAAACACAAAGTATACTCCAAAGACATCTCAAACATGAATAAGTTTCTATTTTTACCGTCAGTTTTTTAATATTATCATCCTAGACACAATAGGGAAAATGAAAGGTAAAAATGCCAAAGCTTGCTGTCAACCAATATTGAACGGTAAGTAACGCTTTCACTCTTATTGACGCCTAAAATCGTGTTTGCAAACAATTTTGATCCTTTTGAGGCGTCTGACCAGGATTCAAATTGTTTATTAACACTCAAATCGATATGTTTCAAGTCATACTATATTGAATCTTACCTTGAAACGAACTTGCAAACAATAAAATTGAAGGAGACGACAATGAAACGACAAAGGGGTAAAACTCTCTCGAAAACTTTAGCAGTGAAAGGATATTCACTAAATAGAATCTCTGATTGAAGTTCAAATTTGATGTGGATTTGTCTTATTATAAGTGTAAAGGCAAGTCCGGTTAATTGTCTTTTCCGAATAAATGTTACTATCGTTAAACCATTAATCATACAACAATAACCGCTCCCTTATATCTGGGGGTATTTTCGTAATTAGCTTGTTGTGAACACGCAAAGATAATTATCTTTTCAAAGAAGAAAAAACATTCCAAAAGGACGTTGCTTCCCTGTAAAATCTAATAATAACAACCTTTTACATAGTTCATCGTAGTAATTTCTAATGATATAAGGTGTTGCTCTTTAACCCTTTACCCCATAGCCTTGATTTTAGTTTTGAAAAATGGTGACTGCTTAAAGAAGGTTGAAAGTAAAGCAGAATGCGCCCTAAGGCGCATTCTGCTTTACTTTCAGCCTGCTTTAAGCTACAACCTGCTAGAATCAAAAAAATATTCCTTCGGATACATTTTCATGACTGTATAGATTGGAATTATTTTCTTCCGCGGAGGATTACACGGAATGTGCTAAAAGGCGCTTCTATAAAGGGTTAATAGGAGAGTCGATGCATGGTATATTGAGAGGTTGATCCCCTTCACTGCTTTACAGTGGAGAATGTGTTATTCTTTCCCAATAAACGCGTTTACGCTAAAACTATTATTTGCAGTGAAAACAGTTTGGAGCCAGATCAGACGCCGGGTAACCCGGCGTCTGATCAGGCTCCAAATTGTTTGCCACCAAGATAAACAAGAATGATCAGAATTGTCCACAAGTTGTTCTTTTCTACGTTTTAGTGCTTTGCGTTTGCGTTTAAACGGGAAAGAATAACAGATTCTCCACTGTACCAATAGTAAATTGGTTATCTGCAAACAGTTATGATCCTGATCAGACGCCGCGTTACGCGGCGTCTGATCAGGATTGAAACTGTTTGACACTTATTTTAATACTTCTTAAGTCAAAGTACGGCATTTTATTATCGAAATGTTCTCAAGACAAGATGCGAACAACTTAAAATGTTCGTCTGCATATATTTTCAATTAGGCATTTTACATTGAACAGTCCTAAAGACGAGATGTAAATAATTTTACTATGTTCGTCTCCACATATTTTTAATTAGGCATTTTATTTTGAAATGTCCTATAGGCGAAATGTGAACAATTTAAAATGATCGTCTGTAAATATTTTCAATTAGGTTTTTATTTTGAAAAGTCCTAAAGACGATATGTCTTTAATTTCTCGTCTGTAAATATTTTCTGTTCGGCATTTTATTATCGAAATGTTCTCAAGACAAGATGCGAACAACTTAAAATGTTCGTTTGCATATATTTTCAATTAGGCATTTTATATTGAGGGAGTTCTGAAGACCAGATGAGAACAATTTAAAATGTTCGTCTGCATACATGTATATCTTCAATTAGGTATTTTATATTGAAGAGTCCTAAATACGAGCTGTGAACAATTTAAAATGTTCGTCTGCATATATTTTCAATTTTATATTGAAGAGACCTAAAGACGAGCTGTGAACATTTATTTCCAGATCTTCATTTAGGTATTTTATATTGAGGAGTTCTAAATACGAGATTCTAACAATTCAAAATGTTCGTCTGCATATTTTTTTTTTATTAGTTATTTTATATTGAGGAGTTGCAAAGACGAGATTCGAAGAATTTAAAATGTTCGTCTGCATATATCTTCAATAAGTTATTTTTTATTGAGAAGTTCTAAAGACGAGATGTGAATAACTAAATTGTTCGTCTGCATATATCTTCAATTATGTATTTTATATTGAAGAGTCCGAAGGACGAAATGTGAACAATTGTTTCCAGATCAGACACTTAATAACTCGGTAACTGATCGCGATAAAACCATGTTTCTAAGACGAATCTTGTAACTATCTACAACAACACCTATTTGGAAACACATATTATGTGTGTTGCTCGGAGGGACTTATTCGTAGGAGGGAAATTGGCTTACAGTTTGAAACAGCTTGAATTCAGATCAGTTGTCGCGTAACGCGGCGTCTGATCTTGATTCAAGCTGTTTGTCATTCTGCGTTATGTTTCTTTCTGCCAAAATGTAAATTATGAGACTTTGAGAGAACAACTGACGACAATTTTAAGAAAACGATATTGCAGCCGTGGAAAGGCTGGACATAATTGTCTTGTTTGGGAAACAGTGGCAAGCGTTGTTAAAAAGAGGGGATCGATTTTCAGATGGCTGTTATGGGGAAGAAAAACTGTAGTATATAGTCGCAGAGCAGAAACAACTTTCACCGCTATAGGCAACTAAAGATTGCTTCGCAGACAGTTTTGATCATAATCAGACGCCTTGTAATGCGGAATCTGGTCAGGATCCAAATTATTTGATCATTTCTACGTACAGTGGAGAAAACGTTATTCTTTCCAAATAAACGCGTTAACGCTACACTATTATTTTCATTGCAAACAGTTTGGAGCCAGATCAGACACCGGGTAACCCGGCGTCTGATCAGGCTCTAAACTGTTTGCCACTAAAATAAACATGAATAATCAGAATTGTCAAAAATCTATACTTTTATACATTTAAGTGATTTGCGTTTGCGTTACGTTTGCGTTTAAACGGAAAAGAATAACGTTTTCTCCACTGTACATGTACCTAGACGATGTATTAAGTACATGTATGTTATGTGATTTCATTAAAAAAACAGTTCCCCCCCCCCCTTTTTATGTCATATAATTATTTCAACTTTAATGATTCTTAACTTTCATCAGCAACCTATCTATTTCATTTCATATTTTGCATTGCACCGATTTGGACTTTTTTCTGATAAAATATTAGACAAAAGTTAAATACTAGAAACATAGTTAATTTTTGGTGTTTTATATTTAAGGAATGCACTGTCCATAAAAAGAAACCATATTGGCGATTGTCAGAGCTGAATTTTTTTTCAAATCTGGTGCCTTTTTGTCTTGATTTAAGTTCTTTTTGTGATTATGATACCATAGAAAATAAATAAATAGAAAAATGTACCATGCTTGTTTTCATTTAACCCTTTATCCCATAGCCTGTTTCTAGTATTGAAGATAGGAGACCACTTACAGCAGGTTGAAAGTAAAGCAGAATGCGCCTTAAGGCGCATTCAGCTTTTCTTTCAGCCTGCTTTAAGCTACCATGTGCTAGATTAGAGAAAACATTCCCTATAATATATATTCATGACTGATTAAATTTGAACTATTTTCTTCAGCGGAGGAATAAATCATGTGCTAAAAGACGCTTCTATGGGGGGGGGGTTAAAAATATTTTACTGAAGTCTGCACTTTGAATGAGACAAAATATGAAAATTATCCTAATTTGACATACAATTCCAAATGGACTTCGTGCAAAGAAATATACAGCAACATTTGATTTACGGAGGGATTTTCAGCCATTGGCTGCCCTTCCAAAAACAACCAAATAGAAAAAAACTAAAACTTTGAAACAAGTCGCTTATGGGTGAAATACATCATCAAGTAAATACGTTGATAAACAATCTATTAAAACATGTTTTGATACAAAGACGTGTTAGTTTTTAGGATCGGAGTTTACCCAGTACTAGAACGACCAATGCCCTCTGTGCATATTGCTGGGGTTTTGTAAGAAAATGCTTTGATCAAATAGCAAGAAATGAGACACGGAACTAATCTTATTGCAGAATCCTAATTGCAAAGAGTAATTCTAGACATACTATTAAACCTCGATTACTTGATCTAGCTTAACCCATTCACTGCCATGACGTCATCAATTTTAAACAATTGTTGTCTGCTTTTATTTCTAAAATTAGATATTTAGTGATTTTGACTTATGAAATATTTAAACGAGTGTCAAACATTTGGGATCTTGATCAGACGCCGCGTTACGCGGCGTCTGATCAGGATCCAAACTGTTTGCAAACAACTACTGTACTCGGGGTAAGGCAGTGAAGGGGTTAACCAATAACCCCAAAATACACCCTTTTACGCCTTTAATTTATTCTTCCGCTGTAGAAAAAATAGTTCCACTTTATACAGTTACGATTGTGTACCATAAACAATAGTTTCTATATCTAATGAAAGGGAGGCTTAAGGCAAGCTGAAAGTAAAGCAAAATGTGCCTTAAGGCCCCTTCTGACTTATATTCGACCTGCTTTAAGTGGCCACATATCTTTTAAACTAGAAATTGGCTATGAGATAATATGTTTTTCAACTGTTTGTAGTATAACCAGTGGCGCTCGTTAAGTCGAACTTCGGAGTTAAAGTATGGCAGTTCGTGGTAAGCGAGTTCGAGTAATGGAGCTTCGGCTGCAGTCTATTAATTTCTCGTACAGTGCTCCCGCCCTACAACAGTCCTCCGAACAACGATTCCCTCCTTACAACAACACTTGTTGCTGTCCCCAAACAAGACCGTTATGTCTAACCTTTTCACTGCTGCAATACTAAGTATCGTCTGCTTAAAATGTCGTTTGCTGCTTTTTCTTAAGGTTACGTATTGGACATTGTAACAGTAGAAACATAAAGATGAGTGACAAAAGGTTTGAAGCAAAACCACCCGCGTTACGCTCTGGGCTCAAACTGTTTGCAAATCTATCCTCAGTGTATTAATTGTCACTCCCTATTAAACTCCCTCCAAACAACACACACAATCCTTGGCTCCCATTTGCTGTTGTTGTAGAGAGATACCACTGTAGCTAAGATATATAACCGTAATGACCAGGGGCCCGTTTCATAAAACTTCTTACGACAAATATTGTCGTAAGTCAGATTATAAAAGTATCTTTTCTCCATCTAATCCTGTCTTGTGATATCTTTTTGGAATCGTCTGGAAAAGACGATTCCAAAAAGATGTCACAAGACAGGATTAGATAGAGAAATCACAGATTAAATGTTTTTTAAAGTTTTGACTTGCGACAACATTTGTCGTAAGATGTTTTATGAAACGGGCCCCTGATGTAGTTGGACAGAGTGGCTAAGCCACCTTTTAAAGGGACTCGCAACCGGATGGTGTACTTGTCAAAATAAAATAAAATACTCAAATAAAAGCAAATTTGTGGCATTATTTGGCTTCTGACATTAAAAAAATATGATCAGTCCAAAAAAGGTCTCAAGAATCGGCACCGAATCTTAGTTTTTTAAGATATTTTCCATCGTTTTTCTATTGCGTTAGCTAACGGTATAGTTGTTGTTGTTGCTTCTTTACACGGGCTCAGACATAAACACGAGCCGAATTACGAAGTTGTATGCACTTTCGATCGCTACACATTGAAATACGTTAAATCGATCCGAGATAAACGGATAGTTCCGTGGTACATTGGTCTAAGCGGTTTCCCCTATGTTGCCTTCTGTCCGCCAATGCCGGGCCCCGGGTTCGAATCCCACCAGAGACCAATATTTTTTTTTATTGAAATACATTTTTTTAAACAGAATTTCTTATCCTAAACTAATTCTTTACCATTTATATAAGCGTTTGACACATATTTACAAATTACTATTTTTAATGCACCATCTGGTTGCGAGTCGCTTTAACATTGCAATAAGGGTATGTTCGAACTAAAACGACTTCGAATTATCGAATGTCGACTGTATTTTGATGTTTCTATGTAAATCAGAAGTCATTGTCTTTGCACCTAACGGAGATACATATTATCATTTTCCTGTTAATACTACGTGTATTATAAACCAGCACATACTATATACGGTAAACCCTTTCATGATCAAATTATTCGTGAAACTTTTACCCCTTTACCATTTCTTTGTCGTCTGCTTCAATTTTGATGTCTGCAATATCGTTTCAAAGTACATGTAACAAAAATAAGGCAGTATGACTGAAGAAATTTCAAAACGAGTGTCAAACAGATCGAATCCTGATCAGACGCCGCCTTACGCGGCGTCTGATCAGCATACAAACTGTTTGCAAACCAGCTTTTAAACGGCATGATGGCGAAAGGGTTCATGTGATTGGCCATTATTACTGTTATTTCGTTTATATATAAAACAGAAAATAACTATTGAGGTCCATATTAAAATAAACATTTTCATGGCATACTGAGTACAAGCATATCATACGGTCATACACATTTTAATGATAGTACGGTAACTGATTTGTAATACAGTGAAACCCCTCTAAACCGGAACCTCTGAATACCGGAAACCTCTCTAAACCGGACAAAAACTTTGGTCCCGTTTCCAATCCTTTTCATTTTCACCCAGTACACCATCAACACGCCTTATTACGTCTTTGTATTTTCTTACACTGAAAACAATAGTTTATATATTCTAGCAGATAATAGCCTAAAGCAGGTTGAAAGTAAAGCAGAATGCGCATTAAGGCGCATTCTACTCTACTTTCAACCTGCTTAAAGTGGTCAGCTATCTTCCATACAAGAAACAAGTTAAAACCCCTCTAAACCAGAAACCCCTATACACCGGACATTTTGTTGTCCCCACACATGTCCTAAACCCCGGTTTAGAGGGGTTTCACTGTATATTCGAGACTTATTGTGGGGTTTTTTCTTTTTCGAGCTGTCAACGACCTTATTGCTATTTATATGTATGCAGTAAACCACTCTTAAACAGTCCATTCCCTAATCAGTCGGATACGGCAGCAGCGCCTAGTTAAGACACACATACTGGTAGCTAAACATCTAAATAGAATTGCTTCACCGCCAGCTATATAATATACACTGGATGTCCTAACACTCCGAACTGACCAGGGGAATTTGCATCTTTACCAATTATAGTCATTATGTAGGCTCCCTGTAATGGGATTTTACCTAACATATGATATATACATATTTTTAAATACGAGAGTTGATGTATCTATAGGATACGCAGTTAATGGCATATTGTGTGTTAAAGGGAGGTAATCAGATTACTCATATGTATGCAGTAAACCACTCTTAAACAGTCCATTCCCTAATCAGTCGGATACGGCAGCAGCGCCTAGCTAAGACACACATTGCATAACAACAGACTGGTAGCTAAACAACTCAATAGAATTGCTTCACCACCAGCTATATAATATACACTGGATGTCCTAACACTCCGAACTGACCAGGGGAATTTGCATCTTTACCAATTATAGTCATTATGTAGGCTCCCTGTTATGGGATTTTACCTAACATATGATATATACATATTTTTACATACGAGAGTTGATGTATCTATAGGATACGCAGTGAATGGCATATTGTGTGTTAAAGGGAATTAGCTAGGCGCTGCTGCCGTATTTTAATGATGGAATAAAAAATAGCTGATAACGTTCAGCAAAATGAAGCTACAGCAGAAAAGGGCTCTCTACTGCACCAGGAACGCGCATAACGTATATAATGTACTTTCCTGACTGTACTTTCACATTTCTTTAAGAGACCACCTGTCTTAACAAATGCATTATTAACTTCGGATCCAGTTGTTTTCTGAAATGCAAAAATGTTCTTGGCGACTCTCAAGAACTTCAGTCTTTGATTTTTATTGATGCATCTAGTGGGATTTCTTCATACGATAGCGTATCAATCGACAGACAGTGTAAGCTAAACACTTATGGATAGCACTAAACAATTTGTAAAAGAAAATAGTTCGACAGAATAAGGCTATCAATTTACCAAAGTTTGACACATGAAATAAATCCAATTAGTTGGTGAAAGGCGACAGAAATATATACAGTGGAGAATGTGTTATTCTTTCCCAATAAACGCGTTTACGCTAAAACTATTATTTCCAGTGCAAACAGTTTGGAGCCAGATCAGACGCCAGGTAAGATTGTTCAAGCAAACGACAAAACTTGGCAGTGAATGAGTTGACCTTGAAATACTGATGTGTTCATCTTAACTTTTTCCTCCCTGAAACTTTAAATGGACAATTCCAGTTTCCATTTAAGTCTAGTCCATTTCTGACTTTTAAGGGTTGTTTTTGTCAATGTTTGGCATTATGACAAACAGTGAAGACCCATATCAGAGGGCTCCTAGGAGCCCTCTGATATGGGTCTTCACTGTTTGCATAGGACAAGTGTACTATTCACATGTACATTGTTTAAAAGGACGCAAATATGCGGGACTAGGGTTCAAAGGGTTAAGCGAGCTCAAGTAAGTAAACCCCAACTGAAGAAATACCGGTAAGTTCGCTTTAAGGTTGAGGACCCCTAAAGAGACTGGGCAATCACCTGTGCTCTGCGGTCGACTATTCTCTTCAACTGTCGGTCCGTTCCAAACCATGCTAAAGCATGTTTCGAAACGGACCATCAGTTGATGAATATGGCCGATCTCTGTATGTAGAGAAACGATTTTGGTTCGATCTCATTAGAAGTCCTCCACCTTAAGCGAGTTTGGATTGTCGAGGTACTGCTATACAGTACTTTGGCAGAAAATAATCTTGTATGACATTTATTATTGATAGGCGCTACTTTCCTTTCCTTAAATTTCATTTATTATCGTTTTCGTTTTACTGTTTATAACAAAAATAGATGGCTGTATTCCATGACAATATGCATTGAATAATTGCAACTGCCCATCTTAGTAGACAGCATTTGTTCCGCTGTGCACAGTGAATTGCATTGGCTCCATGATAAAGTTTTATCCCAAACATAAAACAGTTCACTGCCTTTTGTGATATTTTCATGGAATTAGAATTTATATTTAAGGTGTATCCTACAGTGGAGAAAATGTTATTCTTTCCCGTTTAAACGAAACGCAAACGCAAATCGCTAAAATGTAGGAAATTACCATTTTGACATTTCTAATTGTTGTGTTTTAAACTGAGGGGCAAACAGTTTGGAGCCTGATCAGACGCCGGGTTACCAGGCGTCTGATCTGGCTCAAAACTGTATGCAATGGAAACAATTTTTTTAACGTTAACGCGTTTATTGGGAAAGAATGGCGTCTTCTCCACTGTGTATCTAAGTATATTTAACTGCGTGAACGGATAAGAAGACTTGCACACTTCACTACCATGACATGGCTTCTTTTAACCCATTACTCCATATGTACGCCTTTTAACACCTTTAATATATTCCACCACTGGAGAAATAGTTCCAATTGTTATCTTCATGCATACAGTGGAGAATGTGTTATTCTTTCCCAATAAACGCGTTTACGCTAAAACTATTACTTGCAGTGCAAACAGTTTGGAGCCAGATCAGACGCCGGGTAACCCGGCGTCCGATCAGGCTCCAAACTGTTTGCCACCAAGATAAACATGAAATATCAGAATTGTCCAAAAGTTGTTCTTTTCTACGTTTTAGTGCTTTGCGTTTGCGTACGTTTGCGTTTAAACGGGAAAGAATAACAGATTCTCCACTGTATGCAGTATCGGACACTTTTTCTGTATCCTAGCAAATGCTACCTTAAAGCCGGATGAAAGTAAAACCTCACTTCCATCCGATTCTAAGCTGTCACCCGTCTCTAACTGCATCATAAGCAAATGCGTCGCTAGGCGTTTTCAATTCGGTCATAGCCTGATTCTAGTTTGAAGACAGATAGCCACTTAAAGCAAGTTGAAAGTAAAGCAGAAGGCGTCATAAGGCGCATTCTGCTTTACTTTATACTTGCTTTAAGCTACCATCTGCCAGAACATAGAACATATTTCTTATGGTACATATTTTAGTTCGTAAAATGTGGAACTTTTTTTCAATTGATAAAAAAATAAAAAGCGTAAAAATGCGTACTTATTGGTAAATGGGTTTAGGCGCCAATATCAGTTGATATCATGTGTTTCAACCTGTCTCAAAATAAGCTCAGTTCATTTTAGGCCGTTCCAAGGTCTTTGACTTCTGTACTTGGTAAACACTATAAATATTTTAACAATTAGCTGGGGTGCCTACAGTAAACAAATCGGTTGTAGACGTTTAATTCACTAGTTAATTCGGTTACCATGTCTACAAGTCAATTCAATGTTCCCATAGTAACTGATGACCTAACCCATGAGAAATCTGGTAGTTTACCTTAACCCTTTACTATCAATATTGCCAAACATCGCGTTTGCAAACAGTTTGGATCCTGATTAGACGCCGCGTAACGCGGCGTCTGATCAGGATCCAAACTGTTTGACATTATTTTCTAAATTACTTCAGTCATACTGCCTTGATTTAACTTTGAAACGATGTTGCAGACACAATTATTGAAGCAGACGACAATGTAACGGGGTAAAAATCTTATGATTACATGTAATATGGCAGCTAAAGAGTTAAAAGCGCTATTGGTGAATATCTGTTGACAATTGCAAAGAGTACAGTGGAGAATCTGTTATTCTTTCCCGTTTAAACGCAAACGTACGCAAACGCAAAGTACTAAAACGTAGAAAAGTACAACTTTTTGACAATTCTGATAATTCATGTTTATCTTGGTGGCAAACAGCTTGGAGCCTGATCAGACGCCGGGTTACCCGGCGTCTGATCTGGCTCCAAACTGTTTGCACTGCAAATAATAGTTTTAGCGTAAACGCGTTTATTGGGAAAGAATAACACATTCCCCACTGTAAGAACCAATCTAAGAGGCTGAATAACTCAATGTGTCATCAGGATACAAATTGTTTGGCACCCCGGTAATATTCCTTTAAAGGAAAACTGATAAAATCAACTGAGACAATATTTCATATGACATAATTTTAGGACTTCTATGACATGATGTCGACTTTCATGTGCGGATCCAGCGATTTATTGCATTGCAAACAGTGTTGATAAAGGCCAGCCGCCGTGTTAAAAATATGCGGTTTTGGTCTACACATTGAGACACCCTATTGCATATAAAGCCTTGTATTAAGCAGTGTTATAATATACAGTGGAGAATCTGTTATTCTTTCCCGATAAACGCGTTTACGCTAAAACTATTATTTGCAGTGCAAACAGTTTGGAGCCAGATCAGACGCCGGGTAACCCGGCGTCTGATCAGGCTCCAAACTGTTTGCCACCAAGATAAACATGAATTATCAGAATTGTACAAAAGTTGTACTTTTCTACGTTTTAGTGCTTTGCGTTTGCGTACGTTTGCGTTTAAACGGGAAAGAATAACAGATTCCCCACTGTAATACTGCTTATACGGTAGTTAGCAATGTAGATCAAACTCAGATTCAAAGCCCAAGATGACAACGGTACTTGGTCTGTACAATGTTGCAATGCAATAGGGCAGATTTTGTCATGGCACGGCTCTTGGCTATTTGTATCATCATCTCACACAACATTCAGCCTTCTGGGTTGTGATAATCAAACCATCCAATTGTTTTTATTCAAAATCAATTTTAGGACTGGTCAATTTTTGTCTGGGTTGTTGTTGTTGTCCTTAGAAGGATTTACGTCATCTCGAAGTAATTACTACATTGATGCATCCTCCATTGGGAGGCATCAATATAATTATGGCTTCGAGTGGAGGATGTACCAATGCAGTTGAAAAGACGATATTATTTCCAAATAAACGCGTTTACGCTGAATTATTGTTTCCAATGCAAAATGTTTGCCATCCAGATTATTATATATACATGTAATTAGAAATTACAAAGAGTTATAGTAGGCTATATAAAATATTTGTTCTGGTAATTGTCCATAGGGTATAAACTGGAACTTTTTTCTTCAGCGGAGGAATAAATTAAATAAGATAAAAGTCGCTTCTATGGGGGAAAGGGTTAAACGGGAACAAACGGTTTCCTTCTTCATTGTAGTTTAGCCAGACTAACAAGCAGACCCTAGAGGAGTGATCTGGTCTGAGTCGTTATTGTTTTTTAAAACACGCTCATGTACAGTGCTCCCTCCCTACAACGGTCCTCCGAGCAACGGTTCCCTTACAACAATACTTTGCCGCCGTTTCCAAAACTAGGTTCTTAAAATAACATAGTGAACATTTCGATAGAAAAAAACAATAATGACGAGAGGCAAACAGTTTGAATCCAGATTACACGACGCTTTATGCGGCATCTAATCTGGATTCAAGCTGTTTGCAATTGTACATGTAAGTTGTGCTCATCTCTCTATATGTATTAATTTCCCCTCCCTATAACAACTCCCTCCGAACAACGCGCAATATTTGTCTCCCGTTGGGTAATGTTGTAGAAAGTGAGCATTGTATCTTAACGGCAGGAGAATGGTCAAAGACGCCAAAGGCATAAGATCACATACACCCAAAACAATCTGTATTGCGATTTCGTATTGACAATTTGTTGCCAATCGTAAAACAGAATTACACTTTTACAGTGGAGAATGTGTTATTCTTTCCCAATAAACGCGTTTACGCTAAAACTATTATTTACAATGCAAACAGTTTGGAGCCAGATCAGACGCCGGGTAACCCGGCGTCTGATCAGGCTCCAAACTGTTTGCCACCATGATAAACATGAAATATCAGAATTGTCCAAAAGTTGTACTTTTCTACGTTTTAGTGCTTTACGTTTGCGTACCCGGCGTCTGATCAGGCTCCAAACTGTTTGCCACCATGATAAACATGAAATATCAGAATTGTCCAAAAGTTGTACTTTTCTACGTTTTAGTGCTTTGCGTTTGCGTACGTTTGCGTTTAAACGGGAAAGAATAAAAGATTCTCCACTGTACAAGTTGTTTCTCTGGTGAAATAAAATAGTTTTCAGGGAGAAATTGTCACTGTAATTATACAGTGGTCCCTCTGCACAACGACTCTCTGGACAACAATTCAACCCTTACAATAACGCTTGCCGCTGTTCCCCAAACAAGACAATAATGTCCAGCCTTTACACCGCTGTAATATCGTCTTTATATTGTCGTCTGCTGTTTTTCTCAAATCACATAATGGACATTTTGACAAAAACACACATAATGACGAGTGCCAAACAGCTTGAATCCGGATCAGACGCCGCGTGACGCGTCGTCTGATCGTGATTCAAGCTGTTTGCAAATGTAAGTAAATTTACAGTACTGAACCTTATTAAATTAACAATTTTGCGATTCGCTTGCAATTCGATGGCAATTCGCTTGCGATTCGATGGCAATTCGCTTGCGATTCAAAATAGTAACTTTACCCTCGGGTATGTTTTCTTGAATGGTGTATCTCACAAATGTTCGCAAATATGCCTCCGTTAATTTTTTCGATTCAATTTTTGTCACAACCGCTTCGGAAAATTCGCGTAAACGTATTCAAGCGTAGGATTTGTTTTTTGAAGTGCCCGATTCGATGGCAATTCGATGGCAATTCGCTTGCGATTTTCAATTTAATTTAATAAGGTTCAGTACTGTACCTCCCTATAGTCACCTGTATGATTAAAATCATTTGAGATGCTGCAATATTCTACATTTAATTATATTGCATTTACGTTTTGGGGTGCTTTTGACTCTTTATTATAGTTTTGTTTTGTTTGGCAGTCTACGTTCTTAAAGCTGCAAACACTTTAGCATGATAAACGTCAATCATATGAAGTCATCCCACTTACAATTGGTTTGTGTCAGAAAACATTTATTTCTAAACTAATGCGTGATACAACTCATCTGTGTGGAATACATATATCATCATGTGGACAAAATCATATCTGCGCTCATACATGTACAGGCATTTTGAAATGCATTCATTCATCTATTATTCATACAGTGGAGAATCTGTTATTCTTTCTCGTTGAAACGCAAAGTACGAAAACGTAGAAAATGACAATTTTTCGACAATTCTTAATGTTGATTTTAACCTGAACGACAAACAGTTTGGAGCCTGATCAGACGCCGGGTTACCCGGCGTCTGATCTGGCTCCAAACGGTTTGCATGAGAAATATTAGATTTAGCGTAAACGCGTTTATTTGGAAAGAATAACGTTTTCTCCACTGTACAATAGTTTAAAATTTTGCGAAATTAATAGTTGAAATTCAATTGTTTTTATATTTCTTCATTACTTCCCACTAAAACAAATAAGTGATCAGTGAAAATAGTATTTTAGATACAACTCTTCTAAGGGCATTATTTCTTTTACACTGTTATATATTACAGTGGAGAATGTGTTATTCTTTCCCAATAAACGCGTTTACGCTAAAACTATTATTTGCAGTGCAAACAGTTTTGAGCCAGATCAGACGCCGGGTAACCCGGCGTCTGATCAGGCTCCAAACTGTTTGCCACCAAGATAAACATGAATTATCAGAATTGTCAAAAGGTTGTCATTTTCTACGTTTTAGTGTTTTGCGTTTGCGTACGTTTGCGTTTACACGGGAAAGAATAACAGATTCTCCACTGTATATATTATGTTGTAGAGAGGGAGCACTGTATATTGCAATATAACAAATAGTACAGACCTTCATCAGAGGGCTCTGATCCTGTTTTTTACTGTTAAAAACTTTGTATAGGGCAAGTATACTCTTTACAGATACATGTATACTGTTTTTAATGGCGTATACAGTGGAGAATGTGTTATTCTTTCCCGTTTAAACGCAAACGTACGCAAACGCAAAGCACTAAAACGTAGAAAAGTACAACTTTTGGACAATTCTGATTTTTCATGTTTATCATGGTGGCAAACAGTTTGGGGCCTGATCAAACGCCGGGTTTCCCGGCGTCTGATCTGGCTCCAAACTGTTTGCACTGGAAATAATAGTTTTAGTGTAAACGCAATTATTGGGAAAGAATAACACATTCTCCACTGTACATTGTTTTTTAATGGCGTATAGATGCGTCAAGAGTTATGCCAGTACTAGGGGGCATGTGCAAAGTTGCACATTTCAGTATTGCTCAAGAACAGACACAGTTAAACCAAATCTGAAATTCTTTATGATTGCTTCGTTCTAGATGCTTTCAAAGGAACACCCATTATTTAGAACTTCGAATACAAATCTGCGTCCCTTTCCAACGCGACATTGTGTATAAGAACAATAAAAACAATCTATGAAATCACGTTCAGTTTCTTTATCAAAACTCGTTTTTAAACCTAACATTTTTCTCAGTATAAATGAGCATGAGTTGAAGGGGGTTTATTATTCATCTTGGGCGACGAAGGCAATTTTTTAATTATAACCCAGTTTTAAGTTAACCCTCTCCACGATGCCAGCGATTTTGCGATAACTATTGCAAACAGTTTGGATCCAGGGGCCCGTTTTACTAAACAACTTACGCAAAAAATTTGCGTAAGTCAAAATCGTTTAACTCTTATTGTTCGATCATAAACGTTTGCAAACAGCAAATAACCAGATCAGAGGACGCGCTAAAAGCGCGTCCTCTGATCTGGCTATTTGCTGTTTGTAGCAAGTGATAATAAAAATATAAATTAAAATTTAAATGTTTGACTTACGCAAAAATTTTGCGTAAATAGTTTAGTAGAACGGGCCCCAGGTGAGACGCCGAGGAACTCGGTGTCTTACATGTACCAGGATTCAAACTGTTTGACACTCTTATGATATTTTCTGAAAGTTATTCTCAGAGAATTGTGACAGACGACAAAGTTTGCAGACGACATGTGATAGTTTACGGTGAATTTAAACCTTTCACTGTCAATGGCGCCAAAACGCCCCTTGGCAAACAGTTAAGATCCTGATCTAATGCGGTGTTTGATCCGGATCAAAACTGTTTGACACGCTTGTCGAGATTTCGTATGTCATAATGTCATAAATCTAAAACGATATTGCAGATAACAATATTGAAATATTATAGAAATGTCCGTTGTAACGAGAGTAATATACATGTATGTAATTTTCGTCTGTTTCTATATCATGTACATGTATATAAATGAATAGAACAAGAATGGTCTAGTCAACAGAAATTTCAATTGACGCTTTAACAAAATCCATTAAGTGTATATATCCAAATCAGCCTAAGAAGTAGATACTGCTTAACCAGTCAAGAACGCATCCAGCCTCGGAAATACGTAAACGACATTTTGCTTTAGAAATTTTTCAATAAAAAAAGTTGAAAATTAAAAACAAAAATGTTTGCTGTCGACTAATCTAAAAGTGGACTTTCTATAAAATTCAAGCCGCCTGGAAGCTTTAAGTATTTTGGAACAAAACATGGTCAATCGTTTTAACCTACTGCATGCCACGGGGATATTTAGTTTTAACTTTTCAAAACAGATTGAATCCAGATGAGACACCGCATCTTGCTTTGATAAAAAAAAAAAAAAAAGTAAACAATCAGATCATATTTCCTAAAGAAAAATGCAGATTTTTCAAACTCTAAAATATTTTGCAGACTACAAAAACGTGCAGACGACAATTCTATAGCGTACTAAAAGGTTAAGAGTGACGTCATTTCAGACAACTAGCCTTGGGGAAGTAATAACAATATTGAATTCTCTAATATCGCCTGAATAGTGGAAAATATGTAATCCTTAATATGCTGAAAGCGATTTTACAAACATTTGGAAACAGTTTGGATTCAGATCAGACGCCGCGTAACGTGGCGTCTGATCAGGATCCCAACTGTTTGAAACTCAAATGGATGTTTCTTCTATTAATTTTTCCGACAAAATATTTTAAGCAGACATTGTCACAACAACGTTAGAGTTAGTAAGATGGAGTGAAAAAATAACCCATTGTAAAGCAATACAGAGACAGTTTAAGCATACTTAAGTGATTTCCTGTCCGGCTATGGTGTCACTATAGCAATTTAGTAGGAATAAATGTGAGTTTAATATACGTACATGTTATTATCTTAAGTGATTTTTCTCATTTAGTACAGTGGAGAATCTGTTATTCTTTCCCGTTTAAACGCAAACGTACGCAAACGCAAAGCACTAAAACGTAGAAAAGAACAACTTTTGGACAATTCTGATATTTCATGTTTATCATGGTGGCAAACAGTTTGGAGCCTGATCAGACGCCGGGTTACCCGGCGTCTGATCTGGCTCCAAACTGTTTGCACTGCAAATAATAGTTTTAGCGTAAACGCGTTTATTGGGAAAGAATAACAGATTATCCACTGTAGTATGGGCAAGACGGTACCCCTTATCGTTTAAACGAAACTAAACAGAATTCAATAAAATGTGGTAAACGACAGTTTGTGTCATCATTGACGACTTGCTGAAACATGAGTGGCAAACAGTGAAGAGGCTGATCAGACGTCAATTTAATAGGCGGCTGATTAGACTCCAAACTGTTTGCAGTGGACATTTTTCTCCCATTTAGGAATGAATGTGAGCTTAGCATCCCTTGGTATCTTAAGTAACTGTTTCTAATTTAGTACACGTACGCGTATGTTTGTTGTTGTTGTTTGTTGTTTGTTGTTGTTTCCAAGAAGGATTCACGTTCGCTTAAAGACATCTCCTGACGACCTTTTGGTCATAACGCATTGCCAGACAATTTCCTTGCAAAAAGCATGGGTCTTGTGCATATTGAACAATTGAAGCGTCTTGTGTGAGACTCTACCTTTATATTTGATAGTTTAGTTAGAAATAACCATTGAAAATCACTAGAGCATGAGTATAATCTGGACCTCACCAGGTAAAGTGAGATTGTGCTGCACGTAATTTGACAATTACATTGACACCTCCAGAACAATGAGCTGGTGGTCCCTCAATGGACTGAGGAAAAGTCTTTAACGCCATTATAATGATGCATCATCCCATGTGACTGCAGTCTTGGTTAAGACTTGACTGGTGTTAGTGTCTTGGCGTTCCATCGGAAGCTGGCTGGTTGCCATTTATATAGAAAATTTAAAGTGTAGGTACTTTGACTTCAGAAATATCAAAATGAGTGTCAAACAGTTTGGATCCTGATCAGATACCGCGTAACGCGGCATCTGGTCCAGATTCAAACTGTTCGTAAATTAACATTATACTCGGTTTAAAACAGGCTACTGCTTAAAGCAATATGAAAGTAAAACAGAGCAATTCTTCAGGAGATTTTTGTGTTACTTACATCTTGCTTTATTATTAAACCAGGATGAAAGTAAAGCAGAACACCCCTTGCTTTGCACTTCTACATTTACAGTGGAGAAAACGTTATTCTGTCCCGTTTAAACGCAAACGTGCGCAAACGCAAAACACTAAAACGTAGAAAAGTGCAACTTTTGGACAATTCTGGTAATTCATGTTTATCTTGTCGGCAAACAGTTTGGAGCCTGATCAGACGCCGGGTTACCCGGCGTCTGATCTGGCTCCAAACTGTTTGTAAAAGAAAACCTAGTTTTAGCGTAAACGCGTTTGTCGGGAAAGAATAACGTTTTCTCCACTGTACCTGCATTAACTCGTTCCGCATCATACTGTTGAGAAGACGTTATTCTTTCCCGTTTAAACGCATATAGTGAAACGTAAACACATTGCAATTGAATATAGAATATGGCAACTGTTTGACCATTCTGAGTGCTCACGTTAATCTGAATGACGAGTGTCAAACAGTTTGGATCCTGATCAGACGCCGCGTTACGCGGCGTCTGATCAGGGCCCAAACTATTTGCAAACGCGCATTTAAGCTTACAATGGGTGTTGCCTATGGAACAGTTTGCCACAAGATGTGAGAGATGCAA
Source organism: Gari tellinella (assembly GCA_922989275.2). Taxonomy (NCBI): domain Eukaryota; kingdom Metazoa; phylum Mollusca; class Bivalvia; order Cardiida; family Psammobiidae; genus Gari; species Gari tellinella. Next base: position 40,212,372 of record OV277871.1, read on the forward strand.
CTTCTATTTCTTCTTTTAAATCTAAGGTTAAAGAACATTTTTTATCATCAATTTGATCTTTACGATGCTTCTTTATGCACTATTAACATGGTAATTATAGTTGTTTTCATTTAATGTTTAAAAATAGAAAATGTGTTTTAGTAGGTCTAACTGTTTCAAGGCAAAACTCTTAAACTTTTAATTGAGTTGTAACTATACATACATGTATTTTAATACAGCATGTGCTATTTAATTATTCTGTGATAGAAATATAAGTTTGTATATTAAATTCTCATCTTTAATTCTTTTAAATACAATTTAAACTTAAACTTTATCTAGTCTTACATTTCAGTAGCATGCTGTGATTTTGAATCTGATTGTGATACCTTCCTATGTCATACAATGCTATATCTAGGACCACAATGGAAATAAGAGTAATTCTTACTCTTTTTTGTGTTATCCTTGGCATATAATGTTGAGTGACATGGCTGTATTAAATCATACATATTGTTGCTTATTGTTTACTGTGTATGTTTTTAATAACAGATTGCCATGTTATTGTACATTTTATGTTGAAATAAATCTATCTATCTATCTAAGCGTCATTGAGAGTGAAAGGGTTAAGACACTGTCTGTCTTAAATACCATTTTAAACAAATATCAGCGGGTAAGAATTTATTTTTATCCAACCGAAAGCGTGTTCTTTTCATTGCAAATAGTTTGGAGCTTTCTTGTATTTTGACACTTTCCCTAATGGTCATGTCTGGTGGATGCTTTAAGTAGGCTAAACGTAGCTAGTAGAAAGCTTTCTGCCTGAATATCAGCCTGTTTTAACCCTTTCCCTTATAGAAGCGACTTTTAGCACATTCATTTGATTCATCCGCTGAAGAAAATAGTTCCAATATATACCGCAATGAATATGTGTCATATTTAATATTTTCCTTATTCTAGCAGGTAATGGCTTAAAGCAGGCTGAAAGTAAAGCAGAATGCGCCATATGGCGCATTCTGCTTTACTTTCAACCTGCTTTAAGTGGTCATCTATCTTCTATACTAGAAACAGGCTATTGGGTAATGGGTTAATCTCCTTTATTTTTACCAAATAAACGCCATACGGTAAAACTATTTTTCCATTCCATTGCAAACAATTTTGAGCCAGAGCAGACGCCGGGTAAGTCATTCTCCAACTTGTTTTCCACTCCTATTAACCCTTAGCCCGCCAAATAAATTGTCGTCTGCTATAATTCTCGTCTGCTTCAAGTTTCAAAGTGCTTCAAAGTTGCTCAAAATTGCTGAAAATGTTGTCTGAGTGTCAAACAGCTTGGATCCGGATGAGACGCCGAGTTACTCGGCGTCTCATCCGGATCCAAGCTGTTTGCATATGGAGATAGTCGTGACTGGCAGGCTAAGGGTTAATATAAATCGTCAGATATTTTCAAACGTTTTTCATTTTGTACGCTTTATTGTAAATAGTTGCGTTTACAATTATTAGCTTTGTTTAAACGGTTAATAATAGCTTTTCTTTCGCTGCCTTACTTATGAGAGGACAACATATTGTTTCTAGGTTACATGTTTTTACCTGTTGATTTCACGGCAGCGTCATTGATTAATCGTGTTTATGAGAAATTAGCTGTAAGTTAGTTGCCGTATACATGCAACGAGCGCATAAATGTACGTGAAATGAAGGCAACTATTTTCATGAATAAACGCAAGCAGCGGTTTTACTTTATCATGTGTCAAAAAGAAGAGGCACAGCTGAACAAGTTATCCCGCAGCCTGTTTCTAGTAAAACGGTTACCATTTAAAGCAGGTTGAAAGTAAAAGAGAGGCAGACAGACACTAGTATAGACAATCAATTAGACAGACATACAGAGAAAGACACACAGAGAATAACAGATAGACAGACAATCCGACAATGACATAGAGCCAAAGAGAGTGACAGACAGACGGAAAGACACACATAGAAAGGGACAGATACACAGCGATAAAAAAGAGAGACACATAGAGAATGATATCGATAGACAGACAGGCAAAGAGAGGGAGAGTGACAGAGAAAGACATAGAGAGAGGGGGAGAAAAAGAGTAAAGGGTAACCGTTGCAGAAACAAAGACGGAGACAGGTGTGTGAAGTTTGCACGACAATCGACATTTCGACATTCGACCTTTCACAAATGAAAGGTCGAACAGCTGTCGAATTTCGACTTTCGACATTTAAGCTTTCACATAATGTAACAAATTTTGCTGATCGACCAGTCAGCTTTACCATAATGTCGAAATATTGTCGAAATTCAACGTTCGACATTCAACATTTTTAAAACACATTACTTTGTCGAACTGATGTCGAATTTCAACGTTCGACACTTATACAAAGTTGGGAAATTGTCGAACTAGGGTCGAATTTCGACGTTCGACAAACTGCAAGTAAGGCAAAAGTCGAAATATTGTCGAAATTCGACGTTCGATATTCAAAATTTCTTAAACACATTACTTTGTGGAACTGATGTCGAATTTCGACCTTCGACACTTATACAAAGTCGGGAAAATGTCGAACTAGGGTCGAATTTCGACGTTAGACAAACTGCAAGTACGGGCAAAAGTCGAAATATTGTCGAAATTCAACGTTCGACATTCAAAATTTCTTAAACGCATTCCCTCTGTTGAACTTATGTCGAAATTCGACGTTCGACAACTGGTCGGACCCGATAAAAGTCGAAATATTGTCGAATTTCGACGTTCGACAAACTGCAAGTAAGGACAAAAGTCGAAATATTGTCGAAATTGTCGGACCCGGCAAAAGTCGAAATATTGTCGAATTTCGACGTTCGACAAACTGCAAGTAAGGGCAAAAGTCGAAATGTTGTCGAAATTCGACGTTCGACATTCAAAATTTCTTAAACACATTCCTTCTGTTGAACTTATGTCGAATTTCGACGTTAGACAACTTGCCGGACCCGGCAAAAGTCTAAATATTGTCGCAATTCGACGTTCGACATTCAAAATTTCTTAAACACATTCCCTCTGTTGAACTTATGTCGAATTTCGACGTTCAACATCTTGCCGGACCCGGTAAAAGTCGAAATATTGTCGAATTTCGACGTTCGACAAACTGCAAGTAAGGGCAAAAGTCGAAATATTGTCGAAATTCGACGTTCGACATTCAAAATTTCTTAAACACATTCCATCTGTTGAACTTATGTCGAATTTCGACGTTCAACATCTTGCCGGACCCGGTAAAAGTCGAAATATTGTCGAATTTCGACGTTCGACAAACTGCAAGTAAGGGCAAAAGTCGAAATATTGTCGAAATTCGACGTTCGACATTCAAAATTTCTTAAACACATTCCATCTGTTGAACTTATGTCGAATTTCGACGTAAGACAACTTGTCGGACCCGGCAAAAGTCGAAATATTGTCGAATTTCGACGTTCGACAAACTGCAAGTAAGGGCAAAAGTCGAAATATTGTCGAAATTCGACGTTCGACATTCAAAATTTCTTAAACACATTCCCTCTGTTGAACTTATGTCGAATTTCGACGTTAGACAACTTGCCGGACCTGGCAAAAGTCGAAATATTGTCGAAATTCGACGTTCGACATTCAAAATTTCTTAAACACATTCCCTTTGTTGAACTTATGTCGAATTTCGACGTTCGACAACTTGCCGGACCCGGCAAAAGTCGAAATATTGTCGAAATTCGACGTTCGCCATTCAAAATTTCTTAAACACATTCCCTCTGTTGAACTTATGTCGAATTTCGACGTTCGACAACTTGCCGGACCCGGCAAATGTCGAAATATTGTCGACGTTCGACAAACTGCAAGTAAGGGCAAAAGTCGAAATATTGTCGAAATTCGACGTTCGACATTCAAATTTTCTTAAACACATTCCCTCTGTTGAACTTATGTCGAATTTCGACGTTCGACAACTTGCCGGACCTGGCAAAAGTCTAAATATTGTCGAAATTCGACGTTCGTCTTTCAACAATTCTTAAACAGATTCACTATGTCGACCTAATGTCGAATTTCGACGTTCGACAAGTGGCCTTGCAGGGAAAAAGTCGAAATATTGTCGGAGTTCGACGTTCGACATTCAATATTTCTTGAACACATTCCCTCTGTTGAACCATTGTCGAATGTCGACGTTCGAAAATTTGTCGAACCCGGAAAAAGTCGAAATATTGTCGAAATTCAATGTTCGACATTCAAAATTTCTTAAACACGTTACTATGTCGAACTCATGTCGAATTTCGACGTTCGACATGTGGCCGGCCCGGGAAAATGTCGAAATATTGACGAATTTCGACGTTCGACATTTATCCAAAGTCGACATAAGTTCGAACTAATGTAGAATTTCGACCTTCGACAAGTGGCCGGCCCGGAAAATGTCGAAATACCGTCGAATTTCGACATTCGACACTTAATTGTCGAACTAGGGTCGAAATTCGACGTTCGACAAATTGCAAGTAAGGGAAATAGTCGAAATATTGTCGAAATTCAACGTTCGACATTCAAGACACATTCACTCTGTTGAACTTTTGTCGAATTATGACGTTCGACAATTTACCTGACCCGGGGAAGGTCGAAATATTGTCGAAATTCGACGTTCGACTTTCAAAATTTCTTAAACACATTACTATGGCGAACTCATGTCGAATTTTGACGTTTGACATGAGGCCGGCGCGGGAAATAGTCGAAATATTGTCGGATTTCGACATTCGACATTTATCAAAAGTCGACATAAGTTCGAAATATTATCGAATTTCAACGTTCGACATTGTCTTTTCACCAAAGTGTCAAACATTCAACATTTCTATAAAGTCGGGGAAATGTGGAGAAAGTATCAAATTTCAAATTTCGACAATTTAACGGCAGATAGTGCGGATAATTCTTCGGGAGTCGTGCGATTTATTCTGTATACGTATGGGCGCAATTGCGGACTGGACCGACTGTGCCTAGATGAGCCCTTTGATCTAGTTATACACTGTTTACTACATGTATTTGACAAGTATGAATTACTGTACCACGCACTATTATTTTTTAATTGTATGTAGATGTATAACATGTACATTTATATGAAAAACGGTTTGAATCCGAACTATATTTATCTAGGTCTACGCTGTTAATCTTATACTTGTCTAACCTGCTGTGTGACTTCTTTACTTAAACTAAAATACTCTGAGCTTAGATATTTGGCGCAAAGCATTATCTACTGATCTGTCAAGAATGTTCAAATTATTTCCCATGGGTAAAAAATGAGCCCACCCGGGAGTCACAAAATTACATAGATAAGAAATAGTACAGACTGCTGAGGGCCTTTTCTTGCATTAGGCCCTATAGTGACCGACCAGTCAGCCCTAAAATAGTTTACGGCCCGAAGCCGAAGGCTGAGGGCCGTAAACTTGTGAGGTCACTATAATGCAAGGACGCCCGAAGTGGGCTGTACTATTTTATATAGTATACCGCACTTCTAATTTGGATCAAAACAGTTCTCGAACGTAAAATTCTAATGGTCGTCTCGAGAGTATCTCCCTTTGAATTACTTAATATCGGTGATCGTACTTACAAAAGTATCGGGAACAATTTCTAAAGTGGAAATTTTATCAAAATCAATAATAAAATTTAGAACCCTACCTCTATTTCATCTTTCTAAACCAAATATAGAATCTATATAGATCTATCATCTATACTTAGCTTTGTTTGAAATTTAATAAAAGTCTTTATCTACAGTAAACTAGATCTATCAACCTCGCAACGTGTTTATATGAATCTAGTAAAACCTGTTTTGACGCATAACATCCAGCTCAGTTCGTAGGTTTCTCCATTTCGTTTTCAAACTTCTGAGTAAAAGTTAAAGAGACGATTTGCTGAATGTTACGCAGTTTTTCAGCAAATTTATTTATCTAGATTCTACTTCTTGAAATTATTAAGATCTAAGCACTGGATTTTTTATATTTCTTTCGTCTTCATTGAACCCTTTTATATCTATGATTTCTTGAGTTTTCGTGTTCGACAGACCCGCGAATCTGCAATTGGAACTCAATAGTAAATCTAAAGATTTGTGGATTTTCGAGTTACGTTATGTTCATTGATTACCTCCCTTTAATAAACTGTTGCATCGGTAGTAACTAGTAAGCTTCCTTGTGTATACTTAAATCTACACTTTCCATATTATGAAACTAATAATGTAAAATTGATTTTTAAAATCTAGTGTATGATCTTTGATTAAATCGCAAACAATCAAAGCCAACATTTTGTAAATGTAAACGTTTATAAGACCAAAACAGATGAAGTCTTATAGCAACAACTAATCTCTATGAGTCTTAGATTTATCATAGATAAATTTCAAAATAGATCTACCTTTCACATTTAAGCTACAAGTACTCGGACATAATATCAAAAAGGCTAATATTTGCTTAAAGACATCTCCTGACGACCTTTTGGTCATAACGCCTTGTCAGATTATTTACTGTCAATTTCCTTGCAAAAAGCATGGGTCCTGTTTATATTGAACCATTGAATCGTCTTATGTGAGACTCTACCTATATATTTGATAGTTTGGTTAGAAATAACCATTGAAAATCACTAGAGCATGAGTATAATCTGGACCTCAACAGGTAAACTGAGATTGTGATGCACGTGATTTGACAGTTACATTGACACCTCCCGAACAATGGGGGGGGGGGACTCTCTCTATGGACTGAGGAAAAGTCTTTAAAGTCACGTTAACACTTCCTAAATCAGTTATTTCAAATTTCATAACGCAGTCATCATATGACGCAACCTCGCTTAGCAGCGGGCACTATCATATAATAGTGACCGCTAGCTTGTACAATGATAAAGAAGGAGCGTACGTAGGTAAGGTATACTATAGTTATATAGTGAAACTTCAAACACCTTCTCTGAAACTAATATGACCAGAGCTTTGATACTTGGCATGGTGAAAGTTCTAGAAGCACTTTACCAATATATTCAAGCGGCCCATTGCATATCTATGTCACAGGAGCTAAAACTATTTTTTTCAATGAAACCTTCAAAAACTCTTCTTGTCATAATAGTCACCACAGTACCCTGAGCTTAGGTATTTGGCACACAGCATCATCTACTCAACAATAGACACTGTCATATTGTCATAATTTCTCAGCTTTTCAAGTTATTTACATTTACGTCAACGGTTCCAGGTGAGTGATTTAGGGCCGTGTACGGCTCTTGTTTAAAATTGGCATTACCTTATCCAGCTTACAATAAGTACACATAAGCAATACTTGTTATTCAAAGACATACATGTATAAGTCAGGACCTCCTTGACATTATAATCAGCAATGTAACATGGGCAAAGTCTGTTCGCAGGCAAAGGGATAAAGTAAAATCAAAGACCACCCTATAAGTATTTTGTAAAACAGGAGTATAATGAAAGGTCAACTTCATGTATTGATTCTAATCTGTTATTCAGAATTTAGATGACCACATGGCAAAGTGACCCACAGAAAGTGTTTCTGCATAATAATTCGAATATGCAAAGTAGAAGAGACCAATTTATAAGGGGAAGAAATAATGAATCCTTCGTAGATTGGATCAGAAGGTATACATGTAATATCTTTTTAAAAGTTAAATTAGGCTGAGGCCGCTGAACTTGTCGATATTTTTTCATTGATGCCATAATTATACAGTTTTGTATGAGAAGGATGTAATACATATAATTGTGCATTTCTAATATTCCTGAACGATCTTAGTCGCTGTTCACCTAAACCCCATCCTATAAATCAGGGCTGCCATTTCTCCGGATTTCTTCCGAAATCTTATGATTTGTATCCTAGCAGATGGTAGTTTTAAACAGACTGGAAGTAAAGCAAAATGCGCCTAAATGCGCATTCTGCTTTACTTTCAATATCTGTTTTAAGTTTCCTTGTGTTTAGATAATGACTATAGCGTTAAATCGCGTTTGAAAAATAGAAAAATTGGGAAATCTTAGGAATTTTCATGATCACGTTATAGCAACCCTGCATTACTAGTCACCAAGATAACTCTGAAAATGTCCCTTGTAGAAATTTAGTTTAGGATTATGTTAAGTGTCTTCCTCTTTTGTCTGTTGTAGGAATGTGTCAGTTGTAAGAATTAAGCATTTCAGTCAATTCCCACTACAAATAGCAACATACCCTGTCCAGATGATGTATTTGCTACACAACGATTGTTCGGTTTAATTTCCCATTACACAACGTTTGTTAAGAAAGTCCTACACTATTCATACAATCAAAAATCAGTGAAGACTTTGGTCAAATGTCATTTACAGCAGCACATCGACATTGTGCGAGTTTGGAGCTGTGCTTCTTGAAATTATCAACTGTCAGGATTTCCGCATTTTTCTTAATTTCTAAGTGCTACGGAGCTGCGAAATGTTTTTGAAATGATCGGCTTTTATTGACAATCTACGTTTTTATATCAAGGTCATGACTGTAAATAGTGTGGTATATTGTTTTTCAAAGATGTCTTTGAACACAAACGCACGTGAATAACGGGTTTTAACCCATAACCCCATAGCCTGATTCTAGTTTTGAAAATAGAGCCACTTAAAGTAGGTTGACAATAAAGCAGTCTGCTTTAAGCTACCATCTGCTAGAATATAGAAAATAGTTCTTACAATACATATAATCATATTCATCACTGTATAAATTTGAACGAGTGCGTGTTTATGGGGTAATGGGTTAAATCCGTTTTCATGAATATGCAACGTAAAATGTTTTATCCTAGCAGATGGTAGCTTAAAGCAGGCTGAAAGAAAAGCAGAATGCGCCTTTATGCACTTTCTGCTTTACTTCCAACTTGCTTTAAATGGTCAAGTGTGTTCAAAACTAGAAGCAGACTATATTGAGCACATTCTGCTTTACTTTCAACCTGCTTTAAGTCACGGGGTTGAATCTGCATGCAAACCTAATAACTTCATTTATCAATCTTTCAACTAAATAGACACACAATTCATACAGTTATAACTTTGTAAGTGGGACTGACACAAAACATCCACTTTATTAAACACGTGACTGTTTAATGCAGAGCAAAAGTGATGCAGATAGACCTTATGGCAGCGTTCTGCATTTCTTTTGTCCTGCACCAAAATACACACATGTCCATTATTGTTTTTATAAATGCACTTCTTTTTTAGTACCGATGGACACATGTTTAACTGTAGGATTTTCATAGATGTTTAACTATCTAATCCGCACATGACTGTGGTGTTTTAAGAGAGTTGACTTCTGATTTCGATATTATTTCGGAATGTTATGTTTGAGAAATTTTGAATGTCGAATTTCTACAATAGTTCGACTTTTCCCGGCCCGGCCAATTGCCGAACGTCGAAATTTGACATAAGTTCGACTTAGTGAATATGTTAAAGAAATGTTGAATGTCAAACGTTGAATTTCGACAATATTTCGAACTTTTCCCGGCCCGGCAAATAAGTTCTACATATAGTGAATGTGTTTCAGAAATGTTGAAAGTCGCACGTCGAATTACGACAAGATGTCGTCTTTTGTATCCCAGCAAATTGTCGAACATTGAATTTCGACAATTTTTTTACATTTTGGTAAAAGGACAAAGTCGAACGTCGAAATTCGACAATATTCGACCAATTTCCTGTCTGGCAATTAGTCGAATGTCGAAATTCGACATGAATTCGACACTTTAACGGCTTTTTTGAAATGTCGAATGTCGAAATTCGACAATTTTACGATTTTGACAGGCGCGCAAAATTGTCGAATGTAGAAATTCGACATTAATTCGACATAGTAAATGTGTTTCAGATATGTTGAAAGTCAAACGTCGAATTTCGACAAATTTTCGACATTTTGGTAAAAGGACAATGTCGAACGTCGAAATTCGACAATATTTCGACTATTTCCCTGTCTGGCATTTTGTCGAATGTAGAATTTTGACATAAATTCGACACTTTACCTGCTTTGTTTACATGTCGAATGTCGAAATTCGACAATATTTTGATTTTTTCCTGGCCCGGCAAATTGTCGAACGTCAAAATTCGACAAAATTTCGACTTTTTCCCTTACTTGCAGTTTATCGAACGTCGAAATTTGACCTTAGTTCGACAATTTTCCGACTTTGTATAAGTGTCGAACGTCGAAATTCGACATCAGTTCGTCAAAGTGATGTGTTTTAAGAAATGTTGAATGTCGAACGTCGAATTTCGACAATATTTCGACTTTTTCCCTTACTTGCAGTTTGTCGAACGTCGAATTTCGACCCTAGTTCGACAATTTTCCGACTTTGTATAAGTGTCGAACGTCGAAATTCGACATCAGTTCGACAAAGTGATGTGATTAAGAAATGTTGAATGTCGAACGTCGAATTTCGACAATATTTCGACTTTTTCCCTTACTTGCAGTTTGTCGAACGTCGAAATTCGACCCTAGTTCGACAATTTTCCGACTTTGTATAAGTGTCGAACGTCGAAATTCGACATCAGTTCGACAAAGTAATGTGTTTTAAGAAATGTTGAATGTCGAACGTCGAATTTCGACAATATTTCGACTTTTTCCCTTACTTGCAGTTTGTGGAACGTCGAAATTCGACCCTAGTTCGACAATTTTCCGACTTTGTATAAGTGTCGAACGTCGAAATTCGACATCAGTTCCACAAAGTAATGTGTTTAAGAAATGTTGAATGTCGAACGTCGAATTTCGACAATATTTCGACCTTTTCCCTTACTTGCAGTTTGTCGAACGTCGAAATTCGACCCTAGTTCGACAATCTCCCGACTTTGTATAAGTGTCGAACGTCGAAATTCGACATCAGTTCCACAAAGTAATGTGTTTTAAAAATGTTGAATGTCGAACGTCGAATTTCGACAATATTTCGACATTATGGCAAAGCTGATTTGTCGATCGGCAAAATTTGTTACATTATGTAAAAGCTTAATTGTCGAAAGTCGAAATTCGACAGCTGTTCGACCTTTCATTTGTGAAAGGTCGAATGTCGAATTGTCGAATGTCGTGCAAACTTCACACACCTGACGGAGACACGGGTACAGAAATCGATATGACGATATGATAGAGGCACAAGTACTGCTGCATCAGGCTTCGGTTTATAGCGTCGCATCCGAAGGACATAGTCCAGCAGGGGATCAATCTTACAGCCCCTGGTATCGTAGTTGAGTGTTCAACCACTGGACCACGTCCGCTGGTTTGACCGAATAAGGCAAGTGGCTGTTAAATTTTGTTTTTCGCTTTACTTTCAACATGCATTAACCCTTATCGTTCATTGATATCGTTTGCTTTGAAATTGTCGTCTGACAAATTTGTTAAATTTATTTTTATACATGTGTCAAGTATAGAAACCTAAAGACGAGTGTCAAACAGTTTGGGCCCATATCAGACACCGCGTTACGCGACGTCTGATCTGGATTCAAACTGTTTGCACAAAAACAGTGAAGTTGCTATCAGCAGGCTAAGGATTAAGCTGCAACTGTTTTCTCACCTTTCTTTTCGTCCCCCATTTCCTCTTACATTGTACCAGCCTTTACCGATCTCTTACCCTTCTACCTAGTGCATTGTCTTGGTCTCTCTGTCTGTCTGTCTGTCTGTCTGTCGTCTCGCTGTTTGTCTAGCCTACTGTCTTTCTGACTGTTTTCACTGGGTATCTAAAAGAACCAGATACAGTGGAGAAAACGTTATTCTTTCCCGTTTAAACGCAAACGTACGCAAACGCAAAGCACTAAAACGTAGAGAAGAACAACTTTTGGACAATTCTGATATTTCATGTTTATCATGGTGGCAAACAGTTTGGAGCCTGATCAGACGCCGGGTTACCCGGCGTCTGATCTGGCTCCAAACTGTTTGCACTGAAAATAATAGTTTTAGCGTAAACGCGTTTATTGGGAAAGATTAACACAATCTCCACGGTAACTCTGTCGAAAATAAGAGTAGGGCATCGCGTCCAGGTTTTCTGTATTCACTCCCCTCTCTCTATGGGTATCGAATTAGCCCATAGACGTTAACAAACAAAACCTTATTCAATGACAACAAACTTTTTTTTCACGGCAAAGGGAAGCAACTCTTTATTTTTAAGTATTACGAAAGTACAAGATTAGCCGCTCTTTAGTATATTCGTGTGTGAACACAAATTATTTCATATCTCAAGATTAAGGAGTACATGTAATTGATTCTACCATTTAACCGTAAGCAAGTTTTGCGATTTATTTGACAATTGTTACAAATAGTTTAGAGAAGGATAAGAAGTCAAATAACTTAGTAGCCTGTTACTGGAACTCTTTACCAGAAAACATTATTGAAAGTGAAACCATTGAAATATTCAAATCAGCTCTCCAGAACCATTACCCATGCGACTAATTAACATCTTTGCGCACACACAATTTCTTCGACAAGGCTCGCAACATATTATTTTATCAAACTCGTTCAATAAATTCACGACTGACAACACACTCATTCAATATCCTCTATATAACATATACAGTGCTCCCTCCCTACAACGGCCCTCCCAACAACGACTCCCTCCTTACAACGACCCTTGTCGCAGTTCCCATTACAGGACAATTATGTCTAACGTTTCAAAGTTGCAATATCGTCTGCTTAAAACTGTCGTCTCCTGTTTTTCTTAAAGTAACATAATGTACATTTTGACAGAAAAACTAAATGAAGAGTGACAAACAGCTTGAATCCTGACCAGACGCCGCGTCAAGCTATTTGCAAATGTAAGCCAATTTTCTATCCCTATAACGACTCCCTCCGAACAACACACATAACCTTTGTCTCCCATTGGATGTCGTTGTAGGGAGGGAATACTGTATATTGTTAAGCATCTCATTAGGGTTCCTCAACTTTTTTCATGTGTAGAAACCTTCCAGCTGGCTTGCGGAAGGTCGGTGGTTCTACCAAGTTGCCGATTTGTGTCTGAAACGGTGCATAAAGGGCTTCTGTGGTCTTCATCCACCTATAACAAGTTGGACTTCGCGATATGACTGAAATACTGTTGAAACCGACGTAAAATCAAAACAAATCAACATCAAATCAACCTTAAAGTGAAAACCAGTTATCATGTTTTACATGTACATACAGTGGAGAATCTGTTATTCTTTCCCAATAAACGCGTTTACGCTAAAACTATTTTTTCCAGTGCAAACAGTTTGGAGCCAGATCAGACGCCGGGTTACCCGGCGTCTGATCAGGCTCCAAACTGTTTGCCACCAAGATAAACAAGAATTATCAGAATTGTCCAAAAGTTGTTCTTTTCTACGTTTTAGTGCTTTGCGTTTGCGTACGTTTGCGCTTAAACGGGAAAGAATAACAGATTCTCCACTGTACATGTATATCACTTTGTTTTTTACATTCTCACAAGGTACGCACGTGATTGTATTGATTGAGTGCATGATAATTATGTCACATTACCGTAGGTAGATTACTAGTAACATGTATGGAGCCAATTAATGCAAAACAATCTACAAATGCAGACATTGGCAAACAGTTTAGACCCTGACGAGACGCTACGTAACGTCTCATCTGGATCTGCACTATTTGCTATATGTTGTACTTATTTACGACACTGAGCCTTACTGACTTACAGTCGAACTTTGATATCTCGAACTCGCTTAACTCGAAGTATCCGATATTTCGAAACATGAATTGCCTTATTTCAAGCTCGGTTTAGGTTAACATAGCCGCGTATTAACCTTGAAATACGGGTATGTTCGACTTAACTGAGTTCGAGATATCGAAGTTCGACTGTATTTGGCAAAAACACTTTTAAAATGAGTACATGAATAACGTAAATCTCTTCCTGGGTTGAGTATGATATAATATTATATATTGGTTGATATTAATTTTGCCAAGCTATTTACCACTATGCTGTCGTAAAACAAACACGTTGTTTGTTCCCAATAACCCGACCTGTGTTATTCTCCCGGTCCTTTATTTTCTTTCCTTCAAAATGCAACAAAATAACATGGCTATAATAAAAAAAAATATTTAAACAATCGCTACAGTGAAGATACCATTATTTTATCCTTATAAACGCAAACAGATTTTGTTACCCTTTATATCATGTTAACCAAGGAGGAATTCATTGGACAGATCAAATCGGGATTTGTCAAGTTCGTAAACTTAATCTTAATCTGCAGATAGCAATTTCACTGGTATTTCATCTTACAGGTGCTCGTCGCATGCTACGCATGGGTCTCTCTCTCTCTCTCTCTCTCTCTCCAAGCCACCAAACTACCCTCCTAAATCAAATACATACTCGTCATTTAGTTGTTTTTTTCTGTCAAAATATCAATTATGTAACTTTAGAAAAAATAGTAAACGACCATTTTTAGCAGACGATATTGCAGAAGTAAAAGCGTTTGGCATAATTGACTTGTTTAGGGAACTGTGGCAAACGTCATAATAAAGAGGGAATCGTTGTTGGGGCCGGTGTAGGGAGGAAATGCTGTATAAGGTACCGGTATTCAGCTCCGACTTTTGCTCCGAAATCGCTGGGTGCATCTGGGGCTTTCAGTATTGCAAGCTTGTTTGATCACCAATTTCCATATAATAAACTTGGTACAGTGGATAATCTGTTATTCTTTCCCGTTTAAACGCAAACGTACGCAAACGCAAAGCACTAAAACGTAGAAAAGAACAACTTTTGGACAATTCTGATAATTCTTGTTTATCTTGGTGGCAAACAGTTTGGAGCCTGATCAGACGCCGGATTACCCGTCGTCTGATCAGGCTTCAAACTGTTTGCACTGCAAATAATACTTTTAGCGTAAACGCGTTTATTGGGAAAGAATAACAGATTCTCTACTGTATCATTGATAAAAGAAATAATCACTCTTGATGACCAAACATCTAATAATCTCAAAAGTTTAACGCACCTTTGAAACGCGTCGCCAAAATAACGGTCATCTCATCTAGGGCCGACTGGACCACTGATCTTACCCGTCGTTAATTCTTATAATAAATGTGTAATTTAGGATAAAGAAGAGGGTTGTTATGGCACCTGTATCAATTTTTATAAATACCAAATATACAAAAAATATACCAAATATACAAAAAAAGCAGACGGCTTCTTCGATGTGCTTGCCTTTGCTGTGCCGTTTAATGTGTTTACCTTTTTTTCGCGATTGATAGAGATTGTTTTTGAACAGAAAGTACCTACGGGAGGTTACCGATACGCATTACTTAGTTGAGTAACGAATTATCGGTCTTTGCTAAGCCGCCATATGTCGCAAGAATTGCTTGCGTTTCCCCTTAAGGAGAGGTGGTCATGCGGTGTCGGCCTGGTCAGGAAACACCTTGGTCCGTTGTGGTTACAAAAGTCCCTTGCAAAAAAAAAATTCAAAGATTTGCAAGGTTTAGATTTTCCTGTGGGTGAGTTTGAATTGGTTTTTTTAATGAAAAATGTCTATTTGTGGTCATTTCCACCATATTGGCATTGTATATATATACTATATAGGGCAAAATTAGAACGGGCCGACACCATACAATCGAGCTATGTTATAAGGCTTTTGATCAAACACCTTTTAAGGGCCATCGCGACAGTTTAGTTTCTAACGGTTAAAGGGAGAAAACGCAAAAGTATTTGCATAAGTTGCCTCCCTTTGACTATAGCTATATGATTAATGTTTCTATGCGTACTGTTATTTTTTTCTATCACAAAAAGTTGAACTATGCGGTCATACCTGCATTTTGCGACCACGATTAGAATACTGATATATCGTTGATAATTGAGCTATATTGGTTTCGATCCATTTAAGCATTTAAAAGTGGTTATCATATAGCATTTCTATATACCCCTATATAATTGGATTTACATGTGTTACTCTCCATGCAGACATTTGCATTGTATAAGAAAAAACTAATTTCGGAACCTATATGTTTTATATGTGATTTCAGTGAATGAGTCAAACAGAAACCACATTTATTTTTCTGCCGTACATTTATCTGCTTTAATCAAGCATCTGTATTAAACACTAAATGAACTTAAGGGTGTCGGCGTGTCTTTTTGACTATGATGAAATATCCGAAAAATGTTAAGAACTCTTTTTTGTTGAATGCATACAATTTGTAGGGCAATTTTCACTGTGCCTTAATCTTCCATTATAAAAAAGTGGGTGGGGTAAATTTTACTCCTTTCCACTGAAATCAAACATTGTTATTTTGGATCTTGACAAAACATTATTTTAAGGGTTTGTTCTTACTATGGTAGTATAAATTAGGATACTTTTTGTACAAATGGTTTATTTAAATAAAGATTGAAAAAAAGTAGTACAAAAATGTAAGAGTTTTTGTGAAGCTTCAAGTTTAGGGGGGGGGGGGGGGGGGGGGGGGGTAGCCTTGAAAAATCTCAATTTGTGAAAAAGAAAGGTCCGGTACCCCCACTCTTTTCACTAGTTTTGTCATAGAAACTAATTTTACTGTCTGTATGCAAATATTGAAGAATTTGGTAATTACTTTCCAAAGGTGCACCTACCCCCTTACGGAAATGGTAACTAATACCTCTGTGTTTGTCAAACGTGACTAGATGACAGACAGTAGTTATCTTCTAGAACGGGTATACTATGAACGTGTTTATGCTAATACTATTATGCCCAATGTAAACAGCTTGGAGCCTTGTCAGACGTCGGGTAATCTTGTGTCTGACCAGGCTCCAAACTGTTTGCCACATAGATTACAATTAATCGAAAGAAATTTCATAATGTTGAAATTTGCTTCATTTTATTGATATGCGTTTCTTTGGGTTTAAACTCTGGGAAAGATGTCATATTTCCCAATGAAATACAAGGAAGTAAACACTAACACAGACAAGGTTTCGAAATACAGTAAAACTTCTCTATTACGACCACTAAACCGAAGACTAATTAATACTATAAAAGACAGGTGACAGCTTAAAGCAAGGCAACAGTAAAACAGAAAGCTCATATAGGAGCTTTTTGTTATACTGTCACCTTGCTTTAAGCAGTCACCTGCTTGAAACACCTGATAATTTACACAATTTAGTGGTCGATATAGAGAGGTTTTACTGTACCATACACATACCTTTCATCAATTAAGGTGAATGTCGTATGACACAATTTTTAAATTGGATTTGAATTACATAAACAGGAAGAGATGAAATACAGACATGAAGATGAACAACGCTCCTAAATACCGTACAAATACCGTGCTCCTTCTCTACAACAACACCCAATGGGAGACAAATATTACGTGTGCTGTTCGGAGGGATTTGTTATAGGGAAGGAAAATAAGACTTTGCTTACGTTTGCAAACAGCTTGAATCCAGATCACACGCCGCTTAACGCGGCGTCTGATCTGGAAACAATCCGTTTGTAACTTGTCATTATATTTCTTTTGTCTAATGGCACCCTCATAACATCATGTTACTGTGAGAAACATCAGTGGATGACACTTTTAAGCAGACGATATTGCAGTTGTGAAAGTGTGAGACAAATTTGTATTCTTTGGGACCAGCGGCGAGCGTTGTTGAAAGGAGGGAATCGTTGCTGGTAGGGCCGTTGTAGGCGGAAGCACTGAACCCACTACTGTTCATCAGAAAAAAAATATGACACGATTTTGAAGTATGATAAAAACTGTACCAACAGGAAGAATAATTTATTTACACCCGGGGATTGGTTAAGTCTCAAAAGCAAAACTCAAATTTAATAATTTGAAAGCTTGTAGATCTATTGAGATTAACCTCAAATTCACCCCAAAACGCTTTATACCGTGGAGAAGACGTTTTTCTTGCCCAATACCGCGTTCACGCTTAAATTATTATTTCCATTGCAAACAGTTTGGAGCCTGATCAGACGTCGGGTAACGCAGTGTCTGATCGGGCTTCAAACTACTTGCCATTCAGATTAAAATAAACATTTAAAATGTCAGCAAGTTTTCTTTTTCTATATTAAAGTGCATTGAAAAGATGTTATTCTAAGATATGCCCGTATATAATGTGCATAGATTTGTATAATGTATCGATTTACAGTCGAACTTCGTTATCTTGAATTAGCTTAAGTCGGGATAACCCGCTTTATAGATGTTGAATTATATAAATTCGAACTCTCTCAAGTTGAACTATAAGTCTTTTTCATTCTGATAATCAATGATTAGTTATAAAAAAAAATAATTGGCAAATGACATGATGACCTGTGATTTGAATCTACCCTATTAGCAAAGGATGGAATGGAGAAGATGTTCTTCTTTCCCAAACTCTTAACCCATTTGTGCCCAGTGGATTCTTCCATGTTTATATATTGGATTAGGCAATTTTTATCAAAGGGATGCCTGGTCAAAAAAAAATTATTTTCATTTTGTTTTATATTGAAATTCCTATCAGCAAACATTGTAGACTGACATAATGCGGCGTCTGATCAGAGTCTACACTGTTTGCCTATGTCCCATATATGTGATCGTGAGCACAAATGGGTTAATAGTTTTCAACCCGGTAATGAACAGTTTTGGAGCGTGATATTTCCGACATCCGTGCTGGCAGTTTCAGCGCTTTGATTGGAAAAGAATAAAGTAACATCCATCCTCAAAATCCTTGATTGCAATGTGCATGGAAGTTTTCTATAATGACACCGTAATAAACCGTTTAAACATCTCGGAAGAACTCGTAAGAACTCGTAACATATCTTAAATCACTCGGCTGACTCATATCGTAAGCGTTCGTATACTTTTACGAATGTGTGCCATCCGTAAGGAAATCGTAGAAAATCCGTGTATGTGAAGGCCCCATTAACTTTGGAAGGAATAATAGTTTCTCCACTGTAATAACGGGGATATTCTAATCAGACAATACAGCATGTTTTACATCCTCCGCACGTCCAAACGTCCCATAGCCTGAACTCCCAATGATTTAGGTACATGTACCCGTTTGCGGGCGTGTCAAAGTTCGAGTCTCTTTCGCAGTGGTAATCAGATTTTTTCTGCTGTGACCGGTTGTTCAACCGCCAGCTACAGTGGAGAATCTGTTATTCTTTCCCAATAAACGCGTTTACGCTAAAATTATTATTTGCAGTGCAAACAGTTTGGAGCCAGATCAGACGCCGGGTAACCCGGCGTCTGATCAGGCTCCAAACTGTTTGCCACCATGATAAACATGAAATATCAGAATTGTCCAAAAGTTGTTCTTTTCTACGTTTTAGTGTTTTGCGTTTGCGTACGTTTGCGTTTAAACGGGAAAGAATAACAGATTCTCCACTGTAATAGTTACCGATATTTTCTACCTGCCTAACGCCGTTCTGAAGGGTGGCAAACAGGAAGTCATGATGTTTCACATAAGACAGATGTCTCATAAATCATAGCTGGTCCGTTATAACCCCTGCATTGGCCTACCCCTGGTACAATAGTTATTTGCAAACAGTATGGATACTGATCAGACAGCGCGTTACGCGGCGTCTCATCAGATTCCTCATTGTTTGACACTCATTCCAGTACAAGTAGTTCTTAAGTCAAAAATTCAAAATACCTCAAATTTAAATTTGAGAAACAAAGGCAGACGGAAATTGTTTTAACCCATTTGTGCCCACGATCCCATATATGTGACATGGGCAAACAGTGTAGACTTTGATCAGACGCCGCAATTGCGGCGTCTGATCAGAGTCCACACTGTTTGCTGAAAGGAATTTCATCATAAAACAAAATGAAAACGAAAGATTTGTCCAGGCACCCCTTATATAAACAAGAGGGCCATGGCCCACAAGTCACTCACCTGAGAACATTGTACCTAAGCTGACTAGGCAAGACAATATTGTGATATATATAGCTATAAAAATATCTTTAAAGGTTGTCCTATATAAGTCTATATAAAACTGATAAGCCCCGGGGCGGGGCCAAATTTGACCAAGGGGTCATAAATTGAGCAATCTTGGTAGAGGACCATAAGGCAAAGCTACATGTCATATATAATTTATATGGGCCTTACAGTTTCAGAGAAGAAGATTTTTTAAGGTTTTCCTATGAAAAACTAAATAAGCCCGAGGGTGAGGCCATTTTTAGCCTGGGGTCATAATTTGAACAATCTTGTTGAGGGTTTTAAGGCAAAGCTACATTTAGAAAATAAATTACCTGGGCCTTACAGTTTCAGAGAAAAAGTTTTTTAAAGGTAAAACTGATCAAAACCGGGGCGGGGCCATTTTTTACCCGGTGGTCATAATTTGAACAATCTAGGTAGAGGACTATAAGGCAACGTTACATTTCAAATATAAATGATCTGGGCCTTACAGTTTCAGAGAAGAAGATTTTTAAAGGTTTTCCTATGAAAAACTGATAAGCCCAAGGGCGGTGCCATTTTTGGCCCAGGGATCATAAAGATTTTCTTTTGCATTAAAAGTTGTCTATATCGTCATGTAAGAAAATCTGATCCCACAGCAAGAGCAATAACTCTAGCCAAAATTGTTGAACAAGATTTCGTTCCCCCTTGTTACTGATGCTCCTGACAAAGTTTGGTTGAAAATTTAGTCAGTAGTTTCAGAGGAGATGTTGTTTGAAAATATTAACGGACGGCGGACGGAATGCGATCACAGCTCATCCTGAGCCTAAGGCTCAGGTGAGCTAAAAATGAAATAATCCAATACTATAAGCAAGGAAGACACCAGTGGGCGCAAATGGGTTAAATTGATGATATCACGGCAGTAAAGAAGGGTACATGTAACTGTTCGCCAGTTACAATATATTGGCTGACTGCACTTGTTTTAACAATTTTTAAAGTTTGGTTGAAATCGGTCTAGCGGTACATGTATATAGGTAATGATTCCATTTGAAGAAATTGTTAACTACAACGCACAACGCAAGCCGCACGCCAGACGATGACGGACAAAGGGCGATCACGATAGCTCACCATGTAAAGTGGAGAATCTGTTATTCTTTCCCGTTTAAACACAAACGTACGCAAACGCAAAACACTAAAACGTAGAAAATGACAACTTTTTGACAATTCTGATAATTCTTGTTTATCATGGTGGCAAACAGTTTGGAGCCTGATCAGACGCCGGGTTACCCGGCGTCTGATCTGGCTCCAAACTGTTTGCACTCGAAATAATAGTTTTAGCGTAAACGCGTTTATTGGAAAGAATAACACATTCTCCACTGTATAGGAAATGATTCCATTTGTTAACTACAACACACAACGCAAGCCGCACGCCAGACGATGACGGACAAAGGGCGATCACGATAGCTCATCATGTACATTTGGATGGAATTTTCTGCATTTTATTGATTTGCACTTTAGGGCTTGATCTGACTCTAAATTGTTTGCTATGGACACACACATGTACTAGTTTTAGCATAAATGCATTTTTGGGAAAAGAATAGCGTCTTCTTCACTGTTTTTATAAACTTAAAAAATTTAAACAAATCTAACCTTTTATAGGTCGATGTTTAATTGGAATTCTTTGAGTAAAAGAATGAGTGAGGGCTTAATAAGATATTGAATTTTCGTTTTCAAAGATAGTTCTATAAATTGTTTTGATTTTTATATATACATTCAGCGCTAACAGGAAAACTAAAATTGGTACCACATTTATTCTCGGAAACTTTAATAACAATCTTTGATCAACAACACATACACTACATATATATTGCACTTGAGCGTATGAACTGAAATAGAAGTAATGAATTGAAAGTTGATATGGCAATGTTTACTAGAAAAAATACGTCTCTATTATGACCACTGAAAGCGAAGGCTAATTGACGATTAAAATATATGTGACAGCTACAGTGGAGAAAACGTTATTCTTTTCTAATAAACGCGTTTACGCTAAAACTATTATTTGCAGTGCAAACAGTTTGGAGCCAGATCAGACGCCGGGTAACCCGGCATCTGATCAGGCTCCAAACTGTTTGCCACCAAGATAAACATGAATTATCAGAATTGTCAAAAAGTTGTACTTTTCTACGTTTTAGTATTTTGCGTTTGCGTACGTTTGCGTTTAAACGGGAAAGAATAACAGATTCTCCACTGTAAGAGCAAGGTGGCAGTAAATCAGAAAGCTCATGAGAGAGCGTTCTGTTTAACCTTCACCTTGCTTTAAACAGTCACCTGTCGTAATTACCTGCTAGTTAACACAATTAAGTGGTTATTGAAGTGAGATTTACTATATGAAACATACAGTTGAGAAGACGTTATTCTTTCCCGTATATAACTGCAAATGAAAAGCAAACGCAATGCACTTTATATGTAGACAATGACAACATTTGCGTACTATTCATTTTAATCTGAGTGGCGAACAATTTGGAGCTTGATCAGACGCCGGGTTACCCGACGTCTGAACTGGCTCCCAACTGTTTGCAATGTAAATAATAATTTTAGGGTAAATGCATATACAGTGGAGAATCTGTTATTCTTTCCCGTTTAAACGCAAACGTACGCAAACGCAAAGCACTAAAACGTAGAAAAGTACAACTTTTGGACAATTCTGATATTTCATGTTTATCTTGGTGGCAAACAGTTTGGAACCTGATCAGACGCCGAGTTACTGTTTGCAGTAGAAATAAACGTTTTAGCGTAAACGCGTTTATTGGGAAAGAATAACAGATTCTCCACTGTACTAGGAAAGAATAACGTCTTCTCCGCTGTATCTCTAAGAATTGGATCCCATGAAGTTAAATATACATGCATCAAAAAGATAAATATATGTACAGTAAAGTTTGTACTAAACCTTTGCTCTATATGGATACATTTTACGCCTTCAATTCAACCATTCCAGAAAATATTTCCACTTTATACAGTCATGAATATGCACCATCAAAATGTTTTATCCTAGTAGGTGGTAGCTTTAAGTAGGCTTAAAGTACCGTAAAGCAGAATGTGCCTTGTGTATTTAAAGGAGCCGTCTCATCAGGGAATGCACTGTTTGCAATTTAATTTTAAATATTTTGTAACAAAACTCCTAAATACATGTAGTCAAAAAAAAGTAGACTACATAAGAAATTAGAATTGTTCATTTGGAGTTTTATGTGTGAAGGCTCTAAAAATTCCAGTTCTAAATTAAGCATAGTCCATCCGTGTTCTACATGTACTATTGAGGCTGTTTTGTTTAATGTATTCTCTGTAAGCATACATGCCAATTGTACTCTTCATAGGTACATGTACATATTTAGTAAATAACGAGTATACTCGTCGCTACGATTCAGTGTGTTACAGTAGAGAAAACATTATTCTTTCCCATTTAAACGCGAACGAAACGCAAACGCAAAGCACTTAAATGTAGAAAAGGACAACTTTTTGACAATTCTGACTTTTCATTTTTAACTGAGTGGCAAACAGTTTGGCGCCTGATCAGACGCTGGGTTACCCGGCGTCTGATCTGGCTTCAAACAGTTTGCAATGGAAATAATAGGTTTAGCCTAAACGCGTTTATTGGGAAAGAATAACGTTTTCTCCACTGTAACACACGTTGAACTATTTATCACAGTTTTAAATATAACAATCAAGCTGTCAAATAAATAAAAGACATGTCGAACCTCTATAACTCGAACTAGCTTTTGTCAACTTAAAAAAGAAACACTAAAAATTGAGACACCGTGTATGTATACATGTACTTATCATTAAATTGGATAAAAAAGATTTCTTCCACAGTCATTTGTCAAAACGGTGTAAAATGAATGGCAGACTGAAAACCATGATCAGACTGCCCCCTTAGGATCAGGCTGATCAGGGTCTACAATGTTTGCTCTGACATGCCTTTCCCAACACTTAAGATCATAACGGTACGGATGTGTTCGTCTGAAAGGGTTATTAATGTTTTGCTGTACATTGTATAATGTAAATGGTTGGTTTTCTACATAAATGGTCCGCTTTGATTATTGACATATTTGGCATTATATGCTAACCAATCAACTGTACGCTTCTCTTTGGCCATCGTATGTATTTTCGGATTGTTTTGGACTTCTTCGCTGCGATTCAATAGAACTTCCCAACCTGCCTGTTGTTACGTCACTATATGATGGCGGGTCACTGTATCGAATTGCGTCATCATATTTGGGAGGGGTTAAAATAACAGTTGTGTACGCTGGGGGCGATGTTGGGGCATATATTAACGGAGTTCTCTCGTTAGCTTGCAGGTTAAGGAAACGCTCCGAGTCTGGATTCTTGCAAATTTTCTGTATTAGAATACTGCACGATATTCCAATAACGAGTACAAACGTTATGTGGAATAAAAGATACGACCACACCCGCGGCACGCATTTTGTGATGAATTCCGAATGACGTTGCTCATCAAGGTCGCCGTATGTGGCGACCTGGTACACAGTCGTTTGTCGAGGTTCCTCCAAGACAACTGAACATTCGTCACTGTCCACACATATCGAAATAGCATCAGTGAGGTCATAGATACTGCGGTTTAAATACAAATTTACACTAACCAATGTTTTGTCCCCGAACTGATTTTCATAAACTAAATAATACATATCTTCATTAAATGCCTCTAGACTAAATTCAGTTTTCCGTGAGCAGCCTGGTGATTCTTGCATATATTGTTTAGAAAGATAACATTGCTCACAATCTCTGTTCTCTTTCCAAGTATTGAAATTTTCTTTCCCTTGGAATACGTAGAATGTGACTGGATGCTGGGTACAGTGGTATAAAGTTAGATTGGATTGGGGTAAAAAATAAAACGAATAGTAGTCATAGTCAGTGTTTTCAAGGAATAACTCACTTCTAAACGAAGCAAGTGTACGCCTTTCCTGGTCAATGTTAAGAGATCCGGTTACGCGATACGTGTCGAAATGTAATCCGTCTGACTTAACGCTGACTTCTTCACAGAACAGGAAGTTTATACGATTGGTCACAGGGCGCATGTCTGACGGCGCTGCTAGTGGCATATCCGGTCGGAATACAACGCATCCTAAAATTACTGCGGATGCTGTGGCCGTCAGTAGCAAGAGTGCCCAGATGATTTTGATCCTTGTTGATTTATGTACACTTTTACAGCAGCACACACAACAGATGAAGTTGCGACAACATACTTGACAAGGGTCTTCGGTCTCTTCAGAATATGGATCAGCACTGGGCTGAGTGTCGTACCTCGACATACTTGGAGTTTGTCTTTATTAGAAATTCCTGAAGGTAGAAATAAAACAAAATATCAGAGGAATGTCACATAACTGTAAAATACATGTACTCGTACAGTATTATATCTCCCGAGCTACCAACCATTAAACCATTAAAAGCATGTAATCCACAAAAGTAGAAATTAACGGTGTAGATAATTTTAATATGAAATATTTGCAAACAGTGTAAATAATTTCAATATTAAACAAATAAAGTCGAAACCCTGATGAAAGGTCAAGAATTGCGGCGTCTCATCAGGGGTTTCACTGTTTACTGTTTTTTGTTTGTTTTGTTCGTTAAACATCTCTTACAGTGGAGAATCTGTTATTCTTTCCCGTTTAAACGCAAACGTACGCAAACGCAAAACACTAAAACGTAGAAAAGTACAACTTTTTGACAATTCTGATAATTCATGTTTATCTTGGTGGCAAACAGTTTGGAGCCTGATCAGACGTCGGGTTACCCGGCGTCTGATCTGGCTCCAAACTGTTTGCACTGCAAATATTAGTTTTAGCGTAAACGCGTTTATTGGGAAAGAATAACAGATTCTCCACTGTACCTAAGCTACACCATTAAAGATCTAAGCCATTAAACGGGGGAGCGTTTGTTTACTGTTTCATGTTGAAAGTTTCTTTTGTACTAACAAGCGCTACAATATTTCATACCACCAGTGTATATCTTTAACGAATACTTCAAGAAAGCATGCCGCTGACATAGACAGAGTTCCTGACAATATCCAGGTATTAGGACAATGGGAATGTTATAACACAGGTCACTGATGCAGGCAGGTCATAAATGATGCAGAATTTCGTGAGATATTTGCCCCTTCACCGTTTCTTTGTCGTCTGCTTCTTATATGATTCAATTTTGTTGTCTGCAATGTCGTTTCAAGGTTTAAAAGAAAAGGCAGCATGCCTGGAGAAATTTCAAAACGAGTGTCAAGCAGTTTGGATCCTGAGCAGATGCCGCGTTAGGCGGCGTCTGATCAGGATCCAAACTGTTTGAAAACTTGCTTTTAAGCGTCATTGAGAGCGCAAGGGTTTAGTCCGTCTCTATCTGAAGTTCGAACGTTTAGTCAACAACAATTCCGATGTTATGAGGATAACCCCTTAGCATTTATGCACGTGACTGACAGTATGATAAAGCAGTATATATGTACAAAATATATAACAAAGGTATACGAAAGAAAGATATAAAACAACACTCCAACCCAGATCGGGTATTTAACCAATTACTCTATAGATGCACCTATTTACGCTTTTGATGTTATCTTCCACTAATAGGAAACGGTTATTTAAGTCCTTTATAGTCATGCATAGGCATCATAAAGCATGTTATAAATTCTGAAAAAAAAGCTGTGGGAGCAAGGGTTTAGATTGATGTGTATCCTTTAACTCTTTCCTCCCTAAAACTTTAAATGGACCTTTCCAGTTTCCATTTAAGTCTAGTCCATTTCTGACTTTTAAGGGTGGTTTTTGTCAATGTTTGACATTATGACAAACAGTGAAGACCCTGATCAGAGGGCTCCTTTCTGATCTGGGTCTTCACTGTTTGCATAGGAGAAGTGTACAATTCTCATGTACACTGTTTGAAAAGGACGCCTATAGGCGGGACTAGGGTTCAAAGAGTTAACGAGTACTATTTACATTCGCCCCATTCAAATCCATTGAAAAAATGACGTTCAATTCGTGTAACGCTATTTCTTTAGAGGGCGGAACTGGTGGATAAGTTTCGCAAAAGAGGCGGGGCATATGCATTTTTCATTCGCGAATTAAACTTTGGAACTCGGACAGCAAACATTTGTCGGATTTTTCAAAAAATTGTTCTTAACCGATGTATGCCTTCCCATTAGCGGACACCAAGTTAACCGACTAAACTCTTCTTAATTAATGAGATAAATTGCAAGAAAATTTATATACCTTATAAGCAGCAGCTGTCTGCATTTCTTTAAGACAAAAGAATCGATATATTTATCCTACTTTATAAATGATTTCATTTCCTCTTCAGTAATACGGTCATGACTGTTCCTTATAGGGTACAAATTATTCGTGTAATAAACCTCTAATATAGATTAAACACACATGCGTACTAAAAATGTTAAATATTAAAAATTACAGCAAATATATTGTAAATATAAGAAATGAGCTGATTTGTTTCGGCGTTCAAACGAAATAACGACACAAATTATCGGAAAAGTTACCTTGAAACGCGATTCATGGTATTTGCCGATAACTTTCTTTCGTATATTTCGCTTGAACGCCGAAAACAATCAGTTCATTTCTTAAATAAAATACCCTTTCTGGGCAGTTGCCCTATGAGAAGATACTGACCTAAATCTGTCCCTTTCCTATTATCCAAAACATCAATTCTGTAAACATCGGTTTAAATTGTACACACAAATCCCTCTCGACAACAATAGTGTACAGAACTTCTGAATATAGTTACGTTAACATACAAAATACATTATATGCAATAACTATATATTAAACTATATCTATTTATTGTTTTATTACTGTAGGAAAACTGGATGAGGAGTCCTTGTGTGCATATGTATATACAGTAAAACCTCTCTATTACGACCACTTAATTGTGGTAATTATCAGGTTGTTTAAGATAGGTGACCGCTTAAAGCAAGGTAACAGTGAAACAGAAAGCTCCTTTAGGAGCTTTCTGTTTCACTCTCACCTTGCTTTAAGCTACCACCTGGTCTATTATACAATCAATTAGCCTTGGTTTTAGTGGTAGTAATAGCGAGGTTATACTGTACTGGTATTTATCATGTTTGTATATATATATATACATAAATCATACTCTCGGATATCAAATGTAGCATTTGCATTACAAAGATATTAAGATGTGTTGTTGTTGTTTTATTGTTGTTGTTGTTGTGGGTGGGGGAGAACAACGTCTTCCCCACCGTTCAGTGGGGAAAACGTTATTCTTTCCCAATAAACGCGTTTACGCTAAAACTATTATTTCCAGTGCAAACAGTTTGGAGCCAGATCAGACGCCGGGTAACCCGGCGTCTGATCAGGCTCCAAACTGTTTGCCACCATGATAAACATGAAATATCAGAATTGTCCAAAAGTTGTTCTTTTCTACGTTTTAGTGCTTTGCGTTTGCGTACGTTTGCGTTTAAACGGGAAAGAATAACGTTTTCTCCACTGTAGAACCTACATGTCTTCCTGCATTTAGCAGTCAGCTGCCGCTGACAAAGAGACATTTTGAGTGTCATTCAAGCGAGTTGGTACACTGATATGATAGTCAAATTAATATACTCAATTCCAAAAGAAACTGTGCACTTTGTTTTCTGTAATTATTTATTGGCTTTTTTCATGAATTTGGTACCAAAATTTAGATCAGTTCGTGAACAATATCGCAGTTATTTCCGATTTTGAGATGCGGTTGTTTAGAGTGGGTGTTTTTAACGAGAAAACACGAAGTGTTAAACTCAAAGTTGCAAAGTAATCAGACTGTAATCAGTTGGGAATTTTATGTCGGTTTAGTTGTAATCTTATGATAATTTTTGTCTGTATCGTATGTGTCCATCTTTGCTCATGATCCGAGCGACAATATGACACAGCGAAGACCTAACGTGACGTCTAATAACGATGTCGGTGATGAAACGTCGTCCTATCCTTGGGTTAGGGCATTTGCAATGTCAATAACAACTTTTCTCCTAAAACCTCCCGTGTGACCGTTATGGTGACTAAGAATATTGTTAGACCTATCAGAGAAAAGACACGCATCCACTACTGTCGACCTATACGGAAATGACGTCATGCTCGCTGAAAATGAGCAGCATAATGACGTACTAACAGGGTTTGTCCCCTAGTCCGGATGGATGTCCGAGCTTGCAGGAGACAACACAATACAGTCTGTCTGCTGATACCGTACTTGCTTTCCGAACTAGACGCTGTTTGAAAACGACGTCGATGTAACGTCAACGTAACACATTCGTTGGTTGAACTGCTGTTCTATGTATCTGTTTAATGTCTGTGACGATCTGCCACACCACTTGTATGTTGAAAACGTTTGAGCAACCGAATGAATGTGTTTCTTTGGAATCCTAATGTTCTACTTACGTTAGTGACGTTGTAGTTATGAACAAGCATTGCAAAGACTCTAATTTGCATATTTTCATTGAATCTCAGCAAGTTCGTTGTGTACCAATGTGAAGTAAAAGGTGTTTTTTTCTTTGTATAAGGCATACGAATTACACTCGTGCACATTTTCACTGGCATGTGCATTTTCATTGAGCTGCACGTGCAAAAATGCAAAATAACGCATTTTACAATTAACTGAGAAAAAAAATTCATACTAAGTTATAAATTATGTTATTGATGGATGCTAAATATACATGAGATATTGTGTCAGAAATTTTAAATCGATACGTCTTCTAGATATTAAATATTTGAAAATAAAAAGTGCACAGTTTCTTTTGGAATTGAGTATATATGTATGGTAAAGTATCTAGTATCATTCTAGTGGCCTTGACCTGTATGATAAAATATTACATGTAATACACCAACCAATCTAAAACAAACAACGATATACAGTACATATGTACTAATGTAATAATAATACAGTATAGAAACAACAGTTTCGCGAATTTAAATCTATTGCCTATCCCCCATTAACCACTACTTCGGACAAGCAACGTCCGAATCTCGCTTTCGCTAAATTCACTTTCGCTTCCTTGAAAACAACTCTTTTGGTCTAGACTAACCACGGAAAAGAGGAAACGCATAACATAACCACATACTCTGTTTCTAGTTTTGAAGAACGTTTGCCTATTAAAGCAAACTGGGCATTCTGCTTTACTTTAAGTCTGCTTTAAGCTATCATATACTAGAATACTGTTTGAATTGGAACACTTTTCTTTCAGTGAAGGAATATGTTAAAGGCGTATTTATGGAATAATGGGTTAAAACAAACTTTGACTACGACTATCACTACTCCGAACAAGCAACACTGTAGTTTCACTTTCTCTTAAATGAAGATAACTCGATTGAGCAAGAGTAGACACTCAAATGAAGACATAAATGTATTCTTAACTTTTTCATGATCAAATAATTCGGGAGATGTTGACCCCTTTACAGCTTTATTGTCATCAGCTTCATTATTGGTGTTTGCAAGACCACAGGTGCCAGACGCATGCTTTGCCCGAAAATAACACCTCTTAACACAAATAAAGTGAATAAAACCATACAAAACACCCGTTTCTATGATCAAACACCATATTCTGACCTACAGCTCATTTTTTGATAAAAAATAATTATATAGTAGCCAAGGTATAAACTAAATAAAAAAAATTCAAAAAATGAGCAGGATTAAAACAGTTTGCCACTTGTTTTGAAATTACGTCAGATATACTGCATTTAATCTTACTTTGAAACTATATTGCAGACAACAATATTGTGGCAGGCGACAATATGGAGGTGAAGAAAATAGCTTTTTACCGTTTGAAAATTCTTACATCCAAAGCCCTCGATTTTGATAAAGCATTGTACCGCACATCCTTCTAAACTAATCAAACAGCGTCTGAACATGCATGTGAAAAAACAAACAGTATTGTACCTTAGAGAATGCAGGAGGCATGATGCATGATGTCCACGTGACCAATGCGTTTTCCATTTCGGCTTATCTCATGTTTGCCAGGATCTTTTCAATTGATTTTTGTTTGAGTCGATAGTTACTATCAGTTATAAATGTATTAAGGAACATTCATCTGCTAAGATGGATAAATATTAACGACAATTGGCAAACAGTGTAGACTCTGATGAGTCTCCGCGTTCTGTTTACCTTTTCAGTATTATATTTTCAATTGACGATATGACGGCATTTTGAGTTAATAATATAATAGTCCTTACAGAGTCTTCCAACCGAACTTGAACTGCATATGGTATCCAATTTTAAAAGGTTAATCCAATCCTAAATACAAACCCTGGTAATCATTTTTTGAAATTAATTAAAAACAATGGTTTAAGGAAATACTACCTACAAATTGAGGCTATAATACAGCCTAGAACAAATGACAATTGATTATAGTACATGTAGTACATTGTATACATACATTTTTTATAAAAAGGAAAAGAACAAACAACGTTTAGATTCTACAATTAATTTAGTCAGGTAAACAGTTTACATACGGTATTTTATGTCCCTACAATATACTAGGACATGTGATTGGGACAAATGTATATCACAATATTCTGAAAAACGTCATTCCAATTATATATTTGTATATATTTTAACGTGAATAGTTAGAATTATTAAAAGTTTGGGGTTTTTTTCTCTATTTTAGTGCTAGCATTTGTTTTGATACAGCATATTGCAAAATGTCAAGTGCTATAGTCCTGATCAGATGGTTCCTACATATGTAAACGTTTG
This sequence comes from Gari tellinella, assembly GCA_922989275.2. Lineage (NCBI taxonomy): Eukaryota > Metazoa > Mollusca > Bivalvia > Cardiida > Psammobiidae > Gari > Gari tellinella. Next base: position 40,243,793 of record OV277871.1, read on the forward strand.
TTAGGGTCTACACTGTTTGCTGAAGACAACACATCTGTACTTTTCACGTGTACACTGTTTGTAAGGACACGTATTCTTGTCACTAGCTTTTAATGGGATGACACCCATCACTTCAAAACACCACCCGCTTAACAAATTCCGTCTCCTTGCCATTCTCTACGATATACCCCGTGCATTTTGATTTGAAACATTGACGTGCCATGGTTTTCTAACAGATTGGCGTTGTATGCTGATTCGACGCCAGGCTCCGAGGTTATAAAGCGTTTTAGTTGAGTCTGAGTGTGTTCTTAAGCAAAGGATTTGATTGGTCAGATTTGAGCCTAGGCTCAAACCTGACCAATCAAATGCTTGAGAACGACTTTAGACTCAACTGAATGACTTTTTAACTTGATCGCAGGTTTCTTGGCGTCTTGTCTGAATCTAAACTGTTTGGAAATGAGCAGGATCAAGCAAGGGAAGGGTTAATCATACGGACGTTGGGATTGCTACTGAGAATGCGGTTATCAATGTTAAACCTAACCTTGTAATGATGTTTGTTTCAAAATTGTACAGTGGAGAAGACGTTATTCTTTTCCGTTTGAACGCAAACGAAACACAAGCTCGTCGCAATAAAATTAAGAAAAGGGCAGCTTTACGTCAATTTTGACTATCCGTATTAATGTGTTTGGATAATAGTTTGGATCCAAACTGTTTGCAATGGATAATATAGTTTATGCTTTTCGCGGCGTCTGATCAGGATTCAAACTCTATGTCAACGCGCTTTGAAGCGCAGTTGAGAGTGAAGGGGTTAATAGAGTGTATCATGTGACATATTACAGTGGAGAATCTGTTATTCTTTCCCACTAAACGCGTTTACGCTAAAACTATTATTTACAGTGCAAACAGTTTGGAGCCAGATCAGACGCCGGGTAACCCGGCGTCTGATCAGGCTCCAAACTGTTTGCCACCAAGATAAACAAGAATTATCGGAATTGTCCAAACGTTGTTCTTTTCTATGTTTAAGTGCTTTGCGTTTGCGTACGTTTGCGTTTAAACGGGAAAGAATAACAGATTCTCCACTGTATTATCTTTATCTACGTTGATATCAAGTACAGTAAAAAATCCTCTATAATGACCACTAAAATGAAGGCTAATTATTGATTATGTAAACGATAGGTGGCCGCTTAAAACAAGGTTACAGTTAAACAGAAATTTCCTGTAGGATATTTCTGTTTTACTGTCACCTTGCTTGAAGCGACTAGCTGTCGTTAACACGATTAACATAATTTAGTGGTCTTTATAGAAAACGTTTACTATGCAAATGATAATCAGTATCTGATTATGATATCTATTTTCGGCTGCTGCATTTAAACTGCCAAATATAACATTAAACCTTAGCGACGAGTATACTCGTCACCTACAAATAGAATAACTGTAAAAAGAATTCATTTGTACTATGCAAACAGTGTATATCCTGATCAGAAGACTCCTATAGGAGCCATAAGATCAGGCTTTGCGCTATTTGTCATTTTGCAATTACACATATATATGTTACAGGGATTAAGTGTAATCAGAGATTACGCGCAATCCCTCAACTTTTTAGGGATTACGCGTACTCACTGGGAGTTTTAGAGAATTTATGAAATTTCCCTTTTTCATCAAATTAATAGATTTGTAATATTATTACATTTCTATTGGTTTTAAACACAATGCCTTCTTGATATACCATGGTCTAATGAACGTTCATACAAAGTTTCTGGCACAAGTGAATAAAAAAGTGAACAGTGTGCATTTAAGTCAGGACAATTAAAAGCAAAGACATCTGGTTTGTTAGTAAGGTTAACAACATTTCTTATAGCGTGGTACTTGCCTTTGAACTTAATGAACTAAACGAGGTAAGATGCATTACTTAAACCAAAAGTTACTGCCAAATATTTACAAAAAATCAACGAAAAGCTTCAAAAATACGCCTTTCTCTGGGAAATTTAGGGTTTTCGTGAAATCCCTGATTTTCAGGATTTTCACGTATTCCATGATTACACTTAATCCCTGTAACATATACATGTATTGTTAAAACAACATCTGTCAAAATTTACTAGACTGCACAAAATGATGGGAAATTCATTCCTTTAAGCCTGTAACATCAAATTGACAATCCCAGTTTACATTTTAGGATAATTTGACTACTTACAGTTGTTTTTCTCAATGTATTGTAAAATGACAAACAGTCAGAAATATACACTTTAACGAAACGAAACGCATGCAAGAAAATGTAAAAAAAAATGCAATTTTACTTTTTTAAAACATTTTTTAATCTGATTAGCAAACAGTTTGGCGCCCGATTAGGCACCGGGTGATACGGCGCCTGATCTAGCTTCAAAATACTTGCAATTGACATAATAGATTTAGCAATAACGTTTTCTGAACTGTACGTGATTGGCTAAAATGTCTAACCGTTACCATTACGGAAAAGGAACTGCCATATACTAGTTTATTGAAAATACCTTAACCAAACTGACTTATAACTTCACTTTCTGCCTTTGATCATAACCCATGATAAACGGGTAATTCAAGTACTAACTCTTTATAACTATGTTTACAAAACTTGATGCTGTGACTACTGTAAATACATGTATTCACTAACATTACAGGGCTGCCATAAGTTGATAATGAAAATTGCTTTACTTCCAGCCTGCTTTAAGCTATCATCTGCTAGATGTTCATTCAAATGTTTGCAAATACATGTAAGTACTGCACTCGTTGTAAGGCAGTGAAGGGTTTAAGAAATAAATCACATATTGCTATTTACTTTTGCCTAAATGGTATACCATTAATTGTTTTGCCTCTCGAATACAACAGAACGACACGTCTACCCCAAGGAAGTGACGCAACAAAGCAATTTACTAGATCGTTGTAGTTTTTTCTGGATTATTCATGATTTGTGTCGATAGTAAAGTAAATTCCTGCTGTATAACGACCAATCAGAAAATGTGTAATTTCGGAATAAACACTTTACCCCATATCATGTTTCTAGTATTGAAGATAGGTTATAACTTGAAGCAGACAAATCGTAAGGCCTTAAAGCGGGCTCTGGTTTACTTTCCGTCTCCTTTACGCCACAAGCTGTATTGCGCGACATATTCATTACTATAAAGTTTTTATTAAGATTCAGTCTGCTCTAAACGATTCGAACTTTCATAAGTCAAACATAATTTAAACATAGCTACGTTTGTACTTGACATACGGATAAGTTCGATTTAATAGAATTATCATAACTCAACTAAAGCAATACATGTATAGTATATTATAAAGATTTCGATTGATATGAATTACATGAAGTGGCGTGGTAGGTTTTTTATTTACAAATGAACGCGTTTGAACATCAAAAACTGATCCCCCTTGCAAACTACAATGGAGAAACCCCTCCCCTCCTAATACACGCGTTTACGTTCAGGGTGCAGGTATGAAAGGGGTTTAAAGGGGTAGTAAATTCAAAGGATTTAAAGAATTTTGTATTAATAATACATTTGTAATATATTAATCTAAATGAGCTTCTGGGGAGAAAATGTTTAAGGAAATGAATAATGTATTACAGTGGAGAAGGCGTTATTCTTGCCCCGTTTAAACTTAACCGAAATTGTAGAAAATGACATCTTTTTTAGATTTCCTACTATCGGTTCTTATCAGAGTAGAAAACAGTTTGGAGCCTGATCAGACGCCGGGTTACCCGGCGTCTGATATGGCTCCAAACTGTTTGCAACGGAAATAGTTTTAGCGTCAACGCATTTATTTGGGGAAAATAACTTTTCTCCACTGTAAAATAAAATAAAAACGTATTACATGTAATGACTGAAAAGCTGTCGAGACATGTCTGTATGAGTTTTTATTATGTCACTAGTGTTGCCTCTGTATTGCCTAGTTCACCATGATTGGTTTGCGTGTTTAACAATGGGGTAGACGGAAGCGGAAAATGCTGCCTAAAAAACTGAATACCATTTATCACTGCAATCTTAATACTGAATGCATGCACGTGTGCGACAATACCTTGGCCTACGACCATTTTAATTTATGTGTTTGCAAATTGATTTTCAAATGTGGCTATTATATTTAAAGTGGAGAAGACGTTATTCTATCCCGTTTAAACGAGTCAAAACGTAACTGCAATACAATGAATCCTGAAAATGACAACATTCCGAATAACTGCAGCATTCCCTCCCTACAACGGCCCTCCCAACAACGACTCCCTCCTCACAACGATCCTTGCCGCTGTTCCCCAAACAATACATAAATATCCAACCTTTTCTTGGCGGCAATACGGTCTGCTTAAATTTGTCGTCTGATTTATTTCTCAAAGTTACATATACAGTGGAGAAAATGTTATTCTTTCCCAATAAACGCGTTTACGCTAAAACTATTATTTCCAGTACAAACAGTTTAGAGCAAGATCAGACGCCGGATAACCCGGCGTCTGATCAGGCTCCAAACTGTTTGCCACCATGATAAACATGAAATATCAGCATTGTCCAAAAGTTGTTCTTTTCTACGTTTTAGTGCTTTGCGTTTGCGTACGTTTGCGTTTAAACGGGAAAGAATAACAGATTCTCCACTGTAAGTGGACATTTTGATAGAATAAATATAATGACGAGACCAAGCTTTACTTTCAGTCCGCTTTATCTGGTCACTTGTCTTTAAACCTTTAGACACCAAATTAATCGTGAAGTTTTTACCCCTCACCGCTTTATTGTCGTCTGCTTTAATATTGTGGTTTGCAAGATGGTTTCAAAGTAAGATTTAACGTAGTATGACTTAATAAATATCGATACGAGTGTCAAACAGGTTGGATCCTGATCAGACGGCGCGTAACGAGGCGTCTGATCAGGGTCAAACTGTTTGCAAAGTCGACTTAGCACCGAAAGGGTCAAAACGAAGAAACATGCAATGGGTAAAGGGTTAAAATCTAAACCTGAATAATATAAGCAGACGGCACATTTTAAGCAAACTTAATGACAGGTTTGAATATGCAAATACATTAATAAAAGAGAAATATAAATAACGTACTCACTGTTTAAACGTTGAGTTTCAGCAAAGACGAACAGTTATTATAATCAAGGTAAACGAGGATAAATAAATTTGTATCTTTCACCTAACCTTTAACCTGTTTGGGAATTTTCGTCAAAAACATTATCATGTCGTCTGCATCAATTAAAAGTATTCTGTGTTCTGTCATTTTATCTTTAATCCCAAACTGGCATCAATTTGGATCAAGATGTGACGCCCATTTACCCAGTTTAATATCTGTATCCAAACTGCTTGCCACAGTATCCACAAATCCGACTATTCTATATTAAAGGATAATCATAAACCACGTGACTGATAACTGTAAACATTTGTTTGTCTGTCTGTCTGGTCACATAGAGGACATATCTGGTTAGACATGTACAAGATAGTTAATTGTATACAATTATACAATCATTATCAATAAAGTTTAAAGTTTTAAAGTTTAAAGTGTGTCCCCAATAAGCAGTTTAATTCTTTCTCTACATATAATCATCGTCTAGTTTATTTGGTTTGTTCGTTGTTGTTTTTACAAGAACCGTCGGCAATTTTGCTTTCAATTTTTATGCTTTAAGTTTTGATATATTTATTCGCTGAATATAGTAAAACCTTTCTATTTCGACCACAAATGACGGTAACTAAGAAAGGTGACAGCTCATTTCAAGTATATTTAGAGGAGCTTTCTGCTTAACTCTTTGAACCCTAGTCCCGCATATAGGCGTGCTTTTCAAACAGTGTACATGTGAATAGTACACATGTCCTATACAAACAGTGAAGACCCAGATCAGAGGGCTCCGAAAGGAGCCCTCTGATCAGGGTCTTCACTGTTTGTCACAATGCCAAACATTGACAAAAACAACCCTTTAAAGTCAGAAATGGACTAGACTTAGATGGAAACTGGAATTGTCCATTTAAAGTTTCAGGGAGGAAAGAGTTAACCTTTATCTTGCTCTAAGGCTTTCACATATAGCGTGTTTTCATTCAAACTGGAAAGAATAACATCTTCTAAACTATACACACGTTAACCCTTTGCAAACAGTCTCGACTCAGATCTGTGGACGGAGCCCTCTGATCAGGGTCCACACTGTTCGTCATACTTTGAAATGTATTGGAGACAAACCCCATTGAGAGTCAATGTAAACTGTTCGTTTATCACAAAATGGATGTGTTTACTTGAAAATGCAGTATTGTAGGGTTAATCATTTGAATTTGTATCTGTCAGCAATCTAGATAAAGTTGCAAGCCAATTCTGAGCGACAGTTCACTGAAGACAATTTGGTTATCGTTAAAATCAACGATTTTGAAGCTATTTAAACCATATCACATTTTTGGAAGACTTTTGTGATCACTATAAGCAGGTTGAAAGTAAGTCAAAATGCGCTGAAAGGCTTGGTTTGGATTAAAACTGTTCGCAATTATTAGCCAAGTCGCGCTTAGCACGATAAGGGTTAACGCAAAACGAAATTAATTTGCAAAATAATTTTTACATGATAATTCAGGATAGCTCCGCGTTAGACAGAGAGAGCAGTGTTTCTTCAATGTTTTTTTTATTTACTTACACTAGGCATGTGCAATTTATTTGAGATCCAGCTCGAAAGAATAAGTTGATATCTGATCAGAATCCAGACTTTATACTCGTATCGATCTTTCTTTTATTAAGTCAAAATGTCTAAGTCTACACTTGACAGGGCTGCCATAATGAACAATCCTAAGATTTCCAAATTTGCATTTTTCAAGTGTGATTTTACGAATCGTACCTTTACCACATAGCATGTTTCTTGTTATGTTGACATGTGACTACTTAAAGCAGGCTGGAAGTAAAGCAGAATGTGCCTTAAGGCGCATTCTGTTTACTTTCAGCCTGCTTTAAGCTATTATGTATCAGAAAAAAATCCGAAGATTTAGGAAAAATCCGGAGAAATGGCAGTCCTGACTTGAGACACTGAAAGCAGACGGCAAATTAATGCAGACGATAAGACAACAGTGAAGAGGTTTATCATTTGTATATCAGTCCAAAATCTTATTTGATAAACAACCAGACGTAATCAGCAATAACTCTGTGAATAAGAAGACGTTATTCTTTCCCGTTTAATCGCAAACGAAACGCAAACGCATATATATTTACCAAGAAAATGTAGAAATGACAAATGTAAGGCAATTCTGACTATTCATATTAATCTGAGTGGCAAATAGTTTCGAACCTGATCAGACACCGGTTTTATCGCAGCGTGTGATCAGGATCCAAACTATTTGACTATAAATTCATGATTTCAACATGTCTGATGCCAAAATACCCTAACATATGAATTTGAGAATTAAAAGCAGACGATAATTGTTTAAAATTAACCCGGAATCTGATCAGGCTCCAAACTGTTTGCTACTCAAATTAAAATAAATAGTTGGAAATTTAAAAAAGGTGTCATTTTCTACAGTTTAGTGTTTTGCGTTTGCGTTTCGTTTTAGGTTTAATAACGGGAAAGAATAACCACTTTTCCACTGTATTCACGTACAGTGGCGAAAACGTTATTCTTTCCCGTTTAACCGCAAACGAAACGCAAACGCATCGCAAAATAATGAAAAAAGACAATTTTTTTGACAATTCTGAATGCTGATTTTAACCTGGACGGCAAACAGTTTGGAGCCTGATCAGACGCCGGGTTACCCGGTGTCTGATCTGGCTTCAAACTATTTGCATTGGAAATAATATATTTAAGCGTAAACGCATTTTTTGGGAAAGAATAACGTTTTCTCCACTGGATAAGGAGGAAGGGTGAACATAAATTAAAATTATACCTAAACACAAAATAGCCTCCAATGCAATTCCTGTCCCATACCTTTATGACTTTAAACTAAACATTCAGAGCGACACCTTTATGATTTTAACAACTTTTACAGTGGAGAATCTGTTATTATTTCCCGTTTAAACGCAAACGTACGCAAACGCAAAGCACTAAAACGTAGAAAAATACAACTTTTGGACAATTCTGATAATTCATGTTTATCTTGGTGGCAAACAGTATGGGGCCTGATCAGACGCCGGGTTACCCGGCGTCTGATCTAGCTCCAAACTGTTTGCACTGCAAATAATAGTTTTAGCGTAAACGCGTTTATTGGGAAAGAATAACGCTTTCTCCACTGTAACCCTTATCCTGTCGTCACTGAACATCGTCTACTTTAAATTTGTCGTCTGCAAAAAATTATTCAATTAAGATCTATACATCTTCAAATTAATAAAACCTGAAAGGCGAGTGTCAAACAGTTTGGATCCAGATTAGACGCCGCGTTACGCGGAGTCTGATTCAGTGTCCAAACTGTTTGCAAATATATTGGCGATACATTCCATTTTTAAACGCAAATTAAACGCAAACTAATTTCAATAAAATGTAGTGGCAAATGGTTTAAAGCCGGGTCAGCCACTGGGTTAGCTAGTGTCTGATCTGACTTCATATTGTTTGCCATGGAAATATAGTGCTCCCTCTCTACAACGACATCCAATTGGAGACACTGACAGTGTGCGTTGTTCGGAGGGAGTCGTTTATGGGAGGGAAATTAAGACTAAGATTACATTTGCAAACAGCTTGAATCAAGATCAGACGCCGCGTTACGCGACGTCTGATCTGGAAAGCTGTTTGTCACTCGTCATTATAACTCCTCTATCAAAATGTCCACTTACACAAGTATGTAACTTTGAGAAAAAAGCAGACGACAATTTTAAGCTGACGATATTGCAGCAGTTAAAGCGTTAGACATAACTGCCAAAGTACGACAAGGGTCGTTGTAAGGAGGGGGTCGTTGTTGGAATGGCCGTTGTAGAGAAGGAGCGCTGAAATCTTTATAGCATAAACGCGTTTATTGGGAAAGAATAAGTGTTCCAATCGAGAAGCGACCAGGGTGAGTAAAGGGTGAACAGTTTAAATTGAATTTTAGAGCTTAAACAAATATTTCAGAAAAATAAAAGCCAATGGTTGGTAGATCTTTATCCGAACTATTTGTGAGTAAACATTATACATTATACCAGTGAACTTCCGCGTCATGCACTACTTTTTGGACTACAATTGTGCTATTTTTTGCCGGAAAATGTGTTTCCCCGACTCAAATGGGTAATAAATACAAAACGGGAAGTAAATTATGTAGCACGTATACAGTGGAGAATGTGTTATTCTTTCCCAATAAACGCGTTTACGCTAAAACTATTATTTCCAGTGCAAACAGTTTGGAGCCAGATCAGACGCCGGGTAACCCGGCGTCTGATCAGGCTCTAAACGGTTAGCCACCATGATAAACATGAAATATCAGAATTGTCCAAAAGTTGTACTTTTCTACGTTTTAGTGCTTTGCGTTTGCGTACGTTTGCGTTTAAACGGGAAAGAATAACAGATTCTCCACTGTAGCACGTATATCTACTCAGGTTTACAAAGTTAAACCATTCACTGCCTTACCGCGAGTATAAAGGTTATTTGCAAACAGTTTGGATCCTGATCAGACGCCGCGTAAACGCGGCGTCTGATCAGGAACCAAACTGTTTGACACTCATTTTAATATTTCTAAAGTCAAAATGCCTAAAATTTTAATTTGAGAAGTAAAAGCAGACGCTAGTTGTTTGAATTTGATGGCTCCATGGTAGTAAAGGGGTAAAGCTATATCTCTGTCAAAATATCGTCTACTTCAAAATGAATATCTGCTAAATTATTTCTCAAATTTAAATTTCTTAGAAGACAATTTTGACTGTAAAAAAACAAAAAATTCTCTTGTTGCGCGGCGACTGATCACGATTCAAACTGTTAGATTTTTGCAACGGCATTTTAGGTTAAAAAATTACTAGTGCAAATGAAAAAAAAGTTTTGCAGTCACGTATACATTATCGAAAATCGATCGTGCGATGCATTTATTTCCCCCCATACAGTGAACACTCAGAGAACCAAAATACAAGGAAGTTCCAACGAACATTTGGTTTCTGCTCGTTAAAGTCGAAAATATCCATATTTTAAAGTCAGTCAATGTTTGAACTTTGAAATACGGATATGTTTGACTAACGCGATTTTGATGGCATGCAACACCATTGAACTCAATTAGCAATGGTGTCAATTGCAAGCAGTATTGAGTCTGACTTCGTGCCGAGAAATACTCAGTGTCTGATCAGACTCCAAGTGTTTTCAAAGTCAGATTAAATCAGTCCTCAATAAAAATTGCTTTAAACAGTCACCTGCCTTAACCCATTATCCCATAAATACGCCATTTTACGCATTGAATGTAAACCTCCACTGAAGACAATATTTCCAGATTTTACAATTATGAATATTTATCAGAAGATTTATTTTCTATTTTCTACTAGATGGTAGATTAAAACAGACTGAAAGTAAAGCAAAATGCGCCTTAAGGCGCATTTTACTTCACTTTCAACCTGCTTTAAGTGGTCTACTGTTTTCAATATTAGAAATAGACTATGGGGTATTTGGTTAAACACCTAATATTTAACACAATTTGGTGGTCGTAAAAGAGAAGTGTTACTGTATTACGACAGTGGGGAATACAGTGAAGAAAACGTTCTTCTTTCCCGTTGAAATGCAAACGCGAAGCACTTAAATGTAGAAAAGTACAGCTTTTGGACAATTCTGACAATTCGTGTTTTAGTGGTAAACAGTTTGGAGCCTAATCAGACGCCGTGTACCCGGCGTCTGATCTGGCTCCAAACTGTTTGCAATAGAAATAATAGTTTTAGCGTAAACGCGTTTATTGGGAAAGAATAACGTTTTCTCCACTGTACATTATTCCTTACCGTTTAAACGCAAACGAAGCGCAAATACATAACAATGAAATGTAGAAAATTAAGCTAGTTCATTTTTCTACCACTTTTTTAATCTGAGTAGCAAACCGGTTGATGCCTGGTCAGATGCCGGGTAACGCGGCGCCTGATCTGACTTCGAATTGTTTGCAGTGGAAATAAACGCGTTTATTGAAAGAAAATGTTTCTCCAGTGTATGTCTGACTAATAAGACGTGGCGTTTAAAACTATATGGCTAATATTGGTCTGGTTCTTCACATTTTACAAGATAAATAGTTTTACAACTAACAATATCAAACGACAGAGTTAATCCTTCACAACCATAGCCACTGAAACGAAGACACATTTGTGCTGTTAAAGATGTATGGCAGCTTGAACAAGGATGAAAGTATAACAGAGCTTTCTACCTCGCTTTCTATCTGCTTATAGACCTCCCTGTCCTTGGACACATTCACCCTAGCGACAGGTATACTTGCCATAAAGAAACGGGGTATCTGTGAAAAGTATATTTGTCCTATGCAAACAGTGAAGATACTCTTACAGGATCTCTCTGACTGTCCAAGAGTCTGCACTGCTGTCTTTTTACTATATATTGTTAAAATCAACTCTAAATATTTTAATACATGTATATAGGCCTGGACTGGACTTAATTGAAAATTGCAAATGCCCATTCTAAGTCTCAATGGTGAATGAGTGAAATATCGAACAGTGCTCTCTACAACAACACTCAATTGGAGACAAACTTAATATTGTGTAAGTTGTTCGGAGGGAGTTGCTATAGGGAGGAAAATTGGCGAACATTTGCAAACAGTTTGATCCAGATCAGACGCCGTGTAACGCGGCGTCTTGTCTGGATTCAAGCTGTATGTCACTCGTCATTGTTTTTCTTCTGTCGAAATGTCAATATGTGACTTTGAAAAAATATTAGCAGACAACAATGTTAAGCAGACGTTAAATAACAACAGTGCAAGCGTTAGAAATAATGGTCTCATTTGGGGACACAACAGCAAGCTTTGTTGTAGGGAGAAAATCATTGTTTGGAGGGATGTTGTAGGGAGGGAGCACTGTGCGTCTTTTGAGCGGTCAGATTGACGTGTGCTCCCCCCAAACTTCATACAGTGGAGCATGTGTTATTCTTTCCCAATAAACGCGTTTACGTTAAAACTATTATTTGCAGTGCAAACAGTTTGGAGCCAGATCAGACGCCGGGTAACCCGGCGTCTGATCAGGCTCCAAACTGTTTGCCACCAAGATAAACAAGAATTATCAGAATTGTCCAAAAGTTGTTCTTTTCTACGTTTTAGCGCTTTGCGTTTGCGTACGTTTGCGTTTAAACGGGAAAGAAAAACAGATTCTCCACTGTATGGAAATTTCTAGTTCTCTGTAAAGACTGGTCCAATTCAGACCTTTTGGGGTTGATCTTAAGAAAAGATTATATATTGCCAAACCACAAAAAGAGGGTAGACCTCTGATCTGGATCTACACTGTTTGTTTAGGACAAGTGAACTCCTCGCATGTATACAGTTTGTAAATGACGACGATACTCTTTAGGCGAACTCAATGTGTTAACCCTTTCCCCCATAGAAGCGCCTTTTAGCGCATATGATTTATTCCTCCGCTGAAGAAAATAGTTCCAATTCAATCAGTCATGAATATATATTATATGGAATATTTTCGATGTTAATCAAGCACATGATGACTTAAAGCAGGCTGAAAGTAAAGCAGAATACGCCTAAGGGCGCATTCTGCTTTACTTTCAACCTGCTTTAATTATTCACCTATTTCGATATTAGAAATAGGCTATCAGGTAAAGGGTTAATTAATTCCCTTTCCATCTCAATGACGCCTAAAGGCGCATTTGCAAACAGTTTGGATCCTGATTAAACGTCTGGTCAGGAATCAAGCTGTTTGACACTCGTTTCGAAATTTCGTCAGTCATTTTGCCTTAAATCTTGAAACGATATTGCAGACACAAATATTGAAGCAGAAGACACTATGGTGGTTGAGGGGTAAAATACCCTCGACAAATTTGATCATAAAAGCGTTAAAACTCTACACTATATGACAGTCGGCTGTTAAAAACTAATGAGTACAACTTAAGATGTTAACAGTCTGATATTGTTTTAAAGCAGAAAATAGTTACACTTAAATATAAGACTTAAACACACATACCTTGTCTTGTAACATAAACAATCTCCTTCAAAATCATTTTAAAGAAAACACAAGAGACAAATGTCTTAAGAAAAGAAAATCATGAGCTTCTAAATATATCTACCAATCATTTTACGTGTTTATATACGGGAATTCCTAAACGCAGTGACCTAGATACAAGTCAAACCCTTTTATGTACAATACACTGCTTCTAAATATACACCAACTCAAAATATGTCAGATGTCGATGGTATTTAAAGACATAATTATGGCTGATTAAAGCAGGAGCTTTCTGCTTTACGATCATCTTGCATAAAGCTGAAAACTGACATTAAACCTATCAAAAGAATCTATTTTTAGCAAGATATTACTGTTTTGCATATGTTTGTACCGATTCTCGAGTGATGTCGGCTGCAAAAACGTGTTGCCTGCATGAAGGTGCTCATTTCATTTCCCAAACTTCTAAAGCAGTGTATAATTTCAATCATACACTATGACCTGGGTTATTTGTTTATAGATCTAGATCAAAACATTTTTTCTCATTTGAATTGGTTTTTGTGGATAGTTCAAATGTTACATTCTATGTTAACCTTCAAAAATCCGGTTATATTAGGCGGAAATCCCACGTATAGACAAATGTAGATCAATACCAGAGGGCTTCTAGAGAGATACTTATTAAGCCATAAAACCCATTCAATGGCATTATATACTTTTAATATTAGGCATGCATTTGATACAAAACATATATTTTTGACACTGTTTGCCAGTTGGAACGTATTATTTTCCCCACTTTAAACGCATTTATATATGCTACAGTGGAGAATCTGTTATTCTTTCCCGTTTAAACGCAAACGTACGCAAACGCAAAGCACTAAAACGTAGAAAAGAACAACTTTTGGACAATTCTGATAATTCTTGTTTATCTTGGTGGCAAACAGTTTGGAGCCTGATCAGACGCCGGGTTACCCGGCGTCTGATCTGGCTCCAAACTGTTTGCAATGGAAAATATAGTTTTAGCGTAAACGCGTTTATTGGGAAAGAATAACAGATTCTCCACTGTAAAACATTTAAATCCTATGCAAACAGTTGGGAGCCAATTCATGCTCCAAACTGATTGCCACTCAGATTTCTAAGAACCCGTCAACAAAATTCATCTACCATTTGTTCACAGTTTATAGGACACTACGTTTGCATTAAGTTTCGTTTAAACGGGAAAGAAAAACGTTTTCTCCACTGAAGCAGGGTAGAGTAATGGTTTACCCGTTTAAGTTGACCTATTTAGTTTGACACCACATACGCACCAGCACGTGACGATTTGCAAATGCTTGTGTTTTTAAGGAGAAAAACGTAAGTCCCATCGGGACAAAATTATATCTTTTTATCTTTATATTTTAGTTTTTGTCTGTCTATCTGTAAAACATTATATTGATACAGTGGAGCCTCGTTATCTCGACCACTATTAACAAAAATATCCTTATTTTGAAAATTGACTAAACGTGACATATCCGGGTTTTAAATTTACAATACGGGTATGTTAGACCTGGGCGAGCGAGAGTTGTTGGAATTCAACTGAAGAAAAATGGATATAAGTTCGATTTAAGCAACTTCGGAAAACCTTACTTCTATATGTGTCCATATATCCATTTATCTTTTTCAATCTGTTCTTTTTCAATATGTTGATCAGAAGCAAATTTATACACTAAGAATGGCTTAAAATAGAATCAAAATTTTATTTTCACTTTCAAAATAAATTACCTCATATTGATCACATTCATTTGTTGAGTGCTTGTGCAACTTGCAATAACACTTACATGTAGTAGAATAAACATGCCTAACCCCTTCACCGCCATGTCGTCATCAATCTTAAACAATTGTTGTCTTCTTTTTTTCTATTTTTTTTTAAATCGACGTATTTTGACTTAACGTAATATTGAAATGAGTGTAAAATAGTTTGGATCCTGTTCAGACCCCGCATTATATGCGACGTCCGAACAAAATCCAAACTATTTGAAGGTACACCGTCGGGGTTAAGGCAGTGAAGGGGTT
Source organism: Gari tellinella (assembly GCA_922989275.2). Classification (NCBI taxonomy): domain Eukaryota; kingdom Metazoa; phylum Mollusca; class Bivalvia; order Cardiida; family Psammobiidae; genus Gari; species Gari tellinella. The sequence goes on from OV277871.1 coordinate 40,258,806, forward strand.
AAGCCATTTGCTACTACATGTATTTTCTTTTGCTTGAAAATTGTCGTCTGCATTTCCGTTTTTACTAATGATCTATGAGTTCCACACAATTTAGATCCGGGTCAAACGCAAAATTACAATTATTACATGTAGTATATTTGCAAGCCGTTCACACGGCGTCTGATTAGGAATCTAACTGTTTAATACTCATTTCAATATTTCTTAAGTCAAAATACCTAAAATTTCAGTTTGAGAAATAAAAGCAGACGACAATTGTTTAAAGCTGATGACGTCACGGCAGTGAAGGGTTTAAGCAAACGATATTCTGACAGAAGGTTAACCGATACTTCCCTTCCATGAACTTCGATACTCGCCATTTTTCAGGAACAGGCAATATTTCCTGCTTTAATAAACTGTCGTCTGCTGTTTTTTCCGAAGTCATTTTGACAGAAAAAAAATGAATACGAGTGACAAACAGCTTGAATCCATATCAGACGCGGCGTCTAATTTGGATTCAAGCTGTTTGCAAATGTAAGCCAATTTCCCTCCCTATAACGACTCCCTCCGAACAACGCATATACTTCTTGTCTCCCATTGGATGTCGTTGTAAAGAGGGAGCGCTGTATCACAAGTGCACTTAATTGACCCTATTCAGAATTTAACAACAGTGGATACCCTGATCAGAGGGTTCTTATATGAGCCATCTGATCTGAGTCTACACCTTTTTGTCTTCACGGCTTTTATACTATTCACGGGTACAGTGGAGAATGTGTTATTCTTTCCCGATAAACGCGTTTACGCTAAAACTATTATTTCCAGTGCAAACAGTTTGGAGCCAGATCTGACGCCGGGTAACCCGGCGTCTGATCAGGCTCCATACTGTTTGCCACCATGATAAACATGAAATATCAGAATTGTCCAAAAGTTGTTCTTTTCTACGTTTTAGTGCTTTGCGTTTGCGTACGTTTGCGTTTAAACGGGAAAGAATAACAGATTCTCCACTGTATGAGCCATCTGATATGAGTCTACACTGTTTTGTCTTCACGGCTTTTATACTATTCACGGGTACACTGTTCGTCATGGACGAATCAACTCGAGCATAGGGTTCCGTGTGTTAACTCATTCACCTCTCAACTTTAACCCTTTCATTGCCAAATTTTTCGTGAGATTTTTACCCCTTCACCGTTTCATTGTCGCCTGCTTCAATTTTATTGTCTGCAATGTCGTATCAAAGTTAAAAAATAAGGCAGTATGTGACTGAAGAATTTTCAAAACGAGTGTCAAACAGTTTGGATCCTGATCAGACGCCGCGTAATCAGGATCCAAACTGTTTGCAAACGCGCTTTTAAGCGTCATTGAGAGCGAAAGGGTTCAATGGACACATCCTATTTCAATTATTTCTAGTCCAAATCTGATTATTTATTGCTGATTTTAACAATGTATTGTAAATCGACAAACAGTGCAGACCCTGGTCAGAGTGTTCCTGTATATAGACAAGTGTACATGTATACATATGTATTGCAGGTATAAATAAATGTTGTTATCGACGAGTAAACTAATCAGACAAATAAACAGTGGAGAAAACACTATTCTTTCCCAATAAACGCGTTTACGCTAAAACTAATATTTCCATTGCAAACAGTTTGAAGCCAGATGAGACGCCGGGTACCCCGGCGTCTCATCTGGCTCCAAACTATTTGCCACTCAGATTAAAATAAATCGTGAGAAATTTCGAATTGTTGTAGTTTTCTACATTTTAGTTAACTTCGTTTGCGTTTCGTTTTCGTTTAAATGAGAAAGAATAACGTTTTCTCCACTGTATCAAGTAATAGAACAGAAAATGTACCTGAAGTCGCTATTCCTTTCTTCAAACTGGCCGTTACTCAAGACGTTATCTTCACCTCCCATGATACAGTGGAGAAAACGTTATTCTTTTCCGTTTAAAAAAAAGAAACGCAAACGCAAAGCACTAAAACGTAGAAAACTACAACTTTTGGACAATTCTGATAATTCATGTTTATCTTGGTGGCAAACAGTTTGGAGCCTGATCAGACGCCGGGTTACCCGGTGTCTGATCTGGCTCCAAACTGTTTGCATTGGAAATAATAGATTTAGCGTAAACGCGTTTATTGGGAAAGAATAACGTTTTCTCAACTGTATGTATAACATCAACAACAACCACACGGAATTACTCATAAATCATGTGATATTTGAATAAAGCAAAAAATGTTGAACTCATTGAATGCATTGGCCAAAATATGCTGGGATGTGCAAACAGTTTGGATCCAGCTCAACTGCCGTGTTACTCGGCGCCTGAGTTGGATCCAAACTGTTTTGAAAATTATATTGATGTATCTTCAGTAAAAATGCATCAATTCCGGAGTTTATGAATTAAAAGCAGACGATATATATTTAGTAGATGAAAGTTTAAAAGTAAAGGGAGTAGATACACATTGTATACACAATATCTTATCTATCAGTACAGTGGAGAATGTGTTATTCTTTCCCAATAAACGCGTTTACGTTAAAACTATTATTTCCAGTGCAAACATTTTGGAGCCAGATCAGACGCCGGGTAACCCGGCGTCTGATCAGGCTCCAAACTGTTTGTCACCATGATAAACATGAAATATCAGAATTGTCCAAAAGTTGTTCTTTTCTACGTTTTAGTGCTTTGCGTTTGCGTACGTTTGCGTTTAAACGGGAAAGAATAACAGATTCTCCACTGTATGTGTACCCATATAAGATCGTATATGTACAGTAAAGAAGATGTTACTTTTCCCCAGTAAACGCGTTTATGCTACAACTATTATTTCTATTGCAAACAGTTTGGAGTCAGATCAGACGCCGGATAACCCGGTGTCTGATCAGGCTCCAAACTGATTGCCACTCAGGTTAAAATGCATTCTACTGCAATGCGTTTGCGTTTTATTGCGTTTAAACGGGAAAGAATAACGTCATTTTTATTTAATTTCAAGATTTTATTCGGAAAAATTGGCATTTTGCAAAATTTAAATACGTATAGTTGATAACATGTTTCGGGACACTTTTACTTTATTCAAAATGAGTTTTGATTTTCTTGTAATCAATGTGAACAACTTATTGCAAGAGACTTATGATCATTAGCTTTTTATTTTTGAAAAATATTTTCTTATCAAAATTCAAAAAATTTGCCTAAAAGAAAAAAAGATTCTTAAGACAAACCAAACGATAAATGTTGCATATATTGGCACATGCATGTTTTGTTTCTAACACTAGTATTATTTTTCAAGCAGTTTCAATTATAACACCTTTCATTAAAAACTAAGCTCACCCGCGAACTATCTTAAGTGGTCGCCTAAATAATACCACAGGTTCCCGTCGCATGCTATTTCATCATAAAAACATCTTTTTCTACGATCAAACACCATAATTATGCTGACCTACAACTCATTTTCTGAAAGCGAAATTCATTTTCTGACTTTTTTTAATATTTAGTATATATATAAAAAAAAATCAGAAAATGAGTTGTATGATAAAATGAGGTGTTTGATCGTAGAAACAGATGTTTTTCCCGTCGCAGACGGGTCTGTTTTGTATTTTGACCTCAACTCTATGAAACAATTTAACCAATCAGGAATGATCAGAAATCCTGGTCAATGATCACGTGCTTGAAATGCAGTACTCTTATCGGCCAATGGCCTAGACTGGCGTTCTGTTATTTTTTCACATCAATCTTGCGAGTGTAAACCTGGCAAAACATTGAGATGCAGTCTATGTCATCATGTCTAAATTTAGCGTGGATAAGCTCTAAATTTAGCTGTTAAGTCAGAATCTCTCTGGTTAAGTGAATACTGTACAGTGGAGAATGTGTTATTCTTTCCCAATAAACCTGTTTACGCTAAAACTATTATTTGCAGTGCAAACAATTTGGAGCCAGATCAGACCAGACGCCGGATAACCCGGCGTCTGATCAGGCTCCAAACTGTTTGCCACCAAGATAAACATGAAATATCAGAATTGTCCAAAAGTTGTTCTTTTCTACGTTTTAGTGTTTTGCGTTTGCGTACGTTTGCGTTTAAACGGGAAAGAATAACAGATTCTCCACTGTACCCCACACAAAACTTTAACCTGCGACGGAATATCTTTTTTAAAGATATTTCTTGTTTATAATGACATTGCATGTGATGGGCACCTGTGGATTAAAACTGCATCACATTCTGAGAGTAATTGTCCCCACAAAATGCAAATACCTTCTGAGAACTGGTACAGGCCACACCTTTTGCATGGGATTATTTCAAGGTGTGTTATATATAGGTACAATGGTCGCCCAACAGAAATTCCAATGGTTATTAATGTATTCATGATTCCCGAAGAATACGAACGACGCGATAACAGGTTGAGGGGCAAGGTTATACCTCTGAATCACCCCTGGAAGTTTTAATAAGCATTGTCAATTTCCATGTTAGTCTAGTTCATCATTTTTACTACATAAAAATGCTGTTTGCAATATACTGCAAAATGACAAACTGTGTAGGCCCTGATCAGAGGGTTCCATTAGAACCCCTCTGATCTGGGTCTTTACTGTTTGCATACATGTAAGACAAGTGTAATCTACAGAGGTTACGGTTTGTAAATTAAGAGCTACCCAGTTTCAGCGTGTTCAAAAGACATCAACATTAGTTTCGTGACCGGTCTTTAAGACAGGTGGCAGCTAAATGTGTGACAAAATTAAATCAGACAGCTACAGCGTTCCCTCTCTACAACGATACCCAACGGGAGACACAGATGTATGCTTTGTTCGGAGGGAGCCGTAATAGGGAGGGAAAATTTAGACTTGGCTTACATTTTCAAATAGCTTGAATCCAGATCAGACGCCGCGTAACGCGGCGTCTGATCTGGAGTCTTGCTGTTTGTCAATCGCCATTATATTTATTCTATCAAAATGTCCACTTATTTGTTACTTTAAAAAAAACCAGCAGACAAGTTTATGCAGACGATATTGCAGCGGCAAAAGCATTAGACAGTATTGTCATGTTTAGGGAACAGCGGCAAGGGTCGTTGTGAGGGGAGTCGTTGTTGGGAGGGCCGTTAAAGAGAGGGAGCACTGTACTTACATTTAGAAATTTCCGGCAAATTTCAAAGAAATGTTTCGCAGACATACAGTGGAGAATGTGTTATTCTTTCCCAATAAACGCGTTTACGCTAAAACTATTATTTCCAGTGCAAACAGTTTGGAGCCAGATCAGACGCCGGGTAACCCGGCGTCTGATCAGGCTCCAAACTGTTTGCCACCATGATAAACATGAAATATCATAATTGTCCAAAAGTTGTTCTTTTCTACGTTTTAGTGTTTTGCGTTTGCGTACGTTTGCGTTTAAACGGGAAAGAATAACAGATTCTCCACTGTAATAGTGTCTGCTAAAATTTGTCGACTTCACATTTATGCAAATTTTAGTTTTTGTCATTTTGGTTTAAGAGGTATTGACAGGAATGCGTTAAGCGTTGTCTGGTTTGGATCTAAACTATTTTCAAAGTCGACTAAGGACCACTTTATAAGCATGTGCGTGTTGGTTCTTCAATTCTGGCTTGTCACCTAAACGAGATTCCTCTGTAAATCACACTTAACCCATTCCTCCATAGAAGCGCCTTTAAAGGCATTTAAAATCTATTCATCCACTGACTCAAATAGTTCCAATTTATACGGCCACGAACATGTACCTAAAGTTTGATTATCTATAACCTAGCATATTGTATATCCTATAGCCTAGCAGATGGTTGCTTAAAGCAGGCTGAAAGTAAATCAGAATGCGCCTCTATTTTAAACTAGAAACGGGCCCATGGGGTACAGTGGAGAATCTGTTATTCTTTCTCGTTTAAACGCAAACGTACGCAAACTCAAAGCACTAAAACGTAGAAAAATACAACTTTTGGACAATTCTGATAATTCATGTTTATCTTGGTGACAAACAGTTTGGAGCCTGATCAGACGCCGGGTTACCCGGCGTCTGATCTGGCTCCAAACTGGTTGTTAAAGAAAAACTAGTTTTAGCGTAAACGCGTTTATCGGGAAAGAATAACAGATTCTCCACTGTAAGGGTTAATCATCCAACTTCTATCTCAGATTATTAATAACCTAAAACAATTAAACAAAAATAAAATAGATAAACAATATCATAATATCAACTTACAAATAGCATCAATACAGTGGAGAATCTGTTATTCTTTCCCGTTTAAACGCAAACGTACGCAAACGCAAAACACTAAAAGTTATAAAAGAACAAATTTTGGACAATTCTGATATTTCATGTTTATCTTGGTGGCAAACAGTTTGGAGCCTGATCAGACGCCGGGTTACCCGGCGTCTGATCTGGCTCCAAACTGTTTGCACTGCAAATAATAGTACATGTATTTGCGTAAACGCGTTTATTAGGAAAGAATAACACATTCTCCACTGTAGCAATGCATCGTTTTCTTTTTGAATGGTTGGTTTGAAATTCATGGCAATGAGTCACTTAATCTGATTGGCTAATCTTGTCTATTATCTTCCCACATAATTACTTAGATTAGTTATACAGCGTTCCCTCTCTACAACGAACCCCCAACGGGAGACAAAAATTGTGTGCGTTGTTCGAAGGGAGTCTAATAGGGACGGAAATTTGCAAACAGCTTGAATCCAGATCAGACGCCGCGTAACGCGGCGTCTAATCTGGATTCAAGCTATTTGTCACTCGTCATTAAGTTTGCTTTTTTTCTGTTAAAATTTCCATTATGTAACTTTGAGAAAAAACCAGCAGACGACAATTTTAAGCACACTATAGTGCAGTCTTGAATAGGTTGGACATAATTGTCTTGTGTAGGGAAGAGCGGCAAGTGTTGTTTGTGAGGAGGGAATCGTTGTTGGGAGGGACGTTGTAGGGAGGGAGTATTTTATAATGTATATTGGCGAGAGGCTGTTTTATTTAAGTCATATCCATAACTTCCTATTAAATTCCGTGAACTAATGTTGATATGATTTTTTATCCCATTTTCTGAAAACCAATTTATCTCAATGGTTTCTTTTATCATCAAATAAGGAAATTATCTAATAATCAAAACAATACAATTTCCTCAATGACAGTACATAGTGCATTTGGTATTTTCTACAATGTACATGTGACACCTCCACTATTAAGTCCGACAACACTATTCATGATTCAGGGCTGCCATAAGTTGATAGTAAAACTCCTAAGGTTTCAAATTTTTAATTTTTTTCAGACGCAATTTTACTTATCGTATCTTTACCCCTTAGTCTGTTTCTAGTTTTGAAGACATATGTCTGCTTAAAACAGGTTGAAAGTAAAGCAGAATTGTTCCTATGTCTTCGGATTTTTAGCCTAGGAGATGGTTGCTTAAAACAGGCTGCTTTACTTTCAGCCTGTTTTAAGCTACCATCTGCTAGGCTAAAATTCCGAAGACAAAGGAAAATTCCGAAGAAATGGCAGCCCTGAATTGATTTGAAAACAGTCACATAACACGGCGTCTGATCACGATTCAAACTAATTGACAATTAAATTGATCAATGTTTCTTTTGTCTAAAGCGTATAAAATTCTAAATTTTATCAAACCAATCATAATTATAAGCAGATTTAAACATTAAGATAGTGCCTGTGGCCCTGTGTTATGAAGTCATACATACAGTGGAGAATCTGTTATTCTTTCCCGTTTAAACGCAAACGTACGCAAACGCAAAGCACTAAAACGTAGAAAAGAACAACTTTTGGACAATTCTGATAATTCTTGTTTATCTTGGTGGCAAACAGTTTGGAGCCTGATCAGACGCCGGGTTACCCGGCGTCTGATCTGGCTCCAAACTGTTTGCACTGCAAATAATAGTTTTAGCGTAAACGCGTTTATTGGGAAAGAATAACAGATTCTCCACTGTATATACAGTTAATGGTTAAATAAATCATATTTTATTCTATGTATTTAGTTAAAAGCCCACTACTTACAGTGTACGTATTACAGTAGATTCATTATTATTTCCCGTTTAAACGCAAACGTAATGTGCTAACATGCAGAAAATGACAAATTTTTGACGTATTCGTATTAACCTGAGTGGCAAACTGGTTTGCAACCTGGTCAAACTCCGATTTACTAAGTCTGATCAGGCTCCAAACTGTTTGCAATAGAAATTAATTTTAGCGTAAGCGCATTTATTAGGAAATATAACGTCCTCTCCATTCAGTAAAACACTTAAAAGATGCTTAACATACAGTGGAGAATCTGTTACTCTTTCCCAATAAACGCGTTTACACTAAAACTATTATTTGCAGTGCAAACAGTTTGGAGCCAGATCAGACGCCGGGTAACCCGGCGTCTGATCAGGCTCCAAACTGTTTGCCACCAAGATAAACATGAAATATCAGAATTGTCCAAAAGTTGTTCTTTTCTACGTTTTAGTGCTTTGCGTTTGCGTACGTTTGCGTTTAAACGGGAAAGAATAACAGATTCTCCACTGTACTTATAACATGATTATATTGACGCGGTTTGTAAATAGTGTAGTCTGCTTCAATATTGTTATCTGAAATATCGTTTCAAAGTTAGATTTAATGTTAAACATGTTAAACAATAACTAACCTCGCGGTGTGTGTGTGTGTGTGTGGGGGGGGGGGGGGGGGTCTTGATTTTAAGCTTTAAAGCTGCTATATTTGTTTTTAAACACTTTCAATGTGTTTACTTTTGCTTGGTGATTGTTGAAACAAGGGCCACCATGGCACTAAATCGCTCACCTGGTATGCATGTAAATAATGACCTAAAGTGACCTAGATTACGACTGGACATGACCCACAATCAACATTTAGGGTGTTAAAAAGATATTTCTGTCTTGACCTAGTGGCTTGGTTTTTGACCAGACACAATACACACTTGATTTTGACCTAGATTTAATGTAAACAAACATTCTGACAATATTTCATTCAGATCTAATGAGATTTGTAGCCTCTTGAGTTTTTGACCCGACATGACCCTTATTCAAACTTGACCTAGATATCAATTAGGCAAACATTCTGACCAAATTCCATTCAAATCCGAAATGTATAGCCACTAAGAGTGTTAACAAGGTTTTTTCTATGACTTGACCTAGTGACCTATTTTAGACCCCACATGACCCACATTTGAACTTGACCTAGATTTCTCCAAGACAAACATTTCATTAAGATTCATGAAGATAGGATGAAAATTGTAGCAGCTACAGCCTTAACGAACCAATTGTCAAAGGGCGGATGGACTGACGAACAGACGGACGACGGTGCGCTAAAAAGTAACAACAATACGTATATTTTTAAGTTTCAAAATCTTTATTGCTGTTTGTATTGCATATAAATCAACTTGCAGCAAATCAAACAGAACTAAAATTTGTTTTTGAGAAAAAAAAAAGCGTATGTCTCCCCCGTATTTTCACTATTCCAAAAGAAATAGATGGTCAACTTCAATATTCAAACAACCTGAACAATTTCACATTCAAGTTGTTAATCTGTGAAAGTTTGAATCCCTCTTATTGTGTCAGAATTGTAAACTAAACACAATTCTAATTTCTACGTACAGTGGAGAATCTGTTATTCTTTCCCAATTAACGCGTTTACGCTAAAACTATTATTTGCAGTGCAAACAGATTGGAGCCAGATCAGACGCCGGGTAACCCGGCGTCTGATCAGGATCCAAACTGTTTGCCACCAAGATAAACAAGAATTATCAGAATTGTCCAAAAGTTGTTCTTTTTTACGTTTTAGTGCTTTGCTTTTGCGTACGTTTGCGTTTAAACGGGAAAGAATAACAGATTCTCCACTGTACAAAACAAATTCAAAGGGCCACAACTTTTTTCAAAAAAGTTGAAGCCATAATTCCAAAGCACATGCACATCTTCCCATATATGTTTTTCATCTATATATAATTTGTTAATGAGTGAAAGTTTGGAGTAAATTCTTCTAGCAGTGTAGGAGGAGATCACTACACAATAGTTTCCCCTATATATATATTCTATGATTAATTAAATGATGTCGGACAGACAAACGAACGGTCAACGGTGACAGGATGATCAAAATAGCTCACCATGGCACTACATGTCAGGTGAGCTAACATAAGATTTTCTGTTTAACCCATTACCTCTTAGCCTATTTCTAGCTTTGAAAACAGGTGACCACTTAAAGCAGGTTGAAAGTAAAGCAGAATGTGCCTTAATCATCTGCAAGGATATAGAAAATATTTCTTCTGATACATATTCTTGGCTGTATAAATTGGAACTAATTTGTTCGGTGGAAGAATAAATAGAGGCGTAAAAAGGCGTTTTAAGGGGTAATGGGTTAAAGACAGTAAAAGAAGTAATGTAAGCATCAGGGACCCGTCTTATGAAACGTCGTACGACAAAAATGACTGTAAGTCAAAACTTTAAAATACATGTACTTTCTTATTTTTCTATCTAATCCTATCATGTGACATCTCTTTGGAATCGTCTTTTGAAGACGATTCCTAAGAGATGTCACAAGACAGGATTAGAATTGAGAAATCAATAAAAATTGAGACTTTTATAATCAAACTAACAACAATATTTGTGGCACGGGGTTCATAAGACGGCCCCAGAAGGATAAGCTATCACAGAAAACAACCGGCATGACAAATCACTGCCTGGAGTAAATAATTCTGATTATCACGCTTGTTGTCCCTCTCCTCCCTGAAACCTCAAATGGACAATGCTCGTTTTCAATTTATTCCAGTCCATTTTTTACTTTTGGGGTGTTTTTTTTACAATATACATGTATGTCAAAATGACAAGTGTAGTAGTGCACTCCTCACAGTTACACTGTTTGCAAAGGACGCTTTTAAGGGTGTATCAATGTCATAAGCGATTTTTTTCAAAGTATTAAACTTTTTTTCTATCATAGTTTTTTTGGAAGAGCTGTTTATGATGAATGAAAAAATGATAAAAAAAAAATATATGGTGGTGTCCTTGTTTTTGAGCTACAGCAATTTGAAAAAGGTATGTCAAATTTGGATTTTTTTCCTTCAAATTTTACCCATTCTGGGTACAAGCTTCAGTAAAATCTATTTCAAAACAAAACAAACATGGTAATTTGGGTTTTCATTATTTATTTCATGTCTATGGTGGTATTTTCACATATAGAAACCAAATTTAGATAAAGCAGGCACCAGGTTTGAACAATATGGATCCTTGAATATCAAACATATGCTTGTTTTAGGGCATAATTTTATCAGATTTTTTATTTTATGAAAAAAAGTAAAAAAGTTTGAAAATGAAATAGTTCTAGTATTAAACTTTTTATTATATTCTACCAAATGAAAGCCAATGCTAAGGCAGTTCAAAATATGAAAAGAAATTGAAAGGTCAGTGTTGAAAATTTTGAGTTATTAAAGTAAAAAGAGTTATCTCCCCTTACAAAATTTACAAAAAAGTACCATATCAATGATATTTAGAGCTTTATAAATTTCACAGTTGGTGCCTGTTTTTTCTTAAACTAGTTTTTGTATGAAGAAATACTACCATAGATAGGAAATAAATAACACAAAACCAAATTATCATATTTGTTTTCATTTAAAATGGATTTTATTGAAGCGGGCTGTTTGAAAAGGACAAAATAAGAGAAAGTGGGTGGGGTAAATTTTACATGGCCATAGAGCCAACTGTTGTTTACCAAAGTGTACACTTTTTCTATTTTTTCATTCATCTTAAATAGCTCTTCAATACAAAACCACCCTAGACTGTTTTCATATACTTTGAAAATTTCCCAAATGCATGACATTGATACACCCTTAAGGGTGACTAGGGTTCAAAGAGTTAAAGTAACAATTCCCCCATTACTTCGTAAACATGACTTTTTACAATTTTGATTTATTCCTCCATTAAAGGAAATGGTTTTGCTTAATAAAAAAATGAGAATGTACCATCAGAAATATTTTCTATATCCTGGAAGATGGTAGCTTAAAGCAGGCTGGAAGTAAAGCAGACTGCTTTACTTTCAACCAGATTTAAGTGGTCACCTTAAGCGGGTCACCTATCTTCAATTCTACAAACAGTCATTGGAGTAATGGGTTAACCTACAGCGGGGAAGAAGTGATTTTGTCCAATTAAATGTGTTTGAGCTAAAATTAAGATTCTGTTGCAAACAGTTAATCACCAGAAGCCTGTTCAGTTGCCACTGTTTGCGGTTATGGTCAGCAGTTTCTGCCTGCAGAGTACAGTAGAGAAATGAACTCATTCCCATTCCCATTAAATGTGTTTAGGCTAAAACTGTTATTTCCATTGCAAACAGTTTGGAGCCAGATCAGACGCTGGACAACCCAGCGTCTGATCAGGCTCCAAACTGTGTGCTCTCAGATTAAAACTAGTAGTCAGAATTGTCAAAAAGTTGACATTTTCTATATTTCAACAAAATGCATTTGTGTTAAAACAGAAGAATAAAGTTTTCTCCACTGTGTTTATTAGACTGGTAGCCAACTCACAAATGATGGCCAACGACGGCCATCAATTTCTTTGCTGAACACACAACAGATTAGACCCCAGACAATCAGGCATCTGAAAACTGTTGGCCACTCAGATTTACATAAATTGTCAATATTTCAAAATCCATTTTATTTTCTCCATTTCATTGTATTCCATTCGCATTTAACCCATTACCCATTAAATATGTCTTTTACAGCTCTAATTTATTCCTCCACTGATTAAATTGTTCCATGGCTATGAAGGACAGGAGCACCTTACATCTTGTCCTTGAAATACGAACTCCGAATCTTTATTGCTAGTCTTCTTGTTGTATGATTTCAAGTATTGCCTCTGCCACTGTCCACTTGGAATCTAAAAATCAAAGAAGTACAAAAATAACTATACTTCAAGTGAAGAGCAAAAAATATATGTACAATAGAACTTCTTTATTAGAACTTCCTGTAGGAGCTTTCTGTTTCACTTTCTCATTGCTTTAAGCAGTAACCTGTCTTAAACGACTTATATTTGACACAATTTAGTGGTCGTAATAGAGAGGTTCTACTGTACTGCCATAAAGTAGAGGAAATGGAATGGTTTGGGCATATGCTGAGAAGAAACCAGCCCAACATATATACATGTATAGCCCATTGTGCCCAGGACTGACACCCCCAAGAATCAAGGAGAATAGGTTGTCTGGCTCTCACATGAAGGAAAACCCTTCACACTGAGCCTCAGAAAACATGGATGTCATGGGGAGAAGCTAAGCAAGCAGCCCAAGACATAGTCCTATTGGTAGCTGTGGTGGAAGCCCAAGCCCCAGGTTGGGTGAAGAGGATTAAGTATAGTCGAACTTCGATATCTCGAACTCGGTTAAGTCGCACATACCCGTAATTCAAAGTTAAAACGTGGCTTAGCCACGATTTAACTTTGAAATACGGGTATGTTCGACATAACCGAGCATGAAATAATGAAGTTCATGTGTCAACATATTGGATAGTTCGAGATATCGAAGTTCGACTGTAAGTAAGTAAGGTACAAGTATCCACTTTCTACTGGAAATCTTAACAAGAGCCGTATACGGCCCTAAATCACTCACCTGAACCGTTGATGTAAATGTAACATATCTTGGAAAGCTGAGAAATTATGACAATATGATTGTGCCAATTACTGATTAGATGATGCTAAGTGCCAAACACAATATTGGTAAAGTACCTCTAGAAGTTACACTATGCCAAATATCAAAGCTCTAGCCATATTAGTTTCAGAGAAGAAGAGGTTTGAAGATTTCACAATATAACTCTATGTAAATTTGTGACCCCTTGGGGGAGGTCATTTTTTACCCCAGGGATATAATTTGAACAATCTTGATAGAAAACCTGAAGATGATGCTTTGTGCAAAATATCTAAGCTCAGGGTATTGTGGTTTTAGAGAAGAACATTTTTTAAGCTTTTATTGAAAAAATCTAATTTTAGCTCCTGTGACCTAGATATGCAATGGACCGGAACCATTTGAACATTATTGGTAAAGTACCTCTAGAAGTTACACCATGCAAAATATCAAAGCTCTAGCTATATTAGTTCAAGAGAAGAAGAGGTTTGAAGATTTCACTATATAACTCTATGTAAATTTGTGACCCCCAGGGCGGGGCAACTTTTGACCCCAGGGACATAATTTGAGCAATCTTTATAGAGGACCTGAAGATGATGCTTTGTGCAAAATATCTAAGCTCAGGGTACTGTGGTTTCAGAGAAGAAGATTTTTAAGGTTTTTATTGAAAAAATCTATTTTTAGCTCCCGTGACCTAGTTATGCAACGGACCGGAACCATTTGAACAATATTGATAAAGTACCTTTAGAAGTTACATCATGCCAAATTTCAAAGCTCTAGCTATATTAGTTTCAGAGGAGAAGAGGTTTGAAGATTTCACTATATAACTCAATGTAAATTTGTGACCCCCGGGGCGGGCCTTTTTTGACCCCAGGGACATAATTTGAACAATCTTGATAGAAGACCTGTAGATGATACTTTGTGCAAAATAGCTAAGCTCAGGGTACTGTGGTTTCAGAGAAGAAGATTTTTTAAGTTTTTATTGAAATGATCTATTTTTAGCTCCCGTGACCTAGATATGCAATGGATCGGAAATATTAGAACAACTTTCAAAAGGACTTTATAAGGATCATTCCTGCCAAGTTTGGTTAAAATCCATCCAGTAGTTTAGGAGGAGATGTCGTTTTAAAGAAATTGTTGATGACGGACGTCAAACGAATAGACGACGACGGACACAGGACGATCAAAATAGCTCACCTTGGCACTTTGTGCCAGGTGAGCTAAAAACAAAGATGTACAAAACTAATTTCAGAAAATGTTAAAAGAAGCTCTGAGATTCTTAAAAGACAATTGACAGCTTAAGCTAATGCACTGCAGAATATTCTTCCACTTTTTCAGACATGAATATGCATCATAAGAACTATTTTCTATATCCTAGCAGATAGTAGCTTAAAGTAGGATGAAAGTAAAGCAGAATGTGCCTGAGGGCACATTCTGCTTTACTTTCAACATGCTTTAAGTGGTCACCTGTCTTCAAAACTTAGAAGCATGCTACGGGATTACAAGGTAAAAGGTTCATGTTCCAAAATATCATACCATCATAGTAAATAAATTTGGCTAGGTCTGCTACTTCACTATTGTCAGCAATGTTTTGGGCCAGTTCCTGGAATTTCCAGGCTTCATCATGTAGATTTTCCTTGGCCAGACCTGATACAGCCTGGAGTCCGGACATCTCTTGCAGGCACAACACTGTGTTAGGATACTCAACGGCAACAATATATTGCTGTAATAGAACAGAACAGACTTTTATTGATTTGTACATTAGAACATCATCATATAACACATTAACCCTTTACCTGATAGTCTGTTTCTAGTTCTGAAGATATGTGACTTCTTAAAGCAGGTTGAAAGTAAAGCAGAATGCGCCTTAAGGCGCATTCTGCTTTACTTTCAGCCTGCTTTAAGCTATCATGTGCAAGAATATAGAAATTATTCCCTGTAATATATATCCATGACTGATTAAATTGGAACTATTTTCTTTAGCAGAGGAATAAATCATATTCGCTAAAAGGCGTTTCTATTGGGGAAGGGGTTAACATACATGTATTACATAAAGAAACAAGAGCCACATGCGGCCCTAAATCGCTCATCTCAGGAACTATTGTGTTATACTCAATGCAAAATGAAGTTTGTCATTGCATGTATGTGGACTGTTGCATCAAGAAGTGACTCAGAATCCGTTTGTCATTAATTATAACAATAGCTCACCTTGAGCTAAAAACAAAACATGTTTACATATAAATCTATATGTTTTTATCATTTTAATATCATGTCACGCGCTTTCTATTGTTAAACTTATACGCGCTAATATCAGAAAATCTACACCACGGAAGAGAGGCACCCGATTATGATAGCAATAGATCTAACACCAACATACACCAGAGTCCTGGTTCTCAAATAGATCTACCTTGCCACATATCAATTATGAAATCCAATTAGACAAAGAGAATCAGGGGTCTGTCTTACAAATGTTGTATGACAAAAACAGTTGTATATCAAAACGTAAAAATTTATCTAATTTCTGATTTAATTTTCTACCTAATCCTGTCTTGTGATTATTCCAAAGAGATGTCACAAAACAGGATTAGATGGAGAAATAAATAATATTTGAGAATCTAAGAATCTGACTAACAACAGTTTTTGTTGCACTGCGTTTTGTAAGACGGGCCATTATGCTTATGACACAGTGGAGAAGACATTATTATTTCCCATATAAACACACATGAAACACAAACACATTGTAATAAAGTGGAGAAAATAAAAACTTTTTGACAATTCTGACTACTGTTTTTATCTTACTCTGAGTGGCAAACAGTTTGGAGCCTGATCAGACACCGGTTACCCAGCGTCTGATCTAGCTCCAAGCTGTTTGCATCGGAAATAATTATTTTAGCCAAAACGCATTAGGGAAGAAAAACGTCTTCTGCATTGAAAGAGATGGTAAACTGAATATTTTCATTAATTTCTCCTATATGTTTAACCCTTTACTCTATGGATACACATTTTATACCTTTAATTCCTCCAATGAAGAAAAACATTTCCATCTCATACAGTAATAAATATGCAACATATAGAAATACTTCCTATATAAGCTTAGATGGTAGCTTAAAACAGGAAGAAAGTAAAGCAAAATGCACCTTAAAGCGCATTCTGCATTACTTTTAACCAGTTCTAACTGCTAACCTGTCTTTAAAACTAGAAACAGGATATATAGGGTTAAACCAAACCCTATGTTGCGACTACTAATTAAAATCATTTCTTCCAGATGATTCAAATGAGAAGAAACACTATAGGATCTTGACTCTTGAGCAGGCATAAAGGTTTTACAGTCAAACTTCGATATCTGGAAGTGGGTTTTGTCGAACATACAGTCGAACTTCAGTATCTAGACGGTCTCGGGACAATCGAAATAAGGTCGAGATAGGCATGGGCTCGAGATAACCAAACTGGTAAAAAATTCAAAACTTACAGGAAGTAAGCCTGTGAACAACAAAATCGCCGTACATATGTACTCTCGCATGTTTGTGAAATGCCGTAACGTTTTTAACACGTTATATGCCGATTTCAATGTGGCACTTTTACTGTATTTTTTGTACACAAAACATGGACGATAAATATAAACAATCAATAACTCACATTTTATTTAGTACTTGACCAGGAAGATTATATTGAATAGCTGCGAACGTAATATATTTATTTTGCAAACACCGAACATGAAATTATACATGGGTTGTTTTGGTTATTACAGTCAAGTATGGTAAGTCTGCGCGTCCGGTAAAGCTGCGCATCAACAAACCGGTTTACTTCCAGCTGTCAAATACTCACGAAAACCTCGTGTTACTTAGGAAATCACAGTGAAATTCATTGGAGCTGGTGAAAAAACACCCTAGGTTAAGAAAAAGTAGTTACGATAAGCATTGTTCGTAAAATAATCCTTATATTTAGTATTTAAGACACGTGGGTCAATTGTGTACATTTCATGCATTTGACCTCATTGAATATTCATGAGACATTGACCTGGATCCCGCAAGACATCTCGGTAGATTCGGCTCAATATTAATTTGTCGGACAGTTCATAATAATATAACATAAGCTATGTATATTAACCACTCTGTTTTGTTTATCCCTGAATTTCGTGTATTATTCGTATTTTCCTTCCTTCTCCGCGGTACTGTTTTCCTCAACATCCGTTTATCAAGGGGCGCTACTCTTGATGAATTGAATCAACACCGATAATGACGGTTATTAGGAGACTGATTTTAAGGATGTGGCGACCAAACTTTAAGCGATAATTTACTGTTGTTTGACAATTATCACCTAACAACCATTCAGCCAACGTGTAAAGCTATCGATAGTTCCTGTTAATGATTTTACCTGTGATTTCCACAGTCCGATACTCGCGATCAAAGTCAGCAAGCGTATCAATGCATGATGACTTACAGTCGTCGAGATACTAGGTGTTAGTTGAGAACAATTAAATCGATATGGCCAAAATCTATAGTAATCGAGATTAGCCATAGTCGAAATAGGGTAGGTAAGATTACATAAGAATAAGAACAAATATTTCCGGGACTTGAGACAATCGTCGAGATAGGCATTCGAGATTCTGACGTTCGAGATACTGGTGCTCGACTGTACCCGTATTTCAAAGTTAAAATGTGGCTAATTCACGTTTTAACTTTGAAATATGAGTATGTTCAACTTAACCCAGCATGAAAAAATGCAGTTCATTTGTCAACTATCGGATAGTTCAAGTTAAACGAGTTCGAGTTATCGACTGTAGTTTCAGAATATTTCCCTTATCTGGATCCCTGGGGAACCTGGACATTACCTATCTAACCTTACTGTGACATACATTAACCCATTACTCCATAGAACGTTTCTAGTTTTGAAGACAGTTGACCACTAAGAGCAGGTTGAAAATGAAGCAGAATGCATCTTAACCCATTACCCCATAGCACTGTTTCTAGTTTTGAAAATAGGTGATCTCTTAAAGCAGGTTGAAAGTAAAGCAGAATGTGCCTTAAGGCACATTCTGCTTTACTTTCAGCTTACATTAAGCTATCATCTGCTAGCATATAGAAAACATTTTTTATGATAAAATATCTTAACTGTATAAATTGGAAGTATTGTCTTCAAGGGAGGAATAAATTGAAGGCATAAAAAGGCATATTTATGGAGTAAAGGGTTAAGGCATTACACAGCATCTCATTAGGGTCTGCACCGTTTGCTATATCATAGGAAATATTTTGCTGTATTAGCAAACACTGCAGTGTCTTTAGATCACCCTTGTATATCTACAATGAAACCTTCCAGCAAGTATACAGGGAGAGCTCATTGCAATATCTAGGCATAAATTGGTTAACCCTATAACAATAAGGGATGCATACAGTCGAACTTCGATATTTCGAACTCGCTTAACAGAACAGAACAAATTAACTGGACCTATCCGATATTTCCACATATAAACAGCGTTATTTCATGCTCGGACAAGTCTAACACGTCCGTATTCCAAAGTTAAAACGTGGCTTAGCCACGTTTTAACTTTGAAATACAGGTAAGTTCGACTTAACCGAGTTAAAGATATCGAAGTTCGACTGTAAAAGCATCTTCAATTATTAGTTAGGCTAATTGGCCTTGTTTATTCGGCGAGGTGAATTTCGCCCTGACTTCCGGAGAAGGCGAAATGAGGAGAATTAAGGTGACTTAATCACCCGAGTAGCTCCCTAGGGAGAGCCCTGTCAATAACAGTGTATCTGTGAAGAATAAATTTGACCAATGCAAACCTAACAGCAGCTTTCTGCATTATTTTTATCCTGCATTAAGCAACAACATACATGTATATTTAATACCGTACTATGCTGAGCGTCTGATTTAGAGTCTACTTATTGGTAAAATATTGACGACCGGATTTACAACTTACTCTAGTTGGTCTGGTGATTTTATAGGTGATAAGTTGATAGGGCCTGCCTATCACCCCACCCACATTCTCTGAATTATAGTGGATGTCTTGCATCTGTTCAAAGGTAGGATCTATCAGTTGTCCTTTCTCATCTTTGTCGAGAGCACCAAGGGTCTTGGCTGCACAAGAACTAGGGATAACTATGAACAGTTTCTTGTAGACCTTACATGTTGGGTTGTTCATCTCAATCGAACTAAAGTGTTTACTTCGATCTGAAACATATACAGACAAACTTCAATAAGTCAAACATATCCATATTTCAAAGTTAATCCTTTTGTCCCCTCCCTATACAAGCGACTTTCAGCGCTTTTAATTTATTCCTCCACTAAAGAAAACAGTTCCAATTTATACAGTCATAAACATTTGTCCTCCAAAACTTTCCTATACTGGTGTACTATCCTAGCAGATGGTAGGTTAAAGCAGGCTGAAAATAAAGGAGAATGCACCTTAACCCTTTGAACCATAGTCCCGCATATAGGCGTCCTTTGCAAACAGTGAACGTCATGTAAATAGTACACTTGTCCTATGCAAACAGTGAAGACCCAGATCAGAGGGCTCCTCAGGAGCCCTCTGATCAGGGTCCTCACTGTTTGTCATAATGCCAAACATTGACAAAAACAACCCTTAAAAGTCAGAAATGGACTAGACTTAAATGGAAACTGGAATTGTCCATTTAAAGTTTCAGGGAGGAAAGAGTTAAGGTGCATTCTGCTTTATTTTCTCCTTGCTTCAAGTGGTCAACATTTTTTTAAACTAGAAACAGACTATGGGGTAAAGGGCCATAAGACATCAATATAAGTATGGCTTCGAGTGGACGTAACAACAACAACAACAACAACCATTTCCTTACCTTTCAAGGTGACACAGAGGTAGTTATAAACATAGGTCCAAGCCAGTCCCTCATGCACCCCCTCTGCAATAACTGGACACTCCATGGGAATACTTTCACCTACGAATAGAATTCAATAAATAGATGAATTAACAAGTGGTCTCATCATCCAGCAGGATCAACTTTTCAAGCAAAAAGATCGAAGGAACATCCATGCTAAGTTTCATCACTTTTGACGTATTTTAAAAGAAACTTGAATGGATGGACAGACAACAGATGGTGAGTGGTCACTATAGCTAACTACATGTCAGGCCCGTAGCCACGCTGAGGCACACCGAGGCACTTGCCTCGGTGAAATTTTCAAAAGTGACCAAAAATAAAATGAAGCAATTTCCGAAAAATTAAATTAGAAATCTATTAAAAAATGTATTAAAATCACTCAGAGTGAATTATGATACATATTATTTGGTAAAAAGTATCTTCTCAAGTTACATTCATTCACGTATGACTAGATCAACAAGCCTCTGCTCAGGAGATCGGCGTTGTCCTATGCAACGTCATAGAATATGCAACCGTGACGTCATACATTTTTACGCCTACATCGGTTTCAGCTCTGCAACATAAACATGGTGGATCTGGAAACTTATCCATGCCAAATTGGTCTTTTTGAAGGTCACTCGACTACGTTCGATCTGGAAATGCCGCATGTGGTTGGGGTTGTAGTTTTGTAGGGCTGCTGTTGTTCATGGCGGGCATAGAGCTCAACCCAGGGCATTTCCCCATTGATCAGGTAATAGGGACGTAGCATGCGATACGCACTTACGCACGTGCGTAACATGAATTTGAAAAATGAAAATTCAAACATGGCCAAAACTGACATAAAAATCGAAAGCCAAGGGGGGTTAGACCATATTGTCTAAATTAAAATTTCAAACACACTTCAGAGCTCACCATTTCAGTTCTAATTTCAGTTTTTGTCAATATCAAGTTTCTCAGTAAATCTCAATAACTTGATCTGCAAATCTACAGTGCTACATCACGTAACATGTACTCTCACATGCGTCTAAAGGTTGAATAGCACTAGCAGAAGTGGACTAAGTGGCAAAATAATGCTATGTCTATAAATATACGCAGCTTTGATAAAAATACTATGGTTTACATTAGTCGTATTCAGTGTCGCAAACACATTTCAGAGCTCACCATTTCAGTTCTTATTTCCAATTTTCTCCCGGGGGAGGACCCCCGGACCCCCTCTAACATTTGTCCAATTCAATTTTGAGAAACTCAAGAATTTAGTTCCTAAATGTACGGTACCGTATCATAGTCTGAAAGATGCGGTGCTTTATGTACCTCTCGTACGTCTAAAAGTTGAATATTTCTATCAGAAAACACTGTAAGTCACACACAAATATAACAGAAATTGGGACATATTTTTGTTCCACACATAGATCGTATTAAGTGTCAAAAATCCCTCCAACTACACTTCACAGCTCACCATTTTAGTTCTAATTTCCAATTTTCTCCAATGGGAAGACACCGGATTCCCACCAGCATTTATCAACTTCAGGTTTCAGAAAATCAAGAACTGAGTAACTACTAAGTCGGCAGCCTAAACACTACAGTGTTACACGTGCCTCTCGTACGTCTAACAGTTGAATATTTCTAGCAGAAAACAATTTAAGTCATATAACAACGTTATGTATAACGGAGATTTTAATAAAATTGTATGGTTCACATACGTCCTTTTCAGTGTCCCAAATATCTTTAACTACACTTCAGATCTCACTATTTTAGTTCTAATTTCCGTTTTTCTCCCAGGGGAGAAACTCCGGACCCCCACCAGCATTTGTCAATATCAAGTTTCTAAATCTCAATAACTTGATAACTACAAAGACGACGGCTGCAAATCTACAGTGCTACATCACGTAACATGTACTCTCTCGTGTGTCTAAAGGTCGAATAGCTCTAGCAGAAGTGGACGTAAGTGGCAAAATAATGTTATGTCTATAAATATACGCAGCTTTGATAAAAATTTCTATGGTTTACATAAGTCGTATTCAGTATCGTAAACACATTTCAGCGCTCACCATTTCAGTTCTAATTTCCAATTTTCTCCCGGGGGAGGACCCCCGTACCCCCTCTAGCATTTGTCAATTTCAAATTTCAGAAACTCACAAAAATAGTACCTACATGAACCATATCGTAGTCTGAAAAATACGGTGCTTCATGTACCTCTCGTACGTCTAAAAGTTGAATATTTCTAGCAGAAAACAATTTTATTCATAAAACAATGTTAAGTATAACAGAGATTTTAATAAAATAGTATGGTTCACATAAGTCCTTTTCAGTGTCCCAAATATCTTTAACTACACTTCAGACCTCACTATTTTAGTTCTAATTTCCATTTTTTCTCCCGGGGGAGGACCCCCCGACCCCCACTAGCAAATTTCAGAAATTCAAGAACTAAGTAACTACCAAGTCGGCAACCCGAAAACTACAGTATTTCATGTACCTCTCATATATACGTCTAAGACTTGAATATTTCTAGCAGAAAAAAAAATGTCTCAAAATATTCCCAACACAAATCAATTTTGTTAATTTCAAGTTTCAGTAGACTCAAATACCCTTTAAGAAATTCAAGAACTTAGTAGATTCTAACTACAGAGTTGGCAGCCTAAAATGTACGGTGCTTCCGGTACCTCTCGTGCGTCTAAAAGTTGAATAATTCTAGCAGAAAACAATTTTCGTCATAAAATTATGTTACCTCTAATATAAAGGAACAAAATTGAATGGTTCAGTGACATCAGATAGATCGTATTTAGTGCCCCAAATACACTTCAGAGCTCACCATTTCAGTTCTTATTTTCATTTTTCTCCCGGGGGACGCCCGGACCCCAGCCTTAAGCGCATTCTGCTTTAATTTAACCTGCTTTAAGTGTTCAACTAGAAACAGGCCACGAAGTAAAGGGTTAATAGCGATATTTTTGTTTGTAGAGAACAAGGAGTTCGGGGATCATACGCATTTATCGCTGTTACTTTTCCGTATGAAAATGTATTAGTGATACAATATCTGGTTTACAGGATGAATGAGTTGCGTTTTAACGCACTACGACACAAAATAGGTCATACAGCGCCGATGAATAATGATATTACAAGAAAATTTTAGAATTTAAAGTATGCAATTTTAAGAAAAAACACCCCAAATATACGCCAAATCGCACCCTCGAAAAAAAATTCTCCGGGGTGCATGCCCCGGACCCCCCTAGAAAAGATGTGCCTTGGTGCTTTTTAGTCTCTGGATACGGCCCTGCATGTATACACTTTAAGCTAAAATAATGAAACACAATTCTTTTCCAGTTAGAGTCCCACAATAACCCATTACCAAACTGTTTCAAGACAAGACTTTGTTCCACTTACACCTAATTGTCTGTAGAAGCCTCATATGGTAATCAGGCTCCTGCTTACTAAGGTATGTCAATGCTCGCATGTCTTGACTTATCTTGTCCTCTTTGATGCCGTCAGCAATAGGAATCACTCGAACTTCATTTTCTTCAACACTCCTAGTCAGAACACTTCGAAAACTCCATTGAAGTAATCTAAACTCGGGATCTTTGAGTGCCTTCTCTGATATCACAAATATTGCCCACTTGCATCTTGCCATGGCCTTCTGAAGATGTTGTCCTCTTGTTGTAGCTGGTGCCAAAGGGTCCTCCAAAACAATCAATCCATTTGCTTTAAGGAATTTTTCAAGTTCACATTTAGTTTTGACATCTTCTTCACAAGTGTCAAGGCAGTCGATAAATACTGATCTGTTAAAATCTTTAGTAGAGAAGGTTGCATTAGAGTCAGTGTTTTTTGGCTCCTGGGCTGCAACTGTTGGCCTGTCTATTGTCTTTGGTGTAGAATCTGATGATGCCTAAATAGATGGAGAGCAATGTTTAACTTTTTTAACACCATGGACCTGTTTAAAATATACTCATTACATTTGCAAACAGTGTAGACAGAGATCAGAGCGCTCCTATAGGAGCTCTCTGATCTGGGTCCACACTGTTTGCTTATTTAGAACAGTATTTATTAAATTACCCAGAATTCTATGTAGACTGGTTCAAGTTTTGTAAACACAAATGATCAACAAGGGAACCTAACAACACACAAGAGTTAATGACAGAATACTGTAGAACATGAGCTCATCAGCCTTCCTATGATACGAAGGTCCAAGGTTATAAAGCATTTGAGTTGCTGAGATCGTTCTACAGCTTTTGATTGGTCAGAAAGATATGGGCAAAACCTGGGTGTCAGGCTATTTATTACAGTGGTGAATACGCTATTCCTACCCACTTTACGTGTTTCTTACGCGTTTATTATCCGTTTAGTTAAACGTGTTTCCTAGCATTTTCTTTGCGCGTTTCTTTACCCGTTTAAAAGAGCCCGGGATGAAAGGGTCATCACTTAGCAGACGGACCCCTTAGTCGAGACTGCATTGGTATAATCGTTTATTAACGCGTTTAAACGCGTTAAAATTGTTAAGCGTTAACCGTTCACTATGCGTTTCTAAATTCTTACGCATAGATTAACGTGTAAATGGGTAGGAATAGCGTATTTACCACTGTACATGTGTATTTGTAGGATGTGATAGGATGGGTCTGTACTTACAGTGCTCAATGTATTACATTATTTACATTCAATCTGACTTTTTTTTCGAAAACTGTTGCATCATGTATGCATACCTGTACTAGTTCTGGCCCCGAGGTTATAAAACTTAAAACCAACTCTGTGCTCAAAACTCAGAATTGTTCTCAGCTCATAACAATAAGGCAAACATTTTATTTTATAACTAGTATTTTCATTCATTATAGTACTATAATAATGTATCCAAATGAGGTTACAAAAACCAAATTAAACGTGTTTTGTAAAAACTAGAGCATGTAATCAAAACTGAGTTTTGAGCACAGAGTTCATTTAAAGTTTTATAACCTCGGGCCCAGGACTATTCTTTATGTCATTAACTCATTACACCATAGCTGTTTTCAGTATTGAAGATAATGTGATCACTTAAAGCAGGTTGATAGTAAAGCAGAATGTGCCTTAAGGCGCATTCTGCTTTACTTTCAGCCTGCTTGAAGCTAACATAAGATAGGATATAGAAAATATTTTATAAAATATGTACTAATTATTGTACAAATTAGAACTATTTTCTTCAGTGGAGGAATAAATTAAAGGCGTTAAAAGGCGTATTATGGGGTAATGGATTAAAGAATTTTTTATTCTGCCTCATCTGCCTCATATGTTTCTGGGTATAATATGATTGAAACATTTTATTTAGTTATTGTCGGTGTATATTGAAGGTTTTAATAAACATACTTCAGAAAACCCTCAAGCTGTTTTCCTCAAGAATGTCACAAGATGAATAAACCACAAACTGGTAATGTGTGCGAGGGGTGTTCAAATAGTTTTGATACTGGATCAATACCTTAAGAATAATAAGTGCTAAATGCATGAGTAATATACATGTATCATTTTAAAGAACAATTCTTCGCCTACACGATGGTATAACGCACAATAAGATCACATAACTCGATGAGTCACAACATGAACCTAAATGACCCCTACTCGAAGACACTGGAACATAGCACTTTTCAGACATTATATTTTTACGTAATTACTTCTTAAAGAGTACAATTTCCAGATTTTGTTTTGAAATATATCAGTTAATGTCTAAATTATAATGTAAATAAAATTTTATTTCTATTGAAAGGGTTAACTGTCTTAAATCTCATATTTTTCAACAAACAACATTTCTTATAATTGTGTTCAGAAACTTAACTTAATAATACACAAAAAAGGTCCAGTGTCCTCGAGGAGGGGTCATTTAGGTTCATGTTGGGGCTGATCGAGTATTATGCGATCTTATCATGCATTATACCAATGTATTGGCAAAGAATTGTTCTTTAAAATGATATATCACATATGTATTTTGCACTTATTAAAATGAAGTTATTGATCCAGTATCAAAACTTTTTGAACTACTCTCGTATAACAACACAGTAAATTAAGATGCATGGTGATCTTTGCAGGAAGGTTACCACTAAATGCAGGGCACAAGTAATGCAGATGGCTTCCATTGTAGCCTTCTGCATAACTTATATCCTTCCTTAAGCTGCCAACTGTCATAAATACTACAAATATATTGTTTTTAACCCATCCCCCATAGCCTTTTTTTAGTTTTGAAGACAGGTGGGCACTTAACCCTTTGAACCCTAGTCCCGCATATTGGCGTCCTTTTCAAACAGTGTACATGTGAATAGTACACTTGTCTTATGCAAACAGTGAAGACCCAGATCAGAGGGCTCCGAAAGGGTCTTCACTGTTTGTCATAATGCAAAACATTGACAAAAACAACCCTTAAAAGTCAGAAATGGACTAGACAAAAATGGAAACTGGAATTGTCAATTTAAAGTTTCAGGAAGGAAAGAGTTAACCCATTACCCCATAGCCTGTCCTTGTTTTGAAGACATTTGAACACTTAAAGATGGATGAAAGTAAAGCAGAATGCGCCTTAAGGCGCATTCTGCTTTACTTTCAACCTGCTTTAAGCTATTATCTGCTAGAATATAGAAAATAGTTCTTATGATTCTTCTTTGTATTAGTAAAAACTGAAACTATTTCTTCATAAGAGGAATAAATTAAAGGTGTAAAAAAACATATTTATAGGGTAATGGGTTAAAGCAGGTTGAAAGTAAATCAGAATGTGACTTAAGGTGCATTCTGCTTTATTTTCAGCCTGCTTTATGCTATAATCTGCTAGGATGACTGTGTAAATTATTTGCTTCAGTGGAGGAACAAAATAAATGCCCTAAAAGGCGCTTCTATGGGTAAAGGGGTTAACACATGTTTTGACTGTAACAAGAGAATTTTTAACTCTTTGCATGCTGGGTTATTTTTTTTGTCTGTCACATTTTGTCGTTTGCTATTGTTCTAAAAATAAAATTTTCTAAATTTCTTTTCAAAACACGTTCAGAGTGCCAAACAGTTTGCACCTGATGAGACGCCGGGCTATGTGGCGTCTCATCTGGATCCAAACTGTTTGCAAAAGGTATTCACTGTGGCGGATATATCCTCCGCTAGCATGCAAAAAGTTAAAACTGGTGTCACTGTATACTACAAGCTATCACTCACCTCTTGTTTGGCCAGCCAATCTTTTATTGCTTTAAGCAAGATATCTCCAGCATTTTCTGACTCTGAAAATAAAACAGCACTGCCACTTTATCATTTCCTCCCATAGAAGCGCCTTTTAAGGCATTTAATTCATTCCTCCCCTGAAGAAATTTTTTGATACAGCAATGGATGTGCAGCATAAGAAATATTTTCTATATCTTAGCAGATGGTAGTTTTCAACCTGCTTCAAGTGGCCACCTGTCTTCAAAACTAGAAACAGGCTATGGAGCAGAGAGTTAACCCATTACTCCATAGATTCACTGTTCTATACCTAAATACTTACAGTCCCGCATATAAGCGTCCTTTTCAAACAGTGTACATGTGAATAGTACACTTGTCCTATGCAAACAGTGAAGAACCAGATCAGAGGGCTTCGAAAGAAGCCCTCTGATCAGGGTCTTCACTGTTTCTCATAATGCCAAACATTGAAAAAAGCAACCCTTAAAAGTCAGCAATGGACTGGACTAAAATGGAAACTGGAATTGACCATTTAAAGTTTTAGGGAGGAAAGAGTTAAGCTACCATCTGCTAGGATAGAGAAAATATTTCTTATGATACATATTCAAGACTGTATAAATTGGAACTATTATTATATTCAGTGTAGGAATGAATTAATGGCGTAAAAAGGTTTATTTATAAAGTAATACAACAATGTAAATTTTTTATTGATTAAATTGAACCCATTACCCCATAAAATGCCTTTTTTACGCCTTAAATTTATATATCCACTGGGGAATAAAGTTCCAGTTTATACAGTCATGAATATAAACCATTAAAAATATTTTCCATATTCTAGGTTTTTTTTCTTTAAAGCAGGCTGCAAGTAAAGCAGAAGGTTTATAATAAAACATTTGAGTTGAGTTTTATAAATTTGCACCCTGAGATTCAAGTATACGGTAACATTCAATAAAAGTGAGTATGCAAGCTTTGTGCGACACAAACAGTGGAGAAAACGTTATTCTTTCCTGTTTAAACGCAAACAAAACGCAAACGCAAAAAAACGTAGAAAAGTACAACTTTTGGACAATTTTGACGAATAATGTTTATCTTAGTGGCAAACAGTTTGGAGCCTGATCAGACCCCGGGTTACCCGGCGTCTGATCTGGCTCCAACCTGTTTGTAACAGAAATAAAAGTTTAAGCGTAAACGCGGGTTAATGGGAAAGAATAACGTTATCTCTACTGTACCATTGTACTGCAGTAAGACCGTCATGTTGTTACAGTCCCTGGAGTGAGGGTGATTGACGAGTCTGTTATAGATACAAGCAAACCGTGCCACCTGTAGAGACCTCTCGCCTGACGTCATTCTAAGACACGGCCGTCTCGAATCATTGCCTCCCTCAGAAACATCCCGCCTTTCAAGCTTGCTCAGTATACTGAGGGTATTTGGAATCTGACCCACAAAGTAGTACACCTGAAAATAGCAATACGGCATATCCCGGTAGCTTAGTTTTATTAACCCTTTCAACCCTGAATATCTCTTGTGGGTATTTGTAATCCTTTTGGACTCTTCTAGTACAAGAATTTTGAGCCAGTCTACTTTTGCATTTTTAGTATAACAACAAAAAACAATGAAAACATCAAACAGTGCAGACCTTGATCAGAGGGCTCCTATAGGAGCCCTCTGATCAAGGTCTACACTGTTTGCATAATTATGTAATCAATAATTTCTACAGAGGGCTGCAGGGTTGAAAGGGTTAGCCCTTCTCCAGTGCTGATTATCTATATAAAAATTTCAGCCCACTATGAACTATTACATTGGAAAATAGAATATGGAAAAAATTTCCCGAGGAAAAAGTGCAAACTCATGTCAGACATATCCTGTCAGAAAACAGTGCAAACCCTGATCAGACAGTTCCTTTGGGAGCTGTCTGATCTGGGTCTGAAGAATTTTTAAAGAGAGTCAAAATATACTATTAGCAAAAGAATGGTTTACAGATTACTTTACACCTTTAATTTATCCCCCAACTGAAAGAAATAGCTCCAAATTATACATATCTATATAAAAATGTCACCCCATTATGAACTATTACATTGGCAAATAAAATATGGAAATTTTTCCAAAGGAAATAGTGGTGCAAACTCATATCAGATAATCAGACATACAGTGGAGAATGTGTTATTCTTTCCCAATAAAGTCGTTTACGCCGCTAAAACTATTATTTGCAGTGCAAACAGTTTGGAGCCAGATCAGACGCCGGGTAACCCGGCGTCTGATCAGGCTCCAAACTGTTTGCCACCAAGATAAACAAGAATTATCAGAATTGTCCAAAAGTTGTTCTTTTGTACGTTTTAGTGCTTTGCGTTTGTGTACGTTTGCGTTTAAACGGGAAAGAATAACAGATTCTCCACTGTATCAGATAATCAGACATATTCTGTAAGAAAACAGTGCACACCCTGATCAGACAGTTCCTTATGGAGCTGTCTGATGTGGGTCTAAAGAATTTTTAAAGAGAGTCAAGATATACTTTTTGAAAGAGAATATTATATATTAATGGTTTACAGATTATTTTACACCTCTCATTTATCCCTCCCACGGGGGGCCAACTAGGTATTACGATGAAATGTTTGTCTACGACAACCTATATGGGTATTATAACAAATTTGTATTGCTACGAAGGCAATTTTGTTGTCGTAGACAAACATTTCTCACTATATACACTGACTTCGTAGCTATACAAATCTCTTATAATACCCATATAGGTTGTCGTAGACAAACATTTCATCGTAATACCTAGTTAGCCCCCCGTGCCTCCACTGAATGAAAAAAATTAGCTCCAAATTATACATAATAAATGTATCATAAGAAATATTTTCTTTAACCTAGCAGATGACATTTTTAGGTGCATTCTGCCTTACATTCAGCCTACTTTAACCCATTACTCTATAAATACGCCTTTTTACACCTTTAAATTATTCCTCAACTATAGAAAATAGTGCCAATTTATAGTCATGAATGTGTAATGAAAGAAAAATATCCTATATCCTTAGAGAAGGTAGCTTATTAAAGCAGGCTGAAAGTACAGCAGAATGCACCATAAGTCGCATTCTACTTTATTTTCAACCTGCTTTAACCCTTTACCCCATATCATGTTTTTAGTTTTGAAAAAAGATGGCCAATGAAAGCAGGTTGAAAGTAAAGCAGAATGCGCCTGAGGGCGCATTCTGCTTTACTTTCAGCCTGCTTTAAGCTATCATATATCAGGATATAGAAAATATTTCTGTTGGAACGTGTTTATATCTATATAAATTGGAACTATTTTCTTGCGTGAAGGAATAAATCAAATGCGCTAAAAGGCGCTTCTATCAGGTAAAGGGTTAAGAAGTCGCATGTATTCAAAACTAGAAACCAGCCATGGGGCAATGGGTTTTAGTTAAGTAGTCACCTGTCGTGAAAACTTCGTAGAAATTAGGCTTAGGCTTATGGGGGGGATTTATTTTGGAAGCATGAAAATGCCATTCTATTAGGAATAATACATACACATTACCAGTTGACAGTGCGATACAGAGTGATGTATTTAGCTCGAGACGTTTTTGGCGGAAATAGCCGATCTGACGAGCGCCTTGGCGCGAGTCTGATCGGTTGTTTCCGCCAAAAACGTTGAGAGCTAAATGCAACACTCTGTAGCGCACTGCCAACTGGTGATGTGTTTATTATATGCCTTAAATACACTCCAGAAACAATTAAACAGTTGTTTAAATCATTTTATGTGCAAAATTTATCAGCTATTTGAAGCAGAAAAAGATTTTTTGCATGCCTGAAAGAATAATGCGTCACTTATACATGTACGTAAATGACGTCACGCTTAATCGAAAGCGACGTCAGAGTAAAATACAATGTGGCTGATACAAGGTGGCTGATACAAACTCTTGTATTTTACTCTGCAGATACACGCGGAAACGCTCGATATCATATGAAGGCATATAATAAAATGTAAATATGTCATACGGCATACTTCTATTGGGATAAGTGTTACAGACTCCTAAAGTTATTGTTTGAATGGTTGATCAACCCATTACGCCATAGATATGCCTTCTAAAAAATTGAATTTATTCCTCCAATTAAGAAAATACTTCCAATTTGTACAGTCATGAATTTGCACCATAGAAAAGGTTTCTATATCATAGCAGATGATAGCTTAAAGCAGGGTGCAGGGCTACAGATAAGAGGGAGTAAACTGAACAAATTCAACATTTTCTCACTCATTACATCATCAAATCCTATGGTGTTACTACTCAGTAGAATCGTCTCGAAGAGACAATTCTAATGAGTAGTGACATCATAGGGTTTAAAGCAAAAATAAAGATTTTAGATTTTGAAATACTCCCCTTATCTGGAGCTCTGGGGTGAAAGTAAAGCAGGTGTGTTTAACTCTTTCCCCCCTGAAACTTTAAATGGAAAATTCCAGTTTCCATTTTAGTCTGGTCCATTTCTTACTTTTAAGGGTTGTTTTTGTCAATGTTTGGAATTATGACTAAACAGTGAAGACCCTGATCTGGTTCTTCACTGTTTGCAAAGGACAAGTGTACTTTTCACATGTACATTGTTCGAAAACGACGCCAATATGCGGGACTAGGGTTCAAAGGGTTATGGGCGCATTCTGCTTTACTTTCAACCTGCTTTTAGTGATCGCCTGTTTTCAAAACTAGAAACAGGCGAGGTATTTGGGATAATGGACTACTATAAAATAGACTAAATACTACAGCGTTCCCTCTCTACAACGGCCCTCCAAACAACGACTCCCTCCATACAACGACATTCACCGCTGTTCCCACGAAATTTATGTTTTATGCTTGCACTGATGCACCATCATCTACTTAAAATTGTTGTCTGCTGTTTTTCTTACATAAATGACATTTTGAGAAAAAAACCATAATGACAAATGACAAACAGCTTGAATCCAGATCAGATGCCGCGTAACGGGGCGTCTGATCTGGATTCGAGCTGTTTGCAAAATTAACCAAGTTCCCTCCCTCTAACGACTCCCTCTGCACAACGCACATATTTGTTGTCTCCCATTGGGTGTCGTTGAAGAGAGGGAGCGCTGTAGTTACATTTCTCACTAACCTCATCTCCATCAGTTATACTGTAAACTGCCAGTTTGTAAGGACGGTCAGCAAAACTACCTCTTCCTGATATGATGTTTTCAAGATGACCCTCCAACTGAAAGAATTCAAAATATCTAAAGTGCTCCCTCCCTACAATGACTCCCTCCTTACAACAATGCGTACCGCAGTTCCCTAAGCAGGACAATTATCTCTAACGCTTTCACTGCTGCAAAATCGTCTGGTTAAAATTGTCTGCTGTTTTTTCTCAAAGTTACTTAATACTTATAAGTGGACATTTTGATAGAATAAACAAAGATGTGTGACAAAGAGCTTGAATCCTAATCAGACGCCGCTTTCCATGGCGTTTGATCTGATCTGGATTTAAGCTGTTTGTAAATGTGGGCCAAGTCTTAACCCTCTGCCTGCTGGTCGCGACTTCACATATTTTTGCAAACAGTTTGGATCAAGATCTGGATCCAAACTGTTTGACACTTGACTTTCAGATTATTTACTTAAAAACTGTGTAAATATAGATTTAACAAATTGTGCAGACGACAATTTCGAAGCAGACGATATTACCGCAGGATAAGGGTTAATTTGCCCTCCCTATAATTGACTCCCATCGAACAACTCACACAATTTGTGTCTCCCATTGGGTGTCATTGTAGAGAGGGAGCACTGTACATGAGAAAGAAAGGGACCTACAGTGGAGAATCTGTTAATCTTTCCCGTTTAAACGCAAACGTACGCAAACGCAAAGCACTAAAACGTAGAAAAGAACAACTTTTGGATAATTCTGATATTTCATGTTTATCATGGTGACAAACAGTTTGGAGCCTGATCAGACGCCGGGTTACCCGGCGTCTGATCTGGCTCCAAACTTTTTGCACTGGAAATAATAGTTTTAGCGTAAAGGCGTTTATTGGGAAAGAATAACACATTCTCCACTGTAAACCCTTTGAACACTACTCATCCATATATGCATCCTTTGGAAACAGCGTACCTGTGAAGAGTAAACTTGTCCTAGTCCAACAAAGTAGAACCAGGTCAGAGGACTCCTAAAGGAGCCCTTTGATCAGGGTTCGCACGGTGTCATATTGCAATACTAGTACATTGACAAATATCAACCGTAAATAGGAAGAAAGTGGAGCAGACTAATTTGTAAACCGGAATTGTGCATTGAAAGTTTCAGGGTAAAAAGGGTTCAAACATTGCAAAATAAAAGTTAACATGGGATTTTTCAAAGTGTAGTTTGAACAGGATTGATACTGTATGTCCATTACTCTATACATGTATATTACTTTTTATGCATTTTATTTTTCCTCCATTGCAAAAAATTGTTCCACTTTTTGCAGTCCTGAATATGTACTGTAAGTTTAGCAGAATGTGCCTTAAGACACATTCTACTTTACTTTCAATCTGCTTCAAGTGGTCACCAGTCTTCAAAACTAGAAACACTGTTACAGGCTATGGAATAGAGGTGTTTTGGTGTCAATGAATAATGATGAATGTATACTGTAAAGCTGGTTATATGCATATAACAATATTACCATTATTACATTATTTAAAAAATGTGTAGCCAATTCAATATTTTCACCAATAAAAATCAACAAAAATTATAAAATTAGCTAATGTCTGAAAAAGGCATATCTGAGAATATACCAGAAGTCATTTTTATAACAGTGTTATGTTTCTCTGTGTGTTTTTCTATGTGTTTCTGCATTGATAAATATAGGAGCTGTCATGAGTCAATGTTTAAGACAAACGGAATATTACTATACTTTGCATATCTTATGCACCGGATCACTCGAGTTGTGTGTGTAAAAAGGCTATATCCAACGAGACCGAAGGTTGAGTTGGATATAGCCTTTACACACACAACGAGAGTGATCCGGTGCATAAGATATGCAAAGTATAGTAATGTTCCTTTTATTATATACCTCATATAATAATAATAAAATAAAAAACGATAGAAATGTTTCGAGCTATTTTCTATGCCCCTGTAGTGTGTAAAGAAGTTCCGAACTTCCGACTACACAGTAAACGTTCTTTTCCCATTACACAAGGTACATGGGTAATACGGAATTTTCAATCCGTCAAGGTGTATTTGTTCGATAAAATACGGAAATATTTCGAGCAGAACATTGGTAGGTATATAATAAATAGAGGATATTGAATGAGTGTGTGTTCAGTCGTGTATTTATTGAACGAGTTGGATAAAATCATATAGGCGTTATTCGATTTTATTCATCCGTAGAGAAAAAAACACCTATCAAACTAAAATGAAGAAAATCACATCAATGTGTTGTGAAAAGACTTCTCTGATACAATATTCAAATTTTAAATTAATATTTAATTTAAAGATTGTTGTAATTGACTAAAAATGATCAGTTGACATTTAGAATCTAGTTTTGTTTTTTAAATAACGTCGTTAGAGCAACATGACGTCATTATCATTGTAACGTCTGAATTTGAAAAACAGTCTTAAACACTGTTAGTACTTGAGCTCTATGCAGTCTGATTTGCAGCCTGAGTTTGCGGGATTGCTCGGAATAATGTTTCTAGGACACTTGGGAATGTTTTAATACCTAGTGGTGATCTAAGTTTGTCTAGATTCTCTTAACTGATTTACAGTTGGCGTAGTAGTACAGTATATTGGTGATTCGAAAATTAGTATAAAATATATGCCCAGTGGGCCGTACGATTTTTACGGCCCTCTATATTTGGCACGTTTATGTGATAAAAGCTGATATCAAACGAGTCTAGAATTAAAATGTTAAAATCATTTTTCTATTCTAGACGAGTTTGAGATCAACTTGTCTTAAACATTGACGAGTGACAGGTTCTTTTTCTCACATAACCAACGATTTTAAGCTATTCTTTAAGGCAATAGACATTTTTTGGAACCCCGGTGACGTCAAAATGCCTTCATAAATACTGATGTCATCAAATTGATCTCACACATGTTGGAGACAAGGATAGTCTTGATCATTGTTTGCTATAGAAAACAGGGGTAGTTATGTGAGAAAGTTTTTTATTCAATAGAATGCTCATGTGGAGGAAAGGGTTAACTTCCTAGTTGACAGCAGTTTTCCTATGCATGTACATGTACCTTTATTCTGCTTTCATCTAGTTGCACCAGACTCTGTACTGTCTTGGCATTGTTGGGTATAAGATTGAACTCCACAACAGGGAAGTGACCAGGATTCTCCTTGTACCATTTACTGCTTATAATACGATCCTTCAAGCCTGCCACAGAAAAATAAAGAGTTGAAATTAAAGTTCAATTAATCTAAAACAGGTTTAACCTTTTCAACCCTAAATTTCTCTGGTGGGTACCGTATTTATATTTCTTTTGGACTCTTCTAGTACAGGTATTTTGAACTAGTCTACTGTTCCATTTTTGGTATAACAACAAAAACCAATGAAAATATCAAACAGTGCAGACCCTGATCAGAGGGCTCCTATAGGAGCCCTCTGATCAGGATCTACACTGTTTGCATATGTACTCAGTAATCTCTACAAAGGGCTGTAGGGTTGAAAGGATTAAAGAAAAGTAGAAACCTCCCTAATTTAGTCGTAAATCTTTAATATTAAACCTATTACCCCCTAAATACGCTTTTACACCTCTAATTTATTCCTCTACTGAAGAAAATACAATCATCATCATCAGATTTTTGATTAACGTGCAGGGGTGGGAGCATTGTCCACAATAGTGGGCTCCCTTCCAGGTAACTGGCTAGCTGCACGCATGGCAGTTCTTACACAGGATCTCCAGGCTTTTCTATCATGTGGGTCAACTGCTGCGAGTCCCCACTCTTGGCGGTCTCTTACAGTCAGCTCCCTCCATGACATCTTGGGCCTCCCCGGCCCACGCTTCCCTGCAACTTTCATATCTCTGGTGCACTTAATAGCTCCAGTGGAGCGTTCAACGTGCCCATACCATCGAAGTCGTCTTTCCCTCAAGATGAGCTCCAGGTCCTCTATGCAAAGTTGCGTTAGCAGCTTCCTGGAATGGACAGTGGTCACATCTTCTGGCTTGACATTGCAAATCTGTCTGATCATGGCCCTGTCATTACGCTGCAGGCGCTGGAAGTTTGGCTTGGTCAGAGGCCAGGTTTCACTGGCGTGGAGCATAACACTTCACACGCCACATGCTGTAGATGCGGCCGCGTGTCTTGTATGAGAGGTGGCGTGACGTGAGGACAGGCAGTAGCTCCTTGAATTTCTACCAGGCAGACTTAACACGAGCCGTTGTTGCAAGGTCACAGCCGCCTACATACAATGTAGTTCTAATTTATACAGTCATGAATATGGTGTATACGAAATAGTTCCTATATCCTAGCAGATGGTATACATACAGTATAAAGCAGGCTGAAAGTAAAGCAGAAAGAAACTTAAGGGACATTCTGCTTTTCTTTTTAATCTGCTTTAAGTGGTAATCTTTCTTCAAAATGGAGAAAAAGGATATTGGATAACAGGTTAACCCATTACCCCATAAGTACGCCTTTTTACGCCTTTCATTTATTATTCCACTGAAGAAAATGGATCCAATTTTTACAATCATGAACATGTATCACAAGAAGTATTTTCTAAATTCTAGCAGATAATGGTTTAAAGCAGGTTGAAAGTAAAGCAGAATGTGCCGTACGGCACATTCTGCTTTACTTTCAACCTGCTTTAAGTAGTTACATATCTTTTAAACTAGAAACAGGCTATGGGGTAATGGGTTAAATCAATCTGCACTATATATCATACTTACAAGGCAGGACAATCCTCCCATACCCTGTGAAATGGCTCCAAGCTTGGCCCACTGACAAGTTAGCTGCTATGTTCACATAACACATCGACGAGTCCTCTACAAAATATAAACAGTTAACCCAAGATTACTCCACAGATCTATACACATTTTTAAGCATTTAATATATTCTTTTACTGAAGAAAATAGTTCCAGTTTATACCGTCACAAATTAAAATCATAAGAAATATTATCTATGTTTTAGCAGATAATAGCTTAAAGCAGGCTGAAAGTAAAGCAGAGTGTGCCTTCAGGCACATTCTGCTTTACTTTCAACCTGCTTTATTTGGTCAACTTTATTCAATACTATAAACAGGCTATGGGGTAATGGGTTAACCCAAGAATACTTCACAGATACACATTTTTACGCATTTAATTTATTCTTTCATTGAAGAAAATAGTTCCAATTTATACAGTCATGAAAATATATCATAAGAAATATTTTCTATATTCTTGCAGAAACTTAAAGCAGCCTGAAAGTAAAGCAGAATGCCCCTTATATAGGTACAATTTCTGCTTTACTTTCAACCTGATATAAGTGGTCATTTGTCTTCAAAACTAGAAACAGGCTATGGGGTAAAGGGTTAAGAACTTTAAAGGGACTCGCAACCGGATGGTGTACTTGTCAAAATAAAATAAAATACTCAAATACAAGTAATTTTGTGGCATTATTTGGCTTCTGACATTAAACAAATATGATCAGTCCAAAAAAAGTCTCAAGAATCGTCACCGAATCTTAGTTTTTTTAGATATTATCCATCGTTTTTCTATAGCGTTAGCTAACGGTATAGTTGTTGTTGCTTCTCTACACGTGCTCAGACATAAACCCGAGCCGAATAAAGTACCGTCAATCGCTACCAGTAAAGTATGTTATTTCGCTACTCAATATATAGCGAGCGCTGGTAGCCGAGGGGATAAAGGCGTTTCCTCATTTTTCACGTTTGTCTCCGCATGGTGGGTCACGGGTTCGAATCCCACCAGATCTTCTTTTTTTTTTTTTTTGAAATGCATTTTTTAATCGAATTTATTATCCTAAACTAAATCTTACCCATTTATATAAGCATTTGACATATATTTACAAATTACTATTTCTAATGCTAAATCCGGTTGCGAGCCTCTTTA
Source organism: Gari tellinella (assembly GCA_922989275.2). Taxonomy (NCBI): domain Eukaryota; kingdom Metazoa; phylum Mollusca; class Bivalvia; order Cardiida; family Psammobiidae; genus Gari; species Gari tellinella. Next base: position 40,297,321 of record OV277871.1, read on the forward strand.
AAAGGATAATTCCCATTTCCAATTAAGTCTAGATCATTCTTTTACTATTTAGGATTGATTTTAACAATATATTACAAAATTACACTTTATTTAAAGACACTTTAGAGGGCTCCTGCGGGATCTTTTAAAATAAGGTCAGAGTGTTAGCAATATGAATCCTGATGAGCCGCCTCATGCAGATCCAAACTGTTAAGAAAGGTTATTATTAATACCTTTTGCCGTAATTAAAGTATGCAAAAAGTTAAACATTGAAACCCTGATTTAATATTTGGACTTTGCGTCACCTCCCATCCATCATCATCATCAACGGATTTTTGATTAACGTGCAGGTTCAGGGGCAATTATCCACAGTGGGCCCCTTTCCAGGTAGCTGGCTTAAATGGGGTTATACATACTTCTATGAAAGAAAAGGTAAGAGAGTTTCAGGGCTCCAGATAAGAGGAGTATTTCAAAAACTAAAATCTTTATTTTTGCATAAAACCCTATGGTGTCACTACTCATTAGAATCGTCTCGAAGAGACGATTCTAATGAGTAGTAACGTAACACCATATGATTTGGTGCTGAAATGAGTGAGAAATTGTTGGATTTGTTCAGTTTACTCCCTCTTATCTGGAGCCCTGGAGTTTGTCACCAGACAGAACAAACCATTGATCTTCGTCAACATGTCTTGTTTGAGAGTTTCCAGCCAATAGTCTTTGTTAGGATTCACTGTGACCATCATGGCGTCCGACAGCACTCCAAACAGCTGGTCCTGCACGGCCTTTCGATCCACGTTAAACAGGAAGAGAGTGATACAGAGCCGGCTACTCCGCTGAGACTTCTCCAAGGCCAGGAGCATCTCATATTTGACCCAGTTAGTTTCCAGCGAGCTGGGCGTCAGAATCACAAACGTCTTGTGACATTGCTTAATGGCGTTTGCAATGCTGAAAAGAAGAGACAATAGTTTCTGTATACATTCACTGAAGAAAAAATTTCAACTTGATACAGTCATGAATATGCACAATAGAACATTATTTTCTTTATCTTAGCAAATGGTAGCTTAAAGCAGATTGAAAGAATATCAGAATGCACCACATCGAAAATAAAATATGGTTGCATGTACATGTATTAGTCTAAGAGAGATCACTCTTCTATGCCTTATAATAACAGTTATCTCCCTTTGACTTAATCTAACCCAATTTTCAACAGATATAGCTTATTAACCCACTACCCAATAAATATGCCTTTTTAAGCCTTTAATTTATTCCTCCACTGAAGAAAATAGTTCCAATTTATACAGTCATGAAATTCAATGTTCTTAATGATTTTTTTTTCTTTATCCTAGCAGATGGTAGCTTAAAGCAGGCTGAAAGTAAAGCAGAATGCATTACTTTCAACCAGCTTTAAGTGGTCAACTGTCTTCAAAACTAGAAACAGGCTATGGGGTAATGGGTTATGTAATGTATGGTTTATGGCAATTAAGCCACTCCTTAACCCTTTCCCCAATAGAAGCGTCTTTTAGCGGATATGATTTATTCATCCGCTGAAGAAAATAGTTCCAATTTAATCCGTAATGAATATGTATTATAGGGAATATTTCCTATATTATAGCACATGATAGCTTAAAGCAGGCTGAAAGTAAAGCAGAATGCGCCCTAAGGCGCATTCTGCTTTACTTTCAACCTGCTTTAAGTAGTCACCTATCTTAAGTACTATAAATAGGCTATCAGGTAAAGGGTTAAAGCAGAATGAAAGTAGAGTAGAAAAGCATGGTGATTTTATATTGATGAAAGCCAGAGCTCCAGATAAGGGGAGTATTTAAAAAACTAAAATCTTTATTTCTGCATTAAACCCAATGTTATCGTGTCACTACTCATTAGAATTGTCTCGAAGAGACAATTCTAATGAGTAGTCACACCATAGGGTTTTGTGTTGACACAAATGAGAAAATGCTGGATTTATTCAGTATACTTCCTCTTATCTGGAGCCCTGGAAAACCTATGTAATGTCTCACTTGGTTACTGTTTCCTTGCCAAAAACAAAGTCTTTCTGGTCATATATGCATTCAACTCCACACTCCTTTTCTAGGGTTTCTATGAAATACTTCTTCACGTTCAAAACATCGACAGAGGAGTGAACAATAAAAACCTTTTTCTTCATCTAAAAAACAGCAAAAAGATACATACATGTAAAATGATTTACAGGTAAAATTGTATTCATTTAACCCATTACTCCATATACAAATATATGCATTTTTATCCCTTTGATTTAATATTCCTCCACTGAAAAAAATAATTCCACTTTATATAGCCATTAATATACACTGTAAGTACAGTGGAGAAAACGTTATTCTTTCCCAATAAACGCGTTAACGCTAAAACTATTATTTGCACTGCAAACAGTTTGGAGCCAGATCAGACGCCGGGTAACCCGGCGTCTGATCAGGCTCCAAACTGTTTGCCACCAAGATAAAGATGAATTATCAGAATTGTCAAAAAGTTGTACTTTTCTACGTTTTAGTGTTTGCGTTTGCATACGTTTGCGTTTAAACGGGAAAGAATAACAGATTCTCCACTGTAATAAAGAAGGCTAATTGACGGTTTAAAAGACAGGTGACAGTTTAAAAGCAAGATATAAGTAAAACAGAAGGCTCCTCAAGAAGCTTTCTGTTTTACTTTCACCTTGCTTTAGGCAGTCACCTGCCTTAAACACCTGATAGTTAACACAATTTAGTGGTCGTAATAGAGAGGTTTTACTGTAAGGACGCATTGATGTTGAGATACAGAAGAGAATGGCAAAGGTTAGAGCATGCAGTCCTTTGGCAGTTTAACCCTTTAACCAATAGCCTGTTTCTTGTATTTAAGATATGTGACCTATAAAAGCAGGCTAAAAGTAAAGCAGAATGCGCCCTAGGGCGCATTCTGCTTTACTTTCAGCCTGCTTTAAGTTACTATCTGCTAGGATATAGAAAAAAAATTATTATGGTACATATTCATGACAGTATAAAATGGAACTATTTTCTTTGGCGGATGAATAAAATGAATGCGCTAAAAGTCGCTTCTATAAGGGAAAGGGTTAAAGTGTCAGAGACAGTTGAAAGTCTGGAACAATCATCAATGAACGTGAAAGGTAAGATCTACAGAGCAGTTGTGATAATTGCTCTCTTGAATACATATATGGAGCTGAATCCTGAAAATAGATTTGATTTGTTGATTTATTATGATATACGTCGCTTTTAACAGTATTTCAGTCATATCCCTACGTCCAGTGATTACAGGTGGAGGAAAACCCGGGGCAGAAGCCCTTTAATGCCCTTTATACACTGTTTCAGACACAAATCGGCAACTGAGTAGAACCACCGACCTTCCGCAAGACAGCTTGAAGGCTTCCCCACATGAAAAATCCAAACGACCCTATATACTACGATTCGAACTCACAGCGGTGAGGAGCTTAGTGATGTAAGTCACAGTGACTATTATACCACTAGGCCACGGAGGCCCCCGAATCCTGAATACTGTACAGAAGCCATGTGAAGAGGTTGCATCGATCCAGCCTGAGGAAGCAACGTGACAGTAAAGGAGCTTTCTGTTTTACTGTCACGTTGCGTTATTCTGCTTTACTTTCAGTCTGCTTTAAGCTAACAAATGCTAGAATATAGAAATTCATAATTTTAATGTTCAATATTCACAACTGTATAAATTAGAATTCTTTTCTTCAGTGGAGGGATATATTAGAGGCATAAAAAGGCGTATTTATGGGATAATGGGTTAAACATACAACAATGATATGTAAGAGTAGCTCAATAACTTTGTATCTAACTCAGGGCTCAAGATAGGAGCATGTGAACTGAACAAATCCAACATTTTCCCACTCATTTCAGTACCAAATCCTATGGTGTTTAATTTGACCTAACTCATTAAAATAGTCTCTTCAAGACAATTGACACCATAGGGTTTAATGCAGAAATAAAGATTTAAATATTTGATATACTCCCCTTATCTGGAGCACTGTTACAAAGGTATCAAAATATACATTTCAAAAATTATTTCATTCTAGCACAGTTCTATAAACGCCACTTGTATGGATATCACATGAAGTTTTATCGTGACACCCCCCCCCCCCCCCCCCCCCCCTCCCCCAACCCCTTGTAGGGATAGAGATTCTTCATTTCAATAATCTCCATTTTAAACTCTTAGAACTTAAATCTGACCTTCCCTAGTATACATGTATATCAAATTTAAAATCTACTCAAAATTCCTATCTTAAATTGTTTTGATAACAAGGAAATTGTTTTCATTTAAATAGGTGGCTACTTCAAATATATGGGGTATCTGGTAGTGATCAATTTAAAAGTATCGGTATCTCACTATCTATATATTTTAATATACATGTATGGAAAAGTGCTACTTCCTGTTTTAAAAATATCTGATTTATAATCATCATTACCACATAGCCTATTATCCCTTTACCCCATAGCCTGTTTCTATTTTTTAAGACAGGTGATCACTTTAAACAGGTTGAAAGTAAAGCAGAATGTGCCTTTAGGCACATTCTGCTTTACTTTCAGCCTTCTTTAAGCAACCATCTGCTAGAATATAGAAAATATTTATTTCCATAAATTGGAACTATTTTCTTCAATGGAGGAATAATTATTGAAGGTGTAAAAAGTGTATTTATGGGGTAATGGGTTAAACATGTTACCACTAAAAGCAGATTGAAAGTAAAAAATTCAGACTGCTTAAACAACTCATTCCTCCCCGAGACTTAAAATGGACAACTGTAGTATAGTCTATAACAGTTTTACTTAGGATTGATTTTACCATAAACTGCAAAATTACAAACAGTGCAGACCCTGATCAGAGGGCTCCATTATGAGCCCTCTAATCTGAGTCTACACTGTTTGCATTGGACAAGTGTACTTTTCACAGGTACACTGTTTGTATACAGGACTCATATACTGTTATATGGGCTCAATTGGTTAAACTAACTACCATCTGTTAGGATATAGAAAGTATTTCTTAATAGAAATTTATTTCTTAATGTACATATTCATGACTTTATAAATTGAAACCATTTTGTTCATTGGAAAAGTAAATTAAAGGCATAAAATGTATATCTATGGAGTATTAATTGTGTTAAAGGATTTACCTTAGATAAATCATGTATTGTATGATTAGATATTGTATCTTTACTGATCATTGCTGTGATTAGACTACAACCAAGTCTGTTTACATACTCATAGCATGCCAGCAGATTTCTTTTGCAAACAGATTTGATCCTAATGAGACGCTGCATAATGCAGCGTCTCATCAGGATCCAAATTGTTTGACACTCTGACCCTGTTTTGAAAAAAAAAGTTTTGTAAATTCTATTTTCAGAACAGTAGCAGGTGACAATTGCTGCTTATGAAAAATTTACTCAGCTGGTATAGAGTTAAACTTATTATCTATGTAAGGTATAGGTCATATTATGTCATTTACATGTACAATGTAGTTTACATTTTGTTTGTCATGTGATTTAATGTCCCTTTTACATTGAGGTCATATCAACAAACCCAGATATGCTATAAATTTGGAAACAGAAAAACCTTCTGTGGGTCCCCTGATTCTCTAACCCATTACCCCTATACCCCATAGTCTGTTTCTAGTTTTGGAGACAGGTGACCACTTAGAGCAGGTTAAAAGTAAAGCAGAATGCACCTTAAAGAACACTCTGCTTTATTTTCAGTTTGATTTTAAAGCTACCATTTGCTGCAGTGGAGAATGTGTTATTCTTTCCCAATAAACGCGTTTACACTAAAACTATTATTTCCAGTGCAAACAGTTTGGAGCCAGATCAGACGCCGGGTAACCCGGCGTCTGATCAGGCTCCAAACTGTTTGCCACCAAGATAAACATGAATTATCAGAATTGTCCAAAAGTTGTTCTTTTCTACGTTTTAGTGCTTTGCGTTTGCGTACGTTTGCGTTTAAACGGGAAAGAATAACACATTCTCCACTGTACCTTAGTCGACTCGATCTACACATACTGAAAATGAAACTATAATAATATTGTACAAAAATAAATATAACACTGCCAGCTAGAGCAACAGATCAGGTGAATCTCATGTCTTTACCAAATCCCCATAGTGAAATGTTGTCACCATTCTTTAGAATTGTCTCGAATGTTGTGTTGTCATAATCATTATACTTTTCTCTAAGAGATGATCCTAATGTGTAGTTATATCATAATGTTTGGTGAAGATATACGGTATACCTGGGGAAAATGGAATGGTTCTCTTCAAAATAACCATTTATGGGGCATTCAGTGCAGAGCATTTATATCTATCTATCTATCTTCGATTACTGCATTCCATAGAGGCTTTTAAGACAGCCCTACGAGATCATCGGCAATAATTTTTTAATAAAATGGCGTCTCTTCACATCCGTCGTGTAAAAGCCTTTATAGTATTCTACGACATACTATATTCAGATTCAGATACTGCTGAACTCCCTTAACTCTTTGAACCCTAGTCCCGCATATAGGCGTGCTTTTCAAACAGTGTACATGTGAATAGTACACATGTCCTATGCAAACAGTGAAGACCCAGATCAGAGGGCTCCGAAAGGAGCCCTCTGATCAGGGTCTTTACTGTTTGTCACAATGCCAAATATTGACAAAAACAACCCTTTAAAGTCAGAAATGGACTAGACTAAGATGGAAACTGGAATTGTCCATTTAAAGGGACTCGCAACCAGATGGTGTACTTGTCAAAATAAAATAAAATACACAAATAAAAGCAAATTTGTGGCATTATTTGGCTTCTGACATTAAAAAAATATGATCAGTCCAAAAAAAGTCTCAAGAATCGTCACCGAATCTTAGATTTTTAGATATTTTCCATCGTTTTTCTATACCGACTAGTAGACGGTATAGTTGTTGTTGTTGCTTCTCTACACGGGCTCAGACATAAACACGAGCCGAATTACGAAGTTGTATGCACTTTCGATCGCTACACATTGAAATACGTTAAATCGATCCGAGATAAACGGATAGTTCCGTGGTCCATTGGTCTAAGCGGTTTCCCCTATTTTGCCTTCTGTCCGCCAATGCCGGGCCCCGGGTTCGAATCCCATCAGAGACCAATATTTTTTTTTTATTGAAATACATTTTTTTAAACAGAATTTCTTATCCTAAACTAATTATTTACCATTTATATAGCGTTTGACACATATTTACAAATTACTATTTTTAATGCACCATCTGGTTGCGAGTCGCTTTAAAATTTCAGGGAGGAAAGAGTTAACGGGTATTATTAGCAGACGCACTGTCAGTGCAAGAAGTTTTGCAAAAGTATTGACAGTAAGACGTCAAAGTATGAAAGTAAGACTGAAAAATAGTTAAAAGTGTTAAATATACAGATCTATGAGTTTAAAATCAGGTTTAAAAACAGACTTGCTGCAACTAGTTGTAGGCAAGTTGGCATACTTCCTGCTTTATCTATCTATCTCTCGTGTAGTGCCGACCCCTCTCTAAGATACAAAGACCCCTCTCTAAGATACAAAGACGCGGTGCAAGATATGTCATGGGAAAACATAGAAATAGATCTAGTGTGGGGGAGATGCTAAACAAACTTCAGTGGAAAGACTTAAAAATTAGGCGAAAAGAAGCCAGACTGTCCTTGTATTATAAAATTGTGAATAACCTTGTAGAAATAAACCCAGCAAAATATTTAGATAAACCTACAAGAAACACTAGATATGTACAACCTCACAGCTATGCAGTGCACATAGCCAGAACAGATTCCAGGAAATGGTCATTCTTTAACCAGACAACTAAAGAATGGAACAAACTTCCACCTATTATTGCAGAAGCCCAGTCCCTTGAGATATTCAAATCTCAGGTGACCAAGCAAATCTGACACAAACCCTTCAAAAATTTCAATGGGAAGGGGGGTTATCATGCGTACAAAACTGGCAGAGTATTCGGCAAGTCGAAGGCGGCCAGTATATGGAAGAAGAAGAAGAAGAAGAGTGTTACAGGCACGGGTGCGCGTCGGAAGTGTTAGTATAAGAAAAGTGAGAGTTTAAGAACCTGACATTGAATATCAACACATATGAGTTCGTACATTTGGTTCAAAACAATTAAAAATGTATAAACTAAGGACAGAAGAACATCGAGTTTTAATACAAACCTTCTCCAGCACTTGTTTACTGTCCTCTTGCATTTTAACTTTTCATTTTTTATCAACTTTCGATTTGTATAATTTGCTGTCAGCTTGGGACAATGTTCAACATGTCATGTTAACTAAATTCTTATTTCGAATTTGTAACAGATAATTATCAGCCGCTCTGCTGACAAAGTGTAAGTTCCCGATGACACACAGCCACAGGCAGGGTTTTTTTATTACACAAAAAAAATCCTCACTTGAACTTTGGAATTCCAAGAAAATGCTATAAATAGAAAATGAAACAGGAGGGTAGTTACGTCCCTTGTATGGTTTGGAGTAAAACGTCGGCGACAAGACAGTCGGCTACACCTATACATGTTTTCCATAAAAAAATCAGTGTAGTGTAACGAATTTGCAAACAACGACTACCAACCATTGTACATGTATAACAAGACCTGAACAGAGTCCAAACCATTTGCACTTTCAAGTGAAGAAACGACTATTCTATTTGTTTTATTTATTTTTATGAGTGTTTAAAGAGGCTCGCTACCAGATTTAGCATTAAAATAGTAATTTGTTTACAAATATATGTTATCACTTAAATAAACGGGTAAGAATTAGTTTAAGATAAGAAATTCTGTTTAAAAAAATGCATTTCAATGAAAAAAAAAATTAGAAATCTATTGGGCTTTTGTGAGATTCGAACCCGGGACCCGGCATGTGGGGGCAGGATTAGCAAAATTATATATAAAGACAACAACTTAGACCGCTCGACCAGCCGGACTATTTATATCTCTGGGATAGATTTAATGTACTTAACAGGGCTGCCATAAGTTGACATGAAAAACCCTAAGATTTCCAAACTGCATTTTCCAAGTGCGATTTTATGAATCGTACCTTTACCCCATAGTCTGTTTCTTGTTTTGTTGACATGCGACTACTTAAAGCAGACTGTAAGTAAAGCAGAATGCGCCTTATGGCGCATTCTGCTTTACTTTCAGCCTGCTTTAAGCTACCATGAACTGGGGAAAATCCGGAGATTTATGAAAAATCCGGAGAAATGGCAGCCCTGAATTAACTGTGTAGAGATGGAGAGTTTATAATTCTGCAATGTTTTATGTTGCCTCTTTCGATGCTATAGAATAAATAAAGGATAACGCGATGGAAAATATCTAAAAAATTAAGATTTGAAGACCTTCCTTAAACTCTTTCCTCCCTGAAACTTTAGATGGACAATTCCAGTTTCCGTTTAAGTCCAGTCCATTTCTGACTTTTAAGGGTTGTTTTGTCAATGTTTGATAGTATGACAAACAGTGAAGACCCTGATCAGAGGGCTCCTAGGAGCCCTCTGATCTGGGTCTTCACTGTTTGCATAGGACAAGTGTTCTATTTACATGTTTACTGTTTGCAAAGAACGCCAATATGCGGGACTAAGGTTCAAAGGGTTAAGGGTGTTTTTAGACTGGTCATATTTTTCCAATGCCAGATGCACGATAATGCTACACATTTAGTTTTATTTGAGTATTTTCTTTTATTTTTGCAAATACACCATCCGGTTGCGAGTCGCTTTAAAATGCTACATTGCAAAATGCCTATAACTTGCACTTTATGTCACACATGTATTAATTGCCCATTCTATGCAGTGCCCATTTACCCTTTACTGGGTAGATATGCATTTTAATTCCTACACTGAAGAAAAAAGTTCCACTTAATTATACAGCCTCGAATATGTATTTTCTATACCCTATCAGATGGTAGCTCGACCAAAGCAAGCTGGGAGATGCACATTAATGCTCATTCAGCTTTACTTTCAATCTGCTTTTTAAAAGTGGTAAACTGTCTTTAAAATTAGACAAAACTATGATGTAATGGGTTATGCAGGGCCATGGTTGCTAAATGCAGGACAAAACTAATGCAGAAAGGTTCTTCAAGAATGTTTGCCTATCCTGCATTTAGATCTAGCATACACCTGTCTTTGATTGCATAATATATATAAGCTTCTTGAAAGAAATGTTTTGAAATGAACTGACTTGAAATCAAACTCAACTGAACTGACTTGATATTCAGCTTGAGTGAAAACGATCTGGTTACATGGTGTGATGACCGCAGATCATTGGTGACAATGGCAAAATATGGTGTGAGGATCACACCATTTAACCTGTTTCTTTTATTACCGAGGATCTGTGGTCATCACACCATGTAACCCGATTCTTTCAGCACAGAAGAACTGTAGTCAACACATCATGCAACCTGATTCTCCCAACACAGAGGATTTGTGTTCATCACACCCAGGGCTGCCATAAGTTGACATGAAAAATCCTAAGATTTCCAAATTTGCATTTTTCAAGTGCGATTTTACGAATCGTACCTTTACCCCATGTCATTTTTCTTGTTTTGTTGACATGCGACTACTTAAAGCAGGTTGTAAGTAAAGCAGAATGCGCCTTAGGGCGCATTCTGCTTTACTTTCAGCCTGCTTTAAGCTACCATGAACTGGGAAAAAATCCGGAGATTTAGGAACAAGAGGGCCATGGCCCTAAATTCGCTCACCTGAGGACATTGAAGTTTGTACCTAAGTTGACTGGGCAAGACAACATTTTAATATACATGTAGCAATAAATGGAGTTATCTTCCGGACAAGAAAACATTACAAAAGTGAATTTTGTTGCCAAGCTTATGACCCTTATCCATGACACATCCTCTTATCAAGCAACATTTGTATTTCCATTTCCGGTAAATGATAATTATTTCACTAGTGTCAGCAGAACTGGAGTTATTTTCCTGACAATAAAATATGACAAAGGGGAAAAACAAAATATTGCTGCCCTTGTGCATGGCATTTTCTCTCATCAGTTTCTTTCCATACATATAATTTCATTACAATAGCATCAGTAGAACTGGAGTTGTCTTCTTGACAAGAAAATATCACAAAGGGAAATAACTCAAAAAACAATGATGTCAGAGTTATGGCCTTTGCAAATGGCACTTCCTCTCATTAGGCTCTTTCCAAATAGGCAATTTCATTTTACCCATTACCCCATAGCCTGTTTCTAGTTTTGAAAATAGGTGGCCACCTATGGCAGGTTGAAAGTAAAGCAGAATGGGTCTTAATGCACACTTTGCTTTACTTTCAAACTGCTTTAAGCTACCATCTACTAGGATATAGAAACTTATTTCGCATCTTACATTTTCATGACTGTTTAAAGGGGAATTATTTTCTTAAGTGGAGGAATAAATCAAAGGCCTAAAAATGCACATTTATGGGGTAATGGGTTAACAAAGGTCAGTATTTATTGGGGGAAAGGGTTGAATCCTGGACAACAAAAAATGACAAGACATACAGATAACTGTGACAAAACCAATATTAAACATATGTATAAATATGGCATAAGACATAATTACACAACTGTCAGTGGATCACTTCCAGATCCTGTTTCTCTAAGTATGAAGCAGACTGAACCATTTCTAAACTTTAGCAGACAACATGTTCAGTTCTGTTGGCCTGATCACTGAGGTCAACTATTATGCAAGAGTACCGTAGCATTTGCAGCTGCTGGGGGCTTACCCTTACCAGACTGAAATGATGTCTGCTAAATACCTACTGTATGTGAAAAATGTACAATTTTTTTTTTTAGAAAATGTTAAGTTGGTAAATGAGTGGCAAATAGTTTGGATCCAGATTAGATGCAGCATTATGTTGCATCTGATCTGGATCCAAACTGTTTGCAAATATTGGCTATTTGCCCATAGTATATTAAGGGTAACTCAGGTAAATACAGTTAATACTGTGAAACCTGCCTAGAGCAGCACTTAAACTGTGCAGGGTGGTGTCAAATGTGACCCTAGGGATTTCAGTTTAACAAACTATAGAGGGATCCACCAGGAGATTCTACTGTACAAATATCAAAGCTTAGGGCCTAGTAGTTTTGGGCAAGAAGATTTTTTAAAGTTTTTTGCTTTTTTGCTTTTTCAAGCAGAGTTTGTGCCTTTTTTCCTTTCATTTGAACAACTTCTGTAGAGAAGCATCCAAGGAACATCATGAGCAGTTTGAACTCTCCCTACAATCAAGCGGGTTCAGAGGAGCTGTCGTTTGAAGTAAATGTGAACGGACAGACGGACAGACGGACGGACGGACAGATGGACAGACGGACAGACGTACTACGGACGGTGAGCGGTCACAATAGCTCACCTTGAGCCTTTGGCTCAGGTGAGCTAAAAATCCGGAGAAATGGCAGCCCTGCACACCATGAAACCCGACTTTTACACCTCCGAGGATCTGTGGTCATCAGACAATGTAATCCAATTCTTTCACCACAGAGGAACTGATGTCACACCATATAAACATTTGAGACTTAGAATACTTATAAACTATCAAATGGTCCTTTACCAATATGGCTTCAAATGGTTGACCCATTGCGTATCGAGGTCACTGGAGCTAAAAATATATTTTTTTTTAACCTACATGACCCCTATTCAAACTTGATTTAAATTATCTCAAGATGGTCATTCTGTCAAATTTTTATGAAGATTGGGTTAAAAGTGTGGCTCCTAGAGTGGTTCAAAAACTTTTTCTAACATTTGACCAAGGGTCCTTGTTTTTGACCCGCTCATTACCCATATTCAAACTTGACCTTGATTTTGTCAAGATGGTCATTCCTACAAAGTTTGATAAAGATTGTGCTACAATTTTTGTTAATAGTGTTCACAAGCTTTTTCTAAGTTATGATCTAGTGACCTACTTTTGGAACCCACATGACCCATATTCAAATCTAATTTAGATTTTATCAAGATGGTCATTCTGACCAAATTTAATAAAGATTGGGTCAAAAGTGTGGCTACTATTTCACTAGCTTTTTGTAAGATTTGACCTGGTGACCTACTTTTTAAAACCACATAACCAATATTCGAACTTCATCTAGATTTGTCAAGATAATAATTTTGATCATGATTAATTAAGATTGGCCAAAAATAATGGTTACTATGTTCATAAGCTTTTTCTAAGATTTTGACCTAGTGACCTATTTTTTGACCCACATGACCTAGATTTTGTCAAGATATTCATTTTGATCATGATTAATTAAGATTGGCCAAAAATAATGGTAACTAGAGTGTTCATAAGCTACCTTTTGTTCCCACATGACCCATATTCAAACTTGACCTAGATTTTTTTCAAGACGGTTATTCTGACCAAGTTTGATAAAAAAATTGAGTGTTCATGGGCGCACAATGCACATCAACACCAGACACAATACGATCACAATAGTCCATCAATTTCAAAAGCTAAAAGCAACCTTAAATTTTCCAAAATGGACTAGACTCTGTTGTCCATTTAAAATATCAGGGGTGAATGAGTATTTGCACGCTAGCATTGGAATCGTGATTACCCGGTATCTGTGCAAGCAGTTTGGATCCAGATGAGACACCCCTTAACATGACATCTCATCAGGATCCAAATTGTTTGACACACTGGCCTTGTTTTGGTAAGAAATTTCTATGTAGATTAATTGCAGACGACAATTGTTGCAGACGAAAACAAAAATATCCAGCATGCAAAAAGTCAAATGTTGTCGACATGAAACAACAAGGGGCCTTACACATCCAACTCAACACATTTGTAAGGTATGCTACAATTTTATTTTACAAAAGTATTACAATATATATATAAAGAAATATATATATAATCATGTAAGTAATTAACAATTGTTATTTGACAAAGTACTGCCCAGTATAAAACACAGTTTTACACCTCAAGAAAGTACAGAATATCAGTTTCTCTCGGTCATTTTTTCAACAAATTTTTAAAATACCCAACCATCAAGATCAGGATAGCATGTAATGAAAGCAGTACAGTCAAACCTGTTTGACCCATTACACCATAAATACCCCTTTTTACACCTCTTATTTATTCCTCCTCTGAAGAAAATAGCTCCAATTTATACAGTCATATATGTATCATAAAAACAGTTTCTATATTCTAGCAGATAGTAGCTTAAAACAGGCTGAAAGTAAAGCATAATGCGCCTTCAGCGCATTCTGCTTTACTTTCAACCTGCTTTAAGTGGTCACCTATCTTCAATACTATAAACAGGCTATGGGGTAAGAGGTTCATATGGATATGACAGTTCTCGAAAGTTGACATTTCCTAGTATTGAATTACATATTTTACTGTCCTGTTGTTTTCTAAGTAACCACTTGAGAAAAGCTGGAGTGGCTATTTTGTACAGCTATGTTTTAAACAATAAGAAGTTAGCACTTCCCTAAATAGCCAAATAAATCCATCTATAGCCTACTTTGCTTAAGACAGGTGACTGCCTAGAGCAATATGAAAGTAAAGAGCAGAACGCTTCAAGAGGGTAAATGCAACTTAACACATTACCCCATAGCCTGTTTATAGTTTTAAAGGCATGTGACCACTTAAAGCAGATTGAAAGAGAAGCAGAATGCTTCAATTTGCTAGGATATCATTTTCTTCATTAGAATAATAAATTAAAGGCATAAAAAGCATATTTATGAGGTAATGGATTAAATCAGTAATTGAAGTTGGTTTGTATGCCCTTTGAACATTTGACACATTTATTCTGAATGTCAAATTCATTGTACATTTTGTATATTGGTTAAACTGGTTATGAGACTTCTGCAAACAGTTTAGATTCAGATCAGGCCTCCAAAAATAGGAGGCCACATTTGTGATCAAATGAGTCTCACAACAAGATTCTATGTATCGTGTTTCAAGTATGAAAAGAGTTTAATCCATTACTCCAAAATTACGCCTTTGTATGCCTTGAATTTATTCTTCCATCATAGAATATAGTTCCACTTTATGCATATGCTTATAAATAAAGCTCTTTAACCCATTACCCCATAGCCTGTTTCTAGTATTGAAGATAGGTGACCACTTAAAGCAGGTTGAAAGTAAAGCAGAATGCGTCTTTAGGCGCATTCTGCTTTACTTTCAATCTGCTTTTAAGACGCATTCTGCTTTACTTTCAACCTAATTTAAGCTATAATCAGTTAGGATATGGAAAATATTTATTTTGGTACATTTTTATGACTGAATCAATTGTTGGAACTATTTTCTTCATTGGAGGAATAAATTAAAGGCGTTAAAAGGCATATTTATGGGGGAATGGGTTAAAATGCATATAGAAGTTTAGATGGGTAGAGCTCATACTTGGGAGTAGAGTAAAAGCCTACTGCGACAACATCTTGAAAGAAGATTTTTTGGTGTGTATGTTAAATTTACAAACAGTGTAAACCCTGCTTGTCAGAGAGATTCTTAAAGACTATGTGATCCCAAGCATTGAAGACCCAAGTGATCATAAGAATGATAACTCTTGCCCAATAATCCATTGTTATTGCATGCAGTTACTTCCCTTAGCTCATTTTTTTTTCAGTTACATGCAGAGCAACAGATAATGGTAGTTTTTCAAAACTTAAAATCTTTATTTCTGAATTAAACCTTATGGTGTCACTACTCATTAGAATCGTCTCTTCGAGACGATTCTAATGAGTAGAAACACCATAGGATTTGGTGCTGAAATGAGTGAGAAAATGTTTGATTTGTTGAAATAACTACCTCATATCTGGAGCCCTGTAACATGGAGACAGTGTCTAAATGTTGTTATAAATTTTAGTCCAAATTTCCAAATTTGGTATGGAGAATGCAATTAGTTTTTCAATGTTTCAACAAAGTATCAGGTAAATATATGGAACACCTATTAGCAACTAAATACCAATATTTAATGCAGGGCTAGCTTTAACCCTTTCACTCTTAATGACCTCATAAAGCACATTTGCAAACAGTTTTGATCCTGATCAGACGCCACGTAACACAATGTCTGATCAGGATCAAAACTGTTTGTCTGTCACTTGTTTTAAAATTACGTCAATTATACTGCCTTAAATCTAACTTTGAAACTATATTGCAGACAACAATAACGAAGCAGACGACAATATGGCAGTGAAGTGGTAAAAACTTCATGATAAATTTTAATTATGAAAGGGTTAATAGTCTATAGGCAGGGCTCCAGATAAAAGGTAGTTATTTCAACAAATCAAACATTTTCTCACTCATTTCAGCACCAAATCCTATGGTGTTACTACTCATTAGAATCGTCTCTTCGAGACGATTCTAATGAGTAGTGACACCATAGGGTTTAATTGAGAAATAAAGATTTTAGTTTTTGAAAAACTACCCTTATCTGGTGCTATGATGAAAGCTAAACAGAGCTAACACAGATGTCTGACACTCATGCCACCAGGAAAGCCATACTTAGTTTTTTTTTACTCCTTTGTCGCGGAGAGATAAGAATAACAAAATATCCATTAGATACCTATTTGAAACTTTTCGAAAACAACCTAGCTTGGTGAGACCCATCTTTTCTTAGTTGTTTTCAGAAGGGTGTAAACATTACGGCATTTATGCAAAGTCTCATCAATTTCTTATTTAAATTTCATTTGGAAGCGTAACTATGTCTTTAAGGAGCCCTCTGATCTGGGTCTACACTGTTTACCATATTACAAAAGTTGCAGAAAAACCCTAAATAGTCATAAATGGATTAGATTTAATTGGAAACTGGAATTGTCCGTTTAAAGATTCAGGGGTGAATGAGTTAAAAGATAATCATTTCATCAAAAGAATAACACATGGGTGTACATGTTTCTTTTAACAAGTTTGCAGTACGAAACTTTTGTGAGAGAAACAAGTCTGCAAAAAATACAAAATGAGATACATGTATAAAATATTAATTAAAACCAAAAATAAACATATTTTAAAAGCAATACTTTACCTATACAGATCACAAAGTCAAGGCTAAATGCTGTGTGTGAACATTTCATATAAGCCCTTTGCTCCATAGCCATAAAATCAGGGCTGCCATTTCTCCGGACTTTTCCTAAATCTTCGGATTTTTTCTCCAGTACATGGTAGCTTAAAGCAGGCTGAAAGTAAAGCAGAATGCGCCTTAAGGCGCATTCTGCTTTACTTACAGCCTGTTTTAAGTAGTCGCATGCCAACAAAACAAGAATCAGGCTTTGGGGTTAAGGTACGAATCATATAATCGCACATGAAAAATGCAAATTTGGAAATCTTAGGATTTTTCATGTCAACTTATGGCAGCCCTGTAAAATACATACGGTAGGCAAATCACCTACAGTCTACCATGCTTGACCCCATAAATATGCCTTTTTACGCATTTAATTTATTCTTCCACTGAAGAAAATATTACTACTTTATACAGTTATGAAAATGTACCATAAGAAATATTTTCTATAACCTAGCAGATTGCAGCTTCAAGCAGGCTGAAAGAAAAGCATAATGTGCCCCCAGGCGCATTCTGTTTTACTTTCAACCTGCTTTAAGTGGTCATCTATCTTCAATACTAGGAACAAGCTATGGGGGTAATGGGTTAACTCTTGACCCCATAGCCTGTTTCTAGTATACAGCCTGTTGTAAGTTACTTCTTAAGGAGCCCTCTGATCAGGGTTTACACTGTTCCCCATTATGTAATTAAAATCCTTATAAGTGCTGCTGTACTGTACATTTTGTTTAATTAACCCATTACCCCATAAATACACCCTTTTACGTCTTCAAATTATTCCTCCACTGAAGAAAGTAATTTATAAGATTATGAATAAGTGTCAAAAAATTATCTTCTATATCATTGCAGATTGTAACTTAAAGCAGGCTGAAACTAAAGCAGAATGCGCCTTAAGGCGCATTCTGCTTTACTATCAACCTGCTTTTTTTTAAGTGATCACTTATACTCAATACTAGAAATATGCTATACAGTTATTAAACGGCCGAGGGCGGGCCGTCGTTGCTTATTGGCACAAGTTAGCCATAATGGCACGAGGGCCTTGGCACGAGTGCCAATGTGGCTAACGAGTGCCAATAAGCAACGACGGCCCGCCCTCGGCCGTTTAATGACTTGTTTATTGTATACGTGGTTCAAAATCAACGAATACGTAGATTGTTTGAATGTTTACATAAGCGCGACCGTTATAGAAATCAAATGACGTCATCTTCAACGAACGTTGGCCATTTTGAACGTTACGTTGCTAACGTAACGTTCATAAATTATGTTGCCCCCGGGCCAATAACCGGATGCAGTCCAAATAACCTGGAATTGGACTGCATCCGGTTATTGGCCCGCTCAGCAAGGGCGTATTGCATTGTCATCATAGCAAAATCTGTTACTATTTATAGTAAGGTATACAATAATATGGGGTAATGGGTTAAAGTTTAAACATGGAGGAAAAGGTTTAAATGCCAGGTCAGAATAAATTTGATCTCAACTATACAAGCCTATGATACAAGACAAGTTAACAGTGGCATTCATTTACATCACATAATTGCAGAGCTGCAATATTTAATGAACTAGGAAATCTGTTCCCCTTGCTTGCATTTCTCTGCTAAACAAGACGAAATTGAATTGAATCGGCACAGTTTATCTAGCTCTCATCTAAACAGCCATTTACAGTATAACCTGTGACGAACAAGAGTATATAAGATTTGATTTGAAATGGGATTACATCACTTTTACCCTTTATCCCATAGCCTGCTTCTAGTTTTGAAGCACAATATCACTTAACCCATTAAAAACGCCTTTTTACGCCTCTTACTTATTCCTCCACTGAAGAAAAAAGTTCCAGTTTATACAGCAAAGAATATGTA
This sequence comes from Gari tellinella, assembly GCA_922989275.2. Lineage (NCBI taxonomy): Eukaryota > Metazoa > Mollusca > Bivalvia > Cardiida > Psammobiidae > Gari > Gari tellinella. The sequence goes on from OV277871.1 coordinate 40,316,124, forward strand.
CCAAAAGATATATTTTCCATATCCTAGAAGATGGTAGCTTAAAGCAGGCTGAAAGTAAAGCAAAATGTGCCTTAAGGCACATTCTGCTTTACTTTCAACCTGCTTTAAGTGGTCACCTGTTTTCGAAGCAAGAATAGGCTAAGAGGTAATGGGTTAAAGTAGGTACCTGAAGGCACATTCTGCTTTACTTTCAACCTGCTTTCAGCAAAAATCCGCTAGGATATAGAAACTACATGTATTTCTAATGGTACATAATTCATGATTGTTTAAAGTGGAACTATTTTTCTTTAGTGGAGGAATAAATTAAAGTCATAAAATGCATATTTATGGGGCAATGGGTTAAATACCAGCTATGGGGGAAAGGGTGAAAGCAGCTTTCTGTAATACATGGCATTGTACTGTTGTTCTGCCATAACCCTTTCCCTTATAGAAGCGACTTTTAGCACATTCATTTTATTCATCCGCTGAATAAAATAGTTCCAAATTATACCGTAATGAATATGTGTCATATTAAATACTTTCCTTATTCTAGCAGTTAATAGCTTAAAGCAGGCTGAAAGTAAAGCAGAATGCGACTTAGGGCGCATTCTGCTTTACTTTCAACCTGCTTTAAGTAGTCACATATCTTCAATACTAGAAACAATGCTATCAGGTAAAGGGTTAAGCTACAACCTGTATTTAAATCTTATCTCTTTTGCAATCTTAGTTTCTCTCCCCAAACATGAAAGCTTAACTCCTTCACCCCTGAAACTTCAAATGAACAATTCCAGTTTCCAATGATGTCTGGTCCATGTTTGACCATTAAGGGATGCTTTTTAAAAAATTATTGCAAAATGACAAAAAGTGCAGACCTGGATCAGAGGGCTATTACTCCTAAAGGAGCCCTCTGATCAGGGTCTACACTGTTTGCACAGGACAAGTGTACTCTTAACAGGCGCACTGTTTGTAAAGGACGAGTATACTCGCCACTAGGGTTAAATGAGTTAACAGTCGGTCTTAACCCTTTACCTGATAGTCTCTTTATAGTATTGAAGATAGGTGACTTCTTAAAGCAGGTTGAAAATAAAGCAGAATGCGCCTTAAGGCACATTCTGCTTAACTTTCAGCCTGTTTTAAGCTATTATGTTCTAGAATATAGAAAATATTCCCTAAAATATATATTTATGAATGATAAAATTGGAACTATTTTCTTCAGCGGAGGAGTACATAATTTTCGCTAAAAGGCGCTTCTATGTGGGAAAGGGTTAAGAGTGCTCAGACAGAACATTAAAGAGGAATATATACGATGGAAACAATCACTAATACATCTCAAAAACAGCCATTGGTTTTGTTATACAAGAAACATACTTACAATGGAGAAAACGTTATTTTTTCCCTATAAACGCATTTACGCTAAAACTATTATTTCCCATGCAAACAGTTTGGAGCCAGATCAGACGCCGGGTAACCCGGCGTCTGATCAGGCTCCAAAGTGTTTGCCACCAAGATAAACATGAAATATCCGAATTGTCAAAAAGTTGCACTTTTCTACGTTTTAGTGTTTTGCGTTTGCGTTTCGTTTCATTTAAACGGGAAAGAATAACGTTTTCTCCACTGTAGAAGTTAACAAATTTGCATCCTTTGTCATTTAATGTACAGCCAAGCATCTATTGACATTCTGACACATAACTGCTTTATTCTATTACACTTTCAACACACACTTTTACGCCTTTAACCCATTACCCCATAAATATGCCATTTTACGCCTTTTATTTATTCATCCGCTGAAGAAAATTTTCCCATTTTATTCAGTCATTGATATGCTGCTTAAGAAATATTTTCCATATCCTAGTTACTTAAAGCTGGTTAAAAGTAAAGCAGAATGTGCCTTAAGGCACATTCTGCTTTACTTTCAACCTGCTTTAAGTAGTCACCAAACTTCAAAACTAGAAACAGGTTATGGGGTAGAGGTTTAATTAAACGTCTATTCCATAGCCTTTTTTCCATGACAGGTGACCACTTAAAGCAGGTTGAAAGTAAAGCAGACTGTGCCTTAAGGCGCATTCTGCTTAACTTTCAGCCTGCTTTTATTAAAAGGGAACATTTTCTTACGTTACACATTCATTACTGTATAAAGAGGAACTATTTTCTTGAGAGCAGGAATAATTTAGAGGCGTAAAAAGGCAAATTCATGGAGTAATGGGTTAAATCTTATTGTAGATAGCTATTACTACCTTGTTATCAATGTCATTCAGAACAAAATGAACACTCTGTCACATGATCAAAATGAACACTCTGTCACATGATCAAAATGAACACTCTGTCACATGATCAAAATGAACACTATGTCACATGATCAAAATGGTTTTTTAGATATCACTCAAAACTCACCAACATACACAAGCTTATCAAACAGATCTGAGGACTGACTATAAATTTGCTAATTATGCAAATATTTCCTGAAACCGATACACAATTAAAATCTCACTCAACTGCATTTATATTCTTTCTATCAGCTGTTTGCAACCATGTACCAATTTCATTCATACTCAAAACAAATTTGAGCCTTGCCACGAGAAAACAGACCTATTGCATTGGAATACAGTGCAGGGCTCCAGATAAGAGGGAGTAAACTGAACAAATCCAACATTTTCTCATTCATTTTAGCTCCAAACCCTATGGTGTCACTACTCATTAGAATTGTCTCTTCGAGACCATAGGGTTTAATGCAGAAATAAAAATTTTAGTTTTTTTGAAATACTCCCCTTATAATTATAATCTGGAGCCCTGACAGTGCCAACCTAACCTAGCCGTATTCTCAATGGCATCTGCTCAAGATCCATCATTGCAAGCATGTTAGGCACAGTGGAGAAGACGTTATATTATTTCCAGCTTTGAATTTATTCCTCCACCGAAGAAAAAACTTCCAATTTATACAGTCATGAACTTGTAAATTAAGAAGTATTTTTTATATCCTAGTGGATGGTAGCTTAAAGCAGGCTGAAAGTAAAGCAAAATGTGCCTAAAGGCACATTTTGCTTTACTTTCAGCCTGCTTTAAGAGGTTACCCATCTTCAAAAAAAGAAATAGGCTATGGGGTTAAATGAAATGCATACGCAATGCCATATAATGTACAAAATGTCAACCATTTGACAATTTCAGATATTCATTTAAATATTAGTGGCAAACAGTCTGGAGCCAGATCAGACGCCGGGTCACCCGGCGTCTGATCTGGCTCCAAGCTGTTTGTAGTTGACATCATTGTTTTTAGCATAAATGCATTTATTGGGAAAGAATAACGTCTTCTACACTGTAGACACACTCAGGCTAGTACAGTGGAGAATCTGTTATTCTTTCCCAATAAACGCGTTTACGTTAAAACGATTATTTCCAATACAAACAGTTTGGAGCCAGATCAGACGCCGGGTAACCCGGCGTCTGATCAGGCTTCAAACTGTTTGCCACTCAGCTAAATATCAATAGTCAGAATTATCAAGAAGTTGTTCTTTTCTACATTTTAGTGTTTTGCGTTTGCGTACGTTTGCGTTTAAACGGGAAAGAATAACAGATTCTCCACTGTAAGTGGTTAACAATATACACCAAACCACTCACTGTATCATAGATAATGTGGCTGGTCATGGTCTTTGCTGTTTGCAATGAAATAATTTCAGCTTTCCATGGTACTGCTAATGTTTAAGACGAATACTGTTCTTCATTTGATCAATACTAATTTTGATCAGCATTCAATCTCTTATTTAATCCCTTTTCCCCATAGAAGCACCTTTTTGCGCATTTAATTTATTCCTCCACTAAAGAAAAGCTCCAATCTATGCAGTAATGAATAATTATATATTTTCAGAAATATTCTCTATATTCTAGCCGATGGCCACTTAAAGCATGCTGAAAGTACATGTAGGTGCATTCTGCTTTACTTTAAATCTGCTTTAAGTAAGACACCTGCCTTCAAAACTTTAAACAAGCAATGAGGTAATGGCTTAACCCTTTGAACCCTAGTCCCGCACATAGGCGCCTTTTTCAAACAGTGTACATGTGATTAGTACACTTGTCCTGTGCAAACAGTGAAGACCCAGATCAGAGGGCTCCTTTCGGAGCCCTCTGATCAGGGTCTTCACTGTTTGTCATAATGCCAAACATTGACAAAAACAACCATTAAAAGTCAGAAATGAACTAGACTAAAATGGAAACTGGAATTGTCCATTTAAAGTTTCAGGGAGGAAAGAGTTAAGATAGTACAGTAGCACCCCTTATTACGATCATTCAATAATCAGCTGTTTTTCTGTGTTTGAGGCAATTGAGGCAATTTGCTTTCACCACCAGCATACTAAGAGCTAACCAACAGTAAGGGCTAATCCTTTCCACTCCGTACCATTATCTGCTTTATAGTTATTCTCTGCCAAAGAAATACTCAATTCCCATTAAATAGTCTTACAATTTGAAGACAACTTTAAGGAAAGTGCTAAACAGTTTTCACCCTGATCAGACAACTCATCATGCGGCATCCGATCTGGTTCTTGACTGTTTGCAAATAACAGTCAGTCCGTGAACGCCATGATGAGGGTTAACGCCAACTGTTCACACCTGGGATTGGAATGCAACAGGTAGCTTTACCAGGGATACTGCACACTAAGGTTCAGACCTCATAATAACCCGCCAAGGATGCTATACAATACAGCCTCTTTAAATCAGACACTCTTAAAGTCTTTGGTTCAGACCTCATAATACCCCCTTAGGATGTTATACAGTACAGCCTCTCTAAACCAGACACTCTTAGGAAAATATATGATAACCTATGAAAGACAGGTTCTATATTTTAGCAGATGGTAGCCTAGAACAGGCTGAAAGTACAGCAGAATGTGCCTTATGGCACATTCTGCTTTACTTTCAACCTGCTTTAAGTGATCACCTGTGTCTTCAAAACTAGAAACATACTTGGGTAAAGGGTTACTCCTCCACCTAAGGGACCTTTCTTATATTTTCTATATCTTAACAGATAATATAGCTTGAACCTTTTATCCAATAGCCTGTTTCTTATTTTGATGTCAGGTAAACACTTAAAACAGGTTGGAAGTAAAGCAGAATGTGCCTTAAGGTGCATTATACTTTACTTTCAGCCTGCTTTAAGCTACCATCTGCCAGGAAATAGAAAATGTTTCCTTTGGCACACGTTTTTGACTGTATAAATTGGAACTGTTTTCGTCAGTGGAAGAATAAACTAAATGGGCTAAAAGGTGTTTCTAAAGCAGAAAGAGTTAAGCAGGGTGAAAGTAAGGCTTCATTTACAACCTGGTTTAACCCTTTACCCCATAGCCTGTTTCTAGTTTTGAAAATAGGTGACTACAGTCAGTTAGTAAAGCTAGTTGAAAGTAAAGCAGAATGCGCCTTAAGGCGCATTCAGCTTTACTTTCAGCCTGCTTTAAGCTAGTACCTGCTAGAATAATGGAAATATTCTTTATTATACATATTCATGACTGCATAAATTAGAACTATTTTCTTTCGTAGAGGAATAAGAGTTAAGTGGTCACCTGTCAACATGTTAGGTGGTTAGCAGTACTCTACCATAAGCACAGTTAGGTAGAGGTGAATTGCACTATTGCCTATGGAGGAAGGGTTAATACACGATTGACTCTATGCACAAAAATGTACTTAAAAACAAGATCAGTAGAACCCATCTATTACAACCATTAAAAAGAATGCTAATTGATTCTGTGAAAGAGATGTGACAGCTTAAAGCAAGGTGAAAGTAAAACAGAAAGCTCCTACAGGAGCTTTCTGTTTTACTTTTACTTTGCTTGAAGCATTCACCTGCCGTAAAAAACAAAATAATTAAATTGATTAAAATGGTTGTTATAGAGAGGTTTTACTGTAATATACCTGGTTTTATGCCAACTATCCCCATTTCCCTTACTGACAATGGCATTCATTGAATGTTAAACAGTGTTCATTTTATAACAATTACCAAATGGTATTTCCATAATGACAGGATCAAATAAACATTAATAATTTATAGCATAGAAAACACTCTATGCATCAACCACTTTGCAGTTATATCAAATGCTCTGCTATTGTTGGTAGTAATGTAATTAAACTGTTACACTCTTTCCTTAACCCATCACTCCATAAATAAGCCTTTTTTACACATTTAATTTATTCCTCCACTGAAGAAAAAAAATTCAATTGAAAGTCATAAAATATATGTACCATAAGAAATATTTTCTATATTCTAGTAAATGATAATAGGCTTAGCAGACTGAGAGTAAAGCATAATGCACCGGGCACATTCTGCTTTATTTTCAACCTGTTATAAGTCAGAATCTGTCCTCAAAACAAGAAACAGGCTATGGGGTAACGGGTTAAGACATATGGCATCTTTCAGCCACATTAACCCTTTCCCCCATAGAAGCGACTTTTAGCGTATTTAATTTATTCCTCCGCTGAAGAAAATAGTTCCAATTTAATCAGTCATGATTATATAGTATAGGGAAAATTTTCAATATTCTAGCACATGGAAGGTTAAAGCAGGCTGAAAGTAAAGCAGAATGCGCCTTAGGGCGCATTCTGCTTTACTTTCAACCTGCTTTAAGTGGTCACCTATCTTGAATACTAGAAATAGGCTATCAGGTAAAGGGTTAAAGCAAAGCAGAAAGCTATATGGAGACTTCTGCTAAAATAAGTGCTTATGCCAATGCTAATACTTTGGCTCTGATAAAATTACAAACAGTGTAGACCTTGGTCCACTGATGATCTGGTCCAGGATGTTAGAGAATCTTTTTTCCTGTGGCTGGTATCCTATCCTATCTAGTAGAGGCGTCCATGCATTCCATTTACAGCTCATTCTGCTGGGGGAGTATTCCTCACAGTCGCTTCTCGCATACTCCTTCCACATTCTGTTTTCCATGTATTCGCTCCCCTAATAAAACTCCATAGAGAAAAAAGTCCCTGAATTTTGGATTGTGCACATCTTAAATCACTCTTTCCCAACCATTCACAAAACAAGAACAATTTTGACACTGTGTGAAGTTATATCCATCAGGCATATTACAATCAAGCTTGTAATTAAAGACCACTCATTTTGAAGTACCGTAAAACTCTCCTGCGACCACTTACAAAATCTTATTGTAAAGGCGAAAGCTTTAAGCAAGGTAAATGTAAAGCAGAAAGTTCCTTTAACCTATTAGGCATTACCCCATAGCCTATAATGTATTTCTAGTTTTGAAGACACTTGACCACTTAAAGCAGGTTGAAAGTAAAGTAGAATGTGCCTTAAGGCACATTCTGCTTTACTTTCAGCCTGCTTTAAGCAATAATCTGCTAGAATATAGAAAATATTTCTTATGATACGTATTCATAACTCTATATTAGTGGAACTATTTTCTTCAGTGGAGAAATAAATTAAAGGCGAAAAAAGGTGTATTTATGGGGTAAGGGGTTAAGAGCTTTCTGCTTTACTTTCACTTTGCTTTAAGCAGCCACCTGATCTATATTACTTAACTAACATCATATAGTGGTCAAAAATGAGGGGTTTTACTGTTTTTGAATCAGAAGGTCTCACTAAGACAAAGAATTGAAAGCAAACAAATTAAGGTATTGCAATTAGTCAAAGTGTGAAAATGACATTAAATGTTTAGGCTAACTTTTCATCTGCTAGTCGCCACTTGACAAGGATTTGAAAACAGTTTGTACCCAGATCAGACCCCACAACCCACGGCATCTGATCAGACTCCAAACTGCTTGACCGTCATGATTAGACTTCTTAGCTAGGATGACTTTCGAGTCAATTTTTAAACACAACTCCAGAAAACAAGACTTAGACTGAAGCAGATATCATAGCTGGCAAAGAGTTAATCTAAATGTTTTAATTTTGTCCAACATTTGCCCCTGGTGAGAAAAGGCGATGATTAACCCTTAGCCTGCCACTCACGACTATAGCTCCATATGCAAACAGCTTGGATCCGGATGAGACGCCGAGTAACTCGGCTTCTCATCCGGATCCAAGCTGTTTGACACTCGGACAACATTTTCAGCAATTTTGAGCAACTTCGAAGCACTTTCAAACTTGAAGCAGACGAGAAATATAGCAGACGACAATTTATTTGGCTGGCTCATGGGGTTAACTCTTAGCATTCTCAGGGACAAAACCAATATTTACCTTTGCAAAACAGGTTGGATCTTGATGAGACTGTGACTGCGTAACGCAGTGTCTCATCAGGATCCACACTGTTTGCCACTCTGTAATGTCTCTGGCCCTGTTTTGAAAAGAAATTTAGAAAATTCTACATGTATTTTTAAAACAGTAACTGTTGCAGACGACAATTTTGACAGGCAAAAAAAATTACCCAGCATGCATGGAGTTGATGCTTGCTTTCACTTCTTCATCCCAGTGAAACGATGCGGGTGACGCTTAATGTTTAATGCAGGAACAAACTAATGCAGAGAGCATCTTCATAGGAAGTTTCTGCATCACTTATATCCAGTAGTTAGCATCCACCTGCATAAAATACTGCACATGTGTTTTCTATTGAATGGTCACTTTATTTTTTTTTTAAAACTACAGTAAACCCCCTCTATTACGACCACTAAAACGAAGGCTTATTTATTGTATAAAAGACAGGTGACAGCTTAAAGCAAGGTGACAGTAAAACAGAAAGCTCCTGAAGGAGCTTTCTGTTTAACTGTCACCTTGCTTTAAGCAGTCACCTGTCGTTAAAACCTTATAATAAACCCAATTTAGACGTCGTAATAGAGGGGTTTTACTGTAATGACCAATGATCTTTCAGAAGCCACTGAAGACAAGCTGAGAGTGTATAGCTAACTTATTTTTTGTAGCTACACCCTTTCTATGGTGAAAACTGATGGATGTACAGTGGAGAATCTGTTATTCTTTCCCGTTTAAACGCAAACGTACGCAAACGCAAAGCACTAAAACGTAGATAAGAACAACTTTTGGACAATTCTGATATTTCATGTTTATCTTGGTGGCAAACAGTTTTGAGCCTGATCAGACGCCGGGTTACCCGGCGTCTGATCTGGCTCCAAACTGTTTGCACAGCAAATAATAGTTTTAGCGTAAACACGTTTATTGGGAAAGAATAACAGATTCTCCACTGTATGTATATAATAATATGTAGCAGACAGTGAAGACTGATCAGTCTGCAATGTTTGCTATATATATAAAATTATGTATACATAATTTTTGTTATTTTCTACAAATATGCAACCCAGACTAACCCATTTATGCCTGGATATTGTAATGAACTTTCCCTATATCTTTGTTGGAAGATTGCATTGTAGATATAAAAGGGTGATCTAAAGACACTAAAATGTTTGTCGATACAGCAAAATAGTTCAAAATTTATAATAGAGCAAACAGTGCAGACTCTAACGAAGCCGCATAACACTGTGCCTCATCAGGGTCTTCACTGTTTGCCAATGTCCACTTTGGTACATATATACTAGGCTTAAATGGGTTAAAATGGATATCGAAAGGTCAATTTTTAAACTTGGAAAAGTTCATATGAAAAACATTCAGTATAGAAACGATTGAGTGGTGGCCAAGTTCAGGTTGACAGTAAACCGACACGATCTTTGCTTTAGTTGCAATCAAGCCATGATAAAATATCATAAATGTGGATAGTTGTAATCTTTATGAAACACTGTTCCTGGTTTCCATGGTTACAAAATCAGCTGCTAATTCTAGGTCAGGTATCCATCCAGTATACACATGGTCCTGAAAGAAGAGGAACAGAAATGTTTATAATTTTTTTGTTACAATAATTAAGATTGCTGTGGAAATAAGACGTTTTGCTGCTGAGACGTAAATGAGTGAAAATTTAAATGATCATAATTAACAAGACAAAATTAGTGATAGGACAAATAACATGTAGATGATCATGTAAGATATTTGCATAAGGTCAACCCCAGTGACTGCAAATAGTCTAAGGATAAGCAGGGTTTTCCCTGGCGCACAAAATAGGCGCCAATGACCCCCTTTTTGACAAAATGTCCCTCAAACATTTTTACTGGGGGTCAAATTTGACGCAACTTTGAAAATACATCAATCATGTACTTTCAGCACATTCTGTTTTACTTTCAACCTGTTTTAAGTGATCAGAATCAACACTAGAAACTGACTTAATCTGTGTGGTAATGGCTGGGTTATATTTATGACTAAATGCAGATGGTTAAAATTACCCATTTATCTTAATAATAATGCTTATAAATATCCCTCATAAGGCTAATGTTTTGTCTGAATTGAAGAGTTGTCTACAAAGAACAAATCTTAACTGCATTTTACATCTTTTGCAATTAGAAAACTTATATCACCATACATGGCAAACAGTTTGGATCCTGATCAGACACTAAGAGTTACTTGACATCTGATCAGGATCCAAACTAAATCTGATCAGGATCCAAACTATTAGAGAATGATATTCAACATGTACAATGGAGAATCTGTTATTCTTTCCCAATAAACGCGTTTACGCTAAAACTATTATTTCCAGTGCAAACAGTTTGGAGCCAGATCAGACGCCGGGTAACCCGGCGTCTGAACAGGCTCCAAACTGTTTGCTACCATGATAAACATGAAATATCAGAATTGTCCAAAAGTTGTTCTTTTCTACGTTTTTAGTGCTTTGCGTTTGCGTACGTTTGCGTACGTTTGCGTTTAAACGGGAAAGAATAACAGATTCTCCACTGTACGTTGGCAGAACAAGGGTTAATTGGTTATTAAACACAGGTCCGAATGTTACAACGACATGTGTGAATGAGTCGGCTATACACTGCTGAGCAGTTGATAAATATACTATAGTCTGTTTCAATGTTATAAGTGAGCCACCAGCTGGCTAATGTTTCACCCTTATCTTTCATGCTTCTAACCAAACAGCTACTGCGAAACTTATATATAATTTCAAACCAATCAGACAGATTAAGCATCTAAGTGTTGAACAGTTTGGATCCAGATCAGGAGCCCACTGTGCACATAATGTGGGCCGGGCCTGCATGATCTGTGGATCCACACAGTTTGCATTTTGGATATACAATGTACCAGAATAGGTATCCTAAAGTGAAAGCGTTTATATCAACTCTTTGAATTCTACAGACCAGCAATATTCACTTTTCAAAATAGTTTGGATCCAGATCAGACTCCACAAAATGTGGATCCTAATGAGGATCCAAACTGCTTGTCACTCTTGTAGTATTTTTTTATACAAATGTACGTACATACAAAAGAGAACAAATTTCATTATTTCAGTGGTAGACATTTTGAACAGATGACAAATATTTAACATATTCAACGGGTCAGGCAGAACAATAAACCCTTATACTCAGAACTGTGACTAAAATAGGACAATTCCTGAATAAACTGGAGTAATATGTCATATCTTATTTCCATAAATAACGGGTTGACGTCTTAGGACAAAGAGATCTACTCATGTTAGCGCTGCATGGCTCCAGATAAGAGGGAGTAAACTCAACAAATCAAACATTTTCTCAATCATCTCAGCACCAAATCCTATGGTGTCATTACTTATCTGCAAATCGTCTCGGAGAGACGATTCTAATGAGTAGTGACACCATAGGGTTTAACGCAGAAGAAAAGATTTTAGTTTTTGAAATACTCCCCTTATCCGGAGCCCTACATGTAAATAGATGGGCATTGATTCAATTAACCCATTCCCTCATAGCCTGTTTCTAGTTTTTGAAGTCAGCTAGGTGGCCACTTAAAGCAGGATGAAAGCAAAGCAGAATGCACCTTAAGTATTATTCTGCTTTACTTTCAACCTGCTTAAGTGGTCATCTTTCTTCAAAACTAGAAACAAGGTGTAGAGTAAAGGCTTATGTATTTGTAAACAAGTCAAACAGCAACCTTAAATTGGAAGTCAACTAACTCTCTCAATCACTGATTCAGTCACCCATTTAATATCCGACGCATCATATATCAGTATCAATCTGAATCTCAACTCTTTATCATTGGTATCATATACACATTCAGTGAAGTCAAACCGCTATAATAATTTGGCTACTGAGGACTCTGAATATTTAGTATACAAATCAGTTATTTAGGATACAATTATTTTAAATCTTTGATAAGCAAACATTAAATAACATTTGTTTCTCCATAACCCATTACTCCACAAATTCATCTCTTTACTCATTTTCTTTATTCCTCCACTGAAGAAAATAGCAGATAGTTGCTTAAGTCAGAGGTAGAGAGTAAAGCAGAAAGTGCCTTAATGCACATTCTGCTTAATACCCTTTACTCCATACCTGTTTGAAAATAGGTGACCTCTTAAAGCAGGTTGAAAGTAAAGCAGAATGCACCTTTAGGTGCATTCTGTTTTACTTTCAGCCTGCTTAAAGCTATCATCTGCTAAGATATAGAAAACATTTTCATGCCTGTCTATAAATAATAGAACTGTCTTCTCCAAGGGAGGAATAAATTAAAGGTGTAGAAATTAGGCAGAGTTATGGAGTAAATGGTGAAGGGAACTGCCATGCTAAGGGTAACATTCTCCTATTTCTAACTGCTGTGTTTTTCATTGAGAGGAAACAACTCTGAATCATCAGTAGTCAACTATACAGTGGAGAATACGTACGTTATTCTTTCGAAATAAACTTGTTTATGCTAAAACTGTTATTTTCATTGCAAACAGTTTGGAGCCAGATCAGACGCCGGGTAACCCGGCGTCTGATCTGGCTCCAAATTGTTTGCCACTCAGATAAAAATGAAAAGTCAGAATTGTCCAAAAGTTGTCCTTTTCTATATACTAGATTTGCGTTTGCGTTTTGTTTGCGTTTAAATGGGAAAGAATAACGTATTCTCCACTGTATACAGTGCTAGCTGAGCTCCCTCTCTACAACAATACCAAAAGGGAGACTTTTTTTTTTTTAATAATTATAGGTTTGTTTTTGTTTTTTACAGTTTGTTGCAAAATGACAAACCTGATCAGAGGGCTTCTTCAGGAACCCTCTGATCCGGGTCTTTACTGTTTGCACAGGACAAGTGTACTATTCACAGGTACACTGTTTGTAAAGGATTTGTATACTTGGGGCTTTAAAGAAGGATTCAAAAAATCAATGCAGTAAATTAGTAATTGGATAGTGTTCACTATGGGTGACTAAAAATTTAAAACTTATGATATTAACCCTTAGCCTGCCACTCACGACTATAGTTCCATATGCAAACAGCTTGGATCCGGATGAGACGCCGAGTAACTCGGCGTCTCATCCGGATCCAAGCTGTTTGACACTCGGACAACATTTTCAGCAATTTTGAGCAACTTAGAAGCACTTTGAAACTTGAAGCAGACGAGAAATATAGCAGACAACAATTTATTTGGCGGGCTAAGGGTTAATGGTGCATTAATTTACAACCACAATTTGGGTAGGAAGTACATATTCATTTGACCATAAAGATAATAGATGCCAGAGCCCTGCATAGTATACCACAGGCTGGGTGGACGTTTACCATTCAGTAATATTCTGAAAACATGTGTTTAACCTCTATACAAACAGTTATTTTGATTCAGATCAGACCATTAAGTGAGACCTCTGATCTGGACCCAATCTATTTGTAATTCAGATCCTGTTTCTGCAGAATCTAGATACATAATATAAAGAAGAAGACTTTTTAGTGGCCCGGCATTTACTCATTATTGACAGAATTATAATGACACACATGTTTATTCTGAACACTATAGTCACAGAGCTATAGATTAAATGTTTAGGTTTAGATCGAGGAATGAGTAAATTAATGCACATCAGTGAGTGTGCTGTCGAGGTTGGGTCCATGATTTAAATGATGCTGTTTGAGTAAATCCGCCTTTTATCTGCTTGCAAAATATGCTTGTGATGTGCTACTGTAGGGCTGTCATTTCTCCGGATTTTTATCCTAGCAAATGGTAGCTTAATTTAGCAGGCTGAAAGTAAAGCAGAATGTTACTTATTTTATGGCACATTCTGCTTTACTAGCTTTCAACCTGCTTTAAGTAATTGCGTTTGAAAAATAGATAATGGGGAAATCTAAGGATTTTTCATAATCAACTTATGGCAGTCCTTGATGTGTAGATAAACAGGATATGACTTGACACGATTGTTTTCATAAATAAAATAACACTTATTATTTTATTGTTTTCATAAATAACAATTATTCTTTCATTGTTTTCATAAATAACACTAATTCTTTCATTGTTTTCATAAATAACAATAATTCTTTCATTCTTTTCATAAACAACACTTATTATTTCTCGGGCTCATCCCAAGCAATAACATTACTAACCCTTTTAACACTGAAAACAATGGTATTGAAGAGCTTTAATTAATCAAAGCAGCAATTAAACAGTTTGAATCCAGATCAGATCCTTAATAAGTTTAATTTGGGCCTGATCAGGATCCAAACTGTTGTTACTCAGATTCTTTTTGTCTTTACATGTCATTTACAAATAAGTCTAAAATAAAAATCGATATCAGAAATTTAGCATACAGTATCTTCAGCAGACGACAGTTGACACGTACAGAGTTACACTTCTTGACCTTAAACAGGAAGTGACATCAATCCACTAATTTTCCCATGCCCATTACACAACCTGATGCCCTGTAACCTGTACGAAAAGTTCCGCCCGGAATTGGGGCGGAATCTCACATCCTATTCCGCCTGCATTTCCGCCTGTTTCCACTTATATGAAATAAAGAATAAATTCCGGGCGGATTCCAGGCGGAAACGGGGCGGAATTCGGGGCGGAATATGTAAATGAGGCACATTTTACGGACGGAAAAAATTTCAGGCGGAAAAAATTCCGGGCGGAATTTGGGGCGAAATATGTAAATGAGGCGGAAAATCTTCCAGGCGGAATTAGGATATGCAAATGAGGCGGAATATATTCCGGGCGGATTCCAGGCGGAAACGGGGCGGAATTTGGGGCGAAATATGTAAATGAGGCGGAAAATCTTCAGGCGGAATTAGGATATGCAAATGAAGCGGAATTTTCTTTGGGGCTGAAATTTTGATGCAGAATAAGTAGATAAAGGAAGGGGAATATTCAGGGTAGAAGCTTTGCAAAATCTATTTTGGGTAGAATTTGACTTTAGAACATCCTCTTTTAATTTTGCAGTCAAATTAGGCATGCCCATCACAACTTCCATCAAGGATTGCGAAAAAGAAACTCCAAGAGCTACTGAAAATAGATAAACAACCAAAAAAGTGCATATCATTAGACTTTTTAATTAAAAAAGTAACATATTAATCAATTTAACTTACATAATCACACACCTTGATGCTGTCCTAGAAACCAAATGTCTTATAATGTGTCTCGTACGATAAAATATCTCCAAGAACAAACCTGAAATCGTTCCCCAACAGCATTATTTCTTTAACCCATTCAACCATAAATATGCCTTTTTACACCTTAAATGTATTAGTCTGCTGAAGAAAATAGTTTATACAGACATGAATGTGCTTCATAAGAAATATTTTCTTTATCCTAGCAGATGGTAGCCTGAAATCAAAACAATGCACCTTACAGTGCATTCTGCTTTACTTTCAACCTGCTTTAACCTACATAACCCCATAAATACATCTTTAACGTATGACCCCAAAGTTCCGTTTTTCCTATATCCTAGCAGATGGTAGCTTAAAGCAGGTTGAAATTAACTAAAGCAGAATGTGTCTTAAAGTGCATTCTACTTTACTTTCAACCTGCTTTAAGTGGTCACTTGTCTTCAAAAGTTGAAACAAACTATGGAGTAAATTGGTTAAAATGTCATGCTCCAATTATAATCAAATTAGTACTTGACAGAAATATACATAGTTTGAACTTGGAATGGGAATTTCTTATCCAAGTAAAAAGAGCAGGATAACACCTGCAAAATTTGATAAACAAACAGAGCAAACACAGATCAGGAACAGTCAAATCTGGGTCTTCTCAGTTTGTTAATGCCATAAAAAGTGTCTATGAGGGAAATATTTAATCTGTCTTAACTAATGTACAATTGTATAATCAAATATTTATACACTTATTATTTACAGAGATATTTATCAAGTCATTGTCTTTGAATTCTATTTTCTTATTAAAAACCTCATATAAATTTGATGGGTTACAGATTATCAAACAGAAAATTTCTATCTTTGACATAAACACTTTAGCTCGTTTAACTCTTTCAACACTAAGTAACTCTTGTAACAAATAGGTTCTCTTGTAGATCCTTTTAGTTACAAAAATATGAACCAATGTCTACTTGGAATTCTGGGTAGTTTATAAATACTGCTCTACACAAACAAACAGTGTAGACCCTGATCAGAATAGCCCTCTGAAATGGGTTTACACTGTTTGCAAATTATGTAACTAGTATATTTTAAACAGGTCAATTGTGTTGATAGAGGTTACCCTTTTTGAAAATAGGTGACTATATACTTAAAGCAGGTTGAAAGTAAATCAGAATGCACCTTAAGGTGCATTCTGCTTCACTTTCAGCCTGCTTTAAGCTACCACCTGCTTGAATATAGAAAATATTCCTTATGATACATATTCATGACTATAAATTGGAACTATTGTCTTCAGAGGAATAAACTAAATGCACTAAAAGGTGCTTCTATGAGGGAAAGGGTTAAACAAATATGGCACAGGTAATGTTCAATTTGGCCTACAGAATTACCTAAACAAATCCATTCTAGGATCAGGATAAGTCTAGTTCTAATGACACATCCATATCAAATGTCTAAGGTTTTAGTTGTAACTTGTTTCCTAGCATAAGATGATCTCCATGTCACCGTCACCGGGCATCATTCATTCACTGCCTTGTTGGTAAAAACTTGGCCAATATTTTCCCACATCAAGTGTTGACATAATCTAAAAGACAATCAGGAGATACTAAATTTAAAATATGACTTCAAATATTTATTACAAAAAAATTGAGTCTGAATTAATTTAAAAATGGATCTTAAGGTTGAGTACCCCTAATGAGATCGTGCCAATTTCGGTCAATATTGGAACTCTACAGAGAGCGATCGGCCATTCTCATCAACTGCCGACCTGTTCTGAACTGTGCTAAAACATGCATGGTTCGAAACACTTTGGCAGTTGACAAGAATGGCTGATCGACATAGAAATTAGACTACCAATTGTGGTCTGATCTCATTAGGGGTCCTAAATCTTAAATCATTAACTTCAGTAAGATACTTGTTTTATCATTAAATCGGATTAAAACCGAACTTCCTGTTCAATCTTTTAATTTTGTTTAGATTGAGTTAAATAAAAGTTAACTTTTACGCTGCATTTGACAGATACGCCAGTATATTAAATTCGCGAAAACTGGTGACAAAATTAACTAATTGCAGTTTGGTGCACCCCAACGATAAAACAGGAGGCGTTCCGTGTGATATATTTTAGCTTCTGGTTATCGGCATCATTCATAAAACAATGAGCGCCCAGTAAGACTCCGACGAAAACAAAATGAAGCTGCAAACCATCGAATGTCGCGGCGATAAAAGAGGTTTTAGATTGTCCAAATGAAGTTTTTCGTACCGCTACGGAAAATTATCGGCAACAATATCAAAATCACAAACGACCCCTGTTAAATCTGCTAATCTTGTTATTTTAGGAAGCTTGTCATATTATTGAAATCATTCAAACATCAAATACACCTAATACACAATTGAATATTTTCGTGATATATCTAGTATATGTGGTGTGCTTCGATCAAAAATGGTACGCTTTGATCTGGAGTTCTAATCCTTACCATTTGATGATTTGGTCACATATTAATTATTATGGATGACTGGCTCACGCCGCTGTAAAGCATCACTGACTGTGTTGTACCACACAAGACAACCATCCAACATTAAAGTTCAACAACATCATGGGTTTTTCCCTTCATTTTCTGTCCTGACTCCATCATTTACATAGTTTCTGAAAAATAAAAATTATCTAAATTAGTGATGAATTAATTAGTAACCAGAATTATACTCACTGTAGGGACGGGTCCATGGAATTTTAATTCAAATTCAATGTTCTTTCAGGGATGTCCTTGAAGTGAAAAAGTTGTGAGTTTTTGCACCTCAAAGAACTATTTTACAATAGAGTCCTTTGCAAATTGGGATCAATAAGTATTTTAATGGGTACTCTCGTAACTCTGAGGGAATGGTGGGGGGATTACTCATTTGAATTTTCATTATATATATATCATAGATTCAAAATTGCCAAAACAATGTGGAATTCTAGTGTATTAGTGTTAAAAAAACACACTAAAGAAATTGTGTTCAGTGGTGATTCAATAAATAATATATAAAGAATCAATGTGTCAAATATTTTTTTGGCGACTTTGAATTCGGATAGTTACAAAATTGACATGGTCCGAAACATCAAACACGGAAATCGACTCTTTAACTACGAAAAACGCGTAACATGCGTTTCTCGCACGTTGTCGACATTATAATATATGCTTCTCAGCAGACTCGGTTATTAACTTCATCTTTCGACGTTTCACGTCTTTAAGTTTATCACAAAAAAGCTGATCGATTCACACGCCTTTTTCATAAAACAAGAGCCACATGCGGCCCTAAATAGCTCACCTGGTACCCATGATTACTGTCATGTAAAATTGGACCAGTAATTATTACGTTTTCACTTATTCACCCCACCCACTGGTGGCCATGTTGTTTGAGCTAGTAAGATTATTTGTAGAAAACTGGCAAAGGGTCACCCATGAATCATTATTTGTGTAAAATTATTCTTAAATCAGACCAATAGTTTCAGAGAAATTGTTTTTGAAAGTTTTTCTATACAGAAATATAAGGAAAACTTGCCCCACCAACTGGCGGCCATGCTTTTTAAGATAACAAAATGATTTTAAGAAATCTGGTAGAGGGTCATCAATTTACCATTTGTGTAAAATTATTTTGAATTTGCAACAGTAGTTTCAGAGAAGAAGATTTTTAAAGTTTTACTATACAGTAACAAAAGGAAAACGTGCCCCACCCACTGGCAGCCATGTTTTTTTTTAAGATAACAAAATGATTTTTAGAAATCTGGTAGAGGGTCATCAATTGACCATTTGTGTAAAATTATTTTGAATTTGCACCAGTAGTTTCAGAGGACAAGATTTTTAAAGTTTTTACTATACAGTAACATAAGGAAAATCTGCCCCACCCACTGGAGGCCATGTTTTTTTAGATATCAAAATAATTTTAAGAAATCTGGAAGAGGGTCACCCATGGTTCATTTGCATAAAATGACTGACAAATCGGACCAGTAGTTTTTGAAAAGAAGATTTTTAAAGTTTTCACTATATATCAATATAAGGAAAATCTGCCCCACCCACTAGCGGCCATGGTTTTTAAGATAGGAAAAATATTTTAAGAAATCTGATAGAGGGTCACCAATGGCACATTTGGGTAAAATTATTTACAATTCGGACCTGTAGTTTTTGAGGAGAAGAGTTTTAAAGTTTTTTCAATTGGTTGCCATGGCAACCACAATTTCAATTGGATGACCTATATTTGAAGAAATCTGAGAGAGTACCTTACAAGGAACAATCCTATGAAGTTTTGATGAAATTGGCACAGTGGTTTCCAAGAAGAAGATCTTTGAAGAAAAAGATTGACGACGGACGGACGACGGACACAGGGCGATCACAATAGCTCACCTTGGCACTTCGTGCCAGGTGAGCTAAAAAAAAAAAGCCGACCGGGTCTGGGCGAACAGTGACTCAGTGAGTAGAGATATTTCCTTAGACCTTTGTAAGAATTATTGATATTTCAAATACACGTTCTTTTCGGGTTCTTACCAAAGTAAATTATCACGATATGTCTTAGATTCAGGAATATGTGCACTGTGCACAATTTATTGGCGAAATCTTTCTTCGACCTCTACCGTTGACTTTTCCATTTGATTTTGACCCAACACTACCGGCCGGTCACTTTATCCTGACACCGACAAAACCAGTTGTTACTATATGCTACATGTAACCCGAAACCCTGAGCGAGGAGGGAAGTCATTAAAAACTACTAATTTTTAAGTCTTTGGTTTGCCCCGGCCTGGGATTGAACCCGCAACCTCCTGCACTAGAACGGGACGCTCTACCACTGAGCTACGTACACAGACCGTGTCAGTGTTGATCATTCTAAAATAGAAGTACTCTTGTTTAATATTTCGACAGTCTTTACCTTCTGTGAAATGGTTACAGCTGTTAAGCCACCTCAATATCTCTGGTCCATGGATCTTTAAATAAGATGTTTCAACAGTGTTGTAACTATTCTATTGGTTGACTCATGGAATCTGAAATAGAGACATATGCTTTGATAAAATTAAAGTGTGTCTAGATCTAAATTTAAAATTTGAGTTGTGAGAAGATAGATAAAATCACATCTAAATAACTTGTTTACCACACATTAAACTCTAATTTACTTGTTTAAACTAAAAGAATGTATTTAAATCTAAGAAAAACAATCAAATACGGGACAACTTAATTACAAAATGTTGAAACGATTTTCTCTATCTAACTATACACTGCAATCACTATTCTACAGTGTGTAGGCCGAATTAAACCAGTTACGATTTGACTTGGGACGAATTGAACCGCTACGTTTTCAGCATAGGAGATTGTATTTTTAGGTCATCTGCCTATCAATTGCATTTCAAATGATGGATTAGGTAAATAAATATTTGCAGCTTCGACTTGAACACCTATCTACTGAAACGAATCTAAATACATGTAAATATATCTGCATTAAATCTTACAATATCCTAGTAGGATCAACTGACAAAAACAAACACCCAGGCAGCGTGCAATAACATCTGAAATATAGTTTATACACGAACATACAAGTTTAAATACACAATTTACCTTTAATCACAACACGCATTGTCCGCGACAGCGTGTATGAGCCATACAAGGTGTGATTTCTTGGTTAAAACACAGGGACATTCATGTATCGTCGTTACAAATTATGGCTCTTCCTTTCAAATTTCGAGACCAACAGCTAGCGCATGCGCGGAACGGAGCACACGGAGAAACTTCGACCCACTCGAGTTTCGGCCTTTCACGTAAATAAGGTGTTATTCTTTCTGCTAGAAACAGAGAATAAATGTGAATTATCTCTGAAATGATATTATGTGCATATGAAAACTACGGAAAACGTTGAAGAGAATTTAAAATTGTTATTTCCTTAAAGTTAAATGGCTATTTCTTAAAATAATTTTCCAAGATAAAAAAAAAAACCAGCAGTGGGTGGGGCACTCGTATTTCCTTTATTTGGCTATAATATAGTGGAAACTTAAAAATTCTTCTTTTCTGAAACCACGGACTCAATTTAAAAATAATTTCATACAAATGGGTGAATCTGTATCAGATTTCTTCAAATATAGGTCTATCAGTTGAAACTGTGGTTGCCATGGCAACCAATTGAAACAACTTTAAAAATCTTGCCTAAATGAAACTGCAGTTCTGAATTGAAGTAAATTCACACAACTGATTCCGAGAGAGAGAGAGAGGGGGGGGGGGGGGGGGGGGGGAGTTATTGTCTTTATTGTCTTTTAAGATATTTACTCCAGTTTAACTGATGCTAGTGGAATAAAATTTCATATATGGAAATAGCTAGCTTGGAGTGATTAAGTGCAGGGTCCATAACTCTGACTAGACATTAATATTTTCGGAGTTATTCCCCTTTGTTATATTTGACCAAAAGACCTTCCTCATTTGTACATATATGACTTCTTTGTTTTATGGCGATAATTTTGAATCCATGAACACCCTGATTTTATTAAATAATTAAAAAGATACAATTTTTTTAAACTTTTTTCACGTTTTGGACTTAAACATTTTTTCAAAATTCACAGTCCAAAATTCCGCCTTGTTGCAATAGTCTAAGTATGAAATTCCGCCTCATTCAGGCAGAATTTTAACTAAGTCGGAAATTCCGCCTTATTGAAATAGTCTAAGTCAAAAATTCCGCCTCAATTTCCAATGTTTTCTCATTTTCCGCCTCGAGATGCTAGTCTAAGTGAGAAATTCCGCCTCTGAAAATGTCAAAGTACAAAATTCCGCCTGGATTTTAAATTCCGCCCGGAATCCTCTCAAATTTCCGTCCGTAAAACTGACTGACTTGAGGCGGAATTTAGGTTTCCGCCCCAAGTCCGCCCGGAATCGGCCATTTCCGCCCCAATTCCGCCTCATTTCCGGGCGGATTCCGCCTGGATTTTTCGTACGGGTAACACTAACCACTAGCAGCTGTTGTCTGCTCAAATTATAAAAGCTGAAATTTTGGAGGTTTAACCCATTACGCCATAGCCTGTTTCTAGTATTGAAAATAGGTGACTTCCTAAAGCAGGTTGAAAGTAAAGTAGAATTCTGCATTACTTTCAGTCTGCTTTAAGCCTATACATCTGCTAGAATATAGAAAGTATTTGTACTGATAAATATCCATGACTGTAGAAATTGGAACTATTTTCTTCAATGCAGGAATATATTAAAGGCGTAAAAAGGCATTTTTATGGGGTTATTGATTAATTGAGTTTAGAATGATTTTGAAGAAATTTCTACATATATATATAACCTAGCTGAATGACACACAGTTTGAATCCTGACCAGGTAACAATGTTTAGGGGTGACTGTCAGTCAGATGATCGACTGACATTAATTTGAAATATTTATGCAAAGGTCTCTGAATATAAATTTTGTTTTCATACTTTTCAAGGAGAAATATAAATTGTACTTAACACTTGACCTGTCTCATGAAAAGTGCTTATATAGAGTCAAACCTCTATTACATGGCTAATTATAAAATACAGGTGATAGCTTAATTAAAGCAAGGTAAATGTAAAAAAAAAGGCTTAAACAGGCTGAAAGTCAAGCAGAAATTGCATTGCATGAACACCATCAAAGTTTTCGGTTAGGACCAATGTAGAGTTTTTATAAATAGCAAATCAATGACCATGTCCCTTAGGAATCCTTCATAACAAATATCAGCACCCAGATACTATATATACTAACTGATATATCTATATAAACAATATTATACTGGTAAGTGAAAATCAACACTGTAACCTGCAGTGCCAATACTCATACAGTACAGTCGAACTTCGATATCTCGAAGTCAGTTTTGTCGAACATACCCCTATTTCAAAGTTAAAACGTGGCTAAGCCACGTTTTAGCTTTGAAATACATGTATAGGTATATAATCGACTCAACTGAGCATGAAATAATGCAGTTCATATGTCGAACTATCAGATAGTTTGAGATATTGAAGTTCGACTGTATATTCTTTTATGACTATTTAGGGCTGCATGTACTGTTTGGAGTCATATATGAAGGATATACATGTACAGTAATTTTAAAGCCTCTCTATTACGACCATAAAACAGAAGGCTAATTGTTGATTGTATCAAAGACAGGTGACAGCTTAAAGCAAGGCGACAGCTAGTGAAACAGAAAGCTCCTATAGGAGCTTTTCGTTTTACTGTCACCTAGCTTTTATAATTAGTAGTCACCTGTTTTAAATCATCCTATAATAATTCATTCAATTTAGTGGTCGTAATAGCAAGATTTTACTGTATTTGATATTTTAAATATTCATTCCCTAATTTTCCATGGGGTTTTATTGTATTTGCACAATTAAGTCATATCAATTATTATCTCCTTTTTGGAAAACTCCTAGTAACATGAGTTATGTAAGAAATGGTTTATATAAAGTCAAAACTGCTATTCACTGTATTAAGTATTCAATGTCTGTGACTTTAAACTGTGGTATACATTTGTTCAGTGTTTAAACATAATTAACCCTTTACCTGATACAGTGGAGAATCTGTTATTCTTTCCCGATAAACGCGTTTACGCTAAAACTATTTTTTCTTTTACAAACAGTTTGGAGTCAAATCAGACGTCGGGTAACCCAGCGTCTGATCAGGCTCCAAACTGTTTGCCACCAAGATAAACATGAAATATCAGAATTGTCCAAAAGTTGTTCTTTTCTACGTTTTAATGCTTTGCGTTTGCGTACGTTTGCGTTCAAACGGGAAAGAATAACAGATTCTCCACTGTAGCCTATTTCTAGTATTGAAGATAGTTGACCACTTAAAGAAGGTTGAAAGGAAAGCAGAATGCGCCCTAAGGCGCATTCTGCTTTACTTTCAGCCACTTTAAGCTTCCATGTGCTAAAATATAGAAAATATTCCATATACTTATATTATATTCATGGCTGATTAAATTGGAACTATTTTTTCTTCAGCGTAGGAGTAAATCATATCCGCCAAAAGGCGTTTCTATTGGGGAAAGGGTCAAATATCAACACGAGGTATCTAGAGTCAGCTGTTATACCTGCAAAATGCTATACCTGCTCAAATTCTGAAATGTCTTAATTCATAGAATTTGAGTAAAGAACATTTTATATCCTGATTATGACAGGCCCCAATGATGCAGAGCTTTAACACAGAGAAGAGGGAGTCACGTTTAAACCAAACCCCATTGCCTGTTTCTAGTTTTGAAAATAAGTGACCACTTAAAGTAAAACAGAATGTGCCTTAAGGCACATAATATTCTTTCTTTCTTTCTTTCTTTCTTTCTTTGAATACTGCGACACCCTCTTTCGAGGATTATGCGCAGCTGCGCGTCAGTGCAGATTAGCAAAAGTAAAAGTATAAAAGCTTAAGAAAACTAGAGCTGAGTTCTGGAAATAGTTGCTATGTTACATGTTAAAAGAGAATATTTTACATCTAAAAGAGGATAAAAACACTGTTCAGTTTAATAAGTATGGCTAACACCGCTTACTGCCTGCTTGAAATGCTCAAAATCAGGAAGCAAGACGATGTGCGAGGGTAGACTGTTCCATAGAATGATTGTTGCCGGAAAGAAAGAGTATTTATAATATTCTGCTTTACTTTCAGCCTGATTTTAAGCTAATTTACGAACATCTGCAAAAATATCTAAAATAATTTTTATCATACATATTTATATGACTGCATGTACAAATTGTAACTATTTTCTCTGATGGAGGAATGAATTATAGGCATATTTATGGGGTCATTGGTTAATTGCCAGAGTCTGAGCGAGTGACCATGCTGGTCAGTATATATCTAACCTGTTTGCTAATATCAGACAAGCCAAGTCAGCACAACCAGTTTTAAAGCTTTAGATAGTGTATCAATGACATGGGAGGGTAGTGTCCGCTGGCTTATCAGACTCAAACTTTCAAATATTTGAACAAACCATGAATAATAACACTGCAGTCCAGGACCTGTAATATGACCACTTTAACCCTTTGAACCCTAATCCTGCATATTGGTGTCCTTTGCAAACAGTGTACATGTGAATAGTACACTTGTCCTATGCAAACAGTGAAGACCCAGATCAGAGGGCTCCTATTGGAGCCCTCTGATCAGGGTCTTCACTGTTTGTCATAATGCCAAACATTGACAAAAACAACCCTTAAAAGTCAGAAATGGACTAGACTTAAATGGAAACTGAAATTGTCCATTAAAAGTTTCAGGGAGGAAAGAGTTAACCCATAATCCTGTATAGCCTGTTTCTAGTTTTAAAAGTGACCACTTAATTAAAGCAGGTTGTCTTTTAATTTATTCTTCCACTGAAGAAAATAATTCCACTTTTATAATACAGTCATGAATATCAATGTGTATCATTAGAAGTATGTTTATACCATAGCAGATGGTAGCTTAACCCTTTCCCCAATAGAAGCGCCTTTTAGAGGATATGATTTATTCTTCCGCTGAAGAATATATATATGTAATGAATATGTATTATAGGAAATATTTTCTATGTTAAAGTGTTATAGCACATGATAGCTTAAAGCAGGCTGAAAGTAAAGCAGAATGTGCCTTAGGGCGCATTCTGCTTTACTTTCAACCTGCTTTAAGTAGTCACCTATCTTAAGTACTAGAAATAGGCTAACAGGTAAAGGGTTTAAGCAGGCCAAAGTTTCATTCTGATTTACTAGTTTTGAAGACAGCTAGGTGATGTACCCGACTAAAGGACACCCTGATCAGAGAGTCCATGTAGGTCTGCAAAGATTGTCAATTTGCAGTATATTTGTAAAGAAACAACCTATTACTTAGTCAGAAGAATTAACCCATTACCCCACAGCCGCTGTTTCTAGTTTTGAAAATAGGTAACCACTTAAAGCAGGTTGAAAGTATAGAAGAATGTGCCTTAAGGCACATTCTGCTTTACTTTCAGCCTGCTTTAAGCTACCATCTGTTAGAATAAAGAAAATATATTTTGTGATACATATACAATACTGTATTAAGTGGAGCTATTTTCTTCACTGGAGGTATAAATTAGAGGCGTAAAAAGGCGTATTTATAGGGAAATGGGTTAATTGGGAACTGCATGGAACTGTCCATCTGAAGTTTCAGGGATCAATGAGTTTAGAAAGGTCTGTGAGGAAACTGACCTACATATATATACACGTTATGACATATGCCACATGGGACAAGTGTTTCTGCACAATAGAATAACAAATTGTGAGGAAAATCATTACTTCAGCACCACAGTTCTACAACCATCTGCTTGATTAACTCTTTGACACTGCCTGGAGGGACTGACTATACTTGCATTTGCAAACAGTGTAGATCCAGATCAGATACAGATTTATTACTAATCTGAACAAAATGCAGACTGTTTGATATTGATCGACACTCATGTTACTCATAGTTATTATATATATGTTTCTGAAGTTTTAAAAGCTTAAAAGAAGTCTAAATTTGGACAAAATGCAGATACTTTTTAAGATGATAATTTCACAGCAAAGGGGAAAAGTGTTTCCTACAATAGATAACACATGTTTACATGCAATTATATATTAACTTTCTGTAGCAGACACTTATATATTTATACAGTGGAGAAAACGTTATTCTTTCCCAATAAACGCGTTTACGCTAAAACTATTATTTTCACTGCAAACAGTTTGGAGCCAGATCAGACGCCGGGTAACCCGGCGTCTGATCAGGCTCCAAACTGTTTGCCACCAAGATAAACATGAATTATCAGAATTGTCAAAAAGTTGTACTTTTCTACGTTTTAGTGTTTTGCGTTTGCGTACGTTTGCGTTTAAACGGGAAAGAATAACAGATTCTCCACTGTACCACAGTGACAATGTAACTTCTAGACAAAAGGACTTGAAACTTACACCCATTAACATAAACCTCACACTTGAGTCATGAATCAGTCCTATTATAGTACTATACAAAATGTAATATAATTGATACTAGTATAATATGGAGTAGTATTTAACTCTCATTATAAATCCTATGTACACCGATATTCAAGGGCAAGTCCAGCTAATTGCATCATATACAGTTTTCTAAACCCTTTCTTCAATATAAGTACATTTTGGATGCCTAATTTATTGTTTCCCTGAATAATTAAGTCTCCATCACATAAAGTTTCCAAAGTTATGGCCAAGAAGTTGTGGAGATACATACTTAGCACCGGCAGGAATAGTCCAGTTGTAATGCGCACTCAACTGTGGTACCAGAGGTCGTGAGCTTGATCACCCGCTGGACCAGCAGCCTCCGAGACTAGGGATCCCCAATGATGTACAGGAGCAAGATAATGCACCGCAAATTGCTCCTCTCCACCCAGGGGTTAAAACCCTTAAGTCACACATATGGTAATTGTCATTTGCAAACAGTGTAATGTGTAAAGAGTACATTTGTCCTACTGCAAACACTGAAGACCCAGACCAATAATCAGGGTATGCACTGTCTACCATAATACAATACATTGACAAAAACAAAATAAATAGTCAACAATGGAATAGACTTAACCCTCTACCCCATAGCCTGTTTCTTAAGTTTTGAAAATAGGTGACTACTTAAAGCTGGCTAAAAGTAAAGCAGAATGCACCTAAGGTGCATTCTGCTTTACTTTCAGCCTGCTTTAAGCTACCACCTGTTAGAATAAAGAAAATATTCCTGATGATACATATTCATGACTTATAAATTGGAACTATTTTCTTTGGCGGAGGAACAAACTGAATGCACTAAAAGGTGCTTCTATCGGGGAAAGGGTTAATTGGAAATTACTGAAATTGTCAAGGGGTTAATCTGATAAATAGTACCTGCATATGAATACAGAAACCTGTAGAACAAATATTGTACAAGCAAACTTACAAACTTCTGTCTTAACCTAATCTACACGCTTATGCAGGGTTCCAGATAAGAGGGAGTGAACTGAGCAATTCCAACATTTTCTTACTCATTTCGTTACCGAATCTATGGTATTGTAACTTTAATACTCGTTAGAATCAGATAATCTCTATGAGATGATTCTAAAGAGTAGCGACACCAAAGGAATTAACTCTTTGAACCCTAGTCACACATATATGCGTCATTTGCAAACAGTGTACCTGTGATGAATACACTTGTCCTGTCATAATGCCAAACATTGACAAAAACAACCCTTAAAAGTCAGAAATGAACTAGACTTTAATGGAAACTGGAATTGTCCATTTAAAGTTTCAGGGAGGAAAGGGTTACGTAATGTCAAAATAAAGGGAACATTCTGCTTTACTTTCAGCCTGCTTTAAGCTATCATCTGCCCTAAGCTATCATCCGCCCTAAGGCGCATTCTGGTTATTTTCAACCTGCTTTAAAGGGACTCGCAACCGGATGGTGTACTTGTCAAAATAAAATAAAATACTCAAATAAAAGCAAATTTGTGGCATTATTTGGCTTCTGACATTAAAAAAATATGATCAGTCCAAAAAAAGTCTCAAGAATCGTCACCGAATCTTAGATTTTTAGATATTTTCCATCGTTTTTCTATACCGACTAGTAGACGGTATAGTTGTTGTTGTTGCTTCTCTACACGGGCTCAGACATAAATACGAGCCGAATTGTGAAGTTGTATGCACTTTCGATCGCTACACATTGAAATACGTTAAATCGGTCCGAGATAAACGGATAGTTCCGTGGTCCATTGGTCTAAGCGGTTTCCCCTATTTTGCCTTCTGTCCGCCAATGCCGGGCCCCGGGTTCGCATCCCACCAGAGACCAATATTTTTTTTTATTGAAATACATTTTTTTAAACAGAATTTCTTATCTTAAACTAATTCTTTACCATTTATATAAGCGTTTGACACATATTTACAAATCACTATTTTTAATGCACCATCTGGTTGCGAGTTGCTTTAAGTGAACCACTGTTTTTAAATTTTGAAACAGGCTATGGGATAAAGGATTTATGGTTAAATAATATAGACTCTACAGTACGTAAAGATTCGTCATGGGCGAGGTTATTAAGCTGATTAAAGAGTCATACACAAGTCACCATCTATAATCCTTTAAATAACTTTGTCATTTCTTTCCAACAAAACTATTTGAGGCAGGTATGAAATTACAGAACCAAGGGTCTTTGTAAGGAGGGAGTCGTTGTTGGGAGGGTGGTTTAAGGGAGGGAACACTGTAATTAGAATTAAAGGAAAATAATGTCATTTCTTGAAGCAAAGAAAGGGGGTAAATACAGTGGAGAATCTGTTATTCTTTCCCGTTTAAACGCAAACGTACGCAAACACAAAGCACTAAAACGTAGAACAGAACAACTTTTGGACAATTCTGATATTTCATGTTTATCTTGGTGGCAAACACTTTGGAGCCTGATCAGACGCCGGGTTACCCGGCGTCTGATCTGGCTCCAAACTGTTTGTAAAAGAAAAAAAAGTTTTCGCGTAAACGCGTTTATCGGGGAAAAAATAACAGATTCTCCACTGTATGTATGTTATTTTTTGGCCTATTTAGTTTTATGTCTATAATTATTTAGCAATCTTAATTTAAAAAAAAGTAAGAAACCATTTGAATTCAAAATCATGCAGGCTTTAATCAAGAATAACTTAAATAGAGAACTGTGAAATTTAATCATTTACAGTGGAGAATCTGTTATTCTTTCCCGTTTAAACGCAAACGCAAAGCACTAAAACGTAGAAAAGAACAACTTTTGGACAATTCTGATATTTCATGTTTATCATGGTGGCAAACAGTTTGGAGCCTGATCAGACGCCGGCGTCTGATCTGGCTCCAAACTGTTTGCACGGGAAATAATAGTTTTAGCGTAAACGCGTTTATTGGGAAAGAATAACACATTCTCCACTGTATATAATATATTCATCATATATTCCCAAACAGATCTTGAAACAATCAAAGTATGCATTTAAAGCTGGAATGTTATTTTAAATGGTAATGACAGACATTATTAAAACCAAGTAATATTACTATATAAGTAACCGTGAGCAAACTTATTAAAAAGATATTTCATTTAACATAGCATGTAGGCAAACTTAAATGTGAACTTGAGCCTTTGCTTAATTAAGTTTGAAGAAAATTATTTCAATTTTTTTTTTATAGAAACCTAAAACTAAAGGAAACCAACAGTGCAAACCCTGATTGTTTGCTTATTACCAAATGAACAATTCTATAGTTTTCAATTTACGTAGTCTAATACATTTGTGATTTTTTAGGGTAGATTTTTACAATATATGTAAGGAGCCCTCTGATCAGGGTCTACACTGTTAGCATATGACAAAAGTACTCCTCACAGGTACACTGTTCGCAAATGACGCATATATACATGACTTAGGATTCAAAGAGTAAACCTCACACTGTGATTGTCAACAGTTCTATCAGACAAATACTGACAAAAGTGACAATGCTAAATGCATTTGCAAATACTTTGGGATCCAGTTCAGGCATGAAGTAATGGGATCCAAACTGTTAAACATGCACTCATAATTATCAATGTGCTTTTTGGTAACAACATTTTCAATTCAGACGATACTTTGGTAGGCCAACAACTAATTAAATTAAAGACAAGACAAGCAATTAAGAGTCAGCCAATAATCAGTTACATAGCCTGAATAAAGTAATTCAATTTGCCTATCTATATACAATAAAACCCTACACAAACATATACTAGATTAGTGTCCACTCCACTAGGAAGATGAATTTGCAATCTTATATAATGATTGCCACAGCCAATAAACCCATTCCCCCATAATACACTTTTTATGCCTTTAATTTATTCCTCCAATGGAGAAAATAGTACTAAGCTATGAAGTAATGGATAGTGACCTTTTGACAGCATTGGTCATCAATGTAAGAAATATTTTCTATATGATCTAACAGATGATAACATTAATAAAGCAGGCTGAAAGTAAAGCAGAATGCGCCTTCAGGCGCATTCTGCTTTTCTTTCAACCTGCTTTAAGTCGTCATATATTATCAAAACTAGAACAGGCTATGGGGTAAAGGGTAAACACAAGTTTGGCTAATATTTAATTTGCCCTATCTATATGCATTACACTAATTGTTTTTTGAGAGGCTGTAACTAACTTGGTAATTAGCATTTCCATATGGAACATAGTAATTGAGATATTCAAAGTCATGTACAAAATCTACATGTTGACCTTGATCTACAGTGGAGAATGTGTTATTCTTTCCCAATAAACGCGTTTACGCTACAACTATTATTTGCATTGCAAACAGTTTGGAGCCAGATCAGACGCCGGGTAACCCGGCGTCTGATCAGGCTCCAAACTGTTTGCCACCAAGATAAACAAGAATTATCAGAATTGTCCAAAAAATGTTCTTTTCTACGTTTTAGTGCTTTGCGTTTGCGAACGTTTGCGTTTAAACGGGAAAGAATAACAGATTCTCCACTGTACATAGTTCACTGGTTTTCATCTACTTATGTGCGATATTGTTAACCCTTTCTTTGAAAGAAACACCTAAGAATTAACCCATTAAATTACTCTATTAATTGCCAGTGTGGTCAACTACCAATTTATACGGTTGTGAATAATGTATCATACAAAATATTTTCTATATGCTAGCAGATAGAAGTTTTAAAGCTGGCTGAATGTAACGCAGAATGTGCCTTAATGCATTCTGCTTTACTTTCATATTGATTTAATTGGTTACCTATCTTCAATAATAAGAAATAGTTTCTATATCCTAGCAGAGGGTAGCTTAAAGCAGGCTGAAAGTAAAGTAGAATATGCCTTAAGGCATATTCTGCTTTACTTTCGACCTGCTTTAAGTGATTGCCTGTATCCATAATTAGAACCAGGCTATGGGGTAATGGGTTAACAGGTGATCATTATTATGATGAACAGTTGACCTTGATCCCATCTACAGTGGAGAATCTGTTATTCTTTCCCGTTTAAACGCAAACGTACGCAAAAGCAAAGCACTAAAACGTAGAAAAGAACAACTTTTGGTCAATTCTGATATTTCATGTTTATCTTGGTGGCAAACAGTTTGGAGCCTGATCAGACGCCGGGTTACCCGGCGTCTGATCTGGCTCCAAACTGTTTGCACTGGAAATAATAGTTTTAGCATAAACGCGTTTATTGGGAAAGAATAACACATTCTCCACTGTACTTGTGCAGTATTATATTGTTAACCCCTTCTTTCAAAGAAACACTTACCTGTAATTAATTAAGACTAATGCCCTAGAGAAAGACCTTTGCATGCTAATCTACTACCATTACCTACACATAGCTTCATATTGTTTCTATAGTTTTGAAGACAAGTATGCCACTGAAAGCAGACTGAGAGTAAACTAAAAGCAGAATTAAAGTGCATTCTGCTTTATATGAGCCAAACCTCTAAGCACCAATCATCAGCTAAAATAAAGAAAATATTTCTCATGATACATTATTTACATATTCATTGCCTTATAAACTTAAGAACTATTTTCTTCAGTAAAGGAATACATAACAGACGTAAAAAGGCGTATTTATAGAGTTTAAATGGTTAAGTATACGTGTGCAGTTACCGTTAACCCTAATTAAGCCTTTACCATTATTCCCCTGGGATGGGACCTAGATCTGCATGCTTCTAGTATCTACCATTTTCTGAAAATAAGCCCGAGGAAACAATCCCATAGAATATTCTGACAAGTATAACCATTACCTCTTTTTACGCCTTTATTTTATTCCTCCACAGAACAAAACAGTTCCATTTTATACAGTCATGAATATACACCATAAGAAATAATTTATATACATGTATATCAAAGCAGATTATAGCTTAAAGCAGGCTGAAAGTAAAGTAGAATGCGCCTTAAGGCGCATTCTGCTTTACTGTCAACGTGCTTTAAGTGATCACCTTTCTTCAAAATTAGAAATAGACTATGGGGAAATGGGTTCAGCAGACTGAAAGTAAAGCAGAAAGTCCCTTCAGGAGCTTTATATTATTCTGCTCTTCTTTAAAGCTGTTTTAAACAACAGTCTACCATTCTGACTTGATTTCCATGACTCAGAGCGAAAGTTATTTACCTGCGTAATTTTCTACCAGTCTACCAGGTTTTGTCCTTAACTCTTTACCTTATAGACCGTTTCTGGTATTGAAGATAGCTGACCACTTAAAGCAGGTTGAAAGTAAAGCCGAATGTGCCTTAAGGCACATTCAGCTTTACTTTCAGCCTGCTTTAAGCTAAAACTTGTTAGGATATATAAAATATTTGTAATGGTAATTGTTCATGAGGGTATAAATTGGAACTATTTTCTTCAGTGTAGGAATAAATTAAATACATTAAAAGTCGCTTATATTGGGGAAAGGGTTAACACAGGAATTTAATGCTTATAGATGAAATCGCTTCTAATATAGAAGAGGGACACATCTCCTAGCCTGACTGAGCTATTGATGTGTAATTAATTGGGCTGTCTGAAACTATTGAAATGCTATATGTGGAATTGAGTTCAAGTAGTACAGCTGTCGGCACTGGTAAAATTGTTCAGATTATGCTTAACCCATTACCCTATGCACGGAATTAAACACTCACGGAATTGCAACCTAGCGCTAGCTAGCTATATCACAAATCTTGTGCGGCGCGTACGAGACTTCGCGAGACTTGTTCAGATAATGTCTATCGTAGTAAATGTGATTAATGTCTGTTTCGAAGCATTGTTCACGGGTTTATATTCCCGTGATTTGATAGGAATGTCCACCAAGTCATTTAAATCCTATATAGCGCGAGGTTTCAATTCAGTCAGTGTATAATTCTGTGATTGCAATATCCGGGCATAATTTTATAGGTTAAACTTTGTAGCGAACAGTGCAGACACTCTGATCTTGATATATAAACTATTTGCAAATGATGTATAAATACTGGAAGTGTTAACCCATTACCCCATAAATATATGCCTTTTTACACCTTTAATTGATTCCTCCACTGAAGACAATAGTTCCACTTTATACAGTCATGAATATGCACCATAAGAAATATAATTTTATATTCTATATATCTTAGCAGATAATAGCTTAAAGCATGCTGAAAGTAAAGCAGAATGTGCCTAAAGGCGCATTCTGCTTTACTTTCAACCTGCTTTAAGTAGTCACATATTTTCAAAACTAGAAACAGCGATGGGGTATAATGGGTTATAATTAAAGCTGCAGCCTTCTATCAGGAAAATCTCCTACAGCAAATGTCTAGAATTGAGATACAGGTGTGACAGTGCCAGGGGAAATTAGATCAACCTTTGTTTTAGTTAGGTTTAGAGATCTTGTTTATAAGGAAATATTACGCAATCACGCCTATGTATTGATCTGCTGTGTATTTATGATCCCTATGTACAGTCAGACTGTGTGATGCTGCCTGTCTCTGAGTTGAAGAAGTATGAAACTCTACAAATGACTGCTTATGCAGGGCAAAAGTAATGCAATAAGCTACATGTATTTATGCTATTAGTCAGGGCTCCAGATTAGAGGGAGTACACTGAACAAATTCGACATTTTCTCACTCACACAGTACCAAATCCTAAGGTGTTACTACTCATTAGAATCGTCTCTTTTAGACGATTCTAATGAGTAGTGACACCATAGGGTTTAATGCAGAAATAAAGATTTTAGTTTTTGAAATACTCCCCTTATCTGGAGCTCTGTATTAGTGTTTCAATCCTTAAACGTTATTGTACGTTTGTAAAATACATGTAAATATTTTAAATAACATGAATGTTTAAACCAACCATCAGCAGATTCTTATAGAAAATAACTCTTATTGTGCCTATTCATGACTGGAAGAACTATACATTTTGTTCTGTGACAGAATAATTATGTTGAAAAATGTGTACTTATGAAGAACAGTAAAAACCTCTCTATTACAACCATTTAATTTAAGGCTAATTAGTTGTATAAAAGACAGGTGCCATCTTAAAGCGACTCGCAACCGGATGGTGTACTTGTCAAAATAAAATAAAATACTCGAATAAAAGCAAATTTGTGGCATTATTTGGCTTCTGACATTAAAAAAATATGATCAGTCCAAAAAAAATCTCAAGAATCGTCACCGAATCTTAGTTTTTTAAGATATATTCCATCGTTTTTCAATAGCGTCAGCTGACGGTTTTGCTGTTGTTGTTGCTTCTCTACACAGGCTCTGACATAAACCGGAGCCGAATAATGTAGTATTAAGCGCTACCAGTGAAGTATGTTTAATTCGCTACCATATATATAGAGAGCGTCCGTGGTCGAGGCGGTAAAGGCGTGTCCTCATTTTTCTTGTTTGTCTCCGCAATGGAGGGTCACGGGTTCGAATCCCACCAGAGCTTCTTCTTTTTTTTTTTGGAAATGCATTTTTTAATAGAATTTATTATCCTAAACTAAATCTTACCCATTTATATAATCATTTGACATATATTAACAAATTACCATTTTTAATGCTAAATCCGGTTGCCAGCCTCTTTAAAGCAAGATGACAGTAAAACAGAAAGCTCCTATAAGAGCTTTCTGTTTTACTGTCACCATGCTTTATAAACAGTCACCTGCCCTAATTACTTTAAAATTCACATTAATATTTAGTGGTCGCAATAGAGAGGTTTTACTATAATGGATTAATTAATCAAGTGGAGTCCTGAACATAGCAATCTACCCAGATCAAAACCATTCATCACATGGATCTAACTACTGCAAATGAAGACAAAAAGCATCCTCTCTAAACACAGATCTGAGACACAATAAAAATCATTTTTCAAAGAGTGTAACCCTTTCATCACTGACTACAGTGGAGAATCTGTTATTCTTTCCCAATAAACGCGTTTACGCTAAAACTATTATTTCCAGTGCAAACAGTTTGGAGCCAGATCAGACACCGGGTAACCCGGCGTCTGATCAGGCTCCAAACTGTTTGCCACCATGATAAACATGAAATATCAGAATTGTCCAAAAGTTGTTGTTTTCTACGTTTTAGTGCTTTTCGTTTGCGTACGTTTACGTTTAAACGGGAAAGAATAACAGATTCTCCACTGTAACGCAGTTCTCTGCTGAAAATATCTGCTGAAAATGAAATTCCAACACTAACCTCAGTCTTCTTTAATATAAAGAAACAGAATCCAAATGACAGACAGTTTGGATCCAGATCAGGCCCCACGTAAGTGGGGCCTGATCTGGATCCAATACTGTTTGCAACCTCTTTCATAAACCATAATTTCCATCATTCAGGATCTAAAGCGTTAAGCCCGTCTCTTTCTCTTTTTCGCCAAACAGTTGCAGAATTTCATTACGCCAACATGATAACCCCAATTTGACGTGTTCTGTTACCGATTCTGGCACTCTCATGGGCCTGTAAAAGTCATTACCTCGAGAAAATCTATTTAAAGACGTTCCCTACACAAAGTTTGAAGACCATACGATGCCTGGCTAGCTCAACTCTGATGACATAAGATAAGGAACTGATCGAGGAAGATGACTTTGTAGTTCCGGAAATTATAAATTGTCTTTTTATAAAGTGAAGAAAACTAAGAATTATTTCCGTTTCAACCCATTTCTCCACAAATAAATACACCTTTTTCAGGGCTCCAGAAAAGAGGGGGTAAACTGAACAAATCCAACATTTTCGCACTTATTTCAGCACCAAATCCTATGGTGTTACTACTCATTAGAATCGTCTCTTCAAGACAATTCTAATGAATAGTAACACCATAGGGTTTAATTCAGAAATAAAAATTTTAGTTTTTGAAATACTCCCCTTATCTGGAGCTCTGCCTTTTTATACCTTTATTCCTTCATCAGCTAAAATAGTTTCGTGGTAATGAATATCCACACACAGAAATTGTTTCTATTTATAAGCAGATATGGTAGTAATAAGTATAGAGCAGGCTGAGAGTAAAGCAGAATGCACCTTAAACCATTACCCCAAAGGTTGTTTCTAGTTTTAAAAACAGGTGACCACTTAAAGCAGGTTGAAAGTAAAGCAAAATGTGCCTTTATAAGGCTGTTGCTTGAAAACTGTCAGAGAAGTTAGATGGACAAAGTATTATCATATATATAGATTCTGCTTTACTTTCAACCTGCTTAAATTAAGCCCTTCTTCACCTCTCTGTGTCTTAAAACTGAAAGAACAGGCTATGGGGAAAAAGGTTTAGGCATTATAATATTATTCTATAAAATATTCCAATGTCAAGTGGAGAAAACCTTATTCTTTCCCAATAAACGCATTTAAGCTTAAACCATTATTTCCTGTGCAAACAATTTGGAGCCAGATCAGACACCCGGTAACCTGGCGCCTGATCAGGCTCCAAACTATTTGCCATTCAGATAAAAATAGATAGAGAAAAATGTAAAAAACTTGTTATTTTCTACATTTTAGTGCTTTGCAGTTGCGCTTCTTTTGCGTTTAAAAGGGAAGAATAACGTTTTCTCCACTGTACCCCAGGCAGTAACAGGATTAGTTCACGTCAAAGATGTACATGTTATATACATTAACTCTGCGTAATTTTCTTCTGCAACAATTTTTGTCTGCTACTGTTCTTTAAAGAGAAACTTCTAAATAATTTCTTTTAAAAACAGAGTCAGGGTATCAAACAGTTTGGATCCTAACGGGGCGTCTCATCATGATTCAAATGTTTTTTAAAAGGTAAATAATCATGGTTTCAGGGTCGCTAAAATGCTTAGAGTTATTTATTATCTTAATTGATCCTAACAGCGCCGACGCCAAGTATAATTTACTTTCTTTGCAAACAGTATAGACCCAGATAAGAAGGCTCTTAAAGGAGCCCTCTTATCTTGGTCTTCACTGTTTGTCATAGTATCCGTACATAAACATATTTTAACCCATTACCCCATAGCCTGTTCTAGTTTTGAAGACATGTGACTTCTTAAAGCAGGTTGAAAGTAAAGCAGAATGTGCTGTAAGGCCTGCTTTAAGCTATCATCTGCTAAGATTTAGAATTTTTTTCTTTTGGTTCTTTTTCAAGACTGTATAAATTGGAACTATTTCCTTCAGTGGAGGCATAAACCAAATGTGCTAAAAGGTTCTTATATGAGGGAAAGGGTTAACTGCATGGTCATTTATCATATAGTTCATTAGAAACTCCAGCAGTGAGAAGGTTAATGATGCCACAGCATTCACAGTCATGACAAGCTGAGGTTGGATGAACCTATATTACCTTAACCCATTGTAT
This sequence comes from Gari tellinella, assembly GCA_922989275.2. Lineage (NCBI taxonomy): Eukaryota > Metazoa > Mollusca > Bivalvia > Cardiida > Psammobiidae > Gari > Gari tellinella. The sequence goes on from OV277871.1 coordinate 40,354,523, forward strand.
GCTGGGTAATATTTGGTGGCCATTTTAAAATGTCGTCTGCAGCCGGTATAACTCAAATATTTGCAAATATTTTAGCAGTTTCTGATAGAATAGTGACTTTGCTGCAAACAGTTTTGATCTGACAGGACAGATCAGGTCTCTGAGATCAAAACTGTTTGCCTAGAGGTACACCTAAAAGTGTATCCGCATGATATGGGTTAAGCTTACAGTGGAGAAGATTATTATTTCCAAATACATGTAAATGCATTTACGCTAAAACTTTTTTCCCATTGCAAACAGTTTGGAGCCAGATCTGACAACAGGTAACCGTAACCTGACATCTGATCAGGTTCAAAACTGTTTGCCACTCAAATTAAAATGAGCATTCAGAATTGTCAAAAAAATTAAGTTGTCATTTTCTTCATTTTTTTGCAATATTTTTGCGGTTTAAACGGGAAATAATAATGTATTCTCCACTGAAAGTTTATTGCCATACTGACAGCCAAATTTTAGTCTTGATTGCCTTCAGCCTGCTTTAATTAAGCTACCATCTGTTAGGATATAAAAAATATTTCTTTTGGTACATATTCATGACTTATAAAATAAATTGGAACTATTTTCTTCAGTGTAGGAATAAATTGAATTAAACATGAACCTGTGTAAAAAGGAATATCTATGGTGAACGGGTTAAAGCAATCTATAAGCAGCCCAGCATTAGACATAATACTAATAGAGGGGTTTTACTGTAAACAGTCGTATTGAATTGATACAGATTGAAGGACTAAATTCTGCACTTAAATAAGCAGGCATCTGATAACTAAGTCTTCTGCATGTACATGTATATAATAATTCAGAACTCCAGCTAAGGGGAGTCTTTCAAAAAATAAAATCTTTATTTCTGAATTAAACACTATGGTGTCACTATTCATTAGACTCTAAGAAACAGCCACACCATACTAGGATTTGTTGCTGAAAAAAAGCAAGAAAATGTTGGGATTCCTCTTACAGGGCTCCAGATAAGGGGAGTGTTTCAAAAACTAAAATCTTTATTTCTGCTCTAAACTCTATGGTGTCACTATTCATTAGAATCGTCTCGAAGAGACGATTCTAATGAGTAGTAACACCATAGGATTTTGTGCTGAAATAAGTGAGAAAATGCTGGATTTGTTCAGTTTACTCCCTCTTATCTGGAGCCACTATATATAGATATGGTGTCACTACTCATTAGACTCAGAGAACCAGTCAAGCCATACTATATAGCTACTAGGATTTGGTGCTGAAAAAATAGCAAGAAAATGTTGGATCCCTCTTATCTGGAGCCCTGGATACATTTCATTGTGAGAACAATTGACCCAGCTGTGCCATAAGTGGCTTTTTTATCCACTCAGAACAAACAAGACACAGGACTGCCATTTCTCCAGATTTTTCCTAAATCTTCGGATGTTTTTTCTTATACATGGTAGCTTAAAGCAAGCTGAAAGTAAAGCAGAATGCGTCTTAAGGCGCATTCTGCTTTACTTCCAGTCTGCTTTAAGTTAGTCATGTGTCAACAAAACTAGAAACAGGCGATGGGGTAAAGGTACGATTTGTAAAATCGCACTTGAAAAATGCAAATTAGGAGATCTTAGGATTTTTCATGTCAACTTATGGCAGCCCTGAAGACATGTCAGACCACACCACTGGGCAAAAAATGGCCATTACTAACTGCATGGTTAGTGTCTAGAATGACAAGTTTGCATACCATCTGCCTAGTTGGTTATGACAGGGCTCCAGATAAGGGGAGTATTTCAAAAACTAAAATCTTTATTTCTGCTTTAATTATATGGTGTCACTACTCATTAGAATCGTCTCGAAGAGACGATTCTAATGAGTAGTAACACCATAGGATTTGGTGCTGTATAAGTGAGAAAATACTTGATTTATTCAGATTACTCCCATGGAGTCATGGGTTAACCAGGGATTTTTACTCATTCATGTTTAGCACTCCCTTAACCCATTGCTCCATAAACATGCCTTTTTACAGCTTTTGCATTATTCCTCCACTGAAGAAAATAATTCAACTTTATACAGTGATGAATTTGCACTACAGAAAAAAAATATATATCCTAGCAGAAGGTAGCGTAAATCTGGGTCTACATAATTTGCCTATGACAAGTGCACTCTTCATTGGTACACTGTTTGCAAGGGATGTGTATATGCCTCACAAGGGTTCAAATTAAGAGCTATATATCACTTTCCTTTTAATCATCAGTTCACTGCAGCTACTTAATTAACCAATTACTCCATAAATACTCTTTTTTACGCCTCTTAATATTTCTAAATTAAGAAAAGAAGTCCCTGTTGACAAAGTTCTGAGCATGAAACACAGTAGGCATAATTCCAGTATCTTTCCAAATGGTAGCATAAAGCAGGCTCATTTTGCTTTACTTTCAGTCTGTCTTCAAGTTAATTTTTTTCACCTGTCTTTAAAACTAGAAACAGGGACTACTGGTATGGTGTATTAACAACGGTATATAATGCCCCGGTTAAGGCATGTTCTGAACATGCTTGGAAAAAAGGGGAACCACAATGTAAGCAGTCTTAACCCATTACCCAATTGATAGCATGCTTCAAGTTTTGAAGACATGTGACCTCTTAGCGCAGGTTGAAAGCAAAGTAGAATGTGTCTTAAAGCGCTTTCTGCTTTACTTTCAGCTTAACATATAGAAATTAGTAGAATATAGAATTATTTCCTTATGGTACATGTTTTAATAATAACTGTACAAATTGGAACTATTTACTTCAATGGAGGAATAATTTGAATTAGATGTGCTAAAAGGCACTTCTATTGAGGACGGGGTTAATAACCTCTCAAACAAACACTAGTGATGCACACATGTTGATGTCTGAATTATATAGCTTACTACAATATAACTACATCTGGAGTTCATAATATATTCTAAACTAGCAATAGCACACATGTTTAAAACAGTCGCACCTGCCTAATATACAACAACCACCTCAATCAACAAACATGATTAAATATCTAATAACTAACAGCTTACTGCTATAACCCTTTCACCCTTAGTATAATAACCTGTTTCTAGTTTTGAGGACAGGTGACCACTTAAAGCAGGTTGAAAGTAAAGCAGAATGCGCCTTAAGGCGCATTCTGCTTTACTTTCAGCCTACTTTAAGTTATATCATCTGCTAGGATATAGAAAATATTTCTTATGGTGCATATTAATTAATAACAGTTAGTATAATTATAAAGTGGAACAACATGTATTTTCTTTAATGAACGAATAAATTGAAGGCATATAATTTAAACAGATTATTTATATGGGGTAATGTATGTGTTACTTAATGACAAATATAATGCAGATTTCAAGCCCCATTAGGAGTTTACTGCAATATTTTTGTCCTGCCTTACATGTAGCTGTCATTTTCATATATAATAAGATTTCAAAATTCATTATATTTCGAATATCTATTGTATCAGGTTTTTACTGTACTTGGTAGTAAAACACATAATTATGGTATGTACTTTGCAAACACATTTTCTATGAATTATCCAATGTTCTGCACTGTTTAACAATATACCCTTTAACCCTTTACCTGATAGCATATTTCTAGTACTTAAGATAGGTGACTACTTAAAGCAGGTTTAAAGTAAAGCAGAATGCGCCTTAGGGCGCATTCTGCTTTACTTTCAGCCTGCTTTAAGCTATCATGTGCTATAATATAGAAAATATTCCCTATAATACATATTCATTGCCGATTAAATTGGAACTATTTCTTCAGCGGATGAATAAATCATATCCGCTAAAAGGCGCTTCTTTTGGGGAAAGGGTTAAAGCTTTTCACCCAAAGCCATAAACCCATAACCCCATAAAAATGCCTTTTCACACCTTTAATTTATTGAAATCAAAGACATATATAGACAGAAGTATACAAGGAAGACTGAACACAATTGTACAGAAGGAAGAAAAGAGCTAGGGGCGGAAATAAGGAAAGTTTGATGAAAATGGAGTCAGTACCTGACAATAAGGAAACAATGCAGTTAGACGGAGACAAATAAAGGACAGAGGGTAGTCATGCTTGCTTTGCATCAGACCTTGTTTTTTTAACCCTTTACTCAATAAAGCCTGTTTCTTAGTTTTGAAAACAGGTGACAACTTAAAGCAGGTTGAAAGTATTAAAGCAGAATGCTTTACTATCAGCCTGCTTTAAGCTACTGTATACATGTCTGCTAAAATATTGCTTATTGTTTATGACAGTTGGATGCTAAAAGCAGACTGAAAGTAAAGCAGAAAGCTGCTTTACTTTATGTCTGCTTTAAGCATCTTACTTTCAGGATGTAATATGACTTTTTGTTCTAGAGTAGTCCCCTAATTGGCCAGTAAAGAAGAGCTTCCTGCTCCTCTCAAGTGCCCTCTTCAAGTCTACGTCACTTAATACTGCAACTGTCGCATTGTCACATACCATAATTATGATGTTATGTAAAGGGCTAGCAATTGTTGAACAGAAATATGTTTAACCCATTAACCCATAAATATGCCTTTTTAAGCCTTTACTCTAATACCTCGTGAGTCATAATATATATTAAGAAATAATTTCTATATTCTAGCAGATTAATACAAAAGCTTAAAACAGGCTGAAAGTAAAGCAGAATGTGACTTAAGTCACATTCTGCTTTACTTTCAACCTGCTTTAATAAGTAGTCACCTATCTTCAATACTAGAAAGAGGTTATGGGGTTTCTAAATGGGTTAAACTAATTGTTGAACAGTCTAATATAAATGTACTATACTATAGCCTGCCTAGCCCTTTCTGATCAAATTTAAGCCTGGCACAGCTTCAGCTAGATAGGGGGGAATCCTTTAACCTTTTTATCCAATAACCTGTTTCTAATTTTGATCACTTAAAGCAGGTTGAAAGTAAAGCAGAATGCGCCTTAAGGCGCATTCTGCTTTACTCTCAGCCTGTCTTTAAGTTTAACTACCATCTGCTAGAATGTAGTAAATGACCACTTACACAAATCTCTCTGTTTCACCATTAACTCAATCTTGCTACAACTCAATCTTGCTACAACCATTTGGTGGTGACATAAAGGAAATGTCCAGTTTATTTATTCTTGTCGGAAGCCTAAAATTGCTGAAGGTCAATCCCCTCTTTATTTATATGATGTCATTTCCTGACCATAGATCTTCACAGGAGTTCCTCCTTCAACTTCCATCAGAGTCTGTCTCATCCACTATTATCTTTCTTGTGTTTCATTACAGGGCTCCAGATAAGAGGGGGTAAATTGAACAAATCCAATATTTTCACACTTATTTCAGCAAAAATTCCTATGAGGTAACTACTCATTAGAATCGTCTCAAATGAGTATGAGTAGTAACACCATGGGGCTTAATACTGTAGAAATATAGACAGGGCTCCAGATAAGGGGAGTATTTCAAAAATTAAAACCTTTATTTCTGCTTAAACCCTTTGGTGTCACTACTCATTAGAATCGTCTCAAAGAGACGATTCTAATGAGTAGTAACACCATAGGATTTGGTGTTGTATAAGTGAGAAAATGTTGGATTTTGTTCCAATTACTCCCTTTTATCTGGAGCCCTGATAGATCTTAATTTTTTTAAGTACATGTTCTCCCTTTATCTGGATTATGCTCTGTAATCTTTATATATATCTTCAATTAACTCTTTCCTCCATTGCAAAAAGTGCAAATCATCTACATTGTGTTTAACCCATCAGGGCTCCAGATAAGGGGAGTATTTCAAAAACTAAAATCTTTATTTCTGCTTTAAACCCTATGGTGTCACTACTCATTAGAATCGTCTCTTTGAGACGATTCTAATGAGTAGTAACACCATAGGATTTGGTGCTAAAATGAATGAGAAAATGTTGGATTTGTTCAGTTTACTCCCTCTTATCTGGAGCCCATTACTCCATAGCCTGCATATTTCTTAGTTTTGAAAATATTTTATCACAAGCAGGTTGAAAGTAAAGCGGAATAAGCCATATTAAGGCACATACTGCTTAACTCCCAGCACACAGTCACTTTAAGGTTAAATGTACATGTACTAGGATATAGAAAATATTTATGGTATAGTCAATTATATTCCTGAATATTTTCATCATTGGAGCCTGGAGGAATAAATCAGAGGCATAAAAAGGTGTAAGTGATTCTCTGACAGAGATTCAGATAAGGCCAAAGGGGAGTATTTCAAAAACTAAATTCTGCATTTCTGCATTAAACCCTATGGTTTCACTACTCATTAGAATCGTCTCTTCGAGACAATTCTAACGAGTAGTAACATCATAGGATTTGGTGTTGAAATGATAGAGAACAATTGTTCAGTTTAGTCCCTCTTATCTGGAACCCTGGTCTGAAATAAAGACACATTATTTCTGCAATGACACCATGCAGATGTCTGTAATTGTAACCCCCATATGTCAGTGATAAGAGACTCCGCTATATTCAGTATCAGCTGCTGCAATTCCTAAATGAACATGTGCAATACCGGGACTCATTATGTCATTGGCCAAAACAACTAGACTTCTTCTTTAACTCATTACTGCATCATAATTAAGCCTGTCTCTCAGTTTTGAAGAAACAGCATAACTTATTTAAACCAAGCCATTAGTATACTCAATCATCATTTACAAACAGTGTGCCTGTGAAGAGTACACGTGTCCTATGCAAACAGTGAAGCTGAGTGAAGGCCAATATGAGAGGGCTCATCAAGGAGCCGCCCTTTCATCAGGCTCTGCACTGTTTGTCGTTTTCAGCAGTACAATTTTTTTTATTGTTCCAAGTCAATTCTACTTACTACATAGTCAGAAATGAGCATGATTTGATTGGAAACTGAATTTTTCCATTTGAAGTTTCAGGAGTGCAGGAGTTATCTCATTCACCCCCAGACTTCAAATGGACAATTCCATTTTGCAATTAAATCTACTATAGTCCAGTTTTTGGCATAAGACAAGCATACTTTTTACAGATAGTCATACAATGTTTGCAAATGACAAATATTCTCATTGTTAGGGTTGAATGTCTTCACCCTTTACCTCATAGCCTTTTTCTAATTTTGAAGACAGATGTGACCACTTACAGCAGGATGAAAGTAGAGCAGAATGTGCCTTTAAAGCACATTCTGATTCACTTTTAACTTGCTTTAAGCTACCATCTGGCAAGAGGAAGAACATATTCTTTATTGAGAATATTCATGAATATGATTGTATAAAATAAGACTAGTGTTTTGAAGACATCTGCTAGGATATAGGAAATATTTCTTATGGTACATGTTCCTGACTATTCAAATTGGAACTATTTTCCTAAGTGGAGGAATGAATTAAATGCCCAAAAGGCGCTTTTGTGACAGGGGTAAATGAATTTTCTTTACTCTGTGGATGAATAAATTAAAGGTATAAAAGTGCATATTGATGAAGTAAAGGTTGTAATGGTCAAAGTTTGACTGTTTACTGTCATTGTAAAATTTAATACACATAATGATAAACCTCAAATAAATGCCCTTTCCCACGGTCATAAATGCACCTGACAATAGAATGTTGTGAATGAAACCGGCCTATAATACTGCGATGAACAATGCATATGTACATACAGTATGAACCATCCCTTTAACCTTTACTCCATTGTCTGTTTTTACTTTTGAAAACAGGTAGCCACTTAAAGAACTGATTGAAAGTAAAGCAGATTACTGCTTTACTTTCAACCTACTTCAAGCTGAAACCATCAATTAGAAAATATTTCTTAGTATGCATATTCAAGACTCTATAAATTGAACTTTATTCTTCGGTGGAGGAATAAATTAAGTGTGTAAAAATGTGTATCTATCCATGAACCATATATGTATATCGCTCTTTAAGAATCATCATTCAAGACATGAAAAACATATCTATGAAGAAATGGAGAGGGAGATTTCTGCAATTTATTTAACCTACTGTAAGCAGCCACCTGTCACAGCCAGACATATATATAATATTTTTCCTGCAATTATTCACCAGGGTGTGGAAGAATCATGAAAATATTTCTACCAGGACAACTGAAGGTGCTATCAGGAAAACTGAAGGTTTGAAAGGCATTTCTAAGAAGAAAAACTTAACCTTTACCTCAAATACCTTTGTTTCAGTCCTTAACTAGCTTAAGTAAAGTCTTTAAGACAAGAAGTTGCATAATGTAGGTCAAAGGTAAAGCAGAAAGCTCATTTAGAAGACAAGTGTTCTGCTTTACATTCAACCTGCTTTAAACATCCACCTGTCAAGGTATAACAAATATTTTCTCTCTGAACAGGTCATATAAAGACATTAATCCATTACCCCATACATATGCCTTCTTTACGCCTTTAATTTAATTATTCCACTGAAGGAAATAGTTCCACATTATAGAGTCATAATTATGTAGCATAAGAAATATTTTCTATATTGTACATGTAGCAGATGGTAGCTTAAAGCAGGCTGAAAGTAAAGCAGAATGTGCCTTAAGGCACATTCTGCTTTACTTTCAGCCTGCTTTAAGTGGTAACTTCTTTTCAAAACTGGAAACAGGCTATTATGGCGTAAAAAGGTAGTTCTATGAGGAAATGTCCAAAAAGGTACTTCTATTGGGGAAAGTGCACTCTCAGCATGCTATTGGCTAATAACCTTAGAAAATAGTTTGGATCCTGATGAGAAGCCCCGTAAGGCACCATCTCATCAGGATCTTAACTGTTTGACACTCTGACTCTATTTTGACAAGAAAATCTATTTTTAGAACGGAAGCAGACTACAATTGTTGCAAACGAAAAAAATTATCCAGTATGCAAAGAATCAAAGGATGAAAAAAAAACTCCCAAGCTATAATTGATATTAACCTACAGTGTAAGTCATTGAAAGGTCATTCTCATCTTCCTTTAACCTTTTGCATGCTGGGTAATTTTTTCGTCTGGAACAATTGTCATCTGCTATTGTTCTAAAAATAGAATTTTCAACTTTTCTTTTCAAAAAAGGGTCAACTTTTCTTTTCAAAATAGGGTCAAAGTGTCAAACAGTTTGGATCCTGATGAGACGCAGGGTTACGCGGCGTCTCATCAGGATCCAAACTGTTTGCAAAGGTTATCATGGTTTCACAGCTAACATGTTAACCCTTAGCCCGCCAAATAAATTGTCGTCTGCTATATTTCTCGTCTGCTTCAAGTTTCAAAGTGCTTCAAAGTTGCTCAAAATTGCTGAAAATGTTGTCCGAGTGTCAAACAGCTTGGATCCGGATGAGACGCCGAGTTACTCGGCGTCTCATCCGGATCCAAGCTGTTTGCATATGGAGCTATAGTCGTGAGTGGCAGGCTAAGGGTTAAGAGTTAAACCTTTAAACACTACTCAATATTTTCCTGTCCAACTATTGCGTCCTGCTACTGTTCTTCAATTCAAATTTCCGAAAATTCCTTATCATAGAAGGGTCAGTCTATAAAAACACTTTAGATCCTGATCAGATGCTGAACAATTTGGCATACCATCTGGATCCAAACTCTTTTCAATTGCCAGCGTAGTCGGGTTAGTCAGGGACAGGGATAAAACAACCAACACTTCCCTGGTGAGAGAAATAATTTCCTCAAATTTTTATCATTGTCTTAATGTAACATTGATTTACTGCTATCCAATTAATTAACGCTACACATCCAGATGATTAACATTTGCAGCAGTCTGAATGCAGACATCTATATATAGGACCTACAAAATCTGAGTCTGCACAGTTAAATTAAAATAAAGCACAAATCCCCTATATACATGTACATGTATATAAATGTCTGCAAGACTTTAAATAACCCTTAGATATTTAACCTATAGATATGCATTTTTGTCCATATTTAATTCCTCAAAATCAGAAAATAGTTCCACTTTATATATAGATCTAGTCATGAATATGAGTCAAAGAAATATTGTCTATAACCTAGCATATGGTACTAAGCTTAACCCATATTACTCCATAGATACACATTTTTACACATTTAATATACTCCTCCATTGAAGAATGGTTCCAATTTATAGTCATGAATATATATTACAAACAATATTTTAGATATTCTAGCAGAGGGTAGCTTAAAGCAGGCTGAAAATAAAGCAGAATGCATCTTAATGCTATAAGTTGGCACCTGCCTTACAAACTAGAAACAGGCTATGCAGTAAAGGGTTAAACTTAAAGCAAGCTGAAATAAAGCAAAACGCACCTTAAGGCACATTCTGCTTTACTTTCAGCAGGGCCTGCTTTCAGTTTCTTCTGCTAAGATATGGAAATTATTTCTTACGGTGCATATTCGTGACTATAAATTGGAATTAGTTTCTTTAGTGGAGGAATAAAGTATAGGCATAAAATGGTGTATTTAATTCTGTGGAGTAATGGGTTTATAATTCCGAATCTGAGTATACAGTGGTCCCTCTCTACAATGACACCCAATGGGAGACACAGATTGTGTGTGTTGTTCGGAGGAAGTTGTCATAGGGAGGGAAAATAAAGACTAATGGCTTTTTAGCTTACCTTTGCAAACAGCTTGAATCCAGATCAGACGCTGTGTAACGGGGCGTCTGATTTGGATTCAAGCTGTTTGTCACTCGTCATTATATTGTCCTGTTTAGGGAACTGCGGCAAAGGTTGTTAGGAGGGAGTCGTTGTTTGAAGTGCCGTTGTAGGGAGGGAGCACTGTACTACTAATAAACTTTTTGTAGACCTAGTTGTTGCTTCTTGTCCAAGACTCCAGATAAGAGGGAGTAAAGTGAACAAATCCAACATTGTTAAAAACTATAATATTCATTTTAGTACCAAATTCTATGGTGTTACTACTCATTAGAATCGTCTCGAAGAGACAATTCTAATGAGTAGTGACACCATAGGGTTTAATGCAGAAATAAAGATTTTAGCTTTTTAAATACTCCCCTTATCTGGAGCTCTGGTGTCTCACTTTGCTTGGTACATTTTCTTCTGTACTGTCTGGTCCCAGAGTACAAACATGGTCTAACATCACAACATTATTGTCCAGGACTCCCATTTACAGTGCAACATCTAAGAGGTCTAACGTCATCACAAATATCCAAACAGCCATCAATTCTACAGATAAGAACTACAGCCAATACACTGCACTGGTGCATGAACTATCAAATACTGTCATCATAGTTCATACAAATTCACTGCTAACCATTGGCGAGACATTTCCCAAAAATAAACATTGAACGGTCTAGATACTGATCAGGGTATGACTTAAACTAAATGTACAGTTGAGCCTAGATAACTCAAACAGTAGAGCTGGTTTCAGTCGACTCGAACTAGCCTACGGTATATTTCAAAACTAAAGCATGCATTGGCTTATAGATATAATAGTATATGTCACATTTTAAAGTTCTCTGAAATATAGGTAAGTACTGTATACTATATAAAGATTATACATGTACAGTGGAGAGTGTGTTATTCTTTCCAAATAAACGCGTTTACGCTAAAACTATTATTTCCAGTACAAACAGTTTGGAGCCAGATCAGACGCCGGGTTACCCGGCGTCTGATCAGGCTCCAAACTGTTTGCCACCAAGATAAACATGAAATATCAGAATTGTCCAAAAGTTGTTCTTTTCTACGTTTTAGCGCTTTGCGTTTGCGTACGTTTGCGTTTAAACGGGAAAGAATAACAGATTCTCCACTGTATTCCAGATATAAATGGAAACTCAACTGAAGAAATACGGGTAAGTTAGGATTAAGCAAGTTCCAATTATCCCATTACCCCATAATACACCCTTTTACACCTTTAATTTATCCCTTCACTGAAGAAAATAGTTCCGATCTATTCAGTTGTAAATATTTATCATTAGAAATAGTTTCTAAATTCTAGCAGCTGGTAGCTTAAAGCAGGCTGAAAGTTAAGCAGAATGCGCCTTAAGGTGCATTCGGCTTTACTTTCAATCTGCTTTAAGTGGTCACATATCTTCAAAACTAGAAACAGGCTAATGGGTTAAGCAAGTTCCAATTATCAAGGTTTGAGGGCTCCTGTTCAGCTTGTCCTGAGATAATTGGTATGTGTATTGATGGGTTCTACTGTCTACAGTCATACTTCTGCTAGGCAACAATTCACAGAGGAAGAAAAGAGATCTTAAAACATCGCAGAACACAAGTTGATGTACAGTAAAATCCCTCTTATCTTATTTCTAGGGTAAGACAGCTGGCTGTTTAAAGAATGATTAAAGAGCTTCAGGAGCTTTCTGATGAACTTTCTTCTTGCTTTAAGCTGCCACCTATCTTTAAAACCAACAATTAGCTTTCCTTTTAGTTGTCTGATAGAGGGGTTTCATAGTACAGTATAATAACGAAATGAAAACATTATAAAAGTTAAACTAAATACAGTAAAACCTCTCTATTATGACCAATTAAACAAAGGCTAATTGGCATATAAAAGACAGGTGACAGCTTCAAACAAGGTGACAGTAAAAGGAAAAGCTCCTAAAGGAGCTTTCTGTTTTACACTGTCACCTTATTTTAAGCAGTCACATGTCGTTAACCCCTAATGATTGACAAAATTTAGTGGTCATAATAGAAAGGTTTTACTGTAGAATATTATACTATACCTGCATTGAAGTTTCACATCCTATTAACACTGTTATAAAAGTGTACAACATCCCTTATGTTCTTTCACTGGACTAGTGTTCATTTCTCGCACAATTTCAATAAAAACTTCATTGACATTGTTCGTACTTTTGGCCGACGTTTCCATGAATGGACAACCCCAAAACTGAGCTAGCGCAGTCCCTTCAGGTATTGGCACCTCACGCTGATGGGCCAAATCTGACTTATTTCCAACCAGAATCATTGGAATTTTGTCAATGCCCTTCACTCGCATAATTTGTTCTTTCATGGTTTTAATATCCTGAAATGTCTGAATGCTAGTTATACTATAGACAATCAAAAATCCTTGTCCATTTTTAATATATAGATCCCTCATGGAAGCAAACTGCTCGGTGCCAGCCGTATCCAATATTTCGAGCACAGACGGAGCATTGTCTACCTCGATCTCTTTGCGATAAAAGTCTTCAATGGTTGGGTCATACTTCTCCATGAATGTTCCAGATACAAATTTAACTGTTAAAGCTGATTTACCTACACCGCCACTCCCCAACACAACCACTTTGTATTCCCTCATTTTTGAATGGAAAATGTAATGTGTCTCTCAAGATGAAATTATAAGTACCTGTAAAATAAAACATCACCGAGTCAAATAAAAAGGCATTTTAAAACTCTTTCAACACTATGGACCTATTTAAAATATACCCATTACATTTGCAAACAGTGTATAGGAGCCCTTTGATCAGGGTCTGCACTGTTTGCCAAATTATTACAGTATTTATTAAACTACCCAGAATTTCAAGTACATGTAGACTGGTTCATTTGTTGGTAACTAAAAAGATCCACAAGGGAACCTAATAACCCACAAAAGTTACATGGTGTTGAAAGAGTTAAACAGCATTTCACTTTTATAAGAATAATACGGTAATAAAAAGTACAGTGAAACCCCTCTAAACCGGACATGTATGGGGACAACAAAAATGTCCGGTTTAGAGGGGTTTCCGGTTTAGAGGGGTTTTGACTTGTTTCTAGTATGGAAGATAGCTGACCACTTAAAGCAGGTTGAAAGTAAAGCAGAATGCGCCTAAAGGCGCATTCTGCTTTACTTTCAACCTGCTTTAAGCTATCATCTGCTAGAATGTACAAACTATTTTCTTCAGTGTAAGAATAAACTAAAGACGTAAAAAGGCGTATTTATGGTGTAATGGGTTAAAATAAAGAAGGGTTGGAAACGGGACCAAAGTTTTTGTCCAGTTAAGAGGGATTTCCGGTATTTAGAGGTTCCGGTTTAGAGGGGTTTTACTGTAATAAGAAATGACCATAATTATCACATTCACGTTATGTTATTCATACATTTAACCGTTGTAATGCTATAAGGACAAACTGAAGTCTATGCAGTAATTTCAGGGGCTGATTGTCCTGTACGGGTTTTTTTCCTTCTACCCCTTTACTGCATAGCCTGTTTCTACTTTCAACCTGCTTTAAGTGATCACCTATCTCCAATACTTTTTACTTTAATAACCCTTTCCTCCCTGAAACCTCAGAGTCAGATGGACAATTCTAGTTTTCAATTTAGTCTACTCCATTATTGACTTTTTAGAGATGATTTTTACAATAATTTTGATAAATGTCAAAATGACAAACAGTGAAGACCCTGATCAGAGGGCTCATTAAGAAGCCCTCTGTTCAGGGTCTTTACTGTTTGCATAGGACAAGTGTACTCCAAAGGTACCCTGTTTGCAAATGACGCATATATGCGTGACTAGGGTTCAAAGATTTAAGAAACAAGCTATGGAGTAAACATTAAAGAATATATAATATTAGTTTATTTTCTACAGTGGAATATAAGTATTTCTCTATGCGAGTATGCATGAATATGTGGAGTAAAGACTAAAGGGTTATAAATAAGAAAGCATGACCCTTTTCAAGAGATGTAAATTGGGAACTCACAGATTTATAGTAAATTATACCACTTGAGTCTTGACTACACAGAACTTTACAAGTACAATGGGAAATATTAAAGTTTGGTTTCGGATTCAGGGGTCAAAAATTCTGAAATGTGTCACTTGTCCTGCATAAAAGACAATGAAGGCAAACCAAACAACATACCCGGTACTTCATTATTTGCGGAATGCTCCGCAAATCAGACAAAGAAGGGAAAAAAAAAACATGCATGACAAGAGGATGAGTGGAATTTTTTACCCCTTTATAATTTTGAATTTAATGGTTTGGTCTTAAATTATTCTTTATAAATTCAAAATGTTCAGGCTTGTTATATAGGCGGTATCTGGATCAAAATTTTCCATAATATCTCGCAAGAATACAGCAATTATCCTCTTTACCTAAATTAAGAGTAAATCCTTATTTACAAGCTAGGTACTAAGGTAGTAGGTACGCTGTGACCAAAAGTGGTATTATATTATAATAATTATTTTGATCTAGTACTCTTCGACCATGATACATTTCAATCTTCAACCTTACGACATTATGTCACTATACTAGCTGCTTAAAGAGAAGCAAAAATCGAATACGAAATGTCTGCTTCTTTTTTCAATCTGCTTTAGAAGAATTTCTCAGGATAGTTTCCTATCAGGCAAGCATAGAACATATGAGAAGCATGAAATCATGAAAAATAGATGTGTGAAAAAGTATTTCACCAAGAGAAAGGATATATAGTATAATATACTAAAGAAGACTCAAGTCCCTTGTAACTTGTTGGGTACCAAATGTAACAAGGTGTGAAAAATATGCAGCCAGACCATGACCTCACACTTAAACTTAAACACAAATCTCTCACCATTTAACTATAAACTCAACCCTGCTGCAATGTTACCTACCATGTAGACTACCTCCCAATTATAATCAGTCTTGATTGTTTGAGAGTATACTGTTGATGTTGGTGTTATACTCATACACAATGCATTTGATGAACCTAACAATTTGAAATTTGGTACCACAGTGACAGTATGAGTAGACCTCATCACAAACTCTAACTGTATACAAATGACACTCCCTCAGTCGTGTAAGACTAATTTGATACAATCAATCAATAATAATAATTCAGCAAGCCAAATAAAGTGAAAAATATCAATAAAATCAAACAAATTTACTCAAATAAAAGTAAGCACAAAATAAACGTTTTCGCACAACATTCACAGTCTGAGTTTATTCTGACATAACACTTTCACTTTATTCGACCATTTCGGATATCCATTTGTAATATGTACCCTTTTAGTTTAATTTAAGAGTGTATAAGAATGCTCTGTGTAAAGCCAAACTATACTAGTTTCTTACTTTTTCTAGATTGGAAGGTCTACATTACTGCGATTGTACACAATACTCGTTAATTTTCTCCTCTCCGGAAATGATTTCACTGCTATCCTCCATTTTGAGTAGGCTCGCCCTGACCTAAATGTTCCTCCGTCACTGAAGAGTAGCCTTGCCAAATTATAGTCCGTATCACAAAATGAGAAATGTTATAGCCATTGCCAACATTCTGTAAGTTTTAATCCATATGACAGTTTAATACAGAGCAAAACGTAAAAAAGGAGTTTTATAGTTGTAGTTTGTTCGGCAATAATTTTAACTTAAAATTTAAGCATCTAGATCTAGATCTGATATGCTTTCTCACTGTGCTTAAGGGTGTATCAATGTCATGACTTTGGGAAATTTACAAAGTATATGAAAACACTCTATGATGGTTTTGTATTGAAGAGCTATTTAAGATGAATGAAAAAATAGAAAAAGTGTAAATTTTGGTGAACAACAGTTGGCTCTACGGCCATGTAAAATTTACCCCACCCACTTCCTCTTATTTTGACCTTTTCAAACAGCCCGCTTCAATAAAATCCATTTTAAATGAAAAAAAAATGATAATTTGGTTTTGTGTTATTTATTTCCTATCTATGGTAGTATTTCTTCATACAAAAACTAATTTAAGAAAAAAAGGCACCAAATGTGAAATTTATAAAGCTCTAAATATCATCGATATGGTACTTTTTTGTAAATTGTGTAAGGGGCGATAACTCTTTTTACTTTAATAACTCAACATTTTCAACACTGACCTTTCAATTTCTTTTCATACTTTGAACTGTCTTAGTATGGGCTTTCATCTGGTAGAATATAAGAAAAAGTTTAATAGATCTACTAGAACTATTTCATTTTCAAACTTTTTTAATTTTTTTCATAAAATAAAAAATATAATAAAATCATGCCCTATATAAAGGATATTTTTGATATTCAAGGATCCATATTGTTCAAACCTGGTGCCTGCTTTGTCTAAATTTGGGTTTATATATGTGAACATACCACCATAGACATGAAATATATAAAGAAAACCCAAATTAACATTTTTGTTTTGTTTTGAAATAGATTTTACTGAAGCTTGTACAAACAGTCAGGAACGTATATACGTTCCTGAAACAGTGCACCATTGACGAATGCACCTGTCTTATACACACAGTAAGGATCCTGATCAGAAGGCTCGTATGACGAAACCTGTTTCCTTGACATAAGCGCGGAAGTTACCGTGTCAATGGATGAAATCAACAACGAGACCGAGAATGACAACACTCCACTCCTCTTTCTATATTTTTTTCTAAGAGAAATGACACTCATGATGATTCGGATGCAAACCGTCGTCGTAGGTATCAGCTGGGTTTTCTGAAATAGTATGGGGCGCCGTTTTACTTTTTATTCGATTGGTAACATCATTTATCCACATACATGTAGGTGGTATTATATAAATATCAGATGACATTTTGCGTGACATTCAAATTGTCAACCCGAGAAACAGGATATCATCCAGAGGCGAAGCCGAGGGTGACATTCTTGTTTTCGAGGGATGACAATTTGAATATCACGCAAACTGCAATCTAATATTCATTTTATTAAACCGAGCTTATCAACTCTGGCTGTGGAATCGTCTCGTCCGTATTTTATAAAATATGTTGTGAATACCGATTTAGCGCCGCCGTGCACGTAACGCGGGAAACGACGTCGACGACGTCACAGTGTTTATATCATTACAAAAACGAAAGAAGAACGTTAAGGCAAGTAGATTGAAGACACAACGTTCGCAAATTGTGGCAAATCGTTTGGATGCCATTTGGATGCCATACTTGGTATAGTCTGATTACAGTAATCTTTTACAGAAAAAGCATGTCCATGTTGTCTAGACGCGCTTAAATTGTTGTTAGAAGTGGACAAAGGGAAGCAACTCGTACAGAAAATGCTACAGCTGATAAGGAGTTACATGCCCTTATAGATTTTCTGCGACTTTCACAAAGCGAAAAGAATATCATATACTTATAGAGTGACAGTATTTGTTTTTGATAGATGTTAAAGACATGCAAAATGTTTCCTTTTGAACTATTGGAAATTAACATTGTATCTATAGGCGAGGTGTAATATCACTTGTTAGCTTTCTGAATAATTAATCACATATTCGAATGAGTGATGTCACCTAGAGTGCCGTTTTTTATTTTCATTTGTGATATCACTAATTTGAATATGTGATATCTCTTATTCGGATTATATCACATTTTATTTAGTCATATCACCTATTCGAATGAGTGATATCACCTATTTATTTTAGCTCACCTGGCACATAGTGTCAATGTGAGCCATTTTGATATCGTGCTGTGTCCGTCGTCGTCGGTCGTCTGTTCGTCAACAATTTCTTGAAACGACATATCCTCCTAAACTACTGGTTGGAATTTTACTAAACTTGGCAGGATTGATCCTTATATGATTCCCTTTCGAATTTGTTCAAATAGTTTCAGTCATTTGCATATCTAGGTCATAGAAGCTTAATTAGATCGTTTCAACGAAAACTTCAAAAATCGTCTTGCCTGAAACCGTAGATATTTGGCATAAAGCATTGTCTACAGAAAGACAGGCAAATATAGCTGACATGTTTAAAATGATATAGAAGTAGTTTTGTGGTAGATGGTTACTGCAGTGCCCCTCCTTTACAGCCACTTAAACATGCACATGGTTAATTGTATAAAATACAAGTGAAATCTTGAGGGGGAATGAGGGTGTGTGAGAAAACCCATGAAGGTATATTCTGTTTCTCTTTCACCTCTGCTTTAAGCGGCCACCTGCTTTAAAACCCAAATATTTAACAATCGTTCAGTGGTCGTTTTGGCGGGGGTTACTGTAGTTAGGTTGTACGCACACGTTTATTAGTGTGTAGTATACACAGGGCATCCTCAACTTTGAAACAATTGTTTATTGCGCTTCAATATGCATCTTGCAAATGTATTTCCATTTGTTATATCATGTCTGTGTTGTATAGTGTTGTATTCAGCTCATCTTTTGTTAATCCTAAATCGACCAGTGATTGATGTACCTTTGAAACATGTGGTGGCTGCTGGCGAGGGATAGAAATGATGTATCTAGAGTCCCCGTAGGAACTCTCTGCTCGTTTTTGTCAAGCACTCGGCGGTCAGCTGTATTCTGTATTAGAC
Source organism: Gari tellinella (assembly GCA_922989275.2). Lineage (NCBI taxonomy): Eukaryota > Metazoa > Mollusca > Bivalvia > Cardiida > Psammobiidae > Gari > Gari tellinella. The sequence continues at coordinate 40,373,554 of OV277871.1, forward strand.
AACCGGCGCATCTTCTGTTTGGTGGCCGCTTAACCCTTTACACCATAGAAGCGACTTTTAGCGTATCTAATTTATTCCTCCGCTGAAGAAAATAGTTCCAGTTTATACCCTCATGAACAATTACCATAACAAATATTTTATATAGTCTAGCAGATGGTTGTTTAAAGCAGGCTGAAAGTAAAGCATTCTGCTTTACTTTCAACCTGCTTTAAGTGCTCACCTGTATTTAATGTTATATACGGGTTATTGGGTTATGGGTTAATACATGATTAGCTGACATGTGTGTTTTTGTATTATATTATTTTCCTCTTTTCAATGTTTGCTTAGTTCCTAGTCACGTGCCTTGCTAGATTTATTTTTGTTTCTATATTGTTCATTGTTTGTATTTGCTCATCAAATATGATGGAAATAAAAATTCGACTACTAGATATACCAATATTGTTGGAATGGTTCCGGTCAGTTATATATCTAGGTCACAGGAGCTAAAATATATGTTTCAATGAAAATCATCAAGTCTAAAATCACAAAGCATAATTCACAGTTTAAATAAATCATTTCCCTTAGGTTAAAATGACCCCGCTCAGGGTGATTTCCAGACAAGCACTTTAGGGCCAAATGAACCTGTTATTAAGTGCATACGTTTAAATCATATTGCACAGATTTTGGAAAAATCGAACCTGATAAATCATCATGTTGGTCAGTTTCCTAAAAATAAAATACTACTGTGAAAAGTGCATGTACACACTACTATGCAGTCAATATATACCCATATCAACTGGTCTCTATCTATCTGAAACCCTCTGATCAAGGACTACACTATCATTTTTTAGCTCGCCTGTGCAAAGTACCAGGTGCCCGTTTCATAAAACTTCGTACGACAAAAACTGTCGCAAGTCATAACATATATGTTTAATTTCTGATTTCTCCATCTAATCCAGTCTTGTGACGTCTTTTTGGAATCGTCTTTTCAAGACGATTCCAAAAAGATGTCACAAGACAGGATTAGATGGAGAAATAAATAAAAATCGAGACTTTTATAATCTGACTAACGATCGTTTTTATCGTACGAAGTTTTATGAAACGGGCCCCAGATATACACCGGCATAGTCGTTGTTGTCGTCGTCGCGAATGGCGTAAATGCTCATATAACGCCATCTCTCCCTTGATATATTGCTTTCATAATTGGTATGCATGTGTATACTGACAAGTCGTTTCCATGCACGCAAAATGTTTGACTCCAGTTTCCCGGATCTTGAACTTAGGGCCCGCATCTAGGTTTCGAAATCTGCCTTTAGGTTTTGAAAAACGCTTATAACTCCTATGTTCCTTGAGGTATTGCTTTCATAGTTGGTACGCATGTGAATATGGGAATGAAATTTCCGACGATTGACATGCATGTACAGGAAAAAATGTTTGATCCCAAAGACATTGACCTTGAGGTATTGCTTTCATATTTGGTATCCCTGTGTATATGGCCAAGACTTTTCCATGTACGGTTTGACACATGTGTCTTTGACCTTGAACTTAGTGCTTGCGTTTAGGTTCGAAATCTGCGTTGATGGTCGAAGAATACTTATAACTCATATGCCACTTGCTTTTCTACATGTTTTATTCAATATATGTTTTGATAAAGGTATTGTACCGACATTATGGAGTAAATGTATTATAAACCCAATACCAAAATCTTCCACTTTGGATAAAAGAGATCCTTTGTCTTACAGGGGTATATCCTTAGCCGCATCTATGTATAAGTTATACTGTCATGTTTTAAATAGTAGACTTAGCACTTGGTCTGAAGATAACGATAAAGTTTGTGATGAGCAAAATGGCTTCAGAAAAGGCAGAAGTACTATCGATCATATTTCCTCATTAACAGGTATTATTGAAACAAGAAAAAAGCTGCGTAAATCTACATTTTGTGCTTTTATTGATTTTAAAAAAGCCTATGATACCATTAATAGAAATATATTATGGAAGAGACTTTCGGACATAGGAATTTGTGGTAAAATGTTTGCAGCGATAAAATCATTATATAACTCTGTGACGGCTTGTGTACGTGTAAATTCCCTTAATACAGAGTGGTTTGAAGTAAATTGTGGATTACGTCAGGGCTTCATAATTTCACCGATACTTTTCAATCTTTTTATTAATGATTTGTCATTGTACTTGAAGACTTTTAATGGTGGTGTACCTATAGATGATGAGAAAATATGTATCATGTTATATGCGGATGATATTGTTATTTTAGCAGAATCTGAAGAAGATCTCCAATTATTATTGTCTGCATTGAGCGACTGGTGTGGTTTGAATGATATGCATGTCAATGCAGCTAAAAGTAATATTGTACACTTTAGAACTCCTTCAGTACCACGCACATCATTTAATTTCATATTAGGAGCTAACCAGTTGCTCACTGTAGATAGATACACTTATCTTGGAGTTATTCTTCATGAAAACCTTGATTACAATGTGACTGTTAAAGCTGTTGCCCAGCGTGCTAGCCGAGCCTTGGGCCTTTTGATTGCCAAGTGTAAAACATTAGGCGGTTTTCCCCATGACGTATTTTCAAAGTTGTACGATTCTGTTGTATGGCCAGTTATTGATTATAGTGCTTCTATATGGGGTTATAAAACATACTCTTGTATAGAAGCCGTCCATAACAGAGCCCAAAGATTCTTTTTAGGTGTAGGTAAATACACATCAAATGATGGTGTAGCTGGAGAAATGGGCTGGAAGCCACCTTTAGTTCGACAGTGGAAATGTATTGCCCTGTACTGGTCACATATATCGTGTATGGACAGGTCAAGGGTTAATAAACGCGTTGCACTTTGGTCGTACGGAAGATCAAATCGTTCTTGTAAAAATTGGTACTATAAAGTTCAGTCTTATTTTTATGAGAACGATTTGAATATATATTGTCGTTTAGACTTTCCGATTTCTAGATCATTTTCTCAAGTTGTTGAGACTAAAACCTTTGAAAATTTTATTAGGAGCTGGCTACATAGAATTAATAGTTATGTTGGAGTATCTGGCCGTGGTCGAAACAAGTTGAGATTGTATAATTGCTTTAAATCCGACTTTTCTACAGAGCAATACTGTAAAATGATAGTCCCGCCTTTGCAGCGGTCAGCTTTTTGTAAATTTCGATTAGGTGTAGCTCCAATTCGAATTGAAACTGGCCGTTATGAGGGTCTTCGTGAGGAACGTAGAGTTTGCCCATTTTGTATTAATAGTACTGTAGAAAATGAAATACATGTGATTTTGAACTGTCATGTTTACAATGATTTAAGAGAAGAGTTGTATACAAAAGCAAGTACTTTTAATCCAGATTTCTTAGACCTAGATGATTTTAATAAATATGTGTTTCTATTTTCCAACACTAACATGATAAGAGATTGTGCCAAAACCTGCTTTAACATTTTACAGAGGCGACAATTTTTAATATGTAAATAATCTTAGTTCAATTCGATTAGATAATAATCATTTCATTTTGATCTTTCTGTTTTATTAACAGATGTTAATTTTTGAACATCGGAATATTTTATCTTGCTTTGGATGACTATTCTTAGTTTTTCTTTATTCTCCTTTTTGCACGGCTTTAATATGTTAAAGCATTATTATAAATTGTAACATTTTATTCATTTGTGTCATACTGTGATGTTATAAATATCTGTGTTATACATGACATGTTATGTCATTTATATCATCTCTTATAATTCCTTTAAGGAATGGCTTTGCGCTATTTTTAAGATTCTATTATATATGTTCTTATATGTATTGAACGTGCATTGATGAGATGTAAATAAAGATTCTATCTTCTATCTATGTCCTTTGAGGCATTGTTTTCATATTTGGTATGTGTATGTTTATATATATGTATATATATGGTTGAGATATAAGTTACTCTTACACTGTAAGAGTAACTTATATCTCAACCATATCTTAAAACCATTCTTATTCTGCGAATCAAATCTTTTTTGATCCAGTGCTACGAAAGGTCGTTTGTAGATGTCTGTTTATATATTTCTCTACCTTATATATGTATATATATATATGGACAAGACCTTTCCACCCACTTGAACAGTTTGACCCATGTGACCTTGGCCTCAGACTCGAATGTCCTACTGGCGAACTTTATTTTCTCTCTGACAATTCTTGTTCAATTGCTTGTAACATACCTTCCTCCCAAAAAAGGCAAACTGCAAAAATCGATTGGACTTGAATGAAAACTGGAATAGCCTTTTAAAACCACCTAGGAGTAATTGAGTATATAGTCACCCGGCTTTATGCACAAGTGCCCGGTTCATTTCTACATTGGCCACTTATCATGGGGGGGGGGGGGGGGGGGGGCACCACCGATTTGTTGTCTTTTGACAACGGTTTTGTTTGTTTGTTTTTTGGTTGTGCGCTAAAATTTGCGTAAAAAGTTTGTCTGAAAAGCGTTTTCTGGCGTTTATTTAGTACAAATAAAACAAAACATTGCTTGGTTACTATAATTGGCAAAATTATTGGGCCCCGTGCCCCCGTTCCTACGGGCCTGATGATTATGTAGATTCAGGGATAAAAAACAACCACTTCTCACTTTTAACTGAAATAATTGCGCAGCTTAACTAATCATGGATCCGCGCTTGTATGTAATTATAGTACATGTAAATATAAATATTCTTCCTGCTTGTTGGGTGTGTGATAGACAAATATAGTATACAATCAGCGCTGTGTTTTGCTGCCTTTCAATTAACCATTTACCGGGTAACCCAATAGGCCATATATACGTCATTTTATGCATAAATTCCTCCTCTAAGAATAATTCCATTTTATACAGTAATGAATGCATGCGTAAACATAGGAAATAGTTCCCGTACTCGTATTCTAATAGTTGGCAGCTCAAAACAGATTGAAAGTAAAACAGACTGCGTCTTAAGGCGCATTCTGTTTTACTTTCAACCTGCCTTATAACTATGGTCACCTGTCACTTGTCGCATTACGTTTTTGTTTTGCTTTATCAAGCGCGAAACCTGGCATATTGTTTTCTACTGAAATTGCAAACAACGTCCGAAACTGTTTAAAATATACACATTGGTGTAAGGCAAATGTACTTACAAATTTTAAATAAAACCTTAATTTGATTTTCTTGCAGACAAATCTTAAACAGGAGACAATAATGTATATATAAATTTATACGTAATGCATATAGATCTACTTTATATTTTTTTATAATCGCTGGAAACTATTACATCTACATAATTTGAAAAATACCAGCCATATGATAAATCCCAATATTGGTGATATTCACCGCCTGGTAGGTAGTTTCTATTTTTATATACCGTGTGATAGACTGATAGTGCATACAGTCACACTTGTAATATTAAGCGGCCGTGCTTTAAAGCCTTTAAGGGGCATGAAGACATGTGCTGAATAGTTAATATTTTAATATTTCTTTTTTACTGTTGTCTTTCACTAACTTTTATTAACTAGCTATTGATATTGATTTGTATTCTTTTCGTTGACCGCTTAAATCAAATTTTACAGTATTGCGCAATATATGTACTATATCTAGTTTTATCATATGATACACGTGATATAGTTGGGGGTTTTCTTGTCAGAACAACGGGGACCAGTCTACACGTGACATGAATATGTATACATACATGTATTGGTATAGATTTCTATAACGATATAGTTTACCAGTTAGGAGGTTGACTATTTCTTTTTTGATAGACATGAAACTAAGGAAACCTCTGGAATAATGTGTTAATGTATGGTGTTAGACTGTGTTGAACATGGCTGAGGCACGCTTGGCAGATAACCTAAGAGACGACTATTTGACATGTTCCATCTGTGTTGAAACTTACTGTGACCCTAAGTCTCTAGAATGTGGACACTCGTTCTGCTTCAAATGCTTGGAGGAATATTTCAGAAGCACCCCCGATGTCCGGGATGTGATGGTGTGTCCAATATGTAGGCGGAAAACCATCTTGCAGTTACACCAAGACCCTAAGGAAGTTATTGATTCTCTTTCCACTGAAAAGGTTCTACTTTCGGTTTTGAGAGCAGTTGGGCCACATCTTAAGGAAACCAGAGACAATGACAACCCCGTTGATTGTTTGCACGAAACTGATGGCGCGGGGAGTTTTAGACAAGTGGAATGTATGTGTGATCGACACAAAGACAAACGTTTAGAAGTCTACTGTTCCAAACACGACATCGTTGTTTGTTCAGAATGTGCCTGGAAAGAGCATAAAGACGAAGAATGCAAGTGTTTGCAGATTCAAGACGTTATCAGTAAGAGGTTCAACGCAATAAAATGTCTCGTTGCCCAGCAAATCGCAGATTCGTCGCAGTTGAGAGAGTCTAAAGACCAAACAACTGACACATTAGACAGTCTCCATGAAACATTCCAACGCTCAATTGCAGATGTGGAAGAACAGTTTGATGAACTATGCCAGACATTCAGACAAAGAATCAAACAGCTTAAAGAGAATGCAACTGAAACCGTTGAAAAAGACGTATCAGCGAATGCTGTCAAAGATTTACAGGTAGACCTAACTGAGCGAATAAAGTTCTTTGAAACTGATGGACAAAATCACAATCCGAACAGAGCGCTGAAGGATATTTCAGAGATGTTTTCAACGTCTTCCAAGCTTCAGGTGCATATTGGCGATCTCTCGGATAAAGTCAAGGCTGGAAATTTGCTTTGGAACTGCGAGAAAGACTTGTGTGCCCTGGACAAGTTCATGACTGTATCAAAAGAAGCTCTACCAGATCAGTTTCTAACATACAGTGAATCTGTTAAGGATGATGGAGATAACAGCGAGTACGTTGTGGTTACTAACAGCGGACAGTTTTCAGATTCTAAAGAAAGTATTGACGACGGCATTGGATCATTTCAACAGTTCACCTTCTCTGCCAGGCAAACCGGTGAACAAGTGTGTAACTTGTCCAGCATCGCCCTTCTTGGGACTACAGCATTAGTCGTCGTGGACCAGATGAACAGAAAGATCAAGAAATTCAAAATCCCTGAGGGTAGGTTCCTATCTGAAATTCAACTTGAATTTGACCCATACCAGGTTGCCACTCTCCCAGAGTCCAGTCATCTAGTGGTGACAATATGGGACGTACCAAAGATTCTTATTCTAGCTAGTGATCCTGTTCTTGAAATCCTTCGGATTGTCGACACTGATACTGAATACATCGGAGTTGCGTCACACATAACTGGCATCCTTGCTGTCTCGAGTATGAGGCACAGTCGAGTGGACATTCTCGATATAAACCACGCCAATCTTCAGATATCAAATCGCGAGACTGTGTCCCAAACTTCTCGTATTCGTAACATCCCTGACAGGCTGGCAATTACTAGGAGTCAGTCTGTTATTGTTCGAAACAAACGTCGAAACGAAGTAAAGTGTGTGGATAAAGAGAAGAAGATACTGTGGTCCCGTCGCTTCAAGTCGCCCATCGCCGACGTTGCTTGCTTCAGAGGTAAAGTGTTCGCATCACTCGTGAAGAAGAACGAGATTTTTTGCTTCCATGAAAATGGCATTGACGACGTACGGAGCTTCAAACCTAGTAAAGTGATAAACAATCCATGGAGTATGGACGGGTTTAAAGATTGTCTCGTAGTGACTGAAGATACACCGTCAGATTTGGTGCATGTGTTCGTGTTTTCATGTTGTAGGTGAATAGTAGCACTGAAAACTCATTAATCCCTAATACTTTTCCTGAGTAGTTTCAATTTCCATTTAAGTCTATTCTATTTAGATCTATGAATATTTAAGGTTATTTTTCTGCAATATATAGGTACAGACCCTGGTCAGAGGGCTCCTTGTGTAACCCTTTGACCTGGGTCTACAGTCTCTACACTGTTCGCATAGGGCAATTGTACTTTTTACAGATACTCCGATTGTAACTGAGGAGTATACTCGTCACCCGGGTTATAAAGCAAACACCCCAAGTCCTGACACCTAAAAACATTGCAGGACCTGATGAGATGGGGGTCTTATGATTAAACGCCGCATCTCACAGGCTCTTTGCTGTTTGCCAAATTTCTGTTTCCTAGGAATTAGGCTATATATAATGGGCTGAACGTTCAAAAAGCGCAAATCAAAGCCGAAACACGCTCAAATGAATTATTGTTTTAAATGTTAACGGTTTGTTTTAGCCCTTTACCCCATAGCATAATTCTAGCTCAATTTGGAAGACATATGGCGAGATAAAGCAGGTTGAAAGTAAACCCGGTTGCGCCTGTAACATATATATACATGTACAGCATGTATTTCCTGTTAGAACAGCAATCATTTTAAGTTGCTTTATTGCTTTTATGTTTCAATATATATTGTTCTTTCGTTAATCTTATTCATGCACGTATATGTTGTCCATGAACGAATTAGTCCATGTGTACAGTTAGAGGATATGGAGCTATTTCTATTCTTTGCCATATCCTCCTGGACGACAACTGCCACAAAATTAGCATGTCGTTCCAGGGGTTCATTAATGAGACTATGAACGAATATGATCAAACATCTTTGAAACTGATGCTTTATGACCAGGGTTAATTTGTTCAAACTGTTTTGACTGCAATGGAGAAAACATCATTCTTTCTTAATAAACGCGTATGTCCACTACAAACAGTCGGGGTCTGATCAGGCGCGTCTGATCAGACCCAAAGTGTTTTGCTACTCAGATAAAAATGAAAATGAATGTTTTGCGTTTAAACTGAGATAACTAACGCCTTCTCCGCTATGACCTATTAGTTCAGTAACCCCTACTAGTGGTCACCTGTATTAATAACTAGAAACAGGCTATTGGGTACATGTATGTCAAACATTCTATAATACTATGAGTATGGGATATGGCGCCGATGTGGGTCTTAAAAGTTTTGCAATTTCAAATGCCAAAATACGAGTGTATTCGTAAAATAACAGGTTTAGCAGCAAGGGAATGGTGATAACTAAGGAGATTACAAATTCAAATCCGTCAAGTTTGACCCATTCATACAGGGATATTGCAATGAACTCTCACTGTGTGCTGGCAGGAAGATTTCTTATAAATAATGGTGATCTAAATACACCACAGTGCTTGTCCACTCAACAGAGTGAACAGACATATCACAATGTGAAGACCCTGAATAGACACCGTGTTGTCTTAGCTGTCGGGGTCTGCACTGTGTTCTAATGAAACTAGACTTTAATGGGTAAGATAATGTCATTATCGCATTTATTGATTAGGTGGCAATTTAGGACATGATATATTTTGTCATATATATTTATTAAAGCATCGAATATCGTGTACATGCATTATGATCCTAATTTGAGCCCTTATTAATTATTGTTGTGTAACATGACAGTAACTTGTACAAACTAGATAAGACTTTATTTAATCCTTTCATTCTCAATGACGCTTAAAAGCGCGTTTGCAAATAGCTTGGATTCTGATTAGACGCCGCGTAACGCGGCGTCTGATCAGGATCCAAACTGTTTCACACTCGTTTTGAAATTTCTTCAGTTATACTGCCGTATTTCCTATAACTTTGGAAAGGCATTGCAGACAACAAAATTGAAGCAGACGACAATGAAACGGTGAAAGGGTAAAAATCTCACGAAAAATTTGACAGTGAAAGGGTAAGATATCACTGTAGAGATAACGCGTGGTACAGATAGAACTAACACGTGTCGACCCATTACCCGAAATATACGACTCTCTACGCCTTTAATGTAGTCATACACCGAAGAAAATGGTTTATACGGTCATGAGTATGTAACATACATTGTAAATATATTCAATATCCTAGCAGATGGTAGCCTATAGCAGACTGAAAATAAAGCAGACTGCGCATTAAGGCGCAATCTGTTTTACCTTCAACCTGCTTTAGGGGAGGGGAACAGTTTGGAGCCTGACCCGGCGTCTGATCTGACTTCAAACTGCTTGAAATGTAAATAATTGTTTTATCGTAAACTCGTATAAGTCTTCACCGCTTACAAGTGTCATGCCCTGACAAAGCAAAGGAACAAAAGAAACCCCCTGCAACTGTTTACCGGCGAGTGCTTCAAGCAGATTGAAAATAAAGAAGAAAACTCCTTCGTGAGTTGTCTGCTTTACTTCAGCATATACAGTAGAGAAGACGTTATTATTTCCCAATAAACGCGTTTACGCTAAAACTATTACATGTATATCCATTGCAAAGAGTTAGGAGCCAGATCAGACGCCGGGTTACCGGTAGCCCGGTGTCTGATCAGACTACAAACTATTTGGCACTCAGATTTAAATGAAGTTAGAAACGTCAATAAATTGCATTGCGTTTGCCTTTCGTTTGCGTTTAAACGGGAAAGAATAACGTCTTCTCTACTGTAATTAGACATCGAGGTACCCTGGCCTAATTGATAACTACAGTGGAGAATGTGTTATTCTTTCCCAATAAACGCGTTTATGCTAAAACTATTATTTCCAGTGCAAACAGTTTGGAGCCAGATCAGACGCCGGGTAACCCGGCGTCTGATCAGGCTCCAAACTGTTTGCCACCATGATAAACATGAAATATCAGAATTGTCCAAAAGTTGTTCTTTTCTACGTTTTAGTGCTTTGCGTTTGCGTACGTTTGCGTTTAAACGGGAAAGAATAATATAACGTTTTCTCCACTGTATCACCAGATAGCACTTGCAAGGGTTACTGTGTTAAAAGATAACAGAAATACACGTTTAACTCTTTCAACACTATGTAGCTCTTGTGGGTTACTATGTTCCCTTTGTGGATCATTTTCGTAACCAAGACATGAACATGAAAACATGAACAAGTCTACTTTGAATTATGGGAAGTGTTATAAGTACTGGTCTAAATTAGCTTCTTTAGGAGCCGTCTGATCTGGGTCTACATTGAACAAGTTTTGAGTATATTGAGTTAAATGAGGATGCACCCAATTACCTTCTATTTGCATCGATGGCATTAAATTATTAGGACAGGCTGCTTACGATGGTTATACAGTCGAACTTCGATATCTCGAACTCGTTTAACTCGAACTATCCGATAGTTCGACATAGGAACTGCATAAGTCATGCTCGGTTAAGTCGAACATACCCAAATTTCAAAGTTAAAACGTGGCTTAGCCACGTTTTAACTTTGAAATACGGGTATGTTCGACAAAACCGACTTCGAGACATCAAAGCTGTATTTAGACCGGACCTCTGTTTATTAACAATGTTCTTTTCTGTCCAGATCTATCTAACATTAAACCCTTCACTGCCATACAATAACTTTTTGTAAACAGTTTTGATCCTGATCAGAACTATTAACATACGTGTATTTAAATTCTAGAAATATTTATAAGCAGACGGTGATTTTTTAAATGACGTCATGCCAGTGGATGGGTTAACCAGAACATCACTAGTTTTACCGAAAAAACGGTCAAAGATTAAACTTGAGATACAGTGGAGAATCTGTTATTCTTTCCCGTTTAAACGCTAAACTTTTGGACAATTCTGATATTTCATGTTTATCTTGGTGGCAAACAGTTTGGAGCCTGATCAGACGCCGGGTTACCCGGCGTCTGATCTGGCTCCAACCTGTTTGCACTGCAAATAATAGTTTTAGCGTAAACGCGTTTATTGGGAAAGAATAACGCATTCTCCACTGTAGCAGGGCTGCCATTTCTCCGGATTTTTCCTAAATCTCCGGATTTTCCCCCAGTACATGGTAGCTTAAAGCAGGCTGAAAGTAAAGCAGAATGCACCCTAAGGCGCATTCTACTTTACTTACAGCCTGCTTTGAGTAGTCGCATGTCAACAAATTAAGAAATAGGCTATGGGGGTAAAGGTACGATTCGTAAAATCGCACTTGAAAAAATCAAATTTGGAAATCTTAGGATTTTTCATGTCAACTTATGGCAGCCCTGAGATAGGTTTGGAAGGTCAAACTTGCGACGTGCGTATGGTCAAGTAATCTTGTCGGGTAGGGGTATACAATACATAATTCATGTACACTACGTATGCAGTTTAGATCCTGATCGGTCGCCTTGTGTCTCCACATTTAATCTCAATCCACTCTGTTTGCTAATACGCGTATAACGAATGGGTTTTGCACTGAAGGAGTTTTAAAATCTGGCTCTGGTAAGCGGCATAATTAAAAAAAAATAAGAGAAACATTTTGACACATTACTCCATTTTCCTACACTAAAGAAACTAGCAAATATTAAACCGTAAGTGTCACAAATAATCATGAATATACATTTTGAGAAATATGTAATTACATGTATATACATGTATTTACCATAACAATAGTTATAGGTAATTTAAAGCATGCTCATTTTTGTTTTACTTTCAACCTGCTTTAACCCTTTCACTCTCAATAACGCCATAAAGCGCGCCTGCAAACAGTTGGGGTCTGATCAGGACCAAAACTATTTGACACTCGTTTTGAAATTTCGTCAGTCGAATTGCCTTAAACGATATTGCAGACAACGATATTGAAGCAGATGGCACTATGGCGGTGAAGGGGTAAAATATGATCATGAAAAGTGGCCACCCGACGTCAAGGCTAGAAACATTCTATATATGGTAAAGGGTTTTATAAAAAGGACGAACTAGAAATCACAACAGACATATTTACAAAGAATATTTGCACGGGAAATAACTTACCCGATGGGGAATGTTAAACCACACTGATTATCTTCCAAATACAACCAACATTTTGGACGCATACAACAATGATTTAACCCATTCCCTCATAGAAACCGCCTTTTAGCACATTAATTATTGCTCCGCTGAAAAAAATTAAACATTGTACATTCATAAACAGGTTCCAAACGAAATATTTTATATCGTAGCAGATGGTAGCTTAAAGCAGGCTAAAAGTAAAGCAGAATGCACCTTAAGGCACATTCTGCTTTACTTTCAAACTGCTTGAAGTAGCCACCTGTCTTCTGAACTAGAAAGGGTCATGGGGTAAAGGGCTAAAACAAAATTAGAATGAGCTAGGACCCTGATGAGACACCAAGTTTCTGTTAAGGTAATCATGACGTCCTTTATGTGCAAGAAGGATTTTCTCTTATTTGATTACACCTTTCCCCATTTAACTATTTCGGTGCCAAATTAATCACGAGGTCTTTACCAATTCATCGCTATATTGTCGTCTGCATAAATATTGCAGTCTGCAATATCATTTAATTTTTTTTAACGTAGTATTGTCTGATATTTCTGACCTGTTAGTTATTTTTAGAACAGAATAGTTAATAATGGTAAATAGGCAAGCAAGGTAACATCTAATATGTAATCGTACACTTTTCTACTTGAGATAAGTATGATTCTCGTGCAGCACGAGACCGCTGCGCTAACTTTACTGATATTTTATTTTTTCCCAAAAAACACATTTATATACTAAAACTATTATTTCCATTGCAAACAGGTTGGAGCCAGATCAGACGCCGGGTAACCCGGCGTCTGATCAGGCTTCAACCTGTTTGCTACCCAGGTTAAAAATATAGTTTTCTAAAAGTAAATTTCCACAGCTTAGTGCATTGCGTTTGCGTTTAAATGGGAAAGAATAATGTATCCTGACCTCTACTGTACATTACGCACAAAAATTACAGTTATCCGTTTCTCTAACTGGATGTAGAGAACACTCATCCCTGACAGGTCAGAAGAAAACACTAATATCACTACGAGGGTCGAGTTACCCTGTGTCTGTTTGAAAAGTCGACTTCGGTGCTGAAACAAAATACAAACCCAGGGGCCCGTTTCAAGTCAAAACTAAAATACATTTAATTTCTGATTTCTCTATCTAATCCTGTCTTGTGACATCCTTTTGGAATCGTTTTGAAAAGACGATTCCAAAGAGATGTCACAAGACAGGACTAGATGGAGAAATGAATAATAATGGAGACTTTTATAATCTGACTTACGATCGTTTTTGTCGTACGAAACGGGCCCCAGATGTGCCATGGAAAATGGAATCCGGCCTTTTTTGTTTTTAGTGACAAACATACAGGGATCTTACTGTAACAAGGTCTCCTTATCAATTCATATTGACAGTAGATCAATACGGTGTTTTAAAATGCCTTTATTTGGGAAACAATGTCTTCCCTCACTGTTTCACATTTGTAGTGATAATCTTAGCAAGAACCAGTGTTTAAATACAACTTATAGATCTATATCAAAGAATATACACTCCCTGATGCATAAGTCAAGTTTAGTGAATTCCAAGTTAATACTGTTTCTCCCAATATACGCGTTTACGTTTAAACTGTATTATCCATTACACACAGTTTGGGGCAATATCGAACGGCGGGTAACCAGTTTACCAATCAGATTAAAATTGTCAACAAATCATTTGCCACATTTCATTGCAATTAGTTTGCGTGTCGTAAAATGTGATAAACCGGGTTACCAATTATGGACAACATTTTGACCAACAGTATTGACCATGGATTGAGTAGTTTTGAACCAATATACCAGTAAATTGTTTATTCTTTCCCAATAAACGCGTTTACGCTAAAACTATTATTTCCCGTGCAAACAGTTTGGAGCCAGATCAGACGCCGGGTAACCCGGCGTCTGATCAGGCTCCAAACTGTTTGCCACGAAGATAAACATGAAATATCAGAATTGACCAAAAGTTGTTCTTTTCTACGTTTTAGCGCTTTGTGTTTGCGTACGTTTGCGTTTAAACGGGAAAGAATAACAGATTCTCCACTGTACTAGAGACTGATCCAAAAATATTACGTCAATAAGCGTTACACACGCTTTTTGGGAACCGACTCTGTGTGAATGCAACGAAAGACATGGTCGGTTCCACAAAAGCGTGTATAATACTTATCAGCGTACTAATTGTTAAGCATATGGTACAAGATTGATACCGACACGATATTGCATTTATATTTTTAATAGAAATTAAATACAGGTACACAATATATAAATATATTATGATGTTTGGCATTTGTAACATGTTATGATACCTAAATATTGGGACAGATCTGGGTCCAAGGTTATAAAGAACGTTTGGATCTCACCAATCAAATGCTTGAGAACGACTTCAGACTCACCTAAACAGCTTTATAACCTTGGAGCCTGTTTAAACCCTAATCATACCGCTTCCTCAGGAGCAATATGATCAGGGTCTAAACTACTTGCATATCAGTAAAGTTCTGATTGCACATTTTCGACAAATTAATGTGATAAAAACAATGTCGGGCAATCTGTTATACATGGTGTCCTCATTTTTAGGAGGTGTACTATAACATACATTTCCACTGTACAAACAGATACAAAATTGAAAAAAATGATTTGAAATTGTAGAATCAGGACAGATGGAACACAAAAATAACCTAATACTGCAAAAATCAGAGGTGAACTAATATACAGGGGATCGTTTAATGCATTCTAAAGGAGACCTCAAGAGATACCAGCTGTCATTATAGACCATAGAATATCCAAACTGGTAGTTGAAGATAAAAAATAAAACAATGACATGTCACACCGTCTGATGCTCCCCGGCACGGACACGTGGACACACATATTATAGTACTCTCAACAACACACAATGGGAGACAAAAATGTGTGTTCCTTCTTCGGATTAGGGAAAATTGGAAAACAGCTTGATCCAGATAAGACGCCGCATAACGCGGCGTCTGTTGTGGATTCAAGTTGCTTGTCACTCGTTAGGCTGGTCCATTGTGTGACTTTCAGGAAAAACAGCAAGCAACAATTGTTACGCAGACGGTATAGTAGCCGTGAAATGACTGGCAAGCGTTGTTGTAAGGAGGGAGTCGTTGTTGGGAGGGCTATTGTAGGGAGAGAACACTGAACAAATTCAACCAAATCTCAATGGTAGCACATTTCACGTAGCACGAATGGAAGCTGTATGAACAGTTGATATTTCTTGCTTACTCTGTACATCATTCTATGGTTTGGGACTCTATTCTCATCTTCTGTCTGCGTCGGTTGGCGACTCTCGTAAGATTGGCTGGTTTTGCTATGTACTTGTGTTCGTTGGCTAAATCTTCAATGGCACTGCTGACGATGTTGGAGACAGGTCTATATAAGTTCTCGGACGCATTTTCTTTAACCTGAAAATATATGTTAATAATGAGATACAGTAGAGAAAACGTTATTCTTTCCCAATAAAAGCGTTTACGCTAATGCTATTATTTCCAATGCAAACAGTTTGGAGCCAGATCAGACGCCGGACAACTGTATTCCTCACATGATATAGATGATGAACATACTGAATGCAAGGGATTGCTTGTTCATCATTCAGGTATACTATATATATTTTTAGTGCTAGTACAATTTTTATTTTCATAATTAATTCCTGTTTTTAAGGCACACTGGTTTTCTGTAAGATAATGACAGTGGTTCGCTCTACCTAATATGTTTAACATTATTTAAAAACACACTGAGAGATGCCACGCGCAACACTAAATTTCAGCCCCAATTACAAAATCTGATGTACATGCAGTTACATTGTGTTATTTATAAAAACCCGTCTCAATATCAAAACCGTATGAAGTGAATTCGTTATGGTATATTCTACCCTCTTCTTATAAATGCCCCGAAAACATCCTGTAAAATGCGACACTTCTTTCTTTCTTCGAAACTACAGTCGAACTTCGATATCTCGAAGCCACGTTTTAACTTTGAAATATGGGTCTGTTCGACTTAACCGAGCATGGAATAATAAGTTCATATGTCGAACTATCGGATAGTTCAAGATATCGAAGTTCGACTGTATGTCTCTACAAACAGACTGTATTATTAATTTATTATTAAAGTTTGACTTTGCTCACCTTGGCCAATACTTTCAACTTGGTCTTTCTGGTGGGATCAGCGGGATGTTGATGCCAGATGGCGCTCTCAACAAATATGTCTTGGTACTGCTTTACCCATGCTGGACATCTGAACGTCTTTGTCCGCATGCTGCATGTCCAGTAGATGAAACCAGTCTCCTTATTCTCTCGCTGAAAGTATAGGAAAACATAAGTACTTTATACAGAAAACGTTAAAGGATCCATTATAATATATGCAACCCATATCCTACCCATCGTGGCAATCCACGCATTTGCATACAGTTTGGAACTACGACAAAAGATAAGACATCGTGCCTTGCTTGTTCGTCATGTTTTCATACATGAATTGAGTGTAATAATCGCTGTATAGGCGATGCTTTCCTGCCAATTTGTGTTGTGCTGTGACTGTTGTAGTGCTGTTTTACTACATCTATATCAATTGCCAGCAGTTTCACTTTATTCAAAATATCTAAAACGAATGATGACGTAATGGAAGTGAGGGGATTATTGAAGCAACAAATGTTGTACGTACCTTGACATTGTACGAATAGGCATCACTGCTGACCAGCATCCGCCCACCCACTCTCGTACCCTTGGCGATGACCTCATACGTAACTGGTTCTACTTCAGTCGGAAGAACAGTCGGAAGATGATCTTCTAGTTGCCTGAAAGTAAAAATAGAAATGTTATGACATTATTTAGTGCATTTTACGCCTCAAAGGCTTAAGCATATTCTGCATGTGTCATTCCGTTCATATTTGTGCTTATGGTGCGGAGCGTACAGTGAAGAAGGCGTTTTTCCGTCCCGTTTAAGAGCAAACTTAAACGCAAACGCACAGCACTAATCAGAGAAAATGACCATTTTATTCTGAGTGGCAAACAATTTGGAGCATGATCAGACGCCGGGTTACCCGGTGGCTGATCTGGCTCCAAACTGAGTGCATTATTATAGTATTATAGCGTTATAGTTAACGCGTTTATTGGGAAAGAATTCTGTTCCATGAACAGTGTACATTTTATGATGACGAAGTGCGGCATTTTCATCTTGACCTCAACTTTGAACCTCAACATTTTTATAT
Organism: Gari tellinella; assembly: GCA_922989275.2. Taxonomy (NCBI): domain Eukaryota; kingdom Metazoa; phylum Mollusca; class Bivalvia; order Cardiida; family Psammobiidae; genus Gari; species Gari tellinella. The sequence goes on from OV277871.1 coordinate 40,391,401, forward strand.
CACATACGTGTGTTTTCAGTATTTAAATAATTGAATTTGTTGCATTTCACTATAAGGTCAATATTTTTTAAATAACACTTACTCGACTTGGGTCACCGGTCTGTCTGCAATATCAAGCCCTTTCACATCGGAGAAATCTCCAACAGCCTCAGCATCTTCAGTCTCTACTTCCATCTCTTCCGGAACTTCATCTGCTCTGGTCATTGGCTCGGCATCAACATCGTCCGTTCCCTGAAACCGATATAAAATATACATAAAAGAGCCGTGTCATGACAAAGCCATTCTCTGTATCTGAAGTTGGTCTACATTGCAAAATACTACAGCTAGACTCAATGCAATGTACAATGGTTGTCAAACAGTGTAAGACCAGTCACCGCTTCTTTGGCTCGACGGCTGGCCTTAAAATACACTGTTTGTAATACAATGCAATAAAACATGTTTTGTAATGGCACTGCTAAAATCATAAGTCAAAATATGTAAGCACTAATCGGGCATATGCCTTTTATCTAATGGTAATGTATGCCGCAATACATTAGCTTTCGGAAGAAATATATAACCGCTAATTAAGGCGCTTTAAGCAAGTTGAAAGTAAATAAGCGGTTTCTGCTCTTATTTTCAGCCTGCTTAATTATAAATTATAATTACTAAAAGGTGTATTTATTGAGTGATGGGTTAAATAAATTCGTACCTGAGCTTTACAGGATGTACACATCCAGGATATATTCAGCTTCTTCGCCTTCATGAGTCTATACTGGATGTGGTCGATTCCTGAAGTAAATCAAATAGTTACATATAAATATTGGTGGACATTGATATTAGATTACGTCAATTTGCTGTATTTGTATTATATTGATACAGTGGAGAATCTGTTATTCTTTCCCGTTTAAACGAAAACGTACGCAAACGCAAAGCACTAAAACGTAGAAAAGAACAACTTTTGGACAATTCTAATATTTCATGTTTATCTTGGTGGCAAACAGTTTGGAGCCTGATCAGACGCCGGGTTATATTTAAACATAAAAGTTCCAATGACAAAATTTCATTCGAGACAGAAAATGTTTGTATAGTCGGGTTGAATTCAATGCGGTTCAGTGACTCAGTCTGTCTGCATATTTTTCTGTTTAGATAAAAAGTTTCAGTGATGAATGGGTTACCCCTTTGCCCTATAGAAGCGCCTTCAAGTTATTCCTTTACAAAAGAAAATAGTTCCAATTTATACAGTCACGGACATGTACTAATATAAATATTGTTCATATCCTAGCAAATGGTAGCTTTAAGCAGACTGAAAGTAAAGCCGTAACCCGATTACCCCATAGCCTGTTTCTAGTTTCTAGTAAGAAATATGGCGCATTCTGCTTTTCTTTCAGCCTGCTTTAAGCTATTTTCTGCTGGGATATAGAAAATATTTCTTAGGATACATATTCATGACTGTATAAAATTTACCTATTTTCTTCAGTGGAGGAATAGATTAAAGGCGTAAAAAGACGTGTTTATATGGGAATGGGTTAAGGCGCATTCTGCTTTACTTTTATCCTGCTTTAGTTGTCACCTCTCTTGTAAACTAGAAGTCTATGAGGTGAAGAGTTAAAAGAGTAAGATAGACTAACCTGTCCCACACTTTCTGTGCTGCCAATTTTTGCACATGTCACATTGTACAGAATGCATCTTAGTAGTTATGTGCGCGGCACAGGCGACACATGGGTTCTTTTCTTCTCTAGGCATTGTGAACAAATGTTATATCAAAATCGACTGATGAATCCACAGACATGCTCTTTAACTATATAGCCCTCCACTACAACTATTTTTCACAGATACCAGTGTTTGAATAGTTTGAGATGTGCGTGTCAGCAATTAAAGTAACTCGCTAATTGTTCTAATAATTAAGGTTCTAGATATAACGAACTGAAATTTAGTCACAGCTAATTACAAACCTCAATTTACCAAGTTAATACATAATGAGATAATTATCCCTTAGCCTGCCACTCACGACTATAGCTCCATATGCAAACAGCTTTGATCCGGATGAGACGCCGAGTAACTCGGCGTCTCATCTGGATCCAAGCTGTTTGACGCTCGGATAACATTTTCAGCAATTTTGAGCAACTTTGAAGCACTTTGAAACTTGAAGCAGACGAGAAATATAGCAGACGACAATTTATTTGGCGGGCTAAGGGTTAATGTTGCAAACTGATTTTTTTATCAATTCAATTCAATTCAAAGTTTATTGACATTAAACATATACAATGTGCATTGCCATATAACATAAAATTATGTACATGACTTACAGTAAACATTCTAAAGTACTAGATCAGGAAAATATAATTACATAAGCAAGAGAAAAGTATGAAAATATTTAAGATTATTGCAATTTTGAATTCTATGGTATACAAATTTTTTTTAACAATTCCAAATGAAGATGAAGTCAATCTGCTGAGTCATAATAAATACTAGTAAACATACAAAAGTAAATATACAAAATGTAGCTGACAGGCGTTTGTCATCGGAGTGAACATTGCACTATTCAATTTAAATTTCTCGGACGGCCACAAATAAATCGATTTCCACCTCAGTACATGTGCACTCTTAGATAAAGTTAGATATTACATGGAGAAGAATTCACATAAGTTTTCAGTAACTTGTTTTCTAATCCATGTTTGAATGTACTTTGACATTATGTTCTGTCAATGTGAGAGAATATTTGTAATATTTCGAAATAAATACTGTTTAAACCAATATGACGTTGAATTACATAAACTCTGCATGCATTCTTTAATAAACAAAACTCATGGAATATAAGGCATTATAATGGATGACATAATATTTACATTATTATAAGTTATTATAGATCTATATTTGTTAAAACACGAACCATTCAAGTTCTTATCATATCTTTATCAATTTCATCTTAGTACCGTTATCAATTAACCCTTATCATGCTGAATTGTCGTCTGCTTCAAATATAGTGTCTGCGAGCAATGATCAAAAATTAGTTTAAATGGGTGTTTATAAAAAAGAGTTGAATATGAGTGACAAACAGTTTGGATCCATATCAGACGCGGCGTCTGATATGGATCCAAACTGTTTGCAAATGTTAGCCTAGTCAAGTTGTCTAAGTGCAGTGGTTGTCTTACTTTGCTTCCAGCTCCTGCATGCCGGGCCCCGAGGTTATAAAGCGTTTTAGTTGAATCTGAGTGTGTTCTCAAGCATTTGATTGGTCAGATTTGAGCTTAGGCTCAAACCTGACCAATCAAATGATCGAGGACGACTTTAGACTCAAATCAAAAGCTTTATAACCTCGGACCCGGGTTCGAGTCCCACCAGAGCCCATAATATATATATTTAAAATTTATTTCTATACAGAATTTCTTACCCGTTTATATAAGCGTTTGGCCACAGAATTATATACTTGTATAATTCCGTGGTTTGACATATATGCACAAATTACTATTTTTAATGCTAAATCTGGTTGCGAGCCTCTTGAAACCAGGTTGAAAGTAAAGCAGATTGTACCATAAAGCGTAATTTTTATGCTTTATTTTCAACTGCTTTAAAGATATGATCTGCTAGGATATAGAAAATATTTTTTTATGATATTTATTCATGATTCTACTCATAAATTGTCTATCGGAAAAAGGGCTAGGGATCACGGTATTTAGGTGACCTGGTCACAGGTACTTGACACAAGAACTAAAAAGAAAAAAAATACCTTTTTCTTAATAATAGAAGTCTAGTTGTTTTTTTGGGTAATTAATATAGTGTTCCCACTCTACAACAGCATTCCCAACAACGACTCCCTCCTTACAACGACATTTGCCGCAGTTCCCTAAACAAGACAACTATATCTAACGCTTTTACTGCTGAAATGTAGATCTATGCTTCAAATTGTCGTCTGATGTTTTTTCTCCAAGTTACATTTTGATGGAATAAATATTATGACGACCCGGAGTGACAAACGAGTGACAAACAGTTTGAATTTAGACCAGACGCCGCGTTACGGATTCAAGTTTGATTCAAGTTGTTTGCAGGGTAAGCCAGTTTCCCTATCTATAACGACTCCCTCCGAACAACGCACATGAATTGCGTCTCCCTTTGGGTGTCGTTGTAGAGAGGGAACGCTGTAGATCTAGATCTATGTGTCAAGTACCTGTGGACCTTAAAGCGACTCGCAACCAGATGGTGCATTAAAAATAGTAATTTGTAAATATGTGTCAAACGCTTATATAAATGGTAAAGAATTAGTTTAGGATAAGAAATTCTGTTTAAAAAAATGTATTTCAATAAAAAATATATTGGTCTCAGGTGGGATTCGAACCCGGGGCCCCGGCATTAGCGGACAGAAGGCAAAATAGGGGAAACCGCTTAGACCAATGGACCACGGAACTATCCGTTTATCTCGGATCGATTAAACGTATTTCAATGTGTAGCTATCGAAAGTGCATACAACTTCGTAATTCGGCTCGTGTTTATGTCTAAGCCCGTGTAGAGAAGCAACAACAACAACTATACCGTCTACTAGTCGGTATAGAAAAACGATGGAAAATATCTAAAAATCTAAGATTCGGTGACGATTCTTGAGACTTTTTTTGGACTGATCATATTTTTTTAATGTCAGAAGCCAAATAATGCCACAAATTTGCTTTTATTTGAGTATTTTATTTTATTTTGACAAGTACACCATCCGGTTGCGAGTCCCTTTAATGGGGGTAGATCTAATGAGTTATGGTCATTTCGTACCCACGCCTTTTCGTACCCTATTTTTTTGGTCATTTCGTACCCATATTTTTGGTCATTTCGTACCCTTTCAAATTCACTAGTCATTTCGTACCCATATTTTTGGTCATTTCGAACCCTCTAAAAAAAAATTTTTATTACATATATTTCATTATTTTTACGCAAAATTTAATAAGATATATGTTAGATCGGGTAATATGTTTGCTCAGAAATGAAAAAAAAAAATTATTCTGCTGGTTTTATAATTATTTGAACAGTTATCAAATCCAGTAGTAACTTCGAATCCATATGTTTGGTCATTTCGTACCCACCCCATAAAAGCACGATTGAAGAACAACTTCTACCAAATGTGAAACGTATTTAATGAATGAAAAAAAGAATTAACAAAACAAGAATCTATAAATACATGATATTTAATAGACTTTTAAGAGCTATAAAGACATGCACGATACAGAAAAAAACTCTCTTTTACGACCACAAAAATACGACGGCTAATTGGTTTTATTAAAGACAGGTAACAATTTATAGCTGTTTGACAGTCATGTCCAAGAATGCAGGCCATATTTACAGGATTGACGTTCTTGCTCACTTTAGTATATCAGACGTAAACCATTATCTCCCTTGGTCCACGAGATCAATTATCGATTTGTTAGGCAGACTATCGGGAATCGCTTGATCATCTTAGCCTTGATAAGAAATCACGAATGCTTCGTTATCATTCGGCTGCCTCCGGAACACTGGTTCCGGACTCGTTCTTATTCTCAGCGGGACCTCTGAAAAGCCATTTGTGTTTATCTGCTGATTAAATTGCTACTAAATATTCGCGTTCTACATCAATTATACCCTGACCAGCATTATCGATCGAATCTTTCACTAGAATATTACTCGTACATCCACACGTAACAAACGATAGTATGAATTATGTTCAGACTAAGTAATTTGTCTAAACGTCAATTTGCAAACTGTTAACCAATCGGATCAAAACTAATTGATAGCTAAAATGGTAAAAAACAAAATTAAAATTAAATTAAAACATACATTTTTCGAATTTCTTTTTAAGGAGTGATTTTCACATATAAGATTAATATGATGGAAATGCGTAAATATGTTTCGAATAAGATATATTTGTATGAAAAACACAGAAAAATGATACATGTATTTTCTATTCTATTGCAAACAGTTTGGATCAAGATCAGACCCCCAACAATTATGTGTCGGAAATTACTCTGAAAACAATTTTGATTTGAGTGTTTTGTGTGAAAAACTTTGAAACTGAATGCAATTCTATAGGAAACAATGTCGTATTCATTTAGACTATCTATGTCGGATCATGATCCAAACTATTTGACACGGATTGATCTGGGTAACTCGTGTCAAAGTTCAAGTTTCTGCTCCGGGATAGTAAAAAGGCCCCGGCAAAACTAAAGGCGCGAGTCACTGCTCCTTAACCCTTAATTATCGTGCTAAGCGGGACTTGGCTTATATTTGCAAACAATCTGGATTCAGATCAGATAAGATGCCGCGTTACATAGCGTCTGATCTGGATCTAAGCTGTTTGTCACTCGAAAAGTACTTTTTCTTTAGATTTAAAAAGATCAAAATTAGTTATTATATTTCGCAGACATTATATTTGAAGCAAACGACAAATCAGCAGGATAAGGGTTAAGTTATGACACTTTGTTTCATTAACTCATTCAACCATAAAATTGTTAACTGACATGTTAATTTCCAATTAGGTCTAGCCCATTATTTACTTTTTAGGGTTGTGTTAAAAATATTGCAAAATGGCAAACAGTGTATGCCCTGTTCAAATGACTAATGCTAGCATACGACAAGTGTACATTTAGAAATTCATCTAACATAAGTACGCTGTTTGTTAGTGACAATGGGTTAATATTTTGTTATTGTTTTCTGATTGCTGAGTGCCGGCTAAATTCTGATCAGATCAGTTACTTGCTGTTTGATCTGGATATACATTGTTTGCTTCTGTAATTCAAGTGGAAGAAAAAGTCTAAAAGAGATGAGGGCAAATGTCTTTTTGCATCTGCCAATTTCACTTATAGAATGTTGTGTGTTTCACCTGCGTCTGCATTATTGGCTATGATACATGCATACAGTTGTCCCAAAAAGTGTTTCCACTATTACAGAACTACCTACTGGCAATGTATCCCTTTAATATGCAAATACAACAAAGTGTTCATAAAAATGTGTAGGTATGTATAGGTTCAACTTTAAGCATCTATACCCCTTTACCCAATTACCTATTTCTAGTAATGAAAATAAAGGACCACTTAAAGCAGGTTGAAAGTAATTCAGAAGGCGCCTTAAGGCGATTTCTGCTTTACTTTCAGCCTGGTTTAAGCTACCATCTGCTAATATGTAGACATTATATCTTATGGCGCATGTTTAAAACTGTTTACATAGGAACTATTTTGTTCAGCGGAGGAATAAATTAAATACGCTAAAAGTCGCTTCTATGTGGGAAAGGGATACTGTGTGTTTCTATCTCATGTAATAAAGATATTTGAATGATCTTTTAGCCTTAATTTTGTTTTAATCAACAACAAAGAACTTAACGACCACTCATTGTTGACTGCAAGATATGAATTGTTTCCGATGGAAATAATAGCTTTAACGCGTTTATTTGGAAAGAATAACGCCTTCTCCTGTATTTACTCCATCCTACAAAAGGGAAATAGGCAAACAGTGTAGACTCTGATCAGACGCCGCATTATAGGAATTTCAATATCAAGCAAAACGAAAATGAAAATTTAAACCAGGCACCCCTGTTTGCTACTCAGATTAAAACCATAGTTAACCTTTGTAAAAGTAATTTTCCCCAGTTTAGTGCATTGCGTTTAAACGGAAAAGAATAATGTATCCTCTACTGTATATTGCCACGGAGTAATTAGAGCTCTAATTACTCCGTGACATTACGCACAAAAATTCCAGCTATCCGTATCTCTAACTGGATGTAGAGAAAACTCATCCCTTTTAAAGTTTTAGAATGTTCCAATCTAAAAATAACTCCGACAGGTCAGAAGAAAATTCTAATACTATGCGTTTGTGTTACGTTTTCGTGAAAGGTGGTGGGGTGGGGAGGGGGAATAACACGCAACGGGCATCTGGATGTTATAGGCGAATTCGTGAGAGGTTACACTCAATTTCTGCGCCAACGGAAAGCATCTCGCCAGTTAATGTTTATTTGAAGTATAATATAGGTGTTCGGGATTCAAAGGTTCCACTGTAATCAGTCGAACACAACTCTATTGCTATAAATAGTAAAACCTCTCTATTACGACCACTAAAAGAAGGCTAATTGAGTGTTTAAAGACAGGTGACAGTTTAAGAAAGCTCCTCGTTTTACTGTCACCTTGCTTTAAGCATTATTCGAACACCTAAGCATCTTCTAGTCAATTTCAAATTGTTATGTGAATAAAAGTTATTTTTTACATGAATACTGGATATACTGGGCGTTTTCAACTTAAAATAAGATGGGTAAGTTGTTGCAACTCAAATCGGTTCTCTAACAATGTAAACAAAGCATGGTGGCCCACTTACTTCATTCTCAGTGGGACTGGGACCCCAACCTAAATTCGAACAGTAGGTTTGACACCACGAAATATTTACTATTTATAGTCCAGGGTAGGTGTTTGTTCATATAATGTCAGAAAAACATAAAACAAGAATCTAAAGCCTCAAAAAAAGTAAAAGTCAACTTTTTTCATATAATTTACAGTAGTTTAGACATAAACTATCAATCGTTAATGGCTACAGGCAGGGCAGCAGAAGGGACCTCCCCTTGTAAGTACCCTGGCAGAGCTGCACACTTTAAAGTGCACACAGCCATCCAGAAGAAATTTCTAAAAGTTGTTAAATAGATTTTTCTAAATATTTAAGTAAACTCGAACCTGTCAAAATATTTTTTGTATTATTTATTTCTTGTTACTTCTTATAGTATTCAATTCAATTCAAATTCTTTATTTCAGCTTTAAGCAAAGTACTTTGCTTCTAACCATATAAAGTACAAATTATATGAAACACTGTTTAGAATATAAAAAAGTGAAAAATATTGATAAGGACCCTAGTTTGAGATTTGATCAGATTTAGTGGTCTGAACCCTAAATATAATTTGTCCGGACCACTAGGAATGGGGTAAATGTAAAAGTTATGCAGCCGACACACCACTAGTCATTTTTGTTCGCAGAAAATGTAGTCTAAGGCATATTTATGCATTGGGAAATTTGGGATTAGGTGTAAATGCAATATTTATAGTCAGTGAAGTTCAACAAATGCCATTTTACCTGTTTACTGATAATTCTTACCGATCTTGTATTCTTGACGTTCCAGTACCGGTGTTGCTGTCAAAATGTCACGCGCGGTTATGCAAAACTGTTAGTAACCATAGATATCACGTAAAATGATTTAGGTGTTCGATTTTTGGTTGTGTTCGAATAATGGTGGTAAAGGGATATCAATGTAAACAAAACTATTGGCGCTGAAAGGGTTTATAATTAATACAAGCTTAATTTATATTTATATTTGTAATTAAAATGTATTGATGTACCCTTTCCAGTTTTTGTCTCATATGTTGTACAACATAAAATGAAACCCTTAAGTCGGAATATCAGCCAGTAACAATTGAACAGAAAGTTATTGTTCAGTTTCGATAGGGTATGTAAGGATTGTCGGAGACATTTTTATTAAGGTACTTTTATAAAAAAAAAAATTGTTTTGTTTAAAGTCCAGTTTAGTGAGTAGCATTTAAATAATCACATAAACCACACAAGTAATAATTAGCGGTCACTCGGTAATACACATGCGTACATTTGAACATTGCTGAGATTAACTCATCGAACCCTAGCGACGAATATATTCGTCATTTACAAATAGTATTGCCCTATATGCAACAACTGACTATAAATACAGATTGGAGGGCCCCAAAAGATTAAAGATTCCCCTGATCAGGGTCTGTACTGTTTGTTACTAGTACAATAAATTATGCCATACTGCTAATAATAAAAACGTAAATACAGTGCCAATTAGGAATAACATCACAGTAATAATAAATACATCAATGAGAGTGCACATAGCATGAATTCAGGAAAATGTTGTTGTACTCGAACCCCAATCAACATGGGGGATGCAATAATGCAGACGTAACTGTTGAAAGTACTCGGGGTGGGGGTTGTATCAATAAGAAAAACCTCATTTCGCACTGTACCAATAAGTTTCTTTCTCTACTTTATAAACTGTGTTACCCTTATTCTATGCATCACACTTTTTTCATCCAGTAGATCTACCTCGGAAGGACGTCCATAGATGTCACTGTATAGTTTTGTACTTTTTTACATTTTTATAAATACTTAGATAATGATAGATACTTTCCTGCATATTTAATTTAGATTTTATATTTGATTTTAAGTAGGGTCCATTTACAATGACAGTCTGAGGGTTGCTGTTAGTTTACGAGAGAAGCCAAAATTGGATCTCTCGATGAAAACCGTATTATAGATCTAGATCTATTTCCTAAAACAAACAAGGCTTACATTTTCCTTTTAACAACATCAGAAAAGTTGTGTTTGTGAAACACTATGGTCCCTTATGTGACCACCATGGCCTTCAAATAACCTTGACCTTGTCTGACAGGAAGCTCTCAAGAGCTGAGCTGAAGTTAAGTCATGTCAAGTGACTTAACTTCAACGGAGCTCAATAGCTTCCATTTATTTGACTTTTAAATGACATTGACCTTTGCCGGACATAATCCATGTTGCACTAAGCTCCAGACCCTTCTGCGTTCAGTACACATGCTAAATAATGTAGTTCAAAAGTTGTGACCAAGGTTAACGTTGTAGACAGAGACAAACAGACACACAGACAGAGCAAAAACCGGTAGTCCCTCGAATAAGTTATAATATGAGTTGGATGCATGGAAATGAGAATCTATTATATATTACAGTTCTCCATCTCTACAACAACACCCAATGAGAGACAAATATTATGTGCGTTGTTCGGGGGGGGGGGTTGTTAAAGGGAGCGAAAATTAAGATTTGGATTACATTTACCAACAGCTTAAATCCGGATCAGACGCTATGTTATGCGGGCCCGATCAGGATGCAGGCTTTTTGTTCCTCGTCATTATATTTCTTCTGTTAAAATGTCCACTACTACGTAACTTTGAGAAAAACAGCAGACGACAATCTCAAGCAGACGATATTGCAGCTGTGAAAGAGTTAGACATGAAAACATCTTGTTTCGGGAACAGCTGCAATCGTCGTTGTAAGTAAGGAATCGTTGTTCAGAGTGCCGTTGTAGGGAGGAAGCACTGTATATATATCATTCAAGTAGATTATCTAATAAATACTTGATTTCCTATTAACCCATTCATATCCCTTGAAACTTTTAATGGACTATTCCAATTTCAAAATAAGTGTAGCCCATTTTTGACTATTTAGGGTTCATTTTAACAATATATTTCAAAATGACAAACAATGCAGACCCGATCAGAGGGTTCCTGACGGAGCCCTCTGATCAGGGTCTACACTGTTTGCATATGACAAGTGTAATACTCACAGGTACACTGTTTGTAAATGACGAGTATACTCGTCGCTAGGGTTGAATATCAATATTTTTTCTCAATCTCGCGAAAAGGAGAAAGAAGGGGATCTAGATCTACAAATGTTATGTAGATAAGCCATTATATTACCGTATTGTCGTGCGGATAAGGAATAGTATCGGCACGACGGTCGTGCGGATAACAGTTCTTATCGGCACGACAGTCGTGCGAATAAGAACTGTTATCCGCACGGATAGTGTCTATCGGCACGACGGTCGTGCGGATAACAGTTCTTATAATTCGCCAACGGAAAGCATCTCGCCAGTTCGGGATTCAAAGGTTCCACTGGAATCAGTCTCGAACACAACTCTATTGCTATAAATAGTAAAACCTCTCTATTACGACCACTAAAAGAAGGTTAATTGAGTGTTTAAAAGACAGGTGACAGTTTAAGAAAGCTCCTCGTTTTACTGTCACCTTGCTTTAAGCAATTAAACTATTGTAAAACACTAATAATTAACATAATTAAGTGGTCGTATTAGAGACGTTTTATTATTACTCAGAACAAACATACATGTATTTCAAAACTAAAGCTTTAAAAGAAGTATGTATGTTTGATTTAAGCAAGCTTTGAGAAATAAAGCAGACCATTTTGGGAATGTACTAGTTGGAAGTGGAAGAATCCGACGACCATATGTCGGACTTCTATCCATTGATGCACTATCCCCTTAAAGGAATGGTGCAAAGCAAAAAAACTGAGTGACTTACAGGTATAACCAAGCACTCAAAGAGTGACTTACAGACATAGCCAAGCACTCAAAGAAGCCGAGTGACTTACAGACATAGTCAGGCACTCGATTGCTGCTCTTGTAAAAGAGCAGCAAACGCACAGTCTAATTCACCCCGTCGGTGCAAGACCATACAAATACAAATGAGACCAAAGGCGTCAGTGATTACCCTTATGGGAATCTATTCAAAGAACGCAAGTATTGCACTTTTCAATGAAATTGGCAGAAGGGAAATTTATGACATCTTAAATAAAACATTTCTAACATTCAGCAAGTTAAAATAAATTCTGAAAGTAATACAAAAAGCTTTTAAATTCACATGGTTACGTGGAAATATATCATAATAATTAATTCTTCATTCAATCTTATACTAGCTGTGCTATCTGAATTAATTTTAATGAAAATTATAAAACGTACATCAGTCGTTTTGTACTCCGTATCGCCACTGGTCCTAGATTAGCATATGAATAAAAGGTGTTAGGATCCCAGCACCCAGCTCATACATGTACCACTATTCTACCTAAGTGCTGATAGCTCAGTCGGTAGTGTGGTTGACTAACAATCAAAAGGTCATAGGTTCGAGTCTCATTCGAATCAGAAGTTTTTTTTCCTTTTTTCTTTTTTTTTTTTTTTTTTTAAAGAAGTCCAATTGTATTGACTTGTGGGTAAATAACGCAGATAAAGGACATGTTTAGTCTTTGTTGGTTAGAATCATTGTTCGCTATATAGCTTGTCGAATTACGTTTTGGTTCATGACTGACACACACCATTGTCTGGATGCAATGTCGTCTGCTTAAAATTGTCGTCTGCTTAAAATTGTCATCTGCTGTTTTTCTCAAAGTTACGTAATGGACATTTTGACATAAAAAACTTATTAATGAGTGACAAACAGCTTGATTCAAGATTAGACGCCGCGTTACGCGGCGTCTGATCTGGAATAAATCTGTTTGCAAAGTTCCCTCCGATAACGACTCACTCCAAACAACGCCCACAATTTGTGTCTCCTGTTGGGTGTATCCCCTAGTTCCTCTTGTCCGTATAATTGTGCACCTTGAAGGGAAGAAGCATGTCCTAGACATGCACTGTAGATCGTAAGACCAAATCATGCATTGGTTATGTTCCGTACTGCAATCACGCTATTGCAGTCCTCAGTCATTGTGCACAAACTGGCACACTCTGCAACATTCCGTGCTGGTACCTCAAACCTTATGACACTACTATAACAGAGCTGGTTAACAAACGACTCGTCTAAGATGTTACCATTGTTCAATAATCCTAATAATCTTTCAAATGTGTATAAGTCTTGATACCAAAGAACAGGAGCTTCGTATGGCTGTTTTAGAGATGGAGCACTGTATTTTTAACAGGATTGTTGTTGCTAACTACATCACTTAAGTAAACGTACGTGTCTTCACTATAGCTTGTATTAAATGTACATATGGATTCGAAGTTACTACTGGATTTGATAACTGTTCAAATAATTATGAAACCAGCAGAATAAGATTTTTTTTTTCATTTCTGAGCAGACAGATTACCCGATCTAACATAATTATATCTTATTAAATTTTGCGTAAAAATTATGAAATATATGTAATAAAAAGATTTTTTTTCGAGGGTACGAAATAACCAAAAATATGGGTACGAAATGACTAGTGAATTTGAAAGGGTACGAAATGACCAAAAATGTGGGTACGAAATGACCAAAAAAATAGGGTACGAAAAGGCGAGGGTACGAAATGACCAGTTCCCGATCTAATGCCTGAATTTTTCTAGTTTACTGTAGATCTATATATTTTTATGTTGGAATATTGAACAAATGTTTTATTAAAATCGTCAAGTAGACCTACACTGCGCAAAAACAGACTTTATTATGGAAAAGAAAAATACACTTTCTCTGAGCAATTTTGGAGCGAGTCCTTAGTTACACGTCACAGCCAATCAAATGCTTCGATAGACAATTAGCGTTATCTCAGGACGGTGTAGGGGTAAGTTTTACACACGAGGCAAATCTGGAATGGACAATTGAAATGGAAGGAGATTAACTGCATTATATATAAGTGACAGCGGCAACGTGGATAAATGCAGCAAATTTTTATTTGAGGTAAGTATTTTAATCCAAATTATAGGCAATTTGTGTTTTACATAGCGCTATATAAACACTGATTTTAATGCAGTTCAGTATGATTTTGAGTGGGGGTGGGGCGAACATACAGTGCAGAACTTAAATTAATAAGTAGCATATGAAAGTTGAATAAAAAAGATTCAGTGGTATCAAGACCGTTTTTGTAATTTAACAACAGTTGTGATTAGCTGGTAGATAAGTGTTTAAGCGCTTTGTTGTCAGGGCTGCCATAAGTTGATAATAAAAATCCTAAGATTTCAAATTTTCAGTTTTTTCAGACGCAATTTTACTAATCGTACCTTTACCCCATAGTTTGTTTCTTGTTTTGAAGACACATGACTGCTTAAAACAGGTTGAAAGTAAAGCAGAATGCGCCTTAAGGCACATTCTGCTTTACTTTCAGCCTGTTTTAAGCTATGATCTGCTAGGATAAAAATCCGAATACTTAGGAAAAATCCGGAGAAATGGCAGCCCTGTGTTGTAGGAAGAATCTGGAGAAAAACTTCACATTCATTGAAGTTACAACTTATAGAGCTTTTTGTAAGAGGGATGTGTGATAAGTCAAATCCCTTATTTATATTATAAGTGGTAGGGGTGTCGGGGTCAAATTTAGGGCGCTATGCTATGAATCACATTTAACTTGCCCCATTGCAGAGATCCTAGGGGTTTGTAACATTATTCACAATACAGAGACAATATCGCAACAAGAAATTACAAGATCGCCACCACTCAATTCACCTTTAGAAATTGAGGGTCATTAAACAGTGGTACAGTTTGGTCATTGAAGTCAAAGAAGAGTCATCTAAAATGGACCCCTGGTTCTTTAAATCTTTCCACCCTGAAACTTGGAATGGACAATTCCAGTTTCCATTTTAGTCTAGTCCATTTCTGACTTTTAAGGGATGTTTTTGTCAATGTTTGGCATTATAACAAACAGTGAAGATCCTGATCAGAGGGCTCCTTTCGGAGCCCTCTGATCTGGGTCTTCACTGTTTGCATAATACAAGTGTACTATTCACATGTACACTGTTCGAAAAAGACGCCAATATGCGGGACTAGGGTTCAAAGGGTTAACCTTAGCACAGACTGAAAATCACCATTACACTATACTCGTTTTCTAGTAATTTGAAGATAGGTGACCACTTAAAGCAGATTGAAAGTAAAACAGAATGCACATTAAGGCACATTTTGCTTTACTTTTAGCCTGCTTTAAGCTACCATCTGTTAGGATATAGAATATTTCATATTTTGCATGTTCAAGAGTGTAAATTAGAACTTACTATTTTCTTTAGTGGAGGAATAAGTTAAAACCGTAAAAATGCATATTTATGGAGTAATGGGTTAAATAAGTTGACTTACTCTTTTCTTCATAAAAATGCTTTACCCTTTCCTGATAAATGAATCATAGGAATCATTTCATACACCCTGGAAGGTGGCTATACTTAACCCATTACTGCATACATGTAGCCTATTTCTAGTATTGAAGATATACATACATGTACATGGATCTGTGACCACTCTTAACCCTTTCCCCCATAGAAGCGCCTTTTAGCGAATATGATTTATTCCTTCGCTGAAGAAAATAGTTCCAATTTAATCAGTCATGACTATATATTATATGGAATATTTTCTATATTCTAACACATGATATCTTAAAGCAGGCTGAAAGTAAAGCAGAATGCGCCTTAAGGCGCATTCTGCTTTACTTTCAACTTGCTTTAAATAATCACCTATCTTCAGTTCTAGAAATAGGCTATCAGGTAAAGGGTTAAGGCAGATTGAAAGCAAAACAGAGTTTGCACATTCGCGCATTCTGAGCACTATATACTTTCAACCTGTGTGATTGCCGTTTTGGGGGCTGTCTTTTGTATGTTTATTCTTATTTATTTTAGATCTAATTATAGTTATTTGTGTTTTGTCGATGGCCTGCATTTGGCGCTCTACCATTATTTATATCAGTCGGCAATACTTAGCCGGTCGGTTCATTGCTGATTGATGGGGGTAATGTGATCGCCGTTTTGGGGGACTGTCTTTTATATGTTTATTCATGTTTTATTTCAGATCTAATTGTAGTTATTTTGTCTTTTCACGATTTATAGGTACATATGTGTTATTTCATGTAAAGCGCTTTTGAACGCACAATCCCTGTGTGAAAAGAGCGCTATATAAATCTGGTATAATAATAATAATAATAATAACCTCTTTTAAGCTAACATCTGCTAGAAATAATTTCTTCCCATACATTACTGTATAAATTGAAATTTTCTTCAGTTGAGGAATAAATCAAATGCGTTAAAATGTGTATCTATCGAGAAATGCAGGTTTGCAGATAAGGCACGTATTGGAGTATTTACTCAATTAAAATTTTGGAAAAAAGCAATTGTCGTTCACAATAAGGAGTTATAAGAAGCAAAGAAATTTTTGAATACCTATAATTAGAATGTGGAATAATACCAAATTAGTCGAAAATTGCCCATACCCAATAAAAATTGTAAATACTCAATTCTGTAAAATATCAAGGAGTAATTAAGTACCCAAATCAGGGTTGTAAAAATTCTACTCGCCCGCTCGTCATGGCGAGTAACATTTTGTCAGGGCGAGCAGATTTTCTGATGATTTATAACATAAACTAATGAGCAAAATGTCATTAAACACCCAACAGGGCGAGTAACAATTCTTAAATTTTTACACCCCTGCAAATGCATCAAAACCTTATCTGAAACCCTGGAAATGGGTAAAAATACATGTATATTATATTCTGTTGTTTCCTCTCTTGAAATGTCATAGTTTCTTTGTGCAAACATAAGGATTCATAAACATCAAATACACAAATGTTATGAAGCCTTTAAGTCTGCAGCTGAATAAACAACATCTGCTCAAAATGCTGTCAGCTTTGAAGTTTGTTCCTTCTTCTCTATATTTAAATACGTGTACCGGTATATGCAATTAAAGTATCAAACAAGGTGGACTCTGATTGGATGCTGAGTAAACCATCATCTGATCAGGATCCAACCTGTTTGTAAAGGTTAAGGGAATTTAAGAGGTTCCTCAGTATTCATGAAAAGTGTTAACCCTAAATTTACAGTCTTTGATCTGGAAATGTGCATTCTTGTAAACAGTGTAGACTCCTAAAGAAGTCCTCTTACAGTGGAGAATCTGTTATTCTTTCCCGTTTAAACGCAAACGTACGCAAACACAAAGCACTAAAACGTAGAAAAGAACAACTTTTGAACAATTCTGATAATTCTTGTTTATCTTGGTGGCAAACAGTTTGGAGCCTGATCAGACGCCGGGTTACCAAACTGTTTGCACTGCAAATAATAGTTTTAGCGTAAACGCGTTTATTGGGAAAGAATAACAGATTCTCCACTGTACCAGAGCCTGCAAGTTGCTATTGTGATCTTGCCTATATATTGTAAAAGCATGTGACTCAATAGTAAAAAATTCACTGGTCTTAAGTGGAAATTGATTGTTCCATTTGAAGTTTCAAGGGTGAATGAGTAACGGGAAGTAAATCTGTATTGACATTTGGACACCTATAAATATGGACTAGTTGTCAATGAATTGATCAATACTATAGACCAGTATAAATTGCCTTGTGATCATATGTAAAAGCTGTGATAGCAGCTAGGCCAATCATTATCCCTTATTCTGCTGTAACATTGCCTGCTTTGATACCCTCGTCCTGAAACTATAATGTCAAATTAAGAATTATGCATTTTCAAATTGAAGAAAATTTAAATAACAGTGTCAAACAGTTTGGATCCAGATCAGATGCCACATAATGCGGCATCTGATCTGGATCCAAACTGTTTGCATATACCAGTGAAAGTTGTGAACAGCAGGATAAGGGTTATTCAGTGATATATTGATCCTAGTTAAGACTAACACTGAGAGAAGAATGGACATTAATATGTAAAGAATTGGACATTAATATCTAAGGTAGATCCTTTTTTCCCTTTCTTTGCTTTTATGACATAATAATCCATATAAACACAGTCATTGCCAGAATATCATATGCTTAACCCATTACTCTACTAGAAACAGGCTATGGACTAATGGGTTAAGCTGTTGGATTTCATTGATAAAATTTGGGAATTTATGCATTCTTTACTACATTATAGCTAATTGTTTCTAGTAATTTGAAGATTATGAGGTGACCACTTAAAGAAAGTTAAAGGGGAAGCACTGAATATGTGCCTTAATGCACATTCTGCTTTACTTTCAACTGTCTGCTACTAGCTAGAATATAGAAAATAGTTCTTATCTATCTATCTCTTTTTACTGCTGCACACCCTCACGGGTAATGATATGTCTATTCATGACTGTATCAAATGGAACTATTTTGTTCAGTGGAGGAATAAGTAAAATGTGTATAAATGAGTATCTATGGAGTAAAGGGTTATGAAACATTGATATGAGTGCTTTAACCCTTTGAACCCTAGTCCCGCATATAGGCGTCCTTTTGAAACAGTGTACTTGTGAATAGTACACTAAGTCTTGTCCTATACAAACAGTGAAGACCCAGATCAGAGGGCTCCGAAAGGAGCCCTCTGATCAGAGTCTTCACTGTTTGTCATAATTCCAAATATTGACAAAAACAACCCTTAAAAGTCAGAAATGGACTAGACTAAAATGGAAACTGGAATTATTCATTTAAAGTTTCAGGGAGGAAAGAGTTAAAGTACAATCTGCTAGGATATAAAATATCTTTTGTATGTTGCTTATTCGTGAATTCCTGCATAAACTGGAATGGTTTTCTTCAGTTGAGGAATAAGTTAGAGAGGCATAGAAAGGCATATTTTTGGAGTAACGGGTTAAAGATCTTTATGTCTTTCTAAATGATCACTCTTGAGGGGTGATGTTGTTTTGTAAATGTGGATCTTAACCCGTGAACATTAACTCATTCATCCCTGAAACTTTTAATGAAAAGTTCCATTTTTCAATTAAATTTAGTCCATTTATGACAATTTAGGGGTGTTTTCTGCAATATATTGCAAATTGACAGGAGCCCTCTGATCTAGGTCTCCACTGTTTGTATTGGACAATTGTACTCTTTATAGGTAGATAGATAGATAGATTTATTTCAGCATAAAATGTTTATAAATGACAACTATACTTGTCACTATATTAGTATAGGGTTGACTGTATTAAGTCATGCATATACAGTAAAACCTCTCTATTACGACCACTAAATTATGTTAATTATTAGAGTGTTTACAGTAGGTGACTGCTTAAATCAAGGTGACAGTGAAACAGAAAGCTCCTTGCTTTAAGTTGTCATCTCTCTATTATACAATCAATTAGCATTCGTTTTAGTGGTCGTAATAGCGAGGTTTTACTGTACAATAAACTACAAATGTAAACAGTGTACATAAAATTATGTAAAGTGGGCTTGTTCTATGCAAACAGTGAAGACCCAGATCAGAAGACTGCTAAATGAGCCCTCTGATCATGATCTGCACTGTTCGTCATATTGCAAAACAGTGACAAATAATGACCTTAAAGTAGTAACAAATTGTACTAGATAAAATTGGAAACAGTTATTGTCCATTCACCCTTCGTTTACACCATAACCATTTTGTAGTTTTGAAGACAGATAACCACTAAATAAAGCAGGTTGAAAGTATATCAGAATGCGCTTCTAGGCACATTCTGCTTTACTTTCAACCTGCTTTAAGCTATCATCTGCTAGAATATAGAACACATTTCTTATGGAACATATTCATGACTGTATAAAGTGAAACTATTGTGTCAATAGAGGAATTAATAAACCCTTTACCCCATAGCCTGTTTCTAGTTTTGAAGATAGATGACTTAAAGCAGGTTGAAAGTAAAGCAGAATGCACCTTAAGGTGCATTCTGCTTTACTTTCAACCTGCTTTAAGCTTCAATCTGCTAGAATATAGATAATATTCCTTATGATACTTATCAATGACGGTATAAATTGGATTTTTATTCAGTGGAGGAATAAATTATAGGCGTAAAAGGGCATATTTATGGGGTAATGGGTTAAATGGCGTATTTATGGAGTAATGGGTTAAATGTGTCAAGGGGGGGGAGTGAGGTTAAATTGTCTGGTTATAAAATGCAAATGTAATATCTGTGTGTTCTTGTATACAGGGTTTAAAAAAAGATTTGACAAGTATTTGGCACAGTAGCTTGAATTTAACTCTTTGCATGCTGGGTAATTTTTTAGTCTGAAACCTTTGTCGTCTGCTTTTGTTCTACAAATAGATTTTTCAAAATTTCTTTTCAAAACATGACCAGAATGTCAAACAGTTTGGATCCTGATGAGACGCCGCGTAACGCGGCGTCTCATCTGGATCCAAACTGTTTGCAAAGGCAATCTCTGTGGCGGATATATCCACCGCTAGTATGCAACGAGTTAACACTTTGTTTGTTCTGTATTTTAACATCTTAATACTGGTAATATAACTAATGAGGACTACAGTGGGACCTCTCTTCAACAACTCTAAAATCAAGCCTAAACTTTTGTATTTAACCCATTACTCCTTAGATACACATTTTAAAACCTTTAATTCATTCCTGCACTGAAGAAAATAGTTCCACTTTATACAGTCATGAATATGCATTAGGATCATGATGATATAAGAAATAGTTTCTATATTCTGGTAGATTGTAGCTTTTAGCAGGCTGAAAGTAAGAAGAATGTGCCTCAAAGCATATTCTGCCTTACTTTAAACTTGCTTTAGATAGTCACCTGTCTACCTGAACCCTTAATTTACCCCATAGCCTGTTTCTAATTTTGAAGACAGGTGATCACTTAAAGTAGGTTTACTGCTTTATTTTCAGCCTGAGCCAGTGCTTTAAGCTACCATCTGCTGAAATAAAGAAATTATTTTTATGGTACATATTCCAAACTGTATAAATTTGAAGTATTTTTTTCAGTGGAGGAATAAATTAAAGGCATAAAGAGGTGTATATATGGGGTAATGGGTTATGGTGCATGTCTGCCTGTGGCGTATATATCTGTCACTTGCATGGTAAGAGTTAAATGCCATGTGGAACCAGAGTACCAGTATTCAGCTCTGTGTACACTAAATGGCGAAACATTATTACCAAGTGCTGCAAACAGTTTGGATCCAGATAACGCAGTGTCTCATCAGGATCCAAAATGTTTGACACTCCAACCCTATCTTCCACAAATTTTTGAAAAGTTTTTGAAATAACACTTCCCAATGCTGACTTCAATATTCATATATAAAACTTTGCCCTATATGAACATATGAACTATTACATTGGCTAATAAAGTCAGGAAAATTTACCTGAGCATTGTCTATTCTTGTAATTGAAAAGAAGGGTGGGGGGGGGATCTAAACTTTTTATATGATACCAATTTAAGAAATTTTGTCTTCATTATTTATATAGAACATTGCCCCTGTCATATAAAAAATAGTGGGGGGTTAACTGCAATATATATGAGCTGTGCCATAACAAAACCAGCCTTTTTTTGTTTGTTTTGTTTGTTTTTGATTTTACGTCGCTTTCAACAGTATTTCAGTCACATCGCGACGTCCAGCTAATTACAGGTGGAGGAAGACCCCAGAAGCCCTTTATGCACTGTTTCAGGCACAAATCGGCAACTGGGTAGAACCACGACCTTCCGCAAGCCAGCTGGAAGGCTTCTCCACATGAAAAATCCGAACGACCCTACTGGGATTCGAACTCACAGCGGTGAGGAGCTTAGTGATGTAAGTCACAGTGACTATACCACTAGGCCACGTAGGCCCCAAAACCAGCCTTATTCCATTGCAACATTGTTTAGAGTGACTCTGAAGCACCATTGCCATCCCATGCTCTGTGTCTCATTCTGAGTTTGGTATACACTGTCAAATACCATAATTAAATCAATACAGCTATACATCTACAAGGCTTAATTTAGATGCATGTGGGTGTCAAACAGTGTAGATAAAGACAGTGAAGCCGCCATGTCTTTGACACTGCGGCTGGTCTTCATCTACGCTACTTACAATGCAACAATAAGTCACGTTTTCTCATAGCATGAGGCTCATATGCTAATAACATGATAGGTTAAAAGATTGTATCAGTCATTAAAATTGGCACTTGACCAGACTTAAGATAATTTTGTTTGGGTGAGTGACCTTACTGAACTTTATGCCTAATAAGCAGATCACTTTCAAGTGTTAGGGTTTCCTTATCTTAATTAATCTGCAGCTTTAATCAGCATGTGTCACATAGCAAGGTCAGTAAATTGGCCCTTAATTCCTCCTGAAACTTCAAATTGACCGCTCAAGTGACAAATCTAGTTTAACTCTTTCCTCCCTGAAACTTTAAATGGACAATTCCAGTTTCCATTCTAGTCTAGTCCATTTCTGACTTTTAAGGGTTGTTTTTGTCAATGTTTTGCATTAGGACAAACAGTGAAGACCCTGATCAGAGGGCTCCTTTTGGAGCCCTCTGATCTGGGTCTTCACTGTTTGCACAGGACAAGTGTACTTCTCACATGTACACTGTTTGCAAATGACGCATATATGCGTGACTAGGGTTCAAAGAGTTAAATTTTGATGTTAACTATTTAGGGGTGTTTTTTGTCAATGTATTGCAATATGACAAACTGTGCAAACCAAGATCAGAGGACTCCTAAAGCAGAATACACTTAAAGGTGCATTCTGCTTTACTTTCAAGCTGCTTTAAGTGTTCATCTGTCATCAAAACTAGAAACAGGCTTTGTGGTAATGGGTAAAGTGGTGTACAACAAAGTTATGGATGGGTAAACTGGATTCAGGTCTGTCCATCCATAGACACAATTTTGTCAGCCCTTCTCCTACAGTTTTTTGTCAATTTTGCAAACTTTACAGAAAATCTTACTGTCATTAGAACCTGTGCACCTGAGAGTTTGGTTAAAATTCAACAATTATTTCCAGAGTTATTGCCCTTTTTCGAATTTCAAGAGTACATTTTAAAATACAATTTTTATCCGGGCTTCTTCTCTTACAGTTTTTTGTCAATTTTGCAGAAACCTTACAGCCCTGCACTTTTACTGTTATTAGAACCTTTGCACCTGCAAGTATGGTTCAACAATTATTTCCAGAGTTATTGCCCTTTTTCTAAATTTCAGGAGTATGTTAGTGATACAATTTTGTTGAGGCTTCCTCTCCTTCAGTATTTTGGTAATTTTGCTTAAACTTTATAGCCATAATCTCACTGTCATTAGAACATAATTATATGCACCTGCAAATTTGGTTACGGTTCAAAAATTATTTTATGAGTTATTGCCCTTTTTTCCGATTTCAGGGGTATGTTTACTTATAAAATTTTGTTTGGCTTCTCATAAAGTTTTTTGTTAATTTTGCTGAAACTTTATAACCATTCTTACTGTCATTATAGATGGGGTGGAGATGGAGGGTATATATTTGTTCGCCTTTGGCCTACATTTCTAGTTACTAACCTATTTACTGCCTTATACCATTACCCCATAAATACGCCTTTTTACGCATCTGAATTTATTCCTTCACTGAAGAAAATAGTTCAAATTTATATAGTCATGAATTCGTATCACAAGAAATATTTTCTATATTCTAGTAGAGGGTGACTGAAAGCAGGCTGAAAGTAAAGCAGAATGCGCCTTATGGCACATTCTGTTTTACTTTCAACCTGCTTTAAGCGGTCACATATCTTCAAAACTAGAAACGGGCTATGGGGTAATGGGTTAATTGACCTGAATGCCCAGTGGCATCTAACTTCAGACAGTTTATGAATTAGAACCTGATCAGATGCCAAATAATTCAGAGCCTTTTAGGATCCAAATTGTTAGACAGCACAAGTCATGTACTTTTAATATCAATGATTATTGAACAAATTTTTCCAAAATATAAATTTGAGATACAGTCGAACTTCGATATCACGAACTCGGTTAAGTCATACATACCCGTATTTCAAATTTAAAACGTGGCTAAGCCACGTTTTAACTTTGAAATATGGGTATGTTCTACTGAACCGAGCATGAAATGATGCAGTTCATGTGTCGAACTATTGGATAGTTTGAGTTAAGTGAGTTCGAGATATCGAAGTTCGACTGTACAAACTTGGAGGGTTTCCTAGGATTTGAAGAAGTTAATCCATTACCTCATATCGTATGTTTCTAGTTTTGAGGACAGGTGACCACGAAAAGCAGGTTAAACTTTAAAGTAAAGCACATTCTACTTTACTTTAATCATGCTTTCAGCTACCATCTGCTAGGATCCAGAAATTTTGTTTGTGGTGCATTATTCCTGGCTGTATAAAGTGGAACTACTTTGTTCAGTGGAGGAATAAATGGAAAGCGTAAAAAAGGTGTATCTATGGGGTAATGAGTTAATAAAAGCTGTTTTACCATAAATAGGCCTTTTTACACCTTTAATTTATCACTTCACTAAAGAAATTAGTTCCAATTTAAACAGTCAAAAATAGAAATCGTAAGAAATATTTTCTAAATTCTAGCAGATAATAGCTTAAAGTAGGCTGAAAGTAAAGCAGAATGCGCCTTAAGGGCGCATTCTGCTTTACTTTCAACCTGCTTTTAGTGGTCACCAATCTTTAAAATTAGAAACAGGCTATGGGGTAATGGGTTAACTGAACATTTACTTTTTGTTTTATTACAGACCTGAATTAACTGGGCCAATCAAAATGGCAGAAACAGCTACAGAGGAGAGCGGTGTAGTCAAATCCACCGATACGGTGGCTAATACGTCTCTTGCCACGGATCGAGAAAATCTTGACCGGCTTCTGAAAATATTTAATGGGGGAACTGGGGTCAATCTAGGGGTAAGTTACTTTTCAAATTACTCCATGTAAGGTTTTATTTGAAATTCATTTCTCCACATGAACAAGAATTTATTAGATTTATTTTAGACAGATTTTGTTATCAAAGATTGTTACAGTGGAGAAGATATTTATTCTTTCCCAATAAACATGTTTACGCTAAAACATTGATTTCCTTTGCAAACAGTTTAGAGCCAGATCAGAGGCTGGGTAACCCAGCGTCTGATCTGGCTCCAAATTGTTTGCCACTCAGATTATTATTAATAGTCAGAATTTTCAAAAATTTGTTATTTTCTTCATTTTATTGCAATGTTTCATTTGCGTTTAAACTGGACAGATTAACGTCTTCTCCACTGTTCTATAGTCTGCACTTGTTCTAGAATGTAACTGTGTATAGTTTATTAGAAGAAAGTTTTAAGCTAGTGCTGTTTTCGTTTATTTTGTTAAATGCTTTTGTTAGAGTTATATCTCTTATTCTGCTATTATAGTGTATATTCTCGCTTTTATGAAAATAGTGTAGACCCAGATCAGACAGCTCCTAAATAGCTGTCTGATCAGGATCTGCACTGTTTTCTTATGGAATCTCAGTCTGATATGAGTGAGACAGCACTACAGAAACTTGTCTTTATTTTATTAACAAATGTAATAGTAGATAATTATGATATATGTTCACAATATCCTGTTTCTAAATATACTATGACGAAAAAGAAACGCAGGGTAACCTTTTTTATTTATGCTTTTCGGTGGATTACCACGATATAGCAGTGGATGATCACTTGGTAATCCACTGCAGTGGATTATCACCAATCGCTTTTATTATGAATTTTCCCCGTAGGGCTCCCCAAGAATCGTAGTCAATCGTGTCTTATTAATAAATTCCGGCAGTCCGATTTGTCGCGAACTACTCACCGGAAGAGCACGAATCCAAACTCGGGAGCAACGAAGTCATTCGGATGACGTCATTATACCGCCAACTGTCACGCACATGTGTTCGACATAAAACGTGGGGCTGAACACGGGATAAATAATGTACGTTCGCTTTCAATTTTTAAACAATTTCGTTTAAAAAGTGGCTTAAAAGCATAAATAAATAGAATAACTGTGTTTTTTCAGTGTAAGATCGAATTTAATCCATTTCGTGAACATCAGACTGTTATATTTTCACTCGTGGCTTCGCCACTCGTGAAAATATAACGTCTGATGTTCACTCAATGGATTAAATTTCGATCTTACACTGAAAAAAACAGTTATCCTCTATATCCTCAGGAAATTGTGGACATTAGCCAAGAGCTTCAATCAACCGATTTTCATAATTTTAGGCCAAGTAATAACAAAAATATTGAACATTTTATGTGCCCTGCGTTTCTTTTTCGTCTTAGTATATATAAAAAGTGAAAGAATTTTAGCAGAGAACATTTTTCAGCTGTCAATATTTGATCATGTAATATGTATGTCCTATTGATCTGTGAATGATTGCCACAATGGTCTTTAACACTTTGCACGCTAGCGGCGAAATCATGATTATCTGTGCAAACAGTTTGAATCCAGATGAGACGCC
The DNA here is from genome assembly GCA_922989275.2 of Gari tellinella. Classification (NCBI taxonomy): domain Eukaryota; kingdom Metazoa; phylum Mollusca; class Bivalvia; order Cardiida; family Psammobiidae; genus Gari; species Gari tellinella. The sequence goes on from OV277871.1 coordinate 40,417,941, forward strand.
GCATAATGCAGCATCTAATCAGGGTCAAAACTGTTTGACAGGAAATACTATATATGACTCTGTTTTGAATAGAATTTTTTATTAGCTCACCTGAGCCATAGGCTCAGGATGAGCTATTGTGATCACATTCCGTCCTTCGTCCGGTGTCCGTCGTCCGTCCACATTTTCAAACAACTTCTCCTCTTAAGCCATTGATCGAAATTCAACCAAACTTCATCATAAGCATCAGTAGGGTGGGGGAAGGAAAAATGTTAAAATTTTGTGGGTAGGGTAATTTGTCTTGTTGCTATGGCAACCATGCACAAAATTTAGAAAAATCTTCTTCTCAGAAACTACTGGGCCGATTTCAATTTGGTTTTCATCAAAATGTTTCTCAATGAACAGACTTTCAAAGTTGTTCAAAGAATTTTGATCCGTTAAAAAACATGGCCGCCAGAGAACGTCTTCATTTTCGCTATTTGGTAAAATCGAATAAAATGTTAACAATAGCTTCAAATGACAAATTCTCCTGTACCGCTTTACATATTTCAATAAAACTTTACAGGAATGTTCCTTTGGTCAATTCTTTCAAATTTGTAAACATTGTAGAAATCTGGTTGCCATGGCAACCAAAGTGAAAAAAATAAGGAAATCTTAAAACGTCTTCTTGTCAAAATCAACGAGGGCCAGAGCTTAGATACTTGGCACATAGCATCATCCACAGGTCCTCTATCATTATTGTTCCAATTACGCCCCTGGGGTTAAAATTGGCCCCTCCCCGGGGTCCCAGTTTTACATAGAGTTATAAAGTGAATTTTCAAACATCAGTGCTTCTCTGAAACTTTTAGGCCCAGATCATTAATATTTGACATGTAGCTTTGCCGTATGGTACTCTACCAAGACTGTCCAAATTATTACCAACGGGTCAAAAATGGCCCGCCCCGGGCTTACATGTATCAGTTTAACATAGACTTACATAGGGGGAAAAAATCATCTTCTCTGAAACCATTAGGCCCAGATCATTAATATTGGACATGTAGCTTTGCCTTTTGGTCCTCTACCAAGATTGTTCAAATAATGAACCCCGTGTCAAAATTGGCCCCCACCCCGGGGCATATCAGTTTTACATGGACTATTTTAGGGAAAACCTTCAAAAATCTACTGAGACTGTAAGGCCCAGATCTTTAGTACTGGTATTTGACATATATCTTTGCCTTATGGACCTCTACCAAGATTTTCAAATTACGACCCCTGGACAAAAAATGACCTCGCCCTCGGGCTTATCAGTTTTTCATAGGAAAATCTTTAAAAATCTTCTTCTCTGAAACCTTATAAGGCCCAGATCATAAATATTTGACATGTAGCTTTGCCTTATGGTCCTCTACCAAGATTGTTCAAATTATGACACCTTGATCATAACTTTATTAAAATGTTGTTTTGCCCCTCAGGTGAGCGAAATGTGACCCTCTGGGTCTCTTGTTTTTAGAACTAAAAGTAGCTGACAACAATAGCTTTTGCAGATGAAAGAATTACCAAGCATGCAAAGGGTTATAAGCAATGAAAGAAAATGGTATAATGAAAAATGAAAACACACTTTATGTTCCCTGAAAAGTCTAAATTTCTTTCAGTGATAGGGAACATTACTGCTCAATCCATCAAACTGTGTAACTTTGGTTTATTTAACCCATTACTCTATAGATACACATTTTAACATATTTAATTTATTCATCCACTGAAGAAAATTAGCTCCATTTTATACAGTAATGAATATCATGAGAAATATATTCTATATTCTAGCAGAAGGTAGATTTAAGCAGTCTGAAAATAAAGCAGAATGCACCTTAAGGTGCATTCTGTTTTACTGTCAGCCTGCTTTAAAATTATTAGTGGTCATCTATCTTCAATACTAGAAACAGGTTATGGAGTAAAGGATTGAACAAAATGATTTGCTTTTAGGAGTTTTTTACAGACCTAACATGTGTTTGAAAAAGGCATAATGGCATACTATGTTAAAACAAATGATAAATTTGGACACACTATATTAATATAAATAGACAGGGACAGATATGTTAAAGGGAAGTTTACCCTGTGAAAGCAACAAAATCAGCACTTTAAAGCTACACTCCCATAATCTTGACACTTAAGTCTCCTCTAAAATTCATGATTAATGTATTTTCAATACAAGTAAATCATCAAAATATAAGTACTTGGGTATTCAATACCTGTTTTATATTTTAAACAGGCTTATCAAAGAGGTCATGCTGTACAAACAGTGTCTACTGGGTACAATGTACAGAAACCCCCCTCTATTATAACCTTTGAAAAGTAAGAGTCGGTTTGATAGTATTAATATTAAAGACAAATGACAATAATTAAAAAGTAAGATGAAAGTAAAGCAGAAAGCTCCTAAAGGAACTATCTGCTTTCCTTTCATTTTGCTTTAAGCAGAAACTTGCCTGAAGCTTTAATTGCACTTAGCAACCCTTATTTAAATGTCATAAAAGAGGTTTATTATATCGTACAGGTAAACCTATGTACAGCAACTTCCTAAGAATTAAGAAATGCTTTTGCTTTATATTGGACAAGAGTTACATGTAGAAAGCTCATGCAGGAGTTTTCTGCATTACTTTGTTGTGCATTAAAGTGGCACCTATATAAAGATTACATAATCATTTTGTGGGTGTATTGCCGCTGAATTCATGTTTTAGTTTTACTGCACTAGCTGTCTGATACTTATACCCTTCTTCTGCCATAAGCATAAATTAACAATTTTTTGAAAACAATGAAGACACAGATTATACACCTACTAAAGGAGCTGTCTAATCATGGTTTTCACTGTTTGCGTATATAATCTGTCAGTCTTCACTCTTTGCTGGTTAAATTATTCCTTATTTTGTTAGCAAGTGTAATAGAATGTTCATTATAAGTTGGCAGAGTTTTATATATCAATATACACAGGGCTAGATACCGGAGTATTTCAAAAACATATTTTTTTTATTTCTGGACTAAACCCTATGGTGTCACTACTCATTAGAATCGTCTCTTCGAGGCAATTCTAATGAGTAGTAACACCATAGGATTTGGTGCTTTACGATGGAGAAAATGTTCGATTTGTTCAGTTTACTCCCTCTTATCTGGAGCCCTGAACAATACATCTGGAGAAGGGTAAGCCCAAGCAGTATTTGAATGACTCGCTTATTTTGATTACTGTCACAAGCAATATGCAAACAAACATGTCACAGTCTGGAATTTTTCACCAGTTTTCAATATTAACAATGGCAGTAAGTAATAATAAAAGTTAATTTATGGCATGATACCAAATGCAGGTGTTATTAAAACACTGTGTAATATGCATGTTATCATATATTAGTCCATTACTCTAAAAATATGCCTTTTTATCATATAAAACTGCCTCTGGCAGTGTACTAAAGCCATTCAATAAATGATAGTGAATTATCAATATTGGGCTCTGGCCCAACCCGTTCATCCACAAGCGCTGCATGACGCGGGTAACCATATGACGTCATTTGCCATGACGTTACCATAAACACTGTCAACTTTTTGAAGAAAATACATATGGCAGAGAGACTACATACTACGGATTCAGTTGATTTAATAGCAAGGTTTTAAAATGTTTGTGTGATAAATGGAATCTCACTTTCGTGTTCATTATTTATCATTTTTAATAAACTCCTTAACTAAAATAAATATAACGCTCGCCAAGGCTGGCATCATATTATTTTAGTCAACTTGTTTATCAAAAATGATAATTAATGAGCACTTATGTAAGATCCTCTATTTATGCCACTAGTACATGTATAGTTGAAACTTTCATGTTATAATGTCGATAGACCAGCCTTGTACAAGCAATAGAGATGCAGGCGAGGTTTGACAGCTCTACTGTGACTCCTGAGTCTATCAGACTGGCTGACATTGTCACTGCCAGTCTTCAGGCGTACAAATACAGAAGTGACCCCAAAACACGCCAGAAGTGGGAAGAAACAAAGGTTTTTATACGCACCCATCTGATATATATTAGGGGGAAGTGGGGTGATTGGTTTGCACTTGTACATTCTTGATCTAGGCATCTACATGACTTGTGTTCAGGGACCATTCTCAATTGACCCTTTACACCATAAATACACCTTTTTATGCCTTTGATTTATTCTTACACTGAAGAAAATAGTTCCACTTTATACATTCAAGAATATGTATCATCAGAAATATTTTCAATATTCTAGCAGATGGTTGCTTAAAGCAGGCTGAAAGTAAAGCAGAACGTGCCTTAAGGCGCATTCTGCTTTACTTTCAACCTGCTTTAAGTGGTAACCTATTTTCAATACTAGAAACAAGCTTATTATGGGGTAAGGGGATAAATAATAGGGAAGTGGGGTGATTTGTTTGCACTGGCACTACATCTGTGGTCAGGGACCACTCTCAATAACTACAACACACCTAAAAATTAAAGCATGTTCAGGTTTTTCCACAATTTCAATACATTTAAACTTTCTTCTAGAAAACTGTGTTTTTGAAGTCTGTTGTTAGCTGCTGTTTCAACAGAATTTACTACCACCAGCAGTTGTATCATCATCATCATCATCATCATCATCATCATCATCATCAACAACAACAGCATTGTTATTATCATAATCATTATCATCAACATCATCATATGCTTCAACAATAACATCATCTCAATCCTTAGCATCATTACATGTATATTACAATTGCTGTCATCTGAAAGTTTTATCTTTTAGAGATTCTGTATAAATATTAGTCTTTATCCTCCATAGCCAAATTAACCCTTAGCCCGCCAAATAAATTGTCGTCTGCTATATTTCTCGTCTGCTTCAAGTTTCAAAGTGCTTCAAAGTTGCTCAAAATTGCTGGAAATGTTATCCGAGTGTCAAACAGCTTGGATCCGGATGAGACGCCGAGTTACTCGGCGTCTCATCCGGATCCAAGCTGTTTGCATATGGAGCTATAGTCATGCATGGCAGGCTAAGGGTTAAAGTGTAAATTGCCTATTAATTATCCAATTGTATTTAAGGCAGATAGAATGATAATTCAAGCAAGATGAAAGTTAAGCAGAAAGCTCCTTTAGGAGCTTTGTGCTTAACTTTCAGATGGCTTGAAGATATTTTCTGTATTTAACACCATCCAGAAATGATATTGTGTAGACATTTTGATTGTGATGATTTTAAGATAGATCCCGTCGAGGCACCAATAGGCATGTCTGTGGAGGATAAAAGTTTAAACATGATTGTTGTTGTGGTAGTTGTTGTTTCTATGAAGGATTTACATCCGCTCAAAGCCATGTAAAACCATGTTTAAAATCCAGGTAAGGATTATAGTGTTTAAAAAAAACTAAAATCTTTATGGCTATATCAAACCCTATGGTGTGACTACTCGTTAACGAGTGGTCACACCATAGGAATGAAAAAGACATAGAGGAGAAAATGTTGGAAAAACTTCATTTAATTACTAGTAACACTCCCTCTTAATTATATGGAGCCTCAATATTAAATTTTATTGTTAGATATATATTTGTTTCTACAGGAGCCAGTTAGAGTGGCCCAGTATGGTCGAGTGAGTAGGAAAGCTGTAATAGATGTAGTAATCCACCTACCAGTAGCTTAGTTATAATACTTGGACTTACATAGGTTGCTCTTGTTTAAGTGCTGTTGAAATTATTTGTTAAGGCTATACTGCAGAGCTCAAAATAAGGTGGGTACTTTATATTACCGTAACTTCCTGATTTCTCCACCAAATCGTATGTTACATAATGTGACCACTCATAAGAATTGTCAAAGATACGATTCTAATAATGAGTGTCACAATATTAGTGCCAGAGTTGACATACAGGAGAAAAAATTGGAAACATTCAGATAACCCACTCTTATCTGGAGCCCCCAGAGACCTGTTTCTTAAAATTTTGTACATCAAAAACGGTTTAAATCAAAATTTTAAAATACATTTAATTTCTGATTTCTCTATCTAATCCTGTATTGTGACATCTCTTTGCAATCGTCTTTTCAAGATGATTCCAAAGAGATGTCACAAGACCTGATTAGATGGAGAAATAAATTATAATTGAGACTTTTATAATCTGACTTAATTACGACAACATTTGTCGTACATAGTTTTATAAAACGGGGCCCCTGTATAATACTGCAATGTGTTGAAGTGTTAGTACTAAATTCATTGTGAGCAGCTATGTAAGTTCAAAACCCATTATAGCCTCCTTAAAGGTACTAATCATTAATTAACTTAGATTTTAGGTCCTGGCAATGGTAAGCTATATTGTTTGACCAGCATCATTTTTTCAGTGCCCTCCGTAGGATATAAGGAAGGAGTTATTGTAAATCTGATAAAGTAGACAAAAACATATATCAAACACTCATTGATAGTAGATTTAGAACAATTCTAGAAATGGTCATTTGATGTTCATGAACATTCTTAAATTCTTGAACCCTTGAACAGTGGAAGCTTAAAATATGATAAAGTACTAAAAGTAGACAACATGTATCAAACAAACACTCATTTATACTACGGTAGTTTAATTTTTATTTTGACTAAAGAGCAAAATTTTAATCAAAGTTTTCTTAATTAAATTTAGGGATAGCAGCCCAAAAATTAGGGATAGTGGCTCCAACAAACAATTTTGCTGAGATCTGGATTTTCAATGTTTAAAAGAGTTTAACCCTTTCCCCCATAGAAGCGCCTTTGAGCGTATTTAATTTATTCCTCCACTGAAGAAAATAGTTCAAATTTATAGTTTTAAATATGTATGATAACAAATATTTTCAACATTCTAGCAGATGATAGCTTAAAGCAGGCTGAGAGTAAAGAAGAATGCGCCTTAAGGCGCATTTTTCTTTACTTTCAACCTGCTTTACTTATCTTCAATACTAGAAATAGGCTATCAGGTAAAGGGTTAAGACTAATCGGTGAAGTGCTATTAATGAAAAGTAGCTGATGTTTAACCTTATATTAACAATGATAATTATTCAAATCAATATTTATATTTTTAACAGTGTTCAGTTAAAAGTGTGTTTCCCAGTTATATTACATGTACTTAAAATTATAACAACAGTGCACATCTTGATCAAATAGCTTCTTCAGGAACCTTCTGATCTGGATCTACACTGTTTGCAGAGGATGTACCCAGGGCTCCACAATGAGGGGGTAAATTGAACAAATCCAACATTTTCTCACCCATTTAGCATCAAATCCTATGGTGTGACTACTCTTTAGAATCGTCTCGAAGAGACGATTCTAATGAGTAGTAACACCATAGGGTTTAATTCAGGAATAAAAATTTTAGTTTTTGAAACACTCCCTTTATCTGGAGTCCTGGATGTGCCTGCAATACAATGGTTCGTGTAGTTTTACTACTAGCTAACTTCAATTTTTAAATTTCAGCATTGATTAACCCTTTACCCCATAGTCTATTTCCAGTTTTGAAGATTAGGTAACCAATTAAAGCAGGTTGAAAGTAAAGCAGAATGTGCCATAAGGCACATTCTGCTTTACTTTCAGCCTGCTTTAAGCAACCATCTGCTAGGATATAGAAAATATTTTGTAATATACATATTCATTACTGTATAAATTGGAAGGTTTTTTTTCATCCGAGGAATAAATTAAAGGTGTAAAAAGTCGTATTTATGGGGTAATGGGTTAAGATATCTAGATGCATATGTGTATTGTTATGCATCAACTTCTTTTACTAACACTACCAGTTATTGGTACCACTACTTGTTTAAACTAAAAAAAAAAAAGGAGAAGAATTTATATAAGTTTACCAAAACTTGTTTTCTAATCCTTATATTTATATGTGAAATTATATGTATTGTCATTTATGACTGTATCTATTTTGAAATAAAATACTGTTTAAACTAACACTACCAGTTATTTGTGTATTATTTACATGTTTTTTTCAGTGTAAGCCCTGATCAGACAGCTCCTGAAAGGAGCTGCTTGATCAAAGTCGATATACACTAATTTCTTATAGGATCTGTCTGACATGAGTTTTCACATTTTTCTTGGGGAAAATTATTCTTATTTCAATAGCCTGAATATTAATAGTTCAGACTGAAAGATGTTCATAATGGGCTGTCAGTTTCATAGAATGAATATTTAGTGGGGGAAGGGTTAATTGATACATGTACTTATTCTTACAACAATTGTAGATACCAGTCTAAGCTCATGTATGTTTTCAAGTAATATATGGCAAACACAGATATGATATAACCCATTACTCCATAGAAACACCTTTTTATTACATCTTTAATTTATTCTTCCGTTTAAGAAAATAGCTCCAATTTCAATTTATAAAGTCATGAATATTGGCTGTAAGAAATATTTTCTATATTCTTTAGCAGATGGTAGCTTTAAAGCAGGTTGAAAGTAAAGCAGAATGCACCCTAATGTGCATTCTGCTTTACTTTCAACTTGCTTTAAGTGGTCACACGTGTTTTCAAAACTAGAAATAGGGCTATGGATTACAAGGCTATGTTTACAGAACAAAATAAAAATAAATACATTTCTTTAGATTGTGGAATGTACAAAAATAAAAAGTCATGTATTAGTTACAAAAATATGTTATTTAGGATCTGTCATGAGTCTATGTTTAAGACAAGCTGATCTCAAACGAGTCTAGAATTTGAAATGTTATTAAGCGAGCCTTGAGGAGTGACAGATTCTTTTTCTCACAAAAAACAGTTTTAAGCTATTTTTGAAAGCATTGGCATTGTTTTGGAACCCTGGTGACGTCAAACCGCCTTTATAAATACATAATTATATAGTGACGTTATAGTGACATCATCAAATAAATCTTACACATGTTGGGGACAAGGATATTCATGATCGTTGTTGGTTATAGAAACAAGGGTAGTTATGTGAGAAAAAATATTTCTTTTAATTGATAACAAAACAGGTACAAATATTTCTGTTTTCAGGGGAATAAAAAAACAGGTACGAGTGAGCCTGTAGAGTCTAAGGAAAGTAATAATGATGATGATAATGCTGATAGTGACTCTGTTGTAAGTCTGTTGTGGACTGTTGCCATGGTTACCAGACATGCTGTGATGTAAAGTGTGTGTGTCAGTTGACAAAAAAGTATGATATGCACGCAAAATAATATTTCAAAAGTGTTTGATATAAATCTTTTGCAGCTGACCATTCCTTTCATAAATTTGCAGGGCTCCATACAGATAAGAACTTGGAATAAACTGAACAAATCCAACATTTTCCAGTTCATTTCAGAACCAAATCCTATGGTTTGACTACTCATTAGAATTATCTCGATGAGACAATGCTAATGAGTAGTCACAACATAGGGAAAACTTCTAACACAACTGACATAAAGATTTTCGATAATGAAATACTCACATTATCTGGAGCCTTGAACTTGCATCTGAATTGAGTAGCAAACAGGTTGGATTATATTCAGACATCAAGTTAATGTTATACATAATTATATAATGTACATGTAGTTCCAATCTTATAAATTAAATACAACACATTTCTTCTTATAAAATCATTATAAAGTGTTGAATTTGTATGCACGCCACATTTTAAAATCACTGTTTATAGAAATTTTTCCAGAAACTGTATCAAAAAATAATTCAGAAAACAGTAAGTTAAACCTTAACACTTTCTCTCTCAATGATGCTTAACCCTTTACCCAATAACCTGTTTCTAGTTTTGAAAATAAGTGACTACTTAAAGCAGGTTAAAAGTAAAGCAGAATGCGCCCTAAGGCGCATTCTGCTTTACTTTTAGCCTGCTTTAAGGTACCACCTGCTGGAATTAAGAAAATATTTCTTCTGATACATATTCATGACTGTATAGATTGGAATTTTTTTCTTCCGCGGAGGATTAAACGGAATGCGCTAAAAGGCGCTTCTATAAGGTAAAGGGTTAATGGAAATGTTGTCAACCGATACAGACACACTACTGTAATTTCCTCACAGCTAATAATTATCGACTCATCAGTTTGTTTATGCAAAAGTTCTGGTTTTATTTTGAAGTTTTTGAACACTGACACTGTATAATTCAGAATGTTTATGTGTATGTTGTTAATCTTTTAACATACTTCAAATAACCCACAATGGTTGCTAAATAAAGGGTACCATTAAGATATTGTTTGCAAGTGTTTATGCGGACGTCAACCAATATCAACTAATTATAGTGCAGTGTTTTGGGCTTAAATTTTGACATAATGCCTTACTCTGAAAGTATTTCATTTCTCCGACCATATCCCCTACCAAAGAACATGTCCTTTTCCATAAAACATCTGAATTCAAACAGAAAGGCCCCTGGAAATGAGTGCTATAGTAAAACCATTGTATTTGGGGTCAAGCATGCAGTGAAGGCGTTAACTCTTTGCATGCTGTGCAAACATTTTGGATCCTGATGAGACGCTGTGTTAAGCGGCATCTCATCAGGATCCTAACTGTTTGACACTCTCACGGACCATACTTTAAAATGAAGTATACATTAGAACAGCTAGTAGCAAACAACAATTATTTTTGCAGACGAAAAAATTACCCAGCATGCAAAGAGTTAATCATGGTAAATAAACAAATGATACAGTGTAAGTAAATAGTGTCAGATTAGTGATCTTTTCTTCTCCAAACCTATGGTAGATTATTTTTAAAACTGTGTGCTTTTTCGGTTACTAATTGACTCTTTTATTCCGCCATAATGACTTGAATTGTATTTCCAAATAGTTTTCTGCTTAATATATGGTAAATATTATGTACAGTCAAACTTCGATATCTCAGTTTTCTTAGTGTGAACATATCTGTATTTCAGAGTATAAATGTGGCTAAGCCACATTTTTATTTTGATCGATTGAGTTGAGTTTTTTGGAACGGTGGCACACAAAATGGTAATATGACTATGGAAATAAGGATATGATCGACTTAAGGGAGGTAGAAATAATATAATTTAATTGTAGAATTACGAGAAAGTTTGATTAAGTAAGTTTGAGATATGAAAGTTTGACTGTATTACAGTAAGCCATCATTTGAATGCATTTATCAGGACAGGGCATCATAATTATGGTGCTTTGATTATGCTTATGCGGAGGAAAGAGTTCAAACTTATAATCCATGAGTATTGTGATTATTGAGAGCGCTAGGCCTATAGGAACTTAAGAGTCATAATTATGCATTGTTAGCACCAAAATGTGTATTGAGAATTTTCCACGGTTCACTGTACCCTGCAATCCCCTGTCATTCATTAATTTAAGTATGATCTGTTTCACTCACTCACTCACTCACTCACTGAGTCACTCACTGAAATGTTTTTGAAATTATCATTTGTATAGTAATGCCTTTCTATTACGTCCATTTTAACGTTTCACTAAAGGATATGTAAGACAGGTGACAGCTCAAAAGCAAGATAAAAGTAAAGCAAATAGCTCCTGTATGAGCTGTCTGCTTTGCTTTCATCTTGCTTTAAGAATCAACACTGAAAATTTAACCTCAACAATAAGTCAAAATAGAAATGTTTTACTGTAATATTGAAAAAATATTACTTAATGCATGTCACTCTATTATTGAGTTTTATGTTAATGTTAAAAGTATTACAGAATGTTACTGCAAGACTTTAAAATTTTATTATTTGAAACTACAGTTAATGTAAAGATCAGCACTACAAAAATATGTTAATACAATCTACTGTGATTACGCCATATATGCACCTTTTTTTAAAACTTTAATTTATTATGTACTCCACTGAAGAAAATAATTCCACTTTATACAGTCATGAATATGTACAATAAGAAATATTTTCTATATCCTAGCAGAACGATGGTAGCTTAAAACAGGCTGAAAGTTATATTCAATTTTTAGAAAATTACTGGCTAAGTTAAAGAATTTAGGAACATATTCATTTTATTATTCAAATTACTGTAATGTTAAACTATTATTATAAGAAACATTACTTTAAAGTTATGTCATTCTATTGTTGATATTTACTGGGCGTGTTAAACTTAGGAACATTTCTATAAATTTATGTCATTAATTGTTTTATAATATATAGGGGTGTTAAACTTAAGAGTATTTTTATAAATTTATGTCATTGTATAATTATTGTTATTTACAGGGGTAACTTAAGAGCATTTCTATAAATGTATGTCATTGTATTATTGATATTGACAACAGTGTTAAACTAAGGAACATTACCATAATTAAGTTTATGTCATTACCATATTGTCAATATTTGTGAGATGTTCGGTAAAGAGCATCACTACCAACTTTTATCACCTTATTTAAAAAAAAATTACACAGGTATTCAATTTAAACAGGTGTGAAATTAGGAATATAATTATAGTAAATAATATAATGTTTGTCATTTGGTTCATTATTTGTATTTACTGTGGGGTTAAATCTTTCCCCCCATAGACAGCGTTTCTTCGTTTGGAGGACTGGTGACCACATAAAGCGGATTGAAATAAAGCAGAATGCTCCTAGAGAGCATGCATTCTGCTTTACTTTCAACCTGCTTTAAACAGTCACTTATCTTTAAAACTAGAATAGGTTATGGAATAAAGAGTTGATTTATGTATTGTCATTCATGTGAGCATTTCTTGTATTTGTAGAGACGTGTGACCCTAGATGACCGTCGACAGCCCCCTAAAGTTGTGCCCCATCTAACACAAAGAGTGAAGACCTTTTATATGGACCCCTTCTTGACTTTGGCAACAAAGCGAGGTAAACAATTACAGTAGAACCCATCTATTACAGCCACTTGAAAATGGCAAGCAGTCACCAGTGCAATAAAATTATATGACCTAATGATTAACCTATTACCCCATAGCCTGTTTCCAGTATTGAAGAGAGGTGACCACTTAAAGCAGGTTGAAAGTAAAGCCAAATGCGCCTTAACCCTTTGAACCCTAGTCCCGCCTATAGGCGTCCTTTTCAAAAAGTGTACATGTGAATAGTACACTTGTCCTTTGCAAACAGTGAAGACCCAGATCAGAGGGCTCCGAAAGGAGCCCTCTGATCAGGGTCTTCACTGTTTGTCATAATGTCAAACATTGAAAAAAAACAACACTTAAAAGTTCGAAATGGACAAGACTAAAATGGAAACTGGAATTGTCCATTTAAAGTTTTAGGGAGGAAAGAGTTAATGCACATTTGGCTTTACTTTCAGCCTTCTTATGTGCATTAAGGTGCACTTGGCTTTACTTTCAGCCTGCTTTAAGATTATATCTTCAAGAATATATAGAATACTTCTTACTATACTTAATCATGACTGTGTAAATTGGAACTATTTTCCTCAGAGGAATAAGTTTGAGGCGTAAAAAGGTGTAATTATGGGGTAACGGGTAAACACCAATTGTTGTTCGTAGTAGAGGGGTTTTACTGTAGTTCCCCATTGATTGACTCATTAGAAACATAAAAACTTTCATCACATTCAAGTTGAAACATTATTTTGCCTAATTAACGTCTAAACAAAAATCTGCAATAACTTTTAACCCATTACCCCACACCCAGCTTCTAGTCTTGGAGACAGGTGACCACTAAAAGATTGAAAGGAAAGCAGACTGCGCCTTAAGGCCCATTCTGCTTTACTTTCAGCCTTCTTTAAGCTGCCATCTGTTAGAATATAGAAACTATTACTTTGGTACATATTTATGATTTTATAAAGTGGTACTTTTTTTCTTCAATTGAAGAATAAATTAAAGATATAAGAAGGCAATTTTTACTTATGGAGTAATGATTAACAAAGATGTTTAATACTCTTCACGTGAGAAAGTAATTCTCATTTTGTCTGTTAGCCCCTCCCCCCATAGAAGCACCTTTTAGTGCATTTAAATATGTTTCTTGACTGAAGTAAATATATATTTCCAAATTATACAGTCAGAAACATGTCCCAAAATAAATATTTTCTATATCTAGCAGATGGTAGCTGCTAAAGCAGGCTGAAAGTAAAGCAGAATGCACCTTCTGCTTTACTTTCAACCTGCTTTAAGTGGTCACCTGTCTTTAAAACTAGAGACAAGCTACAGGGTTACAATGAAAGGGTTAAGTTTTATCCGCTTTCATATACGGTCAGTAATTTTGTATTGATAAGACCAGTAATTTAATTCAACATTTATTGGTTTATTTGAAAAGTAAAATGAGTGCATTTTTTTAGAAATAAATGAAAAATTAAATAACTCCACAGGTTCTGTCATATGCTTCTATAGGTATGAAGTTTGGTTTAATATTCATTCTTCTTGTCAGTATGATTCAATGATTTAACCCATAGACTGTTTCTAGTTTTGAAGACAGGTGAGCACTTAAAGCAGGTTGAAAGTAAGGCAAATTCTGCTTTACTTTCAACCTGCTTCAAGCTACCATCCTCTAGGATTTAGAAATTATTCCTTACTGTATATATTTATGACTATAAATTGGAACTATTTTCTTCAGTGGAGGAATGAATTAAAGGTGTACAGAGGGGTATTAATGGAACAATGGGTTAATAGTCCAATAAGATTTGATTGTTTGTATTGTTTGGGTTATATTCAACTTTTTAATTTAATTTTTCAGATGATATTCTAATTCCTAAAGTGCCAACCAAGTCTGCCCGAGCAAGGTCAATGATTGGTGGAACCCCTATAAGCAGGGAAACAGCCATTGTAAGTGAGCAGTACCAAAGATTTAGGTTTAGGGTGCCTGAAGTTGCACAAGAATTCTGACCACTGCACATCCACTGCATTAACCCATTCCCCAATAAATACACCTTTTTACGCCTATAAGTTATTCCTCCACTGATGAAAATAGTTCCCTTTTATACAGTCTTGAATATGTATCATAAGAAATAATTTCTATGCAAGATGGTAGCTTAACACAGGCTGAAAGTAAAGCAGAATGCGCCTTTAAAGGCGCATTCTGCTTTACTTTCAACCTGCTTTAAGTGCATATCTGTCTTCAAACCACAAACAGGCCATGGGGTAATGGGTTAATGATACTAAAAGGGGTTTATTGAATGTAGTTTTTGCATCTTTCAGTATATAAGTTTCTAAATCAAAACACATATTTATACCCCCACAAACTAAATAATTTTATGATGATTACAGCATTTGCACAGAGTGTCCCTTTTACAGTGCTCCCTCCCTACAGAGGCCCTCCAAACAACGATTTCCTCCTTGCAACATGCTTGCCTCTCTTCCCCCAAACAAGACAATTTTGTCAAACCTATTCATTGCTGCAATGTTGTCTGCTTAAAATTGTTGTCTGCTGTTTTTCTCAAAGTTACATAACGGACATTCTGACAGGAAAACGCTTATTGATGAGTGACAAACAGCTTGAATCCAGATCAGACGCCGCGTTACGCGGCGTCTGATCTGGATTCAAGCTATTTGCAAATGTAATCCAAGTCTTAATTTCCCTCCCTTTAATGACTCCTTCCGAACAACGAACACTATCTGTGTCTTCCATTGGGTGTGGTTGTAGAGAGGGAGTGCTGTATGAGGATTTTCTGGTTAGTTGCTCATAATATAACATGTATGCTTATTACTATAGGTCAAGTTTTACATGGTGAACCAGGTGAGAGATTTAGGGCCATGGTGGCCCTTGTTAGGTCAGTTGCTCACAATATATTATAATGCTTATTACAGGCACTACGCAAGGTGACCATGGGAAGTACTGTACACTCTTTTGGCCTGGACTGGAGAAAATCTTCATTGAAGTTCCACGACTTGTCAACCAGCTATGCATATGGATTACAAACTCAGAGGGTAGGCTATTGTCCCAATATAGGAATGATTTGACCATGAAGAAGAAATATAAGCTGCATTGATTGAACACTTTTCCTACTACAGTGGAGAATCTGTTATTCTTTCCCGTTTAAACGCAAACGTACGCAAACGCAAAGCACTAAAACGTAGAAAAGTACAACTTTTGGACAATTCTGATAATTCATGTTTATCTTGGTGGCAAACAGTTTGGAGCCTGATCAGACGCCGGGTTACCCGGCGTCTGATCTTGCTCCAAACTGTTTGCACTGTAAATAATAGTTTTAGCGTAAACGGGTTTATTGGGAAAGAATAACACATTCTCCACTGTACAATGTTCCCTCTCTACAACGGCCCTCCCAACAAAGACTCCCTCATTACAATGGCTCTTGTCGTAGTTCCCTAAACAAGATAATTATGTCTAACGCTTTTACTGCTGCAATATCGTCTTCTTAACATTGTCGTCCACTGTTTTCTTAAAGTTACATATAAGTGGATGTTTTGAAAAAAGAACTATGATGACGAGTGACAAATAGCTTGAATCCAGATCAGACGCTTCGTTACGTGGCATATGATCTGGATTCAAGCTGTTTGCAAATGTAAGCCAACTCTTAATTTTCCCTCCCTTTAACGACTCCCTCCAAACAACACACACAATATGTGTTCCCATTGAGTGTCGTTGTAGAGAGGGAGCACTTTTTCTCACCTCTCGGACAGAGGTATCCCGAAATCAAGGGGGTGTGAGATAACCTTATCTGTCCGGACAGACAAGCCGAACTAATGGAACTATCTTATGATTGGTTGTTTTTGCTGTTGTTTTGATGTCGTCATGACGTCGTCATGCATGCATTAGCGCCTTAAAATACAACTCGCCACTGTATAGCAAGTTAAACGCGTTTTTAGGGTTGATGAGGTGAGAATAAAAAAAATAACACCACAGTTGAGTGTCAGATGAATATCCCACCCTCGTTTGAAGATATTTTTGGAACACTTGGCAAAGCCTTATGTTCAAAAATATCTTCAAAACTCGGGTGGGATATTCTTATCGGACACTCACGGTGGTGTTAGATTCACTATATATCTTTTTATTTCTTTACCTAATTCTTGCTGAACCCTTTACTCCGTAGATACAAAATTATCAGGTTCAATTACAACAGGTTAGCAATATCAGGCCTTTCAAAGCCCTCTTGCTGTTATAGGGAATGTTTTCAATTATTAGACAGAAATTATCACGGTTGCCAAGAACTAAAATGAAGGCAGATCAGTGATTTTGATCCCATGCTATACTTTGCATAGAAGGAGATTAGCAAAAATCATCTTCCTGAAATCTTGCCTGATCGTCATCTCATCTCATCTCATCACTCATCAGCACTATCTGACAAATTAAGTGTTTCATTGCTGTAAAATCCAAATCACTCTTATCAGAGAGGTTGCAATTTAACCCATTACCCCATAACCTGTTTCTAGATTTGAAGATAGGTGACCACTTAAAGCAGGTTGAAAGTAAAGCAGAATGGGCCTTAGGTGCATTCTGCTTTACTTTCAGCCTGCTTTAAGCTAACATCTGCTAAGATATAGAAAATATTCCTCATGGTACACTTTTACGAGGGTTGTTCGGAAAGTTCGTAGAATTTTGTTATATCTCTGGTTAGCTTTATTTGATCAATTTGAAATTTGGTATGTAAGTACCTCATCTTATTTTTAAACTATTTTGTAAGAGAGAAATGAAATAGATAATGTTTACCGAATATACAGGTTACCGTAGCAACGCAGTAACGGGGACCCGGAGCAGCTCGAAAGTTGTAATTTTTTAAACTTTATTCTAATAAAGCAAACGTGATTTGTCTCAATTCTGTTGACGCTAGATAAGCACGAAAAGGTCTGATTGTAACGTGACGTCATGACGATTAGTTACTCATAGTTTCAAAACATTGTAAGCGTTTGAACAGAATTTACAGTATTTAGTCTACAGATAGCTGAAATGCGAACTAAAAAGAAATGACGTCGACCAGTGACGTTGACTTGCGAACTGTTGTGAATAAAATTATGTTACTGTAGGTAAATCGCCGACAAAAACTCTTAAAATGATTAAATCCACGGGAAAATATGACAAGAAGTTGAGTCTCGCATTCCTGTATAAATGGCACTCACTTTTTAGGAATGGAAGATAATCGATCCAGGACGCTGCTTCCATTAAGGACAAGTGAAAAGATAAGGAAAATGCGGACAGAGTTACAACAGTAAGATATATGCCTGATAAAATTGGTGTTTCTTGCTCGACCGTACATGAACTATTAATAGATGAACTTGGTATGTCTAACGTTAGAGCACGCTGGGTGCCGAGGTTGTTCTCGGACAAGGAAAAGGAGAACCGAGTTCGATGCTCTCAGATGTTTCTCTGCCAAAACGATGCCGAAGGTGACGATTTTTAGGACAGAAGCACACTACGGATGAGATACGAGAGAAGCGACTACACATGGATCTTGAGCACGTAATGCTACATCAGGATAATGAACCGGATCGTAGAGCAGCTTCAACGCATTTAGAAATCAGCTTGCTATGGTTTGATATGTAAGAACACCCGCCAAACGGCCCCGAATTGGCTCCCATGTGTTTTAGAGTGCTGACAGAGTGAAAGGCGAGCTTACATGGAATTACATTTGTTTCAGCAGCTGAATTTACCAAACAGACCCAGAAACTTGTATCTACATTCAGTGAGGACTTGTATACAGAAACATGCGTAAAATGAGTTAGAAAGCCATAACGAGTAGATGGATATTGCGGATGATTATGTTGGGAAAGTGAGACGTGCGCTTGACGTATATAACGTTTGACGTCAAGTCGACGTTGACGTGCTCCGGGTATGCGTTATGTATGTATTTGTAAGATGCATAGAAAACATGTGTTTAAGCGTATATTGCCAATTTTCACAGAATATGTAGCACAGATCTGGAAATTAATGTTGATCTAATTGTTTGCATCCAACTACGACTATACGTATTTTTATAGCAAAATTCTACGAATTTTCCGAACAACCCTCGTATGACTGTATAAAGTAGAACTATTTCCTTCAGTGGAAAAATAAATTACAGGTGTAAAAAGGTGTATTTATGGGGTAATGGGTTAAAGTTTTACATTTTATTTCATTTCAGTGCGGCTCTCGGGCTCTTATACTGTGCTTCCAAGGTTTTCTTCTTAAACACCTGATGTTCACCAGGGAGTATGCCTCAGTGGCTAGTATCAAAAAGTAAGTCAATCAAGAATGTACGAGTGGTAGACAGGGCTCCAGATAGGAGGGATTAAACTAATAAAATCCAACATTTTCTCACTCATTTCAGCACCAATTCCTATGGTATTACTACTCATTAGACACGTCTCTGTGAGATGATTCTAATGAGTAGTAACACCAAAGGGTTTAATGCAGAAATAAAGATTTTAGTTTTTGAAATACTACCCTTATCTGGAGCTTTGATTGTAATGACGACATTTTAGTACACATAGTATCCTCATTTACATCGTTATACCACTTATACATGTACAAAAATCAACAATGGGTGTTATTCAATGCTAACATTGTCAGTTATGTCAAAAAACTATACATAGTTTAGCTCCATGAGCACTGAATCAAAGCTGTCTGTTCAAAATTTAAAATTGAACAATTAAATAGATCTGTTTATGTTCAGATGTACAATCATTATAATTATATTTAGTTGCATATGTTTATTCCCAAACAGTCTGGATCCTGAACAGATGCTGCATTGTGTCTGTTCAAGATCAAAACTGTTTGCAAAAGGCAAGTATATTCACCACTAGCACACTAAGAATTAACCCATTACACCATAGATGTGCCTCTTCACACCTTTAATTTATTTCTCCATCGGAGAAAAAAACTTCCACATTTTATTCAGTATTGAATATTAACCATAAGACATATTTTCTGTATCCTAGCTGATGGTAGCGTAAAGCAGGCTGAAAGTAAAGTAGAATATGCCTCAAGGCACATTCTGCTTTGCTTTAAACCTCTTTAAGTGGTCACCTCTCTTCAAAACTAGAAATAGGCTATGGGGTAAAGGTTTAAGTGCAGTTACAGATATACTGGTTCTCATTGCTGATATACTTGTTCTCATTGCTGCTATAATGGTACCCATGGCTGATATACTTGTTCTCATTGCTGATATTCACGTCACCATCGCTGATATACTAGTTCCCATTGCTGATATACTAGTTCCCATTGCTGATATACTTGTTCCCATTGCTGATATACTAGTTCCCATTGCTGATATACTAGTTCCCATTGCTGATATATACTAGTTCCCATTGCTGATATATACTTGTTCCCATTGCTTATATACTTGTTTTCATCGCTGATATACTAGTTCCCATTGCTGATATACTAGTTCCCATTGCTGATATACTTGTTCCCATTGCTGATATACTAGTTCCCATTGCTGATATACTAGTTCCCATTGCTGATATATACTAGTTCCCATTGCTGATATATACTTGTTCCCATTGCTTATATACTTGTTTCCATCGCTGATATACTAGTTCCCATTGCTGATATACTAGTTCCCATTGCTGATATACTTGTTCCCATTGCTGATATACTAGTTCCCATTGCTTATATACTTGTTTCCATTGCTTATATACTAGTTCCCATTGCTGATATACTTGTTCCCATTGCTGATATACTTGTTCCCATTGCTGATATACTAGTTCCCATTGCTGATATACTTGTTTCCATTGCTGATATACTAGTTCCCATTGCTCATATACTAGTTCCCATTGCTGATATATACTAGTTCCCATTGCTGATATATACTAGTTCCCATTGCTGATATACTTGTTCCCATTGCTTATATACTTGTTTCCATTGCTTATATACTAGTTCCCATTGCTGATATACTTGTTCCCATTGCTGATATACTTGTTCCCATTGCTGATATACTAGTTCCCATTGCTGATATACTAGTTCCCATTGCTCATATACTAGTTCCCATTGCTGATATATACTAGTTCCCATTGCTGATATATACTAGTTCCCATTGCTGATATACTAGTTCCCATTGCTCATATACTAGTTCCCATTGCTGATATATACTAGTTCCCATTGCTGATATATACTAGTTCCCATTGCTGATATACTTGTTCCCATTGCTTATATACTTGTTTCCATCGCTGATATACTAGTTCCCATTGCTGATATACTTGTTTCCATTGCTGATATACTTGTTCCCATTGCTGATATACTAGTTCCCATCGCTGATATACTAGTTCCCATTGCTGATATATACTTGTTTCCATTGCTGATATACTTGTTTCCATTGCTGATATACTTGTTCCCATTGCTGATATATACTTGTTCCCATTGCTGATATACTAGTTCCCATCGCTGATATACTAGTTCCCATTGCTGATATATACTTGTTTCCATTGCTGATATACTAGTTCCCATTGCTGATATACTAGTTCCCATCGCTGATATACTAGTTCCCATTGCTGATATACTAGTTCCCATCGCTGATATACTAGTTCCCATTGCTGATATACTAGTTCCCATTGCTCATATACTTGTTTCCATTGCTGATATACTTGTTCCCATTGCTGATATACTAGTTCCCATCGCTGATATACTAGTTCCCATTGCTGATATATACTTGTTTCCATTGCTGATATACTAGTTCCCATTGCTGATATACTAGTTCCCATTGCTGATATATACTTGTTTCCATTGCTGATATACTTGTTTCCATTGCTGATATACTAGTTCCCATCGCTGATATACTAGTTCCCATCGCTGATATACTAGTTCCCATTGCTGATATACTAGTTCCCATCGCTGATATACTAGTTCCCATTGCTGATATATACTTGTTTCCATTGCTGATATACTTGTTCCCATTGCTGATATACTAGTTCCCAACGCTGATATACTAGTTCCCATTGCTGATATATACTTGTTTCCATTGCTGATATACTTGTTTCCATCGCTGATATACTTGTTTCCATCGCTGATATACTAGTTCCCATTGCTGATATATACTTGTTCCCATTGCTGATATACTTGTTTCCATTGCTGATATACTAGTTCCCATTGCTGATATACTAGTTCCCATTGCTGATATATACTAGTTCCCATTGCTGATATATACTAGTTCCCATTGCTTATATACTTGTTTCCATTGCTGATATATACTAGTTCCCATTGCTGATATATACTTGTTCCCATTGCTGATATACTAGTTCCCATCGCTGATATACTAGTTCCCATTGCTGATATACTTGTTCCCATTGCTGATATACTAGTTCCCATTGCTGATATACTAGTTCCCATTGCTGATATACTAGTTCCCATTGCTGATATATACTAGTTCCCATTGCTGATATATACTAGTTCCCATTGCTGATATACTTGTTCCCATTGCTGATATACTAGTTCCCATTGCTGATATACTAGTTCCCATTGCTGATATATACTAGTTCCCATTGCTGATATATACTAGTTCCCATTGCTGATATACTTGTTCCCATTGCTGATATACTAGTTCCCATTGCTGATATATACTAGTTCCCATTGCTGATATATACTAGTTCCCATTGCTGATATACTTGTTCCCATTGCTGATATACTAGTTCCCATTGCTGATATACTAGTTCCCATTGCTGATATATACTAGTTCCCATTGCTGATATACTTGTTCCCATTGCTTATATACTTGTTTCCATCGCTGATATACTAGTTCCCATTGCTCATATACTAGTTCCCATTGCTGATATATACTAGTTCCCATTGCTGATATACTTGTTCCCATTGCTGATATACTTGTTTCCATTGCTGATATACTTGTTCCCATTGCTGATATACTTGTTCCCATTGCAGATATATTGGTTCCCATTGCTGATATACTTGTTCCCATTGCTGATATACTTGTTATACTGGTTCCCATTGCTGATATATTGGTACCAATTGCTGATATACTGGTACCCATTGTTGATATACTTGTTCTCATAGCTGATATACACATTCCTCTTGCTGATATACTAGTTCCCATTGCTAATATACACATTCCCATTGCTGATATACTGGTTCCCATTGCTGATATACATGTTCATATTGCTGATATACTGGTTCCTATTGCTGTTATACTGTTTCCCATTGCTGATATACTGGTTCTCATTGCTGATCTACTGGTTCCATTTCCTCTACAGCTCTTTACAGCCCACAGACTTTGAGCGTCGACGGGCGCTGAGTAGTGCTGTATGTGAGATGCTGTGGAAGGCAGGGAACCAAACTCGCTGCTGTTTGTGCCTCTCTCAGGAAGATACCATCTTTGACTCAGATTACCATTACAGAGTAGATGGCATCACAGAGAAGGTAAGTGAAGACAATGTAGACCATAGCCTGTTTCTTTGTTTTGAAAATAGGTCGACCCTCAAAGCAGGTTGAAAGTAAAGCAGAAAGCGCCCTAAGGCGCATTCTGCTTACTTTCAGCCTGCTTTAAGCCTTACCATCTGCTAGAAAAAAGAAAAAAAATCTTAAGAATGATATCCATGACTGTATTTATAAATTGGAAATATTTCCTTTGGTGAAGGAATTAATTGAATGTGTAAATATGAGTATCTATGGAGTAAAGGATTAAACATGTAAACATTATGCAAGACAGGCCGAAATTAATGTGTTTTATTTATGCTTTTCGGTGGATTACCGGAAAATAGCAGTGGATTATCACTTGGTAATCCACTGCAGTGGATTATCACCAATCGCCGTTTTCCCCGTAGGGCTCCCCAAAAATCGTAGTCAATCGTGTCTTATCGTTAAATTCCGGCAGTCCGATTTGTCGCGAACCACTCAATGGAAGAACACGAATCCAAAATCTGGAGCAACGACCTAATTCGGATGACGTCAAATCAATAATTAAGTGACGTCATCATACGGGAAACTGTTTCGTTAATGTGTTCGATGTAAACTTGGGGCTCTACACGGGGTAAATAATGTACTTTCGCTTTCACAATTGTCGAACAATTTCGTTTAAAAAGTGGCTTAAAAGCATAAATAAATAGAATAATTGTATTTTTTCAGTATAAGATCGAATTTAATCCATTTCGTGAACATCAGACTGTTATATTTTCACTCGTGGCTTCGCCACTCGTGAAAATATAACGTCTGATGTTCACTCAATGGTTTAAATTTCTATCTTATACTGAAAAAAACAATTATCCTCTATTTAACCCTTCTTTGCTGAATGTTTATATATTAAAGAAGTAGTTCGACAGGTTATCAATATTGATTTCCCCATAAGACTTAACACCTTTTTTTCAAGCCACTTCAATTAATTTATAGTAAAATGGAACTTATATAATGAAATTTGGATATCATAACCAAAGAAATCAGATGGTCTCAAGGACTTCATTATTAGTGAGCTTCATTGTACTTTATATAATCTTAAACACTAAAATTAACCTATAAAAGCAACAGTGTATAGTTACAATTAATCTGTTATCATTGATAAGTTGTGCATGATATTTTGACATCAAATTTATTTGTAGCTTCATCTGTATGAATTCAAGAAGTTTCATGATTTGGAGATGTTTGTGAAGAGACATCTTAGCCATGTGAGTATATTTAATATTCTTTACCCTAAGTTTGTACTTAACTCTTTCCTCCCTAAAACTTCAAATGGACAATCCAAGTTTCCATTTTAGTCTAGTCCATTTCTGACTTTTAAGGGTTGTTTTTGTCAATGTTTTGCATTATGACAAACAGTGAAGACCCAGATCAGAGGGCTCCATAAGGAGCCCTCTGATCTGGGTATTCACTGTTTGCATAGGACAAGTGCACTTTTCACATGAATACTGTTTGAAAAGGACGCCTATATGTGGGACTAGGGTTCAAAGGGTTAAGCGGGCTGCTATATACATGTACCTTTCCTGTATTTACCCTTTAATCCTTAGTGACCAGTGTAATTTATGTGTCAGTTACAAAAATTTAATGGTAATGGTTAAGAGTACACTTTTCCTATGCAAACAGTGTAGAACCTGATCAAAGGGCTCCTGAAGGAGCCCTTTGATCAGGATCTGCACTATTTGTCACTTTGCAAAAACAACCTTAAATAGTCAAAAATGGACTATATAATTGGAATTCCTCCATTTGAAGTGGGCAGAGTTTTATCTATGAAATTTTAACCCTTAGCCTGCCACTCACGACTATAGCTCCATATGCAAACAGCTTGGATCCGGATGAGACGCTCTGACAACATTTTCAGCAATTTTGAGCAACTTTGAAGCACTTTGAAACTTGAAGCATTCTGTATTTACATGCACATGACATATCTTTTATTTCACTTCTTCAATGCCAACACAACTCTTTCAGACTATTACTGCAGTTTGATTTTAAATTAACCCATCACCCAATAGCATGTTTCTTGTTTTGAAAATAGGTGACCTGCACTTAAAGCAAGTTGAAAGTAAAGCAGAATGCACCTTAAGACGCATTCTCCTCTACTTTCAGCCTGCTTTAAGCTACCATTTACAGTGGAGAATCTGTTATTCTTTCCCAATAAACGCGTTTACGCTAAAACTATTATTTGCAGTGCAAACAGTTTGGAGCCAGATCAGACGCCGGGTAACCCGGCGTCTGATCATGCTCCAAACTGTTTGCCACCAAGATAAACATGAAATATCAGAATTGTCCAAAAGTTGTTCTTTTCTACGTTTTAGCGCTTTGCGTTTGTGTACGTTTGCGTTTAAATGGGAAAGAATAACAGATTCTCCACTGTACTAGGTTATAGAAACTATTTCTTATGGTACATAAGTACATATTCCTTAATGTATTAAGCGGAACTATTTTCTTCAGTGGGTAAATAATCTTAAGGTGTAAAAATGGGTATTTATGGGGTAATGGGTTAAATATTTCAAAATTATTCCATGGAGCATGTAAAATCAAATACATAATGAATAAGTAAAAAAGTAGCTTAACAGAACTGATAGTAATTGATAAAACTGGAATTGTAAGTTTCTTCACTAATTTAGTTTAAATATATGATGATATGTTGCTTAGATCAAAACGTTTTCTTGAAAAAAGGCCAGTTAAATAGCAGAAATATTGATAGAGAACTTATTACATATTTCCTGCACTGTGATTACATATTTCCTGCACTGTGTTTATTTCAGTTTGAGAATGAGAGTTCCAATGGCTGTATACTACTACTATATAGTGTGATCCTCTCTAGAACTGTACTTAAGTAAGTACTACAGAGGTGGTGTTTTAACCACTTACCCCATAGATTATGCCTTTTCACACATTTAATTTATTCTTGTACTTGAGAAAATAGTTCCTTTTTATACAGTCATGAATATGTATCATGTATCATACAGTTATACAGTCATGAATATGTATCATGAGAACTAGTTTCTATATCCTAGCAGATGACCACTTAAAGCAGGCTGAAAGTAAAGCAGAATGTGCCTTAAGGCACATTCTGCTTTACTTTCAACCTGCTTTAAGTGGTCATGTGTTTTCAAAAAACTTGAAAAAGGCTATAAGGTATAGGGTTAATGCCCCACTATAGAGTGCTAGGGGTATATCATAGCGTCCATATGTCTGTATCACTATACTTTCAATAAATACGGTTTGTTTTGCCCATTTTATACATCTTATATATGGTATTATTTGATTATATGTAAGTTTTTATCACATATTCACTGCTTTCTCTTTGTAGGATTTTAAAATATTCTTTGCTGCACTTGCATGTGCCAATTTATTCAGAACACCTCAATGATGTTTGTACATAAGTTTATGTAAACTTGCCACTATCTCTTTTACATAAGACACATGAAAAAGGTATACCAACTTAGATTGTGGCTTCTGTGGCAAAAAATACTATTTAACCATTTACCCTATAGCTTGTTTCTGGTATTGTTAATAGGTTACCACTAAAGAAGGTTGAAAGTAAAGCAGAATGCGCCTAAGGCACTTTCTGGTTAACTCTCGGCTTTTAAGCTACAGTGGAGAATCTGTTATTCTTTCCCATTTAAACGCAAACGCAAAGCACTAAAACGTAGAAAAGAACAGCTTTTGGACATTTCTGATAATTCATTTTTATCTTGGTGGCAAACAGTTTGGAGCCTGATCAGACGCCGGGTTACCCGGCGTCTGATCTGGCTCCAAACTGTTTGCACTGCAAATAATAGTTTTAGCGTAAACGCGTTTATTGGGAAAGAATAACAGATTCTCCACTGTACCATCTCCTAGAAATAGAAAATAGTTCATACATAATATTATTCATAATTATAATTCGGAACTATTTTCTTCACTGGAGAAATAATGTTAAAGGCATTGAAATATGTGGTTAAAATTCTAACCAGAGCCATGTTTGACCATATTGAAAATTGGTTTACACACCAAATATGTTATCAAAGTAAAATAAAGTTGTTATTATTATTATTATTATCATAATTGTTTTTTTTGCAGGGTGTATGAAGACATGGGTGCTAGTGAGAATGATAAAGTCAAGTTGTTAACAGACAATGAGTTGTGTACCCCTGCTCTACTGAATCTCTTACTGTCTGGTCGAGCCGTCCCTCACTTCCACAATGGAACCGTCCTCTATGATGATGAAGGCACACTCTTGGTATGTTTGTTTATGTGTGATAATGACCTTGTGAAGTGTTTGAAAAACGTTCCAGAAGTTCTGTATTATATTATCCTTTCCCTCTTAGATGTTTTTTGTGATTAGCCCTTTCCTCCATAGAGGCACTTACCGGTATATCTTACAGTGGAGAATCTGTTATTCTTTCCCATTTAAACTCAAACGTACGCAAACGCAAAGCACTAAAACGTAGAAAAGTACAACTTTTGGACAATTCTGATATTTCATGTTTATCATGGTGACAAACAGATTGGAGCCTGATCAGACGCCGGGTTACCCGGCGTCTGATCTGGCTCCAAACTGTTTGCACTGCAAATAATAGTTTTAGCGTAAACGCGTTTATTGAGAAAGAATAACACATTCTCCACTGTATGATACACATTCATGAACGTATAAATTGGAACTTTTTTCTTCAGTGGAGGAATAAATTAGATGCTTAAAAATGTGTATTTAAAGAGTAAATAGGTTCTTTCACTGAAATGATAAAACATTATATTCTATATCCTTAGGCAGATCCATGGTAACTTAACCCATTACCCCATAGCCAGTTTATAGTATTGAAAGTATGTTACCACTTAAAGTAGGTTGAAAGTAATTAAAGCAGAATGTGCCTGAAGGCACATTCTGCTTTACCTTCACCCTGCTTTAAGCTATAGTCTGCTAGAATATAGAAAAACTATCTTATAATTAAGAAATAATCTATGTTCTACCGTTGTGAAACGGTATTTTACAACGGTTGGGAGTTGTGGTGCGCAGGAATTGACCACGAAGGCCGAAGGCCTGAGTGGTCAATTCCTGCGCACCACAACGACCGACAGTTGTAAAATACAGTTTCACAACGGTAGAACATAGATTATTTCGATTCTAACATGAACAGATGTAAGGAAATTCATTAGAAATGAAATCAAATGTTCCATACTTATTTCCTCAGCGGATGAAGTTTTTCGACCGAATAACTTTTTCCGCGGCATTACAAGAATCTAACACCCATAAGCAAATTTACAATTACCGATCCATAATCTGGCATAGAACAAACATTACATCAAACAAGACAGAAGAATGAGAAAATTACTGTAACGTTACTGGTTAAAAGTATATGGTCTTTACGGGCTATATGAATAACGAAAGAAATTTAAAAATCATAACGTATGAACGCACGTGGTCACGTCATGTCATATAACCGTGGGAGGAGCGGGGTAGGGAAGAGCGTGGTATACCGTCTCAGGTATACCACGATAGACCTGTTCTTTGTTTATAGAGACGAATTCACGTGTCATGTTAGAATACTTATTCATGACTGTATAAATTGAAACTATTTTGTTTAGCGGAGGAATAAATTAAAGGCGTTTATTATATACCTATCGATGATTTATAGAGATTTCTCAGTTAGATAAATTTGATATCGTCACAGTTGATATCATCACTACATGTAGTGATGATATCACTTTTTGTGACGTCACTTCATAATTAGTTTAGTGACATCGCGGTAATCAATTGTGTTTTTTTTTTTCTGTAAAAACGTCATTATAAATATATAATAAATAGAATAATCAATTCCTTTGAATAGATATGAAAAACATATCACTCAAATGGGTTGTTATCTGGTTAAAAAACTCGTCCTGCGGACTCGTTTTTCAACCAGATAACAACCCATTCTCGTGAAATATTTTTCATATCAATCCAAAGAAATTGATTATCCTCATTATATATGGGGTAATGGGTTAAAGGAGGTACATTCTGTTTCAAGTGTCACCTGTCTTCAAAACTAAAAACAGGTGATAATGTAATGGGTTAACCATTTACTCTATAGCATGTTTCTGGTATTCAAGATAGATGACCACTCAGAAAATATAGAAAATAGTTCTTATGATACAGACTCATGACTGTAATATCTATTTTCTTCAGTGATGGATTAAACTGAATGTGTAAAAATGCATATCTATGGAGTAATGGGTTAACCCTTTTAACCCTAGTCATGTGTATATGCATCCTTTGCAAACAGTGTACCTGTGAGGGGTATACACTTGTCCTATGCAAACAGTGTAGACCCTGATCAGAGGACTCCTTAAGGAGCCCTCTGATCAGGGTCTACACTGTTTGTCATTTTGACAAACATGTTTATTGTAAAAATCAACCCTTAAAAGTAAAAAATGGACAACATGAATTGTCCTTTTGAGGTATCAGGGAGAAAAGAGTTAACGTTTTAATTTATCGTTTGACTGTGTTTGTAGCCAAGCCCCTTAAAAGGTGTCAAGGAGAGAAGTGAGGTGGGCCTCCTGTACTGGGATAAAGATGAGGAGAATGACTATAGGACAGAGGTAATCAAACACACAGCCATGTGTCCAACAAAGGTTATATAGAGTTTAACCCATTAAGCCATACTTCACTCATTGCGCAATAGCCTCATACTGACTCATTTTGACACACTTTAATCCACTAGCTTGTATTGAGATAAGCATTGATAATTGTTTATCGCTTATGAGCTAATGGGTTAAGCATTTGATTGGTCAGATTTGAGCTTTTGCTAGCAAAAGCTCAAATCTGACCAATCAAATACTAGAGAACATTCTCAGACTTGTCTCAAAATACTTTATAACCTTGGACCCAGACTCCAGTTAAGTGCTTATAGCCCTTGTAGACCCTAATCAGAGGTCTGCAATGTGTCTTATCAAAGTACTTGAGAACACTGATGATGGTTCCAAACTAAAATACAGAGGTATAGAGTGAAATGAAAACCAGGAGTTTACTAAAGGTGAATATTTTTTCAAGCATATTTTGTGATTTTCTATACATATAGCCGTTAAATGTCATTATATAATCTCTAGGAATCTTATTCAATAGCCACATAATGAACTGCAGCAACATCCTCTGTACTGCAACATTTTAAAGCAGCATGCTACGTTCCTGGTCCCGAAATTATTCGTACGCAAAAGAAAGTGAAAGTAGCTAGATTCTACTAATGTTATGATCAGCATATTTACTGCAGAGTGTAATGTATATTTACTAGAAGTTCGTTATTTCAAAAAAAATCACTGTTTCTTCTAAGACAGTTCTTAAAATTAATTGATTGTTCGTGTTAAAGGAACTGATACTATTCTACAATACTACTGAGTGTTTCTTTCTTGAGCGGATGAAGACAGAGTCAAAGTTTGGGAAACTCAGCGCTGACTCTAGATGGTTTCAAAGATTGAAACCGTCTAAACACAACCCTAAATTGTTAAAAATGGACCAGACTTTATTTTAAACTGGACTTTTTCATTAAAACTTTCAGGGAAGAATGAGTTAATGAATTCTTTATAACTAGTTGATAATACGGTAAACCTGTCTATTATGATATCTAAAATGAAGGCTAATTGGTTGTAAAAAGACAGGTGACAGCTTAAAGCAAGGCGACAGTAAAACAGAAAGCTCCTAAAGGAGCTTTCTGTTTTACTGGCACCTTGCTTTAAGCTGTCACCTGTCATACACATCCTAATTATTACCACAAGTTTGTGCTCATAATGGAGAGGCTTTACTGTAGTTAATAATTTCTTCTTTTCTTTTCTTCAGATTGGCAGCATGCTGAAGACTCCTCGTAGTCCAATTTGGTTATCTATTGTAAATGGGCAGTACGGACTACTTTATAGTACAAATCCAGATCTCGTGTGTGAATGGAGGGCGGAGCATCACTTCACATTGTATTACTACACAGGATTGTCCAAATGTCCAATCACTCCTTTAACTATAGGTAATTGTCTTTCTTCTCGACTAGACAACTCTCTCAAAGTTTGTTTATTGGGTTAAAACACTTTCCTCCCTGAAACCTCAATGGACGGTTCTAATTTTCAATTTAGTCCTGTCCATTTTTGACATTTTAGGGTGTTTTTTTGTTAATTTAATGGTATTACTCAATTGGAAACTGGAATTGTTTCAAGGTTGAGTGGAGTTAAAACAGGTGATGCTTAACCCTTTCCTCCATTACCATGGAAATTATGAATACTTAAGGCAAGATAAAAGTTCCTATAGGAACTTTCTTATTTACTTTCATCTTGCTTTCAACTGCCGGCTGTATTCCTTGAATACTCAGATATGTGGTTTGTCTATGGAGATGTATGTAGAGGCAAATTAGGGAGGAAAGGGTTAAGACGGGCTGAAAGAAAAGCAGCCATCTGTCTTAACTCTTTCCTCCCTGAAACTTAAATTGGACAATCTCAGTTTCCATTTTAGTCTAGTCCATTTTTTACTTTTAAGGGTTGTTTTTGTCAATGTTTAGCAGTATGACAAACAGTGAAGACCCAGATCAGAGGGCTCCTTTTGGAGCCCTCTGATCTGGGTCTTCACTGTTTGCATAGGACAAGTGAACTATTCACAAGTACACTGTTTGAAAATGACGCCTATATGCGGGACTAGGGTGCAAAGGGTTAAGCTCTGAAAACAACCTATGAGGTAAAGGGTTACATGTGGTGTAATTACAAGGGTGAAATAAATTATACTGGCTTAGGGGTTCATTAGGAAATACATGTACAGTGGAGAATGTGTTATTCTTTCCCAATAAACGCGTTTACGCTAAAACTATTATTTGCAGTGCAAACAGTTTGGAGCCAGATCAGACGCCGGGTAACCCGGCGTCTGATCAGGTTCCAAACTGTTTGCCACCAAGATAAACAAGAATTATCAGAATTGTCCAAAAGTTGTTCTTTTCGACGTTTTAGTGCTTTGCGTTTGCGTACGTTTGCGTTTAAATGGGAAAGAATAACAGATTCTCCACTGTATGTCATTGGGTTCAATGGGGTAAATTTAAAATTGGTAAATGAAGCTGTCAAGACTGTCTAGTCCAGCAGATGCCAAGTAACTTGGTGTCTAGACTGGTGCCAAACTTTTTGACACTTTTGGTTGAGTCAGCACTTCTTAAAAATCTAAATTTGAGAAATAAAATCAGGAAACATTTGAGCCCTTTACTTTATAGTCTGTTTCTAGTTTGTAAGACAAGTGACCATTTAAAACAGGATGAAAGTAAAGCAAAATGTGCTTTTATGTGCATTCTGCTTTACTTTGAGCCTGCTTATAGATTCCGTCTACTAGGCTATAGGAAGTATCTCTTATGGTGTATATTCAGAACTGCATTAAATGGGAACAAATTTATACAGTAGATGAATAAATTTGATGTGAAAAATTGTGTATCTTTCTATGGAGTAATTGGTTAAAGCCTAATTATGTTAACCCTTAGCCCGCCAAATAAATTGTCGTCTGCTATATTTCTCGTCTGCTTCAAGTTTGAAAGTGCTTCAAAGTTGCTCAAAATTGCTGAAAATGTTGTCCGCGTGTCAAACAGCTTGGATCCGGATGAGACGCCGAGTTACTCGGCGTCTCATCCGGATCCAAGCTGTTTGCATATGGAGCTATAGTCGTGAGTGGCAGGCTAAGGGTTAACACTGCCAGCTAGCGGCGGGATCATGATTATCTGTGCAAACAGTTTGAATCCTGATGAGATACCGCATAACGCAGCATCTCATCAGGATCCAAACTGTTTGATACTCTGACTCTGTTTTAAAAAGAAATTTATAAAAAAACATCTATTTTTATAACAGTAGTGAAAACATTACCCAGCATGCAAAGAGTACAGTGCACAGGCTATGCTATTATTATATTGAAAAAGTTATGTCATAGGGAGGCTGTCTTCTAATTTCAAGGTATATGTGACTGGTTTGATGGTATGTATTGGACTAGATCTATATATTTTGGGGTAAAATTCGTTATTTCAGGGATATTTTTCTACTTTAATTAGTTATTAGCTTAAAAGCTGTAAGACTATCCTTGTTGTAGGCTACACAAAATGTAAACCAGGAGTTGTATTTTTATATTGTACACAGAGACACTTCGTGTGCCCAGGTCTGAGTCCAGCCCTCAGCCTGATCAGCACTTGATGAGTAAGTCAGGACACTTGTGTTTGTGTGTCTGTCTGTCTGTCTGTCTGTCCGTGTGTCTGTGATGTGACACTTACATGGATGAATGGTATAGACTAATACAGTAAAGTCTCAGGAAAAATGTTATTCTTTTAATTCTAACCCTTTCCTTCAAATAAGTTTCAGTGCTTAATACATTGAACCCTAGTGCATGATTAGTTTACTTTTTCCTTACAAACAGTGTAATGTAAAAAGTACATGACTGTGTCCTATGCAAACAGTGAAGACCCTGATTAGAGGGCCCGACCTTAAGGATAAGTGTAATCCTTACAAGTACACTGTTTGTAAATGATGAGTATGCTCGTCGCTAGGGTTGAATGTGTTAAGACTTGAAAATGCTTTTGATCTGGTCTGGCTATATATATATAGACCCATTTGTACAGAAGGAATAGCATTTTCAAGCTTGTATGACATTCACTCAAAAGAAGAATTGATGCTAGTATTATTCCATTTATGCCTTGAAAATGCAAAGAGCTTTACCTATGTGCTTGATGTTTGTAGATAAACAATGATAATCCAGTGTTGATCCGAACATACAGCAGAACATTTCATTTGAAATAACAAACAATTAGACTGATGAGATGCGACATAACACTAAACTAGAGAGACCCTGTAGATTTTCATCACGCTTTAATCAGCCCATAATCCATAGTAATTGTAATACAGAAAGGGAATGACTAGTATTTTAATTTATCATGGGTGAGTGCTTTGTAAATTAAAGATATTAACACAATTAATAAACTTCTTTTATAAATATATTTTTTTTAGATCTATAACTTATCCTCCCTTGATATCAGCTGGATAGTTTGAATGGGAGGATACTATTAAGAAGAAATGTTTTTTATCTAGAATTTTGTGAATAGTTCTATATTTAAGAAATAACAAATGCGTAGGTGTTCATTACCGTGCATTAGATCACAGTTAGGAGTTGAGATGTGGAGTCATTAGATAATGAGGCCTTTAGGCCGAGTGATCTAATTACCCACATCTTAACGACTAACTGTGATCTAATGCACGGTAATGAACACCTACGAATTTGTTATTTTAATTCTAACTTGACTTTTATTATAAAAATACTGTTTATGTAATACGCGTATGGGGCAAATGGAACAGCGGATGGAAACGCCGCGCGTGTATTTCATTATCGCGGCGTTATATATGTTTCTCGCTATTCTTTGTCTCTATTACATAGGTTTCGAGACTTGTTAGAATTAAGGCTTTACAAATTGTTATTCTAACGCGACTTTAATTGTAAAATTACTTTTTATGTATTACGCGTAAGGGGCAAATGGAACAGCGGATGGAAACGCCGCGCATGCAGTTCATTATCACAACGTAATATACGTTTCTCAGTATTCTTTGTCTATATGCTGTAGGTTTCGAGTCGTGTTAGAATATAATCTTTGTTGAATGGTTTGGGAGCAGTAGAAGTGTTTTGGGACTGAGAATTTTATTTTTCAGAGATTGTTAGTTTGTTTTTGGAGTTCAGGGATATGCTTTTTTTAAGCAATTGGCAAGGGCCTTTGTGTGTGTAATATTGTACTGTACTCAAAGTGGAAAAGACGTTAACCCTTAGCCTGCCACTCACGACTATAGCTCCATATGCAAACAGCTTGGATCCGGATGAGACGCCGAGTAACTCGGCGTCTCATCCGGATCCAAGCTGTTTGACACTCGGACAACATTTTCAGCAATTTTGAGCAACTTTGAAGCACTTTGAAACTTGAAGCAGACGAGAAATATAGCAGACGACAATTTATTTGGTGGGCTAAGGGTTAATCTTTTCATCATATTGGAAACTAAATGCAATAAAATGTAGAAAATGACAGGTTCTTGAAATTATTGACAATTTATTAGGGCCCCAGATAAGAGGTAGTAAATTGAACAAATCCAGCATTTTCTCACTCATATCAGCACCAAATCCTATGGTGAAGAGACGATTCTAATGAGTAGTCCCTACGACCTCAGGGATCGTGAGTTTGATCCCCCACCAGACAAAGTCCTTTGGATGAGACTTTATAAACCGAGGTCCGATGTATCAGTGCATTACACTGTGCATCTAAAAGAACCAGAGAACTCTTTCTATAATAAGAATAGGGCATCGCACCCAGGTTCTCTGTATCCGCTCCCCTCTCTGGGGCGTCCAATTAGCCCATAGATGGCAGAAACGGACATTAACAAATAAAACAAAAAACTGATGAGTAGTGACACCATAAGATTTAATTCAAAAATAAAGATTTTAGTTTTTTAAATACTCCCCTTAACTGGAGCCCTGTTTATTAAAATCTGAGAAGCAAACAGTTTTGAGCCTAAATGAGACACCCAGTTAATCAGCATCTGATTTGACTCAAAACGTTTTGCAAATTAACATGGTTGTTTTAGCCAAGACACTTCTCCTGGGAAAGAATAATGTCTTTCTCGCTGTCCATATGAATTGAGTCTCAGATAATTATGTTTGAGTGTAAACCCTTTGTTGTCCACACACATGTGAAGAACTATTTGTGAAACTCTTTCTCTCATGTCTTTACCACAGGTAATGGTACCGACCGATTTTTTTTAAATATTTTTTTTTTGCATAAAAATAGATCTGGATATATATATATAGCTAAAGAGCGGAGAAAAAAAAATTGATTTTTTTTTTTTTTTTGGTATATATACGAGGGTTGTTCGGAAAGTTCGTAGAATTTTGTTATATCTCTGGTTAGCTTTATTTGATCAATTTGAAATTTGGTATGTAAGTACCTCATCTTATTTTTAAACTATTTTGTACGAGAGAAATGAAATAGATAATGTTTACCGAATATACAGGTAACCGTAGCAACGCAGTAACGGGGACCCGGAGCAGCTCGAAAGTTGTAATTTTTTAAACTTTATTCTAATAAAGCAAACGTGATTTCTCTCAATTCTGCTGACGCTAGATAAGCACGAAAAGGTCTGATTGTAACGTGATGTCATGACGTTAGTTACTCATAGTTTCAAAACATTGTAAGCGTTTGAACAGAATTTACAGTATTTAGTCTACAGATAGCGGAAATGCGAACTAAAAAGAAATGACATCGACCAGTGCATGCATGACGTTGACTTGTGAACTGTTGTAAATAAAATTATGTAGGTAAATCGCCGACAGACTCTTAAGATGATTAAATCCACGGGAAAATATGACAAGAAGTTGAGTCTCGCATTCCTGTATAAATGGCACTCACTTTTTAGGAATGGAAGATAATCTATCCAGGACGCTCCTAGGAGCGACCGACCATCAATCTTAGCTGCTTCCATTAAGGACAAGTGAAAAGATAAGGAAAATGCGGACATAGTTACAACAGTTAGGATATATGCCTGATAAAATTGGTGTTTCTTGCTCTACCGTACATGAACTATTGATAGATGAACTTGGTATGTCTAATGTTAGAGCATGCTGGGTGCCGAGGTTGTTCACGGACAAGGGAAAGAAGAACCGAGTTCGATGCTCTCAGATGTTTCTCTGCCAAAACGATGCCGAAGGTGGCGATTTTTAGGACAGAAGCACACTACGGATGAGATACGAGAGAAGCGACTACACATGGATCTTGAGCGCGTAATACTACACCAGGATAATGAACCGGATCGTAGAGCAGCTTCAACGCAGTTAGAAATCAGCTTGCTATGGTTTGATATGTAAGAACACCCGCTAAACGGCCCCAATTGGCTCACATGGGTTTTAGAGTGCTGACAGAGTTAAAGGCGAGCTTACATGGAATTACATTTGTTTCAGCAGCTGAATTTACCAAACAGACCCAGAAATTTGTATCTACATTCAGTGAGGACTTGTATACAGAAACATGCGTAAAATGAGTTAGAAAGCCATAACGAGTAGGTGGATATTGCGGGTGATTATGTTGGGAAAGTGAGACGTTCGCTTGACGTATATAACGTTTGACGTCACGTCGACGTTGACGTGCTCCGGGTATGCGTTATGTATGTATTTGTAAGATGCATAGAAAAAATGTGTTTAAGCGTATATTGCCGATTTTCACAGAATATGTAGCACAGATCTGGAAATTAATGTTGATCTATTTTTTTGCATCCAACTACGACTATACGTATTTTTATAGCAAAATTCTACGAACTTTCCGAACAACCCACATATATACCAAAAAAAATTAAAAATTTCAAATTTGTTTTTCTCCGCTTTTTTTTTCGGTCGGTACCATTACCTGTGGTCTTTACCCCTAAAACCCTTACTTATTTGTTTATCTGTATTTATAACATGTTTATATATTTTATTTCAGAGAAATGATACTACTGACATAGTGGTAATTTATATATCTGCACATGATAGTTAATATGGTGAAGTCCAGCTTTATAGGATTACAGTGGTGAATCCGTTATTCTTTCCAGGTTTAAACACAAATGAAACGCAAATGCAATACACTAATTTTTTTAATCTGAGTGAAAAACAGTTTGCAGCAAGATAAGACACAAGGTAACCCTGGCGTCAGATCTGGCTCCAAACTGTTTGCAATGGAAAGAATAGTTTCAAATTAACCTATTACCCCATAGCCTGTTTCTAATATTGAAGATAGGTTACCACTTAACTCTTTGAACCCTGGTCCCGCATATAGTCGTCCTTTTCAAACAGTGTAAATGTGAATAGTATATGTGTTCTATGCAAACAGTGAAGACCCAGATCAGAGGGCTCCAAAAGGAGCCCTCTGATCAGGGTCTTCACTGTTTGTCACAATGCCAAACATTGACAAAAACAACCCTTAAAAGTCATAAATGGACTAGACTAAAATGGAAACTGGAATTGTCCATTTAAAGTTTCAGGGAGGAAAGAGTTAAAGCAGGTTAAAGCAAAGCAGAATGGGCCTTAAGGCGCATTCTGCTTTACTTCCAACCTGCTTTAAGCTACCATCTTCTAGAATATAGAAATCATTTCATATGATGCCTATTCATGGCTGTATAGATTTGAGTTATTTTCTTCAGTGGAGGAATAAATTGAAGGTGTAAAAATTAAGGCGTATTTATGGGGTAATGGATTAAATGTGTTTATTGAGAAAGAATAATGTCTTCTTCACTGAGTGCCACCAGTACAGTTGTTAACCCTTAGCCCGCCAAATAAATTGTCGTCTGCTATATTTCTCGTCTGCTTCAAGTTTCAAAATGCTTCAAAGTTGCTCAAAATTGCTGAAAATGTTGTCCGAGTGTCAAACAGCTTGGATCCGGATGAGACGCCGAGTTACTCGGCGTCTCATCCGGATCCAAGCTGTTTGCATACGGAGCTATAGTCGTGAGTGGCAGGCTAAGGGTTAACACCCTTTCCGCGCTATTTGTATACAGTGACATGTTTTGAACAAATTGTAGATCCAGATCAAACAATGGCAGAATGAGCTGTCTGATCAGGGTCTGCAGTTGTTTTCTTATAGGATCTATGTCTACCCTCTTTCATGAGGGGAAACTGTCCTTATTTAATTAGTAAATATAGAAGTTTAGACGATTGATGTTCAAAGTGGGCTGAGTTTTATATATTAAATTTTTAGGGCTAACATTAACCACTACAGTGGAGAATGTGTTATTCATTCCCAATAAACGCGTTTATGCTAAAACTATTATTTGCAGTGCAAACAGTTTGGAACCAGATCAGACGCCGGGTAACCCGGCGTCTGATCAGGCTCCAAACTGTTTGCCACCATGATAAACATGAAATACCAGAATTGTCCAAAAGTTGTTCTTTTCTACGTTTTAGTGCTTTACGTTTGCGTTTAAACGGGAAAGAATAACGTTTTCGCCACTGTAGCAGTTTGGATCCAGCTGAGATCCCAAGTAACTCATTTGGATCCAGACTGTTAGACACTCTGTGGCTTATGATTTTCTGTAAAAAATGTACAAATATAATTATATCAACCTTTCAAATTGTTACAGATGAGAATTACATTGTTTGTTACCCATTACTCAGTGGAGTATACTCCCGCAAATGGTAACTTAAAGCAGGCTGAAATTAAAGCAAACTGTGCCTTCTGGTTTACTTTCAACCTATTTTAAGGAGTCACCTGTCTTGAAAACTGTAAACAATCTATGGAGTAAAGGGTTAAAGGACAAGTTACGATAGGAGTGGACTTCACATATACAGTGGAAAATGTGTTATTCTTTCCCAATAAACGCGTTTACGCTAAAACTATTATTTGCACTGCAAACAGTTTGGAGCCAGATCAGACGCCGGGTAACCCGGCGTCTGATCAGGCTCCAAACTGTTTGCCACCAAGATAAACATGAAATATCAGAATTGACCAAAAGTTGTTCTTTTCTACGTTTTAGCGCTTTGCGTTTGCGTACGTTTTCGTTTAAACGGGAAAAGGATAACAGATTCTCCACTGTACCACTAACTGTTCAGTATTGTTACATCGCTTGGGTTCAATGGATTCACAAGTTTTAGTATTGCTTTTTGATTTTCCATGCTGTAAATGACTGCAATGTTTTTGTCAGGATATTTCATGGGCTATATTTTTATGAAATGTGAGTCATATAATACATGTTTTTATTGCACCGTAGGATATTGTTAGCATGAGAATGATTTGAGGTTTGCCTAATACAAGCTGAGGTCATATTGTCATGGCACTAGTTAGCATGTATATCTATGGTTACACATTATTAAGATCTAACACAATAGTTTTTGCTTTGGTAACACCTGTGTATGATTTT
The DNA here is from genome assembly GCA_922989275.2 of Gari tellinella. Lineage (NCBI taxonomy): Eukaryota > Metazoa > Mollusca > Bivalvia > Cardiida > Psammobiidae > Gari > Gari tellinella. Next base: position 40,457,927 of record OV277871.1, read on the forward strand.
ACAAAAAACAACAACAAAATAACTTTATACATGTAATTATGAAAATACTTGTGTATTTATGCCATCTGTTTGAACTAGTGATATTTATTCAAAATACTCAAATTCATGATGAGTCCAAACAAGGACGAAACTAGTCGACGATGTGACTTCAAATATTCAAGCTGCAGGGCTGCCATAAGTTGACATGAAAAATCCTAAGATTTCCAAATTTGCATTTTTCAAGTGCGATTTTACGAATCGTACCTTTACCCCATAGCCTTTTTCTTGTTTTTTTTTACATGCGACTATGTAAAGCAGGCTGTAAGTAAAGCAGAATGCGCCTTAGGGCGCATTCTGCTTTAATTTCAGCCTGCTTTAAGCTACCATGAACTTGGAAAAAATCCGGAGATTTAGGAAAAATCCGGAGAAATGGCAGCCCTGAAGCTGGGTTTTCTCTTGGCAGTATTCTATATTTTTGTATACTCAAATTCAACCAGAAGAGGTACATTTTAATCCATTCCCCCATAGATACACCCCTTTTAAGCTTCTAATTATTAATACACCAGTAAATGTAGTCCCCAACTGGGGAGTTCTGAGTATAAAATACAGTTGAACTTAGCTATCTCAAACTTACTTAACTTGCATTTTGCCCTATTTCTACAGTTGTATTTCAATACTGGGACCTCGCTTAAGTCGAAGATATCCGTATTTCAAAGTTAAAACGTAGCTTAGCCACGTTTTAACTTTGGTATATGGATATGTTTGACTTAAGCAAGTTCTAGATATCGAAGTATGACTGTATGAAAGACATTTCCAGTACTTTTCCAGATGGAAGCTAGTGAAAAAGCTTAAAGCAGGCTGAAAGTAAAGCAGAATGCTCATTTAGGATCATTCTATTTTACTTTATAGTAACCTGCTTTCAAAACTAGAAACACTGCTATGGGGTAATGGATTGAATGGCTGTTAAGCTTTCTAAATTGTTGTATTCTTTATAAAGTTGATAGCATAATGCAGGATGAAAGTAAAGCAGAGAGCTCCTTTTGGAGCTGCTTTACATTGTTCTGTATTAAGTCTTTATGCGACTCTGGACATCCCACTACTTTTCTTGAGTTTCACAAAGCATAAAAATTAAAAAAAAAAATTTTGGCAGACGATATAGTTGAAGCGTACAACAATTCAGCATGATAGGGTTAAACTTTAAAACAGAATGATAGAAACTGAGTTATTTTCTTTTTTGAAAACTAAGGAGTGCTATCGTGCTCTATTGTTTGCCTATTGAAACATCTAGATGCTGGCAATATATAATTTATATGGTTGTTATATATTTTGGTTATTTACTATGTTTATATCTATATTTTAACTCATTAACCCAAAGACCACTTAAAGCAGGTTGAAAATAAAGCATGATGCACTTAAATGCACATTCTGCTTCACTTTCAGCCTACTTTTAGCTACCATCTGCTAGGATTTTGAAAATGTATCTTACAGTAAATATTCATGTCTGTATAAAATGAAACTATGTTCTTCAGTGAAGGAATAGATAAAAGAAGTAAAATGGCATATTTATGGGAGTAATGGGTTAATGTATTTTCACTGATAATGTTTTCATGTTTTTCAGATACCCGCTATACTAGACGTATGAGGATCAAAACAGGACTGGTGAGGAAAGCCAGAGAGGAGAAAATACCATCTCTAGAACGCTGTATACTTACAAAGTAGGAACTCTACTTGTACTATTAACCCTTAGCCCGCCAAATAAATTGTCGTCTGCTATATTTCTCGTCTGCTTCAAGTTTCAAAGTGCTTCAAAGTTGCTCAAAATTGCTGAAAATGTTGTCCGAGTGTCAAACAGCTTGGATCCGGATGAGACGCCGAGTTACTCGGCGTCTCATCCGGATCCAAGCTGTTTGCATATGGAGCTATAGTCGTGAGTGGCAGGCTAAGGGTTAACCATTATCCCCTATTAGTAATTGTTCTTTTCAATTATTAACTCTTTGCATGCTGGGTAGTTTTGTCATCTGCAACAATTGTTGTCTGCTAAACTTTCTTTGAGTAGAATTTTCAAAACAGGGTCAGAGTGTTACGCGTACTAAAACAGTTTGATCCTGATGAGACGCCGCATCCCACAGCGTCTCATCAGGATCCAAACTGTTTGCAGTTGTAATCACTTAGAAGGCAGTCAAATCTGCCGCTAGCATGGTAAAAGTTAAGACAGATGGTTGTTTAACTCTTTCCTCCCTAAAACTTTAAATGGTAAATTCCAGTTTCCATTTTAGTCTAGTCTATTTCTGACTTGTAAGGGTTGTTTTTGTCAATGTTTGGCATTATGACAAACAGTGAAGACCCTGATCAGAGGGCTCCTTTCGGAGCCCTCTGATCTGGGTCTTCGCTGTTTGCATAGGACAAGTGTACTATTCACATGTACACTGTTTGAAAAGGACGCCTATATGCGGGACTAGGGTTCAAAGAGTTAAAACAGTTTTGACAGTGTTGTTAATTTCAGTAGGATGGTATTATATATAAGGAGCAGGGTTGTTTAATTTTAATTTGATATGTGATTCTCGCAATTAATTTTGTTCCTTTGGAGATAACCGTAAACAATAGGCCGCTTGTGCACTAATATATATCTCAGTCTCATTTGAGCAAATTCTCAAACTGTTTACTAAAAAAGAAACTGAGTATGAGATTTGCTTCAGTTTGTGACGTTTAGTAAAAGCCGGGCGCGGTCTCAAACCACAAAGATCTGAGCCTAGATATTTGTTATAACACATAATCTACAGGTTCTGTAACATGATTGTTGAAATTATGACCCTTGGCTGTAAAATGACCCTACCCTATCGGTTATGTGACATTAAACCAGGTTTTTTGAGAGCCCTCTTGTTTTACAATTTAAGGTAGTTTTCATAGTATACCAGCTAGTATATTGCAAAATCACAAATAGTACAGATCCTGATCAGAGGCCTCATTTAGGAGCCCTTTGATCTGGAGCTACCCTGTTTGCATAGGACAAACTTAGTACATGTACATGTATACTCTTCAGGTACATTATAAAAACATTAATGATGAGTGTACTCTTCACTAGGGTTGAATGTGTTAATACTGCAGGGCTCCAGATAAGAGGTAGTTATTTCAACAAATCAAACATTTTATCACTCATTTCAACACCAAATCCTATGGTGTTACTACTCATTAGAATCGTCTCGAAGAGACGATTCTAATGAGTAGTGACACCATAGGGTTTAATTCAAAAATAAAGATTTTAAGTTTTGAGAAACTACCCTTATCTGTTGCTCTGATACTGCATGCTTATTTTATATGATTATATTAACAAAATATATACACATGTACACTGTATATGTTTATATAATAAATTATGTTTATATTATAATTATATTTTTTTCAGATGGTATGGGGCCAATGTTGATTGGGGAGGAGTGTTTCCATATGTATGACAACCACACAAACCTCAACACATTATAGTTTAAACTATTCAAGTCTTGAAACACTTTATGAACATGTGCCATGAGGGTCACCGGAGTTGTTACAGCTCTCTCCCAAAGGCACGGGATGTCAATACTACGTACAGTGGACAAGATGCTATTCCTTCGCGTTTACCGTTTAACCTTTTACCCCATGATAGGCTGTTTCTAGTTTTGAAGACAAGTGACCACTTAACTCATCGAGCCCTAGTGATGCATATATGCGTCTTTTACCAAAAGTGTACCTGTGAAGAGTACACTGGTCCTATGCAGACAGTGAAGTCCCTGATCAGAGGGCTCCTGCAGTTTGTCATTTTGTAAAATAGTATAAAAAAAATCCTAAATAGTTGAAAATGGGCCAGCCTTTATTGCAAACTGGACTTGTCCATTGGAAGTTTCAGGGGATAATGAGTAAAAGCATGCAGGATTACTTTCAACATGCTTTAAGCTACCACCTGCTAAGATATGGAAAATATTTCTTTTGGTGCATGTTTATGACTGTATAAATTTTAACTCTTTTCTTCATTGGAAGAATAAATAAAATATGCTAAAAGGCACTTCTATGGGGGAAAGGGTTAAATGGAAACTCAATGCAATTGAAATTTGTAAATTTACTAGCAAGCCCGTGTTAATCCATTTCCTGAGAGAACTGCTTTGGTATTTAGGACAGGTTGTTGCTTAACCCTTTACTTCATAGCCTGTTTCTAGTTTTGAAGACAGGTTGCAGCTTAAAGCAGGTTGAAAGTAAAGCAGAATGTGACTGAAGGCGAATTCTGCTTTACTATCAGCCTGCTTCAAGCTACCATCGGCTAAGATGTAGAATACATTTCACATCTGGTGCATATTCATGACTATAAATTGGAACTAATTTCTTCAATGAAGGAATAAATTAAAGGCATAAAAGGTGTATTTTTGGGGTAATTGATTAGCCACCTGTTGACCCTTTGAGCCCTAGTCTGGCATATTGGTGTCCTTTGCAAACAGTGCACATGTGATTACTACACTTGTCCTATGCAAACAGAGAAGCCTCAGATCAGAAGGCTCCTAAAAGAGCCCTCTGATCTAGGTCTTCACTGTTTGTCATAATACCAAACATTGACAAAAACAACCCTTGAAAGTCAGAAATAGACTAGACTTAAATGGAAACTGGAATTGTCCATTTAAAGTTTCAGGGAGGAAAGAGTTCAGAAAAGTTGTTCCAGGAAGTACAGGGGAGATCTGCTCAACTGTCAGCCTGGCATAACGTCCTGTCTAAGATACTTACTAAAACCTCATGAAGGACACAGTTTTGTTAGTCTGAGGAATTGAGATTAACCCATTACCCATAGCCCGTTTCTAGTTTTGAAGACAGATGACCACTAAAGTAGGTTGAAAGTAAAGCATAATGCGCCTTAAGGCGCATTCTGCTTTACTTACAGACTGCATTACGATCTGCTAGAATATAGCAAATATTTCTCATGGTGCATATTCATGACTGTATAAAGTGGAACTATTTTCTATGGAGGAATAAATTAAAGGTGTGAAAAGGGGTATTTATGGGGTAATGGGTTAAAATGTTAATGGATTCATACAAAGTTTATGTACAATGAAGTAAAGTTGCTATTATGACCCCTAAAAAGACGACTCAATGGTGATTTTTAAAAGCAGGCAAATCTCATTACAATACAGTTTATGGAATATTATTATGTCCAGCTAGTCTTTGAAATGTGTATTACAGTATTATTCTAAACCTAAAATTCTCCTGCTATAAGTATATACTAATACTTTTTTACAAGAAGCTTTCTTGTCTGCCCTGTTTACATATTGGATTTATCTGATTCTGCATTGGTTGTTACAAAATCTTTTTCTTATTTCATTTGGTTAGCCAATGTAAAAGTTCATATGATAAATCATCTTCGTAATGGGCAGTGTTTTATTTCGCGGTTTCATACAAAAGTGTGACCAGGTTTTTTTTTCATACCTCCATGAATACAATAAATATTCGAATTATTCCTTATAATTTAATATCACTTCTGAATTTAAGAAAGTTGTCAAATACAGAATCTGATGCGAATGTTCTTTTTTAACGCTTTAAAACGTAGGTTCTAGTCCCTCCGCCATATATATTTTCCGCCAAAACGCGACGTTGTTATGTAGTAACGCCGACGTCAATGACGTCATTTGGCATCCTGCTTCATGCAGCGCTTGTGAAGAGCAGTTGGACTAAGGGAAAGTAGTCCTGACAAGGCGTGGCCTGAATTTTATTTTTTTCATGGAGTTATGAAACAAAAATTACAGCCAATCACAGCTAACCAAATGTAATGAAAACAAACAATATTAAATTATACATGTATACGAATAGCGTAAACTTCCTAAAAATTTCGGACATGCTGTACAGTGGAGAATGCGTTATTCTTTCCCAATAAATGCGTTTACGCTAAAACTATTATTTGCAGTGCAAACAGTTTGGAGCCAGATCAGACGCCGGGTAACCCGGCGTCTGATCAGGCTCCAAACTGTTTGCCACCAAGATAAACATGAAATATCAGAATTGTCCAAAAGTTGTCATTTTCTACGTTTTAGTGCTTTGCGTTTGTGTACGTTTGCGTTTAAACGGGAAAGAATAACAGATTCTCCACTGTATTACTGCTGTAATTATCCTAAAAATTAAACTAATTGCTCTTATCACACTGTAATTGGTACAAAAGGTGCAAATTTAATGGAAAACAGATCAGATCTACACTGTTTGCTCAGGACTCTGTCCCCAATACTAAGGCTTATTATGGTATTCATTGGGAGAAGAGTTAAATAGGAGCATAGTTTTAAATGTTACAGTGATAGAGTATAGTTAAGTATACAATTAGATTGCCACATTTGAACCAACAGAATAATCTCCTAACCCTTAAATACTCCATAGCCAGTTTCTTGAATTGAAAATTCTGGATAGGTGACCACTTAAAGCAGGTTGAAAATAAAGCAGGATGTGCCTTAAGGCACATTCTGCTTTACTTTCATCATGCTTTAAGCTACAATCTGCCAGAATATAGAACATATTTCTTATAATACATATTCATGACTGTATAAAATGGAAATACTGTCTTCAGTGGAGGAATAAGTTAAAAGTGTTAAAATTTGTATCTATGGAGTAAATGTTGCAATGATAGAGTATAGTGAAGTATGAATTAAATTGTCACACTTTCACATAATATTATGCTCTCTTAAGACAATGTGCAGCTGAATATATGATAAAAGTAAAGCAAAAAGCTCCTAAAAGAGCTTTTTGCTCTACTTTTGTCCTTCATAGAGCTGCCAACTGCATATTAATTTTTGTTTTGTGGCTGCCGAGCTTCTATGATATAAAACTTATGGAACTTCTTTGGTGAAGGATGATTTGACTTAAATAATACGTTTGTTATGGTATTTTGCAAATAGTTCATTTATTGTTTGTCTGTTTTTGTTTTGTCCAGATTTGCTGTGAACAAAAGAATTATTTAAGAATACAGTAGTTTTTCTCCTTTCACATCAGAAATTCAATATAAGTATTTCACAAATTTTATTTCTAAAATATCTTGTTTCAAAAGGAATGTCTGCAACCCTTTCACTCTCATTGACGTCACAAAGCGCATTTGCAAACAGTTTGGATCCTGACCAGATGCAGCGTAACACGGCATCTGATCAGGTTCCAAACTATTTAACACTCGTTTTAAAATTTCTTCAGTCATGCATACTGCCATAAATTTAACTTTAGAACGATTTTGCACACGACAATATTGAAGCAAATGACAATATGGCGATGAAGGGGTACAAATCTCAGGATAAATTTGATCATGAAAGGGTTAATCCCTAAAGTTTACAAAGTAATCACTTCTTGAATATCAAAAGTGATGTTTTTTGTTTATTTCAATCCTTTACCTCATTCTACAGTGGAGAATGTGTTATTCTTTCCCAATAAACACGTTTACGCTAAAGCTATTATTTGCAGTGCAAACAGTTTGGAGCCAATTCAGACGCCGGGTAACCCGGCGTCTGATCAGGCTCCAAACTGTTTGCCACCAAGATAAACATGAAATATCAGAATTGGGCAAAAGTTGTTCTTTTCTACGTTTTAGTGCTTTGCGTTTGCGTACGTTTGCGTTTAAACGGGAAAGAATAACAGATTCTCCACTGTAGTTAATTCAACTGACCACTTAAATCAGGTCGAAAGTAAAGCAGAATGTGCCATAAGATGCATTCTGCTTTTCTTTCAACCAGCATTAAGCTACCATCGGCTTGGATATAGAATGATGCATATTCATGACTTTAAAAACTATTTCCTTCAGTGGAGGAATAAATTAAAGTATTAAAAAGGTGTATTTATTGAGTAATTGGTTAAAGGAGACCAACATTTTAATGTAATAATTTCTATTTCTTATGTGACTAGATAAACAAAAATCTATTTTCAATGTTTCTTACTGTGATGTAGATCATCAAATTCAGCATTATATAGTGTACAAATGTTTCAAAATTCTGTTACTTTATTTTTATATCAACTCTAAGTCTCTATTTTTACATCTGTTATATTTTACAAATTGTTAGATATGAAACTGTCTCTATATTTTGTGTTAATATGTTATAATGGTATAGGTATAGCAGTTTTCTTGGTCCTATGTTTTGGATACAATTACGGTATATTATTGGCATAATATGTTTGATAAGATTTTTCAAATCATTGAAAATAGTACCCCAGAATGGATAATTAACCCTTATTCTGCTTTGAAATCACAGTTACATATTGGATGTTTTGACAGAAGATACTTAACCCATTACCCCATAGCCTGTTTCTAGTTTTGAAGATATGTGACCACTTAAAGCAGGTTGAAAGTAAAGCAGAATGCACCTTAAGGTGCATTCTGCTTTACTTTCAACCTGCTTTAAGCTATTAACTGCTAGAATATAGAAAATATTTCTTATGATTTTTATTTGTGACAGTATAAATTAGAACTATTTTCTTCAGAAGAGGAATTGATTTAAAGGCGTAAAAAGGCGTATTTATGGGGTAATGGGTTAAAGACAAGTGACAAACAGTTTGAACCAAGATCAGCCGGCGTGTTACACTGCGTCTGATCTGGGTTCAAACTGTTTGCAAATGTAAGCAAGCTTAAACATGCTCAGAACTATAAGGGTATTATTATTATTATACCAGATTTATATAGCACTTTTTTCACACAGGGGTTGAGCGTTCAAAAGTATTAATTTCTCCTCCCTATAACAACTCCCTCTGAACAACACAGACAACCTTTGTCTCCGATTGGGTGTTGTTGTAGAAAGGGAGCACTGATTACACAAGGTTGACTATAATTATGCGTGTAGTAGTGACATTATTTTACATCAGCCACTTTGCATTAGTGGTGGACGACGCTACATTACACAAATAACTTGGCATCATGGTTTGCATAAGATTATGAATAAAGTAAAACCTCTCTATTGTGACCACTGAATTTTGTTGACTTATCAGGTGTTTACGGCAGGTGACTGCTTAAAGCAAGGGGAATGTAAAACAGAAAGCTCCTTTAGAAAGGAGCTTTCTGTTTTACATTCCCCTGGCGTTTAGCCGTCACCTGTCTTTTATCCAGTCAACAATATCAGATGCTGAGTTATAGTTAGTAATTCTGTGTCTAATTTAGCTCCCAACTGTTAGCAGTTGACATCATGTTTTAGCCAAAAGCTGTTATTTGGAAATGATCATGTTTCATCGCCAGTACATTACATGTATATTGGTATGCTAATTGAGCTAGAATGTGCCCGAAATAAAATATCTACAAACTGTTATATATTATATTGCTTTTTTTCTCAATAACCCCCTGCAATGAAGTAAGAGGAGAGGGATGGTTACCTGTAAGTAGATGTATTGTCATGTCTACAGTGGAGAATGTGTTATTCTTTCCCAATAAACGCGTTTACGCTAAAACTATTATTTCCAGTGCAAACAGTTTGGAGCCAGATCAGAAGCCGGGTAACCCGGCGTCTGATCAGGCTCCAAACTGTTTGCCACCATGATAAACATGAAATATCAGAATTGTCCAAAAGTTGTTCTTTTCTACGTTTAAGTACTTTGCGTATGCGTACGTTTGCGTTTAAACGGGAAAGAATAACGTTTTCTCTACTGTACCTGTCAGTCCGTCTGTCTCCAGTACAGATAGATCATGCTACTTGCTGGCAAGTCACACAAAAACGTCAACACATATCTTTGAGAATAAAAACTTTTATTTGACATATATAGCCATAAACTATTGTAACTGAGAGAAAAAACAATGTGAGAAAAAGATTTTAAAAAGTATATATTTGTAACATTTGAATAATACTAAAAGAAAAATATATCTGCCTCATTCTCATATACGTGTGTATATGCAACATAACAGTATAACCTGTGTAGTCTGGCAGCTCAGTTAGGAAACAGCAATCAATAAACACTCATTACTTAATACATGACAAAAGTAATGGAGAATGCTCCTATAGGAGCATTCTCCATTACTTTTGTCCTGCATTAAGTAATGATTCTTTATTCCAAGAATAAAGAAACAGCAATCAATAAACAATCATTACTTAATGCAGGACCGTGAAAAGTAATGCAGAATGCCTTATAGGAGCATTCTGTATTACTTTTGTCCGGCATTAAGTAATGATTCTTTAATTCGAAGAGTAAAGAAACGGCAATCTGTAGAGACGCATTGCTTAATGCAGGATATGTAGAAATCTCCTGTAGGAGCATTCTCCATTACTTTTGTCCTGCAGTAAACTTCCTTCCTTGTTATGACAGTAAACATATCTCCTGAGTGACTCAGTACACAGGATTTACTAAAATGTAGTTTGTGTTAGTCTATGCAAATTAAATTTCTACAATTATCTGTGAAACTACCATAACAATTCGTCTACTCACACATTCTTGTAAGTATTTTCCAATTTCAAATCTAGGCATTTTGACTTAAAAACAACAACAACAACCTCCATATTAGTCTTAAATAGTGTGGATCCTGATCAGTTAATGTGTAAATTGGAATCTGGTCAGATTTTAAATTGTTTGTAAATACACTTAACCCTTTGAACCCTAGTCCCGCATATAGGCGTTCTTTTCCAACAGTGTACATGTGAATAGTATACTTGTCCTATGCAAACAATGAAGACCCAGATCAGAGGGCTCCAAAAGGAGCCCACTGATCAGGGTCTTCACTGTTTGTCATAATGCCAAACATTTATAAAAACAACCCTTAAAAGTCATAGATGGAATAGACCTCGATTGAAACTGGAATTGTTCATTGAAAGTTTTAGGGAGGAAAGAGTTAAGCACTTAAAAGATTAAACTATAATTACAGTTCAAATATTTGAATTATTTTGTGTTCTAAGGCAGGTGGCTGTTTAAAGCATGTGAAAGCTTTCTGTTTTACTTTCACCTTGCTTTAAGCTGCCACTTGTCTTTCATTCAATCATTTTAATGGTTGTATTAGAAGGGTTTTACTTTAATTAAAAGGATGGTAGTGTTGTTATTGTTTGTTTCAAAAGATTGAAATACATTGTTGTGTAAATTAAAAATACTGCTTATCATCCAACTTCTGTTTACAACTAGGCATTTACAATAACAAATAAGATCTGTATACATGTATATATAGCAAATTTAAACATATTAACAATAAGAACAGTGAAACTTGTATTAACCCATTACCCCATATATACACCTATAATTTATTCCTCCACTGAAGAAAATAATTCCAATTTTAACTTTCATCAATATGCAACTTAAAAATTATTCTAGTAGATGGTAGCTTAAAGCATACTGAAAGTACAGGAAAATGCTTTATTTTCATAATTTAAGTGGTCACCGATTTTCAAATCTAGAATTAGGCTACGGGGTAACGGTTTAAACAACCTGTAATAGCATTGAGGTCTCTGAAGACATGTGCTTGCTTAATGCAGGATTAAAAGCAATGCAGAATGCACATTAAGGTGCATTCTTCTTTACTTTCATCCTGTTTTAAGTTACTTTTTACTGGGATATAGAACACATTTTTTTTGTATATATTCATGACTACCTAAAGCTGAAATATTTTCTTCAGTGGAAGAATAAATTACAGGCGTAAAAAGGTGTATTTATGGGATAATGGGTTCACAAAGGTAGATGCAAATACATACACAAAATTAGCTGACAAAAGAATACTTAGTGGCAGGAATAAACATTGTTACAGTGGAGAATGTGTTATTCTTTCCCAATAAATGCGTTTACGCTAAAACTATTATTTGCAGTGCAAACAGTTTGGAGCCAGATCAGACGCCGGGTAACCCGGCGTCTGATCAGGCTCCAAACTGTTTGCCACCAAGATAAACAAGAATTATCAGAATTGTCCAAAAGTTGTTCTTTTCTACGTTTTTGTGCTTTGCGTTTGTGTACGTTTGCGTTTAAACGGGAAAGAATAACAGATTCTCCACTGTACATATACAAAATTAGCTGACAAAAGAATACTTAGTGGCAGGAATAAACATAGTTACATGCTATCAAAGATTATAACAAAGGTAGTACTTGAAATGCTGAAATTTAGATCTTACAACTATAAGTGCTTTTGATATGTTTAAATCTATATGTTCATTACCAAATAGCTATCCTAAGCTCAGTCTGTTTGACTAAGCCATTTATATCAAACATAATATATATTATATTGACTTCATTTGGAGCTATTTATTCACTATTAACCCTTTATCCCATAGCCTGTTTCTAGTTTTGAACACGGGTGGCCACCTAAAGCAGGTTGAAAGAAAAGAAGAATATGCCTTACTTTCAGTCTGCTTTAAGCTACCATTTACTAGGATATAGAAACTGTTTCTTATTGTACATATTCATGCCTGTATAAAGTAGCACTATTTTGTTCAGCGGAGGAATAAATAAAGGCTAAAAGGCGTGTTTATGGGGTAAAGGGTTAACCATGTAGGATTTCAATAACAGCCAGATTGACTGAAATAGATTTTACAGCGCCGTAACACATATGGTGCCATTAAAGGTGGGATAGTTGCTTGTTCCATATCACAATTACATAAAGATTAAAACGTGAGGTATAGATTAACCCTTTCCACCCTAAATTTCTCTTGTGGGTATTTATTATCCTTTTGGACTCCTCTAGTACAGGTATTTTGAACCAGTCTACTGTTACATTTTTGGTATGATAACAAAAACCAATGAAAATATCAAACAGTGCAGATCAGGGTCTATACTGTTTGCATATGTTATCAGTAATCTCTACAGAGGGCTGTAGGGTTGGAAAGGGTTAAGAAACATAATGCTTACTAGAAAAACAGAGATGTTGAAACTGAGTCTATTTATTTACCCTTATTTCAAGCCTCATAACATCATTCATTGGGCGAGAAGTGGTCCCAATTCTTGTGCTACCCTAGAGCACTATATCTATGACAACCAGGCGATCTTCTACAGTAAAACTGGTGTTAAGATGCCACTCAAGTGAAGTTTAACTACCGAAATTTAATATATCCAAGTATACCAGCTTAACCCATTACCCCATAGCCCTTTTCTAGTTTTGGAAATATGTGACCACTTAAAGCAGGTTGAAAGTAAAGCAGAATGTGCCTGTAGGCACATTCTGCTTTACTTTCAACCTGCTTTAAGCTATCATCTTCTAGAATATAAAATAATTCTGATGATAAACATTCATGACTGTATAATGAAGAATTATTGTCTTCAGTTGGATAACTAATTAAAGGCATATTTATGGGATAATAGGTTAATGTAGGAACAGAAGTAAAGTTGTTCAAAGATCCTACAGGAGTTTTCTGCTTTACTTTTGTTCTGTATTAAGCAGTCAGCTGTCTTAAAGCATTACTCCATAGCCTGTTCCTACTTTTGAAGACAGGTGAACACTTAAACAGGTTGAAAGTAAAGCAGAATGCGCCTTAAGGCACATTCTGTTTTACTTTCAGACTGCTTTAAGCTACCATCTGCTAGGATATAGAAAACATTTCCTACATTCATGACTATAGAGTGAAACTATGTTCTTCAGCTGAGGAATACATTAAAGCTATAAACATGGATATTTATGGAGTAAAGGGTTAAGATAGCCATAATATGTTTCTTTACCGAGTGACCGCTCAACACAAGTTGAACTGTATTTCTGAAAATAAATGTTTTCTTAACAATGGCAAGACTTTAACACAACAAAGTGTATAATTATGGTAAACAGTATAATTTTGATTTAAATCCTGTAAATACAAAATAAAAAAGAGACAACAAGTATTTATATCTGCAGGTGGAGTATGGATATCTTGATAAATATATAAAAAATTAAAAGAAATAAGAAAAAAACAAAAAACATGCAATAGCACTATGATGAGTATTACTAAAATAAAATGAGAAAAAAATACACAACTGTAATGACCCCATGTATTTACACAAACTGTCCTGAGCAAACAGTGTAGACCCTGATCAGACTGCTCCCTCAGGAGCAGTCTGATCAGGGTCTATACTGTTTTCCATTCAGTTTGCAACTTTTTGACAAATAACTCTCAAGTTCAAATTCTAGGATAATTACAGCGGTTATACAGGGTGTACCAACTTGTAGGATTTTTATAGTAAAATGACTTTCCAAACAAACTTTCATTTTCTAAATGATGATCAGTTGTCATTGGCTAACAAGGGATAAAAAACAATAAGTAAAGCAAACAGTGCAGACCCTGATCAAAGGGCTCCTTCAAGAGTCCTCTGGCCAGGGTCTACACTGTCTGTAATTAATGTATGAAACAGTAAGGGTCAAATTTGCTTTAATTTGATTTTTCTAACTGCATTAACAAAAGTTATGCGGCAAGTTCCTTTAGGACATTACTTTTATCATGTTTTAAAATTCCACCTGCCTTGAGAGATATCTATTTATTTTCACAGAACAGTTGTTAAACACATAGTTTTTCTTTATCTGTTACTGATAGTAATAGACTAATATAGGGATAACAGGAAAACTACTAAAAATGTTCTACTAAATGAATGAATCTAACCCAATACCAGTTTTACAAAATGCACATTAATACTGACATAGTATTGCGTAAAGTAACTTGAACAAAATTTCTACAAAGATAATATAAAATTGGAAATCAACAGAAAAGTAAGAAAAATGTATTATGATTTGGTTGTAAAACAATAAACAAAATCATTACAAAGGGTATTGAATGAATCTTTGGTCAATTTCAAATCCACAAAATAAATTGTTTACTGCAACTGATATTAACTTATGCAAATGTATTAAAAAAGGTCATTTGCAAATCTTTTTCTTTTAAAATAATAAATGAAAAAGGCCAGAAATAGCTTATACATAATATATATCTGAAACAAGTAGAATCTTGATTTCATTCTCAAGGATAGACATTTTCAAATATATTTCTTTGTTGCAAGGTATTTGAGTTTCTTTTAATACCCTTGTTCCACTGGATATTCATAAAAGACCTCCATCCACAATGAAACTACATGTATATGTGAATTATAACATTGATTCATCAGGAAATAATGCAAACCAGAGCACCAGATAAGGGTAGTTTTTCAAAACTTAAAATCTTTATTTCTGAATTAAACCCTATGGTGTCACTACTCATTAAAATCGTCTCTTCGAGACGATTCTAATGAGTAGTAACACCATAGGATTTGGTTCTGAAATGAGTGATAAAATGTTTGATTTGTTGAAATAACTACCTCTTATCTGGAGCCCTGGCAAACCCATGTCAAACAACTCCTATAACAGTGCAGACCTTGAATTTATCAGGGTTGAATAACTCATTGCCTCATACCTGTTTCTAGTATTGAAAATAGGTCACCGCTTAAAGCAGGTTGAAAGTAAAGCAGAATGTGCATGAAGGCACATTCTGCTTTACTTTCAGCCTGCTTTAAACTACCATCTGTTAGAGTATAGAAAATATTTCTGGGGCCACACATCTAGGACTGCATTTATTGGAACTATTTTCTTCAGTGGGGGGAATGAATAAAGGGCCTAAAAAGTGTTTTCTTGGGGTAATTGGTAAGTTCAAGGCCTGCCAATGCATCTGCTATTGGAAGATTTCTTCATATTGTTCTGACTTCAGAATCATGAACAAACTGATTATCTCCCTTGGCTCTAACTATTGTTACATAAAACACAGAAACACTGATTAACATTCCGAATACAAAGAACTATGCACATATTAATCACAGAAAAGACCAGCAAGAACCATAGCAAAATCACAGAAATGGCAAGCAAGAGATACCAAACACAAGTATCATTTTACAGAGACATGTTAGTTGAATTTGATCAAATTTGTATAGTATATCATAAGCAAAAGTATTTTGTAGGTCTTGAATCTATCAAGTATGTAATGTATCAATGCATTCACATCTGTTTTCTTCATTTGGCCAATAGGGGCAGTATATGCAATATACTATCCTTGGCTTTGAAGCTGAATAACAGTAACAATAAAGAATTACAAAGAATTTAATGGAAGAAAAGAGAAATTTTAATTACAGACATTTTTATAAATGGGGAGGAAAAAGACATAAAAATAACAGAAAAGGGTTGAAAAAATATCTGAAATGGGAAGATACATCTTGATCACAGAAAGGGTAAGAGGAGGATTTGATACAGGAGGACAGAGACATTTAATTCATAGGAAAGGGCTAGACAAGGATTTAAAATTAAAGGAAAAGGTCAGGGCAGTAACCAAAGGTTTATTCGTGAACCACATTGTTAACTTAATCAAAACTTGGTGGGAGGAGACGGCACACTCCTTATAGAGGATAGACCTAAGACTTGCACTACTAAAGCCAGCTATTCTAACTTGTGAGCTTGTGGGGGGGGAAAATGGAATGTTACAAAGAAAACTATCACTAGTACCGTAAATATAAAAAGAACTTCATTCAGGCAGTCAACTGCCTTAACCCTTTCCCCCATAGAAGCGACTTTTAGCGTATTTAATTTATTCCTCCGCTGAAGAAAATAGTTCCAGTTCATCCTTATGAACAATTACCATTACAAATATTCTATATAGCCTAGCAGATTTTAGCTTAAAGCAGGCTGAAAGTAAAGCAGAAGGCACATTCTGCTTTACTTTCAACCTGCTTTAAGTGGTCACCTGTCTTCAGAACTATAAACAGGCTATGAGGTAAAGGGTTAAGCATTTCCATGCTTCTTTTCTGAATAGCTGTTTCACACAACCGTGACTGTATCAACTCTTTCAACACTAAGTAACTCATGTGGGTTATTAGGATCCATTGTGGGTCTTTTTAGTTACCATAACATGAACCAGTCTACTTGGAATTCTGGGTAGTTCAATAAATACTGGTCTAAATCAGCAAACAGTGTAGACAATCTGATCAGGGGCTCCTAAAGGAGCCCTCTGATCGGGGTCTACACTGTTTTCGAATGTAATGAGTATGTTTAAAACAGGTTTACAGTGTTGAAAGAGTTGAACAGATGTGTAAATCTATCCTAGTAATAGTAAAGGTAAATTCATATACCACAATTTCAACCACAAACAGCAAAAGTTTATAAGCTACATACTAAGATTTATCACAAGGAAAAAAACATGAGTTTGATTTTGAACCGGTAAACAGAGTTACGGTGGGGTAGAAATTATTCTTTCACAATAAACATGTTTATGCTATCAAAATTATGTCCACTGCAAATAGTTTGGAGCCAGATCAGACGCCGGGTAACCCGGCGTGTGATCAGGCTCCAAACTGTTTGCTACTCAGATTAAAATAAATTGTTAGGAATTTCAAAAAGTAAATTTCTACATTTTATTGCTATGCATTTGCATTTAAACCGAATATGTAGAAATGTGTTGTTTGTTGGTGTTTTTTTTTTCAATCACTTGGATGCCTGAATAGATCCAGGTTTACTTGGAGTTTGATCTGATTTCAAACTGTTTACAACGGATCTCCCATTTTTGGAGCATAAACATAATTTGCTGGGAAAGAATGGCATTTTACAACCATTAACATATGGTACAGTGGAGAATCTGTTATTCTTTCCAAATAAACGCGTTTACGTTAAAACTATTATTTGCAGTGCAAACAGTTTGGAGCCAGATCAGACGCCGGGTAACCCGGCGTCTGATCAGGCTCCAAACTGTTTGCCCCCAAGATAAACAAGAATTATCAAAATTGTCCAAAAGTTGTTCTTTTCTACGTTTTAGTGCTTTGCGTTTGCGTACGTTTGCGTTTAAACGGGAAAGAATAACAGATTCTCCACTGTACAGTATTAATACAAGATTGACTGTATAACACATGGATTTGATTTTGTTGAATATAACACTTCCAACACTAAGCAGAGCTTCAGATAAGGGGGGTATTTTAAAACCTAAAGTCTTTATTTCTGCTTTAGACCCTATGGTATCACTACTCATTAGATTTGTATCGAATAAACAATTTTAACCCTTAGCCTGCCATTCACGACTATAGCTCCATATGCAAACAGCTTGGATCCGGATGAGACGCCGAGTAACTCGGCGTCTCATCCGGATCCAAGCTGTTTGACACTTGGACAACATTTTCAGCAATTTTGAGAAACTTTGAAGCAGACGAGAAATATAGCAGAAAACAATTTATTTAGCGGGCTAAGGGTTAATGGGTATTTTACTCCCTGTTTTCTGAAGCCCTCACAGAGTAATGGGTGTCTGGGGCCCGTTTCATAAAACTTCGTACAACAAAAACGATCGTAAGTCTAAACATTAAAATTAATTTAATTTCTGATTTCTCCATCTAATCCTGTCTTGTGACATCTTTTTGGAATCGTCTTGAAAAGACGATTCCAAAAAGAGGTCACAAGACAGGATTAGATGGAGAAATAATTAATAATTGAGACTTTTATAATCTGACTTACGACAACTTTTGTCGTACGAAGTTTTATGAAACGGGCCCCAGCTGAAATCATCATCTGCTAAAATACTGGAACTGGTCCAGCCTTTTTTATACATACAAAACAGGATCCTTATGACCAACCTTTAGTTTGGATCCGAACTATTAGCAAAGGTATTCAACAAAGGTTTTCAGTACTAAAAGGTGAGAACCGTTTTGATTCTGATCAGACATTGAATTGCTTTGCATCTGATCTGTATCCAACCAGTCCCTAGTACAAAGCAAGTTGTCAACGACAAGAAAAGGGATCAATTATTTGAGGTATATTCATACTTTATTCTTGATCAAGAAAAATAGCTATTCTAGCCCTAGATCCCGATGTTATAAAGCATTTCATTTTGAGATGAGTCTTCAATCATTCTTAAGCTTTTGATTAGTCAGATTTGAGCAAAGCTCATAATTATCTGACCAATCAAAAGCTTGAAAATGATCTAAGATTCACTTAAATGCTTTACAAACATGGGTCCAGAATGCAAAAAAAAATTTGGATCCAGATCAGAGAGAATAAGACTAGGTCTCTGATTAAGACCTGCACTGTTTGTCAATCAACCTGTTAATAACAAATTGTTAGAGAAGAACATTATAACATAAGTTTTTGAATTAGATTGCATTCATGCAGAATTCCAAAATCTTTTTTATTGCAACCACAATCTAATAAATTGGATATTAATTCTGATACAGTAAAACCTCCCTTAAATGACATGCAAAATGTGTTTCAATGACAGCTAAATGCAGGACAAATGTAATGCAGGGTGCTCTTTTAACTCTTTCCTCCCTGAAACTTAAAATGGACAATTCCTGTTTCCATTTGAGTCTAGTCCATTTCTGACTTTTAAGGGTTGTTTTTGTCAATGTTCTTCATAATGACAAACAGTGAAGACCCAGATCAGAGGGCTCTGTAAAGAGCCCTCTGATCTGGGTATTCACTGTTTGCATAGGATAAGAGCACTTTTCACATGTATACTGTTTGAAAAGGACGCCATTTTGCGGGACTAGGGTTCAAAGGGTTAACCCATTGCTCCATAAATTTTCATTTTTTATGCTTTTATCATACCAGATGGTAGCTTATAGCAGACTGAAAATAAAGCAGAAGATGCCTAAAGGCACATTCTGCTTTACTTTCATCCTACTTTAAGTTGTCACCTGTCTTCAGAACTAGAAAGAGGAAATGGGGTAATAGGTTAAGGACTTTCTGTATTACAATAATGCTTGTGTCACAATTGTGCACATGATGATCTTGAAGACAAATTACTGCTTTATGCAGGAAGTTGCTTCATGAGCTGTCTGCATTACTTTTGTCCTGCATTAAATTGCCATCTTTATTTAAGACTACAATTCATTTTGTTTAACCCTTTACCCAATAGAAGCGCCTTTTAGCGGATATGATTTATTCATCCGCTGTAGAAAACAGTTCCAATTTATACAGTCATGAATAGAATTCATAAGAATTATTTTCAGTTTCCTTGCAGATTATAGCTTAAAGCAGGCTGAAAGTAAAGCAGAATGTGCCTTATGGCACATTTTGCTTTACTTTCAACCTGCTTTAAGTAGCCACATATCTTAAAAACTAGAAACAGGCTAACGGGTTAAGAGTGGCTGTTGTATACATATTTTCACTGTACCTTAGCCCTGCATTAACCCGTTACTCCAAAGACACATTTTTATGCTTTAATTCATTCCTCCACTGAAGAAAATATTTCCAATTTATAGATGTGAATATTTACCACAAGAAACATTTTCTATATCCTAGCAGATGGTAGCTTAAAGCAGGCTGAAAGCAAAGCAGAATGTGCCTTAAGGCACATTCTGCTTTACTTTCAACCTGCTTTAAGTGATCACCTGTCTTCAAAACTAGAAATAGACTGTGGAGTAAAGGGTTAAGCAGTCACACACCTATAAAGATGTATATTCTTCAACACTGGCTGGTCAATCAAGGGAGGTTGTACTGTATGTTGCTATAGTTGCTGATCTAGCCATTGGTATTGTCTCTTTGTACACCGGTCGTAGAACCTCATGGTCACTTTCTACTTGACCTGTTCGTACTTGGATTTGTTGATGTTCTTGCCGAGACAGCAAGCCAGGAGGGCTCCAAACAGCTGAAACAAATCACATAATGAACAAACAATCTTAGACTCAAGTTAATCCACTACCCAATAAATACGCCTTTAGGACTTCATTTATTCATCCACTGAAGAAAATAGTTCCTATTTATACAGTAAGGAGTCTGTATGATAAGAAACATTTTCTACATTCTAGCAGGTGGTAGCTTAAAGCAGGCTGAAAGTAAATCAGAATGCGCCTTAAGGCGCATTCTGATTTACTTTCAACCTGCTTTAAGTAGTCACCAATCTTCAAAACCACAACTAGGCTATGGGGTAGTGGGTTAAACGCTGTATAACCTAAAGGCCTGGTGTTTGTCTTAATTTTATTCTTCACAGCACTATTTATCAAGAATCAGAATCGTGTATGAAATTACAAGAGAAATTTAACTGTAATGAATAGTTATCCTTTTATGAGAATACAAAAGAAACATTAATTTCATATCAAACATGATATTCAACAGGAATAATTTTATGAATAAAAAGAAATTACATACTGCTTTTGGCAGGTCATTTAATGTTTTAATACAGTAACAGGGCTCCAGATAAGAGGGAGTAGACTGCACAAATTCAACATTTTCTCGCTTATTTCAACACCAAATCCTATGATGTTACTACTCATTAGAATCGTCTCTTCGAGACGATTCTAATGAGTAGTGACACCATAGGGTTTAAAGCAGAAATAAAGATTTTAGTTTTTGAAATACCCTCCTTATCTGGAGCTCTGCAGTAGGCTACTCAAAGCAAGCTGAAAGTAAAGCAAAAGCTCCTGAATCAAGCTTTCTATACTACTTTATCTAAGGCTTGTATATGTTGTGAACTTATTCAGAAAAATTGCAGAACTCGAGAAAAAATGTGAATACTCGTATGATGCGCTAATTTAGATTTTCCGAGAGTCCCTTTGGTGTTTGAACAGTGATTCAACTGACAAGGCATTGTACTTGTCACTGTAGATTACCTGGAAAAAGGATATGCCAAGAGCCACGCCTCCGATCAGTGCCATGTTTGTCTGCATGAAGTCTGTCACAGTGTGGTAGCAGCCCTGGAAACATTACAACAATTCCACAGATTTAGATGTCCAGGTCCATGCTTGTAAGGCATTTGAGCGAGTCTTAAATCGCTCTCAAGCTTTCGCCCCAGAGACCTTCCTAACTTGTGGTGGTTCTGGGGCTTAATTGTCATTACATGTATTAGACAGAGGTTATCCCCTCTGCCAAGAATTAAAAGGAAGGCAGGTTGGTGGTTTGATCCCATACACTGCTTCACAATGAATGAGATTAGCCAAAACCATTTTCCTGAGATTAGCCAAAACCATTTTCCTGAGATTAGCCAAAACCATTTTCCTGAGATTAGCCAAAACCATTTTCCTGAAATCATCATAATCACATCTCATCATCCCTCATCATTCTATCGGTGCTATGTGACCTATTTTGTGTTGCAGTGCTGTAAAACCCAACTCATCAAATCTCAAGCTTTTGAATCAAAAGCTTGAGAATGATCTCAGACTCAACATTTTATAAGCATGGACACTGGTCTCAACAAAGAAGCTTAACTCTTTCCTCCCTGAAACTTTAACCCTTTCCCACATAGTCTGTTTCTAGTACTGAATATAGGTGTCCACTTAAAGCAGGTTGAAAGACAAGAGCGTGTCCCAGTTACACGAATGCCCCCGATGATACAGGGAGGGGACTCCAGACTATCAAATGTAAAATGTACGAGTTAGAGAGCAGAAACTGTCATGGAGCGACCTAAAAGCGCCATTTTGAGGAATTCAAGGGTCATTACTCCAAAGAGCCTAGCATAAATTGGCGCCGCTGGTTATCCAACTTGGTCTCCATTTTATGTCAACAAACATTTTCAGAAAGTTTGGTGAAGATCAGATGAAAAGCAATGTGTTTGTGAAACACAAATGCCCCCAGCCAGCGTCATTTCTGTTATGTAATGCTTATTTGCAAAAGTAGGTCAAAAGTCATAGTCGAATGGTAAATGAAACATTGGCATGGTTGAACAAGTCTTAACACAAGAAACATACAATGTACATGTACATACAAAGTATGGAAGCTCTAGGCCTACTGGTTCAAATGTTATAGGCATATAAAGCCGGTCAAAGGTCAAGGTCACAAGGGCAAAAGCGTAGGTATGGTTGGAAAGGTCTTGACACAAGAAATATATAAACAAAATATGAAAGCCGTAGGCCTACTGGGGCAAATGTTATAGCCATTTAAAGATTTTAACAAAAGTAGGTCAAATGTCAAGGTCACAATGTCAAAAAGTTTTGTATGGTTGGAAAGGTCTCACCACAGGGAAGACACCTGCCAAGTATCTTTTTACAAAAGTAGGTCAAATGTCAAGGTCACAAGGTCAAAAAGTTTTATATGGTTGGAAAGGTCTTGCCATGAGGAATACACATGCCAAGTATAAAAGGCCCAGGTTTAAAAATGCAAAAGTTATAGCCAAGGTTAAGGTTTTTGGTTAAAGTTTGATTAAATAGGTCAAAGGTCAAGGTCACATGGTCAAAGATGTTGGTATGGTTGGAAAGGTCTTGACAAAAGAAATATACATACAAAATATGAAAGCCCTGGGCCTACTGGTGCAAATGTTATAGCCATTTAAAGATTTTTACAAAAGTAGGTCAAATGTCAAGTTCAAGGTCACAAGGTCAAAAAGGTTTGTATGGATGGAAAGGTCTTGATACAGGGAAGACACATGCCAAGTATAAAAGGTCCAGGTACAAAAATGCAAGAGTTATAGCCAAGGTTAAGGTTTTTGGCACAGACAGACGGACGGACGGACGGACAGACCAACAGACATGACAAAAACTATATGCCCCCGAATCGTAGATTCTGGGGGCATAAAAAGCAGAATGCGCCGAAGCGCATTCTGCTTTACTTTCAACCTGCTTTAAGCTATCATCTGCTAGACTTTAGATAATATTTCTTATGATACATTTTTATGACTGTATAAATTGAAACTATTTTCTTCAGTGCAGGAATAAACTTAGTGCGCTAAAAGGCGCTTCTATGTGGGAAAAGGTTAAATAAACAATTCCAGTTTCCATTTTAGTCAAGTCCATTTCTGACTTTTAAGGGTTGTTTTTGTCAATGTTTGGCATTATGACAAATAGTGAAGACCTTGATAAGAGGGCTCCCTTTGGAGCCCTCTGATCTGGGTCTTTACTGTTTGCATAGGACAAGTGTACTATTCACATGTACACTGTTTGAAAATGACGCCTATATGCGGGACTAGGGTTGATAGGGTTAAGTAAGACATTGGAATGAGACAAAAGTACTAAATATGCTGCTGGATCCAGATATAAACATCATTTGCAAACAGTACCTGTGAAGAAGATGTACACTTATAAATACCTTATCTATGCAAACAGTGAAGATCCTGATCAGAGGGCTTCTGCAAGAGTCCCAAAACAGGGTCTTCACTATTTCTCATTTTGCAATCTATCGTTAAAATCAACCCTTAATAGTTAAAGATGGGCTAGACTTAAAGACATCAAGCCAGTCCATTCATTGATTACCACCCCATTGTCCTCACTACGTGTGAAAATACAGGTAGTTTACCGTATAGCATGAGAAAATTGTTTAGGCAACGGCTCAGCCATCTGAGAGCTTTGAATAGAAGCCCTTACATAATAGATCTCAATAGGGTTTTCAATGGGTTTTACTCACCAAGCTATCAAATATTAGGCGCGGGCCTCACATGAGACGCCTGAATGATTATTTGCCTAGACGCTACCACCGTTAGTGCATGCTCTCCATGCTTTGACTCAAACTATCTACGGGGTAGGTGTTACCACCCAAGCTAGATCATGGGATGTCTTTAATTGGAAACTGAATTAATCCATTTGAAGTCTAAGGGGTGAATGGGTTACAGGTTTTGCCTTTATTTAACATGGCATAATTTTTCCAAACTGTAAAAATACCCAGTCCAGTGTAGTCAATACCTGCTCCCCAGATCCAGGGCTCCAGATAAGGGGGAGTGAACTGCACAAATCCCACATTTCTTCACTTGTTTAGCACTATAACCTATGGTGTTACTACTCATAAGAATCGTCTCTTTGAGACGATTCTAATGAGTAGTGACACAATAGGGTTTAAAGCAGAAATAAAGATTTAGTTTTTAAAAAACTCCCCTTATCTGGAGCCCTGAAGATCTCCAGATAAGGGGAGAATTTTAAAAACTAAAATCTTTATTTCTGCATTAAACCCTCTGGTGTTACTACTCATTATAATGGGCTTATCTCGACCATTCTAACGAGTAGTCACACCATAGGATCTGGTGCTGAAATGAGAGAGTTCAGTTTACTCCCTCTTATCTAGAGCCCTGCTACCCTACCTGGGTGTATATGTCTAGGGTCTTGTTTGTGGACTCTTGGGGTAGGTTGTAATGGACACACTTCTTGCTGTCACGGCAACAGGACGCAGGTACCACATTAGTCTTGTTGGCCGTCTTTTGTTTGGTCTCCCAGGTAGTCTCGAACCAGTCTGTGTAACTTGTGCGTCCACAACAATGCAGCTGAAATGATATTGTAAAATTTTAACCCATTACCCCATAGCCTGTTTCTAGTTTTTGAAAATAGATGACCACTTAAAGCAGGCTGAAAGTAAAGCAGAATGCACCTCAAGGGGCATTCTGCTTTACTTTCAGCCTGCTTTAAGCCCGTTTCTGATGGGATATAGAAAATATTTCTGATGGCACATATTCACGACTGTAAAAAAAGGAACTATTTTCTTCAGTGGATGAATAACTTAAAGGCGTAAACATGTGTATTTATGGGGGCATGGGTTAATAAGAACTGTCACAGTAATGAGACAAAAGCCTTCTTGTCAGACAAAAAAATTGTACCCATGTCCTATAATTGAGACATTCTTGAAAACAGATTCATGCCCTGTGCAGGTCTGTCATAATTTGATCATAAAAAATCCAAAAAATTCCAAATGTTCTATTTTTCAAGCGCATTTACTTAAAGCAGGTTGAAAGTAAAGCTGAATGCGCCTTTAAAGGCGCATTCTGCTTTACTTTTAACCTGCTTTAAGGTGCCATCTGCTAGGACAAAAATAAGAATATCTTTTAGAACAAGAGGGCCTGAAGGCCCTGATATAGCTCACCTGTTGTACTGAAGCTTGATAGGTTTACCTTTCTGTTTCATCTGTTTTAATCTAAAGCCATTCAAATTTGTAGTATAGCATGTAAACAATTTTGGAATACAACCTCATAATTCTAGTATAGTAGAGTACATCAAGGGCAGATAACTAGGGCCTAAACAATACTGAAATGAAGTCTTTTCAAAGTATATCAAGAGCAGATAACTATTGCCACAATGATTAGATTTCAACATTAATTGCACTCGTTTGTGCTTATAGGTATATGTGTGTGCAAGTAAAATAAAATCCATTGAAAACTGTAGTTGCAAGAGTGTAAACGCTGTTAAATATGGCATTTTCAGCAATTCAAGGGCAGACAACTCTTGGCCTATTGGTCCGATTTCAACCATAATCACATTTATTTGAACTCTTATGGTCATATACAATCTGAGCAAGTTTGAAAAAGACTAGATAAAAATTGTTGCATCTAGAGTGTAAACACCCTTAAATATGGCATTTTCAGCAATTCAAAGGTAGATAACTCTCAACCTATAGGTCCGATTTCAACAATAATCAAACTCATCTGAACTCTTATGGTCATATACAATCTGAGCAAGTTTGAGATAGATTGGATAAAAAGTGTGACCTATGGAGTGTAAACACCCTTAAATATGGCATTTTCAGCAATTCAAAGGTAGATAACTCTCTACCTATAAGTCTGATTTCAATCAAAATCGAACTCATCCGAACTCTTATGGTCTTATACAATCTGAGCAAGTTTGAGATAGATTGAATAAAAATTGTGGCCTCTAGAGTGTAAACACCCTTAAATATGGCATTTTCAGCAATTCAAAGGTAGATAACTCTCAACCTATTAATCGGATATCAACCATAATAAAATTCATCTGAACTCTTATGGTCTTATACAATCTAAACACTAAAATTGTTGACGACGAACGACGAACGACGGATGACGGACATTCAAGTATTGCAAAAGCTCACCCTGAGCTAGCTCAGGTGAGCTAAAAATCTGGAGAAATGGCAGCCCTGCCTGTGACCTTTGACACATGTCCATGAGAGTTGAACTGGACAGGTTGTCTTCATCTGGTGATCATTTTTGTCAAATTATTTTGAAATCCTTTCATACATAAAGAAATGACAGACTGGACGTAAAATTCTTGACAACTGTGATTCTGAACTGGCCCATGGACATAGGAGTTTAACACTACATATTATACGTCTTAAGCTGATCAACATTTGTGCAAAGTTATTTTAAAATCCATTCACAGATTACGAAAGTACAGACCTGACACAAAATTTGTGACATGACTGTGCCTTGTGACCTTGACCCAAATTCCTTAGTTTGATATTGCTACTAATCCCATTTGCTATGATCTTCAATCAACTAAGTTGAAAATTAAAAGTCCAAAGGACCCTTCTAATCAGGATCTGCATTGTTTGTCATGTTGCAATGTATTACCGAAACCAACATCAAAACAGTCATATATGTACTCGACTTAATTGGAACCTGAAATTGTCAATTAAAAGTTTAAATGGTGAATGGCTTGACATGAAGTCAGCTTACCTGTTCCTGCAGTCCGTTAAATGCCTCGGTAATATCCTTATCAGAGCCATAAGTGCCCAGTGCCTTAGTGAGGCCATCACTGAATCCCTTCTCCAGCTGAAACAGAAACCAAACTTAACCCATAACCCTATAGATACAGTGGAGAATGTGTTATTCTTTCCCAATAAATGCGTTTACGCTAAAATTATTATTTCCAGTGCAAACAGTTTGGAGCCAGATCAGACGCCGGGTAACCCGGCGTCTGATCAGGCTCCAAACTGTTTGGAGCCATGATAAACATGAAATATCAGAATTGTCCAAAAGTTGTTCTTTTCTACGTTTTAGTGCTTCGCGTTTGCGTACGTTTGCGTTTAAACGGGAAAGAATAACAGATTCTCCAATGTACGCTTTTAATTTATTCCTTTACTCAAGAAAATTGTTCCACTCTTTTTAGTCATGGATATGCACCATAAGAAATACTTCTATTCTATATCCTAGCAGATGCTAGGATATTAAAGATATTTCTCATGGTAAATATTCATGACTGTATAAAGTGAAACTATTTTCTTCAGTGTAGAATTAAATAAAGGTGTAAAATGTGTATTTAGAGAGTAATGGGTAAGGTAAATTTAACATGTTAAAGGGTTAAAATCCAGCATAAATTTCATGTTTATAAGAAAATTATCTCCCCTAATTACACATTTCCAACTAGAGTTCCATACCTTGTTTTTGTAGACAAATCCAGCTACTCCACAGGAGAGCTCCACAGCAAACACCAGTACCAGGAAGGTGGCATACTGAAAATAAAACATCAGGGGCCTGTTTCATAAAACTTCGAGGACAAAAACGATCGAAAGTCAAAACTTTAAAATACATTTAATTTCTGATTTCTCTATTAAATGTGTTGTGACATCTCTTTGGAATCGTCTTAAAAAGACGATTCCAAAGAGATGGTACAAGACAGGATTAGATAGAGAAATAAAGAATAATTGAGACTTTTATAATCTGACTTATGACAACATTTGTCGTACAAAGTTTTATGAAACGGGCCCAAGATAGCTCTTTACACACTAACAGCAAAACCAAGATTGCTGTTACAAACTAAACGACAAAATCATGATTACTGTTTCAAACGAAATGGTTAAAGCTTGATTACTATTTCAAACCAAATGGCAAAACAATGGTTACTATTACTAAACAAAAGTGGCTAAACAATGATCATTGTTGCAAACCAAATGGTGAAAAACAAGATTACTGCTACAAACCAAATGGCAAAACCTTGATTACTATTACTTAAGAAATAACAAATTCGTAGGTGTTCATTACCGTGCATTAGATCACAGTTAGGAGTTGAGATGTGGAGTCATTAGATCACGAGGCCTTTAGGCCGAGTGATCTAATTACCCACATCTTAACGACTAACTGTGATCTAATGCATGGTAATGAACACCTACGAATTTGTTATTTTAATTCTAACATGACTTTTATTATAAAAATACTATTTATGTATTACGCGTATGGGGCAAATGGAACAGCGGATGGAAATGCAGTGCGTGTATTTCATTATCGCGGAGTTATATATGTTTCTTGCTATTCTTTGTCTCTATTACATAGGTTTTGAGACGTGTTAGAATTAAGACTTAACACATTTTTATTCTAACGCGACTTTAATTGTAAAATTACTTTTTATGTATTACGCGTATTGGGTAAATGGAACAGCGGATGGAAACGCCGCGCATGCAGTTCATTATCGCGACATAATATACGTTTCTCAGTATTCTTTGTCTATATGCCGTAGGTTTCGAATCATGTTAGAATAAACTACAATGGTTAAACTATGATCATTGATGCAAACAAAATGGTTAAACCATGATTAACTGCTACAAACCAAATGGCAAAACCTTGATTACTATTACATGCAAACCATGGCTAAACCATGATTACTGTTACAAACAAAAATAAAACGATTAAACCATAATTATGATTACTGCTACAAACCAAATGGCAAAATCTTTGTTGCAAACCAAAGGCAAACCCTTTATTACTACATGTATTACAAACTAAAATGGCTAAACCATGAGCAGTGTTGCAAACCAAATGGCAAAACCTTGATTACTATTACATGCAAACCAAATGGCAAAACTTTGATTTTTATTACAAACTAAAATGACTGAACCACAATATCTGCTGCAAACAAAATGGCTAAACCTTGATTACTGTTGCGAACCAAACGACAAAGCTTTATTACTATTACAAACTAAAATGGCTAAAGCAGGATTACTGCTGCAAACCAAATCGCAAAACCTTGATTACTTTGCACAATAACAAACAGTTCAGACCCTTATCAAAATGCTCTGATCTCATCTTGGTCCACACTGTTTGCATAGGACAAGTGTACTTTTCACAGGAACACTGTTTGTAAATGATGAGTATAGTTATCGCTAGGATTGAATGTGTTAACACATACATGTACATTGGAGAATGTGTTATTCTTTCCCAATAAACGCGTTTACGCTAAAACTATTATTTCCAGTGCAAACAGTTTGGAGCCAGATCAGACGCCGGGTAACCCGGCGTCTGATCAGGCTCCAAACTGTTTGCCACCAAGATAAACATGAAATATCAGAATTGACCAAAAGTTGTTTTTTTCTACGTTTTAGCGCTTTGCGTTGGCGTACGTTTGCGTTTAAACGGGAAAGAATAACAGATTCTCCACTGTATATGGCTGTAAATAATAAGTATGTCAGGTCCACCTTGAAAGATTAAATTTGGCTATATTTGCCTAAATGTGTAGCCGCCATTAATTAAAGTCTTTATTTTGTTACAAGTATCATCATTATGATAATAGTTAGTAGTACTTAGTATTAATAACTCATTCACCCCTGAACCTTTTAATGGACAATTCCAATTTCAAAATATGTTGATTCCATTTTTGACTATTAAGGGTTGATTTTTACAATATATTTCAAAATGACAAACAGTGTAGACTCTGACCAGAGTCTACACTGTTTGCAGGGGACAAGTGTTATCCTCACATGTACCTGCGCTGTTTGCTACAGTGGAGAATCTGTTATTCTTTCCCGTTTAAACGCAAACGTACGCAAACGCAAAGCACTAAAACGTAGAAAAGAACAACTTTTGGACAATTCTGATAATTCTTGTTTATCTTGGTGGCAAACAGTTTGGAGCCTGATCAGACGCCGGGTTACCCGGCGTCTGATCTGGCTCCAAACTGTTTGCACTGCAAATACATGTAATAGTTTTAGCGTAAAGGCGTTTATTGGGAAAGAATAACAGATTATCCACTGTAATGACAAGTATACTCGTGGCTAGGGTAGAATGTGTTAATATTATCAATATTATTGTTACATGTATTATTATTAATACTTATCATTATCATTTTTATTATTGTTTATTATTAGTACTACTAATCACTAATTTGTATCATCATTAGTATTACTATAATACTTGTTCTTGTTATCATTATCATTATAATGTGCCCACAGAGAAATAAAGCAAGATTCATGGGCAAACTGAACAAAAATGGAATATAGTAAAACATCACAGTGTTAAGTTGCCACTTAAATCAAGATAACTTGACATGCTTATATAAAGGTAGTAAAGTAAAAGTAAAGTACCAGTTAAAGTCTACTTTCAGTCCGAATGACCGCTCAGCTGACTGTACATTTACCCCCTGATCATTGAGTCATCTTGCCTACAATATTGTGCACTGCTAACATATGGCGCTATAGCAGCCGCAGTACCGGCTCAGACACTCACAGGTACCCATGTTAACCCCTGGGTGGAGAGGAGCAATTCGCGGTACATGTCTTGCTCAAGGACATTCCTGTACATCATAAGGGATTCGGAAAAAATCCCCTAGTCAGACCGCTGGTCCAGAGGGGGATCGAACTCACGACCCCTGGTACCGTAGTCCAAGGTGTTAACCATTGGGCCACTACCGCCGGTAGCAATTTAATGCAGAACAAAATGAATGCAGAAAACTCCTAAGGGAGCTTTCTGCAATACTTTTGCCCTGCATTAAGCAAACACTTGTATTTGGATTTTCCCCATGACTTTATAATTGTTGAGTGGTCGCTTAATGCAGGTTTTACTGTTACATATATATAAAAGCTAAGCTTTTTTGGAGAAGGGTATGTATGCTAACAATTTTGCCAGATGAATCGCAGATTATCCTCTACTACTTAACTAAACTTCACTCTCATGTCATACTACTCTAGTATGTAACTATTAATGATGTATAGTTTGGATCCAGATCAGACACAAAGTAACCTGGATCTAAACTGTTTGGTCAATGTTTCTTCTGTCATATTTGACCGAAATATAATCATTTTAGAAAATAAAAACAGACAACAACTTTTTTATGCAGACAAATATTGATGCAGTATAATGGAGGGGTTTGTTTAACTGCTAGTCGAAACTCAATACTTTGAACTCCTTTTAACCCTTTGAACCCTAGTCCCGCATATAGGCGTGCTTTTCAAACAGTGTACATGTGAATAGTACACCTGTCCTATGCAAACAGTGAAGACCCAGATCAGAGGGCTCCGAAAGGAGCCCTCTGATCAGGGTCTTCACTGTTTGTCATAATGCCAAACATTGACAAAAACAACCCTTAAAAGTCAGAAATGGACTAGACTAGAATGGAAACTGGAATTGTTCATTTAAAGTTTTAGGGAGGAAAGAGGTAAGTCAACCTTACCAGTATTTCACATGTTCAATTTTGATAACTAGATCTCGCTCAATTCGAACAAAATTACCCATATTTCAAAGTTAAAACGTGGCTAGGCCACGTTTTAACTTTGAAATATGGGAATATTCGTACTAACGCGAGCTCGAAATATCGACTTTTGACTGTAGTTGTAAACATTGTCTGTCTGCTCAGCGGCTACTGTCAACATGTTCCTGAAGTATAAATCAATATTATTTCTGTTCAGTCATTTAGCCCCAAGTCCAGGAAAAACAATAGCAATTGAAAATAATGCACCTATTGCCACAACTGGTATATAGTTCTGTCTCAGTTACCATTAAATGAAGAAGCAAGCAAATATTTAGAAGACCGACGAACATGGTCCAGTGGTAATGAGCTTGACTACGATTTCAGGAATCATGGTTGGATCCCCCGCCAGACCATTTTAGTCCATCAGATGAGTCACTTAATAAACCAAGGTCCCATGTATCAGAGTGCTTTACTACACTTGGCGTTTAAAAGAATCAGAGAACTAATGATAATAAGAGTATAGGGCATCACGCCCGAATTCTTAGTATCCCCTCCCCCTTCTTTGGGCATCCAATTTGCCCATAGAGGACAGAAATGGACGTGACCCAACAGACCAAACCAAACCAACTATTATACTTAATCCAGGACTTTAAGTGATGCAGAAAGCTCCCATGATGGATGCCGTGTGAGGTTACGCATGTATGTATGAATGTATGTAGTTACGTACATACATTATGCATAAATCATATGGACAAGGATTATTAAATGGTACAAGCCCAGAGCACCAGATAAGATTAGTTTTTCAAAAACTAAAATCTTTATTTCAGAATTAAACCCTATGGTGTCACTACTCATTAGAATTGTCTCGAAGAGACGATTCTAATGAGTAGTGACACCATAGGATTTGGTGCTGAATAAATGAGAAAATGTTTGATTTGTTGAAATAACTCCCTCTTATCTGGAGCCCTGCAAGCCCGACACCCAAGGCTCCAGATAATTAAGACTGGGGACTGAACTGATGTTTCCTTTGGGTCTTTACCAAATCTTATGGTGTTACAACTCATTAGAATCGTCTCGAAGAAAATCAAAGTTTTTGAAATAATAACTCCCCGTATCTGTAGCCCTGAACACCACTCAGTCTTCCCGAAACCTGCCAGTCTCTCAGTCCTGACTGGCAAAAAATGTGTCGGACTGGCAAATATTTAAACTTGCCGGTCCGAATAACTGGCATTTTTTTTCAATTTTTGCAAAGAATTGCATTGTTAGTCCTTTTCGGACCGGTACTATTAGTGTCTGACTGGCATATTTTTCAAATTCTGACTGGCACCAATTTTCAACTTTCGGAAAGTCTGCACCACTTCATGTCTGTGAGGGCATGAAGAGCAGACAGCATTTCTTAGTGATATTATCGCATTAATCATGGGTTCATGCAGTCACTCATTTGTCACGTACAGTTATACATACTGGCAGTAATTCCCACAAGTAAATCTAGTGATAAAATCAATGTGTCTGGCAATATAGCCTCAGCAATATAATTTTCAAAGGGTTATTTTGTCAGCCTCAATTATTAATGTCTCAGTAATGTGTTGAACGTATTCAACTATATAGCCAGAGCTCAAGATAAGAAGGAATAAACTGAACAATCCAACATTTTCTCACTCATTTTAGCACCAAATCCTTTGGTATTACTACTCATTAGAATCATCTCTTCGAGATGATTCTAATGAGTAGTGACACCATAGGGTTTGAAGCAGAAATAAAGATTTTAATTTTTGAAATATACTCCCCTTATCTGGAGCCCTGAGTAATGTGTTGTCTTCAACTATCTACAGTAAAACGCCTCTATATATACTACGACCACTAAATAAGTTTGTTTATTTTTGATATACGTCCGTTTCTGCCAACTTTAGGCAACTTATTGGATCACTTAAAACAAGGGTAAGAGTTTAGACATGTGGCCACTTAAAACATATTGTTTTAAACTGTGAAAAAGTTAAAAGTCAAAATATTGTTCAACCAGGAAATTGGAAAGAATAATTCATTGAGCCATGCCATGAGAAATCCTGCCTTATTGCATTGCAAACAGTGTAGATCAAGGCCAGAAGCCGCTCCAAAAATGTGGCGGTTGGCCTTGATCTACACTGTTTGACACCCACATGCATCTTAAGTATAATGTAGCTGTATTATATACAGCATTTGGCTATGGCGCTTGATCTGTATAATGTTGCAATGCAATAAAGCAGGTTTTTGACATGATAGAGCTCAGACTGGTTGCTGACTGTCATTCACCCCTGAAACTTCAAATGGACAATTCTATAGTTTCCCCATCAAGTCTAGCCCATTTTTTACAATATATTTTTAAAATAACAAAAACTACAGTTCCTGATCAGAGGGCTTTTAATTCATGGAGTCTGATTTGGATCTACATGTAGATCTGAAAAATAGCACATATCCCTTTCAATATGGTGTCGGCCTGGTCAGGAATCACTTCCGGGTCGTTGTAGTCTTGCAAGTAGTACCTTGAAAAATACAATTTCAAGGATTTGCACTGTTTAGTTTTGCCTGTGGGTGAGTTTGAATGGTTTTCTTGATGAAAACTGGCTCTTTGTGGTCATTTCCACCCAAATGGCATTGTTTTAGGCATCTCATTTCAGGACTTTTTCTCCAGGCGGATGCATATGGAAACACAGTGAATGGGATGAAGGTGAAAGTTGTTTACCTTTATTTTGACAGTGACGTTAGCAAATCATTGATAGCAAAAAATGTAGCCGGCGATGTTATAGGTATACTGGCCTCAATTAACAGGGAAATGTCTATAGAATTGAAGGGTATGTCTTTTATAGCCTAGAAAATGTTTTGGAGGGAGCTGTTGGCTCTGAAAGTTAGGCATTTTACTATAGATTATATAGGGCGAAATTAGACCAGGCCGACACCATATGGCCTCAGGATTTCCACTGAAATTGCAAACAGGGAAGAATCTCATTTATTCTTTACACTGCTGGGTATCAAATGTTGTCTGCAACAACTTTCATCTGCTAGTACTGTTATTGTTCGATTTTTTTGACCTGTCAGAGTTATTTTTAGAACAGAATAGTTCATAATGGTAAACAGATAACAGGGTGACATCGGATCTATATAGTCGTACACTTTCCAACTTGAGATAAGCATGATTCTCGTGCAGCACGAGACAGCTGCGCTAATTTTACTGATATGTTATTCATTCTCAATAAACGTGTTTATGTTAAAACTATTATAGCCATTGCAACCCGTCGTCTGATCAGGCTCCAACCTGTTTGCCACCTAGATTAAAAAGATAAAATTAAGTTTCTACAGTTTTGTGCATTGTGTTTGCGTTTATTCGGGAAATAATAATGTCTTCTCTACTGGACATTACACACAATAAATACAGCTTTCCATATCCCTGGCTGACCGTACGGAAATCAAAGAGTACGGTGATCATCCCTTTTAAAATTTTAGAATGTTCCAATCTAAAAATAACTCCGACAGGTCAGAAGAAAACACTAATATAAAAATAGAACCTTAATAAGCTCAGGCTTTCAAAACAGAGTCAAAGTGAGATCCTGATGAGACACAGTCACTGTTAGGCTATCATGATTTCACCGCTAGCATGGTAAGAGTTAATTCACTCCTTTCTGATTAACCCTTTCCCCCATAGAAGCGTCTTTTAATTTATTCCTCCGCTGAAGAAAATAGTTCCAATTTATACAGTCATGAATATAATTCATAAGAATTATTTTCAGTTTCCTTGCAGATTATAGCCTAAAGCAGGCTGAAAGTAAAGCAGAATGTGCCTTAAGGCACATTCTGCTTTACTTTCAACCTGCTTTAAGTAGCCACCTATCTTCAAAACTAGAAACAGGCTATGGGGTAAAGGGTTAATGTCTGCATTAAACAATACAAACAGTCCATACAAATACATCTGCTTTTAATAATAAATGAAAAGACAAACTAAGTCAGACTTAGATATCTTGAAATCACTGAACTTGAACGTTTCCATATTTCTATACTTGAACGTCATTATTTAGGCCCCTTTTAACCCATTACGCCATAGCCTGTTTCTAGTTTTGAAGACTGGTGACATTACCATGCCCTTAAAGCAGGCGCATTCTGCTTTACTTTCAACCTGCTTTAAGCTACCATCTGATAGCATATATAAAATATTTCTTATGATACATATTCAGGACTCTAAAATTGGAACTTATAACTCTCTCCATTGGAGGAAAAGATTGAAGGTGTAAAAAGGCATAGTTATGAGTAAAGGGTTAAGTTTCACTCTTTCCTCCCTGAAACTTTAAAGAGGCTCGCAACTGGATTTAGCATTAAAAATAGTAATTTGTAAATATATGTCAAATGCTTATATAAATGGGTAAGATTTAGTTTTGGATAATAAATTCCTTTAAACAAGAGGGCCATGGCCCTAAATTCGCTCACCTGAGGACATTGAAGTTTGTACCTAAGTTGACTGGGCAAGACAACATTTTAATATAACTATAAATGGAGTTATCTTCCAGACAAGAAAACATGACAAAAGTGAATTTTGTTGCCAAGCTTATGACCCTTATCCATGACACATCCTCTTATCAAGCTATTTCCATTTCCAATAAATGATAATTATTTCACTAGCGTCAGCAGAACTGGAATTATTTTCCTGACAATAAAATATGACAAAGGGGAAAAACTAAATATTGCTGCCCTTGTGCATGGCATTTTCTCTCATCAGTTTCTTTCCATACATAAAATTTCATTACAATAGCATCAGTAGAACTGAAGTTGTCTTCTTGACAAGAAAATATCACAAAGGGAAATAACTCAAACAAGAGCCCCATGGGGCATATTTCGCTCACCTGAGAATCACTGACAAAATGGAGATAATGACTTATGTCCAGGATGGGGTCATTTTTTATCTGAGGGGCATAATTTGAACAATCTTGATAGAGGCCCTGTATATGATGCTATGTGCCAAATATCTAAGATCAGGATACTAGGGTTTTAGACAAGAAGATTTTTTTTTAAGTTTTCATTGAAAAAATCTATTTTTAGCTCCTGTGACCTACTTATGCAACCGACCGGAACCATTTGAACAAAATATGTAAAGGACATCTAGAAGTGTCACCATGATGAATATCAAAGCTCTGGCCATATTAGTTTCAGAGAAGAAGACGTTTGAAAATTTCACTATATAACTCTTTGTAAAACTGTGACCCCCGGGGTGGGGCCAATTTTGACCCCAGAGACATAATTTGAACAAACTTGATAGAGGACCTGTAGATGATGCTATGTGCCAAATATCTAAGCTCTGGCCCTTGTAGTTTTAGCTCCTGTGACCTACTTATGCAACCGACCGGAACCATTTGAACACAATATGTAGAGGACATCTAGAAGTGTAACCATGCCGAGTATCAATGCTCTAGCCATATTTGTTTCAGAGAAGAAGACGTTTGAAAATTTCACTATATAACTCTATGTAAAACATTGACCCCCGGGGCGGGGCCAATTTTGACCCCAGGGACATAATTTGAACAAACTTGATAGAGGACTTGTAGATGATGCTATATGCCAAATATCTAAGCTCTGGCCCTTGTAGTGTCAGACAAGAAGATTTTTTAAGTTTTCATTGAAAAAATCTATTTTTAGCTCCTGTGACCTACTTATGCAACCGACCGCAACCATTTTAACAAAATATGTAGAGGACATCTAGAAGTGTCACCATGCCGAGTATCAATGCTCTAGCCATATTCGTTTCAGAGAAGAAGACGTTTGAAAATTTCACTATATAACTCTATGTAAAACTGTGACCCCCGGGGCGGGGCCAATTTTGACCCCAGGAACATAATTTGAACAAACTTGATAGAGGACCTGTAGATGATGCTGTGTGCCAAATATCTAAGCTCTGGCCCTTGCAGTTTTTGAGAAGAAGATTTTTAAAGATTTCCTTATTTTTTCACTTTGGTTGCCATGGCAACCAGAGTTCTGCATTGTTTTTAATTCTTTGAACAAATTTGAAAGAGCTTGATCCAAGGAACATTTCTGTAAAGTTTGGTTGAATTCTGTCAAGCGGTATAGGAGGAGATGTCATTTGAAGCAAATGTTAACGACGACGGACGACGACGGACGCCGGACACAGGGCCATCCCAATAGCTCACCTTGAGCCTTTGGCTCAGGTGAGCTAAAAATGCATTTCAAAAAAAAAAGGAAGAAGCTCTGGTGGGATTCGAACCCGTAACCCTCCATGCGGAGACAAACATGAAAACAATGGCAAACGCCTTAACCACGCGGCTACTGGGGCTCTCTATCTATATGGTAGCGAAATAACGTACTTCACTGGTAGGGATTGATTTATACATATTTGGCTCGGGTTTATGTCTGAGCCCGTGTAGAGATGCAACAACAACAACTATACCGTTAGCTAACGCTATAGAAAAACGAGTGAAAATATCTAAAAAAAAGATTCGGTGACAATTCTTGAGACTTTTTTTGGACTGATCATATTTTTTTAATGTCAGAAGCCAAATAATGCCACAAATTTGCTTTTATTTGAGTATTTTATTTTATTTTATTTTGACAAGTACACCATTCGGTTGCGAGTCCCTTTAAATGGACAATTCCAGTTTCCATTTTAGTCTAGTCCATTTTAGACTTTTAAGGGTTGTTTTTGTCAATGTTAGGCATTATGACAAACAGTAAAGTCCCTGATCAGAGGGCTCCTTTTGGAGCCCTCTGATCTGGGTCTTCACTGTTTGCACAGGACACGTGTACTATTCACATGTACACTGTTTGAAAAGGGCGCCTATATGCGGGACTAGGGTTCAAAGGGTTAACATATCCTTATTTCAAAGTTAAAACATCTGCTGAGGGTCACGAAAAGATCTCATGTCTGTGGTGATTTCTACCAGGTCTTGCACAATGAGACTAGACATATGTATGTCTGCATGTCTGGGTATTGATCCTGTCAGTGTCTGGGAGTCTTTGAGAAGAAGAGATGTTAATTAACTCCTAGCTTTACGACAAGGCTTTAACCCTATACACCAAAGATATGCATTTTTACACATTGAATATATTCCTCCACTGAAGTATTAATAGATCCACTTTATTTAGTCATGAAAATATACCATAATAAATATTTTCTACATCCTAGAAAATGGTAGCTTAAAGCAGGCTGAAAGTAAAACAAAATCATCATTCTGCTTTACTTTAAGTCTGCTTTAAGCTACCATTTGCTAGGATATAGAAAATATTTTTATGGTACATTTTCATGACTGTATATTAAAGTGCCATTCTGAATGGGCTGTAAGGCAAATTCTGCTTTACTTTCAATCTGCTTTAAGTGGTCACCTATTAGGTCACAGCTAGGGGACACAGTTTCGAATAGAAGTCACAGCTTATAGGGGAGTTTAATAAAAACCAGATCACATGGATCAAGCCTTCATATTATAACGAGTACTGCAGTTTGGTACTTTGTAAACAGAACTCCCAATAAGAGCTATTGGAAAACAGCAAAGCCTAATTAATTGCCCACTGCAAACAATTTTAAATAAATGCTTATGATAATAGAAAATGTTTCAGCCAAAAAGCAAATTAGGCACATTCTGCTTTACTTTTAGCCTACTATAAGTGGTCACCTGTCTATAAAACTAGAAACAGGCTATGGGGTAATGGGTTAAGAAACCACTTGCAAGAGAAGGCTGAAAATCATACAAGTGCGTCGGTTGCATAAATGAATCATGTAACAAATAGCTGATTCAATAAAGCCCAGTTAGATCTCTCTGACTGACTGGAAACATGGATTCCTCCCACAGAGTAATCAATACATTCAAGTTTCAAAGAACCTTATACAGGGCTCCAGATAAGAGGGAGTAAACTGAACAAATCCAACATATTCTCACTTATTTCAGCAACAATGACTATGGTTTTACTACTCATTAAAATCGTCTCGAAGAGACGATTCTAATGAGTAGTGACACCATAGGGTTAAATGCAGAAATAAAGATTTTAGTTTTTGAAATACCCCTCCTTATCTGGAGCTCTGCTTATAGGAGTGTGTGAGACAGATTACCTCTATAGACAGTCACATGTGTCAGAGATATCAAACAGTGGAGAAAATGTTATTTGTTCCCCATTAAACAGGTTTTAACCCATTACCCCATATTAAATACACCTTAATTTTTTACGCCTTTATTTTATTCCTCTAATGAAGAAAATGGTTCCACATAATACTGTGTAACACAGTTATGAATATGTATCGTAAGAAATATTTTCTTTATCCTAGTAGATGGTAGCTTAAAGCAGGCTGAAAGTACAGCAGAATGTGCCTTAATTAAGCAGGACGCCAGACATGAGAGAGTAGACTGAGCAAATCCAACATTTTCTCACTCAATTCAGCACCAAATCCTATGGTGTACAGTGGAGAATCTGTTATTCTTTCCCA
This sequence comes from Gari tellinella, assembly GCA_922989275.2. Lineage (NCBI taxonomy): Eukaryota > Metazoa > Mollusca > Bivalvia > Cardiida > Psammobiidae > Gari > Gari tellinella. The sequence goes on from OV277871.1 coordinate 40,498,212, forward strand.
ATAAACGCGTTTACGCTAAAACTATTATTTGCAGTACAAACCATTTGGAGCCAGATCAGACGCCGGGTAACCCGGCGTCTGATCAGGCTCCAAACTGTTTGCCACCATGATAAACATGAAATATCAGAATTGTCCAAAAGTTGTTCTTTTCTACGTTTTAGTGTTTTGCGTTTGCGTACGTTTGCGTTTAAACGGGAAAGAATAACAGATTCTCCACTGTACCTATTCATTAGAATCGTCTCGAAAAGACGATTCTAATGCAGATATAAATATTTAAGTTTTTGAAATACTAACCTTATCTGGAGCTCTGCCAAGGTTTAAGCTAAAATTATTATTTGCATTTCCAAAAGTGCCAAAACCCGGCAACTAATATCAGGCTCCAAACTGTTTGCCACTCAGATCAAAATAAATACTGTAGTCAGAATTGTCAAATAGTTGTCATTTTCTACATTTTATAGCAAACAGCAACAGGAAACAAGGGCCACTATGGCCCTAAATCGTTCACCTGTTACACCATGGCAAAATTGACCTATAGTGACCTAGATCATGACTGGACATGACCCACAATCAACCTCTAGAGTGTAAACAAGATTTTGCTATGATTTGACCTAGTGACCTAGTTTTTGAACTGACACAAACCTCAAGAGTGTTATCAAGGTTGTTCTATGATTTGACCTAGTGACCTAGTTTTTGACCCGGCATGACCCATATTCTACCTTGACCTAGATATCAATAAGACAAACATTCTGACCATGATTCATCAAGATCCAATGAGTTTTATAGCCTCTATAGTGTTAACAAGATTTTTCTATGATTTGACCTAGTATTTGACCGGACATGACCCATATTCAAACATGACTTAGATATCAATGAGATAAACAATCTGAATAAGTTTCATCAAGATCCAATGAGATTTTTGCCTCTAGAGTGTTAACAAGGTTTTTCTTTGATTTGACCTAGTGACCTAGTTTTTGACCCAACATGACCCACATTCGAAATGGCCTAGATTTTTACTAGACAAACATTTTGATTAAGTTTCATGAAGATTGGATGATATTTGTAGCTGCTAGAGTGTTAACGAACCAATTGTGGACGGACAGACGACGGATGGCGGACGACGGACATCCAGCGATCCTAAAAGCTTACCTTGGCACTTTGTGCCAGGTGAGCTAAAAATAAAGTCTTCTGCACTGTCATGCTACAGTCAAACTTTCTTTAATTCATTTCTACCTGAAACTTCAAATGGACAATTCTGATTTCTATTTAAGTCTGAAGTCCATTTATCGCAATATATTCTCAATTACAAACAGTACAGAGCCTGATCAGAGGGCTCCTTAATGCCCATTACTCCATAGCCTGATTCTAGTTTTGAAGACTCTGTGATGACCACCTATAGTATGTTGAAAGTAAAGCGGAATGTGCCTTAACCCATTACCCTAATGCCTGTTCTAGTTTTGAAGACAGGTGACCACTTAAAGAAGCTTGAAAGTAAAGCAGAATGCGTGTTAAGGCGCATTCTGCTTTACTTTCAGGCTACTTTCAGATATCATCTGCTAGAATACAGAAAATATTTCTATTGGTGTATATTCTTCACTGTATAAATTGGAACAATTCTCTTCAGTGTAGGAATGCATTAAATTTGCTAAAAGGTGCTTCTATTGGGTGAAGGGTTAAGTTGAAATCTGCTTAACTTTCAGTCTGCTTTAAGCTACCATAAATCTATATGCTAATATAAAGAAAATATCTCTTATGGTGCATATTCTTGACTGTATAAAGTGGAAGTATTTTTCAAGTGAAGGAATAAATTAAAGGCATATAAAGACATATTTATCAATAACGGGTTATGGAAGACTAGCTGGGCTTAACTCTTTGAACCCTAGTCAGGCATATATGCGTCATTTGCATACATCATACCTGATACCTGTGAGAAGTACACTTGTCCTATGCAAACAGTGTAGACCCTGATCAGAGCCCTCATTAAGAGGGCTCATTACTGTTTGTAATCTTGAAATATATTACAAAAATCCCTTAATAGTCAAAAATGGACTAGACCTCATTGAAAACTAGAATTGTCCAATTGAGGTTTCAGGGAGGAAAGGGTTAAGACAAGATGAATTGAAACAGAAAGTTCCAATTGTATTGGAAGCTGCGGCTTCTGCTGAAGCAAGTGTTAAAATAATAGCCTTCCTCAGCACCTCTATGGCGAATTCAGTGACCTGGAAACCCACGCGCCATGCGCCATAGTCACATAAAAATAAAAAATGTCACATAGAATTTCCAACTGGTGCGCCCAGCGTCTCGCCGATTTTATCTTACCATAATTTTCAAATGCAAAATGTCCTGTATGCTAGATGGCTTGATTCTATCGTTTAACAACTAATTCGTTTTTCTGGAGGATTTAATCGTCTTTTTTGAATAGAAATTAGCTGCACGTTGTGGAATTAAACATCGAAATTTCCCTTAAACAAATCGAAACTTCTTGCCAATTCCGACATTTTTTTGTGCGAAAATAGCAAAGTATTCCGATTTCATTCCCAAACACAACAGCTTGGACGCGTATAACGCAATGATACTCGTGAACATTTTATATGAATGTAGAGTGACAGTTAATTTCTTGAATTGATTTTCCAACGATACATTATGAAAAAACCCATTAGAAAATAAAGAGATATGCCGAAATTGCGATGCAGAATTTCTATGCACATTTCAATAGGCCCTATATGTTGCGAACACCCGTGTTTTGGCATATGTGTATTACCGTTACGTGTGTTACAAGTAAAAAAGATGGTTCTTAGGCGTCTTTTTTTGTCGGTTTTACCAAGTATTATGTCTTTTTCATCTTTGTAAGACTGTTTTCAATAGGAGATATTGACAAATAAAACGGCATTAAAAATAGCGCTGTCATATTTTGAAATTGACTCGAAACAAAATGGCGCCTCGACAAAATCGAGGACACTAAACGTGGACATTTCTGGAAAGATTTACGATTGAGAGATACAACAAAGTTAAAAAAAACCAGCACACGCCGGGATCGAATTCTTTCTTCATAAGACGCGATTCTGAATATGAATTATACAGTTAATAGACTGAGAAAACGATTCTAAATTGGACATTTGTCTATCAGATACAACGGATTTGAAGGAAAGTTTGAACTTTTTCGTCGAACCTGTTACTAAATAAAATAGCAGAAAACACCAGACCGACGGATATTTCAGGTGATTGATTGGATGTTTTATAGAATTTGATAATTTGGGGATGAATAGTCAACAAGTTATGTAAGTATTTGTCATAATTAATAGCAATCGACCCAACTCTGTCTGATACAACAGTATGGGCTACACCCGCGATACGCCCTCTAGACTTAATTTAACAAACTAGAACGAATACAAATGCATAGGGCTGTGCACTTTGTATCATATGATTATCTATTTTTCAATCAGATATGCCACACACCTTTAGTTCAGAAATAGTATACCTGTTTAAGTTCTTACTTACGAATAAAGGTATGTAAAAAACATTGATTTTTATTGAAATCTAAGCATTTTAAAAATTGGCCCATAAAATTTCAAAATGTCACATAGATTTTTGAAATGTCACATAAAAAATTATAGATGATGGGCCATAGTCACATAGAAAAAAATTCTTTCCAGGTCACTGGGCGATGATGAAATGCATTATTTTCTCATAACAGAAACATGCATATTAATTTGGAACAAACAGACAATATGTAGCCACCTCATAGGCAATCTGTTATATTCATCCGATCAATTTTAATCTTTCTGAGAATGAATCAACTAAAATGGGCTTAACTTCAACTTGCAAAACCGAAAAATCTAAATATCATTTAGAGACCGTGAGAGAGAACATTAGACTATTCAGTTGCAGCTTTGGTACTGATTAACAGCCATAATTAACCCTTTACTTGATAAATATGCCTTTAGGCATGTAATTTATTCCTCCACTGAAGATAATACATGTACAGTGGAGGATGTGTTATTCTTTCCAAATAAACGTGTTTACGCTAAAACTATTATTTGCAGTGCAAACAGTTTGGAGCCAGATCAGACGCCGGGTAACCCGGCGTCTGATCAGGCTTCAAACTGTTTGCCACTCAGCTAAATATCAATAGTCAGAATTGTCAAGAAGTTGTTATTTTCTACATTTTAGTGTTTTGCCTTTGCGTACGTTTGCGTTTAAACGGGAAAGAATAACAGATTCTCCACTATAGTTCCACTTTATACAGTCATGAATATGCTCCATAAGAAATATTTTCTGTATCCTAGCAGATGGTAGCTTGAGGCTGGCTGAAAGTAAATCAGAATGCACCTTGAGGGGCATTCTGCCTAAATTTCAACCTGCTTTTAGTGGTCTTCAAAACTAAAAACAGGCTATGATAAATGGGTTAAAAAACAACAACAAAAGAATGAGCCTGAGTTAGACTTCTTGCCGCTACAAAGACTTTAACCCATTGCCCCATAAATATACCTTTTTACGCCTCTAATTTATTCCTCTACTGAGGAAAACAGTTCCACTTTAAACAGTCATTGATATGTATCATAAGAAATACTTTCTATATTCTATCAGATGGTACCTTAAAGCAGGCTGAAAATAAATTTAGCATAATGCACCTTAAGGTGCATTCTGCTTTACTTTCAATCTGCTATTAGTGGTCATTTGTCTTCAAAACTGAAAACAGGCTATGGGGTTATGGGTTAACAAACAACAACAAAAGAATTAGTCTGAGTTACGGAAGAAGTCTTGATGCTACGAAGACTTCAAGACATTGCAATGATATACAATATCAGGGCTCAAGACAAGAGGGAGTAGGAGTAAACTGAACAAATCCAACATTTTCTCACTCATTCCAGCACCAAATCCTATGGTGTTACTACTCATTAGAGCACAGTCTGGTCAGGGTATACACTGTATGCCATTCAGGTTATCCCTTTTGGAGTTGGACAAATTAATATTTGTAGTGTGTGAGTAAAGAAATTTGTTCAAGTTTTAAAATACAGTAAAACCCCTCTAAACCGGAACCTCTAAATACCGGAATTCTCTCTAAACCGGACAAAAACTTTGGTCCCGTTTCCAACAATTCCTTATTTGAACCTACTACACCATAAATATGCCCTTTTACGCCTTTGATTTATTCCCCAGTGACCTGGAAAGAATTTTTTTCTATGTGACTATGGCCCATCATCTATAATTTTTTATGTGACATTTCAAAAATCTATGTGACATTTTGAAATTTTATGGGCCAATTTTTAAAATGCTTAGATTTCAATAAAAATCAATGTTTTTTACATACCTTTATTCGTAAGTAAGAACTTAAACAGGTATACTATTTCTGAACTAAAGGTGTGTGGCATATCTGATTGAAAAATAGATAATCATATGATACAAAGTGCACAGCCCTATGCATTTGTATTCGTTCTAGTTTGTTAAATTAAGTCTAGAGGGCGTATCGCGGGTGTAGCCCATACTGTTGTATCAGACAGAGTTGGGTCGATTGCTATTAATTATGACAAATACTTACATAACTTGTTGACTATTCATCCCCAAATTATCAAATTCTATAAAACATCCAATCAATCACCTGAAATATCCGTCGGTCTGGTGTTTTCTGCTATTTTATTTAGTAACAGGTTCGACGAAAAAGTTCAAACTTTCCTTCAAATCCGTTGTATCTGATAGACAAATGTCCAATTTAGAATCGTTTTCTCAGTCTATTAACTGTATAATTCATATTCAGAATCGCGTCTTATGAAGAAAGAATTCGATCCCGGCGTGTGCTGGTTTTTTTTAACTTTGTTGTATCTCTCAATCGTAAATCTTTCCAGAAATGTCCACGTTTAGTGTCCTCGATTTTGTCGAGGCGCCATTTTGTTTCGAGTCAATTTCAAAATATGACAGCGCTATTTTTAATGCCGTTTTATTTGTCAATATCTCCTATTGAAAACAGTCTTACAAAGATGAAAAAGACATAATACTTGGTAAAACCGACAAAAAAAGACGCCTAAGAACCATCTTTTTTACTTGTAACACACGTAACGGTAATACACATATGCCAAAACACGGGTGTTCGCAACATATAGGGCCTATTGAAATGTGCATAGAAATTCTGCATCGCAATTTCGGCATATCTCTTTATTTTCTAATGGGTTTTTTCATAATGTATCGTTGGAAAATCAATTCAAGAAATTAACTGTCACTCTACATTCATATAAAATGTTCACGAGTATCATTGCGTTATACGCGTCCAAGCTGTTGTGTTTGGGAATGAAATCGGAATACTTTGCTATTTTCGCACAAAAAAATGTCGGAATTGGCAAGAAGTTTCGATTTGTTTAAGGGAAATTTCGATGTTTAATTCCACAACGTGCAGCTAATTTCTATTCAAAAAAGACGATTAAATCCTCCAGAAAAACAAATTAGTTGTTAAACGATAGAATCAAGCCATCTAGCATACAGGACATTTTGCATTTGAAAATTATGGTAAGATAAAATCGGCGAGACGCTGGGCGCACCAGTTGGAAATTCTATGTGACATTTTTTATTTTATGTGACTATGGCGCATGGCGCGTGGGTTTCCAGGTCACTGATTCCCACGATGAATATGTATCATCTGAAATATTTTCTGTATTCTAGTAGATGATAGCTTAAAAGCAGGTTGAAAGTAAAGCAGAATGCGCCTTATGGCGCATTCTGCTTTACTTTCAACCTGCTTTAAGTGATCAGCTATTTTCCATACTAGAAACCCCTCTAAACCGGCCATTTATGTTGTCCCCACACATGTCAGGTTTAGAGGGGTTTCACTGTAATATAAAAACAACAGTTACACAGGGTGTGAGGGCAACGATGATGTCCCAATTTTTACTGTATGCCTTACTTACCAGATACAGCAGGATGGAGTTTCCTTTAAATGTGCAGCAGCAGCCAAAGGATCCTACAAGGACTATGCCGGATCCGACTCCAATGAGGATATATGGAGCTTCCTTGAAGTAGACTGTGGACAATTCCATGTAAATATGCAACTTAGTCGCAGTCCATATTCCAACAGCCAGAACAGCTATGCCAGAGACCTGCAATATGTATGACAATAAGTTAACCCATTACTCCATGTAGCCTATTTCTGAGGTTTGAAGACAGTAGACTACCGGTACTCAACCTGTTGTGCCAAGTGGATTCTTCCATGCTTACAATGGAGAATACCTGACTCCATTTTTAATGTAACTTGTAAGGGGTGCCTGGTCTAAGACTCTAAATTTTCATTTCCTTTTGTTTTATATTTAAATTCCTACCAGCAAACAGTGTAGACTCTGATCAGATGCCACATTATGAGGAGTCTGATCAGAGTCTACACTGTTTGCCTGTGGGTCTTTTTCTGGGAGACTGGGATGCTAGGCACAAATGGGTTAAATTTTTAAGAAGGTTGACATTAACCCTTTCCCCCATAGAAGTGACTTTTAGCGTATTTAATTTATTCCTCCGCTAAATAAAATAGTTCCAGTTTATACCCTCATGAACAATTATCATTACAAATATTTTATATAGTATAGCAGATTTTAGCTTAAAGCTTAAAGCAGGCTGAAAGTAAAGCAGAATGTGCCTTAAGGCACATTCTGCTTTACTTTCAACCTGCTTTAAGTGGCCACCTGTCATTAAAATTAAAAACAGGCTATGAGGTAAAGGGTTAAAGCAGAACATTAAACGTATTGCTCCACTGAAGAAAATAGTAAATTATTTGATACATTATTTATACAGGGCTTAAAATACAATACAAGAATTTTTCTAAATCCTAGCAGATGGTAGCTTAAAGCAGACTGAAAGTAGAATCTAAAGCAGAATCCATGCACCTTGAGACACATTCTGCTTTACTTTCAACCTGCTTTTAGTGGTCAAATGTCTTCAAAACTACAAATAGGCTATGTCATAAAGAATTTAGATGGGTAAATGGTTGCAATGATTACAACAAGTGAAATTTATGCTCCTCCTTCATTTATTAACACATTCGTTATGATTCAACCCTAAGCGAAGTATGCTGCAGATTGCGGCCCTGCACGGCACTGTGAAGAAGAAAAAGATTTACAAACAGTGTACTTGTGACGATTACACTTGTCCCATGCAAACAGTGTAGACCCTGATCAGGGTCTACGTACACTTCAATTTTAGTGAAGGAGTGCAGTATCCCTGATGATGATGACACTGTTTGTCATTTTAAAATATATAAAATCAACCCTAAATATTCAAAAATAGACTAGACTTATTTTGATCCGAATTTGAATTTTCCAGTAAAACTTTCAGGGGTGAATGAGTTAAGGAACCACCTGTCAGAATACAGGAAACAGGGGCAAGTGTGATCAGAATATTTAGACAACGAACATTTTCAAACATCTCTCCTTTATGTAGACCTCCACTAAGCCTCTATAGTGTGACCACTTACTAGAATCGTCTTAAGACGATTTCAATGAGCGGTTATGCAGCTCTGATTTTTGTATAACAGATCTATGGTCAGACCTCCAGATTTATCATAGCGAGCAGCAGTGAATAATTAGTAAATTACGCGGAACTTACCCAGAAGATGAAGTTAAAGACGGTGAGTAGCGTCTTTGTGCAGGCGACAGCGGGTCCAGAAGACAGGGCAGATCCAATTCTTCCTGTCATATTCTCCTTTCTGTGTTTTCTAACTTCGCAATGCTTAATAAATTAAAACATATGTGCACACAAAATCAATAATCTGAGATTTGACGTTTCCCAGGAAAGTATAGGTTACACGTTTTTCTTACAATTTTGTAACAGTTACACTCTATCAACAAGTTGCGATTTTGAAAAGTATTGTAAGAACCTCCAATTTCAAAACGACAAAGATGATTCATATATTTATTGACCATAGCTTCATTAAATTAAACAATTATATTAATAATCCAACTTTCCATCATTTTTTATATATAAAAGATAAAAAAAAAAATGTTGAACAATAGATCTAATTGGAATCTACTTACAAAAAAAAAAATACTCAACACCACTCCCTTTCAATCTAGCAACCAATCAATCACTGAAACAGTCAATCATTAATATTTTCTGTTATTTAATATTGAAGCAGCATTTCGTTTGTTGGATGCTGTTTTCACTTCTTGTTGATAATAGGTGAAATTTATTTAAAAGAAATCGGACAGTTGACAACTTGTTTTTTTTTTTTATCGCAAGCCAAAATTGAGTCAAAAGTCCAAAATCGAAAAGTTTTCCTCACTATTTTTCAAACTAATGTCTTTGTAGCAATTTATAAATGGGGTAACGAACTTTCATGGGGGCGCCATTTGGTTCACCTATGAGATATTGTTTAGTGCCTTTCGGTAGGCCTATATGTTTAGAACAAACTTGGAAGAAAGACTGTTTGTGCAAATAACCTACACTTAACTCTTTGCATGATGGGTAAATTTTTCGTCTGCAACAATTTGTCGTCTGCAATTGTTCTAAAATTAGAATTTTCAAAGTTTCTTTTGAATTCAGTGTCAGAATAGCAAACAGCTTGGATCCTGATGAGACGCCGTATTATGCGGCGTCTCATCTGGATCCAATCTGTTTGCAGAGATAATCACTTTGGCAGGTATATCCGCCGCTAGCGTGCAAAGAGTTAATCAGTTGTTCTAACCCAATTTCTACCTCACTTGGTTGTCCATTCAAAATAAAGCAGAACAGCGGAATATTTCATTAAACGTTATATCACATGAACTCGTTCTTCCCTCGTCCTATAAGATACTGGAACAGCCTACCAAGTCAACTGAAATCATGCCCCAGTCTGGATGCTTTCAAGAGTAGACTGGGAGCGGTCAACTCCTAGCCTACCCATGAATTGTTTTTACTTTTAAATTTGCACCTCTGTTCTTTTACTTGTCTAAATTATCTTTTATCTCATGCTTTTATTCTTTCATTTTGCACTTAACAGACTAATTCCGTCTATTTCCCTGACAGCGCCTTCCGATAATGATCTGAACTGATCGTCTGGAAGTAACGAATTGAAGTTGAAATTGAAGTTGAAGTTGACGTTAAAAAAGACAACGCAAAAAGTTACATTTCTGAACAGAACTTGATACAATTTCCTTTCAAAAGGAAGACGTGACCGGTTTATAATTTACACGTCTAATCAAATCATCAGTTGTGAAACCACGAACTGATTTTGTTCAAATTTTGACCTCACTTCCCACAATATTTGGCAGAAATCTACTGTCCCAATAGCTCAGTGTTTAAGACAACTTTCTAAGAGTATCTGCTTTACTTTCACCCTGCTTTAAGCTACCTCTGCTTGGATATAGGAACTATTTCTTATGGAGCATATTTTTTTTTTTTTTACTATTCTTCTATTATAGATACCTATAATAGAAGTATAATAAAAAAAAAAAAAAAATTTAAAAAGGGGGGGGGGGGGGGGTGGGGGGGGGGGGGGGGGGGTAATAGATATTAATAAAGTATTAATTAATTAATAAAGGGGTTAATAAAGTATGTGTCAAGTACCTGTGATTGAACCCTTTCCTCAATAGAAGCGACTTTTAGCGCATTTAATTTATTCATCCGCTGAAGAAAATAGTTCCAATTAATACAGTCATGAATAAAATTCATAAGAAATATTTTCAGTTTCCTTGCAGATTATAGCTTAAAGCAGGCTGAAATTAAAGCAGAATGTGCCTTAAGGCACATTCTGCTTTACTTTCAACCTGCTTTAAGTAGCCAACTATCTTCAAAACTAGAAACATGCTATGGGGTAAAGGGTTAAAACACGCCTCTCGCACATCTATTATATTCAGTTATAACACATATTTTGGCACTCAGACAGTGGAAATTCCTTCAGCAAACAGTGTAGACTCTGATCAGGCGACTAATTAGCGACATCTGATCAGAGTCTTCCCTGTTTGCCTTTGTCCCATATACATATAAGGGATCGCGGGGGTCACACATGGGTTCATTAGCCGACCCTTGTACGACTTTACTTAACTAACTTTTAAAGTTACATTGAACACCTTTTTGGTTTTTAAAAAAGCATTAATAATAAGAACGTCAACTCTGGATGAATCGATTATATAACCTTGTCAGCGTTGTCCGCCTTAACGCCCAACACTTAACCCTTTACCTGATAGCCTATTTCTAGTAATGAAGATCGGCGATCACTTAAAGCAGCTTTAAGCTTCCATGTGCTAGGATATAGGAAATATTCCCTATACATGTACTATATATTCATGACTGATTAAATTGGAACTATTTTCTTCAGCGGAGGAATAAATCATATCCGCTAAAAGGCGCTTCTATTGGGGAAAGGGTTAAATAACAACAAGCCGTTCATTAAAATTCATATTGTGACATCTAGCCCCTTTACTGCCATGTTTTCATAAATTCTAAGCAAGTGTCGTCTGTTGTTACATGTATTTCCAAACTTCAATATTGAATGAGTTTCAAACAGTTTGGATCCTGGTCAGACGCCGCGTAACGCGGCTTCTGATCAGGATACACTCTTTTGACACTCATTTAAACATTTATTTTAAGTCAGAACACATAAACTTTAAATTTGAGAGATGAAAGCAGACGACAATAGGTTAGAATTAATAACGTCATGGCAGTGAAAGGGTTACATCAATCTAAAATTAAAGCAGGAATCTGTGAAGAATGTTCTTTATCACAACAAAAACGATATCTTAAATGTTGAACATTTCGGACATGACTAGAAGTCCATATCCATGATGTTGTTGTTCCTGAGAAGGTTTTACAGTGCTCCCTCTCTACAACGACATCCAATAGGAGACACAGATTGTGTGTGTTGTTCGGAGGGAGTCGTTATAGAGAGGGACAATTAAGAATTGGCTTACATTTGCAAACAGCTTGAATCCAGATCAGACGCCGCGTAACGCGGCGTCTGATCAGGATTCAAGCTGTTTGTTACTGGTAAATATATGTATTCTATCAAAATATTCACTTATATGTTACTGTGAGAGAAAACAGCAGACGACAATCTTAAGCAGACGATATTGCAGCAGTAAAATAGTTAGGCTTAATTATCCCGTTAAGGGATGATTACGGCGAGTGTCGTTGTAAGGAGGGAGCGTTGTTGGGAGGGCCGTTGTAGAGAGGGAGCGCTAAATATATACATGCACGCGAAGCCATATATTGATGCATCCATTGATGCGCCCTTCCATGCCTTGTCCGCTATATGACATATTTTTGTGTCGCAGTGCCGTAAAACCCAACTCATCATCATCTAATACCTTGCGGCACTGGTCAGCATCACAGGGACCCGACACGATTGATTTTTGAGAGAAAGAAAATTGTCAGAAGGTTTATATAGAGTCTTTCTATATATACCTTCTGACAATTTTCTCTCTCAAAAATCAACCGTGTCGGGTCCCTGTGGTCAGCATCGGCTCGTTGGGGGCTTCAATGTCCTTTGTCCTTTACTAGGCTCTTATGTTTTAAAGCGTTTGTAATTAGATTGAGCTCGTTCGCAAGCATTTGATTGGTCAGATTTGAACTTTTGAAGTACATGTATATAATATTGAGGCTAGTACAGAACAGTGAGAACACTGACTTCTGACTTCCGGTCAGTTTACATTATTCTTTGACCAATAGACGCGCTTTTAGAGCCACAGGGATCCGACACGATTGATATTTGAGGGAAAAATCGTCAGAAGGTATATATAGAGACCCTCTGACGATTTGTTCTCTAAAAAAACAATTGTGTCGAGGCCGTGTGTTTTGACCCAGATCAGACGCCTGGCTCAAAATATGTTTACCAATCCGATATGAATGAATTGTCAGAATTTTCTAAAATCGGTAATTTTCCAAATGTTGGATAACACTACATGTATTATATAACATTACACTGAATTTTGTTTTGAATAAACAGGATCCCCGATATACAGTAGAACCTCTCTATTACGACCACTAAAAAGAAAAATAATTGTCTGTATAAAAGACAGGTGACAGCTTAAAGCAATGTAAAAGTGAAACAGAAAGCTCCTGTAGGAGCTTTCTGTTTCATTTTCACATTGCATTAAGCAGTCGACTTATATTTGACACATTTTAGTCGTCGTAATAGAGAGGTTCTACTGTACATGTAGACTTTGGCCTTGATCTATTTCAAAAGTCGATCATCGATGCGCCTTGCATAGGTGTTCACCTTTTTAAACTTTTTTCACTGCTGATTTTTCTCAGTTTATAAAACATTGTCGGCGGTACTCATCTTTAAGATTTAGATTGATAACTTTTTGATTGAATAAAAATCAGCGCGGGATCAAACAGTTTGGATCCTGATCAGACGCCGCGTAACGCGGCGTCTGATCTGGATACAAACTGTTTGCAAAATTAGGTCGCATTTTAAGGATAAATTCTTTTGAAGGCCGCGGTATATAAAGTTTATATACAAACGTAAGGATGCAAGACTGTTTCATGGTTTTGAGCATATAGGTACAGTGGAGAATCTGTTATTCTTTCCCGTTTAAACGCAAACGTACGCAAACGCAAAGCGCTAAAACGTAGAAAAGAACAACTTTTGGCCAATTCTGATATTTCATGTTTATCTTGGTGGCAAACAGTTTGGAGCCTGATCAGACGCCGGGTTACCCGGCGTCTGATCTGGCTCCAAACTGTTTGCACTGCAAATAATAGTTTTAGCGTAAACGCGTTTATTGGGAAAGAATAACAGATTCTCCACTGTACATGTAACAAGGTTTAGTAGATCTCTACTTTATCTATTAATTTGGCATACGTCACAATATACTTGGTTTACATTATTCAGACAAACATATCCATATTTCTCCCGATGCCATTGAAACTGTTCATTTAGTAAAGATAGTACGTTATGGACAGATAGTTCTTTTAACACTACATGTACTTATCCGTTTACATAAATACGTCTGACAGTTTCGGTGACTGCTGCTGTCACCCTCCTCAAAGACACTACTGCGTCCGGAATACATCGGCCTTTTCCGTCAGTAGGTATTGACTTAGACTGGCACCAGTCTCTATAATAATTTATCATTATTTCCCTTTGATACATACTGGGTTGTCTTTTCCTAGCCAGAATTATAGATCAATACTGGACTCTCAGTCTGTAGCAGGAATAAGGCACAATGACAGACCTTTGAAAAACAGAATACATTAAAAATATATATATATATTTATCAGACTAGTAGCTAGTCTAGTGTTGACTAAGTCCTATAAAAGTCCTTTACACACATGCTTCCTGTTCAGAGTACACTTGTCCTGCGCAAACTTGTAGACCGAGATCAGAGGACTCCTGAAGCTAATCTCTGATCGAAGTATGCAATGTTTGTTGTTGTGCAATAAAATGTAAAATAACAAACGTCAAGTGTATAAACTGGACTAGACTTAATTTGAAACTGGGATGATTCATTTTGAGTTCAATGGATGTTTTCATGTACAGTGGGGAAAACGTTATTCTTTCCGTTTAAACGCAAACGTACGCAAACGCAAAGAATTAAAACGTAGAAAAGAACAACTTTTGGACAATTCTGATATTTCATGTTTATCATGGTGGCAAACAGTTTGGAGCCTGATCAGACGCCGGGCTACCCGGCGTCTGATCTGGCTCCAAACTGTTTGTAATTGAAATAATAGTTTTAGCGTAAACACGTTTATTGGGAAAGAATAACAGATTCTCCACTGTATGCCCCAAAGGAGTTTTCTGCTTTATTTATGTTTGTCCTGCATAAAGCAGGCAACTATATAAGGTATTGTTTTAGCTCCATTTAAGGAGTCGCTTAATACATGTTTGATTGTTTGATTCTTTCCTCCATATCCTGTTTCTAGTTTTGAAGACAAGTGACTACTTAAAGCAGGATGAAAGTAAAGCAGAATGAGCCTTCAGGCGCATTCTGCTTTTCTTTCAACCTGCTTCAAACTACCATCTACTATGATATAGAAAATATTTATTACAGTGCGATATTCATGACTGTATAAATTGGAACTTTTTTTTTGGCGGAGAAATACATATTTGGCGAAAAAGGGCGTATTTATGTGGTAAAGGGATATCAGGTGATTTTGTCTAAATATGGTGAAAGAATGTCAACACTGCAAATGGGGCATTAAATGATTGTGTTTTATTAACCACTCAATCCTATTATTGCTTCACGCTTTTGCCTTTTGCAACATTCGCACATATTTCCATAACCTTTCTTGCAGCTGAATTTTCATATACAGTCAACTGTGTATAATAATCTTTTTCGCTGAAAAGTTTTATCGCCTGCTATTATCACTATTGCCGTCAAAATATCGTCTGCATTGGTAGTGTCGTGTGGAATATTTTTAAAGTCAGTATTAGAGCTGTTTTGAATGAAGACATGTCGATACGAGTGTCAAATAGTCTGGATCCTGATCAGGGGCCCGTTTCATAACAGTTCGAACGAAAAATGTTGTCGTAAGTCAGATTATAAAAGTCTCAACCATTATTTAATTCTCCATCTAATCCTGTCTTGTGGCATCTCTTTGGAACCGTCCTTTCAAGACGATCCCAAAGAGATGTCACAAGACAGGGAAATCAAATTTAAATGTATTTTAAAGTTTTGACTTACGATCATCTTTGTCGTACATGTACTAAGTTTTAAGAAACGGGCCCTAGACACCGCGTTACGTGGCGTCTGATCAGGATTCAAACTGTTTGCAAAGTCGCTTTTAGGAATTATTGAAATGAGTGCCAAACAGTTTGTATTCTGGTCAGGATTCTACCTGTTTGCAAATAACTATTGTTAGCGTTTTAAGGACAGTTAAGGGGTTAATGCAGGACACAAATACTAGTAACGTATAAAACTCCTATATAGGGACCTTCTGCATTACCTTTGTCCTGCATAAGGTGGTCATTTCTCTGTAACGATCATTATGCATTTTCATTCAGTGGTTAACTAGTACATGTATTAACATGTTTGACTGTTCATGTTTTTTCGAATATCTCAAACTCCACCCATTTTGAATAAATATCATCTGAGCTGTTACAGTGGAGAAAACGTTAATCTTTCCCGTTTAAACGCAAACGGAACGCAAACGCAAAACACTAAATTGTAGAAAAGGACAATTTTTTGACAATTCTGACTTTTCATTTTTATCTGAGTGGCAAACAGTTAGGAGCCTGATCAGACGCCGGGTTACCCGCCGTCTGTACTGGCTCCAAACTGTTTGCAATGGAAATATTAGTTTTAGCGTAAAACGCGTTTATTGAGAAAGAATAACAGATTCTCCACTGTACATTGGTTACTAAAGTAAGGGAAGATGCCCCAGGAAAGAATGTAAACTCATGTCAGACAGACAGCCTACGATTACTCCTTCGCAGACTCTGTTTACACCTTCTCCACAGGTGTCTAGGCGTCCTGTCAGGTCAACACGTCCACCTGACAGGTATGGTGAATGGGTTTCGCCAATCCTACAGCATAGTTTCCCATATTTTGTTTAGGATTGATATAAGTGTCCATATTTCGGATATCATTCAGATATACAGTCCAGTTGTGTGTTTTTTACTTTCAAAGTGAGTGTATTTCTATGTATAGTCTGTGTTTAACCCAAACATTAAACATTGTTTACCTAAAAAGGTAGCTTTCAACAATGTACTTAACAGAAACTGATATCTAATGATATCGGTGGATATCAAAATATATATACATGTAGTAGAGACGTACGTTATAGAGAGACATTAAGCATTGAAACTAACTCATAGGTAGTTAGCCATCGCCAACAAGGAAACCAAAATGGCGACGAAATGAATTTGATAAAACCAGCGAACAGTCCCGACTTAATTTCTCATCAATAAACCAGCATTTTCCGATACTTAATGTATCAAACAAATGCTCAGCTTACATCTGAGCAGCTAAATCTTATTTTTATATGCGGTAAAATTGATGCATTTCAGTTGATTAGTACACTTTTGCGTGTGTTATTTAAATCCGTACATAAATCGTTCGTACCCTTGAAAAGTTGATAAACATGGGGGCGCAATGAGTTATTATTGAAGAGTATGTCGTACTATATGGGTTGTTTGCGTCGGTTAACGTTGCTGTTCGCTGATACGGTACTTGCACGTGCTACTGGATACAGTGGAGAAAACGTTATTCTTTCCCAATAAGTATAGGTTAGACCATGGTTGCGCGCGAATAAACGATATAGTTCGAGGGGGCGTAGCCCCCGAGAACTATGTCGTTTATTCGCGCGCAACCATGGTCTAACCTATTTAGCACTGGCTTGGTCTCGAGGAAAACAAGAAGACCCTTCGTTTCTGCTTTTTGTTGTAGACGAAAAAGACATTTTATTTGTAATATTTTACTTAAATTAAAAGGTTATATCATTGTGTAGCTTGAGACATTATGCATGCTTCAACACCAACATAAATAAGGCTTATTACAGCTCTATAATATGTAAGCACAATTCATTATTAATGGCCTTTAAAGTTTAGGTATCACTGTACATAATATGACGTCATCAAGCTCTTTTGCAGTTCCCCTCTGATCAAAGCAAATCAAGACATGCATATCCCGGTTTTTACACCTACAGCTGAAACAATGCATATATCTAGGTCCAGAGGGATGGGGTAGATCTAGATCTATTATAGATACTGTGAAATTACCGTATTGCTTTAGTTTAAATCCTTGATCTGGTGTTTATTCCGATTAGTCCGGTTGCCAACCCCCTGATTTTTGGAGAAGCGTGTTTTGCCGTCCGTACAAAGTTTTTTTGCTGTTTCTATACCTCTGAGGTGTGCTCTTTAAGAATCTGAATGATGCCACTCTGGCATCCTTGGGCAATCCGCACAATATGCAAATTAAGGTCGCCATTACTGAAAATCTTGTTTTCGCCAATATCTCTGCAACTATGAATGGTATCAAAATAATTTTGGTGTCTATCCCCATGTTTTGAGGGGTAAATAATCAGATTAAGCCATTTTAGTAACGATTACATTGATATTTTGTGCTGAATAGGCATATTTAGGCAGCCATTACTGAAAATCTAGTTTTCGTCAATATCTCAGTACCTGTGCATGGTATCAAAATAATGTTGGTGTATATCTCCATGTTTTTAGGGGTAAAGAATACGATTAAACCACTTTAGTAAAGATCACACCAACATTTTGTGCTTAATGGGCATATTTAGGCAGCCATTACTGAAAATCTCGATTTCGTCAATATCTCAGTACCTGTGCATGGTATCAAAACAATGTTGGTGTATATCTCCATGTTTTTAGGGGTAAAGAATACGATTAAACCACTTTAGTAAAGATCACACCAACAGTTTGTGCTGAATGGGCATATTTAGGCAGCCATTACTGAAAATCTCGATTTCGTCAATATCTCAGTAACTACATATGGTATCAGAATAATTTTTGTGTATATCCCCATGTTTTGAGGGGTAGAAAATCAGATAAAACCATTTCAGTATTGATCCCACAAATATATTTATAAGTTTGTGACGAATATGCATATTTCGGTAGCCATTACCGAAAATCTTGTTTTCGTCAATATATCAGCATCTACGACATATTATATCAAAGTAATTCTGGCGTATAAACACCTGTTTTTAGCGGTTAATAATCAGTTGAAGCCATTTCAGTAAAGATCACACAAATAGTTTTTCTGAATATGCATATTTAGTCAGCCAATACTGAAGATCTCATTTTCGTCAATACCAAAGCAACTACATGTACATAAATACATGTATTTACATAATTCTGGCGTCTGTACTCATGTTTGTAGAGGTAAAGTAGCAGATTAAGCCATTTTAGTTTTGATCACACCAACATGTTTTGCAAAATATACAACAATCCACTTCAGTGTACATCCAAGTTACAAAGCATTCCTTTTACTTATAATGATGTATGTTGCCATAACTGAACTGACTCACTCCTAAAACAAGTCATTTTCAACAACAGTGTCACTGTCATCGACCCAACGGGTGTTTTTATTCTGGCAGGGTGCTTCCCCGTGGCATCCACAAAATATTGTACATGGCAAGTGAGCCGTATATCACAGACACATTGCTGTCGGACAGAGTGTATCCGTAGCACAACCACACCTTATCATTTCCAGCTCCTCCTGGAGCAATAGTGACGTATGCTTGCAATACAACTTGTATCAAGTATCTAGTGCGTTCATCAAATTTCCATCTAAACTCGACAGGATCTAATGGTGCTTGTTCTGATTTGGGAATTGATTACCAAATGGCAGTCTGAATGTTTTACGATCTCTTTGAATGCCTCTTTAGAAGGTGAAAGTGTATCAAGCTGTCGCGCATTTGTAACATTTTTTCTACCAATCCTTCGCAACCAGACTTCTCCACGAACTTCAGACATGTTCGATGTCACCAAGCTTTTGACCCTGTAACAGGCAGTCATGGATTCTGTCGCTTCTCAAACGATGTCGCCTATAGCATAAGGTAAGTCGCCACTCTGTGCAGTACCACACCATTCTTAAGGACCTTGATGGAAATGCCTTTTTCTACTCCGAAGAACTGACGCACACGGCCACAGCCTGAGAGCACATTGGCGGCTGACAGATGTGAACGCATTTGTTTATGTTCACTTGCAGTTGCGGCCATGTCTATAGTAGTTTGTTCAGCATGTGTTCCTTCTTTTGTAAAACGACAGGTCAGGTTCAACTTGGCGTAGACGTGCAGCAGGAGGACGAAAAGGTCAATGTCCTCAGATACAATGTTTGATTCTTTTTACGTCACTTTCAGCTGCCTTAAACGTCTGCTGTATGATAATTACACCCGCTTCTTCGTGGTTAGTTATGCTATCTTTCTTGCAGAAGACAGTGTCATCCTGAAATACTGGTACATTGTTAGTACAGGTAATAGTCAGACTATGTCCACCATGAAGTCATTCACACAGTTCCTTGATTAGACTCGTTTATAACCCAAATTATAGCACAGTCATCCAGTATTTCTGTAATCTCTGAATTCTTAACGAACAGATTATCTGATTATTTACCCCTAAAACACTGGGATAGACACCAAAATTATGTTGATACCATGTAATATGGCTCAGCTGTAGGGTCTTGTTAGTAGTTCAATGAGAGGATCGACGACCCATACCTGATCCATATAGGCAGGAACACACGCTGTACAACTCCTCAGGTTAAGAATTCAGAGATGACAGAAATACTGGATGGCTGTGCTATATTTTGGGTTATAATCGGGTCTAATCAAGGAACTGTGTGGATGGCTTCATGTTGGAGGTTATAAAGAGGGTGGCAAACTATGACAAACTCGATCGCTACTTCAACTTCAGGATTAAAAGTGGGCAGCTCGGGCTGGAGACGAGGCCAGACGACGACAAAAACTGCAGTTACATACGCCATTGCCGCTCCAAAAAGTTTTCCTTACAGCAACTGAGAATAAGGTATATACAGGTCATAGATCTGATATGTCAGAATTTGATCCAGAAAGCCAAATGGACATAGTCTGACCATTACCTCTACTAACACTGTACCAGTATTTCAGGATAACATTGTCTTCTGCAAGAAAGATAGCATGACCCACCACGAAGAAGCGGGTGTAATTATCATACAGCAGATGTTTAAGGCAGCTGAAAGTGGCGTAAAAGAATAAAAAAAAATGTATGTGTGGACAATGAAGTTTTCGTCTTCCTGATGCACTTCTACGCCAAGTTGAACCTGACCTGTCGTTTTACAAAATAAGGACCACATGCTGAACAAACTACTATAGACATTGCCGCAACTGCAAGTGAACATAAACACATGATTTCACATCTGTCAGCGGCCACTGTGCTCTCAGGCTGTGGCCGTGTGCATCAGTGCTTCGGAGTAGAAAAAGGCATTGTCATCAAGGTCCTTAAGAATGGTGTGGTACTGCACAAAGTGGCAACTTATCTTATGCTATAGGCGACATCGTTTGAGAAGCGACAGAATTCATGACTGCCTGTTACAGGGTCAAAAGCTTGGTGACATCGAACATGTCTGAAGTTTGTGGAGAAGTCTGGTTGCGAAGGATTGGTAGAAAAAATTGTTACAAATGCTCGACAGCTTGATACACTTTCACCTTCTAAAGAGGCATTCAAAGAGATCGTAAAACATTCAGACTGCCATTTGGAAATCAGCTCCCATATCAGAACATGCACCATTAGATGGAAACTTGATGAACGCACTAGATAATTGATACCAGTTGTGTTGCAAGCAAACGTCACTATTGCTCCACAGGAGAAGCTGGGAATGATAAGGTGTGGTTGTGCTACGGATACACTCTGTCCGACAGCAATGTGTCAATGATATACGACTCACTTGCCACGCACAATATTTTGTAGATGCCACGGGGAAGCACCCTGCCAAAATAAGCACACCCGTTGGGTCTATGACAGTGACAATTTTGTTGAAAATGACTTGTTAGAGGACTGAGTCAGTTCAGTTATGGCAACATACATCATTATAAGTAAAAGGAATGCTTTGTAACTTGGATGTACACTGAAGTGGATTGTTGTTTATTTTGCAAAACATGTTGGTGTGATCAATACTGAAATGGTTTAATCTGCTTCTTTACCCCTACAAACATGAGTACAAACGCCATACTTCTGTTAAAACATGTATCATATGTACACGTAGTTGCTAAAGTATTGACGAAAATGAGATTTTCAGTACTTGCTGACTAAATATGCATATTCAGAAAAACTAGTTGTGTGATCTTTACTGAAATGGCTTTAACGAATTGTTAACCGCTAAAAATATGTGTTTATACGCCAGAATTACTTTGATATAATATGTCGTAGATGCTGATATATTGACGAAAACAAGATTTTCGGTAATGGCTGCCGAAATATGCATATTCGTCACAAACTTATAAGTATATTTGTGGGATCAACACTGAAATGGTTTTATCTGATTTTCTACCCCTCAAAACATGGGGATATACACAAAAATTATTCTGATACCATATGTAGTTACTGAGATATTGACGAAATCGAGATTTTCAGTAATGGCTGCCTAAATATGCCCATTCAGCACAAGCTGTTGGTGTGATCTTTACTAAAGTGGTTTAATCGTATTCTTTACCCCTAAAAACATGGAGATATACACCAACATTATTTTGATACCATGCACAGGTACTGAGATATTGACGAAAACTAGATTTTCAGTAATGGCTGCCTAAATATGCCTATCCAGCACAAAATATCAATGTGATCGTTACTAAAATGGCTTAATCTGATTATTTACCCCTCAAAACATGGGGATAGACACCAAAATTATTTTGATACCATGCATAGTTACTGAGATATTGGCGAAAACAAGATTTTCAGTAATGGCGACCTTAATTTGCATATTGTGCGGATTGCCCAAGGATGCCAGAGTGGCATCATTCAGATTCTTAAAGAGCACACCTCAGAGGTATAGAAACAGCAAAAAAACTTTGTACGGACGGCAAAACACGCTTATCGGTCTCTGCAACCGGACTAGATTGTTTATCGTTAAGCCTACAGTGCGGCTTACTCGGAGGATTGCTAGGGTTGTGACGTCAAATTGCCTTGAGATGACGGAAGCATGGAATAAGTAAACAGTGTGTTAGTTATTTCATGGTTTTGTTCAATAAACGATATATTCGCAGGTTTTTGAGGCATCTGATTGGCCGAGAGCTCCAAGCCATATGCTAAACGCTGTGATTGTCCTCTAGGGTTTTAGCGAGAATGCGGATAGAAGAAAATTGAAGAAATTGAAACGCGTTTCTTTTCCTTGCAAACGGTTTGGAGCCAGATCAGACGCCGGGTAACCCGGCGTCTGATCTGGCTCCAATCTGTTTGCCACTCAGATTAAAATAAATAATGAGAAATGTCGAAAAGTTGCAATGTTCTACATTTTAGTTAACTGCGTTTGCGTTTTGTTTGCGTTTCAACGGAAAAGAATAACGCATTCTCCACTGTATCAACTGTTTCAAAACGCCTTTATACGCTCTATACATGATGAGATATTTAATAGTTACGAATGGTCGTAACATTTTACATCCACATTCATACTGCCAGTGACACAAGCATGCAAGTTTCTATTTTTATTTTGCCTCGAACGCTACATTAAGTCGCATATATACAGCCATACTTTTGACCTACTTCAAATGAGAAAATGTCAAACTAGTAATATTAAAATATACTATCGTAACCAGCTGGGTTCAAAAGTCGGTCATGTTCTAGTTATTCCAGCAATAATTGCTACCCTACCATTGATTTCGTTTTTAAAAAGAATCGAGACTGAAAGTTGATATTACAGTGTTCACATTCTACAACGACCCTCCCAACAACGACCCCTCCTTACAACAACGCTTGCCGCTGTCCCCCAATGTAGACGTCTATTACTAAATAAGAATGCTAACATGACACGTGAATTCGTCTCTATAAACAAAGAACAGGTCTACCGTGGTATACCTGAGACGTTTTACAACGCTCTTCTCTACACCGCTCCTCCCACGGTTATATGACATGACGTGACCTCGTGCGTTCATACGTTATGTTTTTTAAATTTCTTACATTATTCATATAGCCCGTAAAGACCATATACTTTTAACCAGTAATGTTACTGTAATTTCCCCATTCTTCTGTCTTGTTTCATGTAATGTTTGTTCTATGCCAGATTGTGGATCAGTAAATGTAAATTTGCTGTTGTTTGTTAGATTGTTGTAATGCCGCGGAAAAAGTTATTCGGTCGAAAAACTGCATCCGCTGAGGAAATAAGTATGGAACATTTGATTTCCTTTCTAATGAATTTCTTTAAATCTGGTCATGTTAGAATCGAAATAATCTATGTTCTACCGTTGTGAAACGGTATTTTACAACGGTCGGTCGTTGTGGTGCGCAGGAATTGACAACTCAGGCCTTCGGCCTTCGTGGTCAATTCCTGCGCACCACAACTCCCAACCGTTGTAAAATACCGTTTCACAACGGTAGAGCATAGATTATTTCTTAAATATAATAACGAGTGACAGACAGCTGTTACGCCGCATCTGATCTTGATTCAAGCTGTTTGCAAATGTAAGCCAAGTCTTAATCTTTCCTCCCTATAACAACACCCTCCGAAAAACGCACACACTCTTTGTCTCCCGCTGGATGTTATTGTAGAGAGGCAGTACTGTATGATATATTTTAGCAGGTTTTACAAAATCTTTTTTTTTGTGGCCAAATAAAAAATAAATGTCAATGCAATTGCTGAAATATAAAACAATTTGATTTAAAAACTATGATAGAAATATAACAAAAAGATTTTAGCGAATGTCTGTCTCCTAAATTTGCATGAAACAAAAGCGCAATACTTAAGAACAAGCTTTATGATTGTTCTCTCGACAAATGCAAAATGCATTTCAGTGTCGAGACAACACTTTGTGAGGTGCTGGTGGGGTAGATGGGTTACTTACAATGGAGAATGTGTTATTCTTCCCCACGCTAAAACTATTATTTCCAGTGCAAACAGTTTAGAGCCAGATCAGACGCCGGGTAACCCGGCGTCTGATCAGGCTCCAAACTGTTTGTTACCACGATAAACATGACATATCAGAATTGTCCAAAATGTGCAATTTTCTACGTTTTAGTGCTTTGCGTTTGCGTACGTTTGCGTTTAAACGGGAAAGAATAACAGATTCTCCACTGTAAAGATTAAACGATCATTGCGTTATTATTTCCAGCTTAAAGGAACTTCAACGTAAACATAATGCAGTCAAGTGTAAAAAATTGCATATTGTTTTTTTTTTTTTTAATTTGTGTCTAATCATTTAAATATGAGAGGTAAACAGTTTGGAGACTGATCTGAAGTCGGATTCTCCTGTGGCTGATCTGGCTCAACCATGCTTGCAAAGGATATACTATTGTTTGAGCACCAACGCTTTCAATGGTGGAGGAAAATGTTTTCTGTGATTTTACTATGATTTTACTATGATTAATTATGTTTACAGTCTATGTAAATGTACTTTATTTAGCTTTCTTAATATAATATACATGTATACATGTTTTGTTGATGTACACAATAATAATATTCGAATAACACAGTCATGTCAGTTCAGATTTCAATGTAAATGTTATACCCGTGCTGACGTCTTCTTGATTGAGAATCCTCGGTTTCATTGAGTATCTCTTAATGAACTGACAAGTCTTGACACAAGTACAGTGGAGAATGTGTTATTCTTTCCCACTAAACCCGTTTGCGCTAAAACTATTATTTGCAGTGCAAACCGTTTGGAGCCAGATCAGACGCCGGGTAACCCGGTGTCTGATCAGGCTCCAAACTGTTTACCACCAAGATAAACAAGAATTATCAGAATTGTCCAAAATTTGTTCTTTTGTACGTTTTAGTGCTTTGCGTACGTTTGCGTTTAAACGGGAAAGAATAACGTTTTCTCCACTGTATAATTTTATCTCATAATCTTACATGTATCTATAGATGTGACTTTATACAATATTTGCAAGCTCTTTCAATTAGTTTTTATGCCGTTCAGTAATGTATTACTAATTTATGCTTGCACATTGTGTAAGGAGATAGGCACTTTCATTGCTCAAATGACATTTAAATTATGTATGTTTTGATATGTATTGATATGTTCAAGTCGGCTTACAAAGATCACCGTAGCTTGACATTTAACATGATGTCAAACCGACATTATAGATAAATATTTCTTTACTTGAATTGACATTTTCTATAAACTTAAACGACTAGGGGTAAATAACTATAACGCTACTTGATAAACTCGTGGTTAAGTCATTATAAGAGCAACCACGATCACTTTATATAACCATTTCACTCTTAATGAAGTCATAAAGCATTTTTGTAAACCGTTTTGATCCTGATCAGACGCCGCGTAAAACTGTTTGCCGCTTGTTTTGAAATAAGGTCAAATAAAAAAATACCTGTGTTTCCTATTACATGCCCAAAAAAATCAGGCGGTCGGATTTTTTTTTAAACACATACAATAATACATTTAACTTTCTGATGGAGTTTTTTTTTAATATATATAAAAAAAATGTAAAAAAATATGTATTTTATTGTGCAGAACCCTGGGCCACAGAATCTACCTAACAAAACCTTATAAATATCTATTCAAATTGTTGATTTTATTGATAGGTCCCATTACCAAAATTATCTTAAAAATCTAAACAGGTATGCTTGTTTATAACAAAAAAAAAACAATAAAAAAACAACAACAAAAAAACGTTGGGCAGAATAGTGGACACTCAGGTGTCTCACTTGCTCTCATTTTCGCACTTTTTTTCTGGACAGATATCGTTCCTGTGCAAACGGTCCGTGTTAGCTTAATCATTTTTCGTTATGATGAAATTGTTTTGAAAAAATATTTTAATAAGATTTTGTCCTTTTTTAAGTTGAAAAAGACACCTCTTAATCACATTAAACAAAGAGTAAAATGCTGTAAATAAGCCTCGACACGGTTAATATAACACGACCTTGTGCATTTATACAAATCGATATCAATTCTGTGCAAACGGGCTAGTATAATTGAATATTTGTTCTTTCTTTTGATATAAATTTAAGAATTGTAAGTTAATGTTAATTTGGTCCTTTTTCAAATTGAAAATAAAATTAATATGTTCAAAGAGTCGTCGGGAGTTTCCGTAAATACCGAGCGGTAAGAGCCGAACATTGACGGGCTCGCAAGCTAGCGTAGGGCATTTTATCGATAATCTAGCGATGTCCACTATTCTGCCTAACGAAAAAGAAGCTTTCAAATCAATATATTTAAAACACAACTGTTAACCATAAATAACCATTCAAGACTCTATAGCTCTTCTGTAAGTTCATGTTTTGCTTGTGTATACATAATTGACCTTGCTCTAAACATGCTGATGTATGTTTTATGCAATAAAGGATTGAATTGAATTGAATTGAGCATAATATTGATATACATGTACCAAGACGGCAAAGTAGTGACTTATATTATGACAGATGGAATGAATCATGTTTTGAAATGTGTTGTATGCATGTCAAATGTGTCATAAAAATGTGTTGTCTGTATATTGAATGTGTCAATGATTAACTAACTAGCATATCATATGCATCTTCAGAAAAGCTACTTTTTGACATATTTAGAGCAAATGTCACTTCGATATTTGCTACATCTTATTGAAAAATCAATTTTTAAACACTTAAACGTCTATAAATTAGCTGTTTGGACAATTAAATGGAGAATATCTTCTATTGCACGTTCCTCAAAAAACTATTGTCGCAAAATGACCGACATTTGCCAATACATTTTCCGAAAAGTGAAAAAAAAGTAGGGTCGGAGGAAAAAACTAGGGTCGATCGGGTTACCGTAAACACAGGTTCTTTTTTATTTGGCCTAAAGTCAGTTATACTGCCTCAAATCTCACTTTTAAACGATATTACAGTCAACAATAATGAAGCAGACGACAATATGGCGATGAAGGGTAAAACCTCGCGATAAATTTAATCATGAAAGGATGAACCTTATTTCACATTTTTATTTGTAAAGTTCTACTCTCATGGAACTTGTTGAACTTGATAATTGTATAAAAGACACGTGGTAAACATGTACAGTGAAACCCCTCTAAACCGGACATGTCTGGGGACAACAAAAATGTCCGGTTTAAAGGGGTTTCCGGTTTAGAGGGGTTTTAAGTTGTTTCTAGTATGGAAGATAGCTGACCACTTAAAGCAGGTTGAAAGTAAAGCAGAATGCGCCTTAAGGCGCATTCTGCTTTACTTTCAACCTGCTTTAAGCTTTCATCTGCTAGAATGTACAAACTATTTTCTTCAGTGAAAGAAAAAACCAAAGACGTAATAAGGCGTGTTGATGGTGTAATGGGTAAAAATAAAAACGGGACCAAAGCTTTTGTCCGGTTTAGAGAGGATTCCGGTATTCAGAGGTTCCGGTTTAGAGGGGTTACACTGTATACGTTACTTGATAAAAGCGTGGTTAAGTCATGGTATGAGAAACCAAGGACACTCTATTACCATATCACAATTTTCTTAAATGCTCTACTTTCATGAAATCTGTCGAACTAGATATTTTGATCCCGAAATAAACAATTACAAAACAACACCAACAGCTTCTTTTCAAATTAAAATGAAATGTTAGCTAGATCATAGTCTATTGTAACTGCGTGTTACAATGGCATTTGTAAACTGTTTTTTTCTATTCTACAGCGCCCCCTCTCTACAACGACACCCAATGGGAGACTACGATTATATGCGTTGTTCAGAGGTAGTCGTTACAGGAAGGGAATTTGGCTTACATCTGCAAACAGCTTAAATCCAGATCAGACGCCGCGTCACGCGGCGTCTGATCTGGATTCAAGCTGTTTGTCACTCGTCATTAATTTATTTTCTTTCAAATTAGTCATTATGTCACTTTGAGAAAAAAGCAGACGATAATGTTAAGCAGACGATATTGCAGCAATAAAAGCGTTAGTCCTGTTAGGGAAATGTGGCAAGAGTCGTTGTAAGGAGGGAGTCGTTGTTGGGAGTGCCGTTGTAGGGAGGGAACACTATATAGCAACTTTTTTCTTCCATGTAACTCTTCATTTACACTAACACCGATCGTATTCACTAGGGTATATACAGTAAAATCTCTCTATTACGACTACTAAATTGTGTTAATTATTGAGTGGTTACGACAGGTGACTGCTTAAGCAAGGTGACAGTACAGTGGAGAATCTGTTATTCTTTCCCGTTTAAACGCAAACGTACGCAAACGCAAAGCACTAAAACGTAGAAAAGAACAACTTTTGGACAATTCTGATAATTCTTGTTTATCTTGGTGGCAAACAGTTTGGAGCCTGATCAGACGCCGGGTAACCCGTCGTCTGATCTGGCTCCAAACTGTTTGCACTGCAAATAATAGTTTTAGCGTAAACGCGTTTATTGGGAAAGAATAACACATTCTCCACTGTACATTGGCATTTGTAAACTGTTTTTTCTATTCTATAACAACTTTTTTCTTCCATGTAACTCTTCATTTACACTAACACCGATCGTATTCACTAGGGTATATACAGTAAAACCTCTCTATTACGACTACTAAATTGTGTTAATTATTGAGTGGTTACGACAGGTGATGCTTAAGCAAGGTGACAGTACAGTGGAGAATCTGTTATTCTTTCCCGTTTAAACGCAAACGTACGCAAACGCAAAGCACTAAAACGTAGAAAAGAACAACTTTTGGACAATTCTGATAATTCTTGTTTATCTTGGTGGCAAACAGTTTGGAGCCTGATCAGACGCCGGGTAACCCGGCGTCTGATCTGGCTCCAAACTGTTTGCACTGCAAATAATAGTTTTAGCGTAAACGCGTTTATTGGGAAAGAATAACACATTCTCCACTGTACATTGGCATTTGTAAACTGTTTTTTCTATTCTATAACAACTTTTTTCTTCCATGTAACTCTTCATTTACACTAACACCGATCGTATTCACTAGGGTATATACAGTAAAACCTCTCTATTACGACTACTAAATTGTGTTAATTATTGAGTGGTTACGACAGGTGATGCTTAAGCAAGGTGACAGTACAGTGGAGAATCTGTTATTCTTTCCCGTTTAAACGCAAACGTACGCAAACGCAAAGCACTAAAACGTAGAAAAGAACAACTTTTGGACAATTCTGATAATTCTTGTTTATCTTGGTGGCAAACAGTTTGGAGCCTGATCAGACGCCGGGTAACCCGGCGTCTGATCTGGCTCCAAACTGTTTGCACTGCAAATAATAGTTTTAGCGTAAACGCGTTTATTGGGAAAGAATAACACATTCTCCACTGTACATTGGCATTTGTAAACTGTTTTTTCTATTCTATAACAACTTTTTTCTTCCATGTAACTCTTCATTTACACTAACACCGATCGTATTCACTAGGGTATATACAGTAAAACCTCTCTATTACGACTACTAAATTGTGTTAATTATTGAGTGGTTACGACAGGTGATGCTTAAGCAAGGTGACAGTACAGTGGAGAATCTGTTATTCTTTCCCGTTTAAAACGCAAACGTACGCAAACGCAAAGCACTAAAACGTAGAAAAGAACAACTTTTGGACAATTCTGATAATTCTTGTTTATCTTGGTGGCAAACAGTTTGGAGCCTGATCAGACGCCGGGTAACCCGGCGTCTGATCTGGCTCCAAACTGTTTGCACTGCAAATAATAGTTTTAGCGTAAACGCGTTTATTGGGAAAGAATAACACATTCTCCACTGTACATTGGCATTTGTAAACTGTTTTTTCTATTCTATAACAACTTTTTTCTTCCATGTAACTCTTCATTTACACTAACACCGATCGTATTCACTAGGGTATATACAGTAAAACCTCTCTATTACGACTACTAAATTGTGTTAATTATTGAGTGGTTACAACAGGTCACTGCTTAAGCAAGGTGACAGTAAAACAGAAAGCTCATTGGAGCTTTCTGTTTAACTGTCAAATTACTTTAAACTGTTACCTGTATGATATACACTTGATTAGCATTCGTTTTAGCGGTCGTAAAAGAGAGGTTTACTGTATTTAATACAATTCAACGTTAAAAAGAAACATACCCTATCAACAGTCACAACCTACAACCCTGACTTATTTAATTTGAAAACAAACAGTAGTATTTTGAGGGTGACCCGCCATATACTACTCTAAACTGTTTGGTTCTAATTAATCGCCGAGTAATTCGGTCTCGGATCAGCAGGCTCTGGTCAGGCTCCAAACTATTTGTCAAGACGCGTGCAATATCTTTTGCAAGTATGCGTTCAATAAGTGTTCTATGTTTGAACACTTGGGTTTACAGTGCAGTTACATTTAAAACAAGCTTGAATTTGTTCAGGAAATTACCATTTCCTACAAATTAATTCACAGCACATAGAACTACGCATTCTCCGATGTAAATCATTAAAAAATCAGTGTTTTTTGTTCTTTTCGTTCCCTATTTAGGACTTTCCAGTGATTTCCCCCCCCCCCCCCCCCACACACACACCCATCTTTTGAAGTTTTATATATAAATGGAACAGTTCACACCTCGCCTGCTATTCACGTTCTGTTTCTCGATTTATTGTCCTAATTTCGACATATTAGATTTCAAAATCTATGGCGAAACACTCGTAAATCCCAAATAGAGAGCAGCGATAGTAAAGATCTTATTTCGTCTAGTTTGACTAAGATTTCGTTGAGATAACAGTTTCGGCAACTGTTTGTTATTGTTGCCGTTTTTTATTTTATTTTTTTCTCAAATTATTCAGTATATTAATTTTATTGTTGCCTCCATTCATGAAGATATATAACATATTTACATATTTTCCGACCAAACAATACATCTATGTTTATCGTATTCACAATGCAATTTAATAATAAACATGTAGTTAAATCATGTGATAAATATAGCAACCTGGCGTCTGATCAGGCTCAAAACTGTTTGCCACTCAGATTAAAATGAAAATTTATGATTGTTAAAAAGTTGTCAATTTCTCCATTGTTCTACAATGCGTTTGCGTTTCGTTGGCGTACAGTGGAGAATCTGTTATTCTTTCCCGTTTAAACGCAAACGTACGCAAACGCAAAGCACTAAAACGTAGAAAAGTACAACTTTTGGACAATTCTGATAACTCTTGTTTATCTTGGTGGCAAACAGTTTGGAGCCTGATCAGACGCCGGGTTACCCGGCGTCTGATCTGGCTCCAAACTGTTTGCACTGCAAATAATAGTTTGAGCGTAAACGCGTTTATTGGGAAAGAATAACAGTTTCTCCACCGTATATAAACGGGAAAGAATAACGTCTTCTCCATTGTTCTCCTCCTAGGTTTTTGTTAAAACCTATAATTGCATACTGTACCTAAAACATAATAATCCCGTATTAGATACAGTGGAGAATGTGTTATTCTTTCCCAATAAACGCGTTTACGCTAAAACTATTATTTCCAGTGCAAACAGTTTGGAGCCAGATCAGACGCCAGGTAACCCGGCGTCTGATCAGGCTCCAAACTGTTTGTCACCATGATAAACATGAAATATCAGAATTGTCCAAAAGTTGTTCTTTTCTACGTTTTAATTAAATAGTGCTTTGCGTTTGCGTACGTTTGCGTTTAAACGGGAAAGAATAACAGATTCTCCACTGTAAACGCGGTGTCCAACCATGGTTTACACTGTTTGTTTTGCTCTCCATGTTTCAGCTCTATGGATGTCTTAGTATGTAGAGATTTTAACACATTCAGTTCTAGCGACGAACAGACTCGTCCTTCACAACCAATGTACCTGTGAATAGTACAATTGACCAATGCACACACTGTAGACCCAGATCAGAGAAATCCTAATAGATTGTAAAACATAACCATAGTTACAGTGTAGAATGTGTTATTCTTTCCCAATAAACGCGTTTACGCTAAAACTATTATTTGCAGTTTGGTAACCCGGCGTCTGATCAGGCTCCAAACTGTTTGCCACCAAGATAAACAAGAATTATCAGAATTGTCCAAAAGTTGTACTTTTCTACGTTTTAGTGCTCTGCGTTTGCGTACGTTTGCGTTTAAACGGGAAAGAATAACAGATTCTCCACTGTAGTCAAAATGGAGTAGCCTTTATTGGAAACTGGAACTGTCCATTTGACGCTTCAAGGCTTAACCCTTTCACTCTGTATGACGTCATAAAGCGCATTTGCAAACAGTTTTGGCCCTGATCAGATGCCGCCTAACACGGCATCGATCAGGATCAAAGCTGTTTGCCACTTGTTTTTAAATTACGTCAGTTATACTGCCTTACATCTAACTTTGAAACGATATTGCAGACAACTGTATTCATGGTATTGACGACAATGAAACGTCGTAGGGGGGGGGGGGAGTAAAAAACTCACGAAAAATGTGTCGCTTCAAGGGTTAGTGAGTTGACTTCACTATTGACAGAGAAATGACAATTTCACTAGATATAACAATATACTCCACAGGCACTAATGTAATAAAGCGTTTGAGATAAGTCTGGTATCGTTCTCAAGCATTTGATTGTGGTCAGATTTGAGCAAAAGCTCTTTCTCCAGCCTTTGCTTGGTGAGATTTGAGCTAATCTAATGCTTGAGAACGATCTCAGACTCAAACGTTTTATAACTATGAAGTCTGGGACCAAGATTATAAAGAGTTTGAGTTGAGTCTGAAATCGTTCTCAAGCATTCGATTGGTCAGATTTGAGCCTAGACTCAACTCAAACATTTTATAATCATGGGGTTCCATGCCCTTGCATTCGTGTGACCTTGACATTGAACATGTAAAATTTTAAGAAACTGGACAAGGCATCTATGCCTATAATATTTACATTTGCCCTGCACCATCCTTATATAAACACTTTGTTAATATAGAGTTGCATTTCTCCATGAGTGGTAATTTCAAGACAAGTAGAACGCCGCCTTATTTCAGTGTACATGTGGAAAGTTTATGTTGCAATGTGCCAACAATATGGATATCATACTACAGTGGAGAAAACGATATTCTTTCCCGTTTAAACGCAAACGTACGCAAACGCAAAGCGCTAAAACGTAGAAAAGAACAACTTTTGAACAATTCTGATATTTCATGTTTATCATAGTGGCAAACAGTTTGGAGCCTGATCAGACGCCGGGTTAACCGGCGTCTGATCTGGCTCCAAACTGTTTGCACTGGGAATAATAGTTTTTAGCGTAAACGCGTTTATTGGGAAAGAATATCCCATTCTCCACTGTACAATTGACAACGAATAGCAACGGGCAAAATTGTTACAGGCTTACAGGTTATCGTTGACAATGAAATACGTATAAATATAAAAAATAAATTGCTTAAGTGTATACAGCGGGGAAGTGGCTATTCTTTCGCGATTAACATGGTTTCTTCATTGAAACATTAAAGCCGCATTGTGTTTTTGAGAAACCTGCATAAAACGGTTGTTTGGGGTCCCATTTGAACTACGTGGGACGTGATTATTTCACAAAAAACCGATTTTATCTAAGAAATTCGCTTTTTAAATTTTATTTATAATATTTTGGTGCTGCACAAATTAAAAAGCCTCCCTTGTGAATGGAAATAAGAACAACTCTATAAATACAGGGCTCCAGATAACGGTAGTATTTCGAAAACTAAAATCTTTATTTCTGCTTTTAAACCCAATGTTGTCATACTCATTAAAATTGTCTCGAAGAGACGGTCTATCAGTAGTAACACCATAGCATTCGGTGCTGAAATGAGTGAGAAAATGTTAGATTAGTTCAGATTACTCTCGCTTACATCTATAGCTGGAGCACTGAAAATGACCCTGTTAACCCTTATTCTGCTGCACAGACGTCTGCTTTGACATTGTCGTCTGCAAAATGTGTTCAGTTTAGATTTATGCATTGTTTTAATTAAACAAACCTTAAGACGAGTGTCAAACAGTTTGTATCCAGATGAGACGCCGCGTTACGCGGCGTCTTTTTAGATTCAAATAGTTTGTTAACTCCGTAAAGTTAGGCACAGGGTTAAACACTATGAGATCCAATTACAACGTGTACATTTAATTCACGGTGGGTAAACGATTAAAACAAACTACGGAGAATATATACCTGAGCTTGCTGAAAATGACTGTTTCAGCCTTGTCCGCTCTCTAACTCAAACACTTCTTTTTGGATCTTCACTAAACTTGCTACAAATGTTTATTAGTATAGAATCTAGGTCAGGTTCAATAACTAGCAAAATCGCATAAGGCATGTCTGCGTTATTGCCCTTGAATAATTAACTGCTGACAACGTGTATTGGTATTAAATCTAGGTCAAGGAAAAAAATCGAATACAGTTGAATGAAAATCCTTCAAGAGGTAAAGGAGAAATGGAGTGGTCATTTATTACTTAACTTATTACCAACACGGCTAAGATGAAGCACATGCAACCATTGACCAAATATTTGGCTAAAATAGAATAAAAACTGGTCTTTTTACAGAGTGGACAGGGCAAAAATAAGGATAAAATAGCAAAATTTTAGTCATTCAAGGGCAATAACTCCAACATGCCTTGTGCGATTTTGGTAGTTAAGATGATTGACCTAGATTTAATATTAATAAACATTTTCAACAAGTTTGGTGAATATCTGATAAAAATTGTATGTGTTAGAAAGCGAAAAATGCTGAAACAGTCATTTTTTAATACATAAAGGGCAAAAACTCAGATATGCCACATGCAATTTTTGTAATAATCAAACTAGACCTAAATTTTATATAATTAAACATTTTCAGCAAGTTTAGTGAATATCCTATAAAAACTGTATGTGTTAGAGTGCAAAAATGAAACAGTCATTTTTTATTAATAAACAGGCAATAACTCAGATAAACCTTATGTGATTTTTAGTAGTAATCAAACTAAACCTTGATATTATATCAATAAACATTTTCATCAAGTTTGGTGAAGATCAAATAAAACGTATTTGTGTTAGAGAGCAAAACTTGCTGAAAACAATCATTTTTTAATACATAAAGGGCAAAAACTCAGATATGCCAAATGCGATTTTAGTTATAATCAAACTAGACCTAAATTTTATATGAATAAATATTTTCAGCATGTTTGGTGAATATCCGATAAAAGCTGTTTGTTTTAGAGTGCTAAAATGACTGAAACAGTTATTTTTTATAAATTAACAGGCAAAAAACTAAAAAAAAACTTATGCGATTTTAGTAGTAATCAAACTAAACCTTGATTTTATATCAATGAACATATTCAGCAAGTTTGTGGAAGATCGGATAAAAAAAAGTTGAGTTAGAGAGCGGACAAAAAAGTGTGTTAGTCTAACTGACTGATGGATAGACGGGCGGAGGTAGATACGGTTGCCCCCAGTGAAGTTGAATTCGGCTGTATCATGTGATACTAAGCCGTGTGGTAATGTTTATGTCAGACGTTCTATTTTCGGTTTGTAATGATTTTAAATCCCCCTTTTTGGTGATTTAGGTCCGTCTTCATCATTTCATAGATCAGTTTGGCCCATAAGAATGTTCAAACATTATTATTAACCGTTACTGTATTTCAGGCATTAAGAAAAGGTCTGAAAACACAATGGGACTTTAAATGGACAATTCGAGTTTGTAATCTGGTCTAGTACAACTTTTACTATTTCGGGTGGTTTTTGACAATGTTTTGCAAAATGACAAACAGTGTATACCCTTATCAGAGGCCTCCTCTATTAAACCTCTGATATTGGTCTTCATTGTTTGCATAGGCGAAGTGTTCTCTTCACAGAAACACTGTTTCAAAGGAAGCATATGAACCGTGCCATGACAAAACCTGTCTGATTGCGTTGCAGCATTGTACAGACCAAGCACCGTTGTCACCAAAGGCCCTGTATCTGAGTTTGGTCTGCACGGCCGAAAACTGTGTATGATACTGCTACATAAAATGCTTTAGATACTTGCAAGTGTCAAATAGTGTAGATCAAGACCAGCCGCCGCGTCTTTGACGCGGCGGCTGACCTTGATCTTCACTGTTTGCAATACATTAAGGCATGTTTTGTCATGGCACGCCATGATATATGATTAACTTTGGTTAAAAAACGCAAAGTAAATAGAGGATCTAACATGAGTGCTCATTAATTATCATTTTTAATAAACGAGTTGACTAAAACAATATGACGCGAGCCTTGGCGAGAGTTATATTTGTTTTAGTCAACGAGTTTATTAAGAATGATAAATAATGAGCACGAATGTTAGATCCTATTTATCACATAAACATTTTAAAACCCTTTTAAGTGAACTGAATCCAGGGTTTTTTGTCTCTCCGCCATATGTATTTTCCGCCAAAACTTGACGTTGTTTACAGTAACGCCATGGCAAATGACGTCATTTGGCGCCCAGCGCCATGCAGCGCTCGTGGACGAACAGGTAGGGCCGGAGCCCAAAATTGATATTTCACTATAGTTTATTGAATGGCTTTATAACACTCCCAGAGTCGGTTTTATGTGATAATAAGATATATAGAATGAAAGGGTTTTAGACGTTCTGTGTCTAGTTTTATCCCAGTGACAAACAGCTTAGAACCTGGGTCCATGCTCTTAATGCGTTCTGATATCGTTCTCAAGCTTTTGTCGCTCAGAGTTGAGCAGAATGCTCACATCTGTCCCTTCAAAAACTCGAGAGCGATCTCAACCTTATGTCAAACAACCTCCTAATACCAATGGCTTAACTTACAATTGGAAATATGTTAATAATTCCCAAAAAAATGCGTTTGGGCTTATATAATTATTTCCATTGGAATATATTAAATAATCTGCGAGAGTAGGGTTTATATCAAGATCCGCCACTGAGTAATTCGATGCCCGCTCTGGATCCGAACAGTTTTGCACTCGCCTTTTAAATGCTATTTTTAAGACATGCCTAAATCTTATAGTTCGACAAACTTTGCAAACAACTATTACAAAGCAGACAACAATGAGACGGGAGAAAGGGTACATATATCATACAAATAAATGATGATTTTTTAAATTTCTTTTATTACACATGTACTAGTACAAAACATCATATAGTTTAAATAAATATAGAAATACATGTAATTTAAATAAATATAGAAATATACAGTGCAACCTCTCTGAAGCGGTCATATATAGATACGTTAGAATCGATAGTTCCGGTCTTAAAACCAGTTGATAACATGTGGAATGATTAAAGTAACGCAAAAGGCTCCGTTTGGAAAATTTCTGTCTCACTTTTATCCAGTCTTTTGTTGTCTACCTACCTTTCCAAATAGTGTCCGGTTTAGAGAGGTTTACTTTACAGACTGCATATTATACATTATTATTGATATGAGATGTAATATACATTTGAATATTACAAAACACGGCATATTTGAAACATACACTATGAATTAACCAAATACCCCATAGTTTGTTTCTAGTTTTGAAGACAGGTGGCCATTTAAAGCAGGTTGAAAATAAAGCAGAATGCGACTTCTGTTTTACTTTCAGCTCGCTCTGAGCATATGCTAGGATATAGAAAATATATCCTTTGTACAATGTACATACAATGTATTCATGACTGCATAAAATTGATCTATTTTCTTCCGTGTAGAATAGGAGAGTAAAAATGTGTATCTATGGAGTAAAGGGTTAATAAGCGACTTTATAAACCGTTATCAAACTAATTGAGATGTTGCCAGCAGTTCTAAAACAATGCTCCCTGTCTTGTCGAGTAAAAGAGACGTCTAATTCATGATCGTCCCTGTTTGTCACAGCAGTGCTCCTTCCCTATACAACGGCCCGAACAACAATTCCTTCCTATCGACAATGCTTTCTGCTACTCCCCAAACAAGATACAGTGGATAATCTGTTACAGTATTCTTTCCCGTTTTAACGCAAACGTACGCAAACGCAAAACACTTAAACGTAGAAAAGAACAACTTTTGGACAATTCTGATAAATCTTGTTTATCTTGGTGGCAAACAGTTTGGAGCCTGATCAGACGCCGGGTTACCCGGCGTCTGATTTGGCCCCAAACTGTTTGCACTGGAAATAATAGTTTTAGCGTAAACGCGTTTATTGGGAAAGAATAACACATTCTCCACTGTAAAAAGTAAGCATATGAACTAATTTGATTGACTTCAAATGAACCATACAAATGTCAAATTTAGTCGAGTCCGATTTTACTTTTTAGGGTTCAATTTTAAAAAAAAAAAACATGTATTGCAAACTGACGTCAGATACTCCTTAAAAGCCATATAATGTGAGTATCACTTAATTCAATTAACACTGTTTTCAAAATGTACATTTCAAGTCGTTATTATTTTCTTTAAAGACGTATCTGGGAGTTTTTTCTAGCGCGGAGAATTTTTTTAAACTTTGCATATAAGTAAATTGATATAAATGAAAGTAAAAACAGTCTTCAAAAACATAGGTCGCTTTGCTACTTTTTGTATAATTTACTCTTTTTTAGAAGTACTATATTCAAAGTTTCCGAAATTAGGCCTCATAAGAAGAAAGTCCATCAAACACACAAATATCGATACTTCAAGTCCAATTTTAATTAATTACATGTATATGGAATAGTGTTACAAATGAATGTAAAATAATTAGATTTGAGTGGCATTATACAGATTTTACGCATAAAATATATGCAAAATGAACTCGAAAATCGTCAAAAAATCGAGCCTTTTTGCAAAAATAAGAAATTCTAGCGCGGAGAATTTCCTATTTTTTTCTATAACAGTAGATAATTATAGAACAAGTATAGAACCAATGAGAAAACAGTACCTCGCCTTGCTCGTTTCAGAGATATGTTCAATTTTATTACCTCCCTTTATCAGTGAATATGCACTTTTTTAACAATTTTATTTTTAAATAGTCTAAATGTTATACTTTATAAAATAATACCCACAGCTATACAGAAATGTCTTGCATTGTGACATATTATGCACTTTAGAAAGTTCTACTGAAAAATGCAGTGTTGTCATCATCTCAAGTCGGAGTGAAAAATGAAATGCCCCTCCCCCCCTAAATATGATGCTGATGGTGCATAATTCATTCATTCTTTATTCACAACTTTATGTTTATTTTCACACATATTTTCTTTGGCTTAAAACCCATTAAAGCTATATAATAAATGAATAAAGCTACATAGAGCTGCATGCATATTCATACATCAAAGGGAGGTAATACTTGTTCAAATATTTCAGTTCAGGAATTATCCATACTCAAACACTGAATTTGGAATAGGTAACTGGTAAGATAAAGGATATATGCTCAGAACAAGCTTTTTGTAAATTGAAGGTCAAAGGTCAAGGTCACGGTGACCTGAAAATGGTATGCGACACTCCGCCATCCAAAGATGAACTCACACACCTAATTTGTTATCGGTAGCTGATGTGACA
Source organism: Gari tellinella (assembly GCA_922989275.2). Taxonomy (NCBI): domain Eukaryota; kingdom Metazoa; phylum Mollusca; class Bivalvia; order Cardiida; family Psammobiidae; genus Gari; species Gari tellinella. Next base: position 40,538,007 of record OV277871.1, read on the forward strand.
AAGGAAATATACTCTGGACAAAAAGTAGACCCACCAATAAACACATCTACAATCATTATTCAATGTGGGCAGTGAGTTAACATAACCATTCATAAGATAAAATATCATAACAAGAGCACCGCAGTGCGGCAAAACACGCCCGCCATGGCCGGCGGGTGTCAAAGTCGTCCGGACTCAGGCCGACTGGAAAAAGTCGCCCGGAGTCTAGACCCGACTATCGATCTCAAAAAGACTATCACAGGAAGGGGCAATGTCAACACTAAATTCACTCCCTGTCACATTATGACTATTAACGCTGACTCGAGTCGGCGAGTTCCTGGTGAAAAAACTAATGTTTACCAGAGATTTCGAGCACTTTTTTGTCACAAATGATCCTGATTTGCGTCTCTTCATATCCCCAGGAATTTTAAAACGTTTTTTCAACGATAGATAACGATAGTTGAGTAAATATTGTATTCGCGAAATCCGATGATCTAGACGCTGTTGTGATCGTAAATAATTACACCCGCGATAGGAAAATACAGAAAAGAGCGGAAAGGACATGCGCGTTTGGGATGCGCAGTAACAACTCCCGGATACGTCTTTAAATGTTTTAAACATATTTTTGGAAGTCGAACCAAGCGGTAAGATTTTCTGTTATTAGCATCAACAGGATTTAAGCCCTTCAGCTTATAGACGAGTATTATTGGCATACTCCGGATGATTTCTTACCAAGTGTTCAACCGCATCGTTTACCTCAAGAAAGAGATTTTCTTTCGGGAACGTTTTGAAGAACTCCGATAGCTCGAGTATGGTCCGGGCTTGTTTTGGCATTTCCGCAAGTATGATCGAAACATCGATCCCTTTGTATTCCTTGATGATCTGTTGTAGAATATTTTTGCCCCCAATGTCCATATAATTCATAGCAGAGCAGTCGAGAATGACGCATTTTATTTGCCCTGGTTCGTTTTCAACCGAGTTCAGTACCTTTGTCTCAGGATTATCGGACTTTTTCAAATCTTCTTCAACTGTTTTCATTTCTGCTGTTTTGTCATCTGACAAAGATATAGCGACTTCCCTCTTACTTCGCTCCTTCTTGACCACTGCTGGGTTCAGTATTTTGTTGTAAAGTTCGGACTTGAATCTGTCTTTTGTCGCGAAATAGAGTCCAGTGTTGAATCTGAAGATTTTGAATAAATCTTGTTGTTGCATTTGTTTGTTTCTCTTCCTGTCCAACACGACGTCTTCTGTTCGAGAACGGACCATCAATGTTGCGGATGAGAGTTGGGTCTGTACAACAACAAGAATAATGGAGATTCCAATCCCAGCCATAAGTCCATAGTTCAAATCAACAAGAACACCTATGGCATTTGTGGCTACCCAAATGATGAAGTCATACTTGTTTATTTTCCAGATAGTTGGAAGGTTTCTGTATTGTAGCAGTAATTCCTTCATGGATACGATGATCATGGCGGCGAGTACTGATAGAGGAAGAGAAACAAACAGTTGTCCAATAACCAGGATGACTAAAAGCATGAAGACTGCAGTAGGAATACCATTCAAAGTTGTCTTAGCACCGAGAGAGCTCAGTATCATGGTCCTAGGTGGTGCTGTTGCAGAGGGAAAGCAACTGAAGAACCCGGAAAATAGATTGCTGGCACCGTAGGCTACCAGTTCTTGGTTGTCGTCTATCGTGATACTGTGCATTTTGGCAGTTAGTTTCGCCATTGAGATGCTCATTGCAAGAGACAAGACAGCCATAACAAACGCATCTGATATGTAGTTCCCAGCATTGTCAATGTTCGGAACAAAGGGTGCAGCAAACCCTGATGGTATGGCCCCAACGACGGTAACTGAGAAGTTTTCCTTGAACTTACCAAAGTGAGATATGAATGTACCAACCACAACCACTATCAGATCAATAGGTACTGGCATCTTCATTTTCTTGGCATATCTCTGATTGATGCAGACTTTTACAAACAGTAGTACAGCCATACTTATGATGCCGATGATGAATTCTGCCGCCACTGTCTGTCCTATCTTCCGAAATAGATCTATATATGTCAGAACTATCTTACCTGCACCAGAATAGGACTTTGTTTTGATGCCAAATATCTTCGGAACCTGGCTTGTAGCGATGTGTATAGCGGCCGCAGTTGTGAAACCTCCGATGAATGATTCCGACATATACGTAGTCAGGAACCCAAGCCGTAACAGCCCCATTCCAGCGAGGAATATACCAACAAACAAACTACATGCAGCCGCTGCATTGACACGAACTGCCAACAGCTCGTCCTCTGATGGAACACCTAGTGTGGAGTTGTCAGCGCTGTAATCGGCGGCGTATGCGTCCGCTTCTCTGTTTACAACTGTTTGTGTCAGTAAGGCCATAACTGCGTTTGTACCGAACGATATGTGCGGAGAGGTTCCAAAGAATACGTAAATCAGAACCGGAAAGAATGTTGAGAATAAGCCGTGTTCTGGTCGAAGGTTAGCGAGGATTCCAAATCCCATCGCTTGAGGAAGATGCATGAAACTGACGGTCAAGCCTGACAGAAAATCTCCGAGGGCATACTCTCGGGGCTTGTACTTCCTGATGAAATTTAGAACTGGAAAGTACGTCGTAAGTAGTTTCCATAGGCATCTTTTGGAGCATGTGCAAGACTCCTTTATTTTATTTTTCAAGGACGGTCTAGTACCAGCGTCAAACGAATATCGCCTATCAAACTCATCTTGTGTGTACAAGCGTCTGGAAAGTACTAGCTTTGTTTCGTCATTTTCGGTGTCAAGATTGTCTGTTCCTTTATTTGTCCCATTCGGCTGTGACCTGAATCAAATGTGCAAAAGAAATACAATTGAACTTCGATATATAGAACTCGTCTAGATCGAACATATCCGTATTTCAAAGTCAAAACATGACTAAGTCACGTTTTAACAGTGCAATACAAGTACATGTTCGACTTAACTGAGATTAAAATAATGCCATTCATGTGTCGACAAATCGGATAGTTCGATTTAAGCGAGTTCGAGATATCGAAGTTCGACTGTATATATATTTGTAATTGATGAAACGTAACTCATTTGTGTTGATATGAATTGACATGGTCTGTTTTCTGCTTTTTTATATCACACAGCTACAGTGGAGAATCTGTTATTCTTTCCCAATAAACGCGTTTACGCTAAAACTAATATTTCCAGTGCAAACAGTTTGGAGCCAGATCAGACGCCGGGTTACCCGGCGTCTGATTAGGCTCCAAACTGTTTGCCACCAAGATAAAGAAGAATTATCAGAATTGTCCAAAAGTTGTTCTTTTCTACGTTTTAGTGCTTTGCGTTTGCGTACGTTTGCGTTTAAACGGGAAAGAATAACAGATTCTCCACTGTATTTTGGCACATAAAGTGTCACTGAACTGCGATTGCGGGCGTACTTCCGCCTGCCCTACAGTCCGGGGACCCGTTTCATAAACATTCGTACGACAAAAACGGTCTTAAGTCAAAACTTTAAAATGCATTTAATTTCTGATTTTTCTATCTAATCCTGTCTTGTGACATCTCTTTGGAATCGTCTTGAAAAGACGATTCCAAATAGATACCACAAGACAGGATTAGATGGAGAAATAAATAATAATTGAGACTTTTATAATCTGACTTACGACAACATTTTGTCGTACGAAGTTTTATGAAACGGGCCCCTGGTCCACTTTGTCTGGCTCATAATTATTTTCTATACCACATCAGCTAGGGATACCAAACTTTTTATATGAGTAGAACTACATCTTTGTAATGCGAAATGTCCCGAAACATTTTCAGGTCTCTGTGATCTTGAACTTTATGCAAATATCCAAGATACATGTATGCCACATAGAGCGGACAAAGGTCTGGGATACAGTGGAGAATCTGTTATTCTTTCCCGTTTAAACGCAAACGTACGCAAACGCAAAGCACTAAAACGTAGAAAAGAACAACTTTTGGACAATTCTGATAATTCATGTTTATCATGGTGGCAAACAGTTTGGAGCCTGATCAGACGCCGGGTTACCCGGCGTCTGATCTGGCTCCAAACTGTTTGCACTGGAAATAATAGTTTAAGCGTAAACGCGTTTATTGGGAAAGAATAACACATTCTCCACTGTAAGCATTCTTGAACAAAGCTATGGTAAAATATTTGCCGTTACTACCAAGACGTGCTGCTCGCAATGTATACAGTATAACCTGGCGTATTCGACACCTGGCTAAGCCAGAAACATGTTTTATCTGAAAATGGTTTTCGGATCCTAATGTCGAATGGCAAAGGGTCGAACTTCGCTATTTCGAACGCGTTTAAGACAAGCTAACTCGTACTTCTTTTCATGTATTTCTATATCTCGAGCTCGATTAAGTGGAACATACCCGTATTTCAAAGTTAAAACTGGTGTGCTCCACTTAACCCTTTACCTTATAGAAGCGACTTTTAGCACATTCATTTTATTCATCCGCCAAAGAAAATAGTTCCATTTTATACTGTCATGAATATGTACCATAATAAATATTTTCTATATCCTAGCAGATAGTAACTTAAAGCAGGCTGAAAGTAAAGCAGAAGGCGCCCTAGGGCGCATTCTGCTTTACTTTCAACCTGCTTTAATAGGTCACATATTTTAACTACTAGAAACAGGTTATGAGGAAAGGGGTTAAGCGAGTGCTTTTATCGGCACACTGCTTTATCCAACATCATCAGTTGGTACCGAAGGATGTCGGATAAATCAGGTTATACTGTATTTGTCGTTGTTCCAAGCCAACTTCAACACAATGAAATAAAATGTAGAAAATGATAGCTTTTTAAATATTCTTACAATGTATTCTTGTTTGAATGGCTAACAGTGTGGAGCCTGATCTGACACCGTTACAAACTACAGTGATCCCTCTCTACAGTGGAGAATGTGTTATTCTTTCCCAATAAACGCGTTTACGCTAAAACTATTATTTCCAGTGCAAACAGTTTGGAGCCAGATCAGACGCCGGTTTACCCGGCGTCTGATCAGGCTTTAAACTGTTTGCCACCATGATAAACATGAAATATCTGAATTGTCCAAAAGTTGTTCTTTTCTACGTTTTAGTGCTAAATGCGTTTGTGTACGTTTGCGTTTAAACGGGAAAGAATAACAGATTCTCCACTGTACAACGACACTGAATAGGAGAGACCGATTGTGTCTGATTTTTGGAGGGAGTCGCTTTAGAGAGGAAAACTTAAGACTTTACTTGCATTTGCATTTACAGCTTGAATCCAGATCAGACGCCGTGTAACGACAATTTTATGCAGACGTTATTGCAGCAGTTAAAGTTTTAGTCATACTGTAATCGTCTTGTTAAGGGAACTGCGGCAGGGGTCGTTGTAAGGAGGGAGTTGTTGTTGGGAGGGCCATTGTAAGACAGGAGCACTGTATTAACACTGAACATAAAGGGTTACACAAACTCGTTTATACATGTACAGTACTGAATCTTATTAAATTAACAATTTTTGCGATTCGCTTGCAATTCGCTTGCAATTCGATGGCGATTCGCTTGCGATTTCAAAATACTAATTTACCCTCGGATAAGTTTTCTTGAGTGGTGTATCTCACAAATATTCGCAAATATGCCCTCGTTAATTTTTTCGATTCCATTTTTGTCACAACCGCTTCTGAAAAAACGCGTTAAAGTATTCAAACGTAGGATTTGTTTTTTGAAGCGCCCGATTCGATGGCAATTCGATGGCAATTCGCTTGCGATTATCAATTTAATTTAATAAGGTTCAGTACTGTACAGTGGAGAATCTGTTATTCTTTCCCGTTTAAACGCAAACGTACGCAAACGCAAAGCACCAAAACGTAGAAAAGAACAACTTTTGGACAATTCTGATAGTTCATGTTTATATTGGTGGCAAACAGTTTGGAGCCTGATCAGACGCCGGGTTACCCGGCGTCTGATCTGGCTCCAAACTGTTTGTATTGGAAATAATAGTTTTAGCGTAAACGCGTTTATTGGGAAAGAATAACAGATTCTCCACTGTATATTCAATGCTGTATATTAACATGTATTAACGAGATCAAAGTAAGTTATCCGTCAATATCAATAATGTGCAAGGCCAATGAACTCTTTGCAGGTACACTGTGTATACTCGTCGCCGCGACTCGCTAGGGATAATATTATTATATAATACAAAATTATTAGGATGGCGGGGTGGGTGGGCATTGGGGTTTGTGTAATACTAGTGTATCTGTCTTAAATCTCGTATACAAGATTATTTAATCGCTATATGAATTGGTTCAATATGGGTAAATACAGTTGAGAGGGGAACCGTTTCTCTTTCATAATTTAACTTTTTCACCACCGGAGTCTCATAAAGTCGACTTATCAAAAAGTTAATATCCAGATCATACGCCGCTTTACGCGGTGTCTGAATAGGATCGAAACTGTTTGACACTCGTATCGAAATTTCTTAAGCTATACTACATTGAACCCAACTTTTAAACGACCTTACAGACTAAAATGGAAACTGGGACTGTCCATTTGAACTTTCAGGGAGGAAAAGGTTAAACCTGGTTGCAATAGAAATATTCGTTTTACCACAAATGCTTTAAATTAATTGGGAAAGAATAATTCATTCTCCCGTGTATCAATGTTTGTCATTATAAAATTATCGGATGTTTTTAACTGTTGCGGTTAATTGTCTGTCTGCAAGTACTGTTTTTAAATGTTGCAAAACTGTATTGCTTCCCACGATACAAAACAAGATTAAAAAAATGTTTTAAAAAGTCTCATTTAATTTTTCATTGTAGATGTAATCAAGAAATTACTCAACAATGAAGTAATTGTAGCTGAGGGGGTTTTCTGTTAAAATTAAGATATATAAGTATAATAGGTAGACATGTATAGTCCTATTTGAAGCTATTTCTCAATAGATACATATTTTTACACATTCAATTATTGCTCAACCGAAGTAAACAGTTTCAATTTTCATGAATATTTATCATAAGAAATATTTACTATATTCTAGCAGATTGTAGCTTAACCCATAAATACGCCCTTTTACACCTATGGTTTACGCCTCCATTAAACCAAAATAGATCCATTTTATACAGGCATGAATACGCTTCATAGGACACATTTCCCATATGCTAGGAGATAGTAGCTTAAAGCAGGCTTAAAGTAAAGCAGAACGTGTCTTAAGGCACATTCTGCTATACTTTCAATCTGCTTTAAGTGGTCACCTGTTTTCAAAAATAGAATCAGGCTATGGAGTGATAGGTTAAAGGAGATTGAAAGTAAAACAAAATGTTTACTTCCAACCTGATTTAAGTAGTCACCTATCTTCTATTATATATACTAGAGACAGTCTATAGGGTAAAGCATGAATTGTTTTTATCAACTAGTTCGACCTCTTCGGGCCCTTATCAAAGAAAATCATATTCCAGATACCCGTCACATTTTGGTGTCATGCATTCAGCCGTCTTATTTGGACCAAACAGTGTGGTAGGCCTCTACATTTTTTTTTTCTTTTGAATGTCTCTGTATTTTTAACCATTACAAGTTTCAGCTGCTAATAAGTTTGTTTTTTTTGTTTTTTTTTATATCAGATCGATAGAGATATTTGGATCTTTTAGACAATTTCTTAAATATAATTGCACATAAGGGCTTCTTTTAATCTAAGGGTACTGAATTCTTTTTTAACTAATGATTTTCTTTGTTTTTAATTAGCGGCTGATACTTGGTTTTTACTCTGTAATTAATCTTTATGCATTTCATTCATGTAATGATAATAGATTATGATACTGTTGTCATGTACTTGTAGATAGTCTCTTATAATTCTAATTATGAATGGTCATGTACTAATTGTTTTAGTTTTAAGATATGTATTCAATGTTTGTACATGAATGCGACTTAAATAAATAAACATATATTTTACCTGTACGAAGTTGTCAAGGCCACCCTCGTGATTTTCATTTATCATAGATCTAGTAATTTAAATTGGCGTACTTCTGGTTGAAATTTATTATATATAGATCTTGATCTACATATCAGATTTTACCTTGCATATTATATTATATTGTAAATATTTATATGTTTGTACGACGAGAAACTGTATAGTTTAAGTCAAATAAACGTTCTTCTTCTTCATATAAACAAAGCAATTAAAACAGACATTAGAATTTGGCGGTGAATGGTAAAACCCAATCACGCAAGCTATGCGAAACCGTTTTGTTGCTGAATAAATGAAACAAAAACGTAACGTGTGTTTGCCCTTTTTATCTTTGAAAATGGCCTGAAGAGGTAGACAAACAGTGTTCCCTCCATACAACGGTCATCTCAACAACGACTCCCTCCTTACAACGGCTCTTGCCGCAGTTCCTAAACGGGACAACTATGTCTAACGCTTTTACTGCTGCAATATCGTCTACTTAAGATTGTGTCTTTTGTTTTTTCTCAAAGTTACATATGAATGGAGATGTTGATAGAATAAATATAATGACGAGTGACAAACATCTTGAATTCAGATTAGACGCCGCGTTACGCGGCGTCTTATCTGGATTTAAGCTGTTTGCAAATGTAAGCCAAGTCTTAATAACGGTTCCCTCCCAACACAACACATATTTTTGTCTCTCATTGGGTGTCGTTGTAGAGAGGGAGCGTTGTATAAGGTAAAAGTAATTAATGATACTATCATTCTGTTTTAATAAAGAAGCGTTCATATAAGTTTTTAGTCAAAATTTGTTTTCAAAATCCAAATACTTATATATGAAACTGTATGTAACGTGAGCTCTGACTGTATTTTTTTTAAAATAATAAATAACTCTTTAAGCTAATAATTTTATACAAGAAATTAATGTGAAGACATTTTATGTCAACTTACCCCTCTGGCTCAGTCATTTTCGGTGACCCTGTTTTGCGCGTCTTCCACCGTAACAGATACCTATACAGACAGTATACCAACAAGATGTGTTTGTATATATATCTTCTCCCTTTGAACAATGATATGCTTCACTGGTATATCCACCCTTGCATGGCCATTGCAGACTAGAGTCGAATTTACAAACAGTTTGGGTCCTGTTCAGACGCCGCGTTACGCGGCGTCTGATCAGGACCCAAACTGTTTGGCATTCGTATCGTTATTTCTTCTGTCAAACAGCTTATAATCTTACTTTGAAATAATAGTTTAAGCAACCTACCGGTATATTTACCAGACTGTAAAATGGAGGTGAAAGAGTCAAATCAGCCGATAAAATTTGACGTTGAAAGGGACAGACTCTGAGAAATATGAGAATTCATCCTTCACCACCAATGGCAGCTAAAGTCGACTTCGCTAACAGTTTGAATCCAGATCAGACGCCGCTAAAAGCGGCGTCTTATCTGGCTTCAAACTGCTTTACACTCAAATCGATATTTCTTCTGTAAACCTGCCTGAAATCTTAATACCCGTAATTATTTCCCAATATATAAGTGAGTTTATACAGTGGAGAATCTGTTATTCTTTCCCGTTTAAACGCAAACGTACGCAAAGGCAAAGCACTAAAACGTAGAAAAGAACAACTTTTGGTCAATTCTGATAATTCTTGTTTATCTTGGTGGCAAACAGTTTGGAGCCTGATCAGACGCCGGGTAACCCGGCGTCTGATCTGGCTCCAAACTGTTTGCACTGGAAATAATAGTTTTAGCGTAAACGCGTTTATTGGGAAAGAATAACAGATTCTCCACTGTACTAAGTCAATATTTATCATTGCAAACTGTTTGCCAATTAGATTAAGATAAATAGTCAGAATTGTCAAATTTATCGTGCATAATCATATATATGATACCTCGTCATCGCCATATTAGTGTCTGCTTCAATATTACTATCTGCAGTATCGCTTTAAAGCAGATATAAGGCAATGTGACTTACGAAATTTCGAAATGAGTGTCAAACAGTTTTGATCCTGATCAGACACTGCGTCTGATCAGGATCCAAACTGTTTGCAAATGCGCATTGCGGCGCCATCGACGGTGAAATGGTTAAAGCATACAGAAACATCAGGGCTAACAGTGCATCTTCTTAACTGAAAAAGATCTATGCAAACAGTTTTAATCCTGATCAGACGGCGAGTGGTCAAGATCGAAACTGTTTGTCACTCGTACAGTGGAGAATCTGTTATTCTTTCCCGTTTAAACGCAAACGTACGCAAACGCAAAGCACTAAAACGTAGAAAAGAACAACTTTTGGACAATTCTGATATTTCATGTTTATCATGGTGGCAAACAGTTTGGAGCCAGATCAGACGCCGGGTTACCCGGCGTCTGATCTGGCTCCAAACTGTTTGCACTGGAAATAATAGTTTTAGCGTAATTGGGAAAGAATAACTCATTCTCCACTGTACTTAAGTGTCCTAACCTAAATCAATTTAATATTGTTTGTTTTCATTACTTTTGGCGAGTCGTGATTGTTTGTATTTGTTCATACCTCCGTGAAAAAAATAGGCCACACCTTGCCGGACTGCGTTCTCTTAGGCAAACTGTCCGCTCAGAAGAACTGAAAGAAGTTGGACGCCCAATGACGTCATTTGTGATGATGTTGCTATAAACAACGTCACGTTTTGGCGGTAAATTTATATGGCTAAAACTTAAAATAGTCAATAGCGATACATGTACTAGATTATAAGAAAACTATATAATATATTTTGTTTTGATGGAGGTAGATTCTCTAGATATAGCTTAGTAAAAGGAGAAACAAGAAATGTCTTTAAAAAAGATATTCAGCTGAATGAGTGGTTGAACTAAGGCTATATAGATGGGTGTGCCAAATTGAATGGAATTGAGGTTTTCAAAGAATTGTAATATCTTGGATTGAAAAGCAAAAAATACAAGTTTACAATTGAAGCAGTAACTTTTATTTAAAATGCAAAACTATCATGTACAGAAATGCAAAACAAAACAATAATTTAACTCATATCCTACCTACTGGTAGGAGATCCTCACATTAATCTATTGTTCTATATACATGTATCAAACTTCATTCATAGAGTTTCTTGAAACAAACTATAACATACACACAAACATGTACAGATACAACAGTCTGCTGTACTTCACTCTTGTAAATAATGATGAAACAACACGATTGACTTTTTGTTTTACTCACTTGAGGCCATTTATATATAATATTGCTTTTAATGTATGGTAAATGTGTACAAATAGTTAACAATTAAAACAAATTGGTAGTAAACAATTACAAAACGCCTAGCTTCCTCTGTATATCTATAAAAAAAAAATCATATGTCATATCTTAAAATAGAAGCATAATTGCATCAGCCCAGTGTAAACAGTCAGTCTGTGTCTCTAAATTTTACACTCACGGTCCATATATGGTAAAACTGTAATGGGACATAGACCAGCCTACATGGCTCCAGATAAGAGGGAGTAAACTAAACAAATCACATATTTTCACTCCTTTCAGCACCAAACCCTATGGTGTTACCACTCATTTTGATTGTTTCGAAGAAATATTTTGAAATAATTCCCTTATCTGGAGCCCTGGCTACTATCCAATCAGACTATTCAGTTTCAACAGGTGCTCTTAATTCTAAATTTCTAATCATGATAATTGGTTGAAATGTGTGGCCAAATAGAAACCAGTCAGCTCCGCTGAAAAATATTCTATAGAATATGTATTGCTTAACCCGTTCCCCCATAAATTACGCCTTTTTACGCCTTTCATTCATTCTTCCACTAAAGAAAATAGATTCAATTTTTACAATCATGAATATGTACATGTATCATAAGAAATATTTTCTAAATTCTAGTAGATAATGGATTAAAGCAGGCTGAAAGTAAAGCAGAATACGCCTTAGGGCGCATTTTGCTTTACTTTCAGCCTGCTTTAAGTGGTCACATGTCTTCAAAAATAGAAACAGGCTATGGGGTAATGGGTTAAAAATGACCTGAACCTTCTCTTACCCTACTATCGTCTACTTTCAAAGTGTTTTCTGCAAACTTTGTCCAATGAAGTTGTATAGCCGGTTGAGTTTAAAAATAAATGGTGAGAGATTTGTATAAGAAGCCCGGATAGCTCAGACGGGAGAGCACTTACCCAGTAATAAAGGAATCCCGGGCTCGAGTTCCGTTCTGGCTGTATATTTTTCATGCCATGTTTATACATAGTTCACGAAACTTCAAGACATGCGTCAAATGTTTTGATCCATATTAAACACCGCGTAACCCGACGTCTAATCTACATTCAAAACTGTCAATTGATGGATTGATTGAATGGCATTTATGGAATCGCAACAAAGTATATATAAAATGGTGCCATTGCAGGAGAAAAGTTGCTAACTCTACATCTCATTTAGATTTTCTACTCCGAGATATAAATATGCATGATAGATTAAGAAAATCAACCCTTGCCTAGGCTAAAATCTGACCAATCAAATGCTTGAGAACGCATTCTGGCGCAACTCAAACGCTTTATATAAGCGCTGAGTCAGGCCGCGATCGTCAGCAAATGGTTTCAAATATGTTTTTGACAAATTACACTATAAAACGCATCTACTCTATTGCTCAACTGAAGAAATAAGTACCACTTAATATTTACTGACATGAACATGTACCATAAAATTCTATATTTTAGCGGATGATAGATTAAAGCAAGTTGAGTGTAAAGCAGAATACGCTTTAACCCTTTACCCAATAATCCGTTTATAACATTAAATACAGGTGATCACTTAAAGCTGGTTGAAAGTAAAGCAGAATGTGCCTTAAGGCACATTCTGCTTTACTTTCAGCCTGCTTTAAACTACTATCTGCTAGGCTATATGAAGATATTTGTTATTGTAATTGTTCATGAGGTTATAAACTGGAACTATTTTCTTTAGTGGAGGAATAAATTAAACACGCTAAAAGTCGCTTATATGGGGGAAAGGGTTAAGTTGCCGCCTATCTTCGATACAATAGAAACAGGCTATGGAATTTATTTAGCAAGTGACAGCGAAGTCGACCAAGGTCCACTTTGCAAACAGATTGGATCCAGATCAGACGACGTACATAATGATAAAACGTATTTTGGATGATTTATTTTCAAAGTTATAAGAATTTGAGGTTGAAGTATAAATATTTTTAATTAAAAGAAGAAGCAGAACGATCATTTTAATAGATATTAAGACAACACCAGCTCGTATAGTGACAAGGCATGGGAAAAAGGGGCTTATTGAAGTTTTTTGGTCAAATTCAGAATTTGGTGTTTTATTATGCAACAGTGTTTCCTTGAAATATTTTTGCTGTGGCTGCTATATTTTTGGAGAAATCGCATTTTTTCTAAAACCACCGTTTTCATAAGAATCACATTTTTGGCCAATAACAGCACACAACTTATATGAAATGACATCACATTAAACTGTGTTTTCATTTTTCATGCAGTAGTTTTATATCTAGTCAAATATTGTGCTGATGTTTCTAAGTGCATGTATTTGCTAATTATTTGTGAAAAAAGGGTTACCATGGTAACGGGATTGACAAAAATTACATAGTCGAGATATCTTAACTGTATGGCATAAGTACAACCTCTTTATTGAAAGACTGTTAAGTACAGTTGAATTTTGATCAATAACAGGACGAATAAAGAAGATGGAAGACGGGTGAAAAAGTGTTTTATTATACTGCAAAGTAAATTCCTTACTTTTCATTGGTCAATGAGCCCGAGACATAATCCCATGTACCCTGTGAGCTGACAGGGTACATAGAAATGCAGCTGTTTTCATTGGCTGACAGGTCCCTGAGTGTTGATTTGCAGAAAATAAGATGGCCGATTGCTCGACAGGATTGAGTGCATTCAATCGTGCATCCTCCGTTTTAAGTTCATTTCGGCTAAGAACCAATCGGTGTTTGAATCTTTCAACAGTCGCATTATTTCTGGGAAAGTTTGACGTCGAATAATGCCGAGTATGCCCATTATTCTTTTGAATAACAACCATGCAGACGTGACGACATGACGTCATTTACGCTCAAACTTCATCTGCTTTGGCGCGATTTTGTTATAGTTTATCATGAGCGTTATTATACTGCAAAGTAAATTCCTTACTTTTCATTGATCAACGAGCCGTAGACATAACACGAAGTACCCTGTGAGCTGACAGGGTACATAGAAATGCAGCTGTTTCATTGGCTGACAGGTCCCTGAGTCTTGCTTTGCGGAAAATAAGATGGCCGATTGCTCGACAGGAGTGAGTGCATTCAATCGTGCATCCTCCGTTTTAATTCCATTTCGGCTAAGAACCATTCGCTGTTTGGATCTTTCAACAGTCGTATTATTTCTGGGAAAGTTTGACGACGAATATGCCCATTTTTCTAATGAATAGCAACGTCAAAAACATATGACGTCACAAGTTTACGCTCAACGTTATCTGCTTTGGCGCGATATTGTTATAGTTTATTATAAGCGCTGTACACGACAAATTCCGAAATCTTTCGCTGTACAGTGAAAACTTTGCAGTATAATAAATTCGTTATAAAGTTTCTTCACAGTGTACATGAGAATTTCTTCCCGGCTGAGGTAAATCATGTAACCCTCGCCTAACGGCTCGGGCAACATGATTTACCTCAGGCGGGAAGAAATTCTCATGTACACTGTGAAGAAACTGTATAACTAATAATGTCGTGGCGCGACACTCGATCAAAGTAAAATGTAGTTAAAAGATAAGTTTCTATACGCTGTATGTCATTTTGCAATACAGTGCAGAAATCGTTATTCTTTCCCGTATAAACGCACACGAAACGAACGCAATACACTAAAATGTAAAAAAAAAAATCATCTATTTTAATCCGAGTGGCAAACAGTTTGGAGCCTTAACAAACGCCGGGTTACCCGGCGTCTGATCTGGCTCCAAACTGTTTGCAATGGAAAAAATAGTTTTATCGTAAACGCGTTAATTGGGAAAGAATAACGTTTTCTTTACTGTACAGTGTACATTACTCTCTCTCTAAAACACCCTGTAAGTTGTTCGGAGGAGCTTGGGTGGAGAATCTGTTATCCTTTCCCAATAAACGCGTTTACGCTAAAACTATTATTTCCTGTACAAACAGTTTGGAGCCATATCAGACGCCGGGTAACCCGGCGTCTGATCAGGCTCCAAACTGTTTGCCACCAAGATAAACAAGAATTATCAGAATTGTCTAAAAGTGGTTCTTGTCTACGTTTTAGTGCTTTGCGTTTGCGTACGTTTGCGTTTAAACGGGAAAGAACTTGGGGCAGCAAACATTTTGCGGATTTTTTCAAAATTTGTTCTTAACCTATCTATGCCTTCCTACTAGTGGAAACCATGATTCCCGACTATTCTAACACGACTCGAAACCTACGGCATATAGACAAAGAATACCGAGAAACGTATATTACGTTGCGATAATGAACTGCACGCGCGGCGTTTCCATCCGCTGTTCCATTTGCCCCATACGCGTAATACATAAAAATAATTTTTATAATAAAAGTCGCGTTAGAATTAAAGCTGTCATTCCTTAATTCTAACACGACTGAAACCTACCGCATATAGACAATGAATACCGGGAAACTTATATTACGCCGCGATAATGAACTGCACGCGTGGCGTGTCCATCCGCTGTTACATTTGCCCCATACGCGTAATACATAAATAGTATTTTTTTTTTAAATAAAAGTCGCGTTAGAATTAAAATAACAAATTCGTAGGTGTCCATTACCGTGCATTAGATCACAGTTAGTCGTTGAGATGTGGGTAATTAGATCACTCGGCCTAAAGGCCTCGTGATCTAATAACTCCACATCTCAACTCCTAACTGTGATCTAATGCACGGTAATGAACACCTACGAGTTTGTTATTTCTTAAATATTCTTCTTTATAAATGAGATAAATTGCAAGAAAATTGACATAAGAATCTACCTTATAAACAGCCGCCTATATCTGCGTTTTTATGACAATAAAACCCCGATATATTTATCCTACTTTAAAATTACGTCACTTCTAATGACGTCATAAATCAGCATTTTTCGCGCCAAACTGTCAAGTTGTTGACAATGGAACTTATTTTTTCTGCTTTCGAATGTACACAGATTCAGTAAATCGGTCACTGCTGTTCCTTATAGGGTACACATTATTCGTGTTATCGACCTCTTATTAATATGGATTAAACATACATGCATACTGACAAAATGTTTATTTAATGTTAGAAATTACAGCAAATAGGCCTATATTGTAAATATAAGAAATGAACTGATTTTTTTCGGCGTTCAAGCGAAATGAACGACAGAAAATTATCGGCAAATTTTCCATGAATCGCTAGCGCGATTCATGGAATTTGCCGATAATTTTCTGTCGCTCATTTCGCTTGAACGCCGAAAAAAATCAGTTCATTTCTTAACATTAGGCGACATCGGCGACGAAATTGGTTTGATGTAAATTGCGGATTACGTCGGTGCTGTATGACTTTGCCGATAATGTTCAGTCGTTTTATTATCAATTTTATAATGTACCTCCTAAGTGTTTGCCACTCAAATGAATCGATAGTAATTTCTGAAAAGCGACATTTTCTACATAGTATTGCCAATGCGTTTGCGTTTCAAATATGAAAGAATAACACCTCTCCACTGTAACCCTGCATCTGCTATGAGTTCAGTAAAGAAATCGATGGCCGTCGATGGCCATCGTTTGCAAGTTGACTACCGGTCTGAAATATAGTAGAGACAACGTTATTCTTCCGTTTAAACGCAAACGCATTGCAATGAAATATAGAAAATGACAACTTTTTGACAATTCTGAGTACCAGTTTTTAAGCTGAGTGGCAAAACAGTTTGGAAGTCTGATCAGGGTACAATCTGTTTGACACTACTACATGTACTCATATCGACATTTCTTAAGTCATACAGTGGAGAACCTGTTATTCTTTCCCGTTTAAACGCAAACGTACGCAAACGCAAAACACTAAAACGTAGAAAAGTACAACTTTTTGACAATTCTGATAATTCATCTTTATTATATGCCTTTGTATGATATCGAGCGTTTTCGCGTGTATCTGCCGAGTAAAATACAAGAGTCTGTATCAGCCATCTTGTATCATCCACTTTGTATTTTACTCTGGCCTCTCTTTCGATTTAACGTGACGTCATTTACGTACGTGTACAAGTGCCGCGTTATTCATTCTGGCAAACAATAAATCTTGTTCTGCTTCAAATAACTAATAAATTTTGGCTATAAAATGATTTAAACTACTATGTAATTGTTTCTGGTGTGTATTCAAGGCATATAATAAACACATTACCAGTTGGCAGTGTGCTACAGAGTGTTGCATTTAGCTCTCGACGTGTTTGGCGGAAACAGCCGATCAGACTCGCGCCAAGGCGCTCGTCAGATCGGCTATTTCCGCCAAAAACGTCGAGAGCTAAATACATCACTCTGTATCACACTGTCAACTGGTAATGTGTATTTATCTTGGTGGCAAACAGTTTGGAGCATGATCAGACGCCGGGTTACCCGGCGTCTGATCTGGCTCCAAACTGTTTGCAGTGAAAATAATAGTTTTAGCGTAAACGCGTTTATTGGGAAAGAATAACACATTCTCCACTGTACTACACATTGAATCTTACTTTGAAAAGATGTTGCAAACAAGAATAGTGAAGCAGACCATAGTTAAGTGGTGAAGGGGTAAAAAACCTCACGATTAATTTGGCGCCGGAGGGTTTATTCAGGGTTGGCTGTACATCTGAAAAGTCAGCAGTCTGACTTGTAAGTTAGGTCAATGATAAAATAAAATGAGCAAACATAACTAGTAGACATTTCAGTAGGTGATTAACGCAAATTTATGATGTGCATCTTAGCTACAAATTTTACAAAACATTACAATAAAAATCATCCAGTGTAAAGTTGGCATAGTGTTTGATCGACCCACTTGCACCACACAAAACTATTTTAATATACCGTCAAACTTCGATATCTCGAACTCGCTTAAACTGGACATATAGACATGTATTGCAAAGTTAAAACGTGGCTAAGACACATTTTTACTTTGAAAAAAAAAGGGATATATTTCGACTTAAACGAAATAAACATAATGAAATTCAACTATAGAAATACGAATATTTTGAATAAAGTGAATTCTAAACATTGAAGTTCGTCTGTAGGTTGTAACTATATGAACTATCTGTGTCATTTTGGCCTTACATAAGAGTCGATGTAACTCGATCTAGTCGCTAAATGGTACAATAAAGTGAATTTATCACATAAACGTGCAACATATAGAGGGCCGTAAAATCGGATGGCCCACTGGGCATATATTTTATACTAATTTTCGAATCACCAAAATAATGTACTACTACGCCGACTGTAAATCAGTTAAGAGAATCTAGACAAACATAGATCACCACTAGGTATTGAAACATTTCGAAGTGTCCTAGAAACATTATCCCTAGCAGTCTCGCAAACTCAGGCTGCAAATAAGGCTAAACTTAATACTACGTAGATTTTAGTATTCACAGTGACTCAGACTGTTTTTCAAATTTAGACGTTACAATGATAATGACGCCATGTTACGTCTTGACGTTATTGTGAAAACGAAACTAGATTCTTAATGTCAAATTTGATCATTTTTAGTCAATTAGAACAACTTTAATTTAAATATTAATTTAAAATTTGAATATGGTATCAGAGAAGTCTTTTCACAACGTAATGGTGTTGATTTTCTTTACGTTAATATGATTGGTGTTTTTTATCTACGGATGAATAAAACCGAATAACACCTATGACGAATCGTTTACCTAAGAGCCGAGGGCAAAAGTGAAAGTAAGACCGTTCGGATTTTCGTGTCATTTAGTGTTTATGTGATAAATAGGATATTAAATTCGTGTTTTTTCAGTAATAAATTTATTGAACTCGTTGGATAAAAATGATATGTTGCTCGCCAAGGCTCTCAAAATATCATTTTTATCCAACTCGTTCAATAAATTAATTACTGAAAAAACACTCATTCAATATCCTCTATGTACTCACGTTTTTTAACCTCTAACTTAAAATTGATGGACATGTCAAGGTTCCAGTTACAGTGGAGAAAACGTTATTCTTTCCCAATAAACGCGTTTACGCTTAAACTATTATTTCTATTGCAAACAGTTTGGGTAAGCCGGCGTCTGATCAGGCTCCAAACTATTTGCCACTTAAATAAAAATGAATGATCAGAATTGTCCAAAAGTTGCACTTTTCTACGTTTTAGCGTTTTGCGTTTGCGTTTCGTTTTGTTTAACCCTTTACCTTATAGAAGCGCCTTTTAGCGGATATGATTTATTCCTCCGCTGAAGAAAATAGTTCCAATTTAATCAGTAATGAATATATATTGTGGGTAATATTTTCTAGATTATAGCACATGATAGCTTAAAGCAGGCTGAAAGTAAAGCAGAATGCGCCCTAAGGCGCATTCTGCTTTACTTTCAACCTGCTTTAAGAAGTCACCTATCTTAAGTACTAGAAATAGGCTATCAGGTAAATGGTTAAACGGGAAAGAATAACGTATTCTCCACTGTAGGTATACCGTGTCGTCCTTTTTTCTTACTATTAACTCACTCACCCATTAAAGCATTTAATGGACAATTCCAATTTCAAAATAAGTCTAGTCCATTTTTTACTCATTAGCAACTATTTTTAGCAAAATCACTGGATTGCGTCCCTTAAAGACCTAGTAAAGAAGCCGAAATACGCATTGTGGTTTTCTCCCTTTATTTCAATACATGACAGATAATATATCCTTCACCATGGCAGTTTTATGATACCGCGCAATTAAACGCGCCAGGGGGTCACCCGATGATAATGCTATGGTCGGTAATTTCCGTACGATTAACGAGTGTAACAGCTTGAAATCATGAAATATAGTGTAATTCAACTTAAAAAATACTGTACAAGACACTAATCTATTTTTCTGAAATTTATATCATTAGAAAGAGCAATGTTTTCTCAATTTACCCATAACGGGGCGGATATTTGATTTTGATAAATAAATTGCTTTTAAGATCCAAGAAAGGTACACCACTCCCACTTTTTTGCATATTCGTATAAGAATATATAGGCAGCACTTTACTGTTTAAATAATCAAAAAAATACTGTTGAAGATGAAATATTATCTTAAAACAAAATATACCATCATAAAGTGTAGATTTAGACCATTCAACTCATAACGGGGCGGATATTGCGATTTGAACAATAATGGTTTTATTGCAGTTACAAAAAAAATTCGTTATATATTCTATGTAACCTAAATTGATGGCTTCTTGCTGGAAAGTCGCTATCGGCTTATTTTTCAAGGGGAGTAACTCCTTCGATTAAGCCAGGCATTTCACTAAAATAGTCCCTATTGTTATAGGGTTGATTTTAACAATATATTTCAAAATGACAAACAGTAGGCCTATATACCCTGATCAGAGAGCTCATTAAGGAGCCCTCTGATCAGGGTCCACACTGTTTGCAAAGGACAAGTGCAATCCTCTCCGGTACACTGTTTGTAAATGACGAGTATACTCGTCGCTAAGGTTGAATGTGTTTAGAATGTTTTTTGTTTTGTTTTGGATTTTTTTTAAAGCTGGTGGGGGGAGGGGGGGGGGGGTATTACTCTGGGTATTCACTGTTTGCACCGAACAAGTGAACTATTCATAGGAACTGTTGGTACATGTAAATTATGACGATTCTATATAGAAGTAGAGGAAGCTCATCGAGATATTTCTGAGACGTTTAACAACGCTTTTCCCGATACTCCGCTCCTCCCGCGGTTAAATTATCACGAATGAATGACGTGACGTGACGCCAAACATTTTTTGGTTACCACTTATTTCAAAATTTCAAACGTTATTCCTATTGCCCGTAAAGACCATATATGTTTAAACCAGTCATGTAACTTGTGATTTTCTCATTGTTAACGTTTGTCTAAGGCCAGATAAAAAAGTACCCGTGTTTCCGGTAACCCGACCGACCCTAGTTTTTCCCCACGACCCTAAACTTTCTTTTCACTTTTCGAAAAATGTATTGGCAAATGTCGGTAATTTTTGCGATAATGGTTTATTGAAGAACGTGTAATAGAAGATATTCTCCATTATATTGTTAAAAAAACTAATTTATACCCATTTAAATGTTTTAAAATGGATTTTTGAAATAAGATTTAGCAAATATCGAAGTGAAATTTGCTCTAAATCTGTCATAAAGTAGCTTCCTTGGAAATATTATATGGTAGTTAGTTAGTTAACCATAGACACATTCAACATGCAGACAGCACATTTTAATGACACATTTAACATGCATACAACACATTTCAAAACATCATTCATTCCATCTATCATATATAAGTCACTACTTTGCCGTCTTGGTATATCAATATTATAAACAAGCATACCCGTTTAGATTATTAAGATATTTTTGGTAATGGGACCTATCAATAAAATAAATCAACAATTTGAATAAATCTTTATAAGGTTTATTATGTATGGCCATCAGAAAGTTAAATGTAGATCTATTATTGTATGTGTTTTAAAAAAAAAAGATTTTCCGACCGTCCGTCCCTACTTTTTTCGGCATGTAGTAGGAAACACAAGTATTTTTTTTATTTAACCTAACCTTGTTTCATGTAATATTTGTTCTGTGCCAGATGATAGATTGGTAAATATGCGCTATGTGTGTGAAATTCTCTATTGTACGATAGTTTGCTGTGTGTGTGTGTGGGGGGGGGGGGGGTAAATTCTTGTAAAAGAAATAACTCCTTTACGAAATCCCTCCATATCATTCTATCTCTGTCCGGGTCCCTTACCTTCCGTACAATAGTTTGGCCCTGTTTCCATGGAAATCAGTTATAAGTCTCCAGAATTATCAACAGAAACTGGCACCATTAACTTTCAACTTTTCTACATATTTCACATTTCCATGGTCAAGGTCAATATCTTTCAAAATGAAAGTGGATTCCCCACCGCATCTAACACATCTCTGACCACATGTTCTCGCATGGTAGTTCCCCAACAGAACACAGAAACACCTATGATTTTTCAGCAATATCACTACAGGGCTGCCATTTCTCCGGATTTTTCCTAAATCTTCGGATTTTTTCCTGTACATGCATATCTTAAAGCAGGCTGAAAGTAAAGCAGAATGCGCCTTATGGCGCATTCTGCTTTACTAACAGCCTGCTTTAACCAGTCGCATGTCAACAAAACAAGAAACAGGCTATATGTTAAAGGTTCGACTCGTAAAATCGCACTTGCAAAATGCAAATTTGGAAATCTTAGGATTTTTCATGTCAACTTATGGCAGGCCTGTCACTATTCTAACTCACAGACAAATCCATCTGCAAATAATCAGCACTTTCAATAGAAATATGACCATGAAACACACATCAACATTTCACTATGCACTATTTACAACCCAATGAACCGGAAGCACTTCAATACAGGTGTGACACGAAAAGCCGTGGGAAAAGTATTTCGTTGGGCAAATTATATCCGCAGAGGAAATACGAGCGAAACATGTAATTACCTTAATTTCTAATGAATTTCTTTATAGCTGTTATGTTAGAATCGAAACAATCTATGTTTTACCGTTGTTAAACGATATTAAACAACGGTTGGGAGTTGTGGTGAGCAGGAATTGACCAATAATGTCTGCTTTGTCAGGGCTGCCATTTCTCCGGATTTTTCCTAAATCTCCGGATTTTTTTTCTAGAACATGGTATCTTAAAGCAGGCTGAAAGTAAAGCAGAATGCGCCATAAGGTGCATTCTGCTTTACTTACAGCCTGCTTTAAGTAGTCACGTGTCAACAAAACTAGAAACAGGCTATGGGGTAAAGGTACGATTCATAAAATCGCAATTGAAAAATGCAAATTTCGAAATCTTAGGATGTTTCATGTCAACTTATGGCAGCCCTGCTTTGTCCATTCCTGCTCATCACAACTCCTTACCATAGAAAATATATAACTTTTTACGTATACTCGTTGATTTTTTTCAATTTGTATGTTGCTGTCGATTTGCGATTTGACTTATGTTTGCAAACACTTTGAATAAATTCCACACGGCACGTGACGCGACGTCTAATCTGGTTCCAAACTGTTTGACATCCGTCTTTAAGTGACATCAAAATGAAATGTTTGAAAAATTTGAAATTATTGACAAAATATGCAGACGACACTTTCAAATTTGACGATATTTCGACTGGAAATGAGAGAACCTCTTTATATTGCCATGGCGTCAGCTGCTTTAAACAATTGGATCCAAACTGTTCGCAAACGAGCATTTTGGCGTCATTGTCAGGTCATATTCCAAACCGTTTGTAATTCAGATAAAAATGAAAAATTAACATTTTCCAAACCATATAGAAATTTCAAATTTCAAGGGGCCTTTAATTTAGTGCATAAAGTAGATATTCAGAACATATTAATCATCCAATAGGTGGTCCAACTGAGGAGAGGGTAAAAAATGAGGGAACATATAAAATTAGGACTTATAAGTCACGATTGGGGTCCGTTTTTAGTAATTAGATACCAGTAGTTGTAAACGGAGCTGCTGCCAGAGAAGGTCAGTCAACCCAGAGAGATTCATCACAAACTTTGTAAACTCAATCTTGAACTAGAAACTCTAAACATACTAGTTATGAAACCATCATACAGTGGAGAAGACGTGATTATTTCCCGTTAACCCGTTTTAACACAAGCGAAACGCAAATGCATTGCAATTTAATGTAAAACAGATGTCATTCTTTGTCAATTCTGACTATTCGTGTTAATGTGATTGGCAAACAGTTTGGAGCTTGATCAGACGCCGGGTTGCCAGGGGTCTGATCTGGCTCCAAACTGTTTGTAATGGAAATAATAGTTTAAGCGTAAACGCGTTTATTGGGAAAGAATATAAGAATCCACCATGAGTGTTGATGTGGGATAGGAATTTTCTCCCCCGAGGGTCAGAAAATGCAAGCAGGGACGAGGCTTGCCGAGTCCCTGCGTGAATTTTCTGACCCGAGGGGAAGGAAATTCCTATCCAACATCGACAAAACGAATGGAGGATTTTTTTTCTCCCATTTAAATCATTAAAACATGATATAAATAACGAAATAATTGCAGTTTCTGTGCACTTTTTACGCCAAAACACGACGTTGTTTATAGTAACGTCATAAGAAATGACGTCATTTAGTTACCCGCGTCATGCAGCGCTTATGGTAAAGCGGGGCAAACAATAAAATACGTCACGTGGTATGGAGGATAGAGTGATTCCACATGGGGAATATCTCTATCTCACATGGGCGAAAATGGGAGAATAACGTTTTCTCCACTGTAGTTATGAAACCATGTTACAGTGGAGAAGCCGCGATCCTTTCCCGTAGAAACCCAAGCGAAACGCAGACGCATTGCAATATACTGTAAAACAAATGTCATATTTTGTCAATTGTAACTATTCGTGTTAATGTGATTGCAAGGGAGATAATCGTATTAGCGTATACGCGTTTATTGGGAAAGACTAACGTCTCCCCCACTGTACATGTACTGTATAGAGCGACCTCCTAAAAGAATACTTATGTAAGGTACCGTGGAGAATCTGTTATTCTTTCCCAATAAACGCGTTTACGCTAAAACTATTATTTGCAGTGCAAACAGTTTGGAGCCAGATCAGACGCCGGGTAACCCGGCGTCTGATCAGGCTCCACACTGTTTGCCACCAAGATAAACAAGAATGATCAGAATTGTCCAAAAGTTGTTCTTTTCTACGTTTTAGTGCTTTGCGTTTGGGTACGTTTGCGTTTAAACGGGAAAGAATAACAGATTCGCCACTGTAGGTCAGTCTTGTACCATATTGAGCCTTGTGTGTCGGATTTGATGCGATTGTTTAATGCAGGATAAAATCATACAGAAAGTTTGTTTAGGATCTTTCTGCATTATTTAAATACCCTGCATTTAGTAATCACTTGTCAGAAGAGGTTTTCACTCTACTCCACTGATGTAATAAAACATAGGGGTCCCCGATCTCGATTTTTTAAGAAGGCTCGTTTTTCATGAAACACCCGTAATTAGTCCAATATAGATGGTGTTTTGTACAAACTATCACATAATTTCAGAATAAGTCTCTCCAGCTATGTCATTCGCCTGAAACGTTGGGTTATCTTACCTGTTACTAAATTCTAGACCCCTCATTGGTCGATAGAGGTCACAAGAAGACCCGATAATAACCGTCTTGGGTTAGTAAATTTAATATTAGGTCTATACAAGAGTTAATTCCCTTGCTTGAAGCCATATGATTTTCTCCAAGTTATGATAATCATTTATGATTTAGTTTTAGCAATGCATACAGATAATTTATGCTTTATCGGCCCGAAGGCCCAGTGATTAATTACCAACATCCCTTAGTACACCATGTTCAGCCGTTACAAATTCCTTTATTAAGCTTAGTTCATGGTTTTACACGAATACATGAGGAAAACATATTAATATTTATCACATAAACGTGCAAAATATAGAGGTCCGTAAAAATCGTACAGCCCACTGGGCATATATTTTATACTAATTTTCGAATCACCAAAATACTGTACTACTACGCCGACTTTAAGAATGTAGACAAACTTAGATCAACACTTAGTCTAGGTATTGAAACATTTCCAATTGTCCTAAAACCACTATCCCGAGCAGTCCTGCAAACCCAGGCTGCAAATTAGGCTACGTCTAGCTCTAGTATTAACACTTTTTCTTTAGACGTTACAACAATAATGACGTCGTGTTGCTATAACGACGTTATTTTGAAAACGAAACTATTGATTCTTAATGTCAAATGATCATTTTAGTCAATTAGAAAGTTTTAAATTGAATATTAATTTAAAAATTGAATATGGTTTCAGATGTCTTTTTTCACAACACATTGATGTTGATTTTCTTTATTTTAGCTTGATAGGTGTTTTTATCTACGGATGAATAAAACCGAATAACACCAATGACGAATCGTTTTCCAAAAAGCCGAGAGCAACAGTGAAAGTAAGACCTTTCGGATTTTCGTGTCATTTGGTGTTTATGTGATAAATAGGATATCAAATTCGTGTGTTTTCAGTCGTGAATGTATTGAACTCGTTGGATAAAACGATATGTTGCTCGCCAAGGCTCGCAACATATTATTTTATCCAACTCGTTTAATAAATTCACGACTGACAACACACTCATTCAATACCCTCTATATACATAAACAAAACATACATATTTACAAATATTTTGTGTATATTATCAATTAATACAAATGAACCATTGTACAACGGATAAGATATTATTATAAACGCGTTAACGCTAAAGCTATTATTTCCTAGATGCAACCAGTTTGAAGTCAGATCAGGCGCCGAGTACCCCGAAGCCTGACATGGCCCCAAATTGTTCGCAACTCCTCTTAAAATAGATAACAAGAAATTTCAAAAAGTGGTCAATTTATACACAGTGGAGAATCTGTTATTCTTTCCCAATAAACGCGTTTACGCTAAAACTATTATTTGCAGTGCAAACAGTTTGGAGCCAGATCAGACGCCGGGTAACCCGGCGTCTGATCAGGCTCCAAACTGTTTGCCACCAAGATAAACAAGAATTATCAGAATTGTCCAAAAGTTGTTCTTTTCTACGTTTTAGTGCTTTGCGTTTGCGTACGTTTGCGTTTAAACGGGAAAGAATAACAGATTATCCACTGTATATAGTTCTAAGTGCAATGCGTTAGCGTTTCGTTTGCGTTTAACACCTTCATGGTCAAATTTATCGTGATGTGTTTACCCCTTCCACGCCATATTATCGTCTTCTTAATAAATTTTGTCTGCAATATTATTTCAAAGTTAGATTTAAGGCAGTATAATTGACGTTATTTCAAAACAAGTGGCATACAGTTTTGATCCTGATCAGACACCGCGTTACGCGACGTCTGATCAGGATCGAAACTGTTTGCAAATGCGCCATATGGCGTCATTGAGAATGAAAGGGTTGAACGGGAAAGAATGACGTCTACTCCACTGTACTATGCCGGTTATATGCAAACTATTTAATGTTATTTTGGACTCAGGGTTTTTTCCTGATGTTTGGAGTAAAGGGTCCATCTTGCCATTATTTAAGAATAAAGGTAATATCAATGATGCTGATAATTATAGAGGGATAACTATCTTAAGCTGTTTTGGGAAATTATTTACCAAATTGTTGAATACAAGACTAAATAACTTTCTTGAGGCAAGCAATGTTCTTTGTGAAGAGCAAGCTTGATTCAGGAAAAGTAATAGCACAGTTGACCACATTTTCTCTTTAACATGTTTGATTGACTTGTATTTGTCAAAAAAATAAGAAGCTACATGTATTATGTTAATTTATAGATTATCGCAAAGCGTTCGATATGGCAGAAAATTTTAAGCTGTGAAATTGATGGCAAGTGTTTTAAAATAATTCATAACATGTATCAAAAGGCAAAATCATGTGTTACAGTAGATAATAGACATTCAGAGTTTTTTTGCATGTGAGACAGGAGTACGTCAAGGTGAAAACTTATCTCCTATTCTTTTTTCAATGTTCTTGAATGACTTGACTGATTTCCTGTCCACCAAATAACAGTCATTTACAATGATTGTCTCAAAATATGAACGAAAATGATACAGAGCTTATGTTTCGATTATATATTCTCTTATATGCAGATGATACTGTGATTTTGACTGAAAGTGCTCAAGACTTGCAACTGGCATTAAATGCCATGTCAGAATATTGTAAACTGTGGGGTCTTAAAGTAAACACAGATAAAACAAAAGTTGTAGTTTTCTGTAAAAGTAAGAGAGGGTTAAAGGGTATTCCTTTTGAAGACCAAGACTTGGAAGTAGTAGATCATTTTTCGTATTTAGGGGTGCAGTTTTCTTTTAATGGTAAGTTCAACAGAACAAAAAACTATTTAATTGACCAGGCAAGAAAAGCTATGTTATCTGTTAGAAGGAAGTCTCGAAAATTGTTTTTACCAATTGATATGCAGTTGAGTCTGTTTGATGTGATAGTTAGTCCAGTCATTATGTATGGGTCTGAAGTTTGGGGTATAGAGAGTCTGGAAATTGTTGATCGTTTTCAGATTCAGTTTTGTAAACTAGTATTAAATTTAAAAAATTCCACTCCAAATTGTATGATTTATGGAGAACTTGGAATTGTGCCCCTTTCTTTACAATTAAAGTCCAGAATTATTGGTATAAACTTATCAATGGTAAAGAAGAAAAAAATAGTGTTTTATTGTTTAACATGTCAAAGGTACTGTACACCCGTAGTGAAGTGAACTTTCCTTGGATAAAGTTCGCTCACGAGACTCTTAACTCGCTTGGTTTATCAAACTATTTACACGAAAACAATTTACCTTCTTATTCGTGTTTTAAATCAGTTGTTAGTACAAGACTGAAAGATCAATTTTTAAACCTGGCATGGTATTGTTCTCGAATCTGGTACGTGTGTTAATTACAGAACATGCAAAACTACTTTACAATTTGAAAGTTATTTCAATATTTTGCCATTTAAGCTTGCTAACACTTTTTTTTTTAAATTTCGCTTTACAAACCATAAAATGCCCATCGAAAGTAGGCGATATTTTAATGTTGTAAGAAATCAAAGATTTTGTAGTTTATCTGATAAAAATGTAATTGGTGATGAATTTCATTATTTGTTTGAGTGCTCCTTTTTCAAAGAAGAAAGAAAGAAATATTTGAATAGTAGTTTCTGGAAATTTACGAACACAGTCAAATTCAATAATCTAATGAATAGTTAAGATAAATTAACATTGTTGAAACTGTCTCTATTCTGCAAAAAAAACTAATGTCTGTAATTCTTTCAAGTAGTCTCGTTCTCCAAAATTAAAAAAAATCAATTATTTCGTTGTTTCGTTTTCACTGCTATGTAATTAAGTGTAAACATTTTATGTTATTATTTAATTATAATTTACCTATAGATTTATTTGATTACTTTTGTTTTTACCATGTCTTTTCATATTAACCCTTATCGTGTTAAGCGCGACTTAGCAAGATTTTGCAAACAGTTTGGATGAAGATTACAAGCCGTGTAACATGGCATCTAATCTAGATCCAAACTGTTTGGTGGCATTCATATTCAACTTTTCTCCAGGTTAATAGCTTCACCCTAAGTACGCAAACGACACACACTTAAAGCAGACAAAAACTCATAATGATAAGGGTTAAACACTGTTCTTCCTGTTATATAACCAATGTTGTAAACATGTTCTATGTCACATGCCCAGACTGGGCCTTGACTTATCTAAATAAACTTGTAAACTTGTAAAACTTGTAAACTAAGAGTAAGCCAGTGATGAGGTTAACCCATTTATACCCAGTAGATTTTTCCATGTTTATATATTGGATTAGTCCACGTTTAAACGCCCGTCTTCAGACGGGACGTATTATGTTATGGCGCTGTCTGTCTGTCTGTCTGTCCGTCCGTCTTTCCTCTAACTCAAACAAATTTATTCCAATCCGTTTGAAACTTTTGTCAGCATTTGTATGACCATCATATCTAGGTAAAGTTCAATAACCAGCAAGATTATCCCAGACATTCAAGAGTTATGCCCCTTTTTTGTCTTTAGTTTGTCCGCTATCTAACTCAAAGAAATTTATTCTAATCCTTTCGAACCCTGGTCAGCATGTGTATAACCATAATGTCTCGGTCATGTTTCAAAACCAGCAAGATTGCTTTTGACATTCAAGGGTTATGCCCCTTTTATCGTAAAAAACGGGCATTTTTTAGTTTGTCCGCTCTCTAGCTCAATTGTTTTTATTCCAATGCTTTTGAATCTTGGTCAGCATGTGTATTACCATAATGTCTCGGTTATGTTCCATAACCAGCAAGATTGCTTCAGACATTCAAGAGTTATGCCCCTTTTTCGTAAAAAACGGGTAGTTTTTAGTTTGTCCGCTCTCTAACTCAACAAATTTATTCCAATCTTTTTGAAACTTGGTCAGCATGTGTTTGACCAAAATGTCTCGGTCAAGTTCAATAACCAGCAAGATTGCCTCAGGAATTTAAGAGTTATGCCCATTTTATTGTTAAAACGGGCCTTTTTTAATTTGTCCGCTCTCTAACTCAAATATCGCGATATGACTGAAATACTGTTGCGAGGGACGTAAAATCAAAACAAATTAAATCAAAATCTAACTCAAATAAACGTATTCCAATCCTTTTGAAACTTGGTCAGCATGTGACCCCTTACGTTCAGGGTTCTTCCCCTTTTGTTCACTTTACCTTGATATGGTTATGACTACATTCTAAGAGCGATTTGACATGCGTATAATGTGCCTGGCTTGCGGATGCTCTTGTTTATCAAAGGGGTGCCTGTTTGATGTTCATTTTGTTTTATATTGAAATTCCTATCAGCAAACAGTGTAGACTCTGATCCGGCGCCGCATTATGCGGCGTCTGAGCAGGTTCTACACTGTTTGCCTATGTCCCAGATATTGGATCATGGGTACAAATAGGTTAATTTATAAAGGCGTCGCACATTGAAGTGAAGCAACAAGCGTCATGTTACATGCACCCCTGGTAGATGTTGTGCAAACACACGTGTCACATACAATATCATTGGGGTCTCAAAATAGCCTTTTGTCGAGAAAAGTGCAAAAACGAAAATTTGTCTACATTTTTGATTGAATCGCAACCTCTTCACTGCCGTGATACAGTGGAGAATCTGGTATTCTTTTCCGTTTAAACGCAAACGAAACGCAAACGCAAAGCACTAAAACGTAGAAAAGTACAACTTTTGGACAATTCTGATAATTCATGTTTCTATTGATGGCAAACAGTTTGGAGCCTGATCAGACGCCGGGTTACCCGGCGTCTGATCTGGCTCCAAACGGTTTGTGTGTAATAGAAAAAATAGTTTTAGCGTAAACGCGTTTGTTGGGAAAGAATAACGTTTTCTCCACTGTATCTGCTCAACACTTTAAAGCGACTCGCAACCAGATGGTGCATTAAAAATAGTAATTTGTAAATATGTGTCAAACGCTTATATAAATGGTAAAGAATTAGTTTAGGATAAGAAATTCTGTTTAAAAAAATGTATTTCAATAAAAAAAAAATATTGGTCTCTGGTGGGATTCGAACCCGGGGCCCGGCATTGGCGGACAGAAGACAAAATAGGGGAAACCGCTTAGACCAATGGACCACGGAACTATCCGTTTATCTCGGATCGATTTAACGTATTTCAATGTGTAGTCATCGAAAGTGCATACAACTGCGTAATTCGGCTCGTGTTTATGTCTGAGCCCGTGTAGAGAAGCAACAACAACAACTATACCGTCTACTAGTCGGTATAGAAAAACGATGGAAAATATCTAAAAATCTAAGATTCGGTGACGATTCTTGAGACTTTTTTTGGACTGATCATATTTTTTTAATGTCAGAAGCCAAAAAATGCCACAAATTTGCTTTTATTTGAGTATTTTATTTTATTTTGACAAGTACACCATCCGGTTGCGAGTCCCTTTAAAGGCAAACTATTCAAACAAATTTGCATCCTAAAGAGACGGTGTTTGACCAGACACTCTCGTTGAAATGATTTGTCAATCTTTTCGAATCTAAATCAGTGTTACATGTACAACTGTATTGCATTGCGTTGCGTTTGTGTAAAGATTAATTTGAACGAAACATTGCGAATCTATGCGCCACTGTATTTATGATATATGTGTTTTGAGCAAATCGGACAAGTGCAGGAAAGTAACATTATTCTTGTCTAATAAACGAAGTAATGCTAAAACTATTACGTAGGCCCCACATTGCAAACCGTTTAGAGCCCAATCAGACGCCGGGTAATCCGGTGTCTGCTCTGGCTCCAAACTGTTTACAACTCAGATAAAAATTAATCGTCGGAATTTTCAGAATACCTTCATTGATTAGGTGGTTATTTAACAAAGTTGAGTACACTACTGATTCTATTGGACGAGTATTTGGACGAGGTCAAAGCCGAGTCCAAATATGGATTATGACTGATGTGTACGAGTCTATTTGAATTCACTATTGTACTCAATACTGTTTATTGACCTCTTTATTTTCACATCATAAAATCATAAAAAACAATCACAGAAAATAATTATTAGATCTAAATCAAATTACTGTTTTTCTCCATACAGGACGACGTTGCGCCAATGACGTCATGATGACGTCATGATAATGGCGTTATAACATTTGAAATAACAAAAAAAAAATTATTATATACATATTGATGATTTATAGATATTTCTCAGTTAGATAAATTTGATATCGTCACTGTTGATATCATCACTACATGTAGTGATGATATCACTTTTTATGACGTCACGTCATAATTAGTCTTGTGTCGTAAATAATCATTTTTGAACGGGTTTTTTTCTGTAAAAACGTCATTTAAATATATATAATAAATAGAATAATCAATTCCTTTGAATAGATATGAAAAATATATCACTCGAATGGGTTGTTATCTGGTTAAAAAACGAGTCCGCAGGACTCGTTTTTTAACCAGATAACAACCCATTCGAGTGATATATTTTTCATATCAATCCAAAGAAATTGATTATCCTCTATATATTATCGTGGCGTTGAATGAATGAGTGGTTTTACGGCATTGCAAAATATATATGTCATATAGCTTCGACGAATGTCAGATGAGTGTTGATGAGATGAAATGAGATGGTGATTTCAGGAAGATGATTTTAGCTACCGTGGAGAATCTGTTATTCTTTCCCAATAAACGCGTTTACGCTAAAACTATTATTTGCAGTGCAAACAGTTTGGAGCCAGATCAGACGCCGGGTAACCCGGCGTCTGATCAGGCTCCACACTGTTTGCCACCAAGATAAACAAGAATTATCAGAATTGTCCAAAAGTTGTTCTTTTCTACGTTTTAGTGCTTTGCGTTTGGGTACGTTTGCGTTTAAACGGGAAAGAATAACAGATTCTCCACTGTAATCTGATTCGGTGACTAGCAGCGCATTATTCTCTTAGATTTTATGGCGGAATGAAAGAAAATCCATTGGCAATTAGAAAAAAAATAGAAT
The DNA here is from genome assembly GCA_922989275.2 of Gari tellinella. Lineage (NCBI taxonomy): Eukaryota > Metazoa > Mollusca > Bivalvia > Cardiida > Psammobiidae > Gari > Gari tellinella. The sequence goes on from OV277871.1 coordinate 40,570,999, forward strand.
AACTTAAGAATGATGAATGTCTTCATTTAACCCTTAGCCCGCCAAATAAATTGTCGTCTGCTATATTTCTCGTCTGCTTCAAGTTTCAAAGTGCTTCAAAGTTGCTCAGAATTGCTGAAAATGTTGTCCGAGTGTCAAACAGCTTGGATCCGGATGAGACGCCGAGTTACTCGGCGTCTCATCCGGATCCAAGCTGTTTGCATATGGAGCTATAGTCGTGCCTGGCAGGCTAAGGGTTAACAATGTTTTACTCGGCAATGTGAGAGTTGGTTTCAAGGGAAGTAACTCTTAGCAAAGTGTAAGAAGAGTTGTCCAGTACAATACAAAAATAATATGGTTTTTCGGGACTCTTAGTCCAAATATGAGAAAAAAATGTCTTTATCAATAGCATTTTTACAAATTATTAAGTACAATACTTGTTTCTCTTGTATCGTCACGTGGTAGAAAGAGAAACTTCCAATAGGTTGTATCCTTGTTTTTGTGAAATAAACGTTCGTTGAATTGCGTTTGCGTTCCGTGTCGATTCATGTCATTTTGAGCTTTGATCCTTCGGCTGACGATCGCCGACATAAATGTTTTCCGCAAACAGTTCGACTCCATATCAGACGCAACGTTACGGCTTATCTGTTTTTGTTCTAAACTGAATGAAACACTTTCTTGGGTTTCTTCATTTAAAAATGTTTGACATTGATTTTGATCAATATTGCAGACGGCAACTTCAAAGCAGACGATATTACCGAAGAAGAAGAGTTACAGTGGAGAAGACGTTATTCTTTCCCAATAAACGCGTCTACGCTCAATCGACTATGTCCTATACAAACAGTTTGGAGCCAGATTAGACGCCGGGTAACCCGGCGTCTAATCAGGCTACAAACTGATTGCCACTCAGATTTTTTTTATACAGTGGAGAATATGTTTTTCTTTCCCGATAAACGCATTTACGCGAAAACTATTTTTTCTTTTACAAACAGTTTGGAGCCAGATCAGACGCCGGGTAACCCGGCGTCTGATCAGGCTCCAAACTGTTTGTCACCAAGATAAACATGAAATATCAGAATTATCCAAAAGTTGTTCTTTTCTACGTTTTAGTGCTTTGCGTTTGCGTACGTTTGCGTTTAAACGGGAAAGAATAACATATTATCCACTGTATATATTTTCTACACTTTCATGCATTGCGTAATGTTTCGTTTGCGTTTAAACGGGAAGGAATAACGTCTTCTCTACTGTATCTGTCATTTCAAACATCTCCATATTTATAGTACTTACAGTGGAGAATCTGTTATTCTTTCCCGTTTAAACGCAAACGAAACGCAAACGCAAAGCACTAAAACGTAGAAAAGTACAACTTTTGAACAATTCTGATAATTCATGTTTATATTGATGGCAAACAGTTTGGAGCCTGATCAGACGCCGGGTTACCCGGCGTCTGATCTGGCTCCAAACGGTTTGTAATAGAAAAAATAGTTTTAGCGTAAACGCGTTTATTGGGAAAGAATAACGTTTTATCCACTGTAACTATAAACGAAATATCTGTAAAGATAGGGATCTAATATCTATAGGTGTTACATCAGCAAGTTTGACGCATCATAAACACTTTTATAGTGATCTATGAAGGATATTAAAAATTAATAACGCGTTTTACATGTATTATCGTATAATTGGTTTTTGACAAGGTTGTATCTTTTATCCGGTTGACTACAGTAATACCTCTCCAAAAGTTTTTTGCGTTGTTCGGAGGGAGTTGTTATAGCGAGCGTAAAGTAACCCCTTTACTTTCTTTCTTTTTCTTTTCTCTATATACTGCTACACGCCCCTTTCGGGTATTACGAACAGGGGCACTTTTTAGGTGCACCAATGGGACTGTACCCGGCCGGTCACTTTATCCTGAGACCGACGAACCAGTTGTAATGCTAACCCGAAATCCTGAGCACCAAGGAGGGAAGCCATTACTACCAATTTTTAAGTCTTTGGTTTGACCCGGCCGGGGATTGAACCCACAACCTCCCGCATTGCAAGCGGACGCTCTACCACTAAGCAACGCAGCCGGTTTACTGCATTACCCCCGAGAACAATAGTTATTTGCAAACAGATTTGATCCAGTCTGATCAGGATGTTATGTTGGTGACACTCATTACGATATTACTTTAGTATTTTGCCTAGACATGTTATTCAAAAATGAAAACAGACGAGCATTGTGTATAGCAGATCTAAACGGATCTAAACGTCTTGCAAATATTAGCCAGATCGCGCTTAGCATGATAAATGTTAGGCCAAATAAAAAAGTACATGCGTTTCCTTTTACATGTATATGCCCAAAAATTTTTAGGGACGGTAGGTCGGAAATTTTTTTTTTCTTTTTTTTTTTTAAATCCCATTGAATGTGTCAATGGTTAATTCACCAACAGATCATATGTGCAAGGGATGTACTTTATGACATATTTAGACCAAATTTCACTCAGATATTTGCTAAATCTTATTTAACAATCAAGCTTTAAACACTCAAACGTCTATAAAATAGCTATATAAGAATTAAGTGGAGAAGGGCTTCTATTACACGCTTAACAAAAAACGACTGGGTCACCAGCGCCGCAAAAATTACTGACATTCACTTTTACATTGTTCAAAAAATGAAAAAAAAAATAGGGTCGGAGGGAAAACTAGGGTCGGTCGGGCTACCGGAAGCACAGGTATTTTTTTATTTGGCCTTATGAAGTATTTTGCAAAGTACATGTACAGTGGAGAATGTGTTATTCTTTCCCAATAAACGCGTTTACGCTAAAACTATTATTTCCAGTGCAAACAGTTTGGAGCCAGATCAGACGCCGGGTAACCCGGCGTCTGATCAGGCTCCAAACTGTTTGCCACCATGATAACCATGAAATATCAGAATTCTGCAAAAGTTGTTCTTTTCTACGTTTTAGTGCTTTGCGTTGCGTACGTTTGCGTTTAAACGGGAAAGAATAACAGATTCTCCACTGTATCAAATCGAAGTAATTTAACTGCGAGTATTAACCCATTTAACCACTCTTCTGGATATATTGCCAACGCAATAGGCAACAAAATTCGGTTTTGCAAACAGTTTGGATCCTAATCAGACGCCGCGTAACGCGGCGTCTGATCAGGATCCAAACTATTTGCGACTCGATATTATTTAAGTCGAAGTGCCATATAATATAACTTTGAACATATACTGAAGATTACAGTAGGTATGTCAATCAATGTAGGCGATATGATGTCAGTTGAAGGATGAAAACAGACACTGATAATAAGTGGTGAAAGGGCCGACCCATTTAGCCACCCTTTCGTTAAGAACATATATACGTACTTGTTTATACAGCGTTCCCTCTCTACAACGGCCCTCCTTACAACGACTCCCTCCTTACAACGACATTCGCCGCTGTGCCCAAGAACATTGTTTTATGCTTGCACTGATGCATCATCGTCTACTTAAAATTGTTGTCTGCTGTTTTTCTTACATGAATGACATTTTGACAGAAAATAACAAAATGACAAATGACAAACAACTTGAATCCAGATCAGACGCCGCGTTACGCGGCGTCTGATCTGGAATCAAGCTGTTTGCAAATGTTTAACAAGTTCCTTCCCTATAACGACTCCCTCCGAACAACGCACACAGTATGTGTCTCCCATTGGGTGTCGTTGTAGAGAGGGAGCGCTGTATATCTGTCAACATAATTTGTTTTCTTCTTTGAACGTGTTCTTGCAATAACTGTTCATATCTTAGGAGGTTCATAGATTTAGCAGTGATCTGGTTCGGGTATACACTGATTGTTTATGTCCAACTCACACGATTGGTTAATATCATAAACCATATTTTGAAATGAATTGATGGAGAAGGCGAGAAGAACTTTGTTCTAGAGTTTTATTACTAATGTCAGAGGGTTGGTTGGCTGGTTGCCTAGTCTGTTTCGCCGCTGGACTTCTACTGTGGATAAGATGAGATAAATTAAGATACATTTTATTTTAAGTCGGCAAGACATTATATAGAAAACATAAGTCATAAAGGCTTTTGAACCGACTATAAATTGGAGAAGACGTTGTGTTTTTACTAATAAACGCGTTTATGCCAAAAATGTTATGTCCTTTGCAAACAGCTTGGAGCCAGATCGGACAGACAGGACAAAAGCTGTTTAACTCACAGTTCAATGTTTCTTAAGTCAAAATACAGTGGAGAATCTGTTATTCTTTCCCAATAAACGCGTTTACGCTAAAACTATTATTTGCAGTGCAAACAGTTTGGAGCCAGATCAGACGCCGGGTAACCCGGCGTCTGATCAGGCTCCAAACTGTTTGCCACCAAGATAAACATGAATTATCAGAATTGACCAAAAGTTGTTCTTTTCTACGTTTAAGCGCTTTGCGTTTGCGTACGTTTGCGTTTAAACGGGAAAGAATAACAGATTCTCCACTGTAATAAAGAAATAAAAGCAGACACTTGTTTAAAACTGATGACGTCATGCAAGTGAAAGGATTAAACATTCAAAGAGTTGTACAGATAAACATATTCTTCAATGAGATTTAGCCCCTCCACCCAGAATCCGCGTCATGCGGCATCTGATCAGGATCCAAACTATTTGACTTAATTTGACTTTCGTATCAATATTTTTTCAGTCAACACTTCAAAGATTTGAATTTTTCATGAAAAATGCAGACGTCAAATTCTAGCAGACAATAAAGGAAACCCATTAAGGGCAAGTGGGTTCTTCCATGCTTATATATCGGATTTGTTTATTGCGGTGTCTGGTCAGATTCTACACTGTTTGCCAATATCTCTTTTATTCAATGCAAGACACAAATTGGTTTAAACAGACGATACCATTCTGCGGTGAAAGGGTTACTACAGGTTTGACAGTAAAGACAACAGTGACACGACGTCATAACGTTGAGCAACTTTCAGATTCACGCTGGCTTTGGGCGGAAACCATCACCGATTGTATTATTTGAAGAAACTTGTAGCACAAACTATATATTTTTTTAAAGCAGGGACAATACCCTACCTGGTCATGCCAATTTGAATAATATCTGGAGACTTTAATTTGGCTTTTGATAGACGTTAACATTTTTTTCGCCGAAATAATTGCATGTAACATGTAACACGGTTGAAGATGCGCTTTTAGTAAAACCGTCAAATCTGCCAAACGAGACGTCTGACTCCCACCACATTTTCCGCCAAAGTATTGTCTGTATTAATGCTGTGACGCCAAGAACATTTACTGAATTTCAGTCGATAAATCTGTATGAAATCAAAGTTGCAAATTGGACAAAAAAGTGTAACACTGTCAAAATTTGGACGTAAAAAGCTGAAGTACTGTTTTCAATTCATTCTTATTTATTTAATTTTATGTAAAAGACATTGAAAATTCGTGAAAAAAATACTTTTTTTGTCTTATTTTAAAAAATATATTTGATTTAAATTTATTCCAAAAGTTGCAAAAGTTATTGAGGATTTTCTTTGTCTACATGCATTGTCCCAAACTCGCTGAAAATCAGAAAACCAACTTTTTGTCTTAGTTCCAGGTTTTTTCTTATAAATGAATTTATTAACCAAGTTTTTTTCAGTAAAAAGGAAAAAGTACTTTTTTTCTTAAGTTTTTAAAAATGTTTACTTCAATAGAATCGCTCATGTTTTGCGAAAAATATGGACTTTTTTCTTTGTCTACATGCGATGTCCCAGTCTAATAAGAATCTGACGTTAAGTTTATAACGTCAACATTTCAATCGATAAATAAGAAAGGTTGTCGAACAGGCAATGTGTGTAAAACTATCGCTTTTGTTATTCCCCTTCCCTATGCTTCAAAAATGTTTGATACCTGGATCGACCTTTATGCTTTGATTCGTTTATTTCACAAAATTGTCGTCTGAAAAGCAGAATAGTAATAATCGAATTTCAATATCCAAACACGGATCCAGAGGGGGTTGGGATCAGGGTGTTTTTTGTACAGTAAAATTAACATTTTCAACGATAGCCTCACCCCCACCCCGAGATCGGTTGGGTCCCTCTGAATTTGTCACAAACCCTGTAAGTACGAAAACAACGAAAACTCATTGATTAAAGTTGATAACAAAAAGGTCATCAGAAATACCCCCTTAAAATAGTCTGGATCGGCGCATGTTATCAATTAGATTTCTCTCAGGAAGAGGGTAAAAAATGTTGATGACCTTTATTTTAAGTGATCGATTTTAGTACCTATCAGCTATTTTCAGAGGGGTCCAACCAATCTCAGAAGGAGGGGTCCAACATTTGGGGACGGTATATTTATAGTACACAAATCACTACGGACCGCCGGAACCCCCTCCTCCTCCCTCGGGATCCGCGCATGAATCGCAGAAAAAACCGACATTTATTTAAATAATGCAGCATTCAGTATGACCAAACCATCTTTCAAACCGAAGCTTTCGGCCAAGGACTATGCCTTTAGATCCACCATCCAAGTACAAATTAATCAAACAGCATGTTGCATTAGTACCAGGGTTGTGAGTTAGATCTCCTGCCGGACCAGGACCTTTGGGCGAGACTTTATAAACCGAGGTCCGATGTCTGAGTGCTTTACACTTGGCATCTAAAAGAACCAGAGAACTCTTTCGACAATAAGAGTAGGGCATCGCGCCCGTGGTCTCTGTGTCCGCTCCTATATCTCTCTCTCTCTTTCTCTCTCTCTCTCTCTTTCTTAAAAAAGGAATTTACTTGTGTATAATGTAAATCGTTTAATAGATATAATATTATGGTGATTGGAAATTATTTAATGAGAAAACATTTCACAGCATATCTGCACACATACTAAAGAATACTAGTTCAAGATGGTACCAAAATTAGAACAAACAAACAACCAATCTCCCTTGTGACCCTCAATGGCAACTTTTTAAGCGCAGTATTTGACAGATAAATTATCTAAAAAAATATCGAATATTTTCTATGTTCCCTTGATTTGGCCTGAGAAAATGTTTTCTTTAATGGATGTAAGACGCCTATACAAACAGGTATATACTATAAAGTTATCTAATTGCTCTTCTCTAATATAAGACAATACCAATTTAATTATTTCATAGTGTGAATACTCTTCTCTTGATTCCTTTTTATTTTTTATTTTTAATTTTTATCGTAAATACATGAATATATATATACAGCAGAACCTCTCTATTACGACCACTAACAAGGAGACTAATTGTCTGTATAAAAGACAGGTGACAGCTTAAAGCAATGTGAAAGTGAAACAGAAAGCTCCTGTAGGAGCTTTCTGTCTCACTTTCACATTGCTTTAAGCAGTCACCTGTTTTAAACGACTTATATTTGGACACAATTTAGTGGGCGTAATAGAGAGGTTCTACTGTATATACATGTATTAACGATGAAAATTAAAAGATTCAAAATAAAAAGGAATCAAGAGTATTGAAAATATGAAAATATATAAAAAATTATATATAAAAAATAATGTTAAGAAAGAAAAATATTTAAGCTCGTTCGGGAATCGAACCCGTGCGGAGAAGGCAAAACAATGTGTGTGTGTCGTTACCTGTGATGTAACCACTGGACTACTCGAGAAATCTTACCAGACCTCTTTTTTATCCGATTAGTATTTCATAAAACCATAGATATCATGTTCATGGTAGCCGTCTGGAAATATAACTATTTGGAGATGTTATGAAATCTTTATGATTTGTATCTTTCTTTAAAAATAAAAGGAGACGATTCGAACAACTCGCTTTACTTTTCTTTATTCCAACAGAACCGGTCTAAATTCGAATACTTTGGTCTGTTTAAACGCTAGATACTGAACTCTAACAGTAAATACCCCATAACTCTACAAACCACCCGATAACAGAACCAACTACCGAACACTAAAGTTAAGTACCCTACGACGCTACAACTACCCGATAAAGACTCTAACTACTAACTGCGCTATCTATCTCTCTGTCTATGTCTGTATGTTTGTCTTCATGTCTGTGTCTCTATATGTCTCTCTCACTTTTTTGTGCCTCTGGTTCGATGTCCCTCTGTCTCTCTATGTGTTTATCTGTCTCTCTCTGTCTGCCTGAATGTCTGTCAATGTCTGTCTCTCTCTGAGTGTCTCTCTATTTCTGTCTCTTTATTTCTGTGTCTCTATTTGTCTCTGTCTATGAATCTCTCTCTCGCCACATCTTTCTCTGTCGCTCTGTGTGTGTCTTACTCTCTGTTTCTCTCTGTGTCTGTCTCTCTGTTTGTTTCTGTCTGTGTGTCTCTCTCTCTGTCTCTCTCTGTTGTCTCTCTGTCTTTCTTTGACTATCACCTTGACTCTGTCTGTCTCTGTCTCTGTCTCTCTATGTGTTTCTCTTATCTCTGTCTCTCTGCCTCTGCCTCTCTGTATTTCTCTAGCGCTGCCTGTCTGTCATTTTGTCTCTCTTTCTCTCTTTGTGTGTCTGCATGTATGTTTGTTTCTCTCTGTGTCTTTCTCTGTCTCTTTATCTTTGTTTGTCCCTCTTTCTCTGTATTTCTGTTTCTGTATCTCTGTTTCTCTCTTTGTCTGTCTCTGACTGTCGCTCTATCTCTCTCTGTCTCTGTGTTTGTGTCTCTCTCTCCATTTTCCTATGTCTTTCTATCTCCTTTTTTCTCTCTCTTTGTCTGTCCCTGTCCCTCTCTCTCTCTCTCTCTCTCTCTCTGTCTTGTCTGTTTATGTCTGTTTGTCTGTGTGTATATCCCCCTCTCTATCTATCTCTCTTTTCTTTCTCCATCTCTTTGTCTGTATGTATGAATGTCTGTATGTCTGCCTCTCTATCTATCTCTCTCTCTCTCTCTATCCATCCATCCATCCATCCATCCATCCATCTATCTATCTATCTCTCTCTGTCTTTGTCTATCTCTGTCTGGCTCTGTCTATGTCCCTGCCTCTTGTTGTCTATGTCTCTGTCTCTCTCTATCTCACTCTGACTTTGTCTGTCTCTGTCTATGTCTATCTCTATATTTGTCTTTGTCTCTCTCTGCCTCTGTCTCTGTCTCTTTCTGTCTATTTCTGTCTGTCTCTGTCTCTCTCTGCCTCTGTCTCTGTCTGTCTGTCTGTCTGTCTGTTTTAATGACTCTCTGTCTGTCTCTGTCTTTGTCTCTCTCTCTCTCTTTCTCTTCATGTCAGTCTCTCTCTGTCTCTCTCTGTGTGTCTGTCTCTGTGTCTCTCTCTGTGTCTCTGTCTATATGTCTGTCTGTATGTATGTCTGTCCGTCTGTCTGTCTGTCTGTCTCTCTCTTTCTTTCTGTTCATGTCTGTCTCTGTCTCTCTCTCTGTTTCTCGGTTCCCATCTTTGTCTATGTGTCTCTCTCAGTCTCTTTCCATCCGCCTTACCCTGTTTATCTCTCTCTATCTCTCTCTGTGTCTGTATGTATGTCTGTCTCTCTGTTTCTGTCTCTCTCTCTGCCTATCTTTCTTTTTCTCTGTATGTCTGTCTTTCTATGCCTCTCTCTCTGTCTCTCTCTGCCTCTCTCTCTCTCTCTCTCTCTATCTATCTATCTATCTATCTAGTTCTCTGTTGCTGTCTCTCTTTCTGTCTGTCTCTGTCTGTCTCTTTCTCTGTCTCTATCATTTTCTGTCTCTCTCTCTGTGTGTCTCTCTGTTTGTCTCACTCTCTGTATTTCTTTCTGTCGATCTGTCTGTCTCTTTTTCTTTCTTTCTTTATCTCTCTCTTTCTGTCTCATTCTCTGTCTCACTCTGTCTCTCTCTCTATCTATCTATATATCTTTCTCTCTCTATTCCTCTCTTTCTTTATCTGTATTTGTCTCTGTTTGTCTCTGTCTCTCTGTCTCTATCTCTCTCTGTCTCTCTCTATCTCTTTCTCTCTGTGTCTTTCTCTCTCTGTTTTTGTTTCTATCTTAGTTTGTCTCTGGCTATGTCTCTAATTGTCTTTTTTTGTCTCTGTCTCTTTCTCTGTCTCTGTCTCTGTCTATATCTCTCTCTTCTCTGTCTCTGTATTTCTCTTTCTCTCTCTCTTTCTCTCACTCTCTCTCTCTCTCTCTCTCTCTCTCCCTCTCTTGCATTCCCTCTCTCTATTTCTGTTCATGTCTGTCTCTGTCTCTGTCAGCCTCTCTCTCTCTCTCATTCTCTCTCTCTCTCTCTCTCTTTCTGGTTTTGGGTCCCACAGTTACGGTTAAGTTTAAAACCAACGTTATGGGGACGCACATAATTAGCCTTGCCAGACATTAACTTTTTGCATTTTATTGTTCAGTTACGTCAAAATAACCTTATCTCTCTGCTTATTTGTTTGCAACTATATTCTGTTTAAAGACAAACGCTTTTAAGGGTGTATCAATGTCATGACTTTGGGAACTTTTCAAAGTATAGGAAAACAATCTATGATGGTTTTGTATTGAAGAGCTATTTAAGATGAATGAAAAAATAGAAAAAGAGTACATTTTGGTGAACAACAGATGGCTCTACGGCCATGTCAAATTTACCCCACCCACTTCCTCTTATTTTGTCCTTTTCAAACAGCCCGCTTCAATAAAACCCATTTTAAATGAAAACGAATATGATAATTTGGTTTTGTGTTATTTAGTTCTTATCTATGGTAGTATTTCTTCAAACAAAAACTAATTTAAGAAAAAAAAGGCACCAAATATGAAATTTATAAAGCTCTTAATATCATCGGTATGGTACTTTTTTGTAAATTTTGTAAGGGGCGATAACTCTTTTTACTTTAATAACTCAAAATTTTCAACACTGACCTTTCAATTTCTTTTCATATTTTGAACTGCCTTAGTATGGGCTTTCATCTGGTAGAATATAAGAAAAAGTTTAATACTAGAACTATTTCATTTTCAAACTTTTTACCATTTTTCATAAAATAAAAAATCTAATAAAATCATGCCCTATAAAAAGCATATTTTTGATATTCAAGGATCCATATTGTTCAAACCTGGTGCCTGCTTTGTCTAAATTTGGTTTATATATGTGAACATACCACCATAGACATGAAATAAATAAAGAAAACCCAAATTACCATGTTTGTTTTGTTTTTAAAATAGATTTTACTGAAGCTTGCACTCTGAATGGGTAAAATTTGAAGAAAAAAATCCATTTGACATACCTTTTTCAAATCGCTGTAGCTAAAAAAAAAGGACACCACTATATATATTTTTTTTCATTTTTTCATTCATCATAAATAGCTCTTCCAAAAAAACAATGATAGAAAAAAAGTTTAATACTTTGAAAAAATGGCTCATGACATTGATACACCCTTAAAAAGCAAACTTTGTGGGGACGTTATTTCATATCTATCTCACTTTGTCCCCATACAGTGTGGGGACCTAATGCTATCTCTTTTATTTTGAGATACATTCTAAGCTGCACTCTGGGGACGTTGTCTCAAACTGTCCCTAGCCTTTCTAGGGACACACCACATCTCATTATAATCGTGATCGCGCTGTCCGTCCGTCCGTCCGTTACACTTTTCGTGTCCTCTCTCTAAATGAAATAGTTTTCAATTGATTTTCACCAAACTTTCTCCAAATGTGAATATGCATAAAATCTCGGTCATGTTCAATAACCAGAAAAATTGCATTTGGCAATTCTGAGTTATGGCCCTTGAATTGGTCAAGTTTGCATTTTTAGCTCACCTGGCACGAAGTGCCAAGGTGAGCTATTGTGATCGCCCTGTGTCCGTCGTCCGTCAGTCCGTCCGTCCGTTGTCAAACTTTTTCTTTAAAGATCTTCTTCTTGGAAACCACTGGACCAGTTTTCAAAAATTCATAGGATTGTTCCTTGTAGGGTACTCTCTCAGATTTCTTCAAATATAGGTCATCCAATTGAAATTGTGGTTGCCATGGCAACCAATTGAAAAAACTTTAAAAATATTATTGTCAAAAACTACTGGTCCGAATTGAAAATAATTTTACCCAAATGTGCCATTGGTGACCCTCGATCAGATTTCTTAAAATAATGTTCCTATCTTAAAAAACATGACCACTAGTGGGTGGGGCAGATTTTACATTTATGGCACTATAGTGAAAACTATAAAAATGAAAAATAGACCTATTTCAGCACCAAACCCCACAGTGCTACCACACAACAGACTCGTCCCGAAGAGACGATTCTAATGAGATGCGACACCATACTGTTTAATGCAGAAAAGACTTTAGTTTATTTTTGACAAATCTCCCCCCCCCCCCCCCCCCCCCCCCACTCCCCCTTTATCTGGAGCTCTGCCTTTAAGAATATAAAACCACCGGACGGGAATCGGACTGGGCACGGCATGCGGAACATGACATCACAATTATCACAGTATGACGTCATGATGAAACTTGAATTGCCGTATTCGTGAGGACTTAGCCTGGTTCCCATTATATGTTAACGCAGAGTCTGCGGCAATGCCAAAACCAACGGTACTTTAAGAGATAAAATAGCCTCTCTCACATCGCTCTGGGGACATTGCCAAAACTATAAAAATAATTCCGTTCATACGTTTTGAAGCAATAATTCTACTAATAGGCACTTGGTACGCAACTGCTCGATGTTACCCGTGAGGATGAGTAGCAGAAAGAACGAGATATAGAGAGAAATAAGCTCTTGTAATTGTGGGGACGTGACTGACGTCCCCGGAGTTACGGCGCGTCCCCACAACGAGGGTTTCTCGCGGAACGAATGTCCACGCAGATACGGTAATTCAAGTTCTCTCTCTCTCTCTCCCCCTCTCTCTATTTCTGTTCATGTCTGTCTCTGTTCTTCTCTGTTTCTCGGTTCCTATTTCTGTCTCTGTCTCTGTGTCTCTCTCAGTCTCTATCCATCTGTCTCACTCTGTATGTCTCTCTCTCTCTTTCTCTCTCTCTCTCTCTACGTCTCTGTCTGTCTCTATCTATGTCTCTCTCTGTCTTTCTCTGCCTATCTCTATTTATCTCTCTCTTTCTGTCTCTCTTTCTGTCTGTCTCTGTATGTCTCTCTCTGTATCTGTCTCTTTCTGTCTATCTGTGTCTTTCTCTCTCTGTGTTTGTCTCTCTCTCTCTCTGTCTTTCTGTCTGTCTCTCTTTCTTTTTCTCTCTCTTTCTCTTCCTCTCCTTCTTTGTTTCTCTGACTGTCTGTCTGTCTGTCTCTTTCTGTCTCTCTTTCTCCCTCTCTCTCTTTATCTCTTTCTCCTTCTATCTTTCTGTCTCTCTCTTTCTGTCTCTCTCTCTGTCTCTCTCTGTCTCAGTATGTCTATCTGTCTGTCGCTGTCTGTCTGTCTCTCTCTGTGTCTGGTTGTCTGTCTGGCTGTCTCTCTTTCTGTCCCTCCATCTCTATCTGTCTCTGTCTCTCTCTCTGGCTCCCTCTCTGTCTCTCACCCTATGTTTCTGTTCATGTCTGTATCTGTCTCTCTCTGTTTCTCAGTTTCTATTTCTGTCTCTGTCTCTATGTCTCTCTCAGTCTCTGTCTATATGTCTCACTCTGTATGTATCTGTCCCTTTCTATTTCTCTCTCTCTCTATCTCTCTATCTGTCCCTGTCTCTCTCTGTATCTGCCTCTCCCGGTATATCTCTGTTTATGTCTCTCTCTGTCTCTCTCTCTGTCTCTCTCTGTATTTGTATATGTCTGTTTCTCTATGTCTCTGTCTCTCTGTATCTGTTTATCTCTGTCTGTCTCTCTGTCTCTGTCTATATCTCTCTCTGTCGGTCTCTGTCTCTGTCTGTCTGTTTCTCTCTCTCTCTCTCTCTATGTCTATATCTCTATATATCTCTCTGTCTCTCTCTCTCACGCCCTGTCTCTCTTCCTCTCTCTCTGCCTGTGTATATGTCTCTGTTTGTCCCTGTCTCTGTATGTATCTTTCTGTGTCTCTGTCTTTCCTTCTCTGTCTCTCTGTGTCTGTATCCCTCGGTTTCTGTCTCTGTATGTATCTGGATATGTTTCTAAGTGTCTTTGTTTGTCTCTATATCTTTCTCTGTCTCTTTCTCTATGTCTCTCTTCTTTGTTTCCCTCTATCTCTGACTCTCCCTGTCTCTGTCTCTCTGTCTTTCTCTGTCCCTCTCTCTTTCTCTGTCTCTCTCTCAATCTCTCTGTCTGTATTCCTCACTTCCTATCTCTGTGTATTTCTCTGTTTGTATCTGTCTATATCTCTCTGACTCTGTCGCTCCGTGTCTGTCTCCCTCTGTTTCTGTTTCTGGGTGTATGTCTGTGGTTATGTCTCTTATTGTCTCTGTTTGTTTCTGTCTCTTCCTCTGTTTCCGCCTCTCTTTTTTCTCTCTCTCTCTCTCTGTATCTCTTAATCTATGTATAGCTGTCTCTGGCTGTCTCTGGCTGTCTCTGTCTGTCTCTGTCTCTGTCTTTGTCTTTCTCTGTCTCGCTCTGTCTCTGTCTCTGCCTCACGATGTCTTTGTCTCGCTCTGTCTCTGTCTATTTCCGTTTCTCTCTGACTCTGTCTGCCTGTCTATGTCTCTCTCTATCTTTGTATCTGTCTCTTTCTGTCTCACTTTGCATCAGTCTCTGTCTCTTTCTGTCTGTCTCTACATGTCTCTCTGTCTCTGTGCCTGTCTCTGGCTCTGTCTGTTTGTCTCTGTCTCTCTCTGTCACTCTCTGTCTATTTCTCTCTCTCTCTCTCTCTCTATCTCTCTCTCTCTCTGACTGTATGTCTATCTGTCTTTCTCTGTGTGTCTCACTGTCTGTGTGTGTCTATCTCTCTTTTGTGTCTCTCTTTCTCTCTCTTTCTCTCTCTGACTGTATGTCTGTCTGTCTTTATCTGTGTGTCTCCCTGTCTGTCTGGCTGTCTGTCTCTCCCTGTCTCTCTCTCTGTATCCCTCTGACTCAGTCTATCTCTCTGTTTGTCTGTCTATCTCTGTCTCTATTTCTGTATCTCCGTCTCTGTCTCTGTCTCTCTCTCGCTCTCTGTATGGATGTCTGTCTGTCTCTTTCTCTCTCTCTCTCTCTCTGTCCCTCTGTCTATGTCTGTCTCTCTATCTATGTCTCTCAGTCTCTGTCTCTCTATGTCTCTCTCTCTTTCTCTGTCTGTCTCTCTCTCTCTTCTTCTCCGTCTGTATCTGTATATGTCTCTGTTTATCTCTGTCTCTGTCTCTTTCTCTGTCTCTATCTCCCTCTGTTTCCTCCTCTCTCTATCTCTGTCGCTCTGTGTCTGTCTTCCTCTGTTTCTGTCTCTGTCCTTTTCTCTGTTTCTGTCTCTTTCTTCTCTGTCTCTCTCTATCTCTGTCTCTGTCTGCTTCTCTTTATATTTATGTCTCTGTCTCTCTCTCTCTTTATCTATGTCTGTGTCTGTATCTGTCTGTGTCTCTCCTTGTCTATGTCTCTGCCTCACATTGTCTCTGTCTCTCTCTCTGTTTATGCATCTCTCTATAGTTGTCTATGTTTCTCTGTCTCTCTTTGTCTCTGTCTCTGGCTCTTTCTGTGTGTCTCTGTGTGTCTCTGTCTCTCTCTCTCTGCCTCTGCCTATGTATGTCTGTGTCTGTCTTTGTCTGTCACTCTCTGTATGTCTCTCAGTCTGTCTGTCTGTTTGTCTCTGTTTCTGTTCCTGTCTGTCTCTGTCTGTCTCTGTCTCTCTGTTTCTATTGCTCTCTCTTTCTCTCTGTCTCTCTCTGTCACTCTGTCTCTGTTTCTGTCTGTCTGTCTCTCTGTCTGTCTCCGTATGTCTGTCTCTCTCGTTCACTATGTTTCTGTCTCTCTCTGTCTGTCTCTCTGTGTCTCTGTCTGTCTCTGTCTGTCTGTCTGTCTGTCTCTCTGTCCCTGTCTCTGTTTCTCACATTCTCTCTCTCATTCACTGTTTCTTTGTCTCTATATCTCTGTCTTTCCGTTTCTCCGTCTATCTATATCTCACTCTCTCTCTTGCTCTCTCTCTCTCTCTCCATCTCTCTCTTCCTCTCTCTCTCTCTCTCTCTCTGTATCTCTTATTCTCTCTCTCTTAAAAAAGGAATTGACTTGTGTATAATATAAACCGTTGAATAGATATAATATTATGATGATTGAAAATCATTTAATGAGAAAACATTTCACAGCGTATCGTAAATTAATAATGTTAAGAAAGCAAAATGTTTAAGCTCGGTCGGGAATCGAACCCGTGCGGAGAAGGCAAAACAGTGTGTGTGTGTCCTTACCTGTGATGTAACCACTGGACTACTCGAGAAATCTTACCAACCATATTTTTTATCCGATTCGTATTTCATAAAACCAAAGATGTCACGTTCATGGTGGCAAAATAAAAAGAGACGATTCGAACAACTCGCTTTACTTTTCTTTATTCCAACAGTACCGGTCTCAAATACCCCACATATCTTCAAACCACCCGATAACAATACCAACTACAGAACACTAAAATTAAATAACCTACGACGCTACAATAACCCGATAACGACTCTCTATCTGTCTCTCTCACTTTGTCTCCCGCTGGTTCGATGTCTATGTGTCTCTCTATGTGTTTCTCTGTCTTTCTGTCTCGCTCTGTCTGCCTGAATGTCTGTCAATGTCTGTCTCTCTCTGCGTGTCTCTTTATTTCTGTCTCTTTATTTCTGTGTCTCTATCTGTCTCTGTCTCTGACTCTCTCTCTCTCTCTCTCTCTCTCAACCTCTTTCTCTGTCGCTATGTGTGTGTGTGTCTCTCTTTCTGTCTCTCTGTTTGTTTCAGTCTCTGTCTCTCTGTCTGTGTCTCTCTTTCTCTCTCTGTTGTCTCTCTTGGCTCTGTCTGTCTCCGTCTCTGTTTGGCTGTCTGTCTCTCTGTCTCTCTATGTGTTTCTCTTATTTCTGTCTCTCTGCCTTTGTCTCGCTATCTGTCTCTAGCGCTGCATGTCTGTCATTCTGTCTCTCTCTCTCTCTCTCTCTGCATGTATGTTTGTTTCTCTCTATGTCTCTCTCTGTCTCTTTATCTTTGTTTCTCTCTCTCTCTCCCTCTCTCTGTATTTCTGTTTCTGTATCTCTCGTTCTCTCTTTGTCTGTCTCTGACTGTCGCTTTATCTCTCTCTGTCACTCTCTCTCTCTCTCTCTCTGTTTGTGTGTCTCTCTCCATTTTCTGTCTAAGTCTGTCTATCTCTGTTTTTCTCTCTTTCTTTGTCTGCCCCTCTGTATGTCTGTATGTCTGTCTCTCTGTCTTGTCTGTTTCTGTCTGTTTGTCTGTCTGTATACCCCCCCCCCCCTCTCTCTCTCTCTATCACTATATCCCTCTCTCTCTCTTTCGATCTGACTCTCTGTCAGTCTCTCTACATATATTTCTGTCTCTCTGTCTCTCTTTGTCTCGCTGTGTGTTTCTGTCTCTCTTAATGTGCGTCTATCTGTGTCTTTCTTTCTTTCTCTCTAAACTAACATTTTAACTAATTTTAAAAGCCCCAAAACTAATTTTTAAATACCAAAGACTAATTTTAAATACCCAAAACTAATTTTTTAATACCCAAAACTAACTTTAAATACCCAAAACTAATTTTTGAATACCCAAAACAAACATTGTATACACAAAACTAACTTTAAATACCCAAAACTAAATTTAAGACCCAACACTAACTTTTAATACCCTAAACTAATTTTGAATACCCAAAACTAACATAGATTACCCAAAACTAACTTTATATACCCAAAACTAATTTTAAACACCCAAAACAAATTTAAATACCCAAAACAAACATTTTATACCCTATACTAATTTTGAATACACAAAACTTACATCAATTACCCAAAACTAATTTTATATACCCAAAACTAATTTTAAATATCCAAAACAAACATTGTATACCCAAAACTAATATTTATTACCGAAATTAATTTTAAATACCCAAAACTAACATTATTTACCCAAAACTAACTTTAAATACCCAAAACTAATTTTGAATACCCGAAACTAACATAAATTACCCAAATTAATTTTAAAGACCAAAAACAAATTTAAATACCCAAAACAAACATTGTTTACCCAAAACTATTTTCAAATACCCGAAACTAACATTATTTACCCAAAACTAATTTTAATACCCAAAACTAATATTGAATACCCAAAACTAACATAGATTACCCAAAACTAACTTTATATACCCAAAACTAATTTTAAATACCTAATAAAAACATTGTATACCCAAAACTAATTTTGAATACCCAAAACTAAAATAGATTACCCAAAACTAACTTTATATACCCAAAACTAATTTTAAATACCCAAAACAAATTTAAATACCCAAAACAAACATTTTATACCCAATACTAATTTTGAATACCCAAAATTTACATCAATTACCCAAAACTAATGATATATACCCAAAACTAATTTTACATACCCAAAACAAATATTGTATACCCAAAACTAATTTTGAATACCAAAAACTAATATTTATTACCCAAATTAATTTTAAAGACCAAAAACAAATTTAAATACCCAAAACAAACAATATTTACCCAAAACTATTTTCAAATACCCGAAACTAACATTATTTACCCAAAACTAATTTAAATACCCAAAACTAATATTGAATACCCAAAACTAACATAGATTACCCAAAACTAACTTTATATACCCAAAACTAATTTTAAATACCTAATAAAAACATTGTATACCCAAAACTAATTTTGAATACCCAAAACTAACATAGATTACCCAAAACTAACTTTATATACCCAAAACTAATTTTAAATACCCAAAACAAATTTAAATACCCAAAACAAACATTTTATACCCAATACTAATTTTGAATACCCAAAATTTACAACAATTACCCAAAACTAATGATATATACCCAAAACTAATTTTACATACCCAAAACAAATATTGTATACCCAAAACTAATTTTGAATACCAAAAACTAATATTTATTACCGAAATTAATTTTAAATACCCAAAACTAACATTATTTACCCAAAACTAACTTTAAATACCCAAAACTAATTTTGAATACCCGAAACTAACATAAATTACCCAAATTAATTTTAAAGACCAAAACTAATTTTAAATACCCAAAATAAATTTAAATACCCAAAACAAACATTTTATACCCAATACTAATTTTGAATACCCAAAATTTACATCAATTACCCAAAACTAATTATATATACCCAAAACTAATTTTACATACCCAAAACAAATATTGTATACCCAAAACTAATTTTGAATACCAAAAACTAATATTTATTACCGAAATTAATTTTAAATACCCAAAACTAACATTATTTACCCAAAACTAACTTTATATACCCAAAACTAATTTTGAATACCCGAAACTAACATAAATTACCTAAATTAATTTTAAAGACCAAAAACAAATTTAAATACCCAAAACAAACATTGTATACCCAAAACTAATTTTAAATACCCAAAACTAACATTATTTACCCAAAATAACTTTTAATACCCAAAACTAACATAGATTACCCTAAATTAACTTTTTTTACCCAAAACTAATTTTAATACCCACAACAAATTTAAATACCCAAAACAAACATTTTAAATCCAAAACTAATTCTGAGTACCCAAAACTTACATCAATTACCCAAAACAAATATACCCAAAACTAATTTTAAATACCCAATAAAAACATTGTATACCCAAAACTAATTTTGAATAACAAAAACTAACATTTATTACCGAAATTGATTTTAAATACCCAAAACTAACATTATTTACCCAAAACTAACTTTAAATACCCAAAACTAATTTTGAATACCCAAAACTAACATGAATTACCAAAATTAATTTTAATGACCCAAAACAAATTTAAATACCCAAAACAAACATTGTATACCCAAAACTAATTTTGAATACCCAAAACTTACATCAATTACCCAAAACTAACTTTATATACCCAAAACTAATTTTAAATACCCAAAACAAACATTGTATACCCAAAACTAATTTTGAATACCAAAAACTAATATTTATTACCGAAATTAATTTTAAATATCCAAAACTAACATTATTTACCCAAAATAACTTTGAATACCCAAAACTAACATTAATTACCGAAAACTAATTGTAAATACCCAGAACTAACATTAGTTACCGAAACTAACTTTTTATACCCAAAACTAGAATTAATTACCGAAAACCAACATTTAATGACGATAATTACCTTCTCTGACTTTGTCTATGTTATCTCTGCCTGTAATATTCTCTGTTTGTGTGTGTGTCTCTCTCTCCCATTCATTCTTTCTCTCTCTCTCTCTCTCTCTCTCACTCTCCCTCTCTATCTCTATCTGTCTGTCTCCCTATCTTTATCTGTATGTCTGTCTGTTTTCTGTCTCTCTGTCTCTGTCTATATGTCTCTTCTCTATCTTCTTCTCTCTTTGTCTGTATCTGCCTCCCTCTCTCTCTCTCTCTATCTATGACTTTGTGTCACTGTCTCTCTGTGATTCTTTTTCTGTCACACGCTCTCTGCCCTCTGTCGATCTGTTTGTTTCTGCTCTCTGTTTCTGTCGTTATATCTCTCTCTCTCTCTGCTTCTCTCTTTTTCTGTATGACTGTCTGTCTGTCTCTCCTTCTTTGTCTTTCTCGCTGTCTCTGCCTGTATGTCTCCCATTTTTTGTCTGTCGCTGTCTCTGTCTCTTTTCTCTGTTTTTCTATCTCTCTAAATATGGTTGTTTGTCTGTCTGCCTCTCTCTCTCTCTCTTACTTTTGTCATTTTCTTTCTCTGTCGCTGTCTTTTTCTCTCTATGCTCCTCTCTCTGTCTGTCTGTCATCTTTCTCTCTCAACACTCTTTCTCTATCTCACATTCTCCCTCCCTCTTCTTCTTCTTTTCTCTCTTTTTCTCTTTCTCTCTCTCTCTCCCCTCTCTCTCTGTTATTCACTCTGGTACGTCCAAATACAATTAGCCCAAAGATGGCAGAAACTCTCTCTCTCTCTTTCTCTTTCTTTCTCTCTCTCTCTCTCTCTCTCTCTCTTTCTTTCTCTCTCTCTCTCTTTCTCTCTCCCTCTCTCTCTCTGGTGCGTCCAATTAGCCAAAAGATGACAGAAACGGACGTTAACAAACAAAACAAAAACAAAGTACCAACAATATCCGTTCTATTTCCGCTTGATACCAATTTTCCGAGAAATTCTTTCAACATATCCGAAGATGACATCACACAATTTTTCATATCAGAAAAGAACTTCAATTTTGAGAGGAAATTGTTCAACGTCCTGATATCATCGACGTTATCGGGTCATTTAACGTCGAACGACGTCAAAATAAATGTTACACTTCATTGCTCCAACTTGTGACGCGACGTCAGTATATTTGTAATCCTAATTTGTACATGTACTGTAGAGGCTGAACTATACATGTATAAACATATACGAGTAGTTTTCAACCGAACACAAAGGTATACAACTCTCACATATAATCCTCTCTAAGTATTGTTCAGAGTATATGTTCTTAACACTTTCACTCTCAATGACGCTTACCAGCGCTTTTGCGAACAGTTTGGATCCTGACCAGGCGCCGTTTAACTGTTTGTCACTCGTTTCGAAATTTATTCAGTCATACTGCTTCATTTTCAACTTTAAAATGACATTACAGACAACAAAATTGAAGCAGACGACAATGAAAGAGTGAAGGGGTACAGTGGAGAAAACGTTATTCTTTCCCAATAAACGCGTTTACGCTAAAACTATTATTTGTAGTGCAAACAGTTTGGAGCCAGATCAGACGCCGGGTAACCCGGCGTCTGATCAGGCTTCAAACTGTTTGCCACCAAGATATACCAGAATTATCAGAATTGTCCAAAAGTTGTTTTTTCTACCTTTTAGCGCTTTGCGTTTGCGTACGTTTGCGTTTAAACGGGAAAGAATAACAGACTCTCCACTGTATCTCACAAAAGATTTGGCACCGAAAGGGTTAACAAAGCTATATTGCGGACAAAACGTAATTATTTCCTAATACTTCTAAAGTAATAATAGTTTAGGGCAACATTTGTTTAATCGCAATATACTGTTGGTAGTGAAAGAATAAACACACAAGGAGACTTTACAATATTGTCTAAAACAGTCCTACCCTTTACTGTATGTAAGAGCATGAGATTCATGCTCCACTATCAAGGCCTAACACTAGGGAAACTTTGGTAAACGTACAGTAAAGTGTAGGACTGAAAAGAGGTTCAACGAAGCTAATCATCGGGGGTTTCATTATTCTATATTAAATTATTGATCCCTTGCAACGAGTATAATAATTTTCATTATCCTTTACAGTGTCCCTATGGATAACACACGTATATTTTTCAAACAATGTAGACCCAGATCAGAGGGCTCTTAAAGGAGCCACCTGATCAGGGTCTGTAGTGTTTGTCATTTTGATATACATATTGAAAAACAAACAACTCTAGCCAAAACATTGGTCTGGACTTAATTGGAAACTACAAATGTAAATTGGAAATCCTCCATAAAAGTTTCAGGTGTGAATGAGTTCATTTGATAGTGTATTCGAGCCGGTAGCTTCATTGGAAACAATTTTGACATTGTTTCTCATTTGTCTATGGCGCATGCATCGATACACGATCTGCTCACAGATAAACGCCAACGTGCCCAGGACGGCGCCAATGGCGCAGATATAGAAGGCGCTCTGGACGTCCGCCACAGTGATTGGTTTAGCTTCGGCTACGCTCTCGGTGGAACAGAAGTCAGCCTTAGGCCACCACTTTCGCTTCCACATCTCCATCAAACCGCCCTCCAGAATTTTGATGATTCTGAAAAGAAGTTTGAAGTTTGATATTTCATTCAAATAATTTCATTGACGTCCATGTCGACAGAACATGTGTATACACGATGGACAATATGACAGAACAATAATAATGCAACAAAAACATTGCAAGAATATCCATACATTAGACCGTGCTATTTGTTTGAGTTTATTTGTGTACCAACAAGAGGCGCAAGTTCGGGTCAGTTATTTATTTAAAAACAAATAGTGTTGTAATCTCTCCCAGGCACCAAAAAATTCATAATTAATAATCAAGTTGTATAAGCAACTCTTTATACATGGATAACGCTGCGAGTAGTTCCACAGCAATATTTATATACATGTATGATGAGAGAAGACGCGGCCTCTCATCAGGATTCAAAATGTTTGACACTCTGACCCTGTTTTAAAAATTAAATTTTGAAAATTCTATTTTAAGAAAAATTTGAAGATGACAGTTGTTGCATACTACAAAATTTCCTAGCATAGAAAAGAGTTAATTCATTCCTCAATTGAAGAAATCAGTTCGAACTGTTTGGAAAGAAAATAGTTTTTATCCCTTGTACAGTGGAGAAAACGTTATTCTTTCCCAATAAACGCGTTTACGCTAAGACTATTATTTCCAATGCAAACAGATTGGAGCCAGATCAGACGCCGGGTAACCCGGCGTCCGATCAGGCTCCAAACTGTTTGCCGTCTAGGTTAAAATCAATAGTCAGAATTGTAAAAAAAATATATAAATTTCTCCATTATAGTGCAATGCGTTTGCGTCTCGTTTGCGTTTAAACGGGAAAGAATAGCGTTTTCTCCACTGAAGGTCCATGTATATAGTAGAGAAAACGTTTTTCTTTCCCAATAAACGCGTTTACGCTAAAACTATTATTTACATTACAAACAGTTTAGAGCCAGATCAGACGCCGGGTAACCCGGCGTCTGATCAGGCTCACAACTGTTTGCCACCAAGATAAACATGAAGTATCAGAACTGTCCAAAAGTTGTAATTTTCTACCTTTTAGTACTTTGCGTTTGCGTTTCGTTTGCGTTTAAACGGGAAAGAATAACAGATTCTCCACTGTAACTTACTGATCGGAGAAAGTAGTGGTGAAGGGAGAGTTCTCCTGGAAGGCGAAGGCATATCTCATAGGCATGAATACTTCTTTAATTGTCATGAGGTCACACTCCTTGGACATGTACACTTCCATTGTAGATATGTCTCCTTCAAGAAATACAACATAGATTTTTCTGACTCATCCGGGTTATTTTAAGAACAGAATACATGTAGTTAATAATGGTAAATAGGTAAGCAAGGTGACAACGAATATATAATCGTACACTTTCCTACTCGAGATTAGCATGATCCTCGTGCAGCACATGACCGCTGCGCTAACTTTACTGATATTTTATTCTTTCCCAATAAACGCATTTCCATTGCAAACAGGTTGGAGATATATCAGACGCCGGGTAATCCGGCTTCTGATCAGGCTCCGCCCTATTTGCTACATGTACTCAGATTAAAAATTAGTTAAAATTTCTAAAAGTGAATTTCCACAGTTTAGTGCATTGCGTTTGCGTTTTAACGGGAAAGAAAAATGTATTCTCTAATGTGCATGCGCACAATGAATACAGCTATGAATGTCTCTTGCTGGATGTAAGGAATACTCATCTTTTTTATCGTTTTAGAATGTTCCAATTTAAAAATAACTCTGCCAAGTCAGAAGAAAACACTAATAAGGACAACGACAATCAGGAGGAGAAACGTCACATTGGAGAACACGTTATTCGTTTTCTTTTTTTTAAAAAACGAAACGAAACGAAACGAACACAATGCAATAAATTGTAGAAGAGGACATATTCTTTCAAATGATAACGATTTATTTTGATTTTGGCGGCAAACAGTTTGTAGTCAAATCAGATGCCGGTCGTTTTGAGCTCTAAATCTTTTGCAATGAAGATATATATTTTTTTAATTTGGAAAGATTAGCTTCTTCTAAATCGTATCATTTTCCTGGCAAAAGCTATTTTAAACACGATGAAAGTTAAGCAAACCGCTCCTTATGCTCATCCAGTTTTTTTTAAAAAAGCATCTACCACTGTAAAACACATTTCAAATGATAGTATTGACTTAGATTTATTATTGCTTTAATTTACATTTTAACACTAGTTTTTTATGTCCCTAAAGCATAACTTGAGATGCATATATAGTACTTACACAGTGATACAGTTATAGTTCTTAATATATTGAAGGCATATATTATTACGAAATTGTTACATTAAAATCCCACTATTTATGTATACCTGTAGATTACAATTCTTGTAGGTCTTACCTATCCAGGCATAGTCTCCCTGCTTGACCCGGTTAATATGATAGTCTGTGTTCACATCTAGAATACTTGGATCTTCTCTATAGAACTCGTTCATTGCTTTACCAACCTCCTGGAAGATTGGATTCCGTGATGTCTGAAACATGGATGCCCCCATGATCATAAAGGGATTGAGGCGAGTCTAATATCATTCTCGAGTTTGTATTGGTCCGATTTCAACAGAATGCTCGATTCTGACCAATGAAAAGTTCGCGAATGGTCACAGACTTATATCAAACGCTTCATAACCATTGGTCCAGGTCCTCGACGATTGAAATACTTTAGTCTTGTTACAAAACCTTAAAACTCCTACTGTTATAAACCTCTGCACGATGCGGGAGAATTTGTTATAACTGTTGCAAACAGTTTGCCGATCCAGATCATCCTGCAACGACACCCAATGGGAGACACGTATTGTGTGTGTTGTTCGGAGGGAGTCTTTATAGAAAGGAAAAATTAAGAATTGGCTTACATTTGCAAAAGGACGTCAATTTTAAGCGGACGATGTTGCAGCAGTGAAAGCATTTAATACAATTGTTCCGATTAGGGAACTTCGGGAATGGTCGATGGAAGGAGGGGGTTTGTGTTAGGAGGGTCGTTGTGGAGAGCGAACACTGTAGTTGAGAAAATATGCATACTTGAAGCACAACGACCCAGAAGGTACCGCCTAGTGTCCCCCACTTCATGGAGTCTTTGAGTTTCACCATCTCTGCCAGTGAGTTGAACGCTGGTTGGGTCTTAGTCACAGTAAGGAAGGCGATGAGATTCCCACTGTAGATGCCCACTGTCATGATACAGAAGAAGCACCAAGAGCTCACGAATATTCTCCCAGCTATTGATCTTGGCAAATGCTTACTGCCTGTAGATAAAGAGAACTGCCACATTATCCTCCATCTCGAAAACACTAACTTTTGAAAATAGCTTAGATCCTAACGCGACCTCTGATACGAATCTTACATGTACCTGTTTGACACTGACATTAACATTTCTTAACCCTTTCCCTTATAGAAGCGACTTTTAGCACATTCATTTTATTCATCCGCTGAAGAAAATAGTTCCAAATTATACCGTAATGAATATGTGTCATATTTAATACTTTCCTTATTCTAGCAGTTAATAGCTTAAAGCAGGCTGAAAGTAAAGCAGAATGCGCCTTAGGGCGCATTCTGCTTTACTTTCAACCTGCTTTAAGTAGTCACATATCTTCAATACTAGAAACAATGCTATCAGGTAAAGGGTTAAAGCGTCAACGTAAAGAATTTCAAATTTTATAAATGTAGGCGGACGAAATATATAAGCAGACGATAGTATGGAAGCGACTTGTTAGACGGGTCATTACAGGGGAGAATCTGTTATTCTTTCCCACTAAACGCGTTTACGCTCAAACTATTATTTGCAGTGCAAACAGTTTGGAGCCATTTCAGACGCCGAGTAACCCGGCGTCTGATCAGGCTCCAAACTGTTTGCCACCAAGATAAACAAGAATTATCAGAATTGTCCAAAAGTTGTTCTTTTCTACGTTTTAGTGCTTTGCGTTTGCGTACGTTTGCGTTATAACGGGAAAGAATAACACATTCTCCACTGTACATAAGTGAAAGGGTTAATGTAACACAATCATTTGTGCTCATGGTCCTTACTATAGAACATAGGCAAACACTGTAGACTCTGACCAGACGCCGCATAATGCGGCGTCTGATCAGAGTCTACACTGTTTGCTAATAGGAATTTCAATATAAAAACATAACGAAAATGAAAATTTAGACCAGACACCCTATAGATAAAAAATGGACAAATCCAATATATAAGCAGGGTGCGCAAATGGGTTTGGACAACAGTTCTACAGGAACCTTCATATCGGAAATTCCAGTCGTATGTCTGTTTGGCCATTTAGCTGTTATGTTATTTGTTTTGACTGAGGTTCGATAATTATTGCAGATAAAGTAAGTACACGTTTAAACGCAAACGAAACCCAAACGCGATGTACAAAAAATGTAGAAAAATACAACAACTTCTAACTACATACTACCTACCCTGGCACAGCAGAGCTCCATATATATACCAAAAGGCAAACGGCAAGTAGTTCAGACCCCCTGTCATTCGTCGCTTCTCCTCATTTTTCGGACGAGTGTAGAAACCTCCAAACTTTTCGATGACAAATATTATAACACTTGCAATGAACATCGAAATTCCTGAAAGATATAGACTCTACCGCAATGTTTAAGATTAGTGCGAGTTACTGTAAATATCCTAAAAATTGGGACACCCTGAAACATTTCTGTAATTATTCTCAAAATTGGGACACTCTTGCTGATCAGGGTCTACACTGTTTGCCCAGGCTTGCATGTCCAAATACTTAGATTTATTCCTGTACCTTAGTATTCTATAAAACATACAGATGGTCCAGCGTAGTTGCATAATCATTTGCATAATCATTGACGGTTGACATTGGTATTTATCCTTGTTATAAATAGAAACCATAAAATGCAGCGGACAGTACCAGATAGGTCGAGGCATACTTAAGTTTTCTACCTCTACTGGTAACTACTAAAAATTATGTCTTGGTGTAGTTTTGTTAGTCCGGACAAATGAGTCACGCAATACACATTACGAGACGTATAAAGTACGAACATTGCACCGAACTGAAATTCGTTAAGTTTGAAAAAAGTAGAAGGACAAAGAATGAACATGTGAAATATTGAAAATTGGTTTTTAAAAATATCCAATTTGAAGAACTTTGATAGTTGCTTACTCGTTTCAATGATTTAATAAACTTTTCAAAAGTTATTTGAATTTGGTTTAACAGTGTATATGAGATCTTATTCGTGCAGTGCTGTTTTCTACAGAAAGTACTTATATGTTGCTTTTGTGATAACAAATTAACACCTACCTGTTGTCTGGCAGTTGCCGTTTTTACGAGGAAATTGACTGTGTTCTTTCTACCATTTGGTCAAGTAACAGAAGTTCGACATATGGTCGTCGAATTCTGACAGCTAAACCAGTTCTTACCGGTAAATGATAGTTTTGATCTTGATCGGTTGCCTATCAAATAGGCTACTGAACAGAATCCAAGCTCTTTACAATCATACTCACGATGTAAATGAATGCCTCAGAATTCTAAATTATCTGAGTCGGATTCCTATGAAAATACACGGATGTGATGGTATATCTTTTGTCTTTACCAAATTAAATTCCTTAAGTGTATTGACTATTTGGAGGTTCAGTTAAACGCTTTTCTATCCCTTTTAAACGAAACGCAAATAAAATGCAGAAAATTACAGTATTTTGAAAACATGAACATTTATCTGAGCGGCAAACAGTTTGAAGCCTGATCAGACAACAGATTAATGACTAGTGTACTCAACCATTTCAACCATACAGCCCTCTGTATAGATTACTAATTACATGTATAAATGCAAACAGTGTATACCCTGATCAGAGGGCTCCTATAGGAGCCCTCTGATCAGGGTCTGCACTGTTTGATAATTTCTGTTATTTTTGTTGTCGTACCAAAAATGTTACAGGAGACTGGTTAAAAAAAACTTGTATTATAGAAGAGACCAAAAGGAATATAAATACCCACAAGAGACATTTTGGGTCGACGGGGTTTAAAAGTAGATCAAGATTAGTGCTTCCAATTTACCTACAAGAACCAGCACCTCCCACTTAAGCGGCGACAATAAAGTTTTCCACTTTTTGGCATTTGGGTCTGGTTTTCTCATAAGGACGGTAGTGAAGTCATGATACACTGTATAGGCGAAGTCCACAACCTTCTCTCGCTCTGCCTGTATAGACAATGGGGTGACCACGAGGTCGGCTTCCTAGAAGTATGACAAACAGTGAGAAACATGTTATTCTTTCGTGCTTTACGCCTTCGCTGCCATGACGTCATCAACTTTAAACAATTGTCGTCTGCTTTTATTTCTAAATTTAAATTTTTAGGAATTTTGACCTAAAGAATATATAATTGAGCGTCAAACAGTGTGGCCAGGAACTAAACTGTTCGAAAATAACCATTGTTCTCGGGATAAGGCAATGAAGGGTTGAACGACATCAGCCTATATGAATTTGCAAACGCAATACAATTAAATGAAGACAAACATTAATACAAATGAAGATATCAATATATAGCGTAATATCTTATAAGATTATTATCACCGTTTATTAAAATCAGCTTCGTAAGACGCAGAGTTTGCACAGATGTGCTTACAGTGGAGAATCTGTTATTCTTTCCCGTTTAAACGCAAACGTACGCAAACGCAAAGCACTAAAACGTAGAAAAGTACGACTTTTGGACAATTCTGATTATTCTTGTTTATCTTGGTGGCAAACAGTTTGGAGCCTGATCAGACGCCGGGTTACCCGGCGTCTGATCTGGCTCCAAACTGTTTGCACTGCAAGTATAGTTTTAGCGTAAACGCGTTTATCGGGAAAGAATAACAGATTCTCCACTGTATTAGGTTACAAAAATGTACATTCGAATGTGCTAGAAAACAGATAAACGTATGTGTTAAAGTCTTTTACAACACGATAACTTTAAACATATCCATTTGCATATTTTAGGTAATTAAAGGTTGGATTGGAAAAAGAATAAATGAACGGACTAGTGAGCGAAATAAATAAATTACTTCAATATGAATTGACATTGACAATCATTTTATATGTTTTTAAACTTTACACAGTTCTGCTCAATATACCTATACATAGGTAGTAAGTTGTTGTAATTTTTTTTTTTTTGGTTGGATTGTAAATAATTAATCCACTGCATGAGCCCTAGCGACGATTATATTCTTCATTTACAAAAAAGTGTACCTGGAAAGTGTACACTTGACCCGTGCAGACATTATAGAAACAGACCAGAATCTGCACTGTCTGCCAGTTTGCAGTAAAATGAAACAGAAAAAAAATTGAATTGTCAAAAATGGACTAATCTTTATTAAATACTATAATTGTTCACTTGAAGTTTCAGTGGTGAATACGGTATATTATGCAGAGAGTTACAATGTAGGTAAGTCGCCACAGTACATGGTTCCCCCCTCTCTACAACACCCAATGGGAGAAATATAGTGTGTGTTGTTCGGATGGAGTCGTTGTAGGGAGGAACATAAACTTACATTTGCAAACAGCTTGAATCAGAATCAGACGCCGCGTAACGCTGTTTGTGACTCGTCATTATGTATATTTCTGTCAAAATGTCAATTACTAGTATATGACTTTGAAGAAAGTAGATGACAGTTTTAAGAGTACGATATTGCAGCAGTGCAAGCGTTAGACATAATTGTCTTGTTTGGGGAACAGCGGCTAGGGTCGTTGTAAGGAGGGGGCCGTTGTTCGGGGGACCGTTGTAGGAAGGGAGTATCGTATAGGTTTGTAATGACGTCTATGCATTCATTCTAGGAGGCACGTACCTTCCTCTGTAACATGCCCACTAAGCCATTAAAGGTGTAGTTTTCCTCAATAACAAAGCTTCCCCATTTTCCATCAGCAGGTTCTACTAATTCGTACCTGAAAAATATATAGTAGGGAAGATGTTATTCCTTCAAGTTTAACCCTTTACCCTCTGTAAGCCTGTTTCTAGTTTTGAAGACAGGTGACCACTTAAAGTAGGTTGAAAGAAAAGCAGAATGCGCCTAAAGGCGCATTCTGCTTAATTTCAAGTCATCTTTAAGCTATTAGCTGCTAGAAAATAGAAAATATTTCTTATAATTCTTGTTTGTAGCAGTATAAGTTTTTTCAGATGAGGAATAAATAAAAGGCATACAATGCGTATTTATGGAGTAATGGGTTAATTAAAACTAAACGCAAATGCAATAAAGCGTAGATTCTTGAAAATGTTTTTCAAAGTGTTTTGTTCCTAATCTGGCCGTCTATCAGTTCGGAACTTGGCGTCTAACATAATGTTTGCATTGATAGCATTATTTTAGAATAAACGCCTTTATTTAGAATAAGTCTAAACATATTTATCTGCATAGTAACATGCGCAAAGGGATTGTGCTACAAGTTATTACAACCTTGATATTTGGCCATTTCCCTAGATATATACTTAACAGCTGTATTGCATAATAAAGTAGAAAATGGATGGTTATTTTGCAAACAAAGAACAATCGTTTTGTTCAATGTATGCAGCGATGCTTATTACGCTTGGCCAAGGAGAACCCACACATTTTTCAGGAATTCGCTTTCAATAAATTGATATTTTCTTTATTTTTTTAACGTTGAATTTGCGTTTTGTTTTGTTGAGAAGAGGGAAATGTATTAGTTACTATCAAATTTCTCATTTGACGACTGACACTGTTAAAGCTACCAATTAAATGACTTTTTAATTATCTTCTAAACCCATCTGAGGATTGTTATATTTTGTTTTGAGAAAACAAACCAAACAATTCATTTAGTGACAATTGGATACAAAATTATCATAAGATCATACATAGGCTTGCATCGGAAAATGATCATTAACTTTTTGATAGTAATCAGATTTAAACTGATTGAAAGTAAAATGGTTAATTAACCCTTTAACCCATAGCCTGTTTCTAGTATTTAAGATATTTGACCTGTTAAAGCAGGCTGAAAGTAAAGCAGAATGTGCCCTAGGGCACATTCTGCTTTACTTTCAGCCTACTTTAAGTTAATATCTGCTAGTATATAGAAAATATTTCTTATATTACATATTCATGACAGTATAAAATGGAACTATTTTTCTTTGACGGATGAATAAAATGAATGCGCTAAAAGTCGCTTCTATAAGGGAAAGGGTTAAAGGATATGATCATGGCGATCCCGGTAGAATATGATTTACAAACTTGATACAGCGACCTATTGCTACAACGACACCCAATGAGAGACAAAGATTGTGTGCGTTGTTCGGAGGAAGTCGTTATAGGTAGGAAAATTGTCTTACATTTGCAAACAGCTTGAATCCAGATCAGACGCCGCGTAACGCGGCGTCTGATATGGATTCAAGCAGTTTGTCACTCGCCATTAATTTATCTTCTGTCAAAATGTCCATTATGTCACTTTGAGAAAAACAGCAGACGACAATTTTAAGCAGACGATATTGCAGCAATAAAAGCGTTAGACACAAATGTCCTGTTTAGGGAACTGCGGAAAGTATCGTTGTAAGGAAGAAGAAGTTGTAGGGGGGATCACTGTACATGGGATAAAGCAACACAATTTCTTGTAGTTACGTGAAATTCAAAACTCGTGCTAGCTCCATCAACAGTTCCATGAATGAGCCCTCGTAGATATCATGTCCGTTTTCCTGTCTTTTGATCACGAACGGGGGATACTAAAACAATTAAGAATTATAAAAATGTAAAAAACGTTAAACAGGTTCCTATCATCAGATCGTTCCGGTGTTCTAAGAGACACCACGGTACTTCACGCCATGACAGCGTCACGCGGCATCTGATCTGGATCCACACTGTTTGCCTTTGGTAGTCTTAAGAGCTGCACCGTGAAATGGTATTTTCCCAAACTGTTTGTATGCATGTATGCGTGTGTAGTCTATCTTAGACAGTAAAAAGTGTTAAACATATGAGTGAACTTGTTGAATGAACAACTATCGAATTAAACTCTTTACCCCTTTTATATACGCATTATCCCTCAATATATCCCTGCACTAAACAGTATAGAGTAATTAATATGCATAATGAGTAATATTTCCTATATCTTAGCAAATGGTAGCTCAAAGCAGGCTGAACGTACGTAAATCAGAATGTTCCCTAAGGAGAATTCTACTATACTGTTCGCCTGATTTAAGCACCGATCTGTCTTCATTACTGAACACAGGTCATTTATAATGTAGTTTACCGGAAGTGTTGCGACGGTGAATTGTCTCCGTCCAAAGCCGTAGTTTGTGTTTGGGAAGAGCGTGGAGTGGAGGATAATCTTGCCATCATGGGTGTAGTAGCCAACGGACGAGAATTCTCTCCCGTCTCTCCTCATCATAAGGCTCTCTATGTAGTAGCCAATGCATCGAGATGCCGGGTGCCAGAATGCAAGTTTCTGAAGCACAGTAAAACACTTCTCAATTACGACTACAGAACGAGTTACACATTTTGACGTTTTAGAAAGTGATACATGTAGGAGTGTAATTGCTTTAATGCAAGATAAAATTAAAACAGAAAGTTCCCGTTTTTCCTTGATAAAAATTTACACCTGTCTTAACCCACAGGTACTTGACACATACATCTAGATCTAATAACACCCCCCCCCCTTTAAAAAAAATTGTTTACTATACTTCTATTATAGATACAAGGTATTTGATGAAATAAAAAGTAGATATTGATAAATTAATCATTTCCCGAGGATACCATAAAAGAATATCGGCGATCGAGTCTATTTTAGCGTCTGTTTAAGTCAATAGTTAAGACTAGGTGTTGAATTGCGCTGCTTGCCTTGTATCTATAATACAAGTATAGTAAAAAAAAATCTTTTTTTTAAAAAGGGGTGGGGGGGGGGGGGGTAATATATCTAGATGTATGTGTCAAGTACCTGTGTCTTAACCCCTTTACTGCCCTACCCCGAGTACACTAGTAATTTGAAAACATTTGTATCCTGATCAGACGCCGCATAACGCTGCGTCTGATCAGGATACAAGCTGTTTACACCCATTTCAATATTTAATAAGTCTAAAATAACTAAATATTTAATTTGAAAAATAAAAGCAGAGGACAATTGTTTAAAATTGATGACGTCATAGCAGTGTAGGGGTTAAATGTCGTCTTTCAGATTCATTTTCCGTGGTCGTGATACAGTGGAGAATCTGTTATTCTTTCCCGTTTAAACGCAAACGTACGCAAACGCAAAACACTAAAACGTAAAAAAGTACAACTTTTGGACAATTCTGATAATTCATGTTTATCTTGGTGGCAAACAGTTTGGAGCCTGGTCAGACGCCGGGTTAACCGGCGTCTGATCTGGCTCCAAACTGTTTGTAAAAGAAAAAATAGTTTTAGCGTAAACGCGTTTATCGGGAAAGAATAACAGATTCTCCACTGTACAAACAGTAGATCTACAAAGGTGTTTGAAGGAAATACGTGTACAGTAGAGAAGACTTAATGTCAAAAAACTGAATGTCAAACAGCATCGACCCTTATCAGACTGCTTCTCTAGGAGCAGTCTGATCAGAGTCTTCATGGTATATCGGGCCTTTCTGTCCCAGTACTTAGGATAATTGCGGTATTCATATTTTATTTACCTTAGGCAATCTCTCTACGAAATATCCAGTTGTCAGCACTGCATCGTCCGTTGTGTCCTCTCTGTAAATATCATTGAGAACCTCTTCAACAATGTATGCAAAAGCCTGAAAATATAAACATATTCACTGCAATATTATTGAGAACCTCTTCAACAATGCATGCAAAAGCCTGAAACTATAAACATATTCACTGCAATATTATTGAGAACCTCTTCAACAATGTATGCAAAAGCGTGAAAATATAAACATATTCACTGCAATATTATTGAGAACCTCTTCAACAATGTACGCAAAGGCTTGCAAATATAAGCATATTCACTGCAATATTATTGAGAACCTCTTCAACAATGTACGCAAAGGCCTGAAAATATAAACATATTCACTGCAATATTATTGAGAACCTCTTCAACAATGTATGCAAAGGCCTGAAAATATAAACATTTTCATTGCAATATTATTGAGAACCTCTTCAACAATGTATGCAAAGGCCTGAAAATATATACATATTCACTGCAATATTATTGAGAACCTGGGCCTGAAAATATAAACATTTTCATTGCAATATTATTGAGAACCTCTTCAACAATGTATGCAAAGGCCTGAAAATATATACATATTCACTGCAATATTATTGAGAACCTGGGCCTGAAAATATAAACATATTTTACTGCAATATTATTGAGAACCTCTTCAACAATGTATGCAAAGGCTTGCAAATATAAACATATTCACTGCAATATTATTGAGAACCTCTTCAACAATATATGCAAAGGCCTGAAAATATAAACATATTCATTGCAATATTATTGAGAACCTCTTCAACAATGTATGCAAAGGCCTGAAAATATAAACATATTCACTGCAATATTATTGAGAACCTCTTCAACATTGCATGCAAAGGCCTGAAAATATAAACATATTCATTGCATATTATTGAGAACCTCTTCAACAATGTATGCAAAGGCCTGAAAATATAAACATATTCATTGCAATATTATTGAGAACCTCTTCAACAATGCATGCAAAGGCATGAACATATAAACATATTCATTGCAATATTATTGAGAACCTCTTCAACAATACATGTATATGCAAAGGCCTAAACTAATTGAGCCCTAGTGACGCATATATGAGCCCTTGACCAAAAGTGTACATGTGAAGAGTACATGTGTCTTTTGCAAACAGTGAAGTCCCTGATCTGAGGGCTCCTACAGGAGCCCTCAGATCAGGGTTTTCACTGTTTGTTATTTGGCAATATATTATAAAAACAACCCTAATTTGTCTAAAATGGACCGACCTTTTTTTGTAATCTGGAATTGTCCATTTCACGGGATAATAAGTTAACACAGCCACTGCAATAATAATACCAGGATCTTTCTTTTTTAAGTTAATTGTACATTCCTCCCTGAATCTACAAATAGACAAGTCAATCCCCCTTCTATGTCTGGTCCATTATTCAGGGTTGTTTGTTACAATAAAATTATAAAGTCGAAACTCGATACTTCGAATTCGCTGAAATCAATCATACCAGTATTTCATAAGTTGAATTTCGATAATTCGATCTCGCATAAGTCGGGAATACCCGTATTTCAAAGTTTAAACGTGGCTGAGCCACGTTTTAACTTTGATATATGGGTATGTTCGAACTAACGCGAGATCGAACTATCGAGTTTCGACTATATTTAAAATTGCAAACAGTGCTGTCCCTAGTCAGAGGGTTCCTTTCAGTCTCTAAATTGTTTGCATGGAACATGTGTAGGCCTACTTTTTACATGTACACAGTTCATAAAGGACACATATTCACGGCCTTGTGGTGTACAGTGGAGAATCTGTTATTCTTTCCCGTTTAAACGCAAACGTACGCAAACGCAAAGCACTAAAACGTAGAAAAGAACAACTTTTGGACAATTCTGATAATTCTTGTTTATCTTGGTGGCAAACAGTTTGGAGCCTGGTCAGACGCCGGGTTACCCGGCGTCTGATCTGGCTCCAAACTGTTTGCACTGCAAATAATAGTTTTAGCGTAAACGCGTTTATTGGGAAAGAATAACAGATTCTCCACTGTAATAGGTTAAAGCGGAAGACTCGCATAGACCAAAGACATTTTACTTGGTTGAATTGCAATTTGGTAGTTTGAGATATGCTCAAGAGTATATATTATAAACGCGTTTAATGAATAAGAATAACGTCTTTTCCAAATAAAGTTTGACGTATATATAAACATAAATACAATCACATGTTGGGGTATTGATCAGACGCCGAAATAATGAAGGTCTTAACAAGACAATAATGATAAGCGGTGATACTATAGTAACAACCTCTTTTCCGGGCAGCTGCACATCCGGGACTGTCAAAAGAACGACGTGGTCAAGGTCATCTGCTAAGCCCTGAAGAATAGCGGACTTCCGCCTCGAGTGACCGCGTACCACAAACACCCATCGTGATATGTGCTTCAAAATAGTCTGCCGCTGCACATTCAAGTGATCAAACTGGTTTGCCTGAAATTAAAATAATAAAACCCGACTCTAAATGTGATAATGACATTAAGACTAGAGCAAGAATAGTAATAATAACAATATACTAAGTTATAGTCTACTTTCAGTCCGAATGACCGCTCAGCCGACTGTACATTTACTCCCCTGATCATAGAGACATCTTGCTAACAATATTGAGCACTGCTAACATATGGCGCAATCAAATGCAGCCGCAGTACCGCCTAAGACCCTTCACAGGTACCCATTTTAACCCCTGGGTGGAGAGGAGCAATTCAAGGTACATGTCTTGCTCAAGAACATTCCTGTGCATCATCGGGGATTCAGAAATATCCCCTAGTCAGACCGCTGGTTCGGCGGGGGATCGAACTCACGACCCCTGGTACCATAGTCCAATGTGTTACCATTGGACTACTACCGCCGTATCGAAATACAACCCATGTGCGGATCTAGTGAATTTTCTCAGATGCGTGCAGAGAAGATTTAACCCTTTCATGATCAAACTATTCGGGAGATGTGTACCCCTTCGACGCTTTATTGTCGTCTGCTTCAGTATTGTTGTTTCCAAGACACGTTTCAACGTTAAATTTAATGTTATCTAAGGCGTCATAGAGAGTGAAATGCACAACATACACTGGAGAAGACGTTATTCTTTTCAACTAAACACGTTTATGCTAAAACATTTCAGCTGCACATTGGTGCTCAAAACTGCCAAATCAAAAGCTTGAGACCAATATAAGATTCAACTCAAACGCTTTAAAAGCAAGTTATATTTTTCTGTTTACATAGAACATGCATACGCTTATAATACACGTTTGATAAATGGAAATGGAGCTGACCATTTAAAATTTGAAGGGTGAATGAAAATAACACATACGTACAGTTCTGAGAATCCTGACCAGACAGGCAAACCTGCAGACCACGACCAGGTTGATCTGTCGAAGTGCCTGAGCTGTACCCATGTAAACCTGCCACACAGTTCTGTGAAGATCTTCTATCTTGTCCGTGTTGAAGGTCTGTACGAGGACTCGACTCTCAGACAAGTGTTTCACTATGGAGTTCAGGTCTAACGCTAGATACATGTAACACAAGAGAAGTAAAACACACAAGAGTAAAGGTTATTCTTTCCCGATTAAACGCAAATGAAACGCAAACGCATTGCAATGAAATGTTGAAAATGTTATATTTTAATACGAGTGACAAACAGTTTGGAGCCTGATCAGACGCCGGATTATTCGGCGTCTGATCTAGCCCAAACTTGCAATTGGCATCAACACGTTTATTGGGAAATAATAACGCCTTCTCCACTGTAAGGGAATGGTTTACTTAACATCAGACAGTTACAAATCTTGAAAACTCGACCATGCTTTAGCAGCGATTATCGATACTTCTACAGGTAACTCATTCATCCCTAAACTTTTTAATGAACAACACAAATTTCCAATTATGTCTAAACCATTGACTACAAGCGTATTTAGAGATGCCTTCAACAATTTATTGCAAAATGACAAACAATGCAGACCATGATCAGACGGCTCCTCAATCAGATTAATCAGAGTATTCACAGCTTGCATGGGACATATGCACACTTTTCAGGTATATTGTTGATAAATAACGAGTATACGCGTCGCTAGGGTTTAGTGCACTAAGCAGCCGCCATTTTAAGAATCATATGTTTGTCATGAATGACTGAAGACCAAGTGGAATAAATAGTTTGGGAAGGAGGGTGTCGGGTTTGTTATTTCTCTAATTTAGATTTCAGGTACTTTGACTATAGAAATATTAAAATGATTGTCAAATACAGTAAAACCTCGCTATTACGACCACTAAAAAGAAGGCTAATTGAGTGTATAATAGACAGGTGACAGCTTAAAGCAAGGTTACAGTGAAACAGAAAGCTCCTATAGGAGCTTTCTGTTTCACTGTCACCT
Organism: Gari tellinella; assembly: GCA_922989275.2. NCBI lineage: Eukaryota > Metazoa > Mollusca > Bivalvia > Cardiida > Psammobiidae > Gari > Gari tellinella. The sequence goes on from OV277871.1 coordinate 40,609,544, forward strand.
TGCTTTAAGCGGTCACCTATCGTAAACACCCTAATAATTAACAAAACTTAGTGGTCGTAATAGAGAGGTTTTACTGTACATGTAATTTGCACCATAATCAGACATCGCATTATGCGGCGTCTGTCAAGATTATTATTGCCTTCAAGTAAAGCAGTGAGGGGGTTGAGTAACTTTAACCCTTTCCCTTATAGAAGCGACTTTTAGCACATTCATTTTATTCATCCGCTGAAGAAAATAGTTCCAAATTATACCGTAATGAATATGTGTCATATTTAATACTTTCCTTATTCTAGCAGTTAATAGCTTAAAGCAGGCTGAAAGTAAAGCAGAATGCGCCTTAGGGCGCATTCTGCTTTACTTTCAACCTGCTTTAAGTATTCACCTATCTTCAATACTAGAAACAATGCTATCAGGTAAAGGGTTAACTTACCAAACATGGAATCGTGTAGAATCACAACAACTTTCCACTTTTGTGACTTTGCAATGTCAGCTATAACCTTTGGAATGGTATCTTCTGGCAAATCATCTGGCAATATCGGTGTACTGAAAACATTTTGTCATGACAATAATTCACACAAGCGGTGCTCGAAAGAATAAAGTCTTATCCATGTAGATGGTCTTCAACTATTCTATTCTGAAGGCTTCATATGTACAATAGTACTCCCTCCTGACAACTACCCTCCGAACAACGGTTTCCTCCTTACAATAACACTTGCCTCTATTCCCTAAACATGACCATTATGTCCAACCTTTTCACAGCTACAATAACTTTCGTCTGCTGTTTTTCTCAAAGTCACATATTGGTTATTTTGACAGAAAAAACCCAAAATGATGACGAATGACAAACGGCTTGAATCCAGATCAGACGCAGTTACGCGGCGTCAGATCTGGATTTCAGCTGTTTGCAAATGGTAGACAATTTTCCTCCCTATAACGACTCCTCCGTAAAACACATGCATTCTTTATCTCCCACTGAATGTCGTTGTAGAGAGGGAGCACTGCATTCCACTCTTTAAAAAGACCAGGTTATATCAGATTTAATACAGGAGCACTGTAGACATGATATTTAGTCTCAGACAGCTACAGGAAAAGTGCATAGAACAGGACCAACCACTGTAAATGGTATGTGTTGATTTAACAAAGGCCTTTGATACAGTAGGAAGGATAGGACTGTGGAAGCTACTGAGGAAGTCTGAATGCCCCGAGAAGTTCACATCCAAGGTTGAATCTCTTCACACAGGGACGAAGGCAAACATCAGCGATGGAGGCGTTTGATGTTACCAATGGTGTCAAGCAAGGTTTTATTCTGGTCCCGAAACTATCTTCCATATTCCTATCAGCAATACTGGAAGAGGCTTTCCAACGCTTGGAGGATAGTGTCTATATTCAGTCCAGACAAGATGCTGACCTCTTCAATGTGGCACACCTCAAAGCAAAATCCAAGTGTTCCCAGGTGCTGATTAGGGAACTGCTGTTTGCAGATGACAGCGCACTACTTGCCCACTCACAAGAAGAGATTCAGCGAATCATGAATGCTTTCTCTGATGCATCAACAAAGGTTTGTTCTGAAGATTAAAAAAACTGAAGTGATATACCAACCAGACTCCTCAAGCGCCCAAGAACTAGACATTATGGCAGATGGAAATAAACTTAACTCTGTCCCAGATTTCACCTACATTGGAAGCACAGTTGCAAAAGATGGACGTATTGATGTCGAGATTCAGTAAAAATGGCAAAGGTCAGTGCATCATTTGGCAGGCTGCGTCAGAGACTCTGGAACAATCACCATGTGTAAATGAAGGAGAAAGGCAAGATCTACAGAGCGGTTGTGATAAGCACTCTCTTGTATGGAGCGCAATCTTGGACACCGTACAGACGCCATGTGAAGAAGTTGCATGCCTTTATGATGCGGCATCTGCGATCCATTCTTGAGGTATCATGGAAGGACAAAGTGACACACATGGAAATACTGGATAGAACAGGACTGCCGCCCATGGAAGACCTCCTGATCAGAAAGAATCTTCGATGGACTTGACATCTTAAGAGGATGTCACAAGACTAACTTCCAAAACAGATCCTGTTCTCAGTGCTGCCAGTTGGTCTAAGGAAAAGAGATAGACCTCGTCTACGATATAACGATACCATCAAGAGAAATTTGACGCAGAGAAAGTTCAAACTGCATTCCTTGGCTAAACTGTCACAACAGAGAAATTAATGGAACAGCGGTGAAATAAAAATATGAAAACAGACATTGTCGCTTCGCGACAGTCAGCATAGTAGTAGTAGTTGTAACAAAATATTTCAGAAAATAGAAGACAAACAGTGCAGACAATGCAAGCCCTCATCAGAATGCCCATTGAGGAGCTCTCTGGTCCTCAAGGGTTAACACTGTTTGAAAGAAATACAAAACAACTATGTTGGTTATCAGCATAGAAATGGTAAACACATTCAACCCTAGCGACAAGTATACTCGGCATTTACTAACAGTATACATTAGTTTAAACAGTATTTTATTTAAAAATAGATACAGTCATGACTGACAATACATACAGTTTCACATATAAATATAGGGATTTGAAAACAAGTTTGGTTCAAACTTATATAAATTCTTCTCCTTTTCATATAAGTTACAATATACAGTCGAGACTCGAAACTTCGAACTCGATTCTATTGATATTTCATGTGTTGACGTTCGATAATTCGATCTCGCTAAAGTCGAACATGCCTGTATCATGTATGTCAAAATGTGGCATAGCCATAGTCAACTCTGAAACACGGATATGTTCGAAATTACTCGAGTTTGAGGTATCGAGTCTCGACTGCGTCATGTTTTAAGTGTGATGGCAGGTAACATTATACATTGGAGAACACACTTGCTTTATGCAAACAGCGAAGACCCTGATCAGAGGGTTATTGGACTATTTGTTATTTTACAATACACTCTAATATGGTAACAAACATCCCTTTAAACAGTCAAAACTGAATAAGAATTATTGAAAACTGAAATGTTCGAGTTGAGGTGTCAGGGTGAATGCGTTAAGTGTTTACCTTTTTAGCGCCATAGCCTCTGTAGGATATCGCTCACAGTAAAAGCTATTGACATTCATGTTTTCATCTGGTACCTCGCTTCCATTGCAATGTTTACATGCAATATCGTCAATGATAGCCTGCTAATATAAAATATCATTTTACGCCTTAAATGTATTCCTCCACTGACGAAATTTGCCCAAGTTTATAAATCATAGCTATTTATGCTAAACAATTCGTTCTGAATTGCAAAATAGTTCCAATCATTATCGAAATATTTCTTCTCTAAAACAGGTGATTTACTATTATGGACAAACACTGAAAACTTTGAATATATTATGGCAATGAAAGAGTTTAATCTGAAATAATAACATAATCTACATTGAATAAAGGTGTAAACAGGAGAATTTAGTTACCCCTCCATCTCTTCATCTTCCTTTTTCAGAGCTCCAGATAAGGGGAAAGTGTGCGTGTTGGGGGGGGGGGGGGGGTTAAACTAAATATTGCCATTATTTTCTCCTTATTGAATCCACAATTCCAATGAGTAGTTTTCGAGACAATTCTAATGAGTAGTTTCATAATAAGGTTTTGAAAAGTCATGCATATTCATATTGTCAAAATACCCCCTTATTTAGAGAGTTGGTTTATTGTGAACTAAATTACCTCTATTTGTTCTCCTTCAATTAATTGTCTTTTCCACTTGACTAACGGTGTAGTCTTGGTTTCCAATACGTTGATGCCTCTTAAAACTGTTGAGCTATAGTCAAACAGTACTATGAGGTCCACGCCTGCCTCTCTGTCGAGATTGTGAACTGTATTTAATAGAAAACGTTACATTTATTAGCTACTGTATTAACTCTAAGTATCGAATTGGAAGCAAGATCAAAACTATTTGCAGTGGATATTATTGCAATACGGCGCTCCCTCTCTACAACGACACAAATCGTTTGCGTTGTTCGGAGGGAGTCGTTATAGAGAGGGAAACTTGCAAACAGCTTGTATCCAGATCAGACGTCGCGTGACGCGGCGTCTGATATGGATTCAAGTTTTTGTCACTCGCCATTAAATTGTTTTCTTTCAAAATGCCATATATGTAACTTTGAGAAAAACAGCAGACGACTATTTTAAGCAGACGATATTGCAGCAGAAAAATGTTGGACCAAAGTGTCTTGTTTTGAGGAACAGTGGCAAGAGTTGTTGTAAGGAGGGAGTCGTTGTTTAGGGCCGTTGTAGGGAGGGGGCAATGTATCACAAATTCGCCAACTGCGTGTATAATGTTATGTTAATGTTAATACGCATGGGCTTAATGTTATAAAGCGTTTTAGATGAGTCTGCTATCGTTTTCAAGCTTTTGATTGGTCAGAGTTGAACTTTTTAAGTTGTCTTTTCCAGTTATACAACTCAAACGCTATAACCACGGAATCAGTACTTCTCATTCCATTACCAAGGCCCCAGAAACATTCTTACCATGTCGTGGTTCTGTTGCTAAATTGGCATAGGGAGTATTTCTGTTTATTAGACCAAGATTATCCCCGCTGCCAATGCAAGTCTGTGGTTTTGATCCCATGCACTGCTCCGCAACATATGGGATTAGCCAAAATCATCTTCCTGAAATCATCATCTTATCACCCCTGATCATTTATCGGCGCTATATGACATATTTTGTGACGCATTGCCGTAAAACCCAATTCATCCTTCCACCCATTACCAAGACTCTAGAGAACACGTTTACCTACCTTTCCGGTATATTTGGTATGGTTCTCCGATGTCAATAAAATGCCAAGCAATAGAGATATTGCAGTTATACCTGGACAATGGCGGATTTGTCCGGGTTCTCACACCATTTGATATTGCACCTGAAACACAACAAATACATCAACTGTGCCAAATTCAATTTTTAGAAGTGTTGGCTGAACAAAATGTTACGTGGTGTCTACTCTGGACCCAAACTGTTCAATGCGGATTCTAGTCGCATATGGTAAAAAAGGGTTAAGGCTTTGTAGACACAAAAGTTTAAGAAACAAACGGGTAACTTGTGTAAAATATTTCAAACTGCGTTAAGAATCAGGACACCGTGACACAAAATGAAACAATGTTTTAAGATAAGGCTGGAATTTATTAACAGAGTAACGCAATATGAAACATTTTTCAAATCGCTTCGACGATGTGCTTATATAGTATTCATTTAACGCAAACTTATAAACCAGTAAAGAAGATGATCTCAATAAGCTTTAAGATTACTTGTTTTCAAGTATGTATTTTCAATCACTTTGATTTGGCTAAAAACTGTTTGCTTTGGAAATAACAGTTTTAGAGTAAACACGTTTATTGGGAAAGAACAACGTCTTAAGTATCCACTGTACATGGATGTTTATTTTACATATTCTGGCTTAAGTTCTAATTTCAAACAATTTTTATCTGGCTAATTCGACTACTCGGCGTCTTATCTGTGTCTAACTTGTATTACACGTGGTCAATATTAACCATTACTTATATAAAGTATGATGTATGAATTATAATGCAGTTTCTATTGATATTGTATTCAACATATATGCTGCTATTTTGTTATTTGATATTACGTTTAAAATAATGTTGAATTAGCACAATATACTCACGTTTTCCGCGAAATTTAGGGTAAAAGCAAATTACGCTATGTACACTGACAAGAGTGTTTAAAGTTCCATTTTGTAATCAGACTTTTGTTTAAGATATTTGAAATAACAACTGAGGTTAAGCATACTGTTTGAACATTGTTATTGGCCACGCCTTGAAAGTATTGAAACCCAGTCATTAATCAACAAAACATGTGATTCAACCCCGTAAAACAACGAAAACAAAAATGCTGCTATAAATAGTATACCACAGCAGTAGTCACGTGATACGACCTAACGCACTGACTGTCAAATATCCCTTGTTACTGATTGTAAAGAAAATGTTGATAAGCTTCACTAATTGGCTTTTTAGAACGGTCATATATTATAATCCGAATTTGTTGACCTTTTAGTCATTATACCATAGTCATTTAACCATATTGTAATAGAACGATATATATAGCGGACACTTATTCTGACCAACAAAGATTAAGAACAACTTATCCCTTGACCTCTACATTATTCATGATTGACAAGTCAATCAAAAAGTCGATTGGGACTCAAGCCTGATTCCTTTGGAATGCTAGTCACTTGCTCTACCAATTGAGCTACAGTGGAGAATCTGCTATTCTTTCCCGTTTAAACGCAAACGTACGCAAACGCAAAACACTAAAACGTAGAAAAGAACAACTTTTGGACAATTCTGATAATTCTTGTTTATCTTGGTGGCAAACAGTTTGGAGCCTGATCAGACGCCGGGTTACCCGGCGTCTGATCTGGCTCCAAACTGTTTGCACTGCAAATAATAGTTTTAGCGTAAACGCGTTTATTGGGAAAGAATAACAGATTCTCCACTGTACCATGACAGAAATGAACCTTATCAACCTTTTCATTATGTAGTGAATACATACTGTAATTGAATTATCACCCTGAAATTACAAAACAAATTTTAAAAAATTATTCATAGATAAATCTGAATAAGGGGAGATCCTTTGAAATACTGAAAATTGCAGACTCGATTTTATTGAGTCTGTTCATGAGCAATACTGAAATATGCAACAGCGATCACGCCCCCTAGCACCAACTTAAGCGGATTATAATTTTCAACTGTAAATGCGCTGAAATCAATGATTCCAAAGGACCAGAACGTACTGTATAACAACACTGAGAATGAAGTACGGAGCGACTTTTTACAGCCGCAACACAAGCACTTAACACCTGCTGTTGTGAATTATCTAAATCTGAATAAGGGGAGATAAACAAAGCAAATACTGAAAATCGCAGACTCGGTTTAATTGAGTATATTCATGAGCAATACTGAAATATGCAACAGTGCTTACGCCCCCTAGCACCAGAACTTTCAACTGTAAATGCGCTGAAATCAATGATCCAAAAGGACCAGAAAGTATAACAACACTTAGAATGAAGTACGGGGCTACTTTTTACAAAACCCGCTTTATGTGAAAGAATTACGACCTATGTTGTTCAAATGGGATCCCAAAACAACCGTTTTATGCAGGTTTCCCAAGTACATAATGAGGCTTTAAATTTTAATGTTAACTGATTTGTTTTTCATTTTGCGTTACGGTGCGAAGATTCTTAATGCATTTTTAAATAATGAATTTTGAAATTGCATAACTACAAGGCGTAAAGCGATTCGGACTCAAAATATATTGATTTGTCAACACGTCTCTTAAAACGTATAAAAAGTTAGAGTAACCAATATATTAATATCATTCACTTTTTTATTCTGTCGTTTTAATAGAACATTATGCAATATAATGTAATGTAAATATTAGCAATTAGAATGCCACATTGTGTCGTGTGTTCGTACGTATATGTATTTAACTTAACCTATATGAGAGGTATATACCGAAACTATAAAATCAACTAATATGTCAGGATAAAGGCAGGGAAAGAAAAAAATACATTTACTGCTTTTCCCTCAGTGCACTAGTACTTGCAAAATATTGAGATCCATATCAGACGCCGAATATATCAGCATTTGTTCAGAATCCGAATTGTTTTACACATGTACATGTTTGCTTGCTTAATTGAAAAGCCAAATATCTAAACGCGATCATTCTATGCAGCCTACATGTATACCCAAGCAGTGAGGGAGCTAATATATATATTACAGTGGAAGAGAAACTATTCTTTTCCGTTTAGAAAAAACTAGATATATGAGCAATGCAGAAAATACTAGTTATTAAGCACAAACACTTTTATTAACATAAGTTTAGGGAAATAGCCGAAATAAATATTTTGAGTTTGAGTTCTATTGGGAAAGAATAACATCTCCATCGTTGTACCAAACAATGTTGCGTCATGCTTACCTATCACTAAAGGACGTTCCATATATCTCATAACATCGTGACAGGGTAACGTTGATCTTACAACCAGCAATACCAGAACTAAGAATGTAATATACGATGTCTCCACCGCTGTACCAAACAATGTTGCGTCATGCTTACCTATCACTAAAGGACGTTCCATATATCTCATAACATCGTGACAGGGTAACGTTGATCTTACAACCAGCAATACCAGAACTAAGAATGTAATATACGATGTCTCCACCGCTGTACCAAACAATGTTGCGTCATGCTTACCTATCACTAAAGGACGTTCCATATATCTCATAACATCCTGACAGGGTAAAGTTGATCTTACAACCAATCCTACAATAACCAAGAATGCAATACACGATGCCATTGCAAGCTGAATGCAGAATGCCAAAACATCAGACAAACACACTTTCTGTATATTTATACAATACATGTACAATCACATGTGTGGATCTAGCTATTTTTCTTAAGGGAACCTGGGATCATTCGTCCCTGAAAATTGTAATAGGCAATTCACATGTCCAATCAATGCTGGTCTATTTGTTACTATTTAGGTGGTTTTTTTTAAATCAGATTGCAGAATGAGAAACAGTGAGGATTACGATCAGCGGACTGTTTTAGGTACCCTCTTATCGTAATCGTCACTGTTTGCTTAGGATAACCTACTTCAACACAATGGTATCATAAAATAAATGTTCAATAATAGAATTAAATACAAGCCGGAGCTTCAAGCAAGATGACAATATAGCAGAAAGCTCATTTTTAAGCTGTTTTTGCCTTTACACATTCAACGCTAGCGACTAGTAAACTAGAAAACACGTCATTTATCAAGAGTGTACTTGTGAAGAGTACCCTTGTCCTATACGAACAGTGTAGAGCAAGATCAGATACTAAATTGGCCATTTGATCTAGGTCTATACTGTTCGTCATCTACATTCAAGATGATTTGCATTTTGTCTATTACGAAAATATGGACAGCCCTAACGGTCCAAGCACTGCACATTTGGAAACATTGCATATCCGCACTCTTGCAAATTAATCAATACCCAATCCCTAGGCCTCTCTTTCTGGATCCGTGCCTAATACGGCACGACTCTCTCCGTGTATAACTGACACTTTCACTGTCATGGTCTTGTCTGCTTGCATTTATCGTCTGAAATAATTCCAAAAACTTTTAAAGTGTAGATATGTTGACAGAAAAACATCTAGATGATTTTCGACTAGTTTGGATACTGAGCAAACGCCAAGTTACTCGGTGTTTGATCTGAGTCCAACTTGGGTGTAAATGTCAATGTGGCCGGAAACAGGGTGAAAAAGTTAAAATAATTTCCGGTGCGATTATAAACTAATTTTTAGTTGTAATATGACGCCATTTAATCAAGAAAATCAGACCACCATGTAATTATTAATCATTCAACTGCAATGACGTCATCTGTTTTTAAACAATTGTCTTCTTAGGATTTTATTTCTAAAATATGAAAATTAGGTATTTTGACTTAAGAAATATTGAAACGAGTGTCAAACAGTTTGGATCCTGATCAGACGCCGCGTGACGCGGTGTCTGATGAGGATCTAAACTTTTTGTTAATAGCCATTGTTTCGGGGGTAAGGGATTACTATAATAAATCCTCCCCAGTAAACAAGTTTGAGCTTTAAAGAGGCTCGCAAACGGATTAAGCATTAAAAATAGTAATTTGTAAATATATGTCAAATGCTTATATAAATAGGTAAGATTTAGTTCTGTTAAATTCTGTTAAAAAATGCATTTCCTAAAAAATAAAGAAAAGAAGAAGCTCTGGTGGGATTCGAACCCGTGACCCTCCATGCGGAGACAAAAGTGAAAAATGAGACAACGTCTTTACGCCCTCGGCTACGGACGCTCTCTATATATATGGTAGCGAATTAACGTACTTCACTGATAGCTATTGATAGAACATTATTCGGCTCTGGTTTATGTCTGAGCCCGTGTAGAGAAGCAACAACAACAACTATAGCGTCAGCTGACGCTATAGAAAAAACGATGGAAAATATCTAAAAAACTAAGATTCGGTGACGATTCTTGAGACTTTTTTTGGACTGATCATATTTTTTTAATGTCAGAAGCCAAATAATGCCACAAATTTGCTTTTATTTGAGTATTTTATTTTATTTTGTCAAGAACACCATCCGGTTGCGAGTCCCTTTATATTAAGGTAAAGAAACTCTAATGAGATCGGCCAATGTTGTTCAGTATCAGTTCTCTACGGAGAGCGATCGGCCATTATCGACGCCTGTCGGCCCATTCCGAACAATGCCGATCGCTGAACGTAGATAACTGATTTTGGTTCGAACTCATTACGGGTCCTCAACATTTCAAACAACATTTTGTAATCAGACTTTTTAAAGATATTTGAAATAAACCACAATGTGTTTCCTCACATTAGGTTTGGAAATACTACTTGACATGCCATAGACGATTTCATAACATACGGTTCAATAAAGTGATTCCCATATAACCTCAAATAATCATCTAGTACAATCTAGGTTCAACGCAAGCGTAAAATGGCTGCCAAAACAGGTGAACACTAGTTACAAGTCTGATAAAAAACCCATAACTTTCTACATGTTGTTTTTTAATTGTTTGTCACTACCATATGCCTTTATAATTCTTACTAAAGAGTCAAGCACTGATTTATCAATCATCCTGGCCATGAAACAAGAGAGTAAAATAGTATTTAAGGATTATAGGGTCTGTCGCCAATCTACATAACACACTATAACATACATTTATTGCAATATAAGACATCCGGACCAGAATACAAGTGGCTGATCATTAGGAATGGCATCATAATAAACATACATTCATATATTACGTGAGCATTCGTATGCAAAAATGTATATTTCTTCAAATCTCAGTGTCCCAGTTAAAATGAGAATTGTGAGGCTATTTTTCAAATACGACGTATTGAGCACCAACCACGAGTATACTCGTCATTCATCGACGATGTACATGTGAAGAGTACAGTTCGAGGGATTGGTGCAAAACTATTGTAACTCCCTCACAATTGTGAGGGAGTTACAATACTTTTGCACCAAGCCCTTGAGTTGTGCTTTGCAAAATTGTATGCAAACACTATTGACCAAGGTTCAAGAGAACAAGGATATTTTAACCCTTCCGGGTCTTTTTACCTCTACACCGTTATTTTGTCGTCTGCTTCTATATTGTTGTCTGCAAGATCATTTCAAAGTTTGATTGAAGAGAATATGACATATGAGCGTCAAAACGTTTTGATCCTGAACAAATGTCAAATGTTGATCTGGTTATTTCTCAGATATATGCATTGTTATTTTATTTTAGTGTTTTATGTATCCAATTGAAGTCGTTATTAGTAGGAATGTTCCAGATATTGTTCAGGAAAGTATTTTATTGTAGTATTAATCTCAGACTCGTTTCATCTATTACAAATATTGATCTGGTTATTTCTCAGCGGCGTCTCATTTGATCAAAACGATTTACAAATTCGACTTTAGGCGACTCCGGCGATGAAAGGTTCAATAAAAGATATTTGATGTCATGCTTAGTGGGGTAAATCAAAAGCGTAATTAAACTGTTATAGATGAAACGAGACTTCAACTACACATTTCACTGAATTGCATGCAGTTTTACATTTGCAAGTGTTATGTGTATTGATATTACTAGGCTCATTAGTTTATTCACAATTGTTTATTTTTCTGTGAGTAAACTTTAAAATCTAGTACATTTATCAACTAAGTCATAGACATTTTCACAATAACCCGTTAACCAATTACCTTATCTATTTTTGAATACAGATGACCTTTTACACCAGGTTGAAAATGCAGCTAAAGAAGCCGTATGGCGCATTCTGCTTAACTTTCAACCGGTTATAAGAAGCCCACTGGAAACTGGAAACATCCTTCTGTGTTCCATGCTCAGGACTTCCTCAGTGATGATGTATTTCTTATTGTAAAATTAATAAGAGGTATGAATGGCGTATATTCGGAGTAATGGGTCAATAGATATGTAACCGAGAAACTGTAGGAGTTTGGTGAAGTAGATTTGATTAGTTTAGTAGGCATTTACTAATATTGTGTTTTGGAATGTGTTTCAAGCAAAACCATTTTTCGGCTCTCATAATTGCAATAATAGTATCAATGTTTTATGTAAACACTGTTAAGTGTAAACATACTGCGTGTATACAGATTGCAGACTTTTTGCCTCCGGTCTCTACACGTGGTTAGTTAACAATATAAATTATACCCTCCTGAAATCCAACAATATAAATTATACCCTCCTGAAATCCATCTAACTAAACAATCAAGACCTGCGTTCATTAATAAAGTGCCTCGTGACGCCTTGTTACCTCAGGGCACATACAGGTTCACGTGCCTTCAACATTGCATGCTTTTGTCGTTCGCCATAGTCACTCCACCTTTGTGCGCCTTGAGGTAAGCGGACTGTTGCAAAACGCCACGAAACGACTGCGTTAATGATCGCAGGAATGATTCGCTATACTCCGTGTTCGCTATTGACAATTTCAAATTATAAAAACAATTATAATAAAAAAAATTGATGCGGTTGCAGAGAAATAAATTAATGCAAGTACAAAATGATGACTAAACATTTTATAGCATTTAAATCATGACAATAGGAGACTAAAGCAGTCACACAGTAACTCATGAAAAATGAAAAACCGTAAAAGAGTCAATCAATACATAAAGGACTTGCATCCAGATTAGACATATATTTTGTTTATTGCACAATTCCAAGATCTGAAACGTGTCTGTTTGGAAAGAATAACGTTTTTTCCACTTCGTGGCTCATTTAATGATTCTTAAAATGTTTAATCGTATCCTTCCCGCGTATCATATCTGCCGCCTTTTCAGCCACCATGATTACTGGAGCATTGGTATTCCCGGAGGTGACGAAAGGAAATATAGAAGCATCGACGACTCTTAGTCCCTGTATTCCACGCACTTTTAGTTGGGGGTCGACTACTGCGGTCGGATCTTTCGCGTCACCCATCTTACATGTGCCTGACTGGTGCCACACGGTCGAGCCGACATGCCGGATAACACATTCCCAGTAACTATCGGAAAGAAACTGGTGTTGCGAACAAAACGCAATCTCGTCTATGTCCACGACAAGCCTTTTCATTGTGTTTGTCTTCAAAAGTTTTTCTACGATTCGAATGCCAGCAATCAGTACGTCTATGTCCTTCTGTTCTGTGAAATATTGCGAGTCGATTAGTGGAAAGTCAAAAGGGTCTGTGGTGGAAAGTTTTATTGTCCCCGTGCTCTCAGGATGAGCTAATATTATAGCAGTCTGGAATCCATGGTCTGTTTCAGAATACGGAAGATAGTCCTTCGCCACTGCTTCCTCAAGATACGATATTTCTGCAAATGTGAATGGCAGAATACTTGCAAATAATAATTGGATATCTGGAAAAGTCTTCCCCTTTTTGGACTTGTCGATATGGATAAAACCATTCACTTCACTGCCAGTAAAAGCCAAGGGCCCGCTGCCGAACAGTTGGTACTGAAGATGCGACCACACGCTGTCCCTCCATTTTGAATCTATGCTCAAAGATTCGTTGATTTTGCTCGGAAGAATAAACATTTGGTGATCCTGTAAGTTTTGTCCGACTGGTAAGTCTGCTACCACAGGTATACCCATCTCTGAGAGATGTTCCTTTGGTCCAATACCGGACAACATTAGTAATTGGGGAGACTGTATCGAACCAGCGGATACGATGACCTCTTGTCGAGCTCGGACGTGCCTTTTCATACCCTGTTTTATATAGTTAACACCGATGGCTGTATTGTTTTTCATGTTTATCTTTGTAACAAAGCTATTAACAGATATATCCAGATTGGCTCGATCTGCTGTGTGTCCTAAGAATGCCAAGCCCACGCTGCAGCGAACGCCATTTTTCACAGTGATTTGTTCGACGCTGAAGCCTTCTGGACTGTCGCTGTTGTAATCGGTAATTGCGTATCCCAGTTCTTGTCCCGCCTGCATGTACACGTCTGCCATAGGGGAAATCTTACCGCTAGAAACTGTCAGTGGGCCCCCTGTGCTGTGGAATTTTGAGTTCTTCAGTTCTGGCATTTGGATATCTTCTGACTTGAGAAAATAAGGTAGAACATCTTTATAACCCCAACCTGTACAGCCTTTAGACTCCCACCCATCAAAATCAAAGGGACTTCCTCTGGTGTATTGCATACCGTTTAGAACACTAGATCCTCCCAGAACACGCCCTCGGGGCCAAACCGCTCGTTTACCCTTCATTCCCTTATTTGAGTGGGTCTGTGGTGTTGTAGAAAATTTCAAGACTTGTTCGGATTTTAACATCTGAAGCCATTTTGGAGGATTGTGAAAATGGTCACTTGCATCGTAGATTCCACCTGCTTCTAACAGAAGTACACTGGTTCCCTTGTCCTCTGATAGTCTAGAGGCTAATACAGAACCTGCCGATCCTCCACCCACTATAATATAGTCGTACTCATCAGCTACGTCGTCAGTTAATATATCCCGTCCACCAGGGCTCCGTGCAAGAAAATATATTCCAAAAATAACCCCGAGTACGAAAACAATTACACTCGTACTAGCCATAACAACGCGTCGCTTGGTATAAGATACAGATTTTCAGTTCTCACTTTGACCAGCATTTATATGTGTGTTTGTCAATATCAAATGTGACATTTGCCTGATAACCCATCTAGGTTAAAATATGTAGTGTGTACAGCCAAACAGGTATTTACACACTCACTGCCATGACCTCATCAACTATAAACAATTGTCGTCTGCTTTTATTTCTCAAATTAAATATTTAGATATTTTGACTTATGAAATATTGAAATGAGTGTAAAACAGTTTGTATCCTGATCAGACGCCGCGTTACGCGGCGTCTGAACAGGATCCAAACTGTTTTCAAATTACTAGTGTACGTGGGTTGAGGCAGTGAAGCGGTAACACATTCAATCCTAAAGCGACATTTACAGTGTACATGTAAAGTGAACACGTTTCCTACGCAAACTGTGAAGACCCAGATCAGAAGACCCCGCCCCTGATCATGGTTTGCACAATTTTTCAATTTACATTATAATGTTCAGAAGATCTTTAATTAGTCAAAACTGAACTGGACTTAATTTGATACTTGAATCTTCCATTTAGAAAGTTTCAGGGGCCAGCGATTTAACTTTAAACATGCTAGTGGTGAAACCATGTTACAGTGGAGAATCTGTTATTCTGACGTCATTGGTGACGTCATACAGTGGAGAATCTGTTATTCTTTCCCGATAAACGCGTTTACGCTAAAACTTGTTTTTCTTTTACAAACAGTTTGGAGCCAGATCAGACGCCGGGTAACCCGGCGTCTGATCAGGCTCCAAACTGTTTGCCACCATGATAAACATGAAATATCAGAATTGTCCAAAAGTTGTACTTTTCTACGTTATAGTGCTTTGCGTTTGCGTACGTTTGCGTTTAAACGGGAAAGAATAGATTTTCCACTGTAGCTTAGCAAACGGTCTAGATCCTCATGAGACGCCACGTTACGCAGCATCCATAGGAAAACTTTTTTTTGAAAATTCTATTTTTAGAACAGGTGCAGACGACAATTGCTGTAGACACAAATTACCCAGCATGCAAAGAGTTAAGCGTTATGCACTTGTTTGATACTATTTTATCACAAAGACATTTTCATTTTTAATCGTTAACACATTTACACCCAGTGGATTCTTTTATGTTTTTCATATTGGATTAGTCCATTTTTTATCAAACGGATGCCTGGTCAAAATTTTCCTTTCATGTTGTTTTATATTGAAATTCCTATTAGCAAACAGTGTAGACTCTGATCAGACGCCGCATAACTGCGCATCAAATTCTGATATTTTACTACCAGTTATATGTATTACATTCATCTGTATTACATGTACAGAGTTCCCTCTCTACAACGACACCCAATGGGAGACAACAAATATGTGCGTTGTTCGGAGGGAGTCGTTATAGGGAGGGAACTTGGTTAACATTTGCAAACAGCTCGAATCCAGATCAGACGCCGCGTTACGCGGCGTCTGATCTGGATTCAAGCTGTTGGTCATTTGTTATTATGTTTTTTCCTGTCAAAATATCAATTATGTAAGAAAAACAGTAGACAACAATTTTAGGTAGATGATAATGCATCAGTGCAAGCATAAAACATAATGTTCGTGGGAACCGCGATGAATGTCGTTGTAAGGAGGGATCCGTTGTAAGGAGGAGCGTTGTAGAGAGGGAACGCTGTAGTACCAAAATACGCTGTTTGACATACAGTTATTGTTACATGTATACAGTGGAGAATCTGTTATTATTTCCCGTTTAAACGCAAAAACGTACGCAAACGCAAAGCACTAAAACGTAGAAAAGAACAACTTTTGGACAATTCTGATAATTCTTGTTTATCTTGGTGGCAAACAGTTTGGAGCCTGATCAGACACCGGGTTACCCGGCGTCTGATCTGGCTCCAAACTGTTTGCACTACAAATAATAGTTTTAGCGTAAACGCGTTTGTTGGGAAAGAATAACACATTCTCCACTGTATCACTTATTATAGTAGTTTCCAGATTTTACTTTGATCTTACTATGATTAAACCTTTTTTTCTCCTGTTTTTTGCCTTTTTTTTGACAAATATACTCGTAAGTTCCGAAAGCTCGCCGAATTGTTCCATGAGTTTCAAGACAACAAGTAAGTCCTGTATGTTTCTGTTTGAGGGTATGTTGGCATTTAATAGCTAACCTATGTGTCATCCTCGGGTTGTACAGTACATATATTATCAAACTCGTTTGAGAAATTTTTGCAATAGACGATTTGTATAATTTTTTTCAAAAAAGCTGGAATGTACATTGTATATTAATTTAAGACGGACGTATGAACGGACGTCGAACCGAAGGCGATCCTAATAGCTCATGTACTGACAATCACTATACAATTAATGTGTTAACATTTTACTGAAGATATACAGTTTTACCTCCCTACAACGACCCTCCCGACAACGACCCCTCTTTGCAACGACCCTTGCTGCAGTTCCCTAAAAAGGACAATTATGTCTAACGCTTTTACTGCTGCAATATCCTCCGTTTAAAATTGTCGTCTTCTGTTTTTTCTCGAAGTTACATATAAGTGGACATTTTGATAGAATACATATAATAACGAGTGACAAACAGCTTGAATCCAGATCAGACGCCGAATAACCTGATCAGGAATCAAGCTGTTTGCAAATGTAAGTAAAGTGTTAATGTTCAATCCCTATAACGACTCCCTCCGATAAACATACACAATATATATGTCTCCCATTTGGTGCCGCTGTAGAGAGGGAGCCTTGTTTGTTTTTAGTAAATCAGATCAATACATTCTTATCTCTCAGTCTTTGATTCTATCGTATTAGCATAATTACCATGATATTATAAAGTAATCATTACACAGTCACAGTATTACGTGTATAAGTTGTTTTTACGTACAGTGGAGAAGACGTTATGTTTTCCCGTTTAAACGCAAATGAAACACCAACGCAATGCACTGAATGACAACTTTCTGAAATATCTATCTTTTTAATATAAGTGGGAAACAGTTTGAAGCCTAATCAGACGCTGGGTTACCCGGCTTTTGATCATGCTCCAAAGTGTTTACATGTGAAATAATAATGTCAATGTAGACGTTTTTTATTTGGAAAGAAAACCGTCTTCTCCATTGTATATTTTACTCGTCATTGTGTATGATTTTAAACTGACAGTTTGGAAGCAGACTCAATACACTTACATGTAAAGAGAAACCATCATTTAACCCGTTCACTGCCATGTTTTTCGTGAGATTTTTAACCCCTTCACCAGTTTCTTGTCGTCTTCGTCTGCTTCAATTTTGTTATCTGCAATATCGTTTCAAAGTCAATCTTATTTTTTTGACCGCGAAGTGCAAAAGGCCAAACGTTTGTATTGGTTTTCATTGCAGAATGAACTTCTATCTGACTGTAATGTTGACCAGTCGAAGTTTTGGCAATCAATTGGTAAGATTGGTATTGGCCATAGTAAAAGTGCAAGTATACCTATGCGAGTAGTTTATGAGGATGGATCCACTTCTTCTTCTGTAGCCGATGTTCTTGGCAAATGGAAACAAGATTTTAGTTCCTTATTTACTAACAGTGTTGCCAATGATCAGGATATAGATGTTGATTTTATCACTGAGCATGGTGTTGCACAACAGTCATTGAATGACAACATATCTATTCTGGAAGTTAAAAAGGCAATAGACAACGCTAAACGTAAGAAGGCTACTGGTATTGACAAAATTCCTTCTGATGTGTTGAAAAATGACACAACCGTCATATTTTTACATACTCTGTTTAATATATGTTTTGAAAAAGGTAGTGTACCTTCAATGTGGAATAAATGCATCATCAACCATATACCGAAATCATCAACTGCTGATGCTAGGGATCCTCTTTCATACAGGGGAATATCGTTGACATGTTCCATGTACAAACTGTATTGTAGTATTTTAAATGATAGACTTAGTACTTGGTCTGAAGCTAATGGACTCATTGTAGATGAACAAAATGGATTCCGAAAGACAAGGAGCACAACTGATCAAATCTCAGCGCTTGTTAATATTATTAATACAAGAAAGAAATTAAAGAAAAGTACTTTCACAGCGTTTATCGACTTCCGTAAAGCATATGATTTAATCAATCGATCTAAGTTGTGGACAAGATTACAGGACATTTGGTGTTTGTGGTAAAATGCTGAGAGCTGTAAAATCTTTGTACTCATCTGTAGCGTCATGTATTAGAATTAATTCATTTACTACAGACTGGTTTGATGTACACTGTGGATTACGTCAGGGCTGTGGGCTATCACCGATATATTTGTTTATATCAACGACCTTGCGTTGTATTTAAAGTCACTTAATGTCGGTGTTAACATTGATAATGAACTAGTATGCATATTGTTATATGCCGATGGTATTGTGTTACTGGCTGAAAGTGAACGTGACTTACAAATCTTGTTGACAGGTCTACATGACTGGTGTGTTACGAATGATATGTCGATAAATACTAGCAAGAGTAATATTGTGCATTTTCGCCCAGAATCTCAGACACGATCAGACCTTGTCTTTAAATTTGGACAAGACACGCTAAGCTATGTTGATAGATATAAGTATTTAGGTATTGTATTGCATGAGCATCTAGACTTTAATTTTACAGCTAGGATGGTGACACAGAGCGCCTGTCGAGCGTTAGGTTTATTGATAGCAAAGTGCAAGTTAACTGGTGGGGTACCTCATACCGTCTTTACAAAATTGTATGACTCAGTTGTCTAGCCAGTAATTGCCAATGGGTCTTCTGTTTGGGGTTATAAGTCATTTTCTTGCATAAATACAGTCTACAACCGTGCCATGAGATTCTTCCTTGGGGCCCAATGCAGCGATTTCTGGAGACATGGGTTGGGTCCCACCTGTGGTACGGCAATGTAAATCTGTGGCATTATATTGGGTTCGTGTATCTCATACAAACACGTCACGGCTTAATAAGCGTATTGCGTTATGGTCCTTGGAGAAAGAAACCCACTGTATAAACTGGTTTTATTATGTCCAAATGCAATTGAATAACTTGGGCCTTGGTCAGTTTAGCAATCTGTCTGTGCCTATAGCCAAAATGTCATTTGTTCTTCAAATTGAAACCCTTACCATGGAGAAATATTTGGCTGAGTGGTCGCGTTTGATTAATAGCACAGTCGGGGCGTCAGGCAGAGGTCGAAACGAATTGAGGACTTATAAGACTTTTAAGCAGGACCATTCTACGGAAGATTACGGCAAGATGATTCTACCCCCTATACATAGGTCAGCGTTCTGTAAGTTTAGGTGTGGGGTAGCCCCAATTCGCATTGAAACGGATAGATACGAGAACTTGAGACTAGATGAACGCCACTGTCCTTTCTGTCACGTGATTGAGGATGAAATGCATGTCATTTTAGACTGTCCGATGTATGGTGACATTAGATCAGATTTATGCTCAAAAGCTGGTTTATATTACCCTAACTTCCCTAATTTGAGTAAAGATAACCAACTCAAGTTACTGTTCTCTAGTCAACCCTTAGTTAGACAATGTGCCAAAACCTGTTTTAATATTCTTCAACGTCGTCAGTTTTATCTATGTAAGTAACTAATATACTGTTGTTGTTGTTGTTTTTATTTGAATGTCTCTGTAGTTTTAACCATTACAAGTTTCAGCTGCTAATGCACATAAGGGCTTCTTTTTATCTAAGGGTACTGAATTCTTTTTTAACTAATGTTTTTCTTTGTTTTTAATTAGCGGCTGATACTTGGTTTTACTCTGTAATTAATCTTTATGCATTTCATTCATGTAATGATAATAGATTATGATGCTGTTGTCATGTACTTGTAGATAGTCTCTTATAATTCTAATTATGAATGGTCATGTACTAATTGTATTAGTTTTAAGATATGTATTCAATGTTTGTACATGAATGAGACTTAAATAAATAAACATATTATTATTATATTGTACAATCAAGTTTGGTCCATGTTTGACTGTTTAGGGTTAATTTTGACATTAGACTGCAGAATAAGAAACAGAGGAGCCCTGTGACCTGATCTTCGCTCTCAGGTACACTGTTCGTCAACTACATGTACGAGTATACTCGTCACTAAGGTTGAATATGTTAAAATGTCTAAAATACTCTTACGTATTGGTATATTTAAATATGTTCAATAACATAATTAAATATAGGTCGAAGCTTAAAGCAACATGCAAATAAAGCAGAAAGCTCCTTAGAACTTTTTTTTAGCTGCCATCTGCCGGGCAGATTCACATTCAGCCCTAATGACGAGTGTACTCGGCATTTACAAAGAGTGTACTTGAAGGGTACACATGTTCTACCCAGATCAGAGTTATCCTGATGATGAGAGTGATGAGATGAGATGATGATGATTTCAGGAAGATGATTTCGGCTAATCCCATTCGTTGACCAGCAGGGCATTGGATAAAAACCACCGACCTGCCTACCTTTTAGTTCTTGGCAGAGAGGATGATCTTGGTCTAATAAACAGAAACAATTCCCTTTGACAATTTAAGTAGGAAGGTCTCTAGGGCACTCGCTTGAGATCGTCTTTTTTAATCTATTGTCTGCAACCATTCCAAAAACTTTCAAATTGTTGACATATTGACAAAAGAGGCATCTAAATAATTTTCGACTATTTTGTATACTGATCAAACGCCAAGTTACTCGTTGTCTCATCTGAATCAATCTTGTTTGCAAAATGCCAATGTAACCGGAAACAGAATAAGAAATTATAAAATAATTTCCTGTGCAATTATCAACTGGTTTCAGTTGTAATATGACGCTATTTAATCAAGAAACTCAGATCACCATGCAATTGTTAATCCGCACACTACAATGACGTCATCTGTTTTAACCCTTTACCCAATAGAAGCGCCTTTTAGCGGATATGATTTATTCATCCGCTGAAGAAAATAGTTCCAATTTAATCAGTAATGAATATGTATTATAGGGAATATTTTCTATTTTATAGCACATGATAGCTTAAAGCAGGCTGAAAGTAAAGCAGAATGCGCCCTAGGGCGCATTCTGCTTCACTTTCAACCTGCTTTAAGTAGTCATCTATCTTAAGTACTATAAATAAGCTATCAGGTAAAGGGTTAAACAACTGTAATCTGATTTTATTTCTTAAATTTAAGGTATTTTGTCTTAAGAAATAATGAAACGATTGTCAAACAGTTTTGATCCTGATCACACGATGCGTTACACGGCGTCTGATCAGGAAATAAACGTTTTGTTAATAACCATAGTTCTCGGGGTAAGGGGTTACTATTATAAGTCTTCCCCAGTAAACACGTTTGAGCTTTATGGTTGAGGACCCCTAATGAGATCAGTCGATGTTGGTCAGTATCTGTACTCTACGGAGAGCGATCGGCCATTCTCGTCGAATGTCGGTCGATTTCTAACAATGCCGATCGCTGAACGTAGGGAATCGATTTTGTCCGATCTCATTGGGAGTCCTCAACATTAAAACCGCATTTTGTAATCAGACATTTTTAAAGACCATTGCGCCAGTTTCTTAGGCATTTTCATAACATTCAGATTTTTTTTAATTTTGCATATTACTAGTATATTACCCTGTTATGCAAAACTATGAAATAAAAATAGGGGGTCCCCGAACTGGATTATTTCTTGATAGCTTATTATTGGGTATACTCTTATATATCCGGAGACACGTGCTTTTGATCATTAAATCTCAGAATAACCCTCTTCAGCATAATAATTTACCTAATTTGTTAGGTTATACATATTTTCATAAAATGGAGAAAAAAAATAGCAGCAAGTAGCACCAAAAAACCTGACAACAGCAATTTTCTGTCCAAAATGGGAAACCATCAAATAGTTATTTATGAAAGTGTTTTCTTCTACTGTTCTAACATTCAGATTTTGATATGTTTTACAAATATTGTTGAAGCATTCGTTTACTGAAATCACTCATAAATATATAGGTACCGGAATTAGTTTTTCTAAAATATAATAATGTCTGTATAGAGAGTAACACAGGTGAATCCAATTACATAGGGCTGCAAATGCTATATGATAATCACTTCAAAATGCTTAAAATGATCGAAACCATCAACGATATATCACTATTTTAACCATGGTCGCCAAATGCAGTTATGACCGCATAATTAAGATTATTGGGATAGAAAACAAAAGATGTACCCATATAAACATTAAACATAAAGTTATGGTCAAAGGGAGGAAACTTATGCAAATGATTTACATGAGTTGTATCCTTTTGACCGTTAGAAACTAAATTGTCGCGATGGTCCTTAAGATATTTTAAATAGCAGCCTTGGTAAATGATAATGTTTGAACATTCTCTTACGCTATACCGATCTTGGATATGTTTAAAAAACAACCATAAATCATTAAAATGGATGATTTAAAACCGTAACAAATCGAAAGTTTAATGCTTCTATAAATAGTACACCACTGCAGTTGCCACGTGATAGGACCTTACGTGTTCAATGTCAAAGCCTTTATTATTGCGTGTAAAGAAAATCTTATGAAGCTTCTACTGTGCGGTGTTTTAACAAACAGGTGTATCTAAGGAGTACAAGCGAGGTTTTACGGAAGTGTAAAATGGCAGCCAAAACACAAGATGAACACTAGTTACATGTACAAGTCTGACAAAAATGTCATTTTCTGCATGTTGCTTTTCAATGATTTGACACTACCATAATAATGCTTTAAAAATTCTTATAAAAGAGTCTGTGCAAAAAAAAGTAAAATAGTATTAAAAGATTACAGGGTCTGGCGCCAGTCTATATAACATAAAATACGTTAATTGAAATATAAGTTCTCCGACCCAGAATGCAAATGGTTGATAGGAATTGCATTATAACAAATATACATGCATGTATTACGTGAACATTCTTATGCAAAAAAATGTATATTTCTTCAAATCACAGGGTCCAAGTAAAAATGAGTATTGCGAGGCTAATTTTTAACAACGCGTTGAGCACCAACGATGAGAATACTCGTCATTAACCGATGTTATACATATAGAGTACAGTTGTGCTTTGCAACATTGTACGCAAACAATATGGACCCAGATTTAGGTGGTTCCTAAAGGAGCACAGGTCAGGATATGCAGTTCCCCCCCCCCCTTCCTACACAAATCGATGATACCATTGCTTTTAAGCAAGCACGTGTACATTTGGATACAAATTACTGATCATACTAACAAAAATATATTTTTTAAACGCTTGTAAGCTCGTGTTCTCGTCGAGGTGCCTTTCAAAATTGAAGTGGTCAATGCAGGATGGTACCTAAATCCATTTTCTTAAAAGTGGAGAAAATCGCATTTTTGTGAAACTTTTGGTTCAGTGTGAAACAATTTAAAATATTTCAAACATTAATGAGATGCCATTTATATGCGAAACTATTGAAAGTGTGGGCATATTGAAGTGTTTATAAACCGATTTATAGTTAAAATACCGTTTTTGTTTATTAATTATGTTTAGGTAAAAAGGGACCAAAGTCCATTATATTTCGGCATTTTTCTCTCTTTTCATACAACTGTTATGGTTAATTGATAAATTTTACAACAATGATACTAATTTCTGTAGCTAAAATCCATTAGTTAAGTTATAAATACTTACCAGTATTTTCCCAAACACTCGAAATCCAAGCAGTAAGTTTAGGTGTGTCCTATCCAGTATCCACCATGTGCATCATGTATTTATGTGCATATGCAACAAATGTCCTCTAAATCCATTATGGAGATAGGACTTTTGTAATATTTTTATATAAACATTTTTTCTGTATCAACGTAAAAAGTACACATGTTTGGAATGTTAACATATGGAGAAAGTTGAACAACTGCTATTTTTGTTTTTAATTGCAGATCATTAAATCTATTATTTAATCTCGCATATTACGCTAAATCTAAAATGTTTTTAATACTTAGGGTAATAAACAACGATTAGTAATTGACAAACAATTATATCTTTAATTTAGTTCGGTAATAAAATTGGGGGAGGGGTTAACGAAAATGTACGGGTAATGAAATATCCAGAGTAAAAACACCCTGGGTAGGCGCGAACGCAATAGGGTAGTGAAACGTCCTGAAGTCTGCCAATCTAATGTTCACCCAGTTCAGATGGCTTCCAAAATTAAGAGTCCTCTAGTTAGCATCTGCATTGTTTGTAAAGTTTTTGTTTCATTACAAGAATACAATTTTAGAATTATTTTCTATTCGCATATCCAAATAAGTTTAACTTACATGACACTTTCGGCACACCAGTTTAACTTACATCACAATGTCGGCACTCCCATGGTGTGCCGAAACTGTCATGTAAGTTAAACTTATTTGGAAATGCGAATAGAAAATAATTTTATAATTGAATATATGCTATCCTGGTGAATATCTTTCGTGTACAAGAATACACTTGTCATGTGCAAACAGTGTAGACCCAGGTCAGAGACTTCCACAAAAACCATCTGGTTCGGATATACGCAATTTGTGATTCTCGCATTAGTAGACCCACATACTAAATGTTCCCACACAAACTTGACAACTGCATACTTCAGACTATAAAAATTCTTTATTCTTTATTTTAATCCTGTAAAATATATAAAAAGGGAGAAAAAACGTTATTCTTTCCCAATAAACGCGTTTACGCTAAAACTATTTTTTTCCATTACAAATAGTTTGGAGCCAGATCAGACGCCGGGTAACCCGACGTCTGATCAGGCTCCAAACTGTTTGCCCCGCAGATTAAAATAGATACTTAGAATTGTCTACAAGTTGTCATTTTTTACGATTACGTGATTTGCATTTGCGTTTCTTTTGCGTTTAAACGGGAAAGTATACCGTATTCTCCACTGTACGACACGTTTAATTAAAGATGAAACTAGTAAGTAGCGAAGTGTAAATATTCTGTCAGGTAATAAATTCTGTGTCAGTTCTAAAACCTTTTCCATTCTACATTGTTTAGGATATCATGAGGTAGTTATCCATTCGTGGGTGATAAGTGTAAATTTTACCCTTACACCGGTTCTATAAATAGACACTTCGTATTTATTAATACACACTACATATTCAGGTAATCCCACGACATACGGCATACGTGTTTGCTATTAATAATTGAGTTAGAAAAACAATGATAAAATACGAGGGTTGTTCGGAAAGTTCGTAGAATTTTGTTATATCTCTGGTTAGCTTTATTTGATCAATTTGAAATTTGGTATGTAAGTACCTCATCTTATTTTTAAACTATTTTGTAAGAGAGAAATGAAATAGATAATGTTTACCGAATATACAGGTTACCGTAGCAACGCAGTAACGGGGACCCGGAGCAGCTCGAAAGTTGTAATTTTTTAAACTTTCTTCTAATAAACCAAACGTGGTTTCTCTCAATTCTGTTGACCCTAGATAAGCGCGAAAAGGTCTGATTGTAACGTGACGTCATGACGTTAGTTACTCATAGTTTCAAAACATTGTAAGCGCTTGAACAGAATTTACAGTATTTAGTCTACAGATAGCGGAAATGCGAACTAAAAAGAAATGACGTCGACCAGTGACGTTGACTTGCAAACTGTTGTAAATAAAATTATGTTACTGTAGGTAAATCGCCGACAAAAACTCTTAAAATGATTAAATCCACGGGAAAATATGACAAGAAGTTGAGTCTCGCATTCCTGTATAAATGGCGATCACTTTTTAGGAATGGAAAATAATCGATCCAGGACGCTCCTAGGAGCGACCGACAATCAATCTTAGCTGCTTCCATTAAGGACAAGTGAAAAGATAAGGAAAATGCGGACAGAGTTACAACAGTAAGATATATGCTTGATAAAATTGGTGTTTCTTGCTCTACCGTACTTGAACTATTAATAGATGAACTTGGTATGTCTAACGTTAGAGCACACTGGGTGCCGAGGTTGTTCACGGACAAGGGAAAGAAGAACCGAGTTCGATGCTCTCAGATGTTTCTCTGCCAAAACGATGCCGAAGGTGACGATTTTAAGGACAGAAGCACACTACAGATGAGATACGAGAGAAGCGACTACACATGGATCTTGAGCGCGTAATGCTACATCAGGATAATGAACCGGATCGTAGAGCAGCTTCAACGCAGTTAGAAATCAGCTTACTATGGTTACTATGTAAGAACACCCGCCAGACAGCCCCGAATTGGCTCCCATGGGTTTTAGAGTGCTGACAGAGTTAAAGGCGAGCTTACATGGAATTACATTTGTTTCAGCAGCTGAATTTACCAAACAGACCCAGAAATTTGTATCTACATTCAGTGAGGACTTGTATACAGAAACATGCGTAAAATGAGTTAGAAAGCCATAACGAGTAGGTGGATATTGCGGGTGATTATGTTGGGAAAGTGAGACGTTCGCTTGACGTATATAACGTTTGACGTCACGTCGACGTTGACGTGCTCCGGGTATGCTTTATGTATGTATTTGTAAGATGCATAGAAAAAATGTGTGTAAGCCTATATTGCCGATTTTCACAGAATATGTAGCACAGATCTGGAAATTAATGTTGATCTAATTTTTTGCATCCAACTACGACTATACGTATTTTTATAGCAAAATTCTACGAACTTTCCAAACAACCCTCGTAGTTTGATGCGAGTCAAGTACAAAATGATGACGATTATATTTTATAACGTTTAAATTGTGACAATAATAGAGTACAGAAGTCACGCAGTATATCATGACAAAATTGAAAACCCGTAGGCCCCCTATAATATTGGCTGCAGCCAAACAGGTTAAAATTTAGACGTAAAGCACATGTAATCCGGGGTGTGGTCTAGATAGAAACTGTTTGTAAATGTCTAGAAAAAAGTTTTTAATATGGATTTCGTGGCAAACAATGATGGCAACGTTTAGAGGTATGTGTGTATCAAATTCACTTGATCAATGGAAACAAATTGCTCTATTTGATTTACGCAACGTCCCATCAGGGTCCAAAATGTTTGATAATCAGTCCTTGCTTTGGAAAGAAATTTGGAAAAATCTAGTCTTAGAAAGCAGCAGACCTGATTATCAAGGTCAGAGGTAAAGCTCAACAAGAACTGAAAATGGTACGTGGAACCACATGTATCCACAAATTAGGTTTTGAAATCCTAGATGACATGCCCTAAACACTTTCAGGACCTACGGACCAACAACGTGTTTCCCTTATAACCTCAAGTAACAGTGGGGGTATTAAAACTTCGTATCATCCAGTATCACTATATAAAGAGACTGGCATCCAGATTAGACAGAAACTTTGTATATTGTACAATGCCACGATCTGAAACGTGTCTGTTTGGAAAGAAAAACGTCTTTTCCACTGCATGGCTCAGCACACTTAGATCAACTGCAGATCAATTTAATGATTTTTAGAATGTTTAACCGTATCCTTCCCGCGTATCATATCTGCCGCCTTTTCAGCCACCATAATTACTGGCGCATTGATATTCCCGGAAGTGACGAAAGGAAATATAGAAGCATCGACGACTCTTAGTCCCTGTATTCCCCGCACTCTTAGTTTGGGGTCGACTACTGCAGTCGGATCTTTCGCGTCGCCCATCTTACATGTGCTGGACTGGTGCCACACTGTCGAGCCGATATGTCGGATAACACATTCCCAGTAACTATCGGAAAGAAACTGGTGTTGCGAACAAAACGCAATCTCATTTATGGCAACGCCAAGCCTTTTCATTGTATTTGTTTTCAAAAGTTTTTCTACGATTCGAATTCCAGCAATCAGTACTTCTATGTCCTTCTGTTTTGTAAAATATTGCGAGTCGATTAGAGGAAAGTCGAAAGGGTCTGTGGTGGAAAGTTTGATCGTCCCGGTGCTCTCAGGATGAGCTATTATTATAGCGGTCCGGAACCCATGGTCTGATTTAGAATACGGAAGATAGTCCTTTGCTACTGCTTCCTCAAGATACGCTACATCTACAAATGCAAATGGCAGACTGCTTCCAAATATTAATTGGATATCGGGAACAGTTTCCCCCTTTTTGGACTTGTCGGTATGGATAAAACCATTCACTTCACTGCCAGTAAATGCCAAGGGCCCGCTGCCGAACAGCTTGTACTGAAGGCGCGACCACACGCTGTCTTTCCATTTTGAATCTATGCTCAAAGATTCGTTGATTTTGCTCGGCAGAACAAACATTTGGTGATCTTGTAAGTTTTGTCCGACTGGTAAATCTGCTACCACAGGTATACCCATCTCTGAGAGATGTTCCTTTGGTCCAATGCCGGACAACATTAGTAATTGGGGAGACTGTATCGAACCAGCGGATACGATGACCTCTTGTCGAGCTCGGACGTGCCTTTTCATACCATGTTTTATATAGTAAACACCGACGGCTGTATTGTTTTGCATGTTTATCTTTGTAACAAAACTATTAACAGATATATCCAGATTGTCGCGATCTGCTGTTTGTCCTAAGAATGCCATGCCGACGCTGCAGCGAACGCCATTTTTCACAGTGAGTTGTAGGAAGCTGAAACCTTCTGGACTATCGCTGTTGTAATCGGTAATTCCGTATCCTAGTTCTTGGCCCGCCTGCATATACACGTCAGCCATAGGGGAAATCTTACCACTGGAAACTGTTAGTGGGCCCCCTGTGTTGTGGAACTTTGAGTTCTTCAGTTCTGGAATCTGGATATCTTCTGACTTGAGAAAATGGGGAAGAACATCTTTATAACCCCAGCCTGTACAGCCTTTTGCCTCCCACCCATCAAAATCAAATGGACTTCCTCGGGTGTATTGCATACCGTTTAGAACACTAGATCCTCCAATAACACGCCCTCGGGGCCAAACTGCTCGTTTAACCTTCATTCCTTGGCTTGAGTGGGTCTGTGGTGTTGTTAAATATTCCCAGGCATGTTTAGATGTCAACAACTGAAGCCAACTTGTAGGGTTGTGAAAATGGGGACTTTCATCGTAAAATCCACCTGCCTCTACCAGAAGTACACTGCTTCCCTTGTCCTCTGAGAGTCTGGAGGCTAACACGGAGCCAGCCGATCCTCCACCCACTATAATGTAGTCGTACTCATTTGATACATCGTCAGTTAATATTTCCCGTCCCCCAGGGCACCATGCAAGAAAGTATATTCCAAAACCAACCCCGAGTAGGAAAACAATTACACTCGTACTAGCCATAGCGCCGCGTCAACGGTATTCAGCTCCACCTCACTTTGAGCTGTGTTTATGTGTTTGTTTGTCATTATCAAATGTAATATTTGCCCGATAACACGTTTAAGTTCAATCGTGTTTGTAATAAAGGAAGCACTGTAAGGGTAGAAGCATATATACTACCTAACCATTGCGAATATGTTGTCTGTGATAATTCCTCGACTTATCTGCATATAACTCGCTGCTTTTATCCCGGGAAAATAAATATGTGACACGTTTTTACTGTTTTGCAGATGTCAGGTTTCAAAACAAAACTACGACAGGAGAAAGGTCAGGCCCTGATTTCAAAAAGGACATAATCGGCTAATGACATATACAGTGCTCCCTCCCTATAACGACCCTCCAAACAACGATTCCCACCATAAAACAATGCGTGCCGCTGTTCCCAAAACGGTACACTTTTGTCTCACGCTTTTACTACTGCAATATCGTCTGCTTAAATTTTTCGTTTGCTGCTTTCCCCGATTATTTAACATTTTGACAAATATATAGAAACATATAGACCAGACAAACAGTTTGAACCCAAATGTAAATATTGGTCAAGCTTTTATCCCGGGAAAATAAAGATGTGACAAGTTTGAAATTTTTGCAGACGACAGTTTCAAATACAAAATACAACGGCATGAGAAAGGTCAAGCACAGACGGACTTAACAGGTTAATGACCTATATTTACATTACCCTATCGGGTCAGATGACATTGCTTTGTTATACATGTAGTCCTTACTATTTCGAGCAAGTGTATAAGACGTAATTCTTTCCATTAACCCTATACTGTATAGACTGTTTCTAGATTTGAAGATAGGTGACCACTTAAAGCCGTTGGAAAGTAAAGCAGAATGCGCCTTGTGGCGCATTCTTTACTTTCAGCCTGCTTAAAGCTACAATCCCCTAGTACATGTATAACACTCTATTTGTAATATTCATCATGTTCCTGACTGCATAGATTGGAACTATTTCCTTCAGCGGAGTAAAAAATTAAATGCGCTAAAAAAGCGTTTCTATCGGGGAAAGGGTATTACGCGTTTATAAGAAGATTTGTATGTCATTGGCAAACAGGTACGCGACGTCTGATCAGGATCCAAACGGTTTGCAAATAACAATTGCACTAGGGGTAAGGCAGTGAAAGGCTTTACTCATCGACCCAATAGATCTAATAATTGGTGTCATAGAAGATGAATATCATTTTTTACGTATTTGTCCAAATTATTATTCACTCAGAAGAAATGTTTTGAAACCATATTTTTGTCGTTGGCCAACAATCAACAAGTTCGAAAGTCTACTGAACAGTAAAAGTAAACAGCAACTATTTAACCTGTCTATATACGTGTATTATCACAACAAAATGATATTGATTATTAATAATAATAACAATAACAGTTTGTATTCTTCTGAGTAATCTTCTGTCTCACTCTCGTATTTCTATGTTAACATTTAAAAACTTTCTCTGCAAATGGTTATCCTTAAAACTCACATGTCATACCTTTTGCATCACAATTCAACACATTTTCGTTATAGTTCACGTACTGTGGCGTTATTTGACGGAATTTGATGAAATAAAAAGTAGATATTGATAAATTAATCCTTTTCCGAGGGTACCACAAGAGAATATCGGCGATCGAGTCTATTTTAGCATCAGTTTAAGTCGATAGTAAAGACTATGTGTTGAATTGCGCTGTTTACCTTGTATCTATAATAGAAGTATAGTAAAAAAAAAAAATAAAAAAAAAAAAATAAGGGGAGGGTAGGTTAATAGATCTAGATGTATGTGTCAAGTACATGTGTTTTGCATGTATAACATCTGTACTAGCTATAAATATGCCATTGTACGTTTAAATGCCAAAATAAAGATTATGTTATGTTATGTTATATTATGTTATGTTAATTCAACTGATACATTTAAACTATTCGCACTGCCAGGCCAGGGTGTTTGTGTAAAACTCGTTGCCTGTCGTTACTTTTTTCACATTCAGTTCGTTTGAAAATTTCTAAAGAGATATCGATAACAGTGTCAAACCGTTTGGATATTGATCTGATGCTCAGTTACACCATAGTTCTTGCAAATACAAATGAGCCGTGTAATGACAAAACCTGCCTTATTGCATTGCAAACAGTGTATATCAAGACCAGACGCCGTGTCAGAGACGCGTCAGCTGGTCTTGATCTACACTGTTTAACACCCACATACATCTAAAGCTTTTTATGTTGCTGTATATATACAGATTTGATATTATAGACCAAATCAGATACAGAGTCTGGGATGACAATGGTTCTTGGTCAGTACAATGTTGCAATGTAAAAAGGCAGCTTGGGACATGGCACGGTTCAAATGTACTCCGGATAAGACAGTGAAAGGATTAAATACACTAGGTAGACTATCCATTCTTTATTAATTCGATCGTATAT
Source organism: Gari tellinella (assembly GCA_922989275.2). Lineage (NCBI taxonomy): Eukaryota > Metazoa > Mollusca > Bivalvia > Cardiida > Psammobiidae > Gari > Gari tellinella. The sequence goes on from OV277871.1 coordinate 40,641,696, forward strand.
ACATAAACCCCTTCAAACCAACCCTGACAAGACACCACGTTAAGCGAGGTCTGATCTGAATCCAAACTATTTGACACCCATGCATATATCAATGTTTCAAAAGTACTGGAAACCAGATTTAGTTTAAATATACATATAAAAAATGTCATTGTTTGTCAAATGCTTATATAAACACGTACATATTAGTTTAGGGTAAGAACATCTCTTAAAAACGCATTTGAAAGATAAAAAGTATGTAGGTGAGTTCGAACCGCGGGGATGGAAAATCAAAATTGAGTCAGACGTTCACCCACTGGGCCAACGAGAATTTCAATAAGCGAACGTATACTCAGCGCAAAAAGAAACGCACATCTTTTATCAAAATATTATTTTTATGTAGAAAGAACGTATTTGTGAATTATTATTAAATCATTATTGAATTGGTAGCATCACAACCTGTACTAATCGGTACGGTGTTTTAAACAAGCTGTAGTTAAAAAAAATTCGCTGCCAAATTAATCGTGATGTTTTACCCCTTCACCGTTTCTTTGTCGCCTGCTTCAATTTTGTTATTTGCAAGATCGTTTCAAAGTAAAATTCAATGTAGAATGACTTGAAGCAAATCGATACGAGTGTCAAACAGTTTGGATCCTGATCAGACGCCGCGTTACGCGGCGTCTGATCAGGATCCAAACTGTTTGCAAACGCTTTTTGGCGTCATTAAGAGGGACATGTTTAAAAGGTAGCACTATGTTTTTTTAGTATTCTTTTCTGAACTTGTTGCAGAATTAAATAAATCTTGAGAAATGGTCTTTCTATTCTAATTTTCTTCAAAAAAAAGGTATCTTAATCTGCGCTTGAGCACGATGTGCGTTTCTTTTTGCACTGAGTGTATATATTTAACCTATTTTAGTTCACAGTGAGGGGGAGACGTTATTATTTCTTGTTTATTATGCGCGTGCGCAAACGATGCGAAATTGGTTAACTCCGTTCATGGGCGGAATAGATTTTCAAACGGACTAAATACATATACAAAAAAAGATTCAGTGATTTTTCTTGTTGCTGTTTTTAGGGCTAGATGATTTATCATCTAGACCTTTAGCTAACCAAATTTCAGAATTACAATCAGTATGCGGACTCACATTTTTTGAAAAACTACTTTCTGTTCTTAATTCTATATCAACGAGTGATTCGGCTCATGCGCGAGCTGTGATTTGGCCTCAACCCGAAATAGTCCAGAGTTCTCTAATTTTGATTAGTCTAAAGTGTACCACGTGACATACCCACGCTAAAATAGACGCGGAGTCGGCCATATTTGATCAGTTGCTGAAGCCTGAAAGACGTGAAAGAAAACCAGAACAAGAAGTTAAACAGGTATCAATATTGATTCTATTATACATTTGAAGGACAACTGAAATCACCAGTTAATGAACATATTTGCTTTGGGAGAGTTGTAAGCAAAAGTGTAAGAGTTCATTTATCAACCTCCAAAGTCACAGTTTACTCGCTTCGAAATTTCGCCGAGGCGTTTCAGTATTAAATATAACGATCTGAGTAAGGATTTGTACATATTCGGTACAGGAATTTTATAAGAAACAGTTTAAGAGTTATTTTATCGACTTCTGAACTGACATAAGATCGCTAAAAATGTTCAACGTTCTTACGTAAATGTTCTGAAAGTTGCGCTAATGGCGGCCTCCATTTTCCATATCTATATCATTTCCGGCATGTATGCGCAGTCGTGGTGCGCAAAAGAACTTTGCGCGTATTTGAGCTTCGTCGTGAGCGAGGCTGCGGGAGAATATCGGAGAATAGACAGGTAAATAATTTTCCTAAGATTTCGCGGAAATGTAATCAAATTTCAGCATTTTGCTGAACATTAATAAGTGCCAGTAATAAAAAAAAAGCCTAATAAGTTTTGTTTACCACGTTGATGCAGTATCCCGCGGCAACCTGTTTAGAGCACGAAAACTTTAAATTTTAGCTGTTGCTGCATCAAGAATTACCTTTTTTTAGTAATGATCAGATATTGGAATTACCTCCATTCTGTATACATTTGATTTTTTTCGGCGGAGCTGGTCTGATTTCTCATTGAGCCTCAAACCTTATATGGCCCAACCAATCGTGAATGACCAGAAATGAAAGCTTAAGGACACGTGCTTAAAATCGAATAGTCTGATTGGGTAGCGGTTAGACTTGACTACTGCCTTTTACAAATTTGTAAAATAAGAGACACAGATTGTTATAGGCTGATTTGCTATGTAGCGGTTCCAGTAGTAAACACGACTTTCCGCTACTGCTAGTGAGTTATAACCGAGAAATTTTACGTGTCCCGACCGTTAGGTAGTGATTTGAATGACATAGTGTTTCTATTTTAAGATATGACATATTGTCTCAAATTTCGGCAATGATTTGATGCGTTCTGCAAATCAGAACGAAATTGTTCATAATAGAATTGATCATAATTTTAATCTAGTACCAAGTATATGAAAAAGAAAGAATAGCAGTAACAATTCAGTGAGATTACGAGAAAACTGGCGTTTGAATTTCACCTAGATATCGAAAAGATTAAAGATTTCGAGCATGATGGGTATTTTTTGTGTTAACACCGTTTTCCTCCAGCGCATGCGCAACTCTGTGACCTCAAATGTAAACAAACCGTGATTTTTTAACGCGATCGCAATCTCTTGGTTAAATGCGAAAACACAACAACACGTAGATACCTAAAACGTACATTGTAACACTTTTTAGATATTTTTATAATAAATCAGAACATAGAACTAACTCTACAAGACAAATCCGTACACGAATTCTTGAAGCGGACACTTGCTTTATTTTCTCATTTGAGGGGTCGTTTCAAACAATTCATATTCGGCATATTTCGGGGGTGCTTTCCAAAAATCTCAAATCAAAATCAGGTGATAGAGAATATTTAAACAATCAAACCACAGGTACTTGACACATACTTTATTATCTATTAACACCCCCCCCCCCCTTAAAATTTTTTTTTTTTACTATACTTCTATTATAGATACAAGGTAAACAGCGCAATTCGACACCTAGTCTTTACTATCCACTTAAACTGATGCTAAAATAGACTCGATCGCCGATATTCTCTTGTGGTATCCTCGGGAAAGGATTAATTTATCAATATCTACTTTTTATTTCATCATATTCCGTCAAATAACGCCACAGTACGTGAATTATAACGAAAATAAGCATAAAAAAGTTTTCTGTCGTTCTCTTGGTACAGAATTTATTGCCCAAAATAAGGGGTAATCTAGTCGGTTTGCACATTTAACGGCCTTTACGGCTGGAACTTTCACCTAATTTCATTAGAGCAAACGCGTTTGTGTCGGAACATGACCCTCTTCACTATCAGCTATATGAAATATACATGTAATTTGGCATGAAATTGACAAGTGAAAGACTCATTTCATTGTGAATGCCATTTTGAATACCGGAATGAATTGAATGAACGGAGCGATCTCATTGGTCAAAATTAAACAGGTAAAGTTTCTTTTAATTTTGCATTTTATGTAAATTATATAAAACTGATAATATTTCATTTAAAGATGATTTATAATATTTGGTGAAAGTTCCAGTGGCATAGGCCGTTTATTGTGGACAAATAACAGATCACCCCTACATGTACATTCGTTGCTATGTACCAAGAGAACGACAGAAAACTTTTTTATGCTTATTTTCGTTATAATTCACGTACTGTGGCGTTATTTGACGGAATTTGATGAAATAAAAAGTAGATATTGATAAATTAATCATTTCCCGAGGGTACCACAAGAGAATATCGGCGATCGAGTCTATTTTAGCATCAGCTTAAGTCGATAGTAAAGACTAGGTGTTGAATTGCGCTGTTTACCTTGTATCTATAATAGAAGTATAATAAAAAAATAAAAAAAAATTTAAAAAAAAAGGGGGGGGGGTTAATAGATAATAAAGTATGTGTCAAGTACCTGTGAATCAAACCATATTTAAAGTAACTAACAAAAGAGCACACACATACGAATTTTAGTAATTTATGGTATCTACAAATTACAAAATAAAAATGATACACGTAGATCTAGACATGGAAGTATAATTCCGTGATCTAGATCTGTCTTTAAAAAGTCTAATCACTTTCAGTCACATCCTAGGAAGAAGTAAGTGCAATTCAATAGGCTTATAAAGATGGAAGTGGAAAATTGATTTACCATCCTATTTATTGCAACTTGGATAAAATCAATTCCATATACATCATTACCTTAATGCACCACCCATTCCGCCGAATATCTTTTTTAAAGATATTTCTTGTTAAACTTAACTTTGCACCCTAGTTCTGTATATTCTGTATACGTACTTTTGTTTGATCTATCTGTTTGTGTTATCTTTGATCTCTTAATTTTAAGTAACACTTGACTAACACAGGCCCTGACTAACACTGTCTTTCCCAGACAAAGTGCGTCCGAATCATAAGTTTTGATTGTTCTGAAGAATAAAGTTGATGTTTTACTTTAGCCTGTTTCAGATTATATATCATGTCCTTTGGTTTAGATCTATCTTTTGTCTTTTTGCTATACCACTACCAGTCAGGGATTTCGCCAGGATTTCCTGAAGGCATGTTGAATTTGGGCCATAGGGGGAGGGTGCAGGAGGAAACCTCCGTCCTGTGTTGAGGCAATATGTTTTGCTCTTTTAACACTGAAATGCATGTTCACATGTTTTCATTTTACTCTGCCATACACACTTCTGTCCAATGACTAAATCAGTAAATGTGAACCCCATCCCCAAAATATAGGTTTCTGGTTGTTTTGAAAGCTTTGTGATGGTATATTCAGGCTATCCGGCCTTAAATATGTTTAATTGCAATAATAAATGAATTTTAATGCCAGAAGACCCCAAATCCTTGTTAAAATATTGTTGAAGGTCTCAAAATAGTCTTTCTCAAGGTTGTCAATGTCGCCCCAAACGCCGGTGTAGTTTATTGGAAGAAGCCCCTCTAGGCTTTGTCACGGAGGGAGGTCTGGGTTCGAATCCCAGCACCGGCTATATATTGACAGAAGCTTCCTTGAGATTGTTTTAAATGAAGTTTAACAGCCTTTTGCAACATTTATTGTCAAATAAATACATAAGACGGCCACAGCAAGGCCTCTTTGCCATGTACTGGTGCATCAGAAACCCCCCTCCCCAGGCCGCTGCACCTTTTTTTTAAAAAAGGTTTTCATTAGATCCAAGCGACCCATACAGTCTACATGACATGTCGGTTGTGCTGAATGGGCATTTATGGATGGTAGGATATCATTTTAAACCCTGATCTCACTGTCCCGGTGAGAATAACCGAGATGAGCCGGGGCGATTTTTATGAAAAAATAAAATGCGATCTCACATTCAAGGCATTTCCCCGTTGGACTCCCGGTAAAGAAGTCAGAACTCTCCGATCTATCCCGGTTAGGGCCGGTATTACACGGTGTTCACCGGTGGCGTGCTGGTGTTCGCCGGAAAGGACATAAACCGGGGTGGACGTGAATTAGTATAAATTCTCTTTTGTCTCTCGGGGTATATGAGATGAAATACAAACGAAATGCAATAAAAAAAGAACATAATAATGTTGTAGATTGTTCAAACTTCATTTTAATAAGAGTTTCAAACAGTTTGCCCGGTGTCTGATCTGGTTACATACGGTTTGTGGTGGACATAAAGACTTTAGTTTGAAGCCATATTGTTTTTATACGCCCGTCATCGACGGTCGTATTATGGTATACCCAGCGCTGTACGTCCGTCAACTTTTCTTGTTAGCGCTCTCTCACCTTCGTTTATTTACCGATTTTGATTAAACTTCCTACAAATATTCCATACCACAATAGTTCGGACGAGTTCGCGTTTCAGACATTGGCGTCTTTTTTTTAACAGAGTTATGCCCCTTTATTGTCAAAAATGGGCATTTTTAAAAATTTCAAATTTGATATGGTGATACAATGAATGAAGTTACTTAACATACATTACGGGTTTTTGGTTTGACTTTGTATTTTCAGAGTTATGCCCCTTTACACAATTTTTTTAACAATATATTGTTTCCTGATAATAATTTTACTTACATTTTGTCTATTGTAACCAAATTTCATATTTATCTTTCTCATCATGCAGGGAAGGCACCTGTGAATTTTGGTTCCTGTTTAATTATTTTTCTTTGAGTTATGCGCCTTTACATACTTAAAATTTAAAATAAGCCACACTTTGTCCGTTAACTTTTCTTCTTAGCGCTCTCTCACCTTCATTTATTGACCGATTTTGATTAAACTTCCTACAAATATTCCATACCACAATAGCTCAGACGAGTTCGCGTTTCAGACGTTGGCGACTATTTTTAGCAGAGTAATGCCCCTTTATTGTCAAAAATGGGCATTTAAAAAAAAAACAGAACTTTTTTATTTTTTATTCAATTGATTTCAAATTTGCTATGGTGATACAATGAATGAAGTGACTTAATATATATTACGGGTTTTTGGTTTGACTCTGTATTTTCAGAGTTATGCCCCTTCACATAATTTTTTTAACAATATATTGTTTCCTGATAATAATTTGACTTACATTTTGTCTATTGTAACCAAATTTCATATTTAGCTTTCTCATCATACAGGGAAGGCACCTGTGAATTTTGGTTCCTGTTAATTTTCAGACGTTGGCGACTATTTTTAAAAGAGTTATGTCCCCTTTATTGTCAAAAATGGGCACATTTTAAAAAAACCAGAACTTTTTTCTTGACTATCGCAATACTATCCGGATAGTACTTGAGCTATCGCAATACTACAGCATAGTCTTTTTGAGATCGATAGTCGGGCCTGCACTCTAGGCGACTTTTTCCAGTCGGCCCGAGTCCGGACGACTTTGACACCCGCCGGCCGTGACGGGCGTATTTTGCCGCACTGCGGTGCTGTTGTTATATTTATTAGATTTACCCTATATAATAGAGAGGACGATATTATTTCCTATTTAAACACAGAAGAAACGCAAACGCTAAAAACAAAAGTTAGAAATCTGCATTTTTTTAAAAACAAATTCAAATTTATCCTTGCAAACACCCCAGTTGTTCACGGTAGAGACCCGGATGTGCCTGTAAAGATCCTGCGTTGCTCCGGCATTCCCGGATGAAGCCGGTTATGGTTTCTGTCCCGATGACCTCCGGTTGTATTTAACATTTTAAAGCGTCCGGGGATATTAGCCGGTGGAAGCAAATCGAGCCGGTCGTCCCCGGCGCTGACAAGGTTGTACTGCCGGTTTGCTAAACCAGGACTCACCGGGGACCCAAACCGGGACAGTGAGATCATGGCTTAAGCAATTGTTGACTGCAAAAATATATAATGTATAATCCTATGCCTCTATGATAAGCATAGTTTTCATAAAACCGCAGCTCTAATGTTTGTATATAATCAGTGGCGGCTATCTAGACAGAGCCAAGGTTGCATTTTAGCCACAGGGTGTGGGTTTACAGTTTTGCAAAGCTGCTATCTACTTGTTCAAATGAAAGAATGGTTTCTTCCATCTATGTCTGGTGCGACAGAAGAACAGTTACACACCAATGTGACACCATACACCTCATTCATCTTTCTTGTTGTTTAATGCATGCAACTGAAGACCCACTGATTGTGTATATAATGCCTGTGACAGCTTAGAGGGCAGGATGAAAGTTGTCAAAACAGAAAAAACTTCTATAAATTTGGAGCTGATCAGTGATTAGAACTCAAATTTAATACCCAGAAAGTGTATATAGGACATATTCTGCAAGAAATCCTGATAAAATCATATAAAAATGTTTGAAAATCTGCAAATAAAGCAGTGTTTGATACAGGTTATAGCTAAATACAGGACAAAAGTAAAGCAGATGGCCAAAATGTCTTTTCACTGAAGTGTTTCATTTAATTCCTAACCCAAAAGGTGTATATGGGACATATTCTGCAAGGAGAACTATTAAATGCATTGAAAATGTTTGATATTTCTGCAATAAACAGTCAATATTGTGTAAAGCGACTACTGAAAAATGTACAAAAAGTAGTCTTTGATAAAGGTTATAGTTTATTACAGGACAAAATAGAGCAGATGGCCCAAATGAATTTTCATTGAAGTATTTAATTTATTTCCACAGTCAGAAACTTTATATAGGACATATACAAAAAAAAACATTGACAAGCCATGAAATGTTTGAAAATGCTGCATTAAACAGCCAATTCTGTGTTAACCAGTCCCTCAAAAGTGTATTAGTAGCAGTATTTGATACAGGTTATGACTAAATTAGTAGAATAATAAAGCACAAAGGTAAAGCAGCTGGCCAAAAGTTATAATTAATTATTTATTTACTGAAGTATTTGAATAAAGGTTTTGCTTTACTCCAGCAATACGCCTATTTACACATTTACTTTGTTCCTCCACTGGAGAAAATAGTTAAATGTATACAGTTATGCATTATTATGTGCAATATTACTTATATCCTAGCAGATGGAACTTGAAAGCAGCTGACAATTCAGTATGATGTGACAATTTGGAAATAGTTGACAATTTCAACACAGTGGTTAGACATCAGGATCCAAAACCAGGAAGTGTACATTAGGACATAATATTATCTTCAAAAAAAAAAGCAAAGTGAAAAAGTGTGAAAAATCAGTATAATGTGACATTGTGGAAATACTTGACAATTTCAACACTTCCTGAGAGCCTGCCTGCACTTCTAAAGCTACCTGGCCTTAAATTTGTTTTATTGCAATAATAAAACGAATTCAATGCCAGAAGGTCCAAAGTCCTTACAAAAAGCTGATGGGAAGAAGTATGGTGTAAACTTTGTGCCATTAAATTTTTCAAAATAAGTCTTTCTCAAGGTTGCTAATGTCTCCCCTAACGCCAGTGTAGTTTAATTGGTAGGAACGTCCTCTATAATGGAGGGAGGTCTGGGTTCGAATCCCAGCGCTGGCTTTATAAAAAAAAAAGTTGACAAAAGCTTCCTTGGGATTGTTTTTAATGAAAATTTAACAGCCATGTGCACAGAAAATTCTCCAATATATCTGAAATATCCACGAGTGTGTGTGAAATAAGAAATGAAAACATGACTTTTATGGTGTTGTTAAGGTTATGTTATATTCATATTAATCCCTTCTATCTACCTTTTCCTCACATTTCCAGTAAAACTGCTTTTGAGTGCAAATAGAGGACCAAAAATGCTAAAAAAAAGTGTGAATATGCCCCGATTTTAGCTTTATAAGTTATGAAAAAACACTTTTCTCCCAATATTTCTTTGTTATACCACTCTGTGGTATTTTACATAAATAACCCATTTTACGCCTTTAAAATAGCTGTGGCTCGTTGCTGGGGTAAAAAGGTCTAAAAATGGGGTAAATTTAACGCATGTAGCGACCTTGTACAATCCCGTCAAATTTCATTATAGAAACGCTTTAACTCGCATTTTTTGGCGTTTCCCTCTCGAATAGACATCAATGTACATGAAAAACACGAGTTGGTGGTAAAAAACATATATCTTGCCCTAGGCTCCTATTTCTCGGAGCCCGAATTTAGGCGCAAAAATTTGAAAATGCCGTCTTTGAACTGAATTTATGACCTTTAAGGGTGTATCCATACCCAAAAGCGCTTTTTTCAAAGTATCAAACTTTTTTCTATCATTGTTTTTTTGGAAGAGCTATTTTTGATGAATGAAAAAATGGGAAAAAATATATATGGTGGTGTCCTTGTTTTTGAGCTACAGCGATTTGAAAAAGGTATGTCAAATTTAGATTTTTGTTCTCAAATTTTACCCATTCAGAGTACAAGCTTCAGTAAAATCTGTTTCAAAACAAAACAAACATGGTAATTTGGGGTTTCTTTATTTCATGTCTATGGTGATATTTCCACATATAGAAACCAAATTTAGACAAAGCAGGCACCAGGTTTGAACAATATGGATCCTTGAATATCAAAAATATGCTTTTTATAGGGCATGATTTTATAAGATTTTTTATTTTGTGAAAAAAAAGTAAAAAAGTTTGAAAATGAAATAGTTCTAGAATTAAACTTTTTCTTATATTCTACCAAATGAAAGCCAATGCTAAGGCAGTTCAAAATAGGAAAAGAAATTGAAAGGTCAGTGTTGAAATTTAGAGTTATTAAAGTAAAAAGAGTTATCTCCCCTTACAAAATTTACAAAAAAGTAGGCCTACCATATCGATGGTATTTAGAGCTTTATAAATTTCACATTAAGGCCTTTTTTTTCTTAAATTAGTTTTTGTATGAAGAAATACTACCATAGATAGGAAATAAATAACACAAAACCAAATTATCATAATTATTTTCATTTAAAATGGATTTTATTGAAGCGGACTGTTTGAAAAGGACAAAATAAGAGAAAGTGGGTGGGGTAAATTTTACATGGCCATAGAGCCAACTGTTGTTCACCAAAATCTACACTTTTTTATTTTTTCATTCATTTTAAATAGCAAATAGCTCTTCAATACAAAACCATCATAACGTGTTTTCATATACTTTGAACATTTCTTAAATTCATGACATTGATACACCCTTAAACTGCATTGTGGCATACAAACGGGGTATGTTTGTTTAGGGCATTCAATTTAACTCATTTCCTGAAAATTTGGAAAAAATCGGCCCATATATGGAAGAATGGTGCGCGACACATCGAGGTAGGGGAGTCCCAGATGGCCGTTTTTGGAGGTGATAATCGGATTTTTTGTCCGCTGTAACCCCCCCCCCCCCCTCTCGGAAATTGAATTAATTTCTAGCAGGTGGCTTCTCAAAGCAATGTGTTTGACTTTCACATTGCTTTGCAGTGTTTCAATCCTTTAGTTGGCTGTAACGTAGGGCTGTTAAATATCTTTTGGTTGCCATTCATTTAATTCCAGATCATTTGTTTCGAGTTAAGTGCTTCTTGATAAAATAGGTATTTACTATCTCTATCTTTCTGTTTAGTTCGTATTATTTTAATAAATTTTATTTGAACAAAAACTAACCAGTTTTGTTATGCACTTTATGCCCTTCTATAAATTGAATACATGGAGTCCTAAATGTCAAGGTCACCTTGACGTTTTGGCATGATAGATTATTTGCTGTCTGTTCAAGGGGCAGCCAAGCCTGACAGTAGCCTCTTCATATAAAAAGGATTCCAACACTTGAAAAAAAAATACTTTATTGTTCCATCATTAAGGATATAACAAACCTCTAATCATCTAGCCCTATCTGTCCTCTCAGGCCTTTCATTATATCATGTTTTCTCATGCATTATGCATGACAATGCCACACATTTGCTTTATATTGAGTATTTTCTTTTTTTCATTGCAAGTACACCATTTGGTTTTCAGTCTCTTTTTATCAGTTTCATGATCAAATTATTCGGGAGATTTTTACCCCTTCACCGCTTTATTGCCGTCTGCTTCATTGCTTCATTAAACGTTCAACGTTAGATTTAAGGTTGTATGACTTAATAAATATCGATAAGAGTGTCAAACAGTTTTGGTCCTGATCAGATGCCGCGTTACGCGGCGTCTGATCAGGACACAAACTGTTTGCAAACGCGCTTTAAAGCGTCGTTGAGAGTGAAAGGGTTAATTCAAATCTAACAGCAGATGTAAAATTAAACAAGACGATAATATGGAAATAAGTGTGTTAGCCTGGTCATTACAGTGGAGAAAACGTTATTCTTTCCCAATAAACGCGTTTAAGCTCAAACTATTATTTCCAATACAAACAGTTTGGAGCCAGATCAGACGCCGGGTAACCCGGCGTCTGATCAGGCTCCAAACTGTTCGTCACCATGATAAACATGAAATATCAGAATTGTCCAAAAGTTGTTCTTTTCTACGTTTTAGTGCTTTGCGTTTGCGTACGTTTTACTTTTTACGGGAAAGAATAACAGATTATCCACTGTATGGCAATACTATGGTTAGTATTGATAATGTACGATGTACTATACCGTGATATTAGTTGCAACCAATTTCCTATTTCCTTTACGAGAATGTACAATAGATACGACGTTAATGTCCCCGTTTTTAACACAAACGAAACGCAATTCAGTTAAAATGCAGAAAGATATGTTAGATGTTAGATATTTTTTTATTTTATTTTAACTTTTAACTCTTCATTTTAACCTTAGTTTAATCTGAGTTACACGGCGTCTGATCGGGCTCCAATCTGTTTGCAATGGCCTGATTAGTTTTGGCACAAATGAACATTGCTCCCTTTCTACAACTGCACCTTAAGGGAGATAATAATAATTATAATAAAGTCTTTATTTAACGATGACGAGTGTGTGTTGTTGTTCGGAGGGGGTTGTTAATGGGAGGGAAAATTAAGACTTTACTTACATTTGCAAACAGCTTGATTACATTTGCAAACAACTGACACGGCGTCTGATCTGGATTCAAGTTGTTTTCATTTTTCATTATATTTCTTTTGTCAAACGCTCCACTTATAAGTAACTTCAATAAACGACAATTTTAAGCAGACGATATTTTGGCAGTGAAAGTGTAAGACATAATGGTTTTGTTTGGGGAACCGTTGTTGAAAGGAGGGATTCGTTGCTGGGATGGCCGTTGTAAGGAGGGAACACTGTATATAATGATTGGTCCACTACTAATCCTAGTGCCAAGTACAGTGGAGAATCTGTTATTTTTTCCCAATAAACGCGTTTACGCTAAAACTATTATTTCCAGTGCAAACAGTTTGGAGCCAGATCAGACGCTGGGTAAGCCGGCGTCTGATCAGGCTACAAACTGTTTGCCACCAAGATAAACATGAAATATCAGAATATTGTTCTTTTCTACGTTTTAGTGCTTTGCGTTTGCGTACGTTTGTGTTTAAACGGGAAAGAATAACAGATTCTCCACTGTAATGGTCTTGTTTTGGGAACCGTTGTTGAAAGGAGGGATTCGTTGCTGGGATGGCCGTTGTAAGATGGGAACACTGTATATAATGATTGGTCCACTGCTAATCCTAGTGCCAAATATACTTGTCATTTACGAAACATGAACATGTACCAATGAAAAGTACACTTGTCCTATTTAAAGAGTGTAGACCCTGATCAGAGGGGGTTTTATGAGCCCTTTTACCAGGATCTGCACTGTGTGTAATTTAGCAATTACATGTATATTGAGTGAAATTTAACATCCCGGAAAAGTAAACAAAAATGGACTAACTTACCTGGAGATCGGTGTTTTCCGTTTGAAGTTTTAGGGGTAAATGATCATAAGAAAATTTATTTTCTTGATATTACTATCACATATATGTTATCAAACCGTCAGGAGAATAGTAAACAGAGAAGCCAACCATATTTAACAAACACATATATATTTATTTACTCGCACAACTTTCACAACATTGTCTTAAACAGACCTCCAGATAAGGTGAGTTTCAAATACAGTCGAAACTCGATAATTCGCAATCGCGTTAGTTCGAGCATACCCATAATTCAAAGTTAAAACGTGGCTTAGCCACGTTTTAATTTTGAAATACGGATATGTTCGACTTATAGAGCGAGATTGAGTTGTCGAAACTAAACTTATGAGATACTGCTGAGGTCGATTTAAGCGATTTCGAAGTATCGAGTTTTGAGTGTAATTACTTTTGCACAGTGGAGAAAACGTTATTCTTTCCCAATAAACGCGTTTACGCTAAAACTATTATTTTCAGTGCAAACAGTTTGGAGCCAGATCAGACGCCGGGTAACCCGGCGTCTGATGAGGCTCCAAACTGTTTGCCACCAAGATAAACATTAATTATCAGAATTGTCCAAAAGTTGTACTTTTCTACGTTTTAGTGATATGCGTTTGCGTATGTTTGCGTTTAAACGGGAAAGAATAACGTTTTCTCCACTGTATGTCTTCAACAAACCCTATGTTGTCACAACTCATTTAACTCATCTCTAAGATACAATGTTAACCCTTTCACTGCCAAAGCCGACATTATGACATTAACAAACATTATGGATCCTGATCAGACGACGCAACTGTAACAGTGGAGAATCTGTTATTCTTTCCCGTTTAAACGCAAACGTACGCAAACGCAAAGCACTAAAACGTAGAAAAGAACAACTTTTGGACAAATCTGATATTTCATGTTTATCTTGGTGGCAAACAGTTTGGAGCCTGATCAGACGCCGGGTTACCCGGCGTCTGATCTCGCTCCAAACTGTTTGCACTGCAAATAATAGTTTTAGCGTAAACGCGTTTATTGGGAAAGAATAACACATTCTCCACTGTACTCATATCAATGTTGCCGAAGTACTTTCTTTCAAAATATAATTATTAATTGGGTTGGTGGACAAATGAGTTAAGTAGAACTTTAATATGATCGAATGTAGCAGTTACACGTAATTCTGGGCATTCAGTCCAAACAGGCGTCTTTCTCAATAAACACCAAGCATAACATCTTAATACGCTGCGTCTGATCAGAAACCAAACAGTTTGAAAATGGAAGTTGACTCGGTGTCAGGCAGTGAAGAGTTTAATCTGATAGTCATACAGTTTTGAATCTGATAAGATGCCGATTTACCTGGCGTTTTATCTGCTTCAAAGGGTTTTGTAATATATATCCATATCCAACAAACACTTTCGATGGGGAAAATCAGGTGGTTTATCCCTTGTATTAACCTATTTGCGTCGAGTTGATTCGTCCATGCTTATATATTAGAATTTGGATTAGTCCATTTTTTATCTAAAGGGTGCCTGGTCTAAATTTTCATTTTCACCTTGTTTTGTATTAAAATAACTATCAGCAAACAGAGTAGACTCTGATCAGACGCCGCATTTTGCGGCGTCTGATCAGAGTCTACACTGTTTGGCCATGCCCTCTTTATTGGAGATAGGCACACATGGATTAATCTAGTCATCACTTGCTTCACTATATTTGACCCGTTTCCTATCCTTGCACCATTTAACTATCCGTTCTGTTATGAAGGCTATAGTTCCAACCACTGTTCCTAAGGCGCACACGTAAAACGCACTCTGCACGTCGGCAACTGTGATTGGTTTGGCTTCTGGGACAATCTCGGATGAACAAAATATGTTTCTAGGCCACCATTTTCTTTTCCACATCTCAAGCAGGCCTCCTTCGTGACTTTTCATGATTCTGTAATGTTATATAAATTATATTATACAGATAATAAACCAACAATAGACTGGACTTAATTGGAAAATGGAACTGAATATCAAAATATCCAGGGCCCGAGGTTATAAAACTTTAAATGAACTCTGTGCTCAAAACTCAGAATTGTGCTCAGCTCATAACACTACAGTAAACATTTTATTTATAACTAGTATTTGCATACATAATTCTGCTGTAAAGTTGTATCCAAATGAGGTTACTAAAATCAAATAAAGCGTGTTTTGAAAAAACTAGAGTCTGTAATTGAAATTGAGTTTTGAGCACAGAGTTCGTTTTAAGTTTTATAACCTCGGGGCCAGGGTTAATGAGGTAAGACACTGAAGTTTAACAAATGTTTTGGACGGAGAAATGTGTTTGGTTTTCAAAAACTCGCAGTTTACCGAAACTTACAATTTCCAAACAAAAACACTTCTGGTTTTCGGAGGTCTCATTTAATATAGAAGACGGTGGGACAAATTCTTAAACAATGCTATATATTAACTGTCTATGTTGTAACCGAATATGGTTCGCACTTTTATTTAACTACATATCAGTAACTCATTTTCTAGTTCATTTATGAATAATTAGTTTTTTCTGCATTTTTCCCCAATATGGCAAACAGTACAGACCCTGATAGGAGCTCTCTCGTCTGGGTCTACACTATTTGCATAGGAAATCTATACTCTTAACAGCTTTACTGTTTACAAAAGGGCAACTTTAGATAATAGATGGACACAATTAATCTAGTTTACAATTAAGTATAGTCAATTTTATAACTACATGTACATACATGTATTTAGTGTTTTCAGCACAATATACGTATTTTACATTTTGTGAAGGACGGATAAATGGATTAAACATTTACTTACTGTTTTGAAAACATAATTGTATGAGGTGAATTCTTCTGAAATGCGTAGGCATATTTCATTGGTAGAAACTCTTCCTTGGAAACAAACAGGTCACACTCTTTGGCCATTGCTAGTTCCATTGTTGTCTTGTCGCCTAGTTACGAGAATAAAACACAGTAAATACGTAATTTTTTCTCCAAAAGAATCATTGATTGTTTAATTAACCCTTAGCCCGCCAAATAAATTGTCGTCTGCTATATTTCTCGTCTGCTTCAAGTTTCAAAGTGCTTCAAAGTTGCTCAAAATTGCTGAAAATGTTATCCGAGTGTCAAACAGCTTGGATCCGGATGAGACGCCGAGTTACTCGGCGTCTCATCTGGATCCAAGCTGTTTGCATATGGAGCTATAGTCGTGCGTGGCAGGCTAAGGGTTAAGTAGGGACAGTAGCACAAACAACCATGTCATAGCCCCATTCAAAAGTTTCGTTGATTTTCGTGATAAAACTATTCGGCATTCATATCTATTTATGCCCGAAACCCCTCTATTTATGATCGGGGGAAATATCGTTTTTGGTCTTATAAAGCGTTTGACTTGAGTCTGAGTTCGTTCTCAAGCATTTGATTGGTCAGATTTGAGCTTAGTCTCAAATCTGACCAATCAAATGCTTGAGAATGATTTAAGACTCGACTCACACGCTTTGCTAGAATGGACCCTGACTGTTTATACATGTATGTATGTTTCGCAACTTTAACCCTTTCCCTCATAGAAGCGCCTTTTAGCACATTTGATTTATTCCTCAACTGAAGAAAATAGTTCCAATTTATACAGTCATTGAAAATGAACAATAAGATTTTTTTAGTCCTAGCAGATGGTAGTTTAAAGCAGGCTGAAAGTAAAGCAGAATGTGCCTTACGGCACATTCTGCTTTACTTTCAACCTGCTTTAAGTGGTCACATGTCTTCAAAACTAGAAACAGGCTATGGGGTAAAGGGTTAACACTGGTTATATTTTTCGAAACTTATAACCAATATACTTTCAATATACATGTATGGCATATGTATTGCCCATATGAAGAGGTCAAAAGTTAAGGTCATAGAAGTTAAAAGGCCAAAACATGTATTTGAAATGGCAAAAACATTTGACCCTCAATCGATAGG
Source organism: Gari tellinella (assembly GCA_922989275.2). Lineage (NCBI taxonomy): Eukaryota > Metazoa > Mollusca > Bivalvia > Cardiida > Psammobiidae > Gari > Gari tellinella. The sequence continues at coordinate 40,658,806 of OV277871.1, forward strand.
GTCATCGTTTTTTATATACCTTTTCTCAAATTCAGAGAAATTTGAATATGTATAGTCGAGTGAAAGGTCAAGGCACAGAAGTAAAAATGTTAATTATTTGAAAAGGCTATAACCTTTGACCCTCAGGAGATCGTGACTGAATATTTTATATTTATGTTGCTCTAGTTCATAGGAGTATAAATAAGTACATTTCAGACAGGTCGGGTCGAAGGTCAAGGTCACAGATTAAGATAATACTAGATAACGATGTACGTACCTAACCACGCATACCCGCCTTCTATCACTCTATTCACGTGATAATCTGTTTGTATGTGTAATATGCCTGGGTCGCTAGCCTTTTCGTTGTTGATGACGTCACCTATCTCTCTGAACAGTGGAATGGTTGAAGTCTGCAACGATTTTAAAGGTTTTACATTATGAGTGTTACAGTGGAGAAAACGCTATTCTTTCCCGTTTAAACGCAAACGTACGCAAACACTAAAACGTAGAAAAGAACAACTTTTGGTCAATTCTGATATTTCATGTTTATCTTGGTGGCAAACAGTTTGGAGCCTGATCAGACGCCGGGTTACCCGGCGTCTGATCTGGCTCCAAACTGTTTGCACTGCAAATAATAGTTTTAGCGTAAACGCGTTTATTGGGAAAGAATAACGTTTTCTCCACTGTACTGGTTTTACAGTGGAGAATCTGTTATTCTTTCCCGTTTAAACGCAAACGTACGCAAACGCAAAACACTAAAACGTAGAAAAGAACAACTTTTGGACAATTCTGATAATTCATGTTTATCTTGGTGGCAAACAGTTTGGAGCCTGATCAGACGCCGGGTAACCCGGCGTCTGATCTGGCTCCAAACTGTTTGCACTGCAAATAATAGTTTTAGCGTAAACGCGTTTATTGGGAAAGAATAACAGTTTCTCCACTGTAATGGTTTTATACTGTAAACGTATACTTCTCTTAATCCATTCGCTGCGTTAACCCTTTCGGTGCCATATTAACGGTGAGGCTTTTTTACTGATTCACCTCTTTGTTGTCGTCTGCTTCAATACTGATGTTTGCAAGATCGTTTGAAAGTACAGCGTTCCCTCTCTACAACGGCCATCCGAACAACGACTCCCTCCTTACAACGACATTCGCCGCTGTTCCCAAGAATATTATGTTTTATGCTTGCACTGATGCATCGTCGTCTACTTAAAATTGTTGTCTGCTGTTTTTCTTACATAAATGACATTTTGACAGAAAGAAACATAATGAAAAATGACAAACAGCTTGAATCCAGATCAGACGCCGCGTTACGCGGCGTCTGATCTGGATTCAAGCTGTTTGCAAATGTAAAATAAGTTCCCTCCCTATAACGACTCCCTCCGAACAACGCACACAATTTGTGTCTCCCATTGGGTGTCGTTGTAGAGAGGGAGCGCTGTAATATTCAATGTAGTATGACTAAAGAAATGTCGATACAAGTGTCAAACAGTTACGCGGCGTCTGATCAGGATCCAAACTGCGCAGTCTGCTTTACTTTCAGCCTGCTTTAAGCTACCATCTGCTAGGATAAAAATACGAAAATTTCGGGAATGTCCGGAGAAATGGCAGCCCTGATAATGCAGCCAATTTGACAAGTCCGGAGAAATCATAGAGATTCCTGTACTTAAACGACTATAAGTAGAAACGACTATAAATCAATTAATACTATTTTAATTTCCTATTTTGAATATTGTATATTTATTGTGACTATAAGTAAGTTAGTAACATTATGAAAGAGACAATAAAGATTTATTTCTACGAGGGAATGTCATGTAATGTAGCAGGGCTAACATTTCTCCGGAGTTTCCCGAAATATTCGGATTTTATCCTAGCAGATGGTTGATTCTAGCTAAGAGCAGACTGTTTTACTTTCAGTCTACTTTTAGTAAATGCGCTTGAAAATTAGAAGAAAAAAAATGAAATCTTAGGATTTCTCATAATCAACTTATGGCAGCCATGATGTAGTGAAGAAAATATTCGGTTGGTTTGGAGTCTCAGTTGCACACACTATTTTCGTTCAGTAAAAACGCTTCTCGAAATTTGGAATGACTGAGCTCTAGGCCTACATGTATATCTAACGTCGTTTTATACGCTTCGACGCTCTTATCTCGCCAATTTCCGTAAAATCATCGACCACACGGCATTGGTCGAGTAATTACGATTGACTCTGATTGGAAGACGATTTAATTCGAAAGTAAGCGACAACGACGTTCCGGATATGACGTCATTGCTTTCATGGCGTTGTTTCCTTGGGTGACATTCAGTTCATCGAATCTATTAAGCGAAACACGCTTTGCAGCTCTCTCCAAGAAAAATCATTTACATTATTTCAAATCATGGTGAAATATGTTGATGGCGATTTTATGCTAAAGGAAAAAGAAGTAGTCAAAGCCTCTCCGAAGCTTGGAATTCAAGACCAGATAGAAACCCTGGAAAAGGAACTGGAAATAATAGAAATGAAAATAGCTGATGTATGCAAGCTAAGTGGTGCCAACAGATTTCCTCCAATGGTACAATTCTACAAATTGGCTGTTCCGCCTGTTGTTATATACAGCGACAACTTTGGAAATGATTTCGTACTTGGTAAACATGAGACAGAAAAGGTTACTGAAGAAGAAAGTGACGAGGATTCAGACTGGAATGAGTTTGTTAAACTCCGAGTACGCGCTTTTAAGAATATGTATGATGTTGATCAAAAGAAGATGGTAGAAGTAATGCATACAGGTAAAAGGATTAAAGAAGAGGTTGCTGATATGGGCGAGAAAGCAAAGAATGAGAAGAATGATAAAGATAAGGAAATGAAGATGAAAGAAGTTGATATTCTCAGTAAGATAACAGAAGCTAAAGATGTTACAGATGAAGCTGTCTGGGACGAGTTTGTCAAAGAGAGAGTAGCTCTCCACAACAGTCTTGGCAAAGCTACAAAGGGCAAGAGAGGGATCAAGAAGTACTTCAGAAGAATCTTTAAGAGAAAATAAGCTCAGACAGTGATTGTTTTATTTGATTGTGTAATATTTATAACAAAAATATGTAAACGCCAAAAAAATGATGCATATAAATTTTGTAAATAATAGTTTTTCATTTTTCTTTTTATATCTCACTAATATTGTGACTCGTCCCATTATAATTTCAATCAAATACAATGAAAGCCGACGATCGCATTGGAAAATGCATTTTTAATGTGTGTACAATGGCGAATACGTAATTATTTCCTAATCAATCTAAATATTTTGGAGCCAGATCAGTCGCCGGGTAACTTGCCGACAGAACAGGCCTGAAATTGTTTGCCAGTCAGATTAAAATAAATGGTCAATATTTAAACAAAAAAAGTTATCGTTTTTATTTAATTTTTCCAAGTTTGTTTGCGTTTAGTTTCGTTAAATAAGGGAAAGAATCACGTTTTCTCCACTGTACATAAACATGATTTAAGGATACAGTGGAGAATCTGTTATTCTTTCCCAATAAACGCGTTTACGCTAAAACTATTATTTGCAGTGCAAACAGTTTGGAGCCAGATCAGACGCCGGGTAACCCGGCGTCTGATCAGGCTCCAAACTGTTTGCCACCATGATAAACATGAAATATCAGAATTGTCCAAAAGTTGTTCTTTTCTACGTTTTAGTGCTTTGCGTTTGCGTACGTTTGCGTTTAAACGGGAAAGAATAACAGATTCTCCACTGTACCTCTCATTTAAACGCGTCCTTCTTTAACTCTTCTTTTAGTCGACATTGAAAACAGTTTAAACCTAGGTTCAAAGATAATAAAGCTTATGTGTTGAGTCTGAAATCGTTCTTAAGCATTTATATATTTATATTTAGAGTGAGTAGAGTCTCAGATTGTTCTCAAGCAATTGGTTGGTCAGATTTGAGCAAAAGCTCAAATCTGACCAATCAAATGCTTCAAAACGATTTCAGACTCAACTAAACTTAAATAAAACATTGGGACCTGGGTCCAAGGTTATAAAGAGTATGAGTAAAGTCTAAGATTGTTCTCAAGCATTTGATTGGTCAGATTTGAGATTTTGCTCAAATCTGACCAACCAATTGCTTAAGAACAATCTCAGACTCTACTCAAACTCTAGTCGAAGCTCCAAATAAAAAAGTTTGCATAAAGTTGCAGGCGGCAATTGTACAGACTTTTTTTGTTTGCGAGAGACTTACATGTAACAGTAAAAGGTACTTGGTGGCGACAAAGTAACTCCACTGCCGCAATGACTGTGTCTAGTTTTTAAAACAGAAGATCAGATTGAAAGTACAGCCGAAACTCGATACATCGAACTCGCTTAACATGATCGTACCAGTATTTCATTAATTTAATTTCGAAAAGTCGATCTCTCTTAAGAACGAACATACCCGCATTTCAAAGTTAAAATGTGGCTAAGCCACGTTTTAACTATGAAATATGGGTATGTTCGAACTTACGCGAGTTCGAATTATCGAGTTTCGACTGTATCTAAATGTCCATTCTGATTTATTCTCTACCTGCCTTTAGACGTTCAGCCTTCTTGAATCTAACATCTGCTAAGATATTCTCAAGCATTCTGTTGGTCAGATTTAAGCCTAAGCTGAGATCGTTCTCAAGCATTTGATTGATCAGAGTTGAGCAGTGTTTGTTCATTCCACAACATACTCACAAAATACATATGAAAAATTGTTTTGAGCCAGAGCAGACGCCGAGTAACCCATTGCCTTATCAGGTTCCGATCCAATTTTCACACAAGTTATTGTAATCAATGACAAGAAACAATCATTTTCTAAATCTAATTGCATTTCGATTGAGTTTCGTTTTATTAAAACCGAAAAGAAAAAATATATACAGTCGACAAGACGTTATTCTTCCGTTTAAACGCAAACAAAACGCAAAAGCATTGCATTTAAATGTACAAAATATTAACATTTTGACAATTCTGAATAATCATTTTAATATGAGTGACAAACAGTTTGGAGTCTGATCTGGCTCCAAACAGTTAGCGATGAACATAATCGCGATTACGTATTGTGAAAGATTAACCTCTTCTCCACTGTATACGTCCCACTATATCTACAGTCCTACCTCAAATACAACTTGCCAGAAAGTGCCGCCTAGTGTACCCCATTTGATGCTTCCTTTCAGATCAACTAATTCCTCCAGAGTGTTAAACAGGGGTTGCACCTTGGTGACAGTGAGAAAGGCGATGAGGTTACCACTGTAGATACCCACCACAACGATACAGAACAGCCACCATGTACTGATAAATGTCCGCCCAGCTAGAGAGTTCGGCAGGGACACGCCGCCTAAAATAGCAAGAATATTAACTCTTTCCTCCCTAAAACTTTAAATGGACAATTCCAATTTCCATTTTAGTCTAGTCCATTTCTGACTTTTAAGGGTTGTTTTTTTGTCAATGTTTGGCATTATGAAAAACAGTGAAGAACCTGATCAGAGGGCTCCTTTCGGAGCCCTCTGATCTGGGTCTTCACTGTTTGCACAGGACAAGTGTACTATTCACATGTACACTGTTTGAAAAGGACGCCTATATGCGGGACTAGGGTTCAAAGGGTTAACTCCGACATTACCATGACGTCATCTGCTTTTGAACATAATCGTCTGTTTTTATCTATGAAATTTGAAATTTTGTGTTATTGTTATTTAAGGAGACTGAAAACTAAAGTGTGTATTTGAAAAAAAGAAGAGATTACTAAATTACAAGCAAATGTTTGGAAGTATTGTGTATATTGGAAACAAATATGGTCGGTATAAAAACATCTTCTCAAGAATTATATAATAGACTTTCAGAAATTAAGAATGCCTCTGTGATCGAAGTGGCTAAAGCTTCGGCACAGTTTAAGTGCATATCGTGTACAGCTTGTTTTGTGGCTGTGGACACTAATATTTTCTTAAATATTCTTTTAACTAAGACATCAAATATCACAAAACTTTGCATCGGAACAACAATGCCAAACAGAACTATCTTTTGTCAATATTTAAATGGTAATAATATTTTCTTTGAAATGAACATTTATTCATTTTATCATTAACCCCCTCTATACTGTGTTATAATGCCCAATAATGAACACCTACAAATTTGTTATTTCTTAGATACAATCTGAGTGACACACCTAATCAGACTCGGAGTTATTAGGCGTCTGATCCGACTCCAAACTGTGTCTATAGTATAAATCATTCATCATTGCTTTTGCACAAACGAGTTTGCTCGAAAATAATAACTATATAATATTCAGAGCACCAGATAAGGGTAGTTTTTCAAAAACTAAAATCTTTATTTCTGAATTAAACCCTATGGTGTCACTACTCATTAGAATCGTCTATTCGAGACGATTCTTATAGGTAGTAACACCATAGGATTTGGTGCAAAAAAGAGTGAGAAAATGTTGGATTTGTTGGAAAAACTACCTCTTATCTGGAGCCCTGAATATTCTATGATATAAATCCGTACCTTGAAATAACAAGGCACCGTACATGTACCAGAAAGAGTCGTGTAATTGATGTAGCCCTCCCTCCTCCTGGCGAGTGATTTGGTGTACGGGTTTCTGATAATACTGTCCATACTTCTCTATCAAGAACGCTAACACAGTCACAAAGGCCAGCGACACACCTATGATACAATAAGGAAGACGTTATTATCTCCCTTTAAATGCAGATAAACGTAGATGTAATAAAATGTAGAAAATGATTGCTTTTAGAAAAGTTTAAAGACTATTTTTTCTGATTGGCAAACTTGGCAGTCGGGAGTCTGATCAGAAGCCGGATTAGCCGGCGTCTGATCTGGCTCTAAACTGTTTGCAATGGAAATAATAGTTTAAGGTACATACATAATAATGCCTTCTCTATTGTTACATTATATTTTATTTATGCTTTTCGGTGGATTACCACGAAATAGCAGTGGATGACCACTTGATAATTTCACTGCTTTAATCAATGGGATTATCGCCACGCGCGCTTTTATTATGAATTTTTCCCGTAGGGCTCCCCAAAATCGTAGTGAATCGTGTCTTATCGTTAAATTCCGACAGTCCGATTTGTCGCGAACCACTCAACGGAAGAACACGAATCCAAAATCGGGAGCAACGACGTAATTCGGATGACGTCAAATCAATAAATAAGTGACTTCATCATACGGGAAACTGTTTCGTTAATGTGTTCGATGTTAACTTGGGGCTCAACACGGGGTAAATCATGTACTTTCGCTTTCACAATTGTCGAACAATTTCATTTAAAAAGTGGCTTAAGGGTGTATCCAACCCATAAGCGATTTATTCAAAGTATCAAACTTTTTTTCTGTCATTGTTTTTTTGGAAGAGCTATTTATGATGAATGAAAAAATGGAAAAAAATATATATGGTGGTGTCCTTTTTTTGAGCTACAGCGATTTGAAAAAGGTATGTTAAATTTGGACTTTTTCTCTCAAATTTTACCCATTCAGAGTACAAGCTTCAGTAAAATCTATTTCATACCAAAACAAACATGGTAATTTGGGGTTTCATTATTTATTTCATGTCTATGGTGGTATTTTCACATATAGAAACCAAATTTAGACAAAGCAGGCACTAGGTTTGAACACTATGGATAATCGAATATCAAGAATATGCTTTTTATAGGGCATGATTTTACTAGATTTTTAATTTTATGGAAAAAAAAGTAAAAAAGTTTGAAAATGAAATAGTTCTAGTATTAAACTTTTTCTTATATTGTATCTAATGAAAGCCAATGTTAAGGCAGTTCAAAATATGAAAAGAAATTAAAAGGTCAGTGTTGAAAATTTTGAGTTATTAAAGTAAAAAGAGTTATCTCCCCTTACAAAATTTACAAAAAAGTACCATATCGATGATATCGATGGCATTTGGTGCCTGTTTTTTCTTCAATTAGTTTTTGAAGAATTACTACCATAGATAGGAAATAAATAACACAACACCAAAGTATCATATTTGTTTTCATTTAAAATGGATTTTATTGAAGCGGGCTGTTTGAAAAGGACAACATAAGAGAAAGTGGGTGGGGTAAATTTTACATGGCCATGGAGCCAACTGTTGTTCACCAAAATGTACACTTTTTCTATTGTTTTATTCATCTTAAATAGCTCTTCAATACAAAACTATCATAAAGTGTTTTCATAAACTTTGAAAATTTCTTAAATTCATGACATTAATACACCCTTAAAAGCATAAATAAATAGAATAATTGTATTTTTTCAGTATAAGATCGAATTTAATCTATTTCGTGAACATCAGACTGTTATATTTTCACTCGTGGCTTCGCCACTCGTGAAAATATAACGTCTGATGTTCACTCAATGGATTAAATTTCGATCTTATACTGAAAAAAACCAATTATCCTCTATATAATTAGTATACTGTGTATTCAGTGTTACGTCTGTATTTCATATATAGAACATCTCTGAACCATAGAAGCGTCTGTGAATATGTGTCCCTTATTTTAAGCGCTTAAGATGAGTGCAAGATGATGAGTCCAAGATCATTCTCAATCTGACGATGAGTACGATTTCAGAATTCTGCTCACATCTGAACAATCCAAAGCTTGAAAACGAACTCAGACTCATCTCGAAAGCTTTATGAACCCATGAGACCAGAAGAAGTCATTGTGCGAGTGAATACCGAGCACAATTCTGTTTCCATGTTTAGCTTATTGTACTGTTTTATGTAAACATTGACACAGGGCTGCCATAAGTTGATCATAAAAATCCTTAGATTTCAAATTTTCAAATTTTCAGACGCAATTTCACTAATCGTACATTTACCCAATAGTCTGTTTCTCGATTTGAAGACACATGGCTGGTTAAAACAGGTTGAAAGTAAAGCAGAATGCGCCTTAAGGCGCATTCTGCTTTACTTTCAGCCTGTTTTAAGCTACGATCTGCTAGGATAAAAATCCGAATACTAAGGAAAATTCCGGAGAAATGGCAGCCCTGTTGACAAGAAATGTTCAAGAGAGACTGAAAACCAAATGGCGTTTTTGCAAAGAAATTTGATGCAGTATTGTGCTTTATGACATCGCTATTTCTACTCTGAGTGTATAATTCCGTGATTAACCCTTTCACTCCAAACGGCGCTTGAAAGCGCGTTTGCAAACAGTTTGAATCCTGATAAACGCCGCATCACCCGGCGTCTTATCCGCATCCAAACTGTTTGACACTGGTATCGATAAGTTTAAGGTCATACTACATTAAATCTTACTTTGAAACGATCTTCCACACAACACATTTGAAGTAGACGACAATGAAACGGTGAAGGGGTAAAACAACTCACGGGAAATTTGGTAGTGAAAGGGTTAGAAATAGACCGTCAGATAAGCCTCCCCAAACGAGCTCAATATCTTTTTTTCGTGAAATGTATTTCTTGACATAATCGGTTTTCTAATCTTATATGTACGTGTTTATTTAGGCGCCTAGCATTCTTTTTGCAAAAACGGTGTTCAGTTCAGCCTCTTTAAAGCCCGAGAGAAAGTAGAAATTTTAATACAGTATAGAAGAAATTATTCATATTTCGCTTTTCTTAACGCCTTCCATACCATCTTCTATAACCTTTTTCACGACCAAATTGTCCGTGAGTTTTTACCCCTTCACCGTTTCATTGATGTCTGCTTCAATTTTGTTGTTTGCAAGATCGTTTCAGAGTAAGATTCAATGTAGTATGACTTGAAACATATCGATACGAGTGTCAAAAGTTTGAATCCTGATCAGACGCCGCGTTACGCGGCGTCTGATCAGGATTCAAACTGTTTGCAAACGCGCTTTCAAACGTCATTGAGAGTGAAAGGGTTCAAATATCTGCTTGAATTTGCTGTAAAACCTCGCAATTTTGACCACTTATACGAAGGCAAATTATATAGAACAGATAGATAGTAGCTGAAAGCAAAACAGAAAGATTCTAAAGGAGCTTTCTGTTTTACTTTCATCTTATTTCAAGCAGTCACCGTACTTAAACATCTATTAATGAACACAAGTTCGTGGTCGTAGTAGAGGTTTTTTTTTACTGTACGAGTCTTACCTATTGCGATGTGAACTTTCATTTTAAATGGATTGATTAGCGTTTTCCATTTATCGGCGCTCGGATCTGGCTTCTTCTGCAGTACTGCCGAATACTCATGGTAAACTGTGTACGAAAAATCCACAACCTTCGACCGGTCCGCTTGAATCACCAAAGGAGCTGCCACAAAGTCACACTCCTGTAATACAGTGGAGAAAACGTTATTCTTTCCCGCTTAAACGCAAACGAAACGCAAACGCATTGCAAACAAATGAAGAAAATGACATTTTCTTGACAATTCTGGATTTCGGTTTTAACCTGGACAGCAAACAGTTTGGAGCCAAATCGGCCAAATCGGCCATTACATTTAAGAACTTATGGTGATATAGATACATGCATGTACAAAAATACTTTCAAACACTAAATAGTGTTTGTTAGACGGGTTTACACAATTTTAAAGCTCGTTCGGCCAAAGGCTTAGAACACCTTTAATTAACCCTTTCCCTGCCATTACGACGCCATAACCCCGACTAACACAGTCACTGCCACATTATCGTCTGTTTGTATTTTTCCTCTGCGTTTTTTCTTTAGAAACGGTAAAATACCTAAAAGTTATTGTTGAGAAATTAAAGCAGGCGACAACAATTGTTTTAAATTGATGACATAATGGCAGTTTAGGGGTGATATTAAATCCAAGTTTCAAACAATTTATAGTTTTATCAGACATACGGCGCCATGGAATATACCTTACCTTTCGTTGTAGCAGACCAACAAGGCCGTTAAAAATAAACTTCTCTGCGTCAACGAAAGCACCCCACACCCCGTCTTCTGGTTCTATCAACTTATACCTAAAACAAAGAAAACATACTGTATGCATCCGAGGCGATGTAAAATAACAAAATCTTATAGCAGGTTGAAAGTAACGCGGTATGTTCCTTAAGAAGCATCCTGCTTGACTTTCAGTCTGCTTTAAACAGGATGGGGAGACATTTGATAGGGCCGTTTTATCCCTACACTGCCTAACCCCGTGTACGATTAAGAAATAATCTATGTTCTGCCGTTGTTAAACGGTATTAGAAAAACTGTTGGGAGTTGTTATGCACAGGAATTAACCACGAATACCGAATGAACTATTTCATTAATTACTACAATTAATTTCAATATCAAATAAACATGAATCATATCATGCTTTTTTAAATACAATACCCGTTTGATCTTTAATGATATATACTGCAAATTAATCGAAAACCCCGATTTTCTTTCACTGCGTTTTCAATTTGCATTTTTTTTTCCTTTCCCTTTTTCATAGTCATTGAAAATGCAACATAAGGAAATATGTCTATATCGTAGCAAATATTTGCTAAAAGCTGGCTGAAAGTAAAACAGAATATTCCATAAGGTCGCCCTGGCGACGAGCATACTCATCATTTACTAAAACAGTGTGCCCACAAAGAGTACACTTGTCCTATTCAAACAGTGTTTAACTCTTTCCTCCCTGAAAAGTTAAATGGACAATTCCCGTTTCCATTTTAGTCCAGTCCATTTCTGACTTTTAAGGGTTGTTTTTGTCAATGTTTGGCTTTATGACAAACAGTGAAGACCCTGATCAGAGGGCTCCTTTCGGAGCCATCTGATCTGGGTCATCACTGTTTGCACAGGACAAGTGTACTATTCACTTGTACACTGTTTGAAAATGACGCCTATATGCGAGACTAGGGTTCAAAGGGTTAAACTTTAAAGGAACCCTCTGATCAGGGTCTTCACTGTCTGCCATTTTGCAGTACATTACAGCCATGAACAGCCAAAAATGGACTAGACTTATTGGAAATTGGAATTGGCCATTAAAAGTTTAAAGGGTGAATGGGTGAAACTATGGACAATGATTGAACATGGCCACAGTGAGGTTTAATTGACTTACGTAAAGTTCATGGTGGCTGCTAATTCGTCCAACAGTTGAATAAATTGTCCTTCATAGATATTTGTACCATTTTCTTCTCGTTTTATCACGAATGGGGGGTACTGAAAAATACCTACGTTCAATGACAAAATGAAGCATGCCTTATAGATAAGATCTTAGAAATAAACGTTTACTACATGTACACGTATAATATTCGAAATAATAACATTTAACCCTTGACACTATAAGTAGTATAGTAAGAGCTGTATCTCCACCTCTATGTTCATGTTCATGATCTTGATCTTGAACCCCCCATCCTGGAAGTCTGCTATGGTACCGGAAACAGTCGCAGACCGGTGCATTGGACAGAGGAGGGTCCATAGAGCCTGGAACTATACATAACTCGATTGGCACCGGAATCCTGAAAGTCTGTGAGGGTGCCGGAGACAGTTGTAGACCGTTGGAATAGACTCGGGAGGGTCCCTAGAGGGTAAAAACTGGTAATAACTATATTGACACCGGAATCCTGATAGTCTTGGAGGGTGCTTGATACAGTCGAAACCCTCCCTCTTTTGTCTAATGAGGCTGCCGCCTTTGTTCTCGGCTGGGTATTGCCCTTTACATCCCCCGCTAAGGGGGTGAACTTGAGGTCAGAAGGGGGTCAGTGACTGCCACCTTTGTTCTCGACTGGATATTGCCCTTTACATCACCCGCTAGGTGCTCCAACTTGAGGTCAGAAGGGTGTCAGTGACTGCCGCCTTTGTTCTCGGATGGGTATTGCCCTTTATATCACCCCTAGGGGATTGACCTTGAAGTCAGAAGGGATAATTGAACTCCTCCTAGGTCAAGGGAGTCATTGAACTCCTCCAAGGTCAAGTCGGGTAAAGATCATGAACATGAGCATAGAGGTGGAGATACAGCTCTTACTATACGCATTTAATGTCATTAATGTATTATAATACGGAAAAAGGCTTGCCTTTTTCCGTTCTTAAGTAATGCGTGATAAAATCAAAGGTATTCCAATTCTATTCAATCACTGACAGACTTTGAAAAGTGTTTGATTTGCGCGTGAATAATTTCCTCAAAACTAGGCAACTACAAAACATGGGGGCTGACATCTTGGATGATGACGTCACGGCTTTTACGAAGAGTTGTGCGTGACGTTTCGGAATTCCCGATTTCGGTGATATTTTTAAACCAGTTTAAGAATGAATAACCCACAACACTCACTTGTACTGATTTCCTCCAAAATGACAAAATTTCAAACAGTTCAATTCATACCCTTTAACGCTAAAAATGAACGTTATTTGCAAAAAGCTACTTCTCAATCGAACCGATAAAAATATCGGATTACCAACACGTCATCAATATAAATAATGACGTCATTATTGGTGGTCATATGACTTCCAAAAATAGTTTCAGATTGCATTATAATACAGGACTGCCATCTAATAACTTGGTTGAAATGAAAAAACCTAAGATTTCCAAATACATGTATGCATTTTTCAAGCGCGATTTTACGAATCGTACCTTTACCCAATAGCCGATATCTAGTTTTGTTGGCATGTGACTACTTAAAGCAGACTGGAAGTAAAGCAGAATGCGCCTAGTGGCGCATTCTGCTTCACTTTCAGCGTGCTTTAAGCTACCATAACCTGGGGAAAAATCCGGAAATTTAGGAAAAATCCGGAGAAATGGCAGCCCTGATAATATAGCTGTACGGAGGAGTTTTAACTTTTGACATTGTATACACTTATATATCTATTTGATTATTGGGTAACAACATATAGATCTTGTCCCAAACAATTTAGGTTTATAATAAAAGTTCGAGTCGGCTGTGTAATCCAGATCTCAGTCACGAGAGGCGTAGCCTCGAGTGTGATCTGGAATACACAACGAACTGATACAAGAGCGCTGATCACACACTGGAGATAGATCTATTCCGTTTTCATTAGTACAATTTTTTCCGTCCATAGGCAAAGCCTAAATACATATTATTAACTACGACTTATGTTCATGTAGATTACATATTTGGTATCAAAAAACAATTTTCAATATGATCCATAAACAACATTAACATATATATACCACATGAATCATGTTGGAAGGGGGAAAATCATCAATCATTTTTTTCAACCTTTGAAAACATAGTGGACCCAGAAAAGACAACTCCTTTGAGAGCTCTCGACAGGGTCTATTCTGTTCACTTAGAGAATTTTATAGATCAAGATAAATAACACTTGTTTAAGTGTCATTATGAGAATTTTCGGATCTCAATATTTGTAATTTACATGTATATATGAATACCTGTATTAAATAGGAAGAGGCAAGATAATGTCCAAACAAAACGACGTTATAACAAATAGCAAATACATAAACCAGTGAAATAACGTATTAAAAGAAAAGAAACATACCAAAGATACTTTAAACCCTTTACTCCATGATATATTTCTAGTATTGAAGAGAGGTGATCACTTAAAGCAGGTAGAAATTAAAGCACAATGCGCCTTAATGTGCATACTGGTTTACTTTCAGCCCGCTCCGAGCTACTATCTGCTAGGGAATAGAAAAAAAATTCCTTATGATACATATCCATGACTGTATAGATTTAAACTACTTTTTTTCAACGCAGAAATAACTTAAATGCCTTAAAACGCATATCTAAAGATTAAAGGGTTAACACAACTTGCATATAATTGAACAAATATCCATATTTCTATCGTAACTTTCATACAGTGGAGAATCTGTTATTCTTTCCCGTTTAAACGCAAACGTACGCAAATGCAAAGCACTAAAACGTAGAAAAGAACAACTTTTGGACAAGTCTGATATTTCATGTTTATCATGGTGGCAAACAGTGTGGAGCCTGATCAGACGCCGGGTTACCCGGCGTCTGATCTGGCTCCAAACTGTTTGCACTGGAAATAATAGTTTTTAGAGTAAACGCGTTTATTGGGAAAGAATAACGTTTTCTCCACTGTAACACAATGGGAGACAATGAGCAAGATTACCGCTAGAGTTGCCACAATGAATTGTCTACCGCTGTATCCGTTGTTAATGTTTGGCAGGATGGTGGCTAGCCGGGTTACGTTACCGGTCAGGTCCACCGTGGCGACAGGGCTAAACTCCCGTCCCTTGTGCGTCCACAGCAGTGTTTCGACGTGAAAACCAGCGCACTTCGTCGCTGGGTGCCATAATGACAGCGCCTGTCAAAGTTGATCAGTTGAAATGTACAGTTAAGCATTAAGACCACTAAATTGTGTAAATCATTATGTGTTTACGGCAGGTGACTACTTAAAACTACTTTGAGGCGGGCCAAGTTGAATAAGCTACCATCTGACCTTGTATGGAGGAAGATGCCATCTTCCGACTATCAGAATGCAAAGCGTAATTGTAGGGAGAAGAATATTCCGGAGAGAATTGGGGCCAAAATACACCCTTGCTTTACTCTGCTCTTAATAGGGAATGTATCCGAGGATGATCCATCAAGCTGACCTTGTATGGAGGAAGATGCCATCTTCCGACTATCAGAATGCAAAGCGTAATTGTAGGGAGAAGAATATTCCGGAGAGAATTGGGGCCAAAAAACACCCTTGCTTTACTCTGCTCTTAATAGGGAATGGATCCGAGGATGATCCATCAAGCTGAACTTTGCCTGTCATGTCTTCATGAAAGGGCGTGTCTAAAAGTAACTCTAGTTTACTTGAAAAGAAACTATACATTACAGTAATTGATTGTATACATGTAGATGACATGTGACAAATGAAACAAGATGCAAGTAAAAACAGAAAGCTATGTTTTACTTTCCCCTTGCTTTAAGCAGTCACTTGTCTTTAACACAAAATGATTCACGTAATTTACTGGTCATTATAGAAAGGGTTTAGTGTAGTGAATATCAGATTAAAAATGCCATCCCTCTTACATGTTATGGGGCTGCCAATTAACCGGATTTTTCCCAAGTCTTCGGATTTTATCCTAGCAGATACATGTAGTAGCTTAAAGCAGGCTGATAGCAAAGCAGAATGCGCCTTCAGTCGCATTCTCCTTTACTTCCAATCTGGCTTTAGTAATTGCGCTTGAAAAATAGAAAAATGGAAATCTTAGGATGTTTCATGATCCACATATGGCAGCCCTGCGGCTCCATACTCACCTCTGATAAATCGCAGTGTGTGAATTTGATAGTATCACGCTCATCTGACGCCAGTGACGTTCTATCATCGAACAACTTCAAAGTTTTCTCTAGTACGTCAGAAAAACCCTGAAATGTTACAAAGTTATACCGTTACGGAGATTACGTCTTTCCTACCGTTAATACGAAACGAAACGCAAAAAACAATGCAATATATACAATTATTGCACTTTAATTGGGTCAATATGAGAATTTATGAAGTAAAGAAAAACAATATTGATCGAGGTCGTAGGATAGAATACACTCGCCGTAACTCGGCGTTTCATTTGAATGAAAGGTGTTTTGCAACAGTCATCGCAATGTGCTTATTTAACAATGGACAGGCGGTTAATCATTCCAATGTCCAAGTGTACATAGTCCATTTTTGACCATTTATGGTTGATTTTAACAATACGAGTATATTGCAAAATGATAAACAGTACAGAACTTGGTCAGAGTTGACCATGTCGGGTCTACACTGCTTGCATAGGGCATATATATAATGCACTGTTTGCTAATGATGGGTATCTACACTCAGCGCAAAAAGAAACGCACATTTTTTATCAGAATATTATTTTTATGTAGAAGGAACGTATTTGTGAATTATAATTAAGTCATTATTGAATTGGTAGCATCACAACCTGTACTAATCGGTGCGATGTTCTAAAAAAGCTGCAGTTAATTATTTCGCTTCCAAATTAATCGTGAGGATTTTACCCCCCCCCCCCCCCCCCTTCAACGTTTCATTGTCGTCCGCTTCAATTTTGTTTTTTGCAAGATCGTTTCAAAGAAAAATTCAATGTAGAATGACTTAAAGCAAATCGATACGAGTATCAAACAGTTTGGATCCTGATCAGACGCCGCTTTACGCGGCGTCTGATCAGGATCCAAACTGTTTGCAAACGCTTTTTTGCGTCATTAAGAGGGAAATATTTAAAAGGCAGCACAATGTTTTTTGAGTATTTTTCTGAACTTGTTGCAGAATTAAATAAATCTTAAGATATGGTCTTTCTATTCAATTTTTCTTCAAAAAAAGGTATCTTAATCTGCGCCTGAGCACGATGTGCGTTTCTTTTTGCACTGAGTGTATGTAATCGTTGCTATAGGACTGACGTTTTAAATCTTTCACTGCTTTAACCTTCTTATCGCCAAAATATCGCCAGCATTGGCAGTGTCATCTGTAATATCTTTAAAGTCGGCTTTAGGGCTGTATTTGCTGAAAGTGTCAAACTGTTTGGAACCCGATCAGCGTCTGATCAGGATCCAAACTATTTACTAAAGAAATGTCGAAACTAGTGTCAAACAGTTTGGATCCTGATCAGACGCCGCGTTACGCGGCGTCTGATCATGATCCAAACTGTTTGCAAAGTCGTGTTTTGGCGACGTTGGCAGTGAAAGAGTTATTTACAGTTAATGAGTTGAAAATAGGTTACCTTTGACGACGGAAAGTAAACCTCTGGAAGAGACATTACAGCTATGTTGTCAAGGTCATTGGCAGTGTTCTTGAGGTTACGTAACATCTTGTTTGTGTGGTCGAGGAGTACCACAAGCCAACGAGAGAAATGCCTTAATAACGTCCGCTGATCAGTACTGTAGTCATCAAATGCATTAGCCTAGAAAACACAGACACACATACGGAAACGTCCGCCTTAATAACGTCCGCTGATCAGTACTGTAGTCAACAAATGCATTAGCCTAGAAAACACAGATACACATACAGAAACGTCCGCCTTAATAACGTCCGCTGATCAGTACTGTAGTCATCAAATGCATTAGCCTAGAAAACACAGACACACATACAGAAACGTCCGCCTTAATAACGTCCGCTGATCAGTACTGTAGTCATCAAATGCATTAGCCTAGAAAACACAGATACACATACAGAAACATCCGCCTTAATAACGTCCGCTGTTCAGTACTGTAGTCATCAAATGCATTAGCCTAGAAAACACAGACACACATACAGAAACATCCGCCTTAATAACGTCCGCTGGTCAGTATTGTAGTCATCAAATGCATTAGCCTAGAAAACACAGATACACATACAGAAACATCCGCCTTAATAACGTCCGCTGGTCAGTACTGTAGTCATCAAATGCATTAGCCTAGAAAACACAGACACACATACGGAAACGTCCGCCTTAATAACGTCCGTTGATCAGTACTGTAGTCATCAAATGCATTAGCCTAGAAAACACAGACACACATACGGAAACGTCCGCCTTAATAACGTCCGCAGGTCAGTATTGTAGTCATCAAATGCATTAGCCTAGAAAACACAGACACACATACAGAAACGTCCGCCTTAATAACGTCCGCAGGTCAGTATTGTAGTCATCAAATGCATTAGCCTAGAAAACACAGACACACATACGGAAACGTCCGCCTTAATAACGTCCGTTGATCAGTACTGTAGTCATCAAATGCATTAGCCTAGAAAACACAGACACACATACAGAAACATCCGCCTTAATAACGTCCGCTGATCAGTACTGTAGTCATCAAATGCAATAGCCTAGAAAACACAGATACACATACAGAAACATCCGCCTTAATAACGTCCGCTGGTCAGTACTGTAGTCATCAAATGCATTAGCCTAGAAAACACAGACACACATACGGAAACGTCCGCCTTAATAACGTCCGTTGATCAGTACTGTAGTCATCAAATGCATTAGCCTAGAAAACACAGATACACATACGGAAACGTCCGCCTTAATAACGTCCGTTAATCAGTACTGTAGTCATCAAATGCATTAGCCTAGAAAACACAGACACACATACAGAAACATCCGCCTTAATAACGTCCGCTGATCAGTACTGTAGTCATCAAATGCAATAGCCTAGAAAACACAGATACACATACAGAAACATCCGCCTTAATAACGTCCGCTGGTCAGTACTGTAGTCATCAAATGCATTAGCCTAGAAAACACAGACACACATACGGAAACGTCCGCCTTAATAACGTCCGTTGATCAGTACTGTAGTCATCAAATGCATTAGCCTAGAAAACACAGATACACATACGGAAACGTCCGCCTTAATAACGTCCGTTGATCAGTACTGTAGTCATCAAATGCATTAGCCTAGAAAACACAGACACACATACAGAAACATCCGCCTTAATAACGTCCGCTGATCAGTACTGTAGTCATCAAATGCAATAGCCTAGAAAACACAGATACACATACAGAAACATCCGCCTTAATAACGTCCGCTGGTCAGTACTGTAGTCATCAAATGCATTAGCCTAGAAAACACAGACACACATACGGAAACGTCCGCCTTAATAACGTCCGTTGATCAGTACTGTAGTCATCAAATGCATTAGCCTAGAAAACACAGATACACATACGGAAACGTCCGCCTTAATAACGTCCGTTGATCAGTACTGTAGTCATCAAATGCATTAGCCTAGAAAACACAGACACACATACAGAAACATCCGCCTTAATAACGTCCGCTGATCAGTACTGTAGTCATCAAATGCATTAGCCTAGAAAAACACAGACACACATACAGAAACATCCGCCTTAATAACGTCCGCTGATCAGTACTGTAGTCATCAAATGCAATAGCCTAGAAAACACAGATACACATACAGAAACATCCGCCTTAATAACGTCCGCTGGTCAGTATTGTAGTCATCAAATGCATTAGCCTAGAAAACACAGACACACATACAGAAACGTCCGCCTTAATAACGTCCGCTGATCAGTACTGTAGTCATCAAATGCATTAGCCTAGAAAACACAGACACACATACAGAAACATCCGCCTTAATAACGTCCGCTGGTCAGTACTGTAGTCATCAAATGCATTAGCTTAGAAAACACAGATACACATGCAGAAGCGAACTTAGGAAGAAAGTTGCTTGATGCACACACCCATACGTTATATAAGTTTATATAGGCTACTACGTAAATTTTGATAAGCACCAAGGGCCCGTTTTGATAAACGTCGTACGACAAAACGGTCGTAAGTCAAAACTTTAAAATACGTCTAATTTCTTATTTCTCCATCTAATCCTGTCTTGTGACATCTTTTTGGAATCGTCTTTTCAAGACGATTCCAAAGAGATTCACAAGACAGGATTTAGATGGAGAAATAAATAAAAATTGATAATTTAAGAAACTGAGTTACGACCAATTTTGTCGAACGACGTTTCATAAAACGGACCCGTGGGATATAATTTCCATAAGTTCCAATGCAGTGAACATATATAACTTTCTTACCACATAACTTTCAATAGTTTTATTGGATCCTTTTTTAATTTGTAGATATTTTTACAAAGGGTTCACTTTACGGATTTCTGATAACATGTACACTTCTCTACGTCCTGATGGCGAAAACCGAAGATATTATCAACTTTTCAAATCCATTGAATTATAAATTGTAATGTTCTTAGAGATGCCATTCGTTTAGTAAAACAATGTTTTTATCTTTCAATGTTCAATTGTACCCGGTATGGAATTGTAAAGCATGCTTTTTAACTCAAAAAGACAATTTGTAACTTTTGCAGTTTTCTGTGAAAAGGTGATACATGTATTTCATATTTTTACCATTGGACCTGCATAGGACATTTAAATGTATAAGTCACATAAGAACCTGTAGAGTAGACCTCTAACTACAAGTCCTGAAAATGTTGTTGAAATTGAACAAAACTGTGGAAAGTTATCATGTGAGAAAAGGATAGGGCCGATGCATTGGTTGCTTTGGCGACTATATCTTTGGTGTTTAACACACTTTGAGTAGTATATTAATAAATAATTAAGAATCATAAAGTGTGTGGATTTCTTAATTAATATTAACAAGCATTAACCAACCACCTGCCCTACATGACTGCTAATTAAAAGTTCTTTAAATTACTTATTGACCCTTGCACTGCAATAACATCCGGCAAACTCACTGAAAGTTTCAAACAGGTTCGAACCCTATCAGACGCAGACGATCAGAAATTGAAGTATCTTTACAGAATACTGTATACATGTAATGGTAGCGAAATGGTTAACTATTTTTACTGCTAAGTTTTGTCGTCTGCTTTAACCCTCTAGCCGCCAAAATATCGTCTGCAATAGTTTTTTTCAAATCAGATTAAAGTTATTTTAGTACAGAACTACATGTATAGATACGAGTGTCAAACAGTATGAATCCTGATCAGACGCCGCGTTATACGCGGCGTCTGACAAGGATCCATTCTGTTTGCAAAATCGCCCTTTGGCGCCTTTGTCAATGAAAGAGATAAACATCTAAATCAGAAACCAATCTAAACAATTGGAGAGTAAGGTTTTTAGAGGTTTTTAGAGGTTTGACACTAGTTAACTTTGATACCGTTTTCAGAATTCTGTTCACACACTTGTATCGACAAATGACAACGAACTCGATCTCCTGCTTGATGGCGACTGTAGACAAATAGATTTGCAAAATGATGGGGTTCAGATCTTTCACTCGGTCTATGTTGTAGACAGTGAACATAACACCAGACTTTGACAACGCCTCAATAGAAACTGAAGATTCCAACTCTGAAAAATAAACACAAAACTGCGTTCAATAAACGATTATATAATGCCCCCGGTGACATACTTGATTATATATTCTGAATATTTCATTAGTCCAAATTAGGTCAAGGTAAAGGTCAAACTGAGGTTGAGTAATAGTGTTGAATTAGTAATTGTCAAAGGCAAAAACTTGTATAAGTATCAAAGCATTGTAGTTAGCAATGTTGATGCCAGTCGAAACGGTAAAATCTTGATAACCAAGAAATATGCCAATTAAAATATTCTAAGTACAAATTAGGTCAAGGTCAACGTAAAAATCAATATTGGGCAATATCGGTGGATTGGTAGTGGTCCAAGGCAACAACTGTATAAGTATCAAAACCATTGTAGTCAATTATGTTTACGCTAGACGAAACGGTAAAATCGAGTTCACCAAGCAAACGCACAATTTACAATATTTTAAGCCCAAATTAGGCCAACGCCAAGGCCAAATGCTGTTAGGTGATATTTGTAGATTGGAAATGGTCCTAGGCAACAATTGCATAAGTAGCCAATGTCCATTGCAAACAGTTTGGAGCTTGATAAGAAGGGTTACCCGGCATCTGATCAGGCTCAAAACTGTTTGCCACTCAGATTAAACTGTTTGCAAATGCAAGCCAAGTTACCTTTGACAGAGAAAGATTAATGTTATATACGATACAGTAGAAAAGATGCGTTTATGATAAAATTATTATTTCCATCCAATGCAAAGAGTATGGAGCCAGATTAGACGCCGGCAAAGCCGGCGTCTAATCAGGCTCCACATTGTTTGCCACTCAGATTAAAATAGATAGTTAGAAATGTCAAAAGGTTGTCAGTTTCTACATTTTAGTGCATTGTTTTTGCGTTTTGTATGCGTTTATACGGGAAAGAATAACATCTGCCCCACTCTAACATGGCAGAGAAGGGCATTGGCAAACCTGTGGAGTTGTCATGGAAAACAAATATTGACGCCCACTTCTGTAGTCTGCAGAACTGTGACAGAGCATTTGATACGATCGCCTCGAGGGACGATCCGTCATAACGGACATTTCTGAAAAAGATAATCAATCATGAGTTCAGTAAAGAAATCGATGGCCGTCGATGGCCATCAATTGCAAGTTGGCTACATGGTCTGAAATACAATGGAGAAAACATTATTCTTCCGTTTAAAAGCAAACGAACGCAAAGGCATTGCAATGAATAATAGAAAATGACAATTCTGACTACCAGTTTTAATCTGAGTGGCAAACAGTTTGCAATGTACAGTGGAGAATGTGTTATTCTTTCCCGTTTAAACGCAAACGTACGCAAACGCAAAGCACTAAAACGTAAAAAAGAACAACTTTTGGACAATTCTGATAATTCTTGTTTATCTTGGTGGCAAACAGTTTGGAGCCTGATCAGACGCCGGGTTACCCGGCGTCTGATCTTGCTCCAAACTGTTTGCACTGCAAATAATAGTTTTAGCGTAAACGCGTTTATTGGGAAAGAATAACACATTCTCCACTGTACATAATAGTTTTTAGCGTAAACGCATTTATTGTGCAAATATACGTTTTCTCCATTATACAGTACTGAACCTTATTATATTAAATTGATAATCGCAAGCGAATTGCCATCGAATTGCCATCGAATCGGGCGCTTCAAAAAACAAATCCTACGCTTGACTATTTTTACGCGAATTTTCCGAAGCGGTTTTGACAAAAATGGAATCCGAAGCATATTTGCGAACATTTGTGAGATACACTATTCAAGAAAACTTACCCGAGGATAAAGTTACTATTTTGAATCGCAAGCGAATTGCCATCGAATTGCAAGCGAATTGCCATCGAATTGCAAGCGAATCGCAAAATTTGTTTATTTAATAAGGTTCAGTACTGTACTCTATTCACTGGACACGGGGCACAAACGGCTAACCTAAACCGCAAACAGTGGCAACTGAACTCACTGCAGTCACACATACATATACAGTTGACTTTGAAGCTCAAACATTTACATGCCAATTGCCATAAAAACGTTATATTCTATTCTTTAGTAATTTGTAAACTTTAACATTTTGTACATTTTTTTGCATTGCGTTTCGTTTGCGTTCAACGGGAAAGAATAATATATTATCCACTGTATATTAAGTAATATAAATTTCAGTACACTTAGCCCTTTCAACGCCTTAGGACAAGTCCACTTTGCAACGCGGTGTCTGATCATTACAGTGCTCCCTCCCTACAGCGGCCCTCCAAACAACGACTCTCTCCGTTCAACGACCCTTGCCGAAGTTCCCTTAACAGGAAAAGTGTGTCTAATGCTTTTACTGATGTGATACCGTCTGCTGGTGTTGTTGTTTTTTCAAAGTTACATATTGGACATTTTGCCATAAAAAAAACAACTCAATGACGAGTGACAAACAGCTTGAACCCAGATCAGACGCCGCGTGACGCGGCGTCTGATCTAGATTCAAGCTGTTTGCGTATTTTTATCAAATTCCCTCCCTATAACGACCCCGAACAACGCACACAATTTGTTTCTCCCATTGGTTGTCGTTGTAGAGAGTGTGCTGTATTTGCAAATAACTGCTGTACTCGGGTTAAGGGTATTGACGGGATAAACAGTTCTGTAAACAACGTGTGAGAGTATACTGTTACTCTGGTGGTGTAACAATAGCCAAAATTAATAATGTATCACTTATAGATTTCACTTTAACACAGTCGAACCAACCTTAATGCTTCTCTCGATGAAACTTACAAATACAAAACCCCACCTCTAAGAATATCGATCACATTATTTGTGTATTCACTACTTGAAAACACATTCAACCCTAGCGACGAACGTACTCGTCATTTACTGACAGTGTACATATGAAGAGTACACATGCCCTATGCAAACAGTGTAGACCCAGATCAGAGGGCTCCTACAGGAACTCTCTGACCAGGATCTGTATTGTTTGTCATTTTGCAAATAATTGTACAAACCAACCATAAGAATTCAAATTTACGACACCTTTTTTGAAACTGGAATTGGCCTTTTGAAGATCCTCCTGATAAAAATTCTGATACAAAACTCCGCACCAAAGAATATCTACCATATTATGTGTATTGACTCCTTTAAAATACATTTGGAAGGCAATATAGATACAAACATTCTTATAGAAAAACAAACAAAACAATAATAGAGCGGAAAACTTTAAAGTCATACAGTGGAGAAAACGTTATTCTTTCCAAATAAACGCGTTTACGCTAAAACTATTTTTTCCATTGCAAACAGTTTGAAGCCAGATCAGACGCCGGGTAACCCGGCGTCTGATCAGGCTTCAAACTGTTTGCCACCAAGATAAACATGAATTATCAGAATTGTCCAAAAGTTGTTCTTTTCTACGTTTTAGTGTTTTGCGTTTGCGTACGTTTGCGTTTAAACGGGAAAGAATAACAGATTCTCCACTGTATGTGAAAAAGTATGAAAACATTACACTTCATTGGCATAAAAGCTATCAAACAGTAATGATCGAAACGCTCTTGTTACAATGTAAATACACATTCCTGTATTACTCTCAGTTAACGATTGTAACATGAATACAAAATAGAGGCATTTCTTATCGCCTAATTTGTTTAAAAACACCATTTTCTCCATCGGAATAATACCTCCTCATCAAAATTATGTTCAATATATTTGTAAATTGCCGTGTTTACAGGATCAATGCATACAGTGGAGAAAACGTTATTCTTTCCCAATAAACGCGTTGACGCTAAAACTATTATTTCTATATTACAAACTGTTAGGAGCCAGCTCAGACGCCGGGTAACCCGGTGTCTGATCAGGCTCCGAACCGTATGCCATCAAGATAAACATGACTTATCAGAATCGTCTAAAACTTATACTTTTCTACGTGTTAGTGCTTTGCGTTTGCGTACGTGTGCGTTTAAACGGGAAAGAATAACAGATTCTCCACTGTAGTGCTTTGCGTTTGCGTTTCGTTTGCGATTAAACGGAAAAGAATAATGTTTTTCCCCACTGTATAAGCTTAATTGTAAGATGTTGAGTGGACCTCCTACCCACGTACGCAAATTCACAGAGATAATAAAATATTGAACTACAATGTTCCCTCTCTACAACAACACCAAACGGGAGACAAAGAGTGCGTGCGTTGTTCGGAGGGAGTTGTTAGATATGCATGAAGGGGAAATTAAGACTTGGCTTAGTTTAAACAGTATTTATTTCAAATGTTTTACATACATTGTGTCATATTTACAGAACATAATGTCAAGTAACATTTAAATATGGATTAGAAAAAAGACTTGGCTTATATTTGCTTACACCTTGAATCCAGATCAGACGCCGCGTAACGCGTCGTCTGATCTGATTTCAAGCTCTTTGTCACTCGACATTATGTTTCTTCTTTCATAATATCCATTTATATGTAACTTTGAAAAAAAGCAGACGTGACAATTTTAAGCAGACGATATTGCAGCAATAAAGGCGTGAAAACAGCGGCAAGCGTTATTGTAAGGAGGGCCGTTATAGGGAGGGATAGCTGTATTTAACAATGAGAAAAAAGTGCAGATTAATGTTAAACAGACACTGTTTAGACACTGATCAGACAGCTAGTTTCAAGAAATGTGTCATCAAAGCGGCATTATGATTAGGGTCGACACTGTTTGTCATTTTGAAAAATATTGCACACAAACACCTAAATAGGCAAAATTGACCAGACTAAATTGGAAACTGGTACAGTATTTACAAAGGAGAATGTGTTATTCTTTCCCAATAAACGCGTTTACGCTAAAACTATTATTTGCAGTGCAAACAGTTTGGAGCCAGATCAGACGCCGGGTAACCCGGCGTCTGATCAGGCTCCAAACTGTTTGCCACCAAGATAAACAAGAATTATCAGAATTGTCCAAAAGTTATTCTTTTCTACGTTTTAGTGCTTTGCGTTTGCGTACGTTTGCGTTTAAACGGGAAAGAATAACAGATTCTCCACTGTAATACCTCCTCATCAAAATTATGTTCAATATATTTGTATATTGCCGTGTTTACAGGATCAATGCATACAGTGGAGAAAACGTTATTCTGTCCCAATAAACGCGTTTATGCTAAAACTATTATTTGCAATGCAATTAGTTTGGAGCCAGATCAGACGCCGAGTAACCCGGCGTCTGATCAGGCTCCAAACTGTTTGCCACCAAGATAAACATGAATTATCAGAATTGTCAAAAAGTTGTCATTTTCTACGTTTTAGTGTTTTGCGTTTGCGTACGTTTGCGTTTAAACGGGAAAGATAACGTTTTCTCCACTGTATACATGTATGAAGGGGAAATTAAGACTTGGCTTACATTTGCTTACACCTTGAATCCAGATCAAACGCCGCGTAACGCGGCGTCTGATCTGATTTCAAGCTCTTTGTCACTCGACATTATGTTTCTTCTTTCATAATGTCCATTTATATGTAACTTTGAAAATAAAAAGCAGACGACAATTTTAAGCAGACGATATTGCAGCAATAAAGGCGTTAAAAAACAGCGAAAACAGCGGCAAGCGTTATTGTATGGAGGGCCGTTATAGGGAGGGATAGCTGTATTTAACAATGAGAAAAAAGTGCAGATTAATGTTAAACAGACACTGTTTAGACACTGATCAGACAGCTAGTTTCAAGAAATGTGTCATCAAAGCGGCATTATGATTAGGGTCGACACTGTTTGTCATTTTGAAAAATATTGCACACAAACACCTAAATAGGCAAAATTGACCAGACTAAATTGGAAACTGGTACAGTATTTACAAAGGAGAATGTGTTATTCTTTCCCAATAAACGCGTTTACGCTAAAACTATTATTTGCAGTGCAAACAGTTTGGAGCCAGATCAGACGCCGGGTAACCCGGCGTCTGATCAGGCTCCAAACTGTTTGCCACCAAGATAAACAAGAATTATCAGAATTGTCCAAAAGTTGTTCTTTTCTACGTTTTAGTGCTTTGCGTTTGCGTACGTTTGCGTTTAAACGGGAAAGAATAACAGATTCTCCACTGTAATACCTCCTCATCAAAATTATGTTCAATATATTTGTATATTGCCGTGTTTACAGGATCAATGCATACAGTGGAGAAAACGTTATTCTGTCCCAATAAACGCGTTTATGCTAAAACTATTATTTGCAGAGCAATTAGTTTGGAGCCAGATCAGACGCCGGGTAACCCGGCGTCTGATCAGGCTCCAAACTGTTTGCCACCAAGATAAACATGAATTATCAGAATTGTCAAAAAGTTGTCATTTTCTACGTTTTAGTGTTTTGCGTTTGCGTACGTTTGCGTTTAAACGGGAAAGAATAACGTTTTCTCCACTGTATACATGTATGAAGGGGAAATTAAGACTTGGCTTACATTTGCTTACACCTTGAATCCAGATCAGACGCCGCGTAACGCGGCGTCTGATCTGATTTCAAGCTCTTTGTCGCTCGACATTATGTTTCTTCTTTCATAATGTCCATTTATATGTAACTTTGAAAATAAAAAGCAGACGACAATTTTAAGCAGACGATATTGCAGCAATAAAGGCGTTAAAAAACAGCGAAAACAGCGGCAAGCGTTATTGTAAGGAGGGCCGTTATAGGGAGGGATAGCTGTATTTAACAATGAGAAAAAAGTGCAGATTAATGTTTAACAGACACTGTATAGACACTGATCAGACAGCTAGTTTCAAGAAATGTGTCATCAAAGCGGCATTCTGATTAAGGTCGACACTGTTTGTCATTTTGAAAAATATTGCACACAAACACCTAAATAGGCCAAATTGACCAGACTAAATTGGAAACTGGTACAGTATTTAACAGCTAAAGTTTCGGGGCTTAACTCTTTCCTCCCTGAAACTTTAAATGGACAATTCCAGTTTCGATTTTTGTCTAGTCCATTTCTGGCTTTTAAGAGTTATTTTTGTCGATTTTGGCATTACTGACAAACAGTGAAGACCCTGATCAGAGGGCTCCTTTCGGAGCCCTCTGATCTGGGCCTTCACTGTTTGCACAGGACAAGTGTACTATTCACATGTACACTGTTTGAAAAGACGCCTATATGCGGGACTAGGGTTCAAAGGCTTAATGTGTTAACATTCTGTAACTAATGCAAACAGTCTGGACATGTAGATGAGGCGCCTAGAAACTCGGCGTTCGAATCATGATGATGCATACTTGTATACGTGTCATTGACAAACAATACAAACATAAATAGTATACAGTGGATAATCTGTTATTCTTTCCCGTTTAAACGCAAACGTACGCAAACGCAAAGCACTAAAACGTAGAAAAGAACAACTTTTGGACAATTCTTAAATTTCATGTTTATCTTGGTGGCAAACAGTTTGGAGCCTGATCAGACGCCGGGTTACCCGGCGTCTGATCTGGCTCCAAACTGTTTGCACTGCAAATAATAGTTTTAGCGTAAACGCGTTTATTGGGAAAGAATAACACATTCTCCACTGTAGATGAGGCGCCTAGAAACTCGGCGTTCGAATCATGATGATGCGTACATGTATACGTGTCATTGACAAACAATACAAACATAAATAGTGCAAGCCAGGACGGAGCCCTCTGATCGGGGTCTACATTGCCAAAGTTTGAATAGAACAGTTGAAATCTTCTCAGTGTTTAAAGTAAACCCCCTCTGATACGAACACTAAAACGGATGATTATTGATTGTATCAAGAGTAGGTGGAAACCTAAAACATGTTCAACCCTAACGACGAGTATACTAGTCATTAACAAGCAGATCACGTATGCACTTGTTCTATGCATACAGCACATACAGTGGAGAATGTGTTATTCTTTCCCAATAAACGCGTTTACGCTAAAACTATTATTTGCAGTGCAAACAGTTTGGAGCCAGATCAGACGCCGGGTAACCCGGCGTCTGATCAGGCTTCAAACTGTTTGCCACCAAGATAAATATGAAATATCAAAATTGTCCAAAAGTTGTTCTTTTCTACGTTTTAGCGCTTTGCGTTTGCGTACGTTTGCGTTTAAACGGGAAAGAATAACAGATTCTCCACTGTACCCTGATTAGAGGGCTCCTTCAGGAGCCCTCTGATCAGGGTCTGCATTGTTTGTTATTTCGCAATATATAGTTAAGCTCAACACTAAATAGTAAATATAGACTAGACTTTAATAATGGATATTGGAGATATCCATTAAATGTTTCAGAGGTGAATGAGCTGCCATGTATTTAACACAATTTAGTGGTCATAATATAGAGGGTGTGGTACTGTATTAGCGTTACTTGGATTCAATAAGTTAGAGAAAACAGCATTGTTGTGGTGAAAAGGTGGCCATACAAGGTGATATTCATGCCACACCTATACATGTAGTACGTATTTCTATTTAATCACGACAAACCATTGAAGATAATGGCGATCTTAATAGCAACGTGTTTGCTAACGTATGAAGCAATGATATAGAAAATCTATTAGTAGTTACATGCGTATATTTTGTCTCTCAATGTGCCACCTAAAGGACACCCATTGCACGCTCCTTTAGATTGTATTAGACAGTGAACATTGAGGACTGACCAGGTTATATAGTTACAACGATAAATTGATTAGTTTACCACAGTCACAACGATAACCTTTAAAATCGACTAGTTTACCACAGTTACAACGATAACCCTTTAAATCGACTAGTTTACCACAGTTACAACGATAACCCTTTAAATCGACTAGTTTACCAAAGTTACAACGATAACCTTTCAAATCGAATAGTTTACCATATTTACAACGATAACCTTTTAAATCGACTAGTTTGCCACAGTTACAACGATAACCTTTTAAATCGAATAGTTTACCACTTATGAAACTCAATTCTATAGTAGTTCCCATAAACCACAAAAGGACCATTCCAATTTCAACTTAGATTTTCGGCTCTTATGTATGGTTGTTCTATTTGATATTGGTATATATGTACACTATTAACAAATTCTTATAACACCTGTTCTTTCTACAGATAAACTGTTTGAACATAGCGTGTATAAGCAGGTGACTTTTTCCAAATCTGAAAGGCAAACAGTTTGGAGTCTGATCACATGCCGTGGTATTTGTAGTCAGAGCTGGCTCCAGACTATATGCAATTGACATCTTTGTTTTGGCATTAACTCATTGAGCCCTAGTGACGCATATATGCGTCGTTTACCAAATGTTTACCTGTGAAGAGTACACTTGTCCTATGCAAACAGTGAAGTCCCTGATCAGAGGGCTCCTGCAGGAGCCCTCTGATCAGGGACTTCACTGTTTGTCATTTTTCAATTTATTACAAAAAACAACCCTAAATAGTCTAAAATGGACCATCCTTTATTGCAAACTGGAATTTTCCATTGGAAGTTTCAGGGGATAATGAGTTAACCCTTTCATGATCAAATTATTTGGGAAATTTTTACCCCTTCGCCGCTTTATTGTCGTCTGCTTCATTATTATTGTCTGCAAGACACGCTTCAAAGTTTGATTAAAGGCAGTATGACTTAATAAATATCGATAAGAGTGTCAAACAGTTTGGATCCTGATCAGACGCCGTCGTGTGGACATGAACGTTTCAAAGTAAGATGTAGAATTTTGTTGTAGCCGAATCAACCTTTTCAACAATGCCAAACAGTTCGGACTTTGATCAGACGCCGCTTTCCTGTTGATCTTATCTTTTGCAAAGGCCTGTGCAAAGACAATACAACGCTCCCTCTCTACAACTACACCCAATGGGAGACAAAAAGTGTGGGCGTTGTCCGGAGGGAGTCGTTATGGGGAGAAAAATTTGCTTACATTTGCAAACAGCTTGAATCCAGATCAGACGCCGCGCAAGGCGGCGTCTGATCTGGATTCAAGCTGTTTGTCACTCGTCATTAAGTTTTTTTCTTCTGTCAAATTGTCCATTATATAACTTTGAGAAAAACAGCAGACGACAATTGTAAGCAGACGATATTGCAGTCGTAAATACATTCATGTAATGTTTAATGCTGAAATAAAATTTTATTCTATTCTATTGTTTTGTATTGAATAGGTAGGACATACATGTAATTATCTTGTTTGGGAGAAGAGCGACAATGGTCATTGTAAGGAGGGAATGGTTGTTTGGAGGGCATTTGTAGGGAGGAAGCACTGTACAGTACTGGACCTTATTAAATTAAATTGATAATCGCAAGCGAATTGCCATCGAATCGCCATCGAATCGGGCGCTTCAAAAAGCAAACCGTGTGCTTGAGTCGTTTCACGCGATTTTTCCGAAGCAGTTGTGACAAAAATGGAATCGAAAAACATTAACGAAGGCATATTTGCGAATATTGGAGAGATACACAATTCAGGCAAACTTAACGCGTAAATTGCGTTGGAAAATATTCACAAGCGAATTGCCATCGAATTGCAAGCGAATTGCCATCAAATTGCAAGCGAATCGCAAAAATGGTTAATTTAATAAAGTTCAGTACTGTATTAGTGTAAATTAAAATGCAGTCCAATACCCCAATCAAGGTCACACATGAACGTGTTTACGACAGGTGACTGCCTAAAGCAAGTTGAAAGTGAAACCTTGCTTTTAGCTGGCAAATGTCTTTCATATAATCATTTAAATTTCGTTTTAGTGGTCGTAATATAAGAGTTTACGGTACGGGCTAAAAGCTTACCTGAATAATGTGGAATTAAGATTCTGTATACAGTACGGGTTTTTATTTAAGGTGTCCTCCTTTATCAGCGCTCCCTGTAAGTAGGAAATAAAATCAGCATCAAACACATACTGTTTGTGTGTTGTTTTACATATTCACTTGTGATATTTTTAATGGACACTTCCAGCTTCCTATTATGTCCAGTCCATTTATGACCATTTATGATTGCTACCTGCAATATATTGCAAAATAAAAAAAACATGCAGACTTTGTTCACAGTGCTCCTTTAGGACAAGTGTTCGCGTCACAGGAACACTGTTTGTAAAACTTTGGATGAGTATACTCGTCGACATGACTCAGTGAGTTTCACTGGTTTTTCAACTGGTTATTCGTTCAAATGGCGAATGACAAGCTGGTAGTTACATGTAGTTATTCAGATGGTTATTCGTTCAGAGACGAAATCGGCGAATAACAAGCTGGTAGTTACATGTAGTTATTAAGATGGTTATTCGTTCAGAGATGAAAAAGGCAAATAACAACCTGGTAGTTAGTTTTTCAGATTGTTATTCGTTCAGATAACAAGCTGGTAATTGGCACGCGTTATTGTAAGGATTGATTGTTGGATGGTATGATAGGTGAATGGATGCAGAAATTTATTACTATTTGTGTGATTATACATGGATACATGTACATGTTCGTTACATAATGTGTATGGTTGGACGGACGGAAGGATGAGTGGGTGGGTGAGTGGATGGGTAGAGGGTTGGGAGTGTGGATTTGTATATAGAGTGTGTATGAATGTATATGTCGTAGGCCATATTAGAATCTAGTTGTTTCAGTACTTCATATGTATTTTTGAATATTTCTTTGTTATTTAAGTTAAATAACATGGGTATTGTTAAACAATTCTAGCGTGATATTACTAGTTGTTGAAGTTATACCATACATATCTCTTAATAACTATTTGTTCTTTAAGTAATAACATAGGCACTTTTTAACAATTCTAGCATTATCTTGTTCTTAGTTATTGATAAGTCTATTTATTGATTTCTTGTCTTTTTAAAATTTAGATTGCTTTCAAAATTTAGTTTGACATACATGAAGGCAGTTGTGGAATACAGGCAAAAGCAAATGGTAAATTGTTGTTGTTTCTGCTAAGGTTTAAAGGAATGGTATCAAAACATTACTTTTATCTTCTTATCAAACCAAGCTAGGTGCTTAATTGTCCATTATCTGGATCAGCTAGAGAGGTGTGAAGTACAATCAAAAGTGAAGGTGAATTGTTACTTATCAATACACTACTTTTATCTCCATCAAATTTCAAAATAATTGCTTAATTGAGGTATATAAACCATGATTCTAATATGCTTTATCAGATTCCGGATCTGCCTAGCCATATTAGAATCCTACTATGATTCTAATATGGCCTAGGCAGATTCTGGATCTGCCTTGGCCATATTAGAATTCCAATATGACTAGGCCATATCAGAATTCCAATATTGCCTAGGCAGATCCGGAATCTGCCTAGGCATACAGTGGAGAATGAGTTATTCTTTCCCAATAAACGCGTTTACGCTAAAACTATTATTTGCAGTGCAAACAGTTTGGAGCCAGATCAGACGCCGGGTAACCCGGCGTCTGATCAGGCTCCAAACTGTTTGCCACCATGATAAACGTGAAATATCAGAATTGTCCAAAAGTTGTACTTTTCTACGTTTTAGTGCTTTGCGTTTGCGTACGTTTGCGTTTAAACGGGAAAGAATAACAGATTATCCACTGTACATGTATTCCGGATCTGCCTAGATTCCAATATGGCCTACAACATATACATGCACGGGTGTATCTTGAGATGGATGGATGAATGGCTGGATTTCCTATAATAATATTTCAATACTTTTAGCACTGCATAACATATGTGCCACGGACTTGTTATCAAGTAAAGGGGAAATCAAGGTCCGTGTCTTTCCAGCGTGTCAAATGATTGGCGAGTGAATAGCATGTATAGGTCGTTTGCAGTTCAAAAAAACACGATAAATCTTAGATATTTTTAAAACTAATGGACATATTTAAATTAAATTTTGCATACACTTATGATGTGCCTATACCAACTCTGAAAAGGAAATTCAGAATTTTTGATAGTCTGACTAAAAACTTTTCTTCTTTGTTTTATATAATTTTGTGTCGCTGAAAATGGTCAATTACGTGGGGTGTTATTGGCTATTACCTTGATCACGTTTGCTTATATTGGAGAATATCCCCAGGTAAAATCCCGTGCAAGTTGCTTCGGTCTGAAAGGTGAATCCCGTGCTGATATTGGTTGTATAGTTGTACAACATTAATTGTGAGGCCCCATAATCCATTACATTTTTACAATGCCTAAATCCACGAACTCTTCACCAGGAATAAAGAGAATTGCAATTACTTTTCAAACCGAAGCTCTAACATTTCTACATAATTACCGAGATCCATATAAGAGAGACACATTTTCACTCATTTCAGCACCAAATCCTATGGTGTGACTACTCATTAGAATCATCTCGAAGAGAGACGGTTCTAACGAGTAGTCACACCATAGGGCTTAATTCAGAAGTAAAGATTTTAGTTTTGGAAATACATGTACTCCCCTTATCTGGAGCTTAATACATGTATGTATCAATGTTCGAGTTGTATTGCAGTACGTTTACGTTACGTTTCCTTTAAACGATAAAATAATAAAGGCTTTCGAACTGATCTGCATGGAAACATTCTGTTGAAAATTTGATAATGGTAAGTTGGTGTAGATCGTCTGGTATTAACATGTCTCTTCTGCTATTTATCACATTTAGTTATTTTGCGTTTTGTTGATAAAACTGTCGTGTGAGTGGCACATGGTTCGGATCCTATTCAGATATTAAATGGCTCCGGTGACCGATTAGGATCTAATATGTTCGCAAATAACAGTATGGTCGGTTAATACGTCTAACGTACCCCAGTCAGGGCCTCGTTCGGTTAGTTGCAAACTGTTATGGTATGCGATGGCCTAACGGTGAGGCGTTACCGGGTCTTGAAAGATAGGCTGTTTAATAACTTGAAATCACCCTTCGGAAAAGTGTCCCTTAGAAGTGTAAACTTTATATAGAAGTTATTAATAAAACTTTTTTATTACGAAGAGTAAAAAATTGTTCTTTTTTGTCAGAGTTGGTATAATGTATATCATAAATCTATGCGAAATTCCT
Source organism: Gari tellinella (assembly GCA_922989275.2). Lineage (NCBI taxonomy): Eukaryota > Metazoa > Mollusca > Bivalvia > Cardiida > Psammobiidae > Gari > Gari tellinella. Next base: position 40,694,223 of record OV277871.1, read on the forward strand.
TTTGTCTACGTTGTCTTGTTATGGAGATATTTGAAAATTATCGTGTTTTTTTGAACTGCAAACGACCTATAACCATATCTACCCGAACGATGTTCGAGCATCACTGCTAGTCGATATACAGTAGAATATCTCTACTACGACCAATACATGAGGTTACATAATGGGTTTTATGGCAGATGCCTGCTTAAAGAAAGAATAAAGTAAAATAAGGGAGATAGAGGAACATAGAGAGATAGACAGATAAACAGGCAGCCAAGCACAGAGAGAGAGAGAGAGAGAGACAGACAGAGACAGAGAGAAAGAAAGAAAGAGAGAGAGAGAGAGAGAGAGAGAGCGAAAGCTGGGAGAGAATGAAGAGAGAAATATGGTAAAGCTTAACCCGTCTTTAACGTCGACCACTAAAAAGAAGGTTAAACTGATTTATGAAAGGCGCGTGACAGATTTAGAGCAAAGATGAGCTTTCTATTTTACTTTCACCTTCATATTTAAACAGCCATCTTCATTAAACGCCTAATACATGTGTCGGACACAATATAATGGTCGCTATATATAGAGAGGTTTTACAGTGGAGAATATGTTATTCTTTCCCAATAAACGCGTTTACGCTCAAACTATTATTCCCAGTGCAAACAGTTTGGAGCCTGATCAGACGCCGGGTAACCCGGCGTCTTATCAGGCTCCAAACTGTTTGTCACCATGATAAACATGAAATATCAGAATTGTCCAAAAGTTGTTCTTTTCTACGTTTTAGCGCTTTGCGTTTGCGTACGTTTGCGTTTAAACGGGAAAGAATAACGTTTTCTCCACTAACACAAAGCATGAACCTGTACATTTGATAATACGTTGTTCTTTCCCGTTTAAACGCAAACGAAACGCAAACGCAAATCACTTAAACGTAAGAAATGACAACTTGTTGACAATTCTTACTATCTATTTTAATCTAAGTGGCAAACAGTTTAGAGCCTGACCAGACGCCGGGTTACCCGGCGTCTTATCGTGCTCCAAACTGTTAGCACTGGAAATAATAGTTTTAGCGCAAACGCGTTTATTGGGAAAGAATTACGTTTTCTCCACTGTAAGCTTACCTCATCAGGTTTTCTTGTCCACTTGATGAGTCTTTTATTCTTTGTTGCCAAGATAATATCACTCAGCGAGTATCGATAGTAATCAAGAAACACTATAAACGATATATCGTCCCGCTCGTCCAAACTCTTAACTGAAAAGACAAGACGTTTTTCTTTTCCGTTTAGTCCATTATCCCATGTTTGTACCCGTTTCATAAAACTTCGTACGACAAATGTTGTAATTCAGATTATAAAAGTCTCAATTAATATTTATTTCTCTATCAAACCCTGTCTTATGACATCTCTTTAGAATCGTCTTGAAAAGACGATTCCAAAAAGATGTTTCAAGACATGATTAGATAGAGAAATAAGAATTTAAGTATATTTTAAAGTTTTGACTCACGCCCGTTTTTGTCGTTCGAATTTTATGAAACGGGCCCCATGTTACCTCATGAAGCAGTTTGAACGTAAAACATTGAGCTTTACTTTCAGCCTGCTTTAAACTACCCTCTGTTAGAGTATAGAATTATTTCTCATGATGAATCTTTATAACTGTATAAATTGAAACTACAGTCAATACAATCAAACCTGTGTTTAGTGGCCACTAAAAGAAAAAATCGTTTTAATTTTTATTACTGGTACAGTGGAGAATCTGTTATTCTTTCCCGTTTAAACGCAAACGTACGCAAACGCCAAACACTAAAACGTAGAAAATGACACCTTTTTGACAATTCTGATAATTCATGAGTATCTTGGTGGCAAACAGTTTGGAGCCTGATCAGACGCCGGGTTACCCGGCGTCTGATCTGGCTCCAAACTGTTTGCACTGCAAATAATAGTTTTAGCGTAAACGCGTTTATTGGGAAAGAATAACAGATTCTCCACTGTAGCAGTCAGCCTATTGTCCACGACAGTAGACATGAGAAAACAGTGAAGATCTAGACCCTTTTGACACACCGTAATTTGCGATGTCGTATCAGAGTCAGTGACTGAAATTAGTTCTTGTCCAATGAGATTTGGGTGAGTTATTTATTGTTAGTTTTTTTTTTGTTATCTATTTTTTTTAATAAAAAAATATTAAAATTCGCCTTGCGAGAGCATTAATTTTTGTAAATCTGGCAGGATATATCTATTTTATAAATATTTTGAGACATTAAACATATTGAAAGCACCTTTAGCGGTGATGGTAAAAGTTGCACTTTTGATCTAGTAAGTGTTGCCGTTAGGTTAAATTGTTATTTCAAAGATTTGTTCTGTTCATCTCTCTGTTTGAATTTTCAATCTTGAAATCGAATAAAAAAATTATGGTCAGTCGATTGACAAAGGTTGGTAACTCTGCGTCGGATCATGTTCTAAGTTAATTGCTTCTTAAATTGAAATGTAAATGAATTGTGGATGCTTTATAGAGCATAAGTTTAATTTCGATCAATTGATCTCTTTTAAGTCGGACATACTCATATTTCAAAGTTAAAACGTGGATAAGCCACCTTTTTATTTGAAATATGGGTTACCGGCATATCGAACTAACGCGTGTTCGAATTATCGAGTTTCGACTGTATACAGATTAATACGTGAACAGAGCTATAACATATTGTCATTCAAGCAGAATTACTGTATTCAGTGGAGAAAACGTTATTCTTTCCCAATAAACGCGTTTACGCTAAAACTATTATTTGGAGTGCAAACAGTTTAGAGCCAGATCAGACGCCGGGTAACCCGGCGTCTGATCAGGCTCCAAACTGTTTGCCACCAAGATAAACATGGATTATCAGAATTATCAAAAAGATGTCATTTTCTACGTTTTAGTGTTTTGCGTTTGCGTACGTTTGCGTTTAAACGGGAAAGGATAACGTTTTCTCCACTGTAAGATATCTAAATTAGATAAATTAAGAACTGTACAATAAGTGCACCATGAATATCATCTTTGATCATATGTTTGCATTTACATAAGCATGACATGTATAGTAATTAATAGTTATACATAAATGTGCGTTGTTCGGAAGGAGTTGTTATAGGGAGGGACATTGGGTGATATTTGCAAACAGCTTGAATACAGATCAGACGCCGCGTAACGCGGAGTCTAATCTGGATTCTAGCTGTTTGTCACTCGTCATGAAGTTGTTTTTTTCTGTCAAAATGTCCATTATGTAACTTGGAGAAAAACAGTAGACGACAACTTTAAGCAGACGACATTACAGCATTAGATGCGTTAGACACAAGTGTCCTGTTGAGGGAACTGCGGCAAGCGTCGTTGTAATGAGGGAGTCGTTGTTACGAGAGGCGTTGTAGGGAGGGAGCACTGTAGTTGTACAATGAATAATCATAATTGTAAAAGGATAACAGGGTTACATCGGATCTATATAGTCGTACACTATCCAACTTGAGATAAGTATGATCCTTGTGCAGCACGAGACCGCTGAGCTAACTTTACTACTATATTATTCTTTCCCAATAAACGCAATTATATACTAAAACTATTATTTCCATTGCGTCTGATCAGGCTCCAACCTGTTTGCTACTCAGATTAAAAATATAGTAAAAACTTCTAAAAGTAAATTTCCACAGTTTAGCGCATTGCGTTTGCGTTTAAACGGGAAAGAATAATATATCTTCTATGCTGTACAATACGCACAAAAATTACAGCTACAGTGGAGAATCTGTTATTCTTTCCCGTTTAAACGCAAACGTACGCAAACGCAAAGCACTAAAACGCAGAAATATACAACTTTTGGACAATTCTGATATTTCATGTTTATCATGTTGGCAAACAGTTTGGAGCCTGATCAGACGCCGGGTTACCCGGCGTCTGATCTGGCTCCAAACTGTTTGCACTGGAAATAATAGTTTTAGCGTAAACGCGTTTATTGGGAAAGAATAACACATTCTCCACTGTACATGTATCTCTAACTGGATGTAGAGAAAACTCATCCCTTTTAAAGTGTTAGAATGTTCCAATCTAAAAATAACTCCGACAGGTCAGACGAAAACACTAATAGATACTCCATACCTGATCGAAATACTTGGAACGTCTCGCTGACATCAACATACAGCCAGACGACAGTCACGTGCGCCCCATGTCGGGTCTCCGTCTGATTCCTGCCATTGGCTATTACTCCTGTATGAATAAATAAGAGCGGTTTCATGAGAAGACCATATTGCAAAACAGTATAGATCAATCCATGGAAGATTGACGTTGTCAAATGATTTCTCTCGTTAAATATATATTTTTTCATTATTTTCCATTATATTTTTATTTTTATTATTATCATGATTATTATTATTATTATCATAGGCGTTGTTTCAGCCTTCGCGTCTGTTCATTGTCCACACTGACGATTAATTCTTTCACTGCCATTATTGCGGAACTACCCGAATACAGCAACTGTCATAGTATCGTCTGCTTATATTTTTCGGCGGAGCTGACTGTTTTCTATTTAGACACACTTTAATATTTGGCCACACATTTCAACCAATAATATTTGATCAGAAATTTAGAATTAAGAGCACCTGTTGAAACTGAATAGTCTGATTGGATAGTAGCCTGGGCTCCAGATAAGGGAATTGTTTCAAAACTTAAAATCTTTATTTGTGCATTAAACCCTGTGGTGTCACTATACATATGAATTGTCTCTTCAAGACAATCAAAATGAGTGGTAATACCATAGGGTTTGGTGCTAAAAGAGGTGAAAAATGTGATTTGTTTAGTTTACTCACTCTTATCTGGAGCCCTGTAGGCTGGTTTATGTCCCATTACAGTTTTACATGATGTGGACTGTGGGTGTAACATTTAGAGATACAGGCTGTCTGTTTACTACACTAGGCCACAGAATTGACAAAATTATGCTATGATCTAAAATCTATTTATAGATATACAGAGGAAGCTAGGTGTTTCATAATTGTTTACAACCAATTTGTTTTAATTGTTAACTATTTGTACACATTTGCCATACATTAAAAGCAATATTTTATATATGAATAGCCTCAAGTGAGTTAAACACAATTGTGTTGTTTCATCATTATTTACAAGAGTGAAGTACAGTAGATTGTTGTATCTGTACATTTGTGTATGCTATAGTTTGTTTCAAGAAACTCTATGAATGGAACAATAGATTAATGTGAGGATCTCCTACCAGTAGCTAGGATATGAGTTAAATTATTGTTTTGTTTTGCATTTCTGTACATGATAGTTTTGCATTTTAAATAAAAGTTACTGTTTCAATTGAATACTTGTATTTTTTGCTTTTCAATCCAAGATATATATTCTTTGAAAACCTCAATTTAATTCAATTTTGCACACCCATCTATATAGCCTTAGTTCAACCACTCATTCCGCCGAATATCTTTTTTAAAGATATTTCTTGTTTCGTCTGCTGTCACTTTTTTAATTTGAGTGTTTACGCGTGTTTTACAAGGGCAACATTTATATGCGTGACAAACAATTTTGACACTCTGATCTTGTATGGAAAATTCTATCATTAGATTACAGTGGAGAATCTGTTATTCTTTCCCAATAAACGCGTTTACGCTAAAACTATTATTTGCAGTGCAAACAGTTTGGAGCCAGATCAGATGCCGGGTAACCCGGCGTCTGATCAGGCTCCAAACTGTTTGCCACCAAGATAAACATGAATTATCAGAATTGTCAAAAAGTTGTACTTTTCTACGTTTTAGTGTTTTGCGTTTGCGTACGTTTGCGTTTAAACGGGAAAGAATAACAGAGTATCCACTGTAGTAGCAGACGACAACTGTTGCAGACGAAAAAATTGCATACAGTACGCATAGGATATAATAGACCGTCATTTAATAATGACGACAGCATAGGTCTTGTACAGTGGAGAATCTGTTATTCTTTCCCGTTTAAACGCAAACGTACGCAAACACAAAGCACTAAAACGTAGAAAAGAAAAACTTTTGGACAATTCTGATATTTCATGTTTATCATGGTGGCAAACAGTTTGGAGCCTGATCAGACGCCGGGTTACCCGGCGTCTGATCTGGCTCCAAACTGTTTGCACTGCAAATAATAGTTTTAGCGTAAACGCGTTTATTGGGAAAGAATAACAGATTCTCCACTGTAATAGACCGTCATTTAATAATGACGACGGCATAGGACTTGCACTTGTTTGTGCCTTCTCTGCATGGGTTCGAATCCCGACAGAGCTCACAAAAAATATATTTTTCTTTGAAATGCGTTCTGTTTAAACACAAATTCTCATCCCAAACTAGTATTTACGTAAGTTTGTAAGCGCCTGAGATCGAGATCCATTTACCAAACAAATACAGTAATGATAGATAGATATAGTTTATTGACTTATACTAAATACAAGTATCTCGTCACATGTAACATTCATACATAATCAAGTACAATCAGGGAAATGATATGGTAAGATAAACACACACACATACATACAAACATACATCAATGACTTAAACTACAGAGAATGGTGTTAGTCATGACGTTGCAAAATGAAAATATAATACTTTTATGGCTAATACATTTTTGACGTTTCTTCTTTCAGGTAGCTATTAAGAACACTTATTCAAAGAATGAAACTGTATATAAAACAATTCACATATGACAATGACAATGTAGGAACATTTCATTGTACGTTAATTGTTTACGACAGTAGCTCAAGTCTAAGCTTTAACGCTTTAGATATAAATTTGCATAGGTTGATTAAGACTGTTTTGTTTGTATTTGTAATGCCAAAGCTGGTTTCAGTCTCTACAAATGGGAAATAACAATACATTCTGCACAGTATTACTAAAATGTCAATGACAATTATATAAACATATTAAATATTTATTGACATATTGATTGATTATCTTTTTAGCGGCTGTCAATCTATACGTACAGTGGAAACATTACAAGCATCTACAAGCATTTACTTCATCTTCTAGCCTTCTGTGCTGTCGGTGTAACTGAACGGACATTTGCAAACAGTTTGGGTAAAGTCCTAAGCGGAAATCTCACCAGAATCCAAACTATTTTACCACTTACTCTTTTTGTAAATTTCTAAATTTTTTGACAGCATTAAAGTTGAAAATAATATTAATCTTTACAGGCGAGTATTTCTTATGGCAGACGACGTTCAATGAAATGGCTGAGTTAAGTTAAGCCATTCGTCTGCGAGTCGTGGCTTTATAAAAATTTACAAACAGTTTTGACTCAAATCAGACGCCGCGTTTTGCGGCGTCTGTTCAGAACTCAAATTGTTTTATCCCTATATTAATTACGATTTTTAAATAGAAAAATATTTGATTTTGAAAACAATTGCAGACGACAAATGTGAAGCAGACGATATTGGAGCAGACGAAGAGTTACAGAACAGAACATATTTTATTCAGATTTGTACACAAGTACATCATCTTATAACATAATGTAAATATACCACATATTAATTATGAAATAATCCGTTCACTTCAAGTATTTACTTATGGTACTTTCTGTTTTAATTAACGTCAGTCAAAAGTCACTTAAATACGCAGTGCGTACAATCTTTTCGAACATATGATTATGCTATGTTTTAAGAGGAAGATTTAAACATTATAAGACATAGAAATCCGTTGTAAAACTGCAAATTTCAAATATTTTGCCAGATTATACAAAACATTTCCATCATCTGTTTGGAATAGTTCTAGAAATTTGGCCATACTGGGCCTTACATAATAGTATTTTTTCAAATATTTCTTTCGTAACTCTAAATAACATGGGCATTTTATAATAAAGTGATATTCATCTTCAATATCGTTGTTGACACAAAAAACACAATATCGTTCAGCTCGTGGAATTCTATTCCTACCATATCGTCCAGTTTGGATGTGAAGAGTGTGTGACGACAATTTTATTTTTGTTATAAAATGTCTCAAATCATACGGTAAAATATCCAAGTAGCTTTCGTAGCCAAACGTAGTTTTTATATTATTATATAAGTTTAAAACTTCGCTGCTAGCCTTGTCTGTATACCAGCTTTGATAAAATATATCAATTAAACGTTGTTTAATTTTTGAAATAAAAGATTTATCTTGTATGTTTGATTGTTGTTGCCACACATATTCAAAACCATTTTGGCATAACATTGTTTTAACATTTGATAACCAGCATTTACGTCCTGCCACACATTCTTCATAACATAGTTTGTAAACAGTTTTTAATATAATATTATCAGTTTTCAATAATTTAAACCAATATTTCAGGATCCTAACATATCTTTGTATATACAATGGGTACCTACCCAGTTCCCCATATACACCAACTGTAGCAGTGTTTGTTCTAACATTTAATATAGATTTACAAAATTTCAGGTGAATTCGTTCAATTTCTTTCGACTTACTGTATCCCCAAATTTCAGAAGAATATCCTAAAATCGAACCTACAAATGAGTCAAATAATTGACAAAGTATTCTTGGCTTTAATTTAATTTTCTTACAATTTATTATTAGCATATTCAGCGCTTTAAGAGCTTTACCCACCAAATGTTCTTGGTTATGTACAAAAGAACCAGTATAGTTTAAAACAGTGCCAAGGTAGTTAAAATCATTCACAACTTCTAATTCACTATCGTTATATAAAAATGTTTCATTATCTAACACTTTTCCTCTTTTTCTAAACACCATCACTTTAGTTTTCGTGGGGTTCACCTCTAAGCTCCATTTATTACAATAAGTATTTAATAGATTCAGGCTATTCTGTAAATTTTCAGGTGAATCCCCAAGAATTACCATATCGTCTGCAAAGAGCAAAAGCATTAAAACAATATCATCTATCTTCAATCCAGAGTTAACATTTTCTTGTAAGTATATTTCTAGATCTTCCAAGTAAAGGGAGAACATTACAGGTGAAATTATCTCCCCTTGTCTCAATCCAATTGCACACTCGAAAAACTCTGAATAATTACCACATGCCTTTACACATGACTTCACTCTACTATACATGTCTCTGATAACTCTCAACAATTTCCCATCTATCCCTACCTGGTGAAGTTTTAACCATAACCCGTTACGATAAATGCTGTCGAATGCCTTTTTAAAATCTACAAACGCACAGTATAGCCTTTTATTATCATTAACAAACTTCTGAACTATAGATTGTAGAATAAATAAAGCATCTACAGTTGATTTCCCTTTCTGAAAACCAAACTGTGCGTCGGATATGGTGTTATTGTTTTCACAAAAGCATGCTATTCTTTTGTTCAATATAATCGTGAAAAGCTTAGAGAAACAGCTGACTAGCGTGATACCCCTGTAGTTTTGTACATTCCCTTTGTCACCCTTCTTGTATAACGGTACAATAACACCTTCTGTCCATTTCACCGGGAAGACCCCGCTATCTAAAATGGCATTAAACAAATCACAAATATGTAAACTCAAGATATCCACACAGTTTAAAAAATATTCATTTAACAATAAATCGTTTCCACTTGACTTTCCCCTTTTTAGACATTTTGTCGCATTTAATATCTCCTCTACAGTAATTCGTTTATTCAACTCCATACAAGATTCGTCTATATTATCAAAATTATGCTGAGTTGCAAACCGCTCTGACTCATCGTTTTGGTTTTGAACAATATCGTTGCTTAACTCTGAAAAATAAGTGTAAAACTCTTCTAGCGTAATATTCGTGTCTATCCTTTCTCTCTTTCTTTTGAAATACCGCCAAAAGTCTTTTGGTTTTGTAAAGCGCAGATTTTCAATTTCGTGTAGCTTATTAATTTCGTATTGTTTTCTTTTCATTTTAATAAACATCTTATATTCTTTCTTTCTTAAACATAACAATTTTCTAGTTTCGTCAGATTTAAATATATTAAAATTATAGAGAGCTTGTTGGTATATATGCTTCTTATCCCTACATTCAGTATCAAACCAATCCTTATTGTTTATATATGGATTATCAATAAAATGAGAGTTACCTCCCTTACAATACTGCTTGCAAAACAATGGGTCGGCAACTTGACGAATTAAATCGGTAAAACTATTAACAGCATCATTTACAGATATTCTATCAGCAGCATATAAAGTTTCTGATACACAATTAAATCTAGGCAGATTTGCTATTATTCCACTTCTGAATTGTTCTCTTAACTCATCATTCCAATTTACCCTTACCCCATCCTCAGTTTTACTCTCATATACAACATTACACTTTAAACAAAAAGATAAAGGTGCATGATCGCTCCATTCATTGAATACATGTATTTTAAAATCACTGATGCACGGGAAACAACGCTCTGTGGTAAGTAAATAATCAATAACCGAGGCCCCACTTGATGAAACATATGTATATGAACCACAGTTATAATCACTGCCAATACGCCCGTTAGCTATGCGAATTCCCGTGGACTTACAAAGATCAAGCAGTTTAAGACCAAATGAATTACATGTTTTATCAAGTGAGGTCCTCGAGAGGGGTGTGTCAGGCATATAATCACAATCATCTATCTGCTCATTAAAATTATCAAATACAATGAAATCGTCTCTCTGGCCAACTCTACTATTCAAATCGCCAATAATATAAACAGATCCAAGATTTTCTAACTCATAAATATCATTCTGTAACAACTCGAAAAAGTCTACGGTTTCTATATTATAGAAAGGAGAGTCCTCTCCCCAAAGGTAAATTCCACATATAAACACATCTGTCTCTAAATTGAAAAACTTACTGTCAAGCTTTAACCATATACATGAGTCACTATGATTGCGCACTATTGTAATGCCTTGAGATAAACACTCTCTGTAATATACTGCCACGCCCCCATGTAGTTAACCCCTCCACTGCCATAACTATTGTACTTGGGGTAAGGCAGAGAAGGGGTAAAATAAATAATTAGGCATTGACGTGGGCAAATGTGACACCTAGCTGTGAAGCTGTAACAATAGCATTGGCACATAGCGAACTTATTAATCCATTGTCCCCTGAAGCTTCAAATTGTTAATTCCAGTTTTCAATTAAGCCCAGTCCATTTGTGACTATTTAGGATTACATGTATTTCTGATCAAAGTAATAAACAGAGAATAATCTGATCAGAGGGCTCCTTTAGGAGTCCTCCTATCAGGGTCTATACTGTTTGCAAAGAGAAAGTGCTCTATGCACAGTAACACTGTTTATTAATGATGAGTAAACGTGTCACTAGGGTTGAATGTACAGGTGCAAAGTTATTGATTCTGATAAAATCATTTAGTATCTTGGTAGTCTTTTAAGACAAGCGGCAGCTTAATGCAGACCGCCTTTGGAAGGTTTCTTTATTTATGGTACCCAGCATTAAGTTCTTTATTGAAGGAAACGTGAACAGGACGTTGGACTGAGAAACTTGTTACACCGGAGAAAACGTTATAAACGCGTTTAAGTAAATGTACAATCATTATTTACATTGCAAACCGTATGGAGCCAAATCAGACGCCGGGTTACCCGGCGTCTGATCAGGCTCCAAACCGTTTGCCGCTCAGATTAACATGAATAGTCAGAATTATCCAAAAATCGTCTTTTTCTACCTTTTATTGCGCTGCGTTTGCGTTTATGATTGCGTTCAAACGGGAAAGAATAACGTTTTCTCCACTGTATAAGGAAGTATACAGAGACTTAATAATGTGTTAACTTAATGATGTGTTACTTAACAGTGAAATGCATTCATTTATTAATATATTAGTAGACTCAAATGAAGACTGCACGAGATGTGTTGTAAGTTAAAAGGATTGCTTGTTGAAATATTTACAAGACAAGTGACGCGCTTTTAAAATGCACAGAGAATCAAAGGTCATTTCAAAGTCATGGACTATTTAAATCCTTCACTGCCTTATCCCGATTGCAGTAGTTATTTGCAAACAGTTTGGATACTGATCAGATTCCTAACTATGTGTCACTCTTTTCAGTATTTCTTTAGTCAAAATAACTAAATATTAAATTTGAGAAATAAAAGCAGACGACATTTATTTAAAATTGATGACGTCATGGTAGTGAAGGGGTTACTAAGTTGTTACAGCTAAAACACTTGAAATATATGAGGAATTCAGCATGGAGAGAGTAAAGTCTGATCAAACGGTGGTTTGTCTAGAACAAACCCATAATTGTAGGGAATGCCTGATCGCTTGAAATACAGAAATGACATTCGAAAACAACCAATGCAAGCCAGGTATCGCAGAACTCGTTTACTCATTCACTCCTGAACCTTAACCCTTAGCCCGCCAAATAAATTGTTGTCTGCTATATTTCTCGTCTGCTTCAAGTTTCAAAGTGCTTCAAAGTTGCTCAAAATTGCTGAAAATGTTGTCCGAGTGTCAAACAGCTTGGATCCGGATGAGACGCCGAGTTACTCGGCGTCTCATCCGGATCCAAGCTGTTTGCATATGGAGCTATAGTCGTGAGTGGCAGGCTAAGGGTTAACCCTTTACTACATAGCATGTTTTTCTAGTTTTGAAGACAGGTGACCACTTAAAACAGGTTAAAAGTAAAGCAGAATGTGCCCTTAGGCACATTCTGCTTTACTTTTAGCCTGCTTTAAACTAAAATATGCTAGGCTATACAAAATATATATAATGTTATTTGTTCATGAGGGTATAATCTGGAAAACCAATTCTTCAGCGGAGGAATAAATTGAATAATCTAAAAGTCGCTTCTATGGGGGAAATGGTTAAAGTCCCATTGTGTTTTCAGACCTTTTTTTAATGTGCGAAATACAATAACGGTTAATAATAATGCTTGAACATTCTAATGGGCCAAACTGATCTATGAAATGTTGAAGACAGGCCTAAATCACCAAAAAAGCGATTTAAAACCATAACAAACCGAAAGTAGATCGTCTGACATAAATATTACCACACGGATTAGTGGCACGTGGAACAGCTGGGTTCAATATCACCGGGTGCGAACGATTGCTATAAAATGAGTCACATTTCGTCACAACGGTGTTTCAGCCTTTTTTGCTCTCTAACACAAAGAGTTTTTATCGGATCTTCACCAAACTTGCATTAAATGTTCTTTTATATAAAATCTAGGTACAGTTAAATTTCTACTTAAATCGAATAAGGCATGTAAGACTTTTTGCCCTTTATGTATTAAAAGTTGACTGTTTCAGCAATTTTTGCTCTCTAAAACAAGCATTTTTGAGTTGATCTTCACCAAACTTACTGAAATTGTTTATTATTATAAAATCTTGGTCCAGTTTGATTACTACTAAAATCGCATGTGGCATGTTTGCGTTTTTGCCATTTTTGTATTAAAAATGAGTGATTCAGCAATTATTGCTCTCTTTCACAAATACTTTTATTGGATCTTCACCAAACTTGCTGAAAATGTTCATTAGTATAAAATCTAGGTTTAGTTTGATAACTACTAAAATTGTATGAGGCATATCTAAGTTTTTGCCCTTTATGTATTAAAATTACAGTTTTCAGCCAGTTTTTTTTTCTCTAACACAAATTCTTTTTATTGAATTTTCACCAAACTTGCTGAAAATTTTCATTGATATTAAATCATGGTTAAATTTGAATACTAGTAAAATCGCATAAGGAATGTCGGAGTAATTGCTCTTGAATCATTAGAAATGACTGTTTCAGCCTTTTTTGCTCTCTAACACAAAGAGTTTTCATCGGATCTTCTACAAACTTGCTGAAATTCTTTATTTATATAAAACCTAGGTCCAGTTTGATTATTACTAAAAATCCCAAAATGATTATCTGAGTTATTGCCCTTAATGTATTAAAAAGGACTGTTTCACCATTTTTTTTCTCTCTAACACAAATGCCTTTTTATCGATTTTCACCCAATTTGCTGAAGATGTTTATTAATATAAAATCAAGGTTAAGTTTGAATATTACTAAAATCGCATAATGTATATATGAGTTATTGTCCTTTAATTATTAAAATATGACTGTTTCAGGGTTTTTTTGCACTCTAACACATACAGTTTTTATCGGATATTCACCAAACTTGCTGAACATGTTTATAAATATAAAATATATCTCCAGTTCAAATAGTACTTATATCGTATAAGGCATGAGTTTTTTGCCCTTTAGTTATTAAAAATTAATGTTTCAGCATTTTTTGCTCTCTATCACAAACATTTCTTTTCGGATCTTAACAAAACCTTGCTGAAATTCTTTATTTATACAAAATCTAGGTTCGGTTTGATTATTACTTAAATCGCATAAGGCATGTCTGAGTTATTGTCCTTTATGTATTTAAAAATACCTGTTTCACCATTATTTGCTCTCTAACACAAATAACTTTTTTGTGATTTTCACCAAACTTGTTGAAAATGTTTATTAATATAAAATCAAGTTCGTAATCTTAACTACCAAAATCGCACAAGGCATGTTGAAGTTATTGCCCTTGAATGATTATAGATTGCATACTTCAGGCTTGTCAGCTTTCTGACTCAAACGGTTTTAATTGGATCTTCAAATTTGCTGAAAATAATATTGGATAAAAACTTAGTCCAGCTCTATGAATACCCAAATCGCCGAAGGCATGTTGGAGTTACGGTTCTTCAATTATTAAAAATTTGCTATTTCATACTTATTTTAGCCCTGTCAACTCTGTAATAGGAACTGTTTTTATTCTATTTAAGCCAACTATTTGGTCAATAGTTGCATGTGCTTCATCTTGGCCGTGTTGGTAATAAGTAAAGTAATAAATGACTACTCCATACCTCCTTTTACCTCTTGAAGGATTTTCAGTCAGCTGTATTCGATTTTTGTCTTGATCTATATTTAAAACAAATACACAATGCCAGCAAGTTTGGTGAAGATCCAATAAAAAGTGTTTGTGTTAGAGAGCAGAAAGGGCTGAAACAGTCATTTTTTTTAATTATTCAAGGGCAATAACTCAGGCATGCCTCATGCGACTTTGATAGTTATCAAAATTGAGCTAGATTCTCTACTAATAAACATTTATAGCAAGTTTGGTGAAGATCCAAAAATAGGTGGTTTAGTTAGAGAGAAGACAAGGCTGAAACAGTCATTTTCAGCAAGATCCCCCGTATTGGATTGTACACGTTTACCACCGTGATTAATTATTTACACGTGGTGACCTTATCTCATAGTTTAATCCTGTGCCTACTGGTCGCAACTGTTTGACTCTAAAACAGACACCGCCTAACGCGGCGTCTCATCTGGATCCAAACTGTTTGACACTCGTCTTAAGGTTTGTTTAATCAAAAATATGCATACATCTAAACTAAACAAATATTGCACACGACAATGTCAAAGCAGACGTCTTAGCAGCAGAATAAGGGTTACATTCTTCATTTCAGCCGGCTCCAGATAAGAGGAATAAACTGAACAATTCCAACATGTTCTCACTCATTTCAGCACCGAATGCTACGGTGTTACTACTGATTAAACCGTCTCTTCGAGACGATTCTAATGAGTATGACACCATTGGGTTTAAAAGCAGAAATAAAGAGTTTAGTAATCGAAATACTTCCGTTATCTGGAGCCCTGTATTTACAGAGTTGTCCTTCTTTCCATTCACAAGGAGGCTCTTTAAATTGTGCTAGCACAAACAAATTATAAAAAATTTTTAAAAGCGAATTTCTTAGATAAAGCCGCTTTTTATGAAAGAATCACGTCCCACGTAGATCTAATGGGATCCCAAACAACCGTTTTATGCAGGTTTCCCAAAAACACAATGCGGCTTTAAATGGTTGATGGTAAAATATAATCAAAATGTGTCAAGTACAGTGGAGAAAACGTTATTCTTTCCCAATAAACGCGTTTACGCTAAAACTATTATTTTCTATGTAAACAGTTTGGAGCCAGATCAGACGCCGGGTAACCCGGCGTCTGATCAGGCTCCAAACTGTTTGCCACCAAGATAAACATGAAATATCAGAATTGACCAAAAGTTGTTCTTTTCTACGTTTTAGCGCTTTGCGTTTGCGTACGTTTGCGTTTAAACGAGAAAGAATAACATAATTATTCTCCACTGTACCTGTGGTTAAACGTCTATAGTGAGTGATGAGCTCTTTGTATTGGAGGTGAATACAGAAGCCATTATCTACTTCATTTATTTCCGTATAAAGGGCAAGTTCATGCGATTCAAATATGATAAAATGCACTCATTTACGAATTTTCTATATGTAGAGCATCACGTTTTGTAAATTTTCTATTGCCTTCACCGCGGGGTTGCGAATCCTACTCGAGCATTTCTTTGAAATGTATTTTTTTTACATATTTCTTTTCCTGAACTATTATTTACGTGTTTATTTAGGCGCCTGATATACATTTACAAAACGGCATAACACATTCAATCCATTAACACACATTGTACGAGTATAAGCAAAATGTTCACGTTTCCTTAACAAACACGGTGTAGACCTTGATCATAGCGCTACAGCAGGAGTCTCCGTCACATGCTATAGTTCCGAATGGCAGGTACATTTATATAGTTCCATGTGAAGCGCTTTTGAACGCATAACTCCTGTGTGAAAAGAGCGCTATATAAATCTGGTATAATAATATTGATAATTACAATAGTAATAATCTTTAAACTACGCATTTCGTTTGTTTTGAAAGTACATACCATGTACATGTATGTAACAGTTTAATATATGATGATGTTCGTGCATTTATCGTACGCAAACACGGAACACAATCACCCAATCCACGAAGACTACAGTGTTCCCTCCCTTCAACGACCCTCCCAACAACGAGTCTCTCCTTACAACGACCTTTACCGCAATTTCTTAAACTGGAAAATTATATCTAACCCTTTCACTGCTGCAACATCGTCTGCTTAAAATTGTCGTCTGCTGCTTTTTCTCAAAGTTACATATAACTGGACATTTCGTTAGAATGAATATAATGACGAGTGACAAACAGCTTGAATCCGGAGGAGACGCCGCGTTACGCGGCGTCTGATCTTGATTCAAGCTGTTTGCAAATGTAAGCAAAATTCCCTCCTTATAACGACTCCCACCGAACAACGCACACATTTGTGGTCTCCTATTTGGGTGTCGCTGTAGAGAGGGATCGCGGTACATACAATGTATGTAACAGTTTAATCTTTGATGATTTTCGTGCATTTATCGTAAGCAAACACGGAACACAATCACCCAATCCACGAAGACTATGGGATATTTTCTGAATCCCCGATGATGTACAGGAAAGTTCTTGAGAAAGACATGTATCGCGAATAGCTCCTCTCCACCCAGGGGTTAAAAGGTGTACCTATGAAGGGTCTGAGCCCGTAAAGTGGCTGCATTTGATTGTGCCATATGTTAGCAGTGCTCAGTATTGTAGGCAAGATGGCTTAATGATCATGGGCGTAATTGTACAGTCGGCTGAGCGGTCATTCGGACTGAAAGTAGACTATAACTTGGTATATTATTATAGCTAAATACCGACATATCATGCAGGACCTCATGCTATGTATTATATTGCTCCCCAGAGTATGGCGAGTCGATATGTGAAATTAGAAAGGTTTATCATTTTCGAGTGTGCAAATTTGTTCTTCAATAATTGATGCGCATTGCAAATAGTTTGGAACCAGATCAGACGCCGAGTAACTCGGCGTCTGATCTGGTTCCAAACTGTTTGACACTAACCGTCACATTGCTAAAGCTACAAAGGTGTAAAACGTAACTTTGATAAACGTAGCAGACGACAATTTAAAAATTTAAAATCAGACAATTTAACGACAGGGTGTAGATTAATTGATAGTGGATTTATGATCAATAATTAATTCTTGTAAATCTACTTGTGCATGAAGTGGTGTTGTTTTACAATAATCCTAATACTGTAAATTAATGATGTACATGTATAATATGAATAATCCGTAAGTTGAAATATAATACGTATGTTCATTAACAATAAATAAAACATGCACGTCACTATAGACTTGGTGGAATATATTGTTATTGTGCATACAACAAAGTACAATGTACAAGTTTTGGAATCAAATTTATGTACTGTTCTGTTCTTAACCCTTTCTCTCATAGAAGCGCCTTTAAGCGCATTTTATTTATTCCTCCACTGAAGAAAATAGTTCCAATTTATACGGTCATGAATATGCAAGAAATAATTTCTATATTCTAGCAGATGGAAACTTAAAACAGGCAGAACGTAAAACAGAATGCGCCTTAAGGCGCATTCTGTTTTACGTTCAACTTGCTTGATCACCTGTTTCCTAAAGTAGAAATAGGTGTGGTAAAGGGCTAAGGGTCATTTGTACGAGTAATTATAAGTAAGTACAATGGAGAAGACATTATTCTTTCTCATTTCAATGCAATCGAAGCGCTAACGCAACGAACTAAAATGTAGAAAATGATATTTTTTGGTAAATTTCAAACTCTCTATATAGTACTCTGAGTGGTAAACAGTATACGTAAATTATTATGCTTTTGGTGATATTTGACACAACACATACAGCTTTTAAAACATTGTTTGAATTCAATGATTTATTGGTTGCTGTTGGAATGTTTTTTTCGTTCATGAAGAAATGGAATATTTTCGGTAAACAACTCGTCACTACAGTGGAGAAAACGTTATTCTTTCCCAATAAACGCGTTTACGCTCAAACTATTATTTCCAATAAAAACAGTTTGGAGCCAGATCAGACGCCGGGTAACCCGGCGTCTGATCAGGCTCCAAACTGTTTGCCACCATGATAAACATGAAATATCAGAATTGTCCAAAAGTTGTTCTTTTCTACGTTTTAGTGCTTTGCGTTTGCGTACGTTTGCGTTTAAACGGGAAAGAATAACAGATTCTCCACTGTATGTGAATTTCTGACCCTCTGCACGGAGTAGATGTTCTATCTTACACGAAAGCTCATGATAAGTTCGAATACATTTCCCAAATAAACGCGTGTATGACAAAACCCTTATACCCATTACATATACAGTGCTCCCTCTCTACAACAACACCCTGTGTGAGACATAGATTGTGTGTAATATTCAGAGGGAGCTGTTAGGGGGGATTGGCTTACATTTGCAAACAGCTTGAATCCAGATTAGACGTTCATAGCGCTATATTTACCGTTTCACTACCAATAACATCATCGTCTTTACATGGAAACAATTTGAAACTAGAACAGACGCCGCGTACTACAACGTACGATCAGGATCAAAACTGTTTGAAATTCATTATAATATTTCTTAAGTCAAAATACTTATAACTTGAATTAAGGAAAGAAAAGCAGGTGACAGTTTTGATTGAAATGATAATATCCAGGCATAAATGGGTTGACGATTACTGTAAACCCCGATATCTGATCTAAGAACTACTATGTTCAATTCATTTGCCTATACAAACCTGCTAAAGCGTTGCTATGTGGAGAACAAGTCCCCATGGATGGGCTTTGATGGTCAGCAACAGTGCATAATGGAAGTGCATTATAAACATCATAGCACTGGGTCCAATGTTATAAAGCGTTTGAGCTGAGTCTGAGTGTGTTCTCAATCATTTGATTGGTCAGATTTGAGAACAGTTTTAGACTCAACTGAAAAGCTTTATAGCTTTGGACCCTGCTGGCGCTGAGGTGTTTTTATGGCTTTTTAGTTCACCTGGCACGAAGTACCAAGGTCAAATATTGTGGTCGCTCTTTGTTAGTCTGTACGGTAGCCAATTTAACAAAATGTGATTAAGTACACTTTTTGGTGTAAATAAAAAAAAGTTAATCAAGTTTTGGTTTAAAAAAAGAAAGAAGGAAGCCTACATGTAGGTTTGTTCAATGCTTGAGATGTGTTATTTATGTTTTTCTGGCTAAAGCCGTAAAACAAAAATATTATGTCGATTAGCTTATTACAGATTGACATGTATCTGACCCACTTTTGTGCATGAATAATGAACTCTTGGACATGAGGGAGTAGGAGGAGAATGTAATACATGTACAGCGGAGAAAACGTTATTCTTTCCAAATAAACGCGTTTCCGCTAAAACTTTTATTCCCACTGCAAACAGTTTGGAGCCAGATCATACGCCGGTTAACCTGGTGTCTGATCAAACACCAAACTGCTTGCTATCGGATTAATATAAACATTTAGAATTGTTAAAAAGTTGTCAATTTCTCCATTTTAATGAGATGCGTTTCGTTTGCTTATCAACGGGAAAGAATCAAGTTTTCTCCATTGTACACGACGGAAGAGGAGGAGAATGTAATACATGTATACAAATAATAAAAAACTAAAACAATAGTGACAAAAATAATAGTTCTGATAAGTAGCTCGGTGTCTCATTTTGAATTCAAACTGTTTGAGAACCTAATTATATGTTTTTTTCTGGAAAGAAATCTAATTACATATTGCGCTAAAGGTTGAAATGTTAACTCACCAATCTTTATATGCGGCTGTTCTCCGGTCATATTTCCTGTAGGCAAGGGACATGAACAATTCACAAAGTTCACGACAGCTAGTACTACAAGTACCTTCATCACTATTGTACTATGTCTGTTCCAGACTAACATTGTCGTTATATACAGTCCATCACATGTGAAAGCAGAATTGCTGAAATCGGATACAGAGGAGAATGTGTTATTCTTTCACGTTTAACCCTTTCATGATCAAATTTATCGTAAGTTTTTTACCCCTTCATCGCCATAGTGTCGCCTGCTTCAATATTGTTGTCTGCAATATCGTTTCAAAGTGAGATTTAAGGCAGTATAACTGATGTTATTTCAAAACAAGTGGCAAACAGTTTTGATCTTGACGAGATGTAGCGTTACACAATATTGTTTGCAAACAGGCTTCATGACGTCATTGAGAGTGAAAGGGTTTAAAGACCTTCGTTGCATTACTTCTGTTCCGTATAGCTATATGTTCTTTTCGTGACATATAAATTCTATACGCCCACCTTAATCTTTCATATTCATTGACGTCATAAGGCGCTTTTGCAAACAGTTTGATTCCTGATCAGACGCCGCGTAAAGCGGCGTCTGATCAGGATCCAAACTTGATATTTCAGCAGTCATACTGCCTTAACTCTAACTTTGAAACGATATTGCAGACAACACTATTGAAGCAGGCGACAGTATAGCGATGAAAGGGAAAAACCTCACGGTGTGCTTGACGATGAAAGAGGTAATACACAATACATCTATCTGACCATCTGTGACATTAATTATGTTCAATCGACAGTAATACAGAACTGACATAGATCTACCCAAACGCTAATTTGGTCTTATCGAAAGATATACAAAACAGCACACACGTTAGCAATAAAGTGGATACATTATTCTTTACAGTTTAAACGCAACGAAATGCAATAAAATAAAGAAAAAGACATGTTATTGAGAAATGTTATCTATTTTTTTCTAAGTACCAATCAGTTTGAAGCATGGCTCAGCGCCTATAAAGCGTTTGAGTGGAGTCTGAGTGCGTTCTCAAGCATTTGATTGCTCAGATTTGAGCATAGGCTCAAATCTGACCAATCAAATGCTTGAGAACGATTTCATACTTAACTCAAACGCTTTATAAGCATGAACCCTGGTTACCGTTTATTTATGAAAGAATAACGTCTTCTCCACCGTATCTTATTTACACTCAGTGCAAAAAGAAACGCACACTTTTATTACAATATTATCTGTATGTAGAAGGAACGTATTTGTGAAATAATCTTTTCATTACAGTCAGTAGTTCCGTCTTGGGCTATCAATGTTGAAAATGGGAGGTTTATCATTGAATTGGTATCATCACAACCTGTACAAATCGGTGCGGTGTTTTCAACAGGCACTAGTTAACTCTTTCGCTGCCAAATTAATCGTGAGATTATTATCCCACCACCGTTTCATTGTCGTCTGCTTCAATTTTGTTGTTTGCAAGATCGTTTCAAAGTAAGATTCAAAGTAGTATGACTTAAAGTATATCTATACGAGTGTCAAACAGTTTGGATCCTGATCAGACGCCGCGTTACGCGGCGTCTGATCAGGATCCAAACTGTTTGAAAACGCGCCTTTTGACGTCATTAAGAGTGAAAGGGTTAGAATACAGCACAGTAATTTTAAGTATATGTTTTTCTAAACTTAAGGCAGAATTAAATTGATCTTGAGATATGGTCTTAGTATCTTAAAAAAGTCTCTTAATCTGCGACTGAGCACAATGTGCGTTTCTTTTTGTACTGAGTGTATGTTTGAGACCTACGTGTGCGTTTAAATTCTATTTACTAATATTCCATACTCGCCCAGTCATAGTTTCTGTTTGTAACGTTAATTTTAAGTTCCAAATAGTTTTATTTCATCACTGAACAATTTCACAAAAGTCACATAACATACATGGTCTCCATATATTTTCTTTGTGACAATAAATCAACTCTATTCCATCGAAATATTTAAACAAACTCACATATGTGACATAAAGTAAGTTCCATTGCCAGTTTTACAAAACTCCCATGGTCATATTTCTCCTTATTACATTAATTCTGACCCATCAACATTTTAATGCATTCTGTAACTCTGCGTGAGCGAATCTCGCATGATCGACTATACCTGTACGGGGAACAAATTACGAGGCTAGGTGCATGGTTAGTTGTTATTTGATATTGATTTGCGCCTTTCTTCTGATCATGTTATCGCCGATTGTGTACTCTTTACAGGTCTGTAATTTGTGAAATGCAAACTTTTCAGGGTGCAAATTAATTTCGCACTTGTACTTACATAAATGAGATATGATACTTTCGGCTTAACACTTTTCATCGTTATTATAGGCGTTTGCGTTAAAAAAACACTTCCACTTTCAATGACGCCATTAGGCGTATTTGTAAACATTTTTTGATCCTGAGACGCCGCGTTACGCGGCGTCTGATCAGGATCAATTCTGTTTGCCACTCGTTTTGAAATTACGACAGTTATACCGCCTGAAATCTAACTAAACGATATTGAAGCAGACGACAATATGGCGGTCAATGGGGTAAAAACCTCACATTAATTTGATCATGAAAGGGTTAAGCTTCATTTGAACGGGAAGGAATAACACACATCGATGAAGACACTGTTCACTTCCAATACATTTTGTATATACGTTTGTCCAAAAAACATTTACAGTTGTTGTTGTTGTTCAAAAAGAGTTTTAAGTCGCGTTTACAGTACATGCACACGTATTTCAGTCACATCGCGACTCCAGGAGACAAGTTGCCAGATCAACACTTCATTTACATCAATTACAGAGTATGAGGTCTTGATCTAGAAATTTTAACCATGACCAGAATACCAGAGTTACAAATATTTTGGATATTTACATTTTCAGTTCTTAGACTGACGTACAAATACATCATTTTAAGATTGTTTTATCCATCAATCCAAATAACACAGTGCTCCCTCTCTACAACAACACCCAGTTGGAGTCCAATAGTGTGTGTGTGTTGTTCGGAGAAAGATGTCATTGGGAGGGAAAATAAATATCCTTAGAGTAACTGTGCAAACAGTTTGAACGCAGATCAGACGACGCGTCTGGGTTCAAGCTGTTTGTCATTTGTCTTTATGTATAGATCTATTCATGTCTACTGTATAAGTGGTTATGTTCGCTGGTCAAAAAGTTTGCGAATCTTCAAAAATGACGTTTCGCTGGCAGAAATGTTCGCGAAAACCCATTTCTATCTCATTTCGTTATAACTGCACGTCGTAATAATGACTCCGTTAAAGCTCCGCAGACGGTGCTTTTGTGGAGCGTTGCTATAAGGGGTTCGGCAATTATATCAGTTCTAGTAGTACATAGCGACGTTTCATGTACACATTGATTCAGTGTAATCATGTCACAATTAAATTTGTCCGTACACAAGCTTTCTATAGTTTATTTTGACTATCTAACCAGATCTCCAAACAATTGCGTAACCCTGACGGTAAGTAGTGACAATTTATCAACAAAAAATTAAAGTGACCCTACTGAATCATTGTTGTTCGATTTCTTGCCGGAAACTTGACTCCTAATTTATTTGATACAGATACAAATGTTAGCACAAATATGAAGATAGCGGGATTAAGTTTAAGCCCGTAATTATCCCCATTAGATGTGTGACTAAACAGCTCTGTGTTGTGCATGCGCAATATTTTGTTTACTCTCGAATTAGATTAACCCTTGACCGAGTGTCAAATAGTCTTGATCAAGATAGAATGCCGATTTTCTCGGCGTCTCATCCTGATCAAAGGCTTTTTTGCATATTTTATCACATATTGGTAAAAAGGAATATTTTAGACGAGGTTACCCACTGTCAGTGTTTTATACTACGTTATCCGTCAATGTTTTAGCTGAGCCGTACAATTGTCGGGCAGTCAAGTATTTCCTCGATTGAAAATTAATGAGACTTTTTTAGTAATTAGAATTTTGCTTTTTTAGGTTGAACCTGCATATCTATGTCACGTTAATTTATAATTTGTAGACAATAAAGTCTCTGTGAAATATTTAATATTCAGGTAATTTCATAAATATAGATCTGATACGGTTAAAGGGTAAATAATTGATACGGTGCTGAGGTAACATATTGCATTACGGTCGCTGATAATATCGCTGGTGGGATTGTACCACTTATACAGTATATAAAGTTGAACTATTTTCTTCTGTAGATGAATAAATCAAAGACGTAAAAATGCGTACTTCTCGTTAAATATGATACTTTGGTAAGGTTTTAAGTTTCAGGGGACACTGATGTAAAGACGCTTTGAAACTAACATTACGCTACATTATCAACAAGAAGACTAATTAGACAGGTCTTGTCTAGTTTCATACCGTTCTCATACACTGTGTCATATTCTATTAGTAGAAATCCATATACAAATGGAATTGTATCAATATTTGACCATTATCCTGCCGATCGAAACTTCACTCTTTTCGAAAATAATTTGGATCCAGATCAGACGCCGCGTCAAGCGACGTCTGATCCGGCTCCAGACTGTTTGACACTCGGCTTTAAGTTTATTCAGTTTAAGACATGCATATATCTGAAAGTTTGATAACCTTTGCTGACGACAATTTTAAAATAGGCGATATTAAGGCAGCATAAGCGTTAATTAAGTGGAAATCGCGACAATATGATCCTATAGATACCCCGAGAATAGGACCTCTCACAAGACTCGGCAAGATGGTTAAGGCAAGTGACTGTTAAAATCATAAAGCGGTTTTATTTTCACCCTGCTTTAAACTGTCACCAGGCATGTCTTAGATACATTATGTACAATTATTTCCCGTTAAAACGAAACGAAACGAAACGAAACGCAAACGGTATGCAATGAAATGTTGAAATTGACTGTATACACTGTTTGCATTAAGGATAAATGTATTATTTACGGATACATTGTTTGTAAACGACGCTATGGCTCAATGGGTTACATGAAAAGTATCAAACTAAACTAGCTCAAGCCAAGACAGTAGCAACGGAGCCTGAACCTCGTCGGATTGTTTACATTTGTTAACTTTTACCATGATAGCGGCGGATATATCCTTCAATGATTACCTTAAGCTAAGTAGCAAACAGTTTGGATCATGATGAGACGCCGCGTAATGCGGCGTCTCATCAGGATCCAAACTGTTTGACTCTCTGACCAGGCTGTTTTGAAAAGAAAATTTGAAAAATCTATTTTTAGAAAAGTAGCAGACGACAATTTTTGCAGACAAAAAATACCCATGTGGTATGCTAAGCGGTAATTAAACGTTATTTCAATGCCAATATGGCGCATGTGGTGACGTTTGCATTTATGGTTTCGAACCTGTTCAGCTGAAATAGTCTACTCGATATCTGACTAGAAGCAGATATTTACGTTTTTGCTCAGTCAAAATATCGAAACAGTTTATTTGAAAATACAGACGAGCACATGGCATTGACAGGGTTAAACAAACGGATCAATCAATTAATAACTTCAATTTACGGATCCAATACAGTACCAACCCAAACTATACTAATACCTGTTTAGTGTTTATGCAAACACTTTAATTCCAGGTCAGACACCGAGACACCCGTTGTCTTATCTGGGCCAAAACTGTTTTGGGCTCACGTTGATCTTTCTCGAATCAAAATGCATAAAAAATTACCCCCTAAAACATTTAATATGAAATTTCTCGGAAATAGTATCAAGAGTGTCAAACTGTTTGGATCCTGATCAGACGTCGCGTAAAACTATTTACAAATAAATAACTTAGATTATCAATCGATTGATCCACATTTTTAACCCTGTCATTGCCATGTGTTAATCTAATTGTCTGCATTTACAAATAAATAGTTTCGATATTTTGACTGAGAAAAAAACCCACGTAAATACGGATTTTAGAGAAGATATCGAGTAATATTGGCCTGAGAACAGGGTAGTCTGGTTCCCTGCCTAATATAACTCGATCATTAGGTCAGGCACATACAGAAAATGCAGTCGCTCACTGGTTTATTTTTCAAAATTTGCCTGAAACATGCAATATGGATTTAATTTAGATCAGTAATTAATGTTGACATTTTCAAGTGGACTGATTTGTTTGTTTGGTATTAAGGTCTGTTTCAGTCATATTTTGTTATGCGATGTTCATTAGAGGATCCATCATCGCCATTATTTTATGTGATTTTCTTGATAGGATCCACCATCATCAGATATTCATTAGAGGATCAGTCATCCTCATAATGTTATGTGATTTTCATTAGAGAATCCATGATCATCATCATCATGTTATGTGATTCTCATTAGAGGATCCACCATGGATTCTAGTTTTCATTAGCTCAGGATCCCTCATCATCATCATGTTGTGTTATTTTCATTAGATGATCCATCATCATCATCAGTAAGGGTGTAACAATATAGTGAAAATCGTATTACAATATATTGCAAAACAGAGGAACTGTATTGCATTATACTAGGTATTGCAATAGATTGTGGCAACTTGTAGTTGGATAGAAAGCATTGTTTAGTTTGAAAGAGTAAAAGGAGTTCTCCAAATACAAGTGACAGTCCAAATTAAAATAGACATTTAATGTTTTATAATTGTCCCAGTATAACATTCAAAATAACAAGGCAATCCATCTGGTATGTGCTCAAATAATAAACATGTACATGTATAGAATAATGCAATGCATGTACATGTAAAGACTATTGCAATACAGAAATACTGTATTGCAATACGTATTGCCAAGAGGCGTATTGCAATATAACAATACAGTGAAACCCATCTAAACCGGACATGTGTGGGGACAACAAAAACATCCGGTTTAGAGGGGTTTGAAACCATAGCTTGTTCCTAGTATGGAAGGTAGCTGACCACTTAAAGCAGGTTTAAAGTAAAGCAAAATGCGCCTTAAGGCGCATTCTGCTTTACTTTCAACCTGCTTTAAGCTACCATCTGCTAGAATATAGAACATATTTTAGATGACATATGTTCATGAAAGTATTTTCTTCAGTGAAGGAATAAATCAAAGACGTAAAAATGGGTGGGAAACCGGACCAACGTTTTTGTCCGGTTTAAAGAGAATTCCGGTATTTAGAGGTTCCGGTTTAGAGGGGTTTCACTGTACATTGCTGTATTGTTACACTCCTTATCATCATGTTTTCATCATCATGGTTTGTGATTCACTGTACAACTTAAGCAGGGGTTTCCCTTGCATTTTGCAATTTTGGGTACAAGGGACCCTCAAACCATCCACTTTGAGAATCCCTCGGCATATTTAGGGGTCACAAAATTATTAAATGTGTAAAATGCCTGACAATGCTGACAAATAACTTGTAAAACCCCTGAAAGAGAGCAAAGTCATCTCTGAGGGAACATGATGATTGTTAGTTCATACTCAATAACAACCCACCCTGTCCCCATTGCTAGCAAGCTACTCTTCATAACTTATCATTCCACCCTGGAAGGAAATGGTGTTTCTTTGCTTTGGTAATAGAAGAAAACCTGATATACACATATCGTGTGTGCGGTTTCACTACATAAAATGACCGTGACAAGTGTTTTACAGCATCAACATGATGGAGCCAAGATAATTCTGGTTCAAGAATTTGTCAGCCAAGAGTAAACTGCATCCAATGATTTGTGGGTCCAGTGAACTCGTGGGGTTTGACACACACGAGTGCTGGGCGACACATTCAAGTCCCAGATGCAACAAACCTGCATCCGGCAAAACCCTGCTTAAATCATGTCAGACAAAGGTCATTTAGAGACCCAGTTCTCATCAGTTAGCATTGTGTTTCACACGCACGCGCGCACGCATACACACACATGCGCATCTTTGTTCTTTATATTCATCATGCTCATCATCACCATCATCCTGTTACAAAGTCATTTAGAGTTCCAGTTCTCATACTAGTTGGCATTGTGTTTCACACGCACACACATCTTGTTCTTTAGATTCATCATGAGATCATCACCATCATCCTGTTATCTTATTAAGGGTGTATCAATGTCATGAGCCATTTTTTCAAAGTATTAAACTTTTTTTCTATCATTGTTTTTTTGGAAGAGCTATTTATGATGAATGAAAAAATGAAAAAAAAATATACATGGTGGTGTCCTTTTTTTTGAGCTACAGCGATTTGGAAAAGGTTTGTCAAATTTGGATTTTTTTCTTTAAATGTTACCCATTCAGAGTACAAGCTTCAGTAAAATTTATTTCAAAACAAAACAAACATGGTAATTTGGGTTTTCTTTATTTATTGCATGTCTATGGTGGTATGTTCACATATATAAACCAAATTTAAACAAAGCGGGCACCAGGTTTGAACAATATGGATCCTTGAATATCAAAAATATGCTTTATATAGGGCATGATTTTATTAGATTTTCTAGTTTATGAAAAAAAGTAAAAAAGTTTGAAAATGAAATAGTTCTAGTATTTAACTTTTTCTTATATTCTACCAGATGAAAGCCCATACTAAGGCAGTTCAAAATATGAAAAGAAATTGAAAGGTCAGTGTTGAAAATTTCGAGTTATTAAAGTAAAAAGAGTTATCGCCCCTTACAAAATTTACAAAAAAGTACCATACCGATGATATTTAGAGCTTTATAAATTTCACATTTGGTGCCTTTTTTTTCTTAAATTAGTTTTTGTATGAAGAAATACTACCATAGATAGGAAATAAATAACACAAAACCAAATTATCATATTTGTTTTCATTTAAAATGGGTTTTATTGAAGCGGGCTGTTTGAAAAGGACAAAATAAGAGGAAGTGGGTGGGGTAAATTTTACATGGCCGTAGAGCCAACTGTTGTTCACCAAAATGTACACTTTTCTATTTTTTCATTCCTCTTAAATAGCTCTTCAATACAAAACCATCATAGAGTGTTTTCATATACTTTGAAAAGTTCCCAAAGTCATGACATTGATACACCCTTAAATGAATGTTTTTAATTGTTTAGGTCATTCAAGATGCTGTAAATCAGTACAACAAGACCTACAACCAACACATCAAAACCTTAAAGCCTCTACAATACAAGACAGTTCAAACCCTCCTTGATGGAAGAGATGTTCTGTGCTGTCTTCCAACAGGCTATGGCAAATCGTTAGTTTATGAGCTGCTTCTCTTCCTAGTCGAAAATTGTTTTATTCTGATTGTAGAACCTCTTTCCATCATCATTAAGCACTAATTAGAGAAACTCGGGAATAGGGCTGCATGTTTTTGGAATGGAACTTTCAAGACCGATGGGATCCAATTTCTATTTAGCCACCCAGAGGACATTATCCCTTTGAACCCTAGTCCCGCATATAGGCGTCGTTTTCAAAAGTATACATGTGAAAAGTGCACTTGCCCTATGCCAACAGTGAATACCCAGATCAGAGGGCTCCTTACGGAGCCCTCTGATCTGGGTCTTCACTGTTTATCATAATGCAAAACATTGACAAAAACTACCCTTAAAAGTCAGAAATGGACTAGACTAAAATGGAAACTGGAATTATCCATTTAAAGTTTCAGAGAGGAAAGAGTTATAGACAATAAGAAGTTTGTAGATGGTGTGTGTAGTGACACTTTCCAGAGGAAAAAGTGATACTTGGTGATAGGCGAGTCACACTGCATCATCGACTGCGGGACGATTTTCGGACAAAGTTTAAACAATTGTCACAACTTAGGGATGTAATGGACAGCCAAGTTGTGGCACTGTCAGTCACAGTAACGAAGTCAGGCCAACGTGTGAGACAGGAAAACTTATTCATGAACAACTGTGATACTATCTGCACAAGCCCAGCAGAGGAGAACATCACATTTATAGTATACTGAAAAGACCAAGTGCGAATGCTAAAGGGAATAGTGCCAGCACCCCCTATAATTATATTTTCAAGCCAATCTTAGAAGAATTAAAGCTGCAACTGGATTCATTTCCCATTACTAGTGTATATTGCAAATCCATGCAGTGGATTGGTTATGGGTACCAACTGGCTAGGCGATATATGGGAAAAGACTTCTACAAGCATGACAACTCTCCTGAAACAGCAAGGGTTGTCATGTTTCATCCATCAATGGAACATGAGTCCGGAACGGTATATATACACTAAGTTATGTTGAACAATCAGTTCACTGCCAGAACCGTAATTTGGAGAACAGTTTTGGACCAGATGACATGAATGATAACAGTACGGTTCATCCGGATCAAAGCTATTTGACACTTGACCAATACCCCTCATATTCAAACTTGACATGTGTCCTGTTTATATAAAGCTACATACTATAATTCATCAAAATCAGTCAACAGATAACTTGCACCTGACTTATAAACGCATATTTCCTACAAAGATGTATCCAAAATCATTCAACAGATAGTCTCACCTGACTAATAAACGCATATTTCCTACAAAGATGTATTCAAATTTGACCTGTGTCTTTTTCATATATTGAGGACTCGTATACAAATACCATGAAAATCGGACAACAAATACAGTCTCTGAGTACACTCTTAGGATTGACCATCAGGCAACATTGTTAAATAAGTATGTGAACAATTCACAGGTTCAGTAAGCATGTAACAAAATGTCCTGACAGACTGATTGACATTGGACAGCCAGAAAATATTCATAAGGCTATACTGCATTTTCATTTTTGTACATGTTTTCTCTACATTATCTAAATTGATTTGATAAAAAATCTATGTATATATTTCAGCTGAAGGAAATGATTCTTAGAACCTTACAACAACCAGAGTCAAATTGCTGTATTCGGCTTGTGATTGCTTCAATCGCTTTGGGAATGGGTGCATATTTAAGGCATGTGAATCGTGTGATACATGCAGGGCCACCAACAACAATAGGGGGTAAAAATAAAAACACAGTTATCATATTGGCATATAGAGGATAATCAATGTCTTTGGATTGATATGAAAAATATATCACGATAATGTGCTGTTATCTGGTTAAAAAACGAGTCCGCAGGATTCGTTAACCAGATAACAACCAATTCGAGTGATATATTTTCATATCTATTCAAAGGAATTGATTATTTTATTTATTATATTTATTTTAAGGACGTTTTTACAGACAATACACACAGAATTGATTACCGCGACGTCACTAAACTAATTTTGACGTGACATCACAAAAAGTGATATCATCACTACATGTAGTTATGATATCAACTGTGACGATACCACATTTATTTAACTGGGAACTCTCTATAAATCATCGATAGGTATATAATAAAAAGTCTTATTTACTTATATAGCACTTGTTCATTTGTAACACATTTGTTAGAAAGAATCTTCATATAGCCAAACTATGTATGAGCCACGCGATGGCATAACCTGCCTTATTGCATTGCAAACAGTGTAGAACAAGGCCAGTCTTTGACGCGGCAGCTAGTCTTGGTCACCACTGTTTGACACCCACAGTCATCTGAAGAATTGTACTAAGAAGATATTTGGCAGTGAAGACAAACTCAGACGCAGAGCCTGGGATGATAACGGTGCTTTGTCTGTTGCAATGCTTCAATGCAATAAAACAGGTTTTGTCATGGCACGTCTCATATATATTAAAAAGTATTAACAAGAAGTGTGTCACATTACGTGACAATTGCCTCCAGTGTTTATCGACTCTAAAAAGCATAATATTATTATATGCAAACCTGTAACTCATTAATAACATTTGAAGACAGTATGCTATTACGTCAAAGAATCAATGTCACACAGTGAAATAGTATGCAGCACTCAGTCCTCGTCACACACCAAACTTGTTATGTCTGCTCCAAACCCTATAGTGTGACTACTCATTACAACTCTCTGTTGAACACAAGTCATGCATATCATAGGGTTTAGAACAGACAAGACAGAGATTTCTTTAGTAATAACTGCATCTTATCTTCTGCCATACATTCATTAAAACATTATATTTTCCTTCAGCCTATGTTCAAGAAGTTGGTAGGGCTGGCAGAGAAGGCATACATGTATAGACCGATTTTATTCAACTGGCAGGGCGGAGCTTACCTTTGGCAAAGGTAAACTAATTTATTTTTGATTTTAGGGTTGATAGGTATAGTTCCGTATTATATCGTTATTGTCCGATACTTTCAACTTGAAGAAACACAATGTATGCGTGGACCAACATTCTCGTGCAATTGGTATATACAGTGCTCCCTCTCTGCAACAACTCCCAATGGAAGACACAGATTGCGTGTGTGTTCGTAGGGAATTGTTATATATGAAGAGAAATTAAGACTTGGTTAACATTTGCAAACAGCTTGAATCCAGATCAGACGCCGCGTTACGCGGCGTCTGATCTGGATTCAAGCTGTTTGTCATTCTTCATTATCTCCCCCTGTCAAAATGACCATTAATATGTAATGTTGAGAAACAACCGGCAGACAACAACGATAAATTCCGATAATAAAAGAGCGTGCTGCCGGCCCAAAAGTTAAAATGAAAAGGTCCGTATCGAAACCCCGCCCTGCCAGGTCAATAAAACCGATCTATATGCACAAGCCATATAATACTACAACAGTAGTGACCTTGGTGTGAAGAATGTTCGAGCAGACGATCAAAACAAATCACTATTATTGGTCGTATTCGAATCAGGGCAACTATCGCGTTAGTTGGAATATTTGTCAACAAGTTCTATTCGAATCACGACTTGATGTTTTCCGTTGACAAAATGTTGTCAAACCCTAAAATCGAGCGTTGATTTAGTCACGTGACAACGTTTATATCACGTGATTAGTGTCTCTAGATAAAACAAACATAAAGACCCTCGCAATTAATCGATTGGAGCCAGATCACATGGCATTATGTGCGTATATAAAAATTGGGAGCATTACGACTGTTTTAACGGGTGTTTGATTCATTTCCATTCGTCCGGTAGTACAAAGTTTTCGTTGACTACAATTTCTATTCGAGTCGGGCCAAAATCGTTGACATCAGTAAATCTTCGCGCGTTTGCTCCGCCCACTTTTCGTTGACCACAAACTCGATGATTCGAATACGACCATTGGTTAACAAAAAATGAAAATGTTATCGGTGTAATCGTGAAATTCACTGTTAAAATTTAAATATTCCTAGTAACTAAATTGAGGCGCTTTTAAAGTTTTTCGAACCGATATCGGCCCCATGAATGTTGGATTGACTGTTTTAATATCCGAACACGTCACTCGTCCGAAGTACGGACAGTTATGGAGACTATAGATATTCGTTTACCAAAGTTAGAAACGGTGATCAAATATAAAAGAGCTAGCCAAAGTAATCCAGGCATATATCTTATTCATATTCCGAAGTAGCATTCACCTACTCGCAGGAATGGTGACGTTATTTTAAATTTGCTCATATTACAACGGTAGAATACTTACCTCTAGGCGACGCCATTATTTGTCTGTGCCTGACCCTATCACGTAGCGCGATTCATACCACGTAGTGTCAGGAACAGGTAAACCAGTCTAGAGAACAGGGTCGAAACTATTTGCAAAACCAGCCACATGCGCCATATTTGAATTGAAAGAAGTGTTCGATGCCTTACTCAGAGTAGAATAGTTATTTGCAAACAGTTTGGAAAATGTTCTTTATGACACACATTCAAGGCTGTATATTTGAACTATTCCTCTCAGCGGTGGAATAAACTGATTGTCCTAAAAGAAACTCGGGAGATGTTTCACCCTTTTTTCTATATTGATATTTGATTTGACGATAGTTGTGAGCTCGATTTCTCATCAAAAGAACTTGGTTTGTTCGACTACAACACACAGCATAGGCACTTCTACAGTGGAGAATGTGTTATTCTTTCCCAATAAACGCGTTTACGCTAAAACTATTATTTGCAGTGCAAACAGTTTGCAGCCAGATCAGACGCCGGGTAACCCGGCGTCTGATCAGGCTCCAAACTGCTTGCCACCATGATAAACATGAAATATCAGAATTGTCCAAAAGTTGTTCTGTTCTACGTTTTAGTGCTTTGCGTTTGCGTACGTTTGCGTTTAAACGGGAAAGAATAACAGATTCTCCACTGTCCCTAGGTCGACGTCCCCACGACAATGTGCCAAGGTTGACCAGAGCTGCAAGGAATTGTATGATGCATCGTTACATGGCTTTGAGTGGACGTAAATCCTTCTTATAAACAGCGATAACTGCCTTGCGTTCATTACCGCGAACTCTACAGAACCTCTCGCCACAGGGCGCACAAGGGAGGAGTGACCATTGGAAACGACAAAAGCATGCAATACTGAAGGCACGTTAACCAGTGGGCGCCCTGAGGCGAGCGGACCGTGGCGAGAGGCTCTGTTGAGTTCGCAGTAATGAACACAGGGCAGAACTCCTTGATTAACATCCTACCGAATTCCCACTAGACCACGACTCGCCTGTCTAGTGGTCGTGGCCTAATAACGGGGCATTATTGTATTTCTGTCCCTTGAGATAGTATCATCTATTCTACAAATAGCGCCGGAGCATATCTGTACTAATGAGCACAAGGTCCAATTATTGATAATTAATATCAATATGTACAAACATTCCCCTTTTCATTCCCTTATATCTTAAGAGCTCCAGATAAGGGGCGAATTTCTACCAAAAGAAACCTTTATTTCTGCTTTAAATCCTATAGTGTTCTTCTCATTAGAACCGTCTCTTGGAGACGATTCTAATGAGTAGTAACACCATAGGATTTGATGTTGAAATGAGTGAAAAAATGTTGGATTTGTTCCGTTTACTCCCTCTTATCTAGAACCATGGTCGGTTTTTTTTAAAACGATCGTCTGGCAACTTTGTGTCAGATTAATGTGTGTGCTTTGTTTTATTTGAAGAATGCTTCAGACGAGTGTCAAACAGTTTTGGTCCAGATCAGAGGCCGCGTTACGCGGCGTCTGATCTGGATCAAAACTGTGAGCAAATACAAGCCAATTCGTGATCGGCAGGTAAAGGTTTAATCGAATACAAGAGGAATGACCGCAATTTAGGCCAACAATCGATGATCCCAATATCACACCCTTGAAGGTGAAGCAATGTCATTTTAACACATTCCTTCGCAGACACGCAATAGAACGGCTGGCTATACAGTGGAGAAGACGGTACCCATCCCATTCAAACGCTAACAAAACGCAAACACATTTGCAATAAAATGTAGAACATGACAACGTTTTGAATTTTCTTTTTGTTTTAATCCGATTGGCAAACCGTTAGATTGATCGATGGGTTGTATTGAAATGTTCAGTGCATTGAGAACACGTTAATAATTTATATTAGCATTGTTATCACTTGTCAATGAAATACACTTTCCTAATTTCCGCTGATTTTGCGTTTTTTAAAGCGGTTGGATGTGCATGCACAAATAACTGATCAGAATCCAAATTGCAGTCGGAGCTGGATTATTCGAATTTAGATTATATAATTTACAACAGCAGATGTTAAGTGCTTGTGTGGCGGCTGTAAAAAGTCGCCCCGTACTTCATTCTCAGTGTTGTTATACTTTCTGGTCCTTTGGAATCATTGATTTCAGCGCATTTACAGTTGAAAGTTGAATTCCGCTTAAGCTGGTGCTAGGGGGCGTGAGCACTGTTGCATATTTAAGTACTGCTCATGAATAGACTCAATTAAACCGAGTCTGCATTTTTCAGTATTTGCTTTGTTTTCTGTGCTTTCAAAGGATCTCCCCTTATTTAGATTATCGCGTAAGTTCGAAAATGTCGATATTTCAAAGTTAAAACGTGGCTAAGCCCCGTTTTAACTTTGAAATTCCGGTATGTGCGACTGAAGGGAGATCGACTTATCGAAATTCAACTTAAGAATTTTTAAGCGAGTTCGAATGCTAGAATGGTGTTTTACGGCCCATTGACACAAAAAGGTCATTTAGAGCGGAATAAATAATAACATATCAAATCAAATTTAAAACAATATCAACTAATAGATTACGTCAATGTCAGTCCCGATCAACGGGAAAGTAAACAAAATATGGACAAAACATAATCAACATACTAAATTTATCTTTTTATAAAAATATAACATTTCAAATTTTATAATATAAATTAATGGCTTTTAAAAATTCAAGTATTTTATAAACGTCTACAAATTCAAACAGTTCCGGCAGGGAGACTGCCTGAAAGAACCTAATTCGAATTAAATTTAAATCATCACAGTCAATTAGAATGTGCTGAATTGTATAAGGCTCAAAACCAAAAGAAATTCTGGTTGAACCTCCCATTTTTAATAAATATGAATGTGTAGTGTAAGAATGTCCAAATCCCAATGTAGCTAAATCCA
Organism: Gari tellinella; assembly: GCA_922989275.2. Classification (NCBI taxonomy): domain Eukaryota; kingdom Metazoa; phylum Mollusca; class Bivalvia; order Cardiida; family Psammobiidae; genus Gari; species Gari tellinella. Next base: position 40,730,828 of record OV277871.1, read on the forward strand.
CTTCATCACGGCGAATCGACCGGCATGAGTTCAAAATTTCACCTAATACAGATTTAATGGCATGGAGTTTGTTGTGAGTGTCCCCACTCCAAGACTCCTGCCAATTACTTAAAATAAATCTAGTAATCTGTGGTTTGAAATCCGAATAAGGAAGATCCATATCAGATGCAGGCAATGCTAAGGAAGACTTAGCTTCTAAGTCTGCCCTCTCATTGCCCTTAATTCCACAATGAATAGGTACACAACACAATTTTTACATATTTAGAAGTAGACAGCTCATGATATTTTAAAACAATATTTACAATTACAATTTTAGTAGAATTGTAAAACAAAAAGAGAATCCGAAAAGATTATATGTTTACTATATGAATCTTTAGCAATACAAGAATATTGTTCCCAACGATGGAGGCTCCCCACAAAGAAACCGCCCAAGGTATAGCATTTTTAATAGGTTAACACAGTATCAAGTTTCATCAACTTATTATGTATCTTTCAGGAGATATGCTTCAGACAAAAATGACTTTTTATGAAAAAATGGAGGCAATTTAATATTTGTTATAATTCTTGTGTACTACACTTCTTTTTGTCATCCTCTAACACAGTATTAAGTTTCATCAAGTTACAGTGAGGCAGAAAATTCGATTTTTTTAAATTTTATGTAGAAAAAGGGATATAAGTCAATATTGGGAGATGGAAGCGTTATGGTTCTTGAGTACAGCACTCCCTCTTTCATCCTGTATCACGTTTCATCAACTTACAATACAATGCTCAGGAGATGTGCTCAAGACAAAAACTAAACATACGGTGTACCGTTTAAGAGATATGCTCCGGACAAAAACACAGACTGACGGACAAAGCGGCGACTATATGCTCCCCCCCCCCACTTAAAGGGGAGCATTAAAATCAAGAGGTGAGTTAATAGCCTTGATCTCTGCTGAAAATATAGAGGCATTGTCAGGAAGCCGAAACTTTGTAATCGTATTGTCAGTCTCAAAGGCAGCGGCAACCTTCTCATCATCTTTCGAACCATCAGTATAAAGCTCTATAAACTTGTTTATAATCATCAAATTTTGATAGGGTTGAAGCTAATATCCCACCTGAGAGACCACATTCCAGTCGTGGATCAGGCGAAATTTCTCGGCGTCATATTTGACAAGAAATATTCTTTTATCCCTCATATTAAATATTTAAAGGCAAACTATCACATACCGACTGGGGTGCAGATCGCACTGACCCAATACATCGTCAAGGTTTACGTTTGGCATTGGTCGCCTTCAGGACATCCCCTGTTAAAAGTTAATATGTTGAGGCCAATGAGCCTTCTCTTTTTACTCGTCGTGAAAAACTATTCCATGCAATATACTTTAAAGTTAGCTTCAAACCGTTCAAATCCAACATACAATAACGTGTTTAAACCTAAACATAAACGTTTATTTAAATCTAAAGAAAGACAAAATTCTCTGACAAAATCCTTCCTTGTGGAACACCCATTTCCTGCTTTTGCATATCAGAAAGGGTAGTTCTAACTCGGACTTTAAATCCCTATCATTTAAAAAAAATCAATGAAAAGTGGAAGTCGGCCTTTAAGGCCGTTTTCACGTAGGCCTTTCATGAAACCATACTTCAATGTTGTATCGTATGCTTTCTCAAGATCAAAGCAGACAGCAACTAAGTGCTCCTTCTTGACGAAAGCTTCGCGAATAAAAGAATCCAATCCGACTAAATGATCATTACTCATTAGTACTTCTTTGGCTCCTGAATCCACTTTGATACTCCGTAATGAGATTGTTGGACTTAAGATATCAAACAAGTCTTGCACTAATCATGCGTTATAAGGTTTTGCATATGCAGCTCGTCAAAGCTATGGGGCGATATCTATCTGGATATGTGTTATCCTTCCCAGGTTTTGAAACAGGGATGACTGTCGCCTGCTTCCAAATCTTGGGAACTTTACCACTTGACCATATATGGTTAAAAATATATAAAAGAACATTCATACAATTTATAGGCAAGTATTTTAAACGTTGATAATGAATGTCATCAGGTCCAACAGCTGTATCGTTTAATTTGTTAAGAGTTTCATAAAGTTCTTTTTCATTTAAAGGTAAATTGTAACTTTCGGTGTTATAAGATGCAAAATTGAGTTTTTCTTTTTCCTTGGTCTTTTTGATATTCCTGAATTCAGGAGTAGACTTAGCTGATGAAGAATTTTTGCAAAAGCATCAGTTAAGTAATTGGCAATGTCTCTAGCATCTGTTAATTTCTTATCATTAACAGTTAAATGTCCAAAATGGAGACTTACCTTTACCGCTTATTTTTCGTACCATAGTCCATACCTTCGTTACTGATGAGCGAGAATTTAATTTAGATACATAGTTCTTCCAAGACTGCGATTTTGTAAGCGAGTTTGAAGTGTCGAGTTTCGACTGTATTTGACACATCAGGTGCCCTTTTCATGAAACGTCTTACGACAAAAACGGTCGAAAAGTCAAAACTTTAGAATACAGCTACCTTTAAATTTCTCATTCTAAACTTGTCTTGTGACATCTCTCTTGAAAAGACCATACCACAGAGATGTCACAAGACAGGATTAGATGGGAAATAGATAAAAAAAATTGATAGGTTAAGAATCTGACTTACGACAATTTTTGTCGTATGACGTTTCATAAAAGGGACCCCATCATTGTCTTTAATATCATGGCATCTCCTTTCAAATCGTAAATCACAGTTTACAATTATTTTGTAAAAACATGTGAACAAATACAGGTCAATAATTTTATGTTTAAAGGTTGACAATTTTCAATTGTAAGACAGTGGTTATGTGGTTTGATATCTAGAGCGTTTGCTCCTAATTGGATACAGCAATAACAACAAAAAAGTAAACGGAGGGGAAAGTGAGCGAAAAACATGAAAATACTAACCAGCGAAAAAATAAATAAACAAACACAAAACAACAACAAACAAACCTTAAGGTAAAACAAACAAAAAACAAAAGGAGTAAGCTATTGTAATACCGGGTAATAAAAAAGTAATATACCAAGTTAAAGTCTACTTTCAGTCCGAATGACCGCTCAGCCGACTGTACATATACATATAGCGGGAGTTATTTGAATATGTACAGGTAGCTGGTGGATACTCAATAAGTCCTAAACCGGATGGCTCGGTAGCTCAAGTGGTTAGAGTGCTGGCACGGTAAGCCAGAGACACTGGGTCCGAGTCCCGGTCGGGCCATGATTTTTTCACTCAGTCCTTTTACAGTTTGGTGCCATGATCGCCCGTTGCATTGCATACCATGATTCCATGAGTGAGATTAGGAGCGAATCTTAGGAAAAAAGGGGGAGTAATATAGCGGAAATTACTTAGGTGTGTTCAGGATGGATGGATGAGTTGGATTTTACGGCACTGCGACACAAAATAGGTCATATAGTGCCGATGATTGATGAGAGGAAATGATGATGATTTCGGCTAATCCCATTCGTTGACCAGCAGCGTATGGGATCAAAACCACCGACCTGTCTTCCTTTTAGTTCTTGGCAGAGGGCATAACCTCGGTCTAATAAACAGAAATAATTCCCTTAGACAATTAAGCCCCAGAACTAAGGCAAAATAGGAAGGTCTCGGGGGGGGGGGGGGGTGTACAGGTAACTGGTGGATAATCAATAAGTCCTAAACCATGTGGCTCGGTAGCTCAAGTGGTTAGAGTTCTGGCATGGAAAACCAGAGACCCTGGGTTCGAGTCTTGGTTAGGCCACGACTTTTTCACTCAGTCCTGTTACATTATAAAGAAAATTCAAATTAGGGACAAAGGTACGGTATTTAAATAGAATCTTCATATAATAAACTTATTAACAGTATCGCGTTGTTTACACAGGATTTTTATTTTCATTTTTATTTGGGGACAACATAAAAGTTTACACATACAACCCTTTCGGCTAGTATACTGGCCATTTACAAACAGTATACCAAATTGTCGTTTAATTGAAGGATCGAAATAATAAATAAAACCAGTGTTTTATCGTCGTTGAGATGCTAGTAGTAAAACTACGAGGCCTACTGCCTCGTAATTAAATTACTACGCATCTCAACCCCTACACGTATTCTATTGCACGATAAAACACTGGTCAATAAACTTAAAAGTACAAAAATCTTAAAATCTGATAAGCATATGCAAACAGTATCGTTCCCGATCAAAGGGATTATCCTAAAGGAAAAACTAACTATCTCAACAAATGTTGTTTGCTAAAATTTTGAATTTGTCATTCTTCATTTACAGAAGTCGTCACCAGAGTCACCACCAATAATGCCACCCGTCCGTACGCCGTCTGTAGCTACTGTATCTACTATAGATACAATGTCGACGCCAGTAACCATCAAGTCAACGCCATGTATGCAGTTAGTAACCACCAAGTCTACGCCACCAGAAAACAAGGTAACCAAGTGTGATAGCTTACTGACCTCTTAGATTTCCAAATTTGCTATTTTTCACGCGATGGCTTAAAGCAGGTTGAAAGTAAAGCAGTATAAGGCGATGTCTGCTATACTTTAAGCCTGCTTTTAGTCCATTACCCCATAGCCTGTTTCTAGTATTGAAGACAGGTGACCACTTAAAGGAAAATGGACAGCTGATTACAACTTGGTTTCAAACGAAAGTTCATGGATTCAAAATGCAAGAATTGAAATAAATTCCCCCAAAACGTTCAAAATAATACTTTTATAGCATTTTCTAGTTTGGGTAACGGTCTTTCATGGAGGCCGCCATTTTGATTACCTGTGTGACATCATTAATCCCGTATCGACATCTGTTTACAACAAAGAAGACAGGCTGTTTGTGAAAATAAGATTAACGTGTTCACTTGTTAAACATTCATTTTTATGTACGGTTGGTGTCAATGTGAATACACATGGTATTTGAAAGCTCCTGGTATTTCGATTTTTAAATTTTTTTATTTATAAAATAACATTTGAATTCACAAAATTACCTTGAAATGTCCGAAACCGACCATATTTTTACATAACGTTTCGCGGCTTAATGCCTTAAATTTTCTAAAGAATACTCTTGAAATATTGACACGAGTCATAAACAAAGTGAGCAAAACATAAAACGTTCCGATCTTCCACGCGGCAACTCAATAAAGCAGTTGTTATCACATATTTCCGGTAGCGGCGAGCATATGTGTCGGCGAAACGGCAAGTGTGCCGCGACGGGTGGTTTATGGCTTTAAGGGTCTGGTTGATAACTCTAGTGTCTCTAATCGGATTAGTGTTTTTCCCCCGATGGTAAGGACAGCAATTATCACTAAGGATTGACTAATTGCAATCTAGATGCATCATGCCACTCTTAATGCACATAAATGCCTGACTTGTGTGCGTGTGTGTTTATTTGTGATAGTATTTTCGTGTTAAAACAAAACTTGGAAAAAGGAGTTTGCTAAGTTTCCCGTCTATCATTTAGTTTAAATGTAATTTTATCAACAGTTTAACTAGTAGTTTCTCGAAAATAAGTTAGAGTTTCAAGGCTTTTTTATCAGAGAAATAATTACTTAAGCGGTATGTACCCTGTACAGCCAAGTACCCGACAACAAGCGATGGGATTTATGACGTCACAAAAAGCATAAAGACCGAGGGGCTCCGCTTTCGAATATGCAAAGATGGCGGCCTCCTATCTAATTAGGGAAGGCTCGCCTGGATAGCGTAAAATCTATTTTTTACTCTTATATGCACCCCAACAACAACGGGATTTGGACATAAGTTGTTTTTAAGACAAAATCTACCATTTAAGACCGACTTTACCGGGCTGTCCATTTCCCTTTAAAGCAGGTAGAAAGTAAAGCAGAATGTGCCTTAAGGCCAGCTTTAAATTACGGTATTATCTACAAGGATTTCGAAAGTGTTTTTTATGGTACGTAAATCTTGGTAAAACGAGCACTAACCACTATTTCTTTAATCAGTTCAAAAAAATTTGTTTTTTATAATTCTGACTTTGACTTTGTCTTTATTTTACATTTACAGAAACAGAAGTGGACAACTGTCAGTAAAAGAAAGGCCGCACCAAGACCTAAGACTTAAAGGCCACCATTTTGATAATGTATAAACTAGCAATGTCAAACGCCGAAAGGGGGCGTGGCCAACGGGGATCTCATTAATATGCATGTAACAATGGCTTCAAAACCACAATACGCGTAATAAACGTCTAAATGTGTCTGGGTGTACACATAATATTTATATTTTAGCTTCACTGTACGAGAAGGGTGATAAATTTGTAGCGGCAAACTACCGCTCTATTTCTCTGACTTGTATGGTGTGCACGCTATGGAACATATTGTGGCCTCCGACCTTGTAAAAGTCTTTGCATAAAAATGGACTCTTGTATGATCTCCAAATAAATACGAAAGAAGACTCAAGCAGGAAACGCAACACAAACAATACACCCATCTCTAAAGCAGAACACACACACAGCCATACCATAACAAACACACACACACACACGCAATACCATTCCTTCATCTACACACTAAATAGAAAACAACACGCAAGACAAACATAAAGCTAAGTGAACATAGGAGCCCGCCTTGGTACGGTCAGTAGCAATCAATAATCAATTATAAATTAATTAACTATTAACAACCACTGGGGGGGTTAAACCTGGGTTAAGGGGCGCCCAACCTCACACTTATCTCCTATATTCACCTATAACGACGAACAGTGTACATAAAATATAAACCCTGTTCCACAACCTTACAATAAAAAAGACCGCCAGCACAGTAAGTAAATACATGTAAAACAACTTGGTTTTAGGGAGAAGAGATCCACGTAAAACACAATTGGTGATGCTTGTAGAGGATCTAGTGAGAAATGCAAGCTTGGATAAACAGACTAATCTTGGGTAATCTGGTTCTGTTAGATTTTAGTAAGGCGTTCGACGTGGTATCCTACAAGAAGCTGCTATACAAGTTGCACAAATATGGCATTCATGGGTCGACCCTATCCTGGATACGGGTATTCCTTGCCGGTCGGACAGACAGTGGTACTGGAAAGAGAAAGCTCTGATACTATACCAGGAGTTCCTTAAGGGTTTGTCCTGGGACCCCTATTATTCCTGGTGTATATTGACGACCTGCCTTACAACATCACCTCGCAAGTCTGGCTGTTTGCAGACGACACTGCCGTCTAACTTACAATTAAAGACAAAGAGACTGACGGTTCTACACTTCAAACAGACCTGAACAAATTACAGGAGTGGTCTCTCAGGTGGGATATTAGCTTCAACCCTTCCAAATGCCAGGTAGTCCAATCCACAAATGCTAGAGCTCCTATACCCACCAAGTATAAACTACATGGACAGATCTGGAGACCGTCAGTAGTTATCGTTATCTGGGTGTCGGCATCTCTGGCAGCTTGTCGCGGAATGCACATTTTGATCGCCTTACTACATCAGCAAACCGTACTTTAGGTTTATTCAGGAGAAACATCAAGTCAAAGTCGTCCAAAGTCAGGGAGCGTACATACAATACCCTTGTTCGTCCACAACTAGAGTATGCTTGTAGTGTGTGGGATCCTCAAACAAAGTCCAACATAGATAAAATTGAAATGGTTCAAAGACGTGCCGCACGTTGGACTTTGGGTGAGTATTCCAGGCATGCAAGTGTCTCTAGCATGTTGTTAAAACTAGGATGGAGAACAACGTCGTTCTAATGCTAGACTATGTCTCTTTTACATGATTGTTTATGGGCTAGTGGCGGTCCCAGCTCCATATTATATATACACGGAAACCCTCGTCTATCCAGACACTGTCATTTTGTGAATTTCAGGCAGGTTCATGCTAGAGCAGACTATTATAAATACTCTTTTTTACCGTCTTACAGTATTACAGAGGAATGCTCTTCCTGCAGATGTCGTGTTGAATGAGCACTTCAAAACATTTAGGTCCTCAGTCAGCTCCATGAAACATTTAAACTTTAAGTCCAGCAATGGTGTTTTTATCCTGTTTTTTCCTGTTGTGTTTTTAACATTCTTAACTTTGTTTCATCCACTCATCCACTAACCCTTATCTTTTATCCCGTTCCAAACTCTACTAACAGGCACAGACGCGCACTGTCAGATATTACCCGTAAGGGTGTGAGGCAAAATGGATAGATAGAAAGATGGATGGATAGATGAGTTGGGTTTTACGGCACTGCGGCACAAAATAGGTCATATAGCGCCGATGATTGATTAGGGGTGATGAAATGAAATGATGATGATTTCAGGAAGATGGTTTCGGCTAATCCAATCCGTTGACCAGCAGCACATTGGATCGAAACCACCGACCTGCCATCCTTTTACATTGTAGTTCTTGGCAGAGGGAATAATCTCGGTCTAATAAACAGAAACAATTCCCTTTTACAATTAAACCCCAGAACAACGGCAAAGTAGGAAGGTCTCTGGGGGGATAGAAAGATAGATAGATATATATCTTATTGACTTGTACATAGGACATCATTATATATACACGTAATATAATCAATAGCATATAATGTATTCATATCATATGTATATAACCAATAACAATCACGTTCAATTATGCAGTGCTAAGCAAATAGTGGATGAATTACGTGTTATGAATCAAGTTACAACGAAAAGAGAAAGCAGCTTTAAGTTATTTAGAAAGATTAAATAAAGTGTTATAATCGTCAGTTTGGAGCATATCTACAAACTTAAGAATGCTGGGCCTAATATAGTAATATTTCTTTATATATTTATTTCCGCAGTCTGAAATATATGGGCATTTAATGATTTAATGGTATCCATCTCCTATTTCTGCGCGTCTGCAATGCACACAGTATCTCTCAGCCATTGGGGTTCTATTTTTACCGTAACGACCGGTTTGTATAATATGCAGAGAATGCGCAGACAACCTAATTTTACAAATATAATTCCTTAAATCAACTGGCAATATGTCAAAGTATAATTCGTAACCAAAAAGCTCTTTAACATATAACTATATAACTGTAATACTTCCCTTTTTGGTCTAAATACCAACTTTAGTAAAAAGTATCAATTAAACGTTTGTTTGAATATCTTAATGACATTCTTTTCATTCAATTTATATTGTTGATCCCATGCATATGCAAATCCGTTCCGGTGAAACACAGTAGAATGACCTATCCGTGCAAAAGAACCCGGATCTTTATACTACGTAGAAAATGACCCAATACAGTGAGGGGGTCATTCTACTACGAGTCGATGGGGTCCTTTTTCTACGTAGTAAAATGACCCGGGTCACTGTTCTACGTAGTGACATGGGTCATTGTATCAGAGGTGGGTCATTTTACTGCGTTACAGGGGCATAATAATTCGTTCACACTAAACAACAAACTTTTTCGTCCATTAGAACATAGTTTGTAAAATAATATTATCCGTTTTGAGCAATTTAAACCAATATTTCAATATTCTTACACAACGAAATATATACAAATGATGTCTCCCCAGTTCCCAATAAACACCAACAGCTGCTGTACTTGTTCCAACATTTAGAATGGTCTTACATAATTTTAGATGTATTTTTTCTATTTCTTTCGATTTACTGTAACCCTAAATTTTAAATGCATAACCTAGAATAGATCCAACAAAGTAATCAAACAGTTGACAGAATATATTCGGTTTCAAATTAAACGCCCTATATTTAATCAGGGACATATGTAAAGCTTTCAAACCATATGTTCCTGATTGCGTGCAAAAGTTCCTGTGTAATTATACCAGTTCCAATGAAATAAAAAATCATCAACTATATCTAAATACTTTCCATCTACATTGAACGTAGTATTTTGCGCTAGCCGCCCTCATTCTCGAAACACCATTACCTTTGTTTTATCCGTGTTTCTACTTCTAAACTTCATTTATTACAATATGTATGTAAAATATTAAGACTGGCAAATTTTCCAGCGCGTCACCAAGAATAACCATGTCATCTGCAAACAGCAATAATATCAATACAATATAATCAATTCTCAATCCTATATGTACAATATCTTGTAAAAATAACTTAAAGTCCCAACATTACTGTCAAATGCCAAAATCGCGCACTTTTAAAACCTGAAAATGTAGGCACATTCGTAATCTTAACCTATAAAAAGAAGTAATTCCCGATGATTATGGAGGCAACATTGCACAAAACCCGTGAAATTGGTGGAAACAAGTCGACTTTTAAATCTATTTTGTTGACATTCGATCGAAGACGAATTATTATGGAAATGCTCCGGCTTCGCTCGGCTTTGCGCACAGTGTATATGAATTATCGCCGCGCTCCGTATCAATCACGTGACCTTTATCGGAACCACCGTTAGTTTTATTTGTAAACAAACCCGCTTAAAATGTAAACCATCACGATAAGAATTCGAAACATTTAGATAGGATTCTTTACGAAGCGGGAGCATATGTCAGGCTTTTTACACGCGATTTCACTTAGTTTTAATACAGAGAAAATGTACATATATAAGAAATTGCGCGTTTTAAACACCAATCTCAGTAGGATTGTGCCTTTAATGTCCTCCATTTAGAGAGAAAACAGTATCGGGGAAATTATACGCCCATGTCGTAATCCAACAGCATATTCGAAAAACTCGGAGCAATCATTACATGCCCTTACGTAGGACTTGACTTTAGTATACATGTTTTTACAACCCTCAACAATTTCCCGTTAACACCTGTTTGACACAATTTTAGCCACAAACCATTTCGATAAACACTGTCAAAAACTTTTTTAAAACCAACAAAATGCACAATAAAGTCGTTTATTGTAATTTAGACACCTTTGAACGATCGTATGTAAAACAAATAACGCATCCACAGTGGTCTTACTCTTTCTAAATCAAAACTGAGCGTCTGATATAATGTTATTGTATTCACAAAGTATTAACAATCATGACAATGCGCCTATTCAGAACTGACGTAAAAATCTACAAACAAACAGCTGATAAGCTTGCAACCTCGGTAGTTCTTTATGTCAGTTTTAATCCCGTTTTTTGTGTATCGGTATAATAACCCCACCGTCCATTTATCTGGGAAATGACCACTGTCGAAAATTGCATTGAGTATGCCACATAAATCTAAGACAATGATATCAACACTTTTGATGAAATACTCATCGACTAAAAAGCTATTTCCACCCAAAGTTCTCTTTTCAAAGATTTTACAACTTTAATAATTTCATCAACGGTAATTTTAGTTTTCAGCATAGTATCATTTTAAGTATAATAATCGTCATCCTTACCACCATGCTGTTGTTGCCGTGGCGAACACATCTTCCACATAGTAAATTTATTTATTGATATAAAATAATCAACACGTTTTTGTTTAGTTTTCACACTTTAATTTATTCCTTTTTACTTTACAATTTGACCCATACTTGTGTCCACTAACATCAATCAATTCGTTCAACTTTCAATATTCAAGTGCCCCCACGAGGCCGTTTACTCTTCCTTATATACCCCATGAACTTCGCGACACTCCTGCCTGGAGAAGAAAAAACCTGTGAAGAGTTATATTTATGTTTACTTAACTATTTCATAATAGTCCTGTTCCACTTTAACTGAATTTCCGATAACAGCATCATTTAGATACATTGTTTAATTACTCTCAGTGTATGCTTGGTTATGAGTTGTGATTTCTCTACTGCGTCATTAGGTATCAGTTCATTTTCTCCATGTGACGGTATTGTCACAATATCTTAACCATCTTCATCATACCTGCTATCACTTAAATCAGTATCTTCATCAACATCATCATTAGTATCACTTCCGTCCGCATCACTTATGTCATCAGCTACCGCATTATCCCTGTTATCATTATCGACCGCATCATCGCTTTCGTTTATGTCATCATTCACATAATCATCCCCGCCAACGTCCTCCATCTCATCATCGCCGACACCAATGCCATTCATTGCTTTAAACACTCAACATACTACAGTCGCGTCACTATCGACACCTACGTCATTATTCGCGTCACTCACTATATCTCCTTGTTTACCATCACCTTTATCTTGCTAGTTGTGATGTTAAAAGCGTCCACTATCGCGTCCATCAAAACTGCACCTCCTTCATGTACGTCATCACTTAATTAGCGTCAATTTTAGCGTCACTTACTTCGCATCCTTCATTCACGTCACCACTACAATAAGCAACCATTTTCGCGTCACCCACTTTATCTTCATTCACATCTACATCACAACTAGCTTCAAGTTTCGCGTCACTCATTTCACCTCCTTCATTCATGTTACCAGTATAATTAGCGTCCATTTTGCATCACTCACTTCACTTTCATTCACATCTACATCACAACTAGTGTCAAATTTCGCATCACTTATTTCCCCTCATTCATGTTACCACTTTAATAAGCTTTCATTTCTGCGTCACTCACTTCAGCTTCATGCACGTCTACATTACAACTAGTATCAAGTTTCGCGTCACTCACTTTGCCTACTTTAATCACGTCTGCATCACAACTAGCGTCCATTTGCGCGTTACTCGCTTCGCCTACTTTAATCATGTCTGCATCACAACTAGCGTCCATTTGCGCGTTACTCACTTAACCTTCTTTAATCATGTCTGCATCACAACTAGCGTCCATTTGCGCGTTACTCACTTCACATTCTTTAATCATGTCTGCATCACAACCAGCGTCCATTTGCGCGTTACTCACTTCACCTTCTTTACTAATGTCTGCATCACAACTAGCGTCCATTTGCGCGTTACTCACTTCACCTTCTTTAATCACAACTAGCGTCAATTTTCTGCTGATGTTGATGATCATATCGATCAGTGCGATCACCATCACTACTAACAGCAAAATCATCTATACCAAAATAAGTTCACCGTGGTGTTGATGTTGTTGATGATGACGACGGTGATACTCATAACCGTCCCCACCATCATCCGCACCAACGTGTGTGTGTGTTTGTTATGGTATGGCTGTGTGTGTGTTCTGCTTTAGAGAAAGGTGTATTGTTTGTGTTGCGTTTCCTGCTTGAGTCTTCTTTCGTATTTAATCATCAACATGTGCATTGTTAACAATATCATTTTTCTTATCCTATCATTGTTTGTAAACAAACATATCTCATCACCATAATAACCATTATTTACTTTATTATTTTCATGCTTATGATGATGATGTCGCTGCTGATGATGATGATAGTTATAACCTTCATCATCTCCAGCATAACTAGCAGCAGCATCAATATCACCACCATCAACTCCATACATAGTAGACAAAACAACAATATAATCGTAAAGTTGATGATGCTTGCGATGCATCCGCGGTTGTTCACGATGCTGATTACAATAACCACCACAACTATCATCACCATCATTAATACCCGCAGCAGCATCAACACCAGTTTGTACTGAGTTATTATCATCAAAAACAAAGATTTTATCAGAAGGAACATCAACAATAGCAAGACCATCACTATGACGTTATCAACTTGTGGTCGCCCTAGGAGACCATGATGATTATCATCATCATCATCACCCTCACCGAAAGATCGCCAGTGTGACTCCAATATCTTGTTCTTTATCCAGCCAGGTACGTGCCTTCGTATCTCTCATTGTGAATTCAGCAGAACCCTTGTTGTATAAGAATGAGTTTTCCTGCAATCACTCAACATGGTCATCCTCCTCTTCCAGGGCCAGGGACCTCTTTACAGACTTCCTCGGCTTGTCATCTGGCCCAGCGCTTATAAAGCGTTTGAGTTGATTGGTCAGTATTGAGCCTAGGCTCAAATCTGACCAATCAAATGCTTGAGAATGATTTATAAGCATTGAACCTGGTAGCTATTAAGTAAATAAGATCTACAATATACAGTATCGGTATAAACACATAGTTACAATGTTCCTAGTAATTAAAGACAATACTCCCTGTCCTTTGTATGATCCCCCATAGTCCTCAAAAAGCGTGAAAATAATTGTAAAATCACGATGTAATATGATTGTATCTAGTGAGGCCGCGACAAACTCATACTTAAAAGGTTTGTTTTCTTAAAACCAAATCATCAAGTCTAAGGCTGCTTTATGTTATAATTTGTTAAATGTTGGTAGTATCTTATTGTATATTCATTATTATTTTACATTCTACTTAACCTATATCTCCTTGGCTTGTTTCTCTGTTTACACAAACTTGCCATTTAAAGCTGGTTAAAAAACCAGGATTGCTTTGATGTGCATTCTGGTTAACTTTAAGCCACCAACTACTAGGCTATTGGAATATTTCATTGCTTATTCATTATTAATGTTTTCATAATTAATATATAACCTCATACTTAACCCATTACTCCATAGCCCGTTGCTATGTTTCAATACAGGTTACCACTTAAAACTGGTAAAAGTAAATAAAAATCATTGATGTGCATTCTACTTTACATAAAACCTGCTTTTAGCTAGCATCTGCAGAGCATATTGGAAATATGCACAAAGACGATTGAACAAATCTATCAAATACAACGAGATTTTATGAATGTATGAAAACGCCGGAAAGAAATGTACAGGAAAATTCAGAGTTAATTATATATGGGTGCAAAAACAGTCCTCTGGTTAAAATTGACCCATCAAAAATAATTCCTGATGAATGACAACTATTAATGCGCATCTCGGGCATTTTTCTGAAAACCCTAATCGATGACTGCAAGCAGCAGGATTCAAAAGTAAAAGTCGTTGGTGAAAAAACTCATCGTTTACAAGATTTGTAGTAAAAATCAGTGAATATGGTGTTCCTTTCCACATATGGACGGAGCAATCAAGTGGAGAAATTCAATGGAACGCGCTTACAGGGACCCTTACAAAATTCTAATAGAGCGGTTGCCAAGCAAACTTCTGTTTGTTATCGCGAACGACACACATGACAAAGTTGTTAAAGTGTGGCGGCATTTCCGCACAATATATAACATTATAACTGGTGAAGTGCCCAACTCCATTCAGAGAGATCAACACTTTCAAATGACCAACGACTGGGGCGTGAATTTACTAGAGTTACGAAACTGCGGTAGACTTGGATATGACAAGATAACGCCCAACATGCATTGCTTTATTACCACGTACCGACTGTAGTAAGCAAAATTAAATCAATGTCTAATTTCAGTGGTCAAGGCATTGAAAAACTAAAAGATGAAATAAAATCCATTCATTTGAAAAGAACTTATAAATGTGACCAAACAATAGATGATCTAGCAACCAACAATTTCTGTGAGACACTTATACATGTACTATCAGAGAAAAAAAAGCGTATACAAAGCGCGACATTGATTACTGGGAAAACCAGAGGGGAACACGCAATACTGAAAAGCGCAAGAAAACGGTAAATGAAATAAGTAATGTGTAGCAGGAGTTCCAGGAATGACAAAAACCAAAGGAAAACCCTATTGAGGATGAGCGATAGGGAAATAAAATTAAAACTGAAGAACCTCGGTGTTAGTACGAAATTCAGAAAGATGGAAAAGCTCATCGACCTGATGTCGAATTCTCCGTTCTATAGGAAATGTAAAGGTTTTTGGCGATATAGATCTCTTTCATATGTATTAGTCCAAATTACAGGCAGATGGCAGTATGCTGCAGTACAGACATTATATAGGAAGCTCATTCAGGAGCTTTCTATGTTGTTTTTGACCTACCGCGCTGTGAAAATTAGTGAATTAAAAACTAAGTATGGGTGATAAATTTCAACCATTTAATCAATGTGTTGCTTTCTTCTTCTAAAGTAGATTTAAGGATATTCATATTTTGGTGGTTGTAGGATAATGTACTGTCACCTGCATAATTATAAATTTTAGATTTCTCAATAAAGTAGAAAATTTCATTCGCGAAGATGTTGTAGATTAGAGGGCCTAGTATTGAGCCTTGGGGCACCCCTTTCTTAGTTTCAAGCCATGAGCTATTGGCAAGTCCCACTTTAACTCTTTGTTTCCTGTTAGATAGGTAGTTTTTTTAAAAAGAGTGCTAGCATTTTCAGACAACCCGTAAGCACCGAGCTTGAGGACTATGAGGTCACATGGCAGACAATCAAAGGCATTTGAAAGGTCCATAAGAACTGCTGCCACATGCTCCTTATTGTCGAGTGCAATTTTCCCCCAGTCCTCAGCCAGGCGCATCAGGGTTGTCTGACAACCATATTTGGGTCTAAATGCTGATAAGTAATTGTGAAAAGTATCCTCAAAGTATGTGCCGAGTTGTTCATTAATAATCTTTTCAAATATTTTAGAAGTTGATGTTAGTATACTGACAGGTCTATAAATTTTCATGGTAAAGGGTCATTTTTTAATAAAAGAGTAACTTGAGCTTTTTTTTAGATTGTCTGGGAATATTCCTATGTCCATCATTTTATTTGCTATGTTTGCCAAAGGTCTGGATATGATCTAAGCTGAACATTTTAGGATTTTTGGAGGTATGTTGTCAATTCCTGTAGCTTTTTTAGGGTTTGTTTTAGTAGTTGGCATACATTTTCTGGTGAGACATGTCTAAAACTAAAATCTGCATCATTTTTTATGCTCCCCTTTAGAGGGGAGCATATAGTCGCCGCTTTGTCCGTCCATCCGTGTTTCCGCCCGTCTGTATGTCCGTGCTTACGAGAGGGTACTTACGTGGCTAAAATTGTTAGCCCCATAATTGAAAAACATTAACCTGGCCGTCTCTTGTGACATTAACCTGTCCAGTTGTGGGACATAGGGTTAGGGGTAGAGTTAGCCTCCATATCATTATTTTTCAAGTTAGAGCAAAAAGAAATTGTCGGTTGTGTGGCTAGCCACGCAAAAGAAATCAATAGAAAATAGCCACATAAGTATCCTGCCGTAAGAACGGCCGTAAGAACGTCCGTCAGGCTTTTTTGTCCGGAGCATATCTCTTGAACGGTACACCGTAGGTTGGTGAAACTTAATACAGTGATAGAGAATGCCAGGAGAAGGTGCAGTACACATGAACCGTAACTCTCTCATCTCCCAATTTTGAATTATCTCCCTTTTTCTCATAAAAAAAATCAAATTTGTCCGGAGCATATCTCTGGACAGATACACCGAAAGTTGATGAAACTTGTAACAGTGATAGAGGATGACTGAAGGAAATACAGTACACAAAAACGGTAACTCCGTCATCTCCCAATATTGAATTATCTCCCTTTTTCTAAAAATACAAAACAATTTTGTCCGGTGTATATCTCTTGACTGCTACACCGTAAATTAATGGAACTTGATACAGTGATAGGTAAGGTGGTAAGGAGGTGCAGTACCCAAGAAACATGACTCTGTCATCTCCCAATATTTAATTATCTCCCCTTTTCTATTTAAAAATAACCCCAATTTTGTCTGGAGCATATCTCCTGAGCATTGCATTGCAAGTTGATGAAACTTGATACAGTGATACGAGATGACAGGGAGTGCTGTACTCAAGAACCATAACTCTGCCATCTCCCAACATTGAATTATCTTCCTTTTTCTACATAAAAAATTTAAAAAATCAAAATTTCTGCCACACTGTAACGTGAACCTTGATACTGTGTTAGAGGATGACAAAAAGAAGTGTAGTACACAATAGTTATAACTCTGTCATCTCCAAATATTGAATTGCCTCCGTTTTTCATAATAAATTCATTTTTGTCCGAAGCATATCTCCTGAATGTTACATCGAAAGTTGATGAAACTTGATTCTGTGTTCACCTACTAAACATGCTATACCTTGGGTTTTTTCTTTGTGGGGAGCATCCATCGGTGGGAACGATATTCTTGTATTTTGATGTTCTTGCTTTACTTTTCATTATACTTGGGTGGGTAGAACCTACTTTTGAATTAGAGTTAATGCCTATTATATATTTTTGCAATGTTTACATAAAGGTCATCTAAAAATTCATAGACCCTAACTTTTTCAGAGATCAGGGTGTCATTTTCTTTGATGATTATTTCATTTTAGTTTTTGTAGAGATTTTTTTTATAAGAAGGATTTAAAGGTAGGTCAGAAGACTTTTGACTTCTGGCCACCACCACATCTTTCTTGGAAATAATTTTTTATGGATTCTCTTTTTATTTTGGTTTAAATATTTCTGCTTGTTTTGAATTTCATATATTTGTTGTGCCCTTGTCTGAGTTCATATAAGGTGCTAGGTTTGTCTGGGTCTTTTCTGCTTGATAGGTGCATGTTCATCTAAAATTTCAATAAAAAGCCTTTCATGTGCCAAATATATGTTTTCTAAGTCTTCAAAAATATGTGTTATATGGAAAGGTACATTATCTAATTCTGAGTTAAAATTAAATTCATTAAAAAATTTATAACTCCTGAATGAAACAGGTTTTCTAAAGATACTATTTATTTGTTCTTTTAAACTTGTGAAGATCATACTATGGCAATCACTTATGCTACATTTAAAAACCGATGAGTTACAAAAAAGGTGTGTTAAACTTACATCTATAAGTGTGGGGTTGTTACGGTTGTTAAAACGTAGGTTCTTTTATAAGATTGACTAGATCAAAAGAATCCATTACATTAAGAATAGTTTTGGATTTTACCGGTCTAGTCAGATCATAGTTTAGATTACCATCTATAATTATATGGTCGAATTTCATAAGAATTTTATCTAAACACTTTGTTAATTAGTTTTCAAAGATCTTATCAGACTGTGATGGGGTCTATATACAAATAATATACCCCATTTTCTTTTTTCTAAATCAAATTCAAGACAAAGTGATTCTAAGTTTGGTGTTTCTAAGTCTAATCGCCTTTTTATAGGCAAGTCATTAGTCCTCCTCCGTTGGCATTATGATCTTTTCTGTGTAGTTGGTATCCCTCTACAGAGAAAATATTGCTTTTGAGGATTTCGTCTATTTTTGTTTCCGAGATATCGAAAATTATTACAGAACATTATGTTTAGCTACCAGCGGTCAGTCACAATGAATTCTTCGAACAAAGGGAATCTTTAGTTGAGCCCGAAGTGCAAACGTATGGGCCGTGCCATGTCAAAACCTGCCTTATTACATTGCAACATTGTACAGACCAAGCATCGTTGTGAAACATCCCATGCTCTGAATCTGAGTTTGGTCTACACTGCTTAATTCCGTATATAAAAAAGCATCATAAAATGCTTTAGATACATTTATTTTAGGGATGTCAACGAATACCAAAACGCTATCCGAATATTCGAAAGTGCTATCCGAATAGTATTCGGATATTCGGTTTTGAAAACCATACAAATTATCGTATGTTCGTAAGTTGCTTGAATAGTATAGAAGTACTTGTAATTTAGAAATATCTCCCGTAAAGCTTCTCTCGCGGCATAGTAGTGTAAGCATTCAGTCAAAGCAGACTTGTCAGAGAATTTTGTTAGATGTTTTACATGTATTTACTTACTGTGCTGGCGGTCTTTTTGATTGTAAGGTTGTGGAACAGGGTTTATATTTTATGTACACTGTTCGTCTTTATAGGTGAATATAGGAGATAAGTGTGAGGTTGGGCGCCCCTAAACCCAGGTTTAACCCCCCAGTGGTTGTTAATAATTAATTAATTTATAATTGATTATTGATTGCTACTGACCGTACCAAGGCGGGCTCCTATGTTCACTTAGCTTTATGTTTGTCTTGCGTGTTGTTTTCTATTTAGTGTGTAGATGAAGGAATGGTATTGCGTGTGTGTGTGTGTGTGCTTGTTATGGTATGGCTGTGTGTGTGTTCTGCTATAGAGATGGGTGTATTGTTTGTGTTGCGTTTCCTGCTTGAGTCTTCTTTCGTATTTATTTGAATCGATTTAAATTTTGATTTAGTTCCAACCAAGAAGATGCCTGGATATGATCTATTTGGCGTTGATTTTGCAATGAAACTATTTTTGTTTCGAGTTACAGCCTGCGAGTAAGCGTCACGGTGCCATGATCTGAGCCTTTTTTGTAAAATTCACTCTTTGTCTTTTTCAGCAATTCACATAACAGGAATGGATCAGTTGATCAAGATTCAAGCGATTTTGAATAATTATTAAAAGCAAAGAAATGTACGACTTTGTTATCACTTATTAAGTTATTGTACTCAATTAACCGTTCTTGAGCCAAATTTTTGTTCCATTTGTATCCTTAAAATGAATAGATACAGCGCTGAAAATGTTATCTGCGCTCATCGTTTCTTTCTTCTTTGAAATCATCAAATGTATATCTTCTGTTGAACAATTACCAAACTATATAATTACTTTTAGCCAATGAAACGGTATTTCTTATGGCTATCTATTCTGCTTGGTTATTCGTAAAGCTGATAATTATACATGTCGTGCTTTACTGCTCTTGATTGACAGTTTCTGTATGAATAACCAAACATAAGCAAATGCGTTTCACGCCGTAACAAACTGTCTATCAGTATGATACAAAGATTGGATAATGAAAATATCATTATTTCATGTCAGTGTGAACATAATCCGTGATAATAGTGTACTGTTTATTTGAAATTGCGTGGGATGATAGCCAATTAGCGGCGCCCCCTTTACCCGCTACATAATCGGGGTCCGTGAATTATACCCTGACGTAATGGAATTTGCAAACAAACACAATGGGATCTTTAATCGCGTATTGTTTTCTTAAGCCTAGACGGGTATGATGACAATCACATGTGCTATAGGTGTCACGCAATTATCTTACCATTGACACTTGTT
Organism: Gari tellinella; assembly: GCA_922989275.2. Lineage (NCBI taxonomy): Eukaryota > Metazoa > Mollusca > Bivalvia > Cardiida > Psammobiidae > Gari > Gari tellinella. Next base: position 40,751,458 of record OV277871.1, read on the forward strand.
GTAAACACAAACTTTTAACGCTAACGGGGGTGCGAAAACACCGATTTAACTGGCAATGATTAATGAACGCGGAACAGTATCGAAACAACGTTGTTCTTTAAATTTTTATTTTTTTTAAAAACTCGATCCGAATAGTGATCTTCTATCCGAATATTCGGTGAACTATTCGAATATTCGTTGACATCCCTAATTTATTGATTATACTGCAAAGAAATTTCCTCACTTTTGATTGGTCAGAGGAACGTGGACTTAAACTAAGTACCCTGTGAGCTCGTCATGGAAGTTGCAAACAAACACAATGGGATCTTTAATCGCGTATTGTTTTCTTAAGCCTAGACGGGTATGATGACAATCACATGTGTTATAGGTGTCACGCAATTATCTTACCATTGACACTTGTTGTAAACACAAACTTTTAACGCTAAAGGGGGTGCGAAAACACCGATTTAACTGGCAATGATTAATGAACGCGGAGCAGTATCAAAACAACGTTGTTCTTTAAATTTTTATTTATTTTAAAAAACTCGATCCGAATAGTGATCTTCTATCCGAATATTCGGTGAACTATTCGAATATTCGGATATTCGTTGACATCCCTAATTTATTGATTATACTGCAAATAAATTTCCTAACTTTTGATTGGTCAGAGGAACGTGGACTTAAACTAAGTACCCTGTGAGCTGACAGGGTACATAGACATTCCCCTTGAAGGCCCCTCATGTTTCGTTACATCACAAACAAGATGGCCGACTACTCGACTCGACAAAATACTATCAAATTTTACTACGAAGAAACGTTTGTGATGTAAAAGTATATACTTGGAAACGAATAATTTTTTTTATACTTTCGTTTGACACATAAAACAGTCTTTGAAAATTAGTTATTTGTAATATCTGTTTCGTCTATTTTGACGTGGTTGATGACAAAGTGCCGTCACCAATGTTTTGTTTACGTCCGTTTCTGCCAGCTTTTAGCTAAGTGGACGCCTGAGAGAGACTGGGGCGGATGCAGAACCCCTGGGATCGATGCTCTACCCTTATTATCGACAGAGTTCTGTGGTTCCTTTGGATGCAAAGTGTAACGCAATGATACATCGGACCTCGGTAAAATAAAACTGGGTCAAAGTTTCTAAAACTGTAAACAAGGATTGAGTACATGCAAGTCTAGAGTTGCGGCAATACACGTCCTATTATAGATCTACGCAGATGTCAGTGTATAATACCTGGCTCAAAGTTACACAGAAATTGTGTCAGTTTAACCGAGGCAGACTTATCTTCAGGCATGTCAGAGGTCTTTGAATCGCCTTATCCTAACGTTTCGATCGCATACATTCAAAGAAAGCAGTAAAACAATATAAAAAGAGGTCACTTACGATTAAAATTGAATATTTCCCTTTTCAATTCCATTTAAATTTCACATTTATTATCCAGAGTATTGTCTTTATTTCCCAAACAATGGTCTCAGCTCAACTGCAGTATCGATCAGCTGGTCTATAATGACGACATCTACTAAATTCTGACGTAGATTGATGTGACGTCAGCTACATAGTGGTTTTTGGGGTGCCCAACGGGGGATTAGTGTTGCGTTATGAAAATTGACAGATGGAGTGGACATAATTATTTTAAAGCGTTTAAACCGTAAAATCTTTGACAGTATAATAAATTCGTTATACAGTTTCTTCCCAGGGTACTTAGGATTTATTCCCGGCTGGTCAAATCATGTAACCCTCGCCTGACGGCTCGGGCAACATGATTTTCCTCAGCCGGGAATAATACCTAAGTACCCTGGGAAGAAACTGTATAACTAATAATGTCAAACAGTGTAGATCAAGACCAGCCGATGAGTCTTTGACGCGGCGTCTAGCCTTAGTCTACATTGTTTGCAATGCAATAAGGCACGCTTTCCCGACACGGTTTATATGTTTACACGGTAGCGTGAACCATGTGTTGAATGTACATTCACACTTGTCTTGTAAGACGCTGAAGTTTTTGTCTTGGGTCTTGAGTATTCCGTCTTCAACTGTAACAATATGTGGACAAATGTTCATTTAAGTGGTTCTCCACTAAGCAGAATGAAAATGATGTCAAGTACCGTATGAATTCAGCATTGTTAGGTCTTTATTGGGTAAGCTTTATCAGAACTTTAGAACAAGGCATACTATGCATTCCCGTTTATTCTTGTTTTGTGTCCTTCGAGAAGGACAATACTGTCCGACGCAAAACTATCAACAGTTTCTTCTCAACGACTTGTTTGAACTTTTGATTAATACTCTTAAATATGTTGTTTGTTTTATTTCCCAGGGAATAAGACAGGGACGCCCCACTAACCCACTGATATTTTATTGGGTTCCAAAACTGGTTTAAATATTTGATTTGTGGCCATTACATCTACTACAGATACGGGTACAAACATTTTATTTTAAGTCGGTACACATAAACATGTAAACATTAGCTACGTATAGCTATTAACCGACATAAACTTATATTTATCAATTTTATTTCAAGTCGGTACACATAAACATGTAAACATTAGCTACGTATAGCTATTATCCGACATAAACTTATATTAATAGATATTAAGCAACTCAAAAACTAACACAAATCATATTCATACGTTTACATATAAGATATATAAACCATATGGTAATAGCCGTCGATTTCTAATGACATAAACGAGCAGTTATAAGCCTTCTCTTAAAACATTTATGCAGTTTCTGTTGAAGAGCTTGCATATTATTTAAACAAAGTGTGTGTAGTTTTCGTATTACAAACAAAATTTGAAAGACTATAAGGTACAAGAAAAGTATTATAAAAGCCTATATATTTAGGAAGGCATGGTGCAAAACATTTTATATGAAAACACAGACATGAAATGTTATGTACTATGAAAGCCTAAATATTTAAGAAGACATGTGGCAAAACATTTTATAGGAAAACACAGACATAAAATGTTATGTACTATGAAAGTCTATATATTTAAGAAGACATGTGGCAAAACATTTTATAGGAAAATACAGACATAAAATGTTATGTACTTGTTTGGTTGAATAATCCTATGTCAGTGAAAGGATATATTTAGATTCGGTATAAAAGTCGACACTTTCCGTTTTGATTTACGGAAAGAAAACAGTGATCGGAAACCTATACTATGCCAAATTTCCAACGCAATAACCCGGATATTCCCATTTCTTCCAATGTTAAACATGTCTTAAGTTAGTCTGGTCAATTCTGTAATGTGTGCATATCCTGAATAGATTTCTTCTGCAAATCATAGAGTGGGCAATGGACAATACTTTTGGTAAACAAAAACAAAATGAATTGGCATTTGGTCCCCAAAATATGGAAATTTTGTGATAACAAGTTTTCAGAAATCTCATTCCAATGCATTTTCAATGGGGAATGTTAGATAGATAGATGGTTATTATTCGATAGAAGTGTCAATGAAAATTCGTTGCCAATATTAACAACTTTGAGGACAGTACATCAATTTAAAAACACAAATAAAAACATTTAATAGTTGTGTGTCAATTTTTCCATCGATTTAAAACACCCGCTCTGATATGAAAAAAGAAGGGAACTCGGAGGTGTTGCGTTGGCAGTTTGGCATAGTATAATACATCGAGGTATGTATTCGTATAAAAACGATACCGGTATATAAGAAGATCCATAGCCTAGTTATTAATACGCTTAGCTAATGTACCGGAGGACGCTGGTTCGAACCTTCTTTCTGGCGTATTTATGTCTGTAATTAAAACTTTTAGAATTATAAACTTTGTTTTAAGCTTTCTTTCACGAGATTCACAATAAATATATATGCACTCGAATAAGCAAAGTAGTAAAGCTTTTATAATCCACAATGTGACATTAGATAGAGAAAACAGTGTACATGAAATGTCTGAAGAAAATTATATAGGAAACTTAGGTTCCAAGGCTAAACAGATTGTTTTGAATATTTTGCCACGGATTCTCGTAGACAATTACTAGCTATTCCATGTGTTGATATTACAGCACAGGCTACATGCGTTAGTGCAATGACAATCTACAGGGTCCGTAAGGAGCTCGGGTTTTGGTACAGTGTACTCATCGCAACGTTCGAAGTGCGTTGACACTTTCGACGAAACGGTCATCAGAAATAAAGTGCACGAGATCTATACAGTTCGCCGGCACCTTCCAATCCTCTCTAACCGCAACGCAGCTTTGAAATCCGATATAGACCTCCCTTGCAGCATATCAACACTTAAAAATCCTCTCAGGATGCTTGGTTTCAGATGGAAGAAAACAAACGACAAAAGAAAGGTTCTTATAGAGAAGCCCTCTATCGTCTCATAGAGACTTGAATTCTACCAAAGGAATAACGAATTGGAAGATATGGACATCCAGCCTGTGTATATTGATGAAACGTTGAAAGACACTGCTTAAACTTCTAAGCGATGCTAGCAAGTTCCGACCACGCCAGGCGTGACACCACCATGTAAGCGGGGACAAAGACTTATCGTTGTACATGCTGGGGCCAAGCTCATATACAAGGCATCCTCGTCAACCGGTGATATCATCGGGAGATGATCGGTGGAAATTTCACAAGATAGCTAGAGAACCAGTTATAGGTCGTTTGGTGGCTCTGGAAACTAACGTTTTGCCAAATACCTCATACATCTATCATAGATTAATTATTAGGTGTTTAAGGCAGGTGGTTGCTTAATGCAAGGAGAAAGTAAATAGAAGCCCTTTTAGATATTTCTGTTTTACTTTCCCGTTGTTTTAAGCATCTGTATTTCTTTTAATACATTTACGAGATGAAAGTAAAACAGAAAGCTTTTTTAGGAGTTTACTATGGGCATTTCGTGTGAGTTAGCTAACAATGGATAAATTGCCAACAAAAGGGTAGTTTCATTTTAAAAATTTACAGATATTGTAAGCTTGAATCAAAACGAAAAAGGCCATTTGTGAAATGGGAAAAGGTTTCTTTGCGAACATGTCATGCTTTGGGAATTAGCAAAATGGTTTTAAGACAAGGAAAATGCATGTTGTGAGGACGAGGGGTCATATCAAAGTAAATTGCCAAAGGACAGCTTGGACAGTTTTGATAAAGGACTCATCAAGAGAGTATGTTACAACATTTTTCATCAGAATAAAAATGTTACGTTAAGAACGGTGAAAGCGTATTTGTTTCAGAACCATGATATAAAGATTTCTAAGTACAAATTGTGGAAAACGTTCCATGAATTGGGGTTTAAAAAGGCCATTGGCAACAGGAGAGTTTTAGCTGAAAAGCATGACTTGATGACAAAACAAGCAAGTTATTTAAGAACAATAAAGAACCGTAGAGAAGATGGCAGTACAATTGTGTACCTAGACGAAACATGGATCGACGCGAAACCATTATCCATCAGATGAAACAAAAGGCCGATTAATAAGGGCCAGCGGTTTGTGATTTTACATGCAGGGGTAAAACGATTTTCTTCAAGGGCGAAGACAACATAAACTGCTGGATAATAGTGATTAAACTGTCGTTAACGTAGCCTAAAATGGTTTTAGGTATTGATTAAACGATGTTTACGCACTTTAATTTAATTTAGATGAAGAAAGTAAAGCATAATTTGCTCCCTTTAAACTCAGTATCAGATTTTGTTCATGTTTAAACCTTTTGACAAGTTTGACAGGTAAACATAACCTTTAGACATACCCTCAGCCTAGTTATGCATTGGAGGTTGTTCCATTTATTGCATTTACACCACTCTTTAGAAAGCTCTATTATACTATGGGGTTCAAGGGCAAAGGTATGTTTTGACCATTTAAAAATTTACAAAGTATATGCTCTGTTTGGTAGTATAGGTTGTAAATTATGTGCAAAGTGATAATCAATAGTGTTTATGAAACCAACGACCTAGACTACCGAATCTAGACTGTCGTTCTGAAATTGTTATGGATAATGCCAGCTATCGTGTCATGCAGACTGACAAAATAATGTCCTAATTCAGCCACACGCAAAGATTACACTAAGGTAGCTAATACATGTAATTTGTTATGGACCAAATCAGCTATCGTTCTATGCAGACTGACAAAATAATGCCCTAATTCAGCGACACGCAAAGATGACATTAAGGTAGCTAATAATTTTGTTTAAAAGAATGTAACTTTAAAAAATTAATTTACATCGTGTAATTTAATATTAGATTTTTTCTATTGTTTTGTCTTTCAGGATTGACTACAGAGGCATGGCATATTTTTTTTTATAACTGTATGCTTCGGGCGCAGCTTTTGGAATTAGCTGGCATCAACAGACCCACGCCATCTTATGTTGTTGACCAGCTCATTAGATATCATGGCCATGAAGTGTTGCGCTTGCATCCATATCACCCATACTTCAATGACAAAGAACTTATATGGAGTCAGCTGAAAATTATTCTTCGGCAAAAGAATGTTAACTTCAGGTACGTGTATTCGTGTTAATTATAGATTATTTATCTATCTTAACATATTATTTGACATTACTTAAGGAACTTAAACTAAAACAGTTTATTTTCATCCAATGTATACTTTCAGAGTGGATGATGTTCAGCAGATTTCCGATAAAGCATTTAAGGAAATTGACCCAGACCATAGGCATTCGGCCCGTTGGCTATGACACTACCCCTAGCTGCTATAACCCCCTCCATCACCACCAAACGTGGATAAAATACCCTAAAATATATCCATACATTCAATAATCATCATAAAAGAACATTTCCTGAAGTTTCGTAAAATTTAAAAAAAAATTTTTTTTTTGCTAATTTATTAAGTAAAATAGTAAAGGCTGCCATGAAAAAGCGCCTTGCAGAAGCAACCCTCAAGTTCCCAACCCTGTCATTTTGTCAAATCTTGGACGATCTGGACAGATGATGGCTCATTGTTTACAGCAAACAGTTTTCTTTGACGATAATTGGTAAAACATTCAAAGCAATCGGCGAACACGCGCATGGGGACTCGAAGGGTGGGGAGACCCCTTATTCGGAAACCATCTGTCACGCAAAATTTTCCCAAACAAACGACTGGTTGCCCAGTCAAACTATTATCATTCTAGCGAACCCGAGAACTAGCTTCAAAGCAGGAAATGACGCAAAAGTCAAGCGCCTCAATTGGTCGTATTCGAATCAGGTCAACTATAGCGTTAGTTGGACGTGTTGTCAACAGGTTCTATTCGAATCACCACTTGATGTTTTCCGTTGACAAAATGTTGTCAAACCATCAAATCGTTGACCACAATTTCGATTCGAGTCGGGTCAAAAACGTTGTAATCAGTAAATCTTCGAACATTTGCTCCGCCTAGTTTTCGTTGACAACAAATTGAATGATTCGAATACGACCAATGATATCATATCCGTTTGTCAACCGAAACGAAACGAAAGTTATCTAGAAATTTATTTCGTAACAGAAAATGCTCAGTTACCGATAATTCAAAAGGTATTTATTATATATTTCATTTTCTATTAATTACCCGTACCATGGTGTAATGCATGGTCGCAAATGCACTTGTTAATCGCTGAATCAGTGAATGACTGACGAACAAGTCCAAAAATTAAGGTGACAGAAGGCTTCCGATATAAGGTGCCTATCGAACTTTTTATTTCTTCACTTGTGCTCGTGTCTTGCTTGGGCTGTGAGCTAACTTTCTTTGAACAGAACTGTTAAATGTAAATAATAAGCCATCATTTGTCAAAATCGGCCCAAAAATGACAAAATGACAAGGTTGGGAAGTTGATGGCCCTGAATACACATCCACCTTCTCATTGTATACATAAATGATACGAAATTTTTTTTTTTTTAAACTTCTTGAAACTTCTTGAAACATTTGTTAAGGATATTTGTTGAACATATGGATGTATTTTGACTCATTTTGAAAGATTGGGGGGGGGGGGGGGGGTCATAGCTTACGCGCCGAAAACCTGTGACCCAGACATGCAGCAATGTAGACAAAATTGTAGACCAGTTTAAGAGTCGTGACCATTTTATTGATGAGAGTTTGGAATCTTTTGTCATCAATTTGACAGATGACAGCAGCTCCATCGAAACAGCTGAAAGAAGCAGCACGGACATAGCCAACCAGACAGAATAATAGAAAACAAAACGAGTAGGCGACTACTTTTCATTTCAAGCATTTACACGCATGATAGTCTGGCTTTGAGCGGACTCTTTCCTAGAAACAACTACAAAATGATATGACTGTCTCACTCCATATATAGACAGTATTTCAAATCCGTATCACTTTGTATAATTTTCTGTCATAGATCTATATTTTAACCATTTACTCAATATTGATTTCCTTTTTAGACACCTCTCTTTACTAGTAAAGAGAAAAGAAACAACTAATTCTATTACTCAAAAGCGTTTACATATATATTTCTTTTGTTGTTTATCGTTATAAAACTTACTTATGTTTAGAATTTCAGGCCGATAAAGCATAAATTATCTGTATAGATTTTTAAAACTTATGTCGGATAAACATAAATGATTATCACAACTTACGGAAAACCATAAGGCAAGGGATTCAACTCTTGTAAAGATTTACTAACACAATACGCTTTATTATGAGGTGACATCGGTTGACCAATGGGATGTCTAAAAGTTATGGGATGTAAGATAATAAAGCGTATTCTGCTTTACTTTAGGTCCACTTTAAGAGGTCACCAGTTTCAGAACAAGATGGCAGTCTATGATTCAAAGGTTAAGACTAGATTCGTAAATACTTTACAGCGTTTATCCCTTTATCACCTAAATACCTCAGTGCGTGCCTTGAATTAATTATTCTCCAATGAGGCAAATAGTCCCGCTTAATATAGTCACAATAACACCCTATATGAAACAAACTATGAAGTGTAATCATAGGAGATTGTTACTGAAAAATAGGTTGAAAGTAAATCCGAATGCACATAATTTGATTTGATTTGTTTTGATTTTACGTCGTTTTCAACAGTATTTCAGTCATATCGCGACGTCCAGCTAATTACAGGTGGAGGAAGACCGCAGAAGTCCTTTATACACTGTTTCAGGCAAACATTGGCAACTGGGTAGAACCACCGACCTTCCGCAAGCCAGCTGGAAGGCTTCCCCACATGAAAACCCGAACGACCCTACTGGGATTCGAACTCACAGCGGTGATGAGCTTAGCAATGTAAGTCACAGTGACTAGGCCACGGAGGCCCCTCCGAATGCACATAAAGGCACACTCTGATTTACTTTAGGAAATTATATGCTGAAAATAGAAAATATGGGAAAGGAAAAAAGCTTTCACAGTATTGATGCAAGAGTGAACAACCTTGTGCAAGACACTCACCAATCTCGTTCCATAAATGAAATTTTATTTCAAACTCTTCCGTATCACAGAAAAAGTCTGCAGATAAAGACATTTTAAAAAGAAAATAACTCTCACAATATTGATGCAAGAAATATTACCCTTAGTCAATACAATTGCACTTTTCAAGCTCTATCAAAAAATGAAGTTTCATCTTAAAAGCTTCGGTAGAACAGGAATTATGAAGCGTAACTCAAAAAGCGTGATGGACTGACAGGCGGATGGACGGGCAGACCGACGCTGAAAATGAATCCCCAAGTGTCACTTCTCCCTACAGCAGATGACACTAAAATCAGGCTGAGACAAATGGCTAACAGGCACGTAGGAAGGAAATGGGATGGGGTCACACTCTTCATTGGGGGCACACTCATCATTCAGCAACGAATCCACTGATTTGTTTTGTCTTTGAAAAACACTGACAACGGTTTTTGTTTGTTGTTGTTTTTTTTGTTGTGCGCTAACATTTGTGAAAAAACCGTCAGAAATGCGTTTTGTGGCGTAAATCTATAACAAATGAAAAAAATGTTTAGTTACTTGTATTGGCAAAATTATTTGCGTTTGAGGCGTTTTTCAATTTTAAATTCACAAATGACATGAATAATGACTTTGTAATCAATAATCACTGTTTATTTCAAAGACAATACCAATTATGCTACATTCAATAAGCAAATATGAGTTTAAACAATATTAAGTTGATAGCAACAGTTTAGACAAATATGAGATTGATGTATGTTAAAGATTTGAATGCAGATAACAACGCTTAAAGCTGGCTAAAGCCTAAAACGTAAAGCAGGGTTCTGTCTCAGAGCAGTCTGCTCTTTCTTTAACCTGCTTTAAGCTATCATCTTTATGTACAAACGTAAATAATTCAATATTGTTTGTTTTCATTGCTTTTGGTTAGCTATGAATGGCTGTAATATTTTTTTCATAACCCCATTAAAAAAACATGCCACGCCTTGTCATGGCTACTTTCTTCTAGTCCAACTGCTCTCCTCAAGCGCTGCATGAACCAGAACGCCAAATAAAATTATGTCATTGGTCGTATTCGAATCAGGACAACTATCGCGTTAGTTGGAATAGTTGTCAACAAGTTCTATTCGAATCGCCACTTGATGTTTTCCGTTGACAAAATGTTGTCAAACCCTAAAATCGAGCGTTGATTTAGTCACGTGACCGTGTGATTAGCGTCACTCGATAAAACAAACATGAATACCCTCTCAATTAATCGAATGGATCGACATCACATGGCATTATACACGTATATAAAAATTGGGAGCATTACGACTGTTTTAACGGGTGTTTGATTCATTTCCATTCGTCCGGAAGTACAAAGTTTTCGATGACTACAATTTCTATTCGAGTCGGGCCAAAATCGTTGACATCAGTAAATCTTCGCGCATTTGCTCCGCCCACTTTTCGTTGACAACAAACTCGATGATTCGAATACGACCAATGACGGGGACGTTAATACAAAAACAACGTCGCGTATGGCGGAAAATATATATATAAAAAATATGGCGTAGGGACTACGACCTACATTTCAAAAGTGTTTAATAATGAACACTCGTGTCAGATTCTCTATGTAACTACTTTCTTAAATTCAGTAGTGATATTAAATTATAAGGAATAATTCGGACATTTATTGTATTCATTGATGTATGGAAGAAAAAAAACCTAGTCACACTTTCGCGGTTTCATAAAGTGTGACAAGGTGTTTTTTTCAAGCAGGCTGAAAGTAAAGCAGAATGTTACCATCAGAGCATTTTGTTTTATTTCCAGGTTGCTTTAAGCTATCATCTGCTAGTACACAGGGAATACAAAACGGGACAATTTATGTACAAACATACATTAGCACCAAGAGTTCATAGCACAATAATACTCAATGATTACTATAAACACATGACAACGTCTTCAACATATCGTCAACAGACATCCCTCCGTCTTCGTATAGTTCCCACGTCTCCCAAACGTTCTTCTCAGACAGTCGATTTGATTTCTTCTGCAACTTCTTGAGCTTCTTACCGTTGACCAGCTTCATTTGTGTCTGAACAAACTTCGCTTCTTAGTGAAGTGGCTGTATCAGTTTGTAAAATGGCGGCGGGGAGGAGACCATGAAGGTTAATCGTCGATGCCATCCTGGAAATACAATAAGAGAAGTGTTATTAGATATGAAAAACAAATGCCTCGTTAAACTGTAATAGGTCACTGTTTATGGAAAGTTATCAGGTTGGCCATTATATATAATGATAAAATATATGGTTGTTATAAATTCGTTATAAACAGTTTTTACCTTCAGTGTCGTTGTTTGTGCGAATCGTCTGTCCGTACACGCACCAATCCTTCGGACTCCACACAGTCCGTCCTCCACCCAGGTTCCCTGTATATACTTGCAGACCTCTAGCAGTTTCGCATTGCCCGTCACCTAACCTAGAGACCTTCCTACTTTGCCGCAGGTCTGGCGTTTAACTATCATGGTAATCTTTTCTGTTTATTAGATCGAGATAATTCCTTCTGCCAAGAACCAAAAGGAAGGCATGTCGGTGGTTTTGTTCCTATGCACTGCTGGTCAACGAATAGCCAAACCGATCTTCCTGAATTCATCATCATCCCATCTCATCACCTATCATCAATCATCAGCACGATATGGCCTATTTTGTGTCGCAGTGCCGTAAAACCAAACTCATCAATCCATCCCGTCATCTTATTCCGCTCATGTTCAAACGCCGCCTAATGTGTTCCTCTGGTAGTAGGGTGGTGACAACAGACTCTTTATCAGCTTCGTCACAACGCCACCTGCCTTGTAGTCAGAGACCCACTTCCTGAAACACATACCAAATTCAATGAATAGAAAATAGTAGATGAATAATAATAATAATGTTATGTACGAGTATTTTTAACAATTTTCATACTATCTGTAATGCATTAAACAATAAATCTAAAGAGGTAGCTAAATAATAATGTTATGTGTTTTTTTGAATTTCCAGAGTGTCTGAAATGCATATGGTTTTTGTTTATACATATAACAGTATTTGTTTCGTACCTGTTTCTGTAGACAGGCTAAGACCAGTGGAATGCACAGCCCCGAATCTCTACTTCCTCAGCGAACACGTGTCGCAAGGCCTGTCACTCTGCAGCTTCGTAATCAAACATGACTACTTTCAGTTTCCTGTCCGGGGTCAGATCACGCAGTTTCTGCAAACTATTACTTACAGCGCATCTTCTCTACAGCGACTCCATCCATACATCGACACTCGCAGTAATTCCCTTCACAGGATAATTAAGTTTAACTCTATTACTCAATAGCGTCTGCTTAAGAGTGTCGTCTGCTGTTTTCTTTTTACAGTTACATATAAGTGGATACTTTGATAGAATACATATATTTACCTGTGACAAACAGCTTGAATCCTAATCAGACGCCGCGATTGATCTGGATCCAAGGTGTTTGTAAATGTAAGCCAAGTCTTAATTGTCCCTCTCTATAACGGCTCCCTCCGAACAACACACATAATATGCGTCTCCCATTTGATGTCGTTGTAGAGAGGGAGCACTGTATAACATACAGTAGTGTTTACAATAGGTGACTGCTTAAAGCAAGGTGACAGTAAAACAGAAAGCTAGTGTAGGAGCTTTCTATTTTACTGTCGCCTTGCTTTCAGATAGCACCTATCATTTTACCTTCAATTAGCATTTGTATCTTATCAAACGCTTGTAAGTAGATAGAAGTTTATTGTGCATCAAAAACATTTCGTAAATGTCCTAATAAAAAGTTCCCCAGAGACCTTCCTACTTTGCCGGAGTTCAAGGGCGTCAAAGGGAAATGTTATTGTTTATTAGACCGAGATTATTCCCTCTGCAAAGAACTAAAAGGAAAACAGATAAAAGAGCACAAATAGCTCAACTGTACATGAGGGCATAATACATACACTTAAATAATTCAGCTGTAAATGAGGACATAAATACGTGCACATGACCAAAACAAACGCTTGCTTGGATAGAAAGAAAGCAGCACATGCATAAACACGATGAAGTGAGACAAAAAATTGTAAAACCAGACACACATAAAAAGCATATGACTGACAGGGGTACTTAAAAGCAGGAGCACAGCAATTAGCAACTTGAGCAACAGTTACAACAACAACTCTCTCCGTCCTATGATCTGATCAGACTCTGAAACTGTTTGTAGTTTGTTTGGTCTCTAAATTATTGTGGAAGCGAGTTCCAGAGACTAGCAGCTCCAAAACGGAAAGGAAATGTCTCCTCTAATCATCAATTTGTCATATTTATTAAACGCTTTATAAAATGTAGTGCAACAATTTTCCCGAAAGACACTATTACATAGGCACGGGAGTTTGTATGAACCAATTATTAGCTGCTTTGATGGATGGATGAGTTGGGTTTTACGGCACTGCGACACAAAATAGGTCATATAGCGCCGATGATTGATGAGGGGTGATGAGATGAAATGATGATGATTTCAGGAAAATTGGTTTCGGCTAATCCCATTCGTTGACCAGCAGAGCATGGGATCAAAACCATCGACCTGCCTCCCGTTAAGTTCTTGGCAGAGGAAATAATCTCGGTCCAACAAACAGAAACAATTCCCTTTGACATTAAGCCCCAAAACTGCAGCAAAGTAAGAAGGTCTCTGGGGTAGCTATTTTGATTTGCCCTTAATTATTACCCCTTTGACCTTCCTAGCTTGTCGTGGTTCTGTGGATTAATTGTCATAAAGAATTATTTCTGTTTATAGACCGACATTATTCCCTTTGCAAAAAACTGAAACGAAGGCAGATCGGTAATTAAGATCCCATGCGGTACTTCATAACGTATGGGATTAGCCGAAATCGTATTCCTGAAATCATCATCATCTCATCCCTCATCGGCGCTATATGACCCGTCCCGTTTTCAGTCGCAGTGCCGTAAACCCCAACTCATCCATCCTAAATTATTTCGATACCGATGGATTCGCTGTCTCTACAATCTGAGTCTTCTTTTCTTTCACCAGAAATATCCGATCTAAAGTATGCAATCCCCCCCTCCCCCCCTAAGACGTATGGGATTAGCCGAAATCGTATTCCTGAAATCATCATCATCTCATCCCTCATCGGCGCTATATGACCCGTCCCGTTTTCAGTCGCAGTGCCGTAAACCCCAACTCATCCATCCTAAATTATTTCGATACCGATGGATTCGCTGTCTCTACAATCTGAGTCTTCTTTCTTTCACCAGAAATATCCGATCTAAAGTATGCAATCCCCTCCCCCCCCCCCCCCCCCTTGGCATTCCGACCAGCACGTCACATCTAGTAGTTGTCCATTGAACATTGTGCATTTGTAAATGTTGAATCAATCTTAGTCTCTGATATAAAGAGTTGATCAATTATATTTTTCTGAAGAGTTCTTGTATATGGCAAATTTTGTATCGCTATTAAACTGTTTTATATTTAGTAAAGCACATATAGGAAGTCGTTTTGGGGTTTCTTTTTCGTAAATTAAGGATGGAATCGAAAACGTTACGGTTAGTTTCGACGCAGTTTGGAACACATTCATCACTAAGACTGGCATTCCCTTCGCTGAAAATAAAAGTCAGAGAACTGAAATTGGTCACAATCCAGACATAACCATGGATAGTCGCTGTTAGCAAGAGCTAACGAGAGTTTCTCGTTAGTTTCGTACTCAGACAATGGGTCTGAGTATACAATAATCTTCACAACAAACTCCATGCCATTAAACCTGTATTAGGTGCAAGTTTGAACTCATGCCGGTCGATTCGCCGGGATGAAGTAGTTTTAGCTAGATTAAGAATTGGACATTCTTATATTACACATTCATATTTATTAAAACGTGAGGTTCGACCAGAATGTTTATTTTGTTTTGAACCTTACACAATTCAGCACATTCTTATTGATTGTGCTGATTTAACTTTAATTCGTAATAAATATGTTCATGCAGATTCTCTACGGGAACTGTTTGAATTTGTAGATACATTGTATATATAAAATACTTTTTTAAAAGCCATTAATTTATATTATAAAATTTGAATAAACCATATTATTTTTAAAGATAAATTTTTTGTATGTCGATTATGTTTTGTCCATATTTTGTTTACTTTCCCGTTGATCGGGACTGACATTGACGTAATCTTTAATTTGATATTGTTTTAAGTTTAATATTGTCATTATTTATTCGGCTCTAAATGATCTTTTTGTGTCGATGGGCCGTAAAACACCATTCATTCATTCATTCATTCATAAGCATCTGATTGGTAAGATGTGAGCGTAGGCTCAAATCTGACCAATCAAATGCTTGAAAGCAATATCAGACGCTTAATAACCATGAACTTTGCAATATTCGCAATAATACATTCCACTGTGTCTTACTAACGCCCATTTTTTCTGGTGTTATTTCACACCTGAACGTCCGCCAGACATGAAATAAGCAAATTCTTAGATCTGCTTGAGGTAACTATTTGCTTAACACTTCTCTTTCCACAAAATCTTTGTCAGACGTTCTCCCATTTTGGAGTTTGTTGTTTGAACAGTCTGACTATATCTGACACCAGGTCCTCTGTTTCCTCGGCTATATAGTGGGATGCGTCAGTGTTGACCTTGTAGGTTGTGCCAACACAAACAAACTCGGACTTCAGTTGCGACCTGATATTGTGTATTACCCCCATTCCACGAGACGGCGCTCGATGGCGATCTTCGCGCTCCGACAGAGCGCCATATGTCGCCTCAGGGTGAGGCGATCTAACGGCATTGACGATCCGTTAGCGATCTGCAAGATCCGATAGCGACTTCATGGTCATTGGTCGCCACCCAATTCATTAGAAATGTTGCGACCTTGAATGATCAGATTGCGCTCCGTTGGTGCTCAAAGGCGTCTAAGATGCGACCACTGCGATCTATGGCACTCGAAAGAGATCCGATAGCGATGTCGGCGACCGATGGAGATCCATTACCGCTCTGTTAGCGCTCTACTTGATCTGATTAGGGAGATATCCTATGAAACCTCTGGCGCTCTGCCGCGCTCATTCGTTTTAGATTCGGCAGCAGATGTTTAGGCAATAGTTATACATATACATGTAGCTGCTTTCTTCTTGACATGTGTCAACTTAATGCAATAGCATAGTAATGCAGACAATTGCTATAACAGCTTTATGCATTACGTTCGTACTACCACAAGTCTTTAGAAATATGTGGGTTTTTTTTCATTTAATAGCTGCTACAGATGTTCTAACGCACATCAAAGTCAATGCTGAACGCAATTATATTAACATATTTTTCGGTATTGTCATTGTATGGGTGTATAACAGTTTGAATCCGGATGAGACGTCGTGTTGCATCATGCAATTTGGATCTATTGATAGAAAGTACAATCGGGTATTTTAAAATGCAGAGAATCACTATCAGATCGCCACGGAGCGCGAAGTATCTATTGATTTGCTTTGTTTGATCATGCTGACGCTCTAAGGTGATCCGATAGCGCTCAAGTTACGATCTTTGCGGTCCAGTAGCGCTCCGATGGCGACCAATTAGCGATCTGATGGCGTTCTGGCCGGAGCGCCACGGATCTTTGTACAGGGGAGTAAACCGACGGCGATCGTGGAGATCAGATAGCGACCCATTTGCGCTCAGGTAGCGCTCCTGGCGACCTCGGCGCTCTGATAGCGACCCATTTGCGCTCAGGTAGCGTTCCTGGCGATCTCGGCGCTCTGATAGCGACCCATTTGCGCTCAGGTAGCGCTCCTGGCGACCTCGGCGCTTTGCATGGTGACCTGCGGCGCTCTGACAGAGCGCCATAGATCGCCGTCTCGTGGAATGAGGGGTATATATCTTTAAGATGAATGATTTTACACGTGTCTGACATAATAGTTGCTGAATCATTTTATGGTTTTCTTTCACCTGTAGCATGCTGGCTATGTTTTCTTCTCGACATTGTCCAAGTGGTGCTGATGAAATAAATGTTTGAATACAACTTCATTCATCTCGTTATTATGGAGTTCGTTGACAGCTTTGACAACAAGGTGTTGGTCATCTGTTGTTGTGTTAAGCCTGATCCCCGCATAACAACCCGTACCGAATGTGCTGGAAATATTGAAACTATTGTAAGTGAGAGCAATGATAGAGAAAACATATAGGGAGTTCTTTTGTTGATTTTTAGCTCACCAGAGCACGAAGTACTGTAAATACAGTACAACCTGTCTAATCCGACATCCTTCGGTACCAACTGATGATGTCGGATAAAGAAGTGTGCTGGTTAAAGCAGGTTTTAGATATACAGCCGAACTTTGATATTCCAAACTCGATTCAGTATTTAAAAGTTAAAGTGTGGCTTTTCTGACAATGGCCTGGAAATATTGCTGAAATTTTTAAAGAACTTGTGGTATTAACCTGCAAAGGCTAGGATGGATCGCAATTCCTCGGCGTTTCTAGGAACTGGCCATTTCTGCACCTTTTCAATCTTCTCAGGTTGTGTTGTAATGCCGTCTGCTGTTACTACATGTCCTAGAAAACTGACATCCGCCTTAAAGAAACAGCACTTTTCTGGAGCTATTTAAATGATGGCCTCTTTGTGCTTGTTCATGATGATGTCGAGATGTTCTTAATGTTATTAATAAATTTCGCTTAAAATTATAAAATCGTCTAAGTAAGTAAGGCAAATTTTCATGTTTAAGTCTCCTAAAATCTCATGCATAATACGTTGGTAGGCTGTTATAGAGATGGCTTGCAGCTGACAATTGGGTAAAAACTTTTCTTTTTTTTTCATTTTCGGCTGTCAAGCAGCCCATTTATTGTGTCCCCGTCATGGGTGAGGGGAGGTCGGGACCCATCCTCCTGCCCACCTCACATAAAGGCATGTCATATATATTTGTTTTACATTGAACCTTATCGACCCTTTTGGCGTTGAATACTGGTCCAGGAAATTGTTTTCGAATATTTGAGATTTTATGAAACACGACTATATTTTTCAGTTTATTACCTCTATCTTTTGATAAAAACAAATACAAACAGTGAAAGCCCAGAGCCAACTACCACCTCTATGAGCTGTGTACTCATGTTCTGGGACTGCACTGCCTGTCTACATTGTCACCAAAGGGTCGACACTTCCATGCTACAAACAATAGATACAAAACTTAATTAAAATGGGGTTTTTAGAATTGTGAAGTTTACTTAGAATAGACTTGCCTGTTAAAAAGATTAAAAGTAAATATTCAAGTTGACAAAAGGTTTATCTGAC
The DNA here is from genome assembly GCA_922989275.2 of Gari tellinella. Classification (NCBI taxonomy): domain Eukaryota; kingdom Metazoa; phylum Mollusca; class Bivalvia; order Cardiida; family Psammobiidae; genus Gari; species Gari tellinella. Next base: position 40,770,024 of record OV277871.1, read on the forward strand.
CTCCAAAGCTCTTTTTAAGTACAATATTCTGTGTGGTTTTTTTTTTATAGGAAAGAAATACAAGTTTTGAATAACATAATAATTCTTCTAGTAGTAATATTAACTAGATGTGTGTTACTTTGAACACATGTGCTCTCTGCTAGCAAGTATCAGTTGAAAAACAGTTATAGCCAAAATCAAAAGAATCATTATATCACAAGTTATCTGACGGAAAGTAAAGTGCAGAGAGGGGGAGTAACCAATGGTGTTAATGCAAGAGTTATTTGCTATGCCAAAGGCATTTCAAATCGTCAAACTCTTCCATTAATGACATTTCGTATTAAAGTATCAATAGAACAAGAGTGACCCTATAAAAAGAATTTTAAGGTATAGGTGTTTGTGGGCCTACATTATATAATTCTGTCGAATTTGATATCTAAAAGCTCCAACGCCCACACTATTAATTTGACTTAACCAGGGCTCCAGATAAGAGATAGTCATTTCAACAAATCCAACACCTTCTCACTCTCTTTAGAACCAAATACCATGGTGTTATCACTCATTAGAGTCGTCTCGAAGAGACGATTCTAATGAGTAATGACACCATAGGGTCTAATTCAGAAACAAAGATCCTAGTATTTGAAAAACCACCCTTATCTGGTGCTCTGTTAACCCAGTATTCCACACTAGATACTAATAAGATACACATTTTGTGCATTCAGTCCATTTTTCGAATAAAGAAAATGGTTGTAATGAAGTCTTTACAGTCGTGAAGATGTATCAGATTCATAAGAAATATTTCCCATATTCTTGTATATAGAATCCCAAATATGGCTGAGAGTAAAGCAGAGTGTGAATCATGTGTCGTACCAAATGAGCATGGAGGTCAGATAAAAAATCAATATAAAGATTTCTGCATATGTTGAAAAAGAAAATGAAAGGCAAGTGCGCTAGCAAAAACTGTTTTCCTTCCAGTGTATAACTATATATAACTATATTTGGTTGTCCTTAGTAAATGCCGTGAATTTAGAAAAAGTCGCTTCTTGTATAGCCACCAAAGTACGAACTGCTGCACATGGATTTCCCCTCACACTTTGTACCATGGGGTATATCGCTTTAAAACAAATAAGGAAATTAAAATGGAAAACACGTACAGATAATATCATAGGTAAATGCATGCTTAAAAATGTTACCTGCTACACTCCCCCACCTAAATATCAATTTTTTTACAAAACAATTGTCCAAATAATTAAACGGCAGCAAAGATTATCTTTAAACAAACAAATGGTGGTTAAATAAATACTAAATACTAATGGAGCTTCAGATAAGATGACTATTTCAAAAATAAGATAATTCCAGTGAGTAGTTACACAATAGGATTTAGTTCTAATAAGGAAGAGAAAATGTAAGTTTTGTTCAGTTACTCATCCTTTTTTATGCACATTTCGTTATAAATGCACTTACTATAGCGTTATTTGACGGAGTTGGATGAAATAAAAAGTAGATATTGATAAATTGATCATTTCCCGAGGTCTTTCCGGCTGTGATGCAGTGGTTTGAATGCCTGCTTACCTTTTACACGTTTGGCTGTACAATACTGAATATCCTTGTAGATGACGCATGTTAAATATCGTCTTTAACAGAATATGTAGAATTGTCAACAAGAAAGTAGTTATTACTCTTGTCATATGGTGGTATTGATGTACAGATATGTTCCTTATTCTTAACAATTTGATATACATCATCGACAGTTAAGGGTCTCTCGAACGTCAATTCGTTTGCAAATTTTGCTTTTGGAAAATGTACTTCCGTTTCCGTCGGAGTTGACTTTTTAACCATAGGGGTACTTACATTTGAAGACATACAGGAAATTGTGCCACATGTTAGAGATGCTGATGTATCTGTAACGTCGTTAAAACCGATGGACGCTATGTCACCTAGTTTCGATTCATTCTCACTGGTAGTGACCGGCGCGCAAGACGCCGCAACCCGAAGGTGACTACCGGTCTGCTCAGCACTACAAGTCTTACCTTTTCTCATTTTTTAACCATTTCTGTTCACAATCTGTAAAATCTGTCTGTTCGTTCTTTATTTCGCTCCTTTGGTCCAGTATCCACACTGGCATTGACCGCCGCCCAGGTAGCCGCTGCTCAAATGTAACTTCCGGTCTGATCATCAACACAAGCCTTGACGTTCTCGGCAACTACCATTTTCTGTATAGAGTCTGTTCAGCGCCACAAGCCTCAACTTTATCAGTTTTGACCAGCTTCTGTTCACAATTTGTCAAATATGTCTGCTGGTTCTCCGCACTGGCATTGACCGGCGCGCTAGACGCCGCAACTCGAAAGTGACTTCCGGTCTGCTCAGTGCCACAAGCCTTAACATTCTCGTTGGTTTTCGAGCTGCCTTTGGTTTCATTGTATACAGCCTTTCGGGGTTTTCTCTTTAGCGACTGTTTTGTGTTTTTTACCAAAATTTGGTTATGCTAGAAATATTTACTAGTAATGTAGTAGATTCAACTCGTTTTGCGTTCATGGCCACAATTCTAAACTTTTGTTTGGTGAAATTCTAGATTTGGAGCATTAGAGTTATGACTGGTATAACTGTATGAGTTATACGATTGAACTAAATGATACATAAAACTTTAATATGGCCATAAACTCTCAGTCTGATTATAATATACTACTCAAAGTTTGCTAAGCACCACGGCTAAAATCTCCATAGGTACCAATGCATTGACCCTCTCATATCTCAACACATAACTTCCAACGTTTTTGTTCGATTTCTTCCAAATTGGGCCTATTCTCAGTGGTACATCAGTTTGTCACACACCGATTATGTTCCTTGATATTTTGCTGTATACTCAATTTGTATACTTGAACCTTACAATTTGTTTGATTCTACATCTACATTATTTATATACATTTATATCTTTGTTTGCTCTATATTATACATACACTACAGCCGACATGTCCCTACTACATTTGATTTGATAGTTATTATTGTTGTTGTTTCTTTGCTTTTATTATTTTACTTATTATTGCAGTGGTACATCAGGTTGTCGCACACTGTATATCAGTTATTATTATTTTAAATGCAGTGGTACATCAGGTTGTCGCACACTGTATATCAGTTATTATTATTATTTTAAATGCAGTGGTACATCAGGTTGTCGCACACTGTATATCAGTTATTATTATTATTTTAAATGCAGTGGTACATCAGGTTGTCGCACACTGTATATCAGTTATTATTATTATTTTAAATGCAGTGGTACATCAGGTTGTCACACACTGTATTGACTTTAATTTATTTTGAAATTGACTGAAATATTTTGATTAATCATTTTTGGCCACAATTTCTACAGGGTGTACTCTGTCTTTCAGAAGGACTGGATTTAACGATAAATTGGTTTGGGCTTTCTTCTTATTCCTTCTTCTGTGAACAAAGTCAATAGTTTTACTAAACTACTTACGCGTAAGTCAAAATTTTAAATTTTAATTTATATTTTTTATTAGCTCACCTGAGCCAAAGGCTCAAGGTAAGCTATTGGGATGGCCCTGTGTCCGGCGTCCGTCGTGTCGTTAACAATTGCTTCTAATGACATCTCCTCCTATACCGCTTGACAGAATTCAACCAAACTTTACAGAAATGTTCCTTGGGTCAAGTTCTTTCAAAGAATTAAAAACAATGCAGAACTCTGGTTGCCATGGCAACCAAAGAGAAAAAATAAGGAAATCTTAAAAAATCTTCTTGTCAAAAACTGCAAGGGCCAGAGCTTAGATATATGGCACATAGCATCATCTACAGGTCCTCTTTCAAGTTTGTTCAAATTATGCCCCTGGGGTCAAAATTGGCCCCGCCCCGGGGGTCACAGTTTTACATAGAGTTATATAGTGAAATTTTCAAACGTCTTCTTCTCTGAAACCAATGTGGCCAGAGCTCTGATATTTGGCATGGTGACACTTCTAGATGTCCTTTACCAAAATTGTTCAAATGGTTCTGGTCCGTTGCATAACTGGTTCACAGGAGCTAAAAATAGATTTTTTCAATGAAAACTTAAAAAATCTTCTTGTCTGAAACTACAAGGGCCAGAGCTTAGATATTTGGCACATAGCATCACCTACAGGTCCTCTATCAAGTTTGTTCAAATTATGCCCCTGGGGTCAAAATTGGCCCTGCCCCGGGGGTCACAGTTTTACATATAGTTATATAGTGACATTTTCAAAAGTCTTCTTCTCTGAAACTAATATGGCCAGAGCTTTTATATTCTGTATGGTGACACTTTTAAATATACTTTACATATTTTGTTCAAATTGTTCCGGTCTGTTGCATATCTAGGTCAGTCCTGGACATAAATCAATATCTCCGTTTTCCTAGCTATTCTCATGTGAGCGAATATGCCCCGTGGGGCTCTTGTTATCACTTGCTACAAACAGCAAATAACCAGATCAGAGGACGTATATATACCGGTCTATCTTCCTGGTTGCATTGCAAGTGAAATGCCAGCATAACACAGTTGGTTTTTTCTGTCGTCCCTTATCTTATGGATGTTATCTACGAGATATCTAATACCAGATTATGTGTCCCTACCACTGCTTGTCCACCACACAATTTCCTCTGGTTTCCCTGGTACAGTGGGGAATCTGTTATTCTTTCCCTTTTAAACGCAAACGTACGCAAACGCAAAGCACTAAAACGTAGAAAAGTACAAATTTTGGACAATTCTGATAATTCATGTTTATCTTGGTGGCAAACAGTTTGGAGCCTGATCAGACGCCGGGTTACTCGGCGTCTGATCTGGCTCCAAACTGTTTGCAATGGAAATGATAGTTTTAGCGTAAACGCGTTTATTGGGAAAGAATAACGTTTCTCCACTGTATTCCCTGTGATTCTGTCTCTAAATATCTTCCCATGCTATCACTCAAAATCACCAATCTCTCGTATACCGACTCAATTTCCCTATTCAACTCTTTATTAAAAAACTCCTACCTCCTTGATTTGTAGACAATCCATGCAATACAGGAGGGATAGTTCGGATATGTATGTCTTTTATTATTTTTGAAATAGCTTACAGATATTATTTATTATACCTAACGTGTTTACATATAAAGCATCAAGAGTAACTAAGTAAACTGACTCACCCACTCTGTATATAAGTTGTCACGACTGATCTTGACTTCTGTCCAGCTTGGCTTCTGGCAATCAACTCGATTTGAAAATGGCGCGAGGGCCTATTTATGCCGTCCCTGACCCGCGCTTCTACATAAAGTAGTACCGATACTTCCGCGAAGTAGTCCCTAGAGGTCAGGGGTTAACCAATCACAACACTACCCCATCTTTATATTGAAGGCCTTATTTAGGGTTGGAGATTTACTTGTTTGTCAAGACTGTATTTATAACCATATTGGATAGCTAAAAAGCTATCCCTTTTGTGTTGAGCTCACAAGCCCAACTCATGGCAACCGAACTGAAATTTCTCAAGCTATGCGATTCCGACTGAAAGCCAGGAATCAGGCTTATCCCGCTGAAAGCTCAAGATTACCCCTGTTAAGCTTGATGTCAAACTAAGCGATTCTGACTGAAAGCCAGGATCAGGCTTATCCCGCTGAAAGCTCAGGATTACCCCTGTTAAGCTCGATATTCCAGGATGATTCTTAATGTCAAGGATTGATCCTACTGAAAGCCAGGATACTACTTGACTGTTGATTCCTTATTGATCTTATTCTGAATGTCAAGGGTTGATCCGACTGAAAGCCAGGATACTACTTGACGGTTGGTTCCTAATTGATCTGATTATGAATGTCAAGGGTTGATCCGACTAAAAGCCAGGATACTACTTGACGGTTGGGGCCAGGCACTTTACAACTTAAGTAGAGCTGAAAGCGTACCTACTTAGTTGTGTCAGATGTCTAGATCTCACTGCTGCCCTTGGTACAAACGACGAGCGTTTGCCACTGTGACCTCTAGTATGCGGTCCACAGAGGTCCCTCGGCAACGAGCAACCTCCTTAGCCAATGTCATCAGTTGTCCTGGCGACGAGGAGCGAGTGCCCATACTTGAAAAGTAGGGTGCATCGGACTCTAGAAGCAGGCGACCCTCCTCAATACTCCGTAACGCTTCAACCTGATCAGGACTTTCCTGACTTGATTGGTGAAGCCGAAATACGTCTCCGGATAGACCTCCCTCCAACGCCTCAGTACATACTGATTACCGCTAAAACAGTGTAGATGGATCGGATGGTGAAAGCGAACCATAAACCGCATGAAATGCAATAGAAGCAAGAAGGCTTCAGTTCCGCAATCATCATTCAGTCCCCTACAATGAATTACAAGAACATGTCGGTCCTGAAGTAAGGGCAGAACTGCTTGCAGTAGTTCTATCTGCAAGTGCCAGTTTTCTAATAGCTCAGTGTGATATATCCCCACCTCCCCTAAGGCTTTGACTCTAGGGTTCTCTAGAAGTTTAGCCATTTTCTCAATGCCTTTCTTGATCTGCCTTGACCCCAATTTCGCATGTCTAGGGTGAAACCCGACAGCCACTGACATATCTTCTGGTAGGTCTCCCCAGAGACCTGCCTACTTTGCCGTGGTTCTGGGGCTTAATTGACAGAGGGAATTGTCTCTGTTTGTTAAACAGAGATTGTCCCCTCTGCCAAGAACTAAAAGGAAGGAATCCCCTGCTGGTGGGGGGTAGAATACAACAGCTGCATCTCCTGCAGAGGGGTAAGATTCCCCCAAAAGGAGCAACCTGTTTGCCGTGGGTTGCAACCCGAAGCACCCTGGATGATGGGATCCTGGTAGTTGAGTAGATGGGATCTCTGAGCGCAGATCCCTGATGCAACACACTGCTTTGGCCTTGATTCTGGGTGTAGAAGAGCGGTCAGGCATAGCCCGGTCTGATCAATCGGCTTACCATGTCTTGCCCAAGGACACTTCGTATTTTAATACAGGTTACTATTGTTCTAAACAACGACTTATTCCTGCATTATATTTATTTATACATTAATTTGTTTTGATAGCTCCTTTCAGTTGTGAGATGTCCTTGAAGGCGGTGGTTTAGGGCTAGTCAGGTAGATTTGTGTATGATTGACCAACGATTCTAGCGTTGATTAACCTATTGGCCAGAAGATACCCTATTTAGCGGTAGTGTATCGGAGGTACGGCGCTGGCTCGACCTTGCATTTTATCTGAGTATATCATCGATGTAGCTCTGATGTTCTTTCGCTGGAGATATCCCGAAGTCATCCCCTTGTTGGACTCCGAGGTGGGTGGAGAACATAGGTGACGAATTTCTGCGGTAATGCTATGGCTAACCAAAACCTTAATCGCTCTAATACAAAGCCAAACTCTCTCAAAAGGTCACGTAAGGACTCCGAGTCATCGGGGTCTGACCGTGAAAACACTAACAACTCCAATATGACCAATCATTGGCCTAGATTCTTGGTAATTTGTCCGGTAAATGATGACCAGTCTCTGGCAAAGTTGTCACCCTTTGCAGTTGCGAAAGCTCTGCAGGGATTGGCAGGTGAGCCAAAAGATGTCAAAGTTTTAAGATCAGGTAAAATTTTGGTGGAATGTGTAAAAAAAAAGTCAATCTGATAACTGATTAAAAAGTAAAATATTTTTGCTGGTATTTCTATTCAGGTCTCTCGTCATCAGTCTTTGAACTTTTGCAAAGGCGTGGTGAAGAGCTACGATCTTCGCCGCACTACTGAGGAGGAAATGCTAGCAGAGTTGAGTAGTCAGAATGTCACGGAAGTTAAACGGAAGAAATTTTTTAAAGATGGTAATGAAATACTTACCAATACTTTTATACTGAAGTTTAACGTCCCCACTATTCCACCAACCATTAAATGCGGTTATCTTAACATTAAAGTTGATCATTTCATTCCCAATCCTCTGCGGTGTTTCAACTGCCAGAGATTTGGCCATCACAAGGACAAATGTACCAAGAAGACACAAGTGTGTGCTCGTTGTGGTCAGGAGAATCACGATTCCTTGACCTGTGGAAACCCTGTGCAGTGCTTTAACTGCAAAGGGGATCACTGTGTATACTCGAAAGAGTGTCCACAGTGGAAACAGGAAAAGGAAATTCAGAGTGTAAAGGTTCTTAAAAATGTATCCTTTCCTGAAGCCCGTAAGTTGGTGGAAGCTTCCAAACCTCCTACTGCTGCGGGCACACCAGCACCATCGTATGCTGCTGTCTCTCGACCAGCCTCTACTTTTGTGTTTGGACCAGCTTCTGGTGTTGTGTCTGGACCAGCCTCTGATGTTGTGTCTAGACCAACCCCTGTCCAGGAGTGTGCTACTTGCAAGCTCTTGGTTGAAAAATTGTGTATCATCTTTCCTGAAAAGGCAACCACAATCAAAGATGTTCTTCAAGCTATTTCAGACAACTCTTCTAAACCTTCATATCCTAAACCTTCATCTTCTAAATCTTCTTCTCAAACTTCTCCACCTTTAAAACCAACACTACCACCAAAACCCTCAGCACCTACCCTTCCGATTCAAACGAAGAATGGTAAACAATCAAAACCGAAAAGGTCAAGTAGCACACAGGAAAACAAAGGTAACACAAAATCGCCGAAAAAGAAATCTAGCCAGTCAAAAGTGCAGCGATCGGGAGCTGATGTCGATACTCCCATCGCTTTAAACAACAAATATTCTGCACTTCAATCTGTTGAAGATGCAGATGTTTCACATTCGGGCTGGGTGCGTCCACCATCATGGTCGGATGATACCGATACCGACGAATGGCGAAATTTACCTGCAAAGGTGCCTGAATGTGGCGGCTTTGAGGAGGAATCGATGGATGTTAATACATCCATCGCTCCTTCCTCAGGGTCTCCCATTAAGAAACCTAAGGACAAAAAGATAGTCCCTATATATCCTCCATCTAAATAATGATCTTAATTACTCTTATCATTAATCAATAATGAAAAATTGCGTTATACAATGGAATTGTAGAGGACTTAAGGCAAATTACAATGAAATTCTTCTGTTATTGAATAAACATGATCCTGCTATCATGCGTCTTCAAGAAACTTTCTTGAAGGACACTGATCAAATCAACTTTAGAAATTATTCTATTTATAATCATATTTTTAATGATGGTGAAAAAGCTGCTGGCGGCTCTTCCATTATTGTGAACAACTTTGTTGTTCATAGTCATTTATCTATCAAATCTAATTTACAAGTTGTTGCTGTCAGTGTAACCCTTCACAAAGCTATTACATTTTGTTCAATTTACATTCCGCCAAGGACCACAGTTAATAAAAAAGATCTTGACGCTCTGATTGAACAATTGCCCTCACCTTTTATTTTGTTAGGGGATTTTAATAGCCATAACCCATTATGGGGTTCTGATCATTCTAATGCTATGGGTAAGATTGTTGAGGATTTTGTTGGTGAGCACGATTTGTGCATCTTCAACAATAAGTCTCCAACTTATCTTCACCCGGCATCAGGGTCTTTAACTTGCATTGATCTTTCTATTTCTTACCCTACTGTTTATTTGGATTATGATTGGAGAGTTGGTGACGACCAATGTGGTAGTGACCACTTTCCAATATTTCTAAATAATATTGCCTCTCCAGTCGAAACAAGAAACTTTCTTTTATCCCTCATATAAAATATTTAAAGGCAAAATGCCAGAAAACTTTAAAATTACTTCGCGTTCTTGCGCATACCGACTGGGGTGCAGATCGTACTGTAATGCTTAGATTATACAGAAGTTTAGTAAGATCCAAACTTGATTATCGTTGTTGTGTTTATGGCTCTGCAAGGAAATCATACTTGCAGATGCTTGACCCAATACATCATCAAGGTTTACGTTTAGCATTGGGTGCCTTTAGGACTTCCCCTGCTAAAAGTTTATATGTCGAGGCCAATGAGCCTTCTCTTTACTCTCGTCGTGAAAAATTATCCATGCAGTATACTTCAAAGTTAGCTTCAAACCGTTCAAATCCAACATACAATAATGTGTTTAAACCTAAACATAAACGTATATTTAAATCTAAAGAAAAAGTTATTCCATCCTTTGGAATACGTATGAAAAACTCTTTTGAAAGTAGTGGTATAGATTTGTCTTTGGTTGAAGAGACCAAAGTCGAATCTATACCACCTTGGACTATTAAACGACCAAATGTCATTTTTGATCTAACTTGGCATAAGAAGTCTGAAACAAACTCGCTTGAATTCAAGTCCTTTTTTAATGAAATCATTTCAAAATTTGAAGATTTTAAACAAATTTATACTGATGGTTCGAAAGATGATGAGAAGGTCGCTGCTGCTTTTGTAACTGACAATACGGTTACAAAGTTTCGGCTCCCTGACAATGCTTCTATATTTTCAGCGGAGATCAAAGCTATTGATTTAGCTCTTGATTATATTGCTGAAGATTCATGTAGTAAACATATAATCTTTTCGGATTCTCTTTCTGTATTACAATCATTGAGTAAAGGTTCTACTAAAAATGTACTTATTAAAAATATTGTTTTAAAATTTCATGAACTGTCTAATTCTAAAGATGTAAAATTTTGTTGGGTACCTAGTCATTGTGGAATTAAGGGCAATGAGAGGGCAGACTTAGAAGCTAAGTCTGCCCTGTCGTTGCCTGAATCTGATATGGATCTTCCTTATTCGGATTTCAAACCACAGATTACTAAATTTATTTTAAGAAATTGGCAGGAGTCTTGGAGTGGGGAAACTCACAACAAACTCCATGCCATTAAACCTGTATTGGGTGAAAGTTTGAACTCATGCCGGTCGATTCGCCGGGATGAGGTAGTTTTAGCTAGATTGAGAATAGGACATTCTTATATTACACATTCATATCTTTTAAAACGCGAGGTTCAACCAGAATGTTTATTTTGTTTTGAACCTTATACAATTCAGCACATTCTTATTGATTGTGCTGATTTAACTTTAATTCGTAGTAGATTTTTTCAGGCAGATTCTCTGCGGGAACTGTTTGAATTTGTAGATATATCTAAAATACTTGAATTTTTTAAAAGCCATTAATTTATATTATAAAATTTGAATAAATTATAGTTTTTTGAAGATAAATTTTTGTATGTCGATTATGTTTTGTCCATATTTTGTTTACTTTCCCGTTGATTGGGACTGACGTTGACGTAATCTATTAGTTGATATTGTTTTAAATTTGATATTGTAATTATTTTTTCGGCTCTAAATGACCTTTTTGTGTCGATGGGCCGTAAAACACCATTCATTCATTCATTCTGGTAGGTCTGAAAGATTCCTAACAGAAGGATATGTCTTGGGATCACAGTAGACCGCCACAGAACCCACCAACTGTACTCGTTCTGCTCTATTAACACGGACGGCAGCTGACAGATCTGTTAACGATCCTGATGCCGGTAACCTGCAGCTTTTCAGTGATCTGTGTAGGTGGAAGTGGCTATCAAACGCCTTTGGTAAGACGTCCACTTCACCAACAGATGCACTGACCGCAATTTGGGTAGCAATAAATTCAGGAGCGTTAGACACAGATCCTGCCTCAACAAATTCAGGCGTTTCAGACACAGATTCTGCCTGTATTTGGGACAAAACTTCAAGCGGACTGTAAGCCATACTCTCTCCATCTGATCCACAGTAGACACAGATTCTGCCGGTATGTGGTAAACTTCAAGTGGACTGGAAGCCACACTCTCAATCTGATCCACAGCATAAATCTGATCCACAGCATAATCTGTCAAATCTAATTCAGGTCTTGGAAACTTGTCCATCCACTCCTGCCTCTCCTCCCTTTTCAGATTGGCAGAGATCAGACAAACAACTTTCCAATGAACGAGCACATCAACTGAGTTAGGTGGTTGAAGCATAAAGTGAGGGGGTACAGGCTATCTAAGGTGATGGCACATACCTGCCATTGCCTTTTGCTGATTTTCTGACGGACTAGAATTGTCACAGGATGACAACATACGCTGTGCCTTTGCGAAATTCAGCAATAGTGTTTGGGAACCTCGAGTACCTTACAACCATCTGGCGGTTTGTTCTAGGGCTTCCACTCTGGATCGATTGACAAGGGTGCTGTCAGTCGGCAACGCCTCCGCAAAGATGCCTGGCACATGGTATGTGAATGCATGGGCTTTAGGATAGCTTGTTGGCACTTCACACCCAGGCATCGTACAATGGCGGTGACGACGCACCGGCAATTCAGAGTGACTAGCGACATCACGCTGCTGCTTAACTTTCTGAAGTATGTCTTGGGTATTCTGCTTCTTAAGGACCGTGGTAGAAATTACCAAGGGCTCAAGAACAGAGAAACCCCGTTTTTGGGCTCCAACAGTCTCAGGCTGGCGACTGGGATCAGGAAGTTCAGATGAAGCGTCCCGGCTGATGCGAACTACCCGTTCACACTCCTTGGCAGCAGGAACAGTGCTGGAAGCTTTCTGTTCCCGGACCTCAGAGTTAGATTGGGATGTCTGACCCGAGCTACCGGACTTACCCCTCTTACACTTCTTTACCACTCTTTTACCATCCTTTGACACAGACCTTTTTGCCAGAACTGAAAGTTTGGTGACCAACAACAGGCTCCTTGATCTTGGGGTCAGAACTGGAAGTTTGGTGACCTTTTTTGATCTTCCGGGACGGAGAGAAAACTGACACTGACCACACAAGGGCTGGAAGCCGTGGCAGTCTCTGCTTTATTCCCCCTGTAGCAGCCTGTTTAGTGGCTAGTCTGGGTGGCCTACGGGGGCTTTCTGTTTCCATGGGCACCCCGGTAACAGAAGGAGTTCTTAACAATTTTTCCTCCTCCTCCTTGCTAAGCTCCGTCCGTAAAACATGCCTTACTATTTTCGCCTCGGCAGAGCCTTTGTAACGAATGTCACTCATTCCTGCCAAGGGATCATAGATTTGTTCCTTGGGCGTAGGGAGCTTAGGCAAAACCCAGACATTCTCGCTTTATTCTATTGTCTTGGCTGCTTCTTTCAGTCATTTTCTCCAACCTTTGTTGTTGCGAGAAGTGGTGTACTTAATCTTCACCAGAGCCACCATGCGCAATATAGCGGTTAACAAAGCTTGGGCTTTATCCAAGCCACCCATATATCTCTTGCACAGAGACAGATTCTTAATGAACGCGTCTACAGGCTGATATACTTGGCCCCTTTTCAGATATTCATCAACTTCATCCTGGAAATCTCTCGGTTTGTTTTGGTCAGCAATAATCTGCAACAGAGAGCAGAACATATTAGCACAAGCTCTTAGTTTACTGATCCTAACCAGCTTAATGCTCACCCGAATATCAGTCGTGTTACTTGCAGGCCCTACATTTGTACTTGTCAATGGTCAATGCATCAGATGGGCCAACATTGACACAGGAACCGTGGTACCATTCATCACAGAAATCACACTGAATCATAAACCTACCTTTCCAGGGCTGTCTGCAGAAGCAATATACTTCCACTTCACCCGAGTCTGGAAGGGCGTCTGCTTGATAAGGAGATTCCCTGTGCTTGGTCACCCAGGCCGGCAAGTTTCGGTCCCTACATGGCATCATTCTGTCATGATTCACGACCAACACTGCTTTCCGAAGCTTCATCCGGTACAAATAGGGTGTGATCTTTTTAATGATTATGGCTGGACCCATCCAAGGAAAGCAGAGTTTGCGACACTTACCTTTTGTGACAGCAGTATCTAAAAAATATACTATATCACCCTTATTGTAAGGTCTCAGGAGTACCCTCAGATCATAATTGCGCTTCATTCTCTTTAATGAAGTCTTTAATGTACTCCTAGCCATGTCGTGTGCAGCCTGTATACTCTGTAGCAGACCAGAGATATACTCACCATACCTTCAGGTTGAACCTTTGCTCCAGGAAACATCAACTGAGCCGGAGTATTGACTTCCCTCCCCAGCGTTAACATGTTAGGAGTGTAGCCCGTACTTCGGTTCACTGAAGACCTGATGGCCATAGCAATTTGCTGAACGTTCTCATCCCACTTATCCTGGGATTTGCCCAGAAAACACCTTACCGCGTCCAGTAATGTGCGGTTGTAACGCTCAACCTGCCCATTAGAAGACGGACGATAAGGAGTAGTCCTAGCCTTATGAATTTGCAAGGCTTTTCAAAGAGTTTCAAACAATTTGGCATCGAAATTTCTACCCTGATCAGACTGACACCTAAATCTTGATCGACTTTGTCTCTATTCAAGCCGTCTGAAAGACTGTCACTTGAATTTGGACATGTAGCGTCATTATTCAGGCCGTCTGAAAGACTGACACCTAAACCTGGACCTACAACACTTACAGAACTGCTACCTGAAGCTGTATCCGGGACATCTGAAAGATTTGAACCCGAATCTTGGCCAACCTTACCCTGGCAGTCTGAAAGACATACACCAGAGCCTGGAATAGTACAGTCTGCAAGTTTAGCACCTGAACTCCCAATCTGACCCTCAGACTTTTTATCTAAAAGACTTACAGTCCCTTGGGGTGTGCTATTCTTGTTCCTTACATGCTTCACACCAGACAAATCTGCTAGTAACACTTTATCCATCACTACAGCTGCCCCCTGAATAGGTGCATTCCTTATGGCCGCATTACCCCGACTAAGCCCATGGTATCGTCCACATCTTCCGTGAACTTTGCCCATTGACTATCAGCCCTCACACAGTAATGACAACCGCCGCATGGCAGATCTGTAGGTTTCAGGCCAGCTACATATGCTGAACAGGGCACTAAAGAATCAGGGATCATTGAGAGCGCATCTGCGTTGCAATGTTTAGCCCCGGCTCGGTGCTTTACTACCATATGGTACTGCGACAGTTCCTCAATCCAGCGAGCCAGCTGACCCTTAAACCGTAGCAACCACGTTAAACTGGAATGATCAGTCCTTACTGTAAAACCCTTCCCTAGCAGATAATACCTGAATTGTCTGGTAAACCTTACTATTGCCAAAAGTTCTTTCCTGGTCGTGCAATAGTTCTTCTGCTTCTAGTCTGTTGCATATGTAGGTGACAGGAGCTAAAAAATAGATTTTTTCAATGGAAACTTAAAAAAAAATTATTGTCTAAAACCCTATTACCCTGATCTTAGATAATGCCCCATTGTGTAAAACAAAATACCGCATCCTGGACATAGATCATTATCTCCATTTTGTCAGCTATTCTCATGTGAGCGAAATATGCTCCATGGGGCTCTTCTTATACCTTTGACCTAATAACCTACATTTTAACCGGACATAAATCGTATTCTTACATTGCCTAGATTCTATCAAAGTGATCATACTAAGCCAGTTGTTTGAAATTAGGGCTAAAAATAAGGCCCCTACAGTGTTTAGAACCTATTTCTATGTTTTGACCTACTGACCAAAGTTTTTATCTAATGTAAGCCATAATCACACAGTGTCTAGTTTTTGTCAAGATAAACATTCTAAGCAAGTTTCAAGAAGATAACGCTACAAAAATATGGAATATATAGTGGCAAAAAGCTTTTTCTTTGATTTGACCTACTTACCTACTGACATGACCTTCATTCATGTATGACCAATATTTTAGTGATGTTATGACAGTGACAAAATTTCATAAAAATACAACTTCTACAAGGTTCTTCAACTTAACATTGGATATTAAAAAGGACCACGCCCTCTGGAGGCCAGGTATTTTAACGGATCAAATATTTGTTAACAACTGTTAAGGTATATCCATTGAGAAGCATTTTGGTGAAACACAAATTGAAATCAGACCAATAGTTTGGGAGAATAAGATTTTTTTAAATATTGTGCACGGTTTCCAAGGCAACCAAATTACAACACCCACAAACTTTTACCAAATTTTCCTTCCCCCAGCCTACTAATGCTTCTGATGAAGTTTGGTTACACTGGGGCTATTGGTTTCAGAGAAGAAGTCGTTTGCAATTGTTGACAGACAGACAGACGGACATTAGCTCACTTTGAGCACTCAGTGCTTTAGTGATCTAAAAAATAGTTAACAAAGAAATGGAAAATTTACAAACTCTTATTTCAAATTTAGTTAAATTTCAAATCAATGTTTGGTGGTAGTGGTGGATTTGAAATGGTCCAAGGCAACAACTGTATAAGGATTTAATAATTTGAGTAAGTGGTATTAAAGATTGACGCAACGGTAAAATCCAGTTAACCTGTTACAGATGAAATAAAAGGACGGACAGGAAACTCAATATATGCCTCCGCATCTATATATTCCGAGTGCAAAAAATTAACCTTAATTGTCAACTTTACATACATAAGGTTAAACAAACTGTATGTTACCCAATTTCCAAACAATATTAATATGTAAAAGTCTTGATCCAATCACTCCAGTAGGGTAGGAGTTATATGCACACATTTTTTTAACAGACAGACACAAAAAATGAACAACACAAATATATCTCCCGCCATATATTGAGGGTCATATAACTACAGTGGATAAATATTAATTCTTTTCCAATAACGCGTTTACGCTGAAACTATTATTTTTATTACAAACAGTTTGGCACCAGATCAGATGCCGGGTAACCCAGCGTCTGATCAGGCTCCAAACTGTTTGCCACCAATATAAACATGCCAGTGGCATCCATGACAATATATAATGAATCTTTTTTAAGTTCAAATTAGGTCACGGTGAAGGTAAAAATGAGGTTTGGTATTATTGATAAGTTTGTAATGGTCCAAGGCAATAACTGAGTATCGAAGCACTGTAGTAGACAGTGTTGATGCTAGACGATATGGTAAAATCCAGTTAACCAAGAACCAGCCCATTTAAAATATTCTAAGTTCAAATTAGGTCAATGTAAAATCAAGGTTTGGTAATACGGATGGATTGGTATTGATCCAAGGTAATAGCTGTATAATTATCAAAGCATTTTAGGCAGTTGTGTTGATGCTAAACGAAACGGTAAAATCTATTTTACCAAAAAATAGCCTATTCAAAATATTATAAGTAAAAATTAGGTCAAGGTCAAAAAAGAAGTTTAGTGGTATTGGTGGATAGGGAATGGTCCAAGGCAACAACTGTATAAGGATAAGCGGTGTTGATCCTAGACAAAATGTTAAAATCAACTTCTTACTGACGCACACAGGCAGGGACGGACGTACAGGGCGTTTACTATATGCCCCCACATATGCTGATGCCGGGGGCATAAAATGTTGTAATTTTGTACGCTTAAGTGCTTTGCGTTTGAATTTCTTTTGCGTGTAAACGGGACAGAATTACATATTATCCACTGTACAAGGGATTATTAACATACTTATTGTCTGAAGCCTTCCACTAGATGTCGTCTCAATTCTACGGGTGTTTCATCATCTAGGCCCTGCTGAATGTTGTCCTCTGCCTCTACTCTGATATCTAAAACTTCTGGCATAGCAACTTGTCTATCTAAACAAAGGTTGTGTAGTCGCATACAGGCAGTGATTATACCGGAGGCTTTAGCAGGGGACATCATTAGGCATCCTCCAGATTTATGAAGACATCTGAAATAATAACAAGCATTGTCATAGAGACAACAAAGCTTTCAATCTTTAAAAAAAATTGAAAATTGAAAGCACACTCTGAGGTCAAGTTAACAGAAATGAAATGCATAGAATGTTATTTTCCATATACACATCAGTGCCTAATATAAAAGGAATATATCATTGGAAATATGAGTTATAGGTAATTTGAGAATTCTCTTCAAGCAAGGTAATTGTATGTCGATTATGTTTTGTCCATATTTTGTTTACTTTCCCGTTGATTGGGACTGACATTGACGTAATCTATTAGTTGATATTGTTTTAAATTTGATATTGTAATTATTTATTCGGCTCTAAATGACCTTTTTGTGTCGATGGGCCGTAAAACACCATTCATTCATTCATTCCCAGCTATAGAATCTGAGAAAACAATCCTGCGAAATGGCTAACAGTAGAGTATGGCGACATCCACTATACCTTGATTGATGATTATAATTATTAGATCTAGGTCTACAATAAAAAAAATCTGATAATCAGTGCGATATTGTGCTGATCTAGACCTAAATGTTGAACTGGCTACAAATCAGCATTTTCTAGCTGGTTCGTCTCGGTTTAGGAATTCAACGCTACTGCAGTTCTTAATGAAAAAAGTCTCATTACTAGATCTACATATTGTACGGGTAGATCTAGATCGGTTTTTTCTTTCTTAATTTAATCATCGCGATTCTCTAGATCCCGATCTGATAGAGCGATCTTACTTTAGTCCAAAACCGATTTTGATTGGATCTAGTTTTATCGTTCTTATTTCTGGGTTTAGTTTTACACTCGTCATTTCTGTAGAAATAAATTAAAACAACTTTTAGATAGGCCTAAATGAATTTTAATTTAAGATTTAAATTCGAGTTTTATGGTAGACTCTAGCCTTTTAAAAAAAGCAGCATACACATCTAGATCTATACAAAACCACAAGAGCTAGAAGTGTCCAATCTTCTTTTTTTTCTTTTTTTTTAAGATCTTGGCTTTTTGATTTGATGTAACCCTTTCCCCCATAAATACGCCTTTTAACGCCTTTAATTAATTCCTTCATATACTGATGAAAATAGTTTCAATATCATACTGTCACAAACAAAAATCATAAGAAATATTTTCTATATTTTAGCAGATAAAAGCTTAAAGCAGGCTGAAAGTATTTTCAACCTGTTTTAAGTGGTCACATATTTTCAGAAGTAGAAACAGGCTATGGGGTAAAGGGTAAAAGGCTCGTGGCGTGTAATCGCATATTTAAGTAGCCAACTAGCTAGCCTGTGTTTAAAATCACAAACCTGTTTGACAAGTGCGGCTAATTAGATTACGTAATATGGATCTTTATGCCCTGCAGGCCTAAAGCTTCTTCTTCATAGAGGGGGTCTTAGGCAGAAAAGGGGTTGTGTATAAACATTTCCGGTCCATATCGTACAATTTGCAAGGCAGCTTAATTGATTAGTGGTTGATGATGAATGTCAGCATAAAATGCGATCTAGATCAAAGCCGCGTGCTGAAATATGTCCTGAATCTGTTTCGATTATGATTTTCATAGATCTTTATATAAGCTCAAGATATATAACGATAAGTAAAAAACGACATTAATACAATAAATGAGCACTCGGGTCACGTTATCTAGAGCGTTCAGTTTTGACCCAGATCAGAATATTAAATACTTTGTTCAGCAGACAATTAATCAGTTTGGATCTTAATCAGACATTGCGAGTCTCAATTGCTAGATGATAAATTGATATTCCACATTTGTCATGTCAATGACTGTGCAAAAAGTTCAGCAACTGTTTGGATCCAACTGAGATATTGAGAAACTCTGTGATTGAAAATCCAAACTGAATGTATTGAAAACCTCATTGAAGAAACTTTGATCCATACGAGAGACTGACAAACAGTTAGGACCCAGATCGGAATCAAAACTGACTGTACTTAAAGGTCAGCAACAGTTTGGATCCAAATGAGATATTGAGAAACTCTGTGATTGAGACCTGGATGTACGAAAGTTTACCGAGAATAAATGGTCTATTTTCTAAAAATGTATGTCCGATTGAGGAGCAGAACCGACGTTAAACGTCACGGAAAATTCATAACAGACCAGAAAAATAATTTGATCCCCCTTATTTTATTAAATAAAAACGTAATACCTCATCCGTTTTGTACTGGATGCAGAGACAGTGTATAGCCATATGGCTATACACTGTCTCTGACTGGATGTTATAAAAATCGGCACATGTATTATCGTCTTTATCTGCTCGTGTTTTAGTCGTAGCCCCGTAAATAAAACGAAGATATCCAGGATCCGATGTTTATGATTAATATTTACGGAAATATTAACAGATAAGACTAAATATATCGGAGAAACTTTTTTCGAAAGTCACAGGGCTTCGATGCCTTTATTCACAACCAGTATGCAAATATTATCAAGAGTATCCGTGCCCGATTCCGGTGTCCTATGAGATTTGCCTGATATACGCTACCTCAAGTATGGCTGGATTAAGCACTAATAGCTCGAAATGTTGATGTTCTGCTATGCACTCATTGTCACCAAGACACCCAATCGTCATTTCATTTGTTCTGCAGCAAGTATTAACCTCCTTTGTAGGCATTTAAACACAAGTATTGCAGTCGCAAATTCGTCCGGCGAATGCGCTTTCTCTTCGCCCGCCCCGTCGTAGTCTCTGTCTTCTAATATTACATTCTCTGATAATTTAGGATCGAAATCGTAACACCGAAGTTCTAAAGTGTTTTCACCTTCCTCCACATGTCCAATTTTTCTCAGTTTTTCAGTTTATTAATGTTATCGATGTAAATTCCGCGCACTCTACGGCATTCCCGGTTAGACTCGCTATAACCGGAAGGTCGCGGAAGGCCTTAGTTACGTCACACAGGTAAACAAAATGGCGGCCCCCATGATCGCTTGCACAGTCATATATCACAAAGTTTAAACGGCTCTAACTACTTCATTTTTTATTATTTTTCAAAATTTCAAAGGCAGAAGGCGATTTTTTTTCAATATCTTTCATTTAAAAGATATTTATCACCAGCTGTCCATTTCCCTTTAAGATTCTTTATGAAACGGCACTGTCGTAAAAATGGCGGCCTAAGTGAGGATTTACGATAAGTTAAGGCTTAAGATTCTTTATGAAACGGGCCCCTGGAGTCAAGGAGAAACTACTGAAAGCAACAACTCTTTCAACTCCATCTTGCACCTGTAGCAATTCTGCACCTATTGCTACTTGTGAAGCATCTACATCCAAAATGAATGGATCTGTCAGATTGGGCAATGATAGTATGGGAGGCGAGGTTAGGACTTTCTTAAGAGCAGAGAAAGCTTCTTGCTCTTCCGGACCCCATTTAAACTGATGTTTGCCTGTTAATGCATACAAAGGCTTAGCCAATGCAGCAAAATCTTTAATGAAAGTCCTATGGTAATTAGCCAAGCCAAGAAACCGGTCAACATCTTTTGAAGATACCGGAACTGGCCATCCCGCTACGGTATCAGAGTCCTTAGACGTCATGGTCAATTCGTTACCACTGACATTACGGTCTAAAAATTCTACTTCTTTTTGAAAGAACACGCACTTTTTTTGGCTTGAGCTTCATACCATGAATTTTGAACCTCTCCATACTTCGACCAGATTCTTTAAATGATCGTCAAAGTTTCGCCCCATTACCAGGATGTCGTCGTGGAATGCTAGGACAGTTTTGCACGTCAAACCTCTTAAAAGAAGACTTACCACTCTAGAGAACGTCGCAGGGGCGTTGGTTAAACCAAAGCCCATTCTAACGTGCTCATAGAGTCCAAACTTTGTTAAGAAAGCTGTCTTTTTACGGTCTTCCTCTTTGACACGCACTTGCCAGTAGGCAGAGTTAGCGTCTAGTTTGGAAAACCAGAAATTTCCTGCTAGCGTGTCAAGACAATCCTCTACTAATGGTAACGGAAACGTATCCTTCACTGTGACATCGTTTAGAGCTCTATAATCAATGCACCATATCACGGAGCCATCGTGCTTACGAATAAGCACTGGAGACGATGCCAATTCGGACATGGATTCTTGAATGACACCTGCATCGATCATTTTCTTGAGATGCCCTTCTTCTTCACTTGCAAAGCAAGCTGGGGTCCGGTGCATGTGCTGCTTATTAGGCTTTGCATCCCCGGTGTCAATCTCATGCTCAATGGCAGTGAAGCTACCCAGATCGAAATCAGTCTTCGCAAAGACATCATCATACTGACCAAGTTTGTCAGCAAGCTTTTGCCTCTGCTCAGCATTCAAGTGCTCTATTGAAGCCTTGAATACTCCTTGCAAATGATCTGGTAACCCTGCTTCACCTGCATATTTATCAGTTACAGCCTCTTCCTGCTGTAAACCTGTCATAGCTACTACTTTCGGAGCACTTTTTGGCTGACTGAAAGCCTGCCCTTTAGCTCCTGATGACTGACTGAAAGCCAAGTCACTGGAATCTGAGTAACTGAAAGTCCGCTCAGACTCCAAGCCATTGTCTAGCACTGAGTTAAACTCATAAGCGCTAGCAACAACGTCTGCCCTTTTCAGGCTTTTGTATCCATCTGTTGGATTTACCAAGCAGATTACGGGTTCTTCCCCAGAACCCCGGACTATACTTGGCATGAGGATACCCTTTCGCTAAACCATATCACTTGGATCCATGCAATAATCATTTAACTGAGTGCTCATTTTACATGGAACTCGTATGGCAGAGTTTGGCGGAACCACCACTTTCCGCTTTAGTGTTACTCTGGCTAATCTGGGCTTCCCATCCTTCAAAGTAGTATCAACTGGGATGCTTTCCCCATTAATGATGAATGCATCTGATTTCATGTCCAAAACACACCCCAATAGTGCATTAAGTCATGACCTAACAACATCTCATCATTAATGGGCGCAACGTATATTTTCCCTGAATATCTGGGATCCCAGTTGCATTTGAATTGGTTTAACAATAAAGCCCTTTAAGACCGACTCGTAATCAGCCATTTGCATCACCACATCTTTTACTCTTTTTGGTTGTTGCTTAAAGCCCCTATATTACTCCCACATAATCAGAATCAAACATTTTTCTTACATAAAGTTATGTCACTATCGTAAGCGTTCCATATAAAAAGAAGTAATACGTGGTGATATTTGAAGCAATATTGCTATCGAACAGTGAAATTTGTGGAAACAAGTAATCAAGTTTGTTTATTTTTGAATAGCGACGAAAATTTACGGACATACTCGGTAAAGCTCATTTGCATAATTCTATACAACAAGTCGAGTGCTTTACAACCAAAGAGAGACAACTCCTTTAAGTTTGGCCGTTAAACTGATGTAATGTATACACATTGTCGCGGCCGAATCAATCACGTGACCTTTATGCGATCGATCGAAAGTTCTCGGAACCAGCCCGTAATCTTATTTGTAAATAAACCCGCTTATTATGTAAACCACCACGATAAGAATTCGACACATTTAGGTAGGATTCTTTACGAAGTGGGTGCATATGTCAGGCTTCTTACACTCGATTTCACTTAGTTTTAATACATAGAAAATGCACACATATTTGAAATTGCGCGTTTTAAACACCAATTTGAGCGGGATTGTGCCTTTAAGGTTTTCATAAATTCGAGTCGAAAGGATAGAGATCTCGGCACCGGAGTCAATTCTAGCCTTAACCACTTTCCCACCAACCTTCAAATTGATGCACGAAGACCCCGCACAAACGCGGTAAACACCAATTTGAGCGGGATTGTGCCTTTAAGGTTTTCATAAATTCGAGTCGAAAGGATAGAGATCTCGGCACCGGAGTCAATTCTAGCCTTAACCACTTTCCCACCAACCTTCAAATTGATGCACGAAGACCCCGCACAAACGCGGTGAATCTTCACTGCTTCATCGTGGGACATAGTTCCCGGCGGACTGAAAGCCTCGCATTCCGTATGCCCCACAGCAGTTTCAGAGACTGGATTCAAACCAGACACCGGACTGAAAGCCTCAATGACTGGCGTCAAACCCTGAACAACATTTTCCACACAAGGACTAGAAGCCCCAGTGTGCCCCGTTTCTTGGTCACATTTAGCCACCTTTTCGTCAGGCTAAGGTACATGAACCTCAGCCCTTATTCGTTTAAATCTGGCTTTGTTTTGCCAAATTTTCCGGTCTTATTCTTTTTGGACCAGTCATGATACCTCTGGCACTCTCGTTTTATGTGACCTTTTTGTTTACAAAAATAGCATTGTATCTCCTCACTTGAGGTCTGTTGCCTCACAGGTTTTTGCAATCTTGCAGGAGCAGAATTTCTGTATTTTCTGTGTTAAGGTCTCAATAGTTTTGGTCATAAGTTGCTCGAGATGTTCGAGCTTTGCTTCTACCTGAGGCTCAATGACATTAATGGCTAAGTCATCCTTTGACTTCCCTTTCCGATTAGATTTTGATTCTTCAACCACATCGGAGATGTACTGGTGATGCTTAACCGCATCCAAAACTGTTTGCATGTCTCTTGGTTTTTTTAGACTTGCATACTTAGCAGCCTCTTTATCTGGACAGCCTTGGCTGAACTTAGCTATGGCTTCCCTTTCTCTGTGGCTTTCGGGAAGATGTCGGAATGCGGTTGTAGCCAGAGACAACACACGATCTTCCCAATCTTCAAGTGCCTCCTCGGGCTTTTTGCGGACTTGCTGAAACTTGGCTCTTGCCGTTTCAGTAAGTTCTTTCCCTCCAAATCTGCTGTCTAATTTCTTCATCATACGACGGTACGAGAGATTTTCTCCCGTCTGAGTCATAATGGCAAAGAAATTGAGAGCTTTACCCTCCAACACCAGTGCAGGTAATCCCTACTTTCTTTGTCGGACCATCTCATTACAGACTTGTAACTTTCAAATCTTTGCTTCCAGGCCAACCAACAAGATTTCCCATCATATTTTAGATTTTTGGGGAGCTCTTTTGGTATACCCCTATCATGGGAATGACGTTTGTGGTGCCTGGAGCCGCCTCTATGCCTGGCCCTACGACCATGGGATCTTGACCTTGACCTTGAAGAGTCTGAGACACTGTGTCTCGACCTTCTCCCATGTCGCCTATTCTGGTGTTTGGAAACCCTGCGTCTATGCCGGCGTTCCCGAGAACTTGAACTAGAGCTCGAGCTTGAACTTGAGCTCCGATAAGCAGATCTATGAGATCGTCTTCGCGGACTCCATCTCGATCGTGACCTAGACCTCGAACGCGACCTCGACTCAGAGCTTGATCGCGCTGACTTATGAGGCATGCGTCGGCGTCTACGTCCTGACCTTGATTTTGACCTTGAACTTGACCTAGACTCTGAACTAGAGTCTGAGCTTGTATATCTAGATCTCTTATGCACTTTTGCCTTTGAAGACTTGCGAGCAGACCTTACAGACACCTTTTTACGTCTTGTCGACGAAAAACTATCACGACTGTCACTCCCCTGTCTGGAAGACAGGTGTGAGTGACGAGCTGATGATGACCCATCGTGTCTGTGTTTTGAACCCCTTGTTTTACATATGGAAGATGATGAGCTGTCATCACTATCATTCCCATGTCTGGAAGACATACGAGAATGATGAGTTGACGGCTTCTTGGTTTTACGTCTGGAAGACGATAAGCTGTCATCACTTTCATTCCCATGTCTGGAAGACATGCGAGAACGATAAGCTGACGACTTCTTGGTTTTGCGTCTGGAAGACGCTACATGGGGTTCACTTTCATATTGTGGCGGTGGGTCCTTATCCTCATACCTTACACCTTTCATTTTTTGTATAGCTATCCCTAACTGTTTCTTTTCTTTCTCATAATCACTTAGAGGCAATGTCTCATCAATTGAGGGGCGAGCTCTAAGTTTCCTTAATCTATCTTGAAAGGAATTATCAGTCTGAATGTCTCCGACAGGCAACGCAAATGAAGACGGAACCGTTTTGTTTCCACCACCATTTACGGGACTTCTCTGGAGCCTTGCTGGCAGTGTTTCGCTTAATAATTGGCGATATTTAGCCTGCGTTTCTGCATATTCCTTTTGGATCCATTGCATATCCGAAGTAGGGGTAGATGCCAAAGTGTCAATTTGGGGTGACAGGGTTTCACCCTGTGGATGACCGGTTTGACCAGATACTCCCACTACAGAGCGAACAGGCGACTTTGGACAAACATCAACAGGTGGCCATGTAAAAGTCACATGCTTCAGTATCTCCGCGACCACCTGCTCCGGAAACATGAAACACAATTGGTCCCTAGAGATGCATGTATGCTTTGCCCTATAGTTCAGAATTGTATCGGACCTAGCATCCCCTATTCCGGGTACAAGCATTAGCTCATCTTTGGATGCAGTGTTAATATTAACTGGCATATTGTCAAACTACACAGAAAAATCGTGTATAGACTTACTGTACTTGGTGATGGTTTAAAGTCTGAAAGACTTGTGAATGTGATGGTTTATAGTCTGAAAGACTGGATGTTGTTTTATAGTCTGAAAGACTAATGTGATGATGGTTTATAGTCTGAAAGACTTCTTTGTGTGTGTGTGTGTGTGTGTGTGTGTGTGTGGTTTATAGTCTGAAAGACTTTGATATAATGGCTTATGAACCGGATCTGAAAGACCTCGCAGCACACCTCACCAAAATATTCTTTTTGGAGTTTGCTAGACAACCAAAATTTACGAATTACGTTTTTGCATCTGAAAGACCACAAAATTAACGTAAGACGGACAGTCCGTGACCACAAAATGAAATATTTCAGATATGAAATATCATGAAATATTCAAATTATATATACAGAGTATCATACGAGTCCAAAGTGTATGAAACACGCCTTTTTCATATACAATACAACCAGGTGAGCCGACTCAATGTATAACTGGCATAGGACAATTACAGTATTTTAATCCGAAAGCTATCCTAAGAATAAACTGGCATAGAGCAACACGAAAACCCTCAATGTTGTCTAAGAAATACTGGCATAGGGCAATGAAAAAATTACTTTTCAATCTCCCTAAGAAACTAGACTGGCAAAGGGCAAACTGAAAAATTACTTTTCAATTTCCCTAAGAGACTAAACTGGCATAGAGTAAATTGACAAAATTAATTCTCAATTTCTCTAAGAAAGACTGACATAGGTAACTAACGGAATCTGCAAACTGTCCTAAGAGACTGACATAGGAAAATATGAAAGAAAATTCCCTTAGAAATTAATTAGCCAACGCTAATTAGGCGTACCTTGACCTTATGTTTACTTAAATGTTGAAGCAGAGAGCAGAATAAATAAAGCAATGCACCGTATAAATATTCCTGTTTGCTATCAATCTGTCATGATACTTTATATGTTTCAACAAAGAAAGAATTCCCGCCGCTGACACGGAAAGAAATAATTTTTTCCGAGAATTTGCTCACGCGAAAATACGTGACAAACTGGCAAGGTAGCTTTACTTTACTTTCCAATTTTAAATCCTCGTCGCCAATTAAGTGTTCACATATAAAGCATCAAGAGTAACTAAGTAAACTGACTCACCCACTCTGTATATAAGTTGCCACGACTGATCTTGACTTCTGTCTAGCTTGGCTTCTGGCAATCAACTCGATTTGAAAATGGCGCGAGGGCCTATTTATGCCGTCCCTGACCCGCGCTTCTACATAAAGTACTACCGATACTTCCGCGAAGTAGTCCCTAGAGGTCAGGGGTTAACCAATCACAACATACCGATGGAAGAACAAAACCACTTACTAGTATTCTGATTGATTAATGGCAGATCACTTTTTAACAGTTTTTACTTTGGCTTGACTTTAACGTCGCTTTTGAATTGGAGCTCCCTCCCCTTTGTGAAATGGAGTCGAGATTAAAACAAAAATTTAATACTAAAAAATTATTTCCATAAATTCCTTTAAAACAAGTATATATCACTTAACAAATTTAGAAATTTACATGGGTTTGGAGAAGGTACATTCTGCATGGTACGTCAGTTCGTCACTCCTGACAGTTGTTACCTTCTAGGGACGAACTGTATATATAATAGCTACATCTCCGTCCGTATTTTATATTTTAAAAAATTAATAAACACATGCCATACCTTCCGGAATCCGAATATATGTAAACAAAATAAACAGAAAACAATTCCTAATTTTGGCACTATGTTCCTGAAGTTATTGACACGGAAAAAAAAATTCTCACAAGGCCGAACAAATGAAAATTGAAATTATCCCACTCTTTTATTTTCCGTTATATACTGTGTTAAATTTCTATATTAATCCTAACAATGAAGTTTTAGCCCATGTTTAATCCCAAAGATGCCCTTATATCTGGTGAAACTAGTATGAATGAAGGAATCAAAGTTAGAATTTAGAATGGCGAATCAAAATGGCGCCAATGGCAATGCCTATGCTATTTCCAATTTTCGAGTTTTTGACTTATTTTCCAAACAGTTCCTTAAATAGTTTTGTCCATAATGCACAATGTATCCTTAATTATCGTTTAGCTGGCAATTGCATCTCCTCTTCATGATTTCTTTGCGGATGCAAGCCGATTTAGATGTTTTGATTTCTCTGTTGCCATTTTTGTTCTTCGATCGATCGATACTTTCTTTCTTTCTATTAATACTCTCTGACTCCCCTTTCGGGTATTAATTAGAGTGGAGTGTCGTGCAAAGATAAAAGTAAATAAAAGCATTGAATAGGAAAGACTTCAAAGAAAAATAGTGAGCGAGAAACTCAGAGAAGAGTGAGATAGTGGTTATAAAAGGTGAAGCTAAAAACCGTTAAAAACATCCCTCTCGGTATTCAGGGGCGGTTTTGGATAAGGGAGGGGTTCAAAGAGCCTTTGAACGCCTCTAGGTCAGGACAATGGTTTCTGGCAGACTGTTCCATAGGACCACGATGATCCGTTATGAATGCCTAATGCGGAGTCCATTTTTGATTCAAGTCAGTACTTGTTGCAACGATATGTAATCTAAAGTAAACTTCTTTTTTCTTTATCCTGATTTTTGCCATATTAACTTTCTTGCACATTTCTTCGCAACCAGGGATATTTTAGATCCAGTTCTTGAGTTTTTAAGTGAATGCGGGTCAAAACGACACAGATCCAAAACGGTCCGGGTCAAAACGGCCCAGGTCAAAACGGCCCAACTCGTAATTGTGGGCGTGTTCGATTATCAGTTCCAGAACTGTTTGGAACGATTCCATGGAATTGGTAAATCAAATAAAAACGGAATTGAACCCTTGCAAATATGGTAGTCTGGTTCCCTGCTAAGTTAAACTTTGCTGTCGAAGCGTTGGCGAATTGTGCCGGGAACCATGATGATACGTCACAATTCTGCTCACGCCACCTATTTGAACAGAACTGATAGAACAGTTCTGGAATTGAATTCCGGACCATTCGATTTCGATTCCGTCAATCCCGTCAATTCCGGACTGATAATCGAACATGCCCTGTATTATTATACTATTATTAATAATTATGATTTATTATATGATAAGTAAAAATAAATTTTGAATTATTTACATATATCTTGAAAAAATAGAAGAACTATACTATTGGACGGAGTATGTATGTTTTTAATTGGATGGATAACCCGAAGTATGATTAGGCTCTAAACTAGTTGCCCCTCAGTTTAAATGAGTATATACTTATTGTCACAAAATTGCCAATTAAGCTAAAGAAATGCGGCAAAGTAGGAAGTTCAATACTTGTAAGGGTTATTTGCCACCAGGTTGGATACTGATCAGACGCAGCGTATTGCTTACCTTGGACTGACTTCGGGTAAATCTTCCCGTTGATCCCTTGCGTACATCCATTCCCACATACGGTCAAATGGCTATATTCTGCCTTTTGTAATCATTGCGAGAACTGCATGCTTGTAACGGTTATAATTGGGGCCTACGACACAACTGCACGGACAAAATTGCTACCCGAATGTGTCCGAACGACACCTAATTACAGTGTATTATATTGTAATGATACATAGTATATCTTGTTTTGATTCAATTTGTAAACCCCTATCAAGCTAGTTGCGACTTAAGACAACATTTGCAAAATGTTAGGATCCAGATCAGACGCCAAATAACGTGGGGTCTGGTCTGAGCCCAAACTGTTTGGCACATATTTTCAATTTTCAGTTTAATAAGCACACCACTTATTTTGAGATTTTACACAGACGATACGTGTGAAGTAAACATCAAGCTAGCATGATAGGAGTAAAATAAAATGTACAATTCACGTCTGCATTTCAACTATATGGCCTTAGATGCACTTTCTCTATCTATCTATATTTATCTGTCTGTCTGTCTGACCGTCTGCCTTCTCTCTTTCTTTCCTTCATCGTTATTTCTCTCTCTCTCTCTCTCTCTCTCTCTCTCTTTATCTATGACTCTTTTCTATCTCTTAACAAGTGTCTAAAGTGTACAGTCTTACATTTGGGTATTTATTTGTACATGTAGTAAGTTACTTAGTTTGTATTTATGCTTGTTACCAAATAGGATAAATAAATAAATACTTGGTTCATTTTTGCCCAAATTAATGCTGGGGTACCCATATGATATGCTTCTCCAGCTAGACGAAATTTGGAGAAGAAATACATGTACACACAGCAGTCTACTAGCTAAGAGTAGTATATGCGAATACCGGTATATAATTATGTTTACCAATTTCTCCAACGAAACAAAATTTGGAGATAGATATTAGATACGAGTATATAAATACCTACCAAGTATTTATTTATTTATTTCTTTATCCTATTTGGTAGAGTTTGGTAAATACCTGTATGCTTTCTCCTTCCATGTACATGTAGTGATAATTATTATGACACATCAACATACAAATTGAAAGAGTGAACTCGAGACAAAATAGACTATGATCAGAGGCCGAGTTACCTAGGAACTGATCACGATCTAAACTGTCAGGTGATATGTATGACTATATATGGAACAATTTTGGTTAACATCTGTTTATTCATAAGAAATACTTTTTATTTAGGCTTAATTATAAATTATAAAAATTTCAAATGAATTTGCGTATTCCCAACTAATGACCTCCCTATTGATATGTATGTTTTCTATTTGTATAAATGTTAATGCTGTCCACGGTAGTGGGCCTTATACAGATATTTCAATAAAGTTTCATAAAGTTTCATGGTCACAACACAAACTTTTTGATACTCATTACTTCGGTCAAGATCCTTAACATTGAACGTTGACAAATAAAAGCAGATGACATTTTTGTAAAAAGTCTGCTGTGCGACAATACGTTCTATGTTGATTTAGAAAATACTTTGGGTAGTGGTTGGAAACAGATCTATATGTTAAGTTAACCCATTACCCCATAAATACGCCTTTTTACGCCTTGAATATATTGCTCCACCGAGGAAAATAGTTCAAATTTATACAGTCAAAATATGTATCATAACAAATATTTTCTATATTCTACAAGCTGGTAGCTTACAGCAGGCTACCCTAACCCTTAAGGTGCATTCTGCTTTACTTTACTTTCAATCTGCTTTAAGTGGTCACCTATTTTCAAAACTAGAAACAGACTATGGGGTAATGGGTTAAGTTAGTTAAGCCCTTTTTACTACTAAGATGTCATCTGCTTTAAACAAATATCTGCTTCAATTTCTTTAGTTTCTTTTATGTGTTTTGAAATCAGATTGTTTTTTTCGATCTTGTTCAGAACCTGCTTTACATGTCTGATCAGAGACCATGTTGATAGTTAATATAAGTCATTTGTCTGATGAGAATCAAAACTGTTGGCAAATACCCAGTGTACCTGAGGTAAGGCAGTGAGGTGTTAATGAAACAAACTGTCACAACAGCAGGTCATAGAGCAAAGAGTATCACCTTTAATGCAATCAAACAATTACAGAAGTCGCGTGTCACTAACGGCACACTTTGGCGGCACGTATTTTGACATTTGACGTATTAAAATGATTAACTCAGATCTATATTTAAACAATATGAAGTTACTGGTGTTATCCAAAAAAGCCGGCTTTGCAAACAGTTTTGTCCAGCTAAAGTTTAACAATATATATAAAAAAAATAGCTATAGTTTACACATACGCAGATCAATATTTATGTATTATGCCTTAAGCAGGGTTGGCACGATATTACTCGCCCAGTAAAACCCGGGTTTACCCGGGTTCGGCAATAAGGTCTTATTGCCCACTCTGGACAATAAGCGGGTTTTATGAAATTTGGGTCATATGAAAGCTCAGTTTTCTTCCTAATAGTGAGTCTTAAAGATTCAATCTAGCCATATTTGAATCATTTCTGTATACATGGCTGTGCAGACACAAATTACATTTAGATAAAAATTTTAAAACCTAGTTCATATAAGATATACAAGTATGAATTAAGGCATTTTAACATATATACATTTTTATTTACAAGACGTGTCAGTAATATCAGTTGAATGCAAGTTATTCATTTCATTCATACACAAGCACAGTCCAGTTTAAATTAGTCTACCTACCAGTCAAGATCTTCTTTCCCTCTTAGCATTCTGTAGCAGAGGATAAGCTTAGCACATTTACCAATACCTAGTTTGTTTTTCAATTTATTTTGCAGTCCAAAGTTTGAAAAATGCGTTCAATAGACGCAGAACTTGATGGCATTTTAAGAAGGCTTTTGGCCATTTTACATAGTTCTGGATTAACTTTCCCTGCCATTTCTACACTTGACCACCACACTGATGAAGATGTGTTCATGATAGTGATTTCACTTGTCGGGGCTTTTGGTAGATTGGTCTCATCACACATAAAAGTCAGCAAAGCAGGTACCAACTCAGGTTTTTGCTCTGCAAGGTAGTCTTGTGCCTTAGTCTTGTGTTCTGGTAGAAGCCTCTTTCCTTTTTACCTTGGATGAAGAATGTGGGCAAGAAAATGGCTCGACGTTAATGCTTCGCTTTTGGACGATCTTAATATGAGGCTTCAGCTCTTCAGTTTCCAGTAAATGAAGCCATGTCTCACAGGCATCTGCAATGGAAGATGTGTCAGACTGCAATTTGTTTAAAGCTTCTGCAATAAGTTGGAGTTTTTTTGCAATATATTTTGCCTCATTTGCTAAACCAACATTATGAATAAGTGATCTAATTCTCCGTTCAATGGCATCTTCATTTTGTGCAGCAATGATAACCATAGCTTGTTTGTTCTTTAAGAAAGTGCGTTCACTGCCTAACTGACTATTCCATCTAGTGTCGTTTGGAATTTGTGGTTTAACTGTATTTTCCATTTCTGACAAAAGTACTCCTGCCTCATGGTGATTGCGAAAATACTTGTTTACTTCAACAATTTGACCAATGACAGCTTGTGGTGTAACTTCAGGTCCTAGAAGATTTAACCAGTGAGCTGAACATCCATAAACTGTTAATGTACTGTCATTTTCTTTTAATATTGTCCTTATGAGTTCCATTTTTTTCATTGTCTGTTACAACGCCAGTTATATTGCAGTCATACTCCTGCTTTGCAGTTTTTATAGATTCAGTTGCTATATCTGCATAGTACATAGATGTTTTTGTTTGATCCAGCCTCTGTTGTTGAAAGGAAGTATGACTTATTGTCCACATGTAAGCCTATAGCAATTACAGGACTGTTATGAATATCGCTACAACCATCTTGGACGAGAACAGCATCTTTGCCCTGAATTACTGACTTCATATTCCCTGTCACCCTATCATGTACTTTATCCAATAGAGTTCCCCCAATATCCTTACGACTGGGGCTATAAAAGCCAGTGCGAAGCATTTCAATAGTTTCTCTCCATAAAGGATTGTCAGCAATGTTAAAAGGCAAGTTGCATGCATAGAACATCTTTGCAATCTGTTCATCCAACTTCTGCCATGTCATAGAATATGTTGCAATAGTGTACCCACTGAGGTTACGTTGACGCTTAGCACGTTTTGTAGTGGAGAATTGCGAATCTGGATCAGCAACTGGTCGAGCAGACGATTCCGGGTCAAAACGGCCCGGGTCAAAACGGCCCCCAAAATGGCCCGGGTCAAAACGGCCCCGATTCAAGTATTATTATACATATTGGTAATATAATTAGTAGTATTACCGTTTACGAAAGATGGATACATTACTAAAGTGAAATAAAGTGAACATGACAATGAATTTAATAAGCTGTTATCCCTTTTTCACTATTTTGCTACATGACTAGATCTATTCATGTAAGTGCAAAATGTCATCATCTCTTTTCCCGAACATCATGAAAATACTATCTGTAGTCTATAAACCCTTATAATATTTAACAACTATAGAATGGATTGATGGACCAATTTTCCATGTTAGTATAACGGCACTCTGATCAGTTTTCAGGCTACGACGTAGAGGATAAATATTATAACTGCATGCTATAAAGTTTGTTTTTTATATAGGTCGGAATTGCTATACAAAGTCTTAAACTATTAAGTGATAGATACGCTTTTTATATAATTTACCACTTCATGGATTGGCATAGTTTTTGTATTCAAATTGTACTGGCAGTAGGGTGGGCCGTTTTGACTCAGGGGCCGCTTTGACTCGGGGCCGTTTTGACCCGGTACCGATCAGACCCGTCATCATCTGTAAAGTTAAAAAGTAAAACGTTTTGACTCGGGGCCGTTTTGACCCGGTACCGATTAGACCCGTCATCATCTGTAAAGTTAAAAAGTAAAATACTAAGACAAACAAATCAGTTATCTGCATGTTATAAGACTTGAGTTCTGTTACCTTATCAAAACATTTACAGAACTCAATTCTAGTAACATTCATGTAAACCGGGGTTCAATCGTGAAAACAACTCCCGAGCAGGTTCTTGTAGATTTAATATAGGCGAAGTATAAAAAGTCTGTAAAATGAAATGTAAATTGTAAATGCTAATTCAAGTAAAAGCATGACAATGACAGAAATTTAGAATTACAAAAATAATTAAGCTAAATACATTTCAAATACGACTATACTCAATACTCACCAGACACTCGGGATAGATGAACTTATGTAAAAATGCTGTCGTGAGACAGTAAATTAAAGTTACTATATCTATATTTTAACTATATCAATATGAATATGGCCATGATGTTGCCATCAGCTTGTCTGGAAGCGCACTGAGCATAGACGGTTGGGACACGTAGTAAGAAGATAGAAAGCTCGCGCAGATTGTGTGCAGAAGTTAGTTCGTGCTTCTCAACTATCTCTCTCAATCATTCTCTATACACTGATGTATACGTGATATGTGCACATACATGTATACATGAATATAAAGCAATGTAAAGCAGATGACAATATGGAACCCTGGTTCCACATAACTAAAGCAGACTCCACTTTAGCCATATGAAACCCTGGTTACATTCAGATAGTCAATTGTAGATTTATTGGTATTGCTAAATTTGGGTAATATTTATATGTTATAGTTAGACATTATCATGACAGAGTGAATGATATTTAAGATATTTGCAATTTTGGACGTTGCTTCTTTCAAATAGATTTATGAAGAAATACAGCCAATGAGTCTGACAGCATCAGACAAATGGGACATACAATAGAGTGAGTTATGGTCATTTCGTACCCACGCCTTTTCGTACCCTATTTTTTTGGTCATTTCGTACCCATATTTTTGGTCTTTTCGTACCCTTTCAAATTCACTAGTCATTTCGTACCCATATTTTTGGTCATTTCGTACCCTCTAAAAAAATTTTTTATTACATATATTTCATTATTTTTACGCAAAATTTAATAAGATATATGTTAGATCGGGTAATATGTTTGCTCAGAAATGAAAAAAAAAAATTATTCTGCTGGTTTTATAATTATTTGAACAGTTATCAAATCCAGTAGTAACTTCGAATCCATATGTTTGGTCATTTCGTACCCACCCCATAAAAGCACGATTGAAGAACAACTTCTACCAAATGTGAAACGTATTTAATGAATGAAAAAAAGAATTAACAAAACAAGAATCTATAAATACATGATATTTAATAGACTTTTGAGAGCTATAAAGACATGCACAATACAGAAAAAACTCTCTTTTACGACCACAAAAATACGACGGCAAATTGGTTTTATTAAAGACAGGTAACAATTTATAGCTGTTTGACAGTCATGTCCAAGAATGCAGGCCATATTTACAGGATTGACGTTCTTGCTCACTTTAGTATATCAGACGTAAACCATTATCTCCCTTGGTCCACGAGATCAATTATCGATTTGTTAGGCAGACTATCGGGAATCGCTTGATCATCTTAGCCTTGATAAGAAATCACGAATGCTTCGTTATCATTCGGCTGCCTCCGGAACACTGGTTCCGGACTCGTTCTTATTCTCAGCGGGACCTCTGAAAAGCCATTTGTGTTTATCTGCTGATTAAATTGCTACTAAATATTCGCGTTCTACATCAATTATACCCTGACCAGCATTATCGATCGAATCTTTCACTAGTATATTACTCGTACATCCACACTTAACAAACGATAGTATGAATTATGTTCAGACTAAGTAATTTGTCTAAACGTCAATTTGCAAACTGTTAACCAATCGGATCAAAACTAATTGATAGCTAAAATGGTAAAAAACAAAATTAAAATTAAATTAAAACATACATTTTTCGAATTTCTTTTTAAGGAGTGATTTTCACATATAAGATTAATATGATGGAAATGCGTAAATATGTTTCGAATAAGATATATTTGTATGAAAAACACAGAAAAATGATACATGTATTTTCTATTCTATTGCAAACAGTTTGGATCAAGATCAGACCCCCAACAATTATGTGTCGGAAATTACTCTGAAAACAATTTTGATTTGAGTGTTTTGTGTGAAAAACTTTGAAACTGAATGCAATTCTATAGGAAACAATGTCGTATTCATTTAGACTATCTATGTCGGATCATGATCCAAACTATTTGACACGGATTGATCTGGGTAACTCGTGTCAAAGTTCAAGTTTCTGCTCCGGGATAGTAAAAAGGCCCCGGCAAAACTAAAGGCGTGAGTCACTGCTCCTTAACCCTTAATTATCGTGCTAAGCGGGACTTGGCTTATATTTGCAAACAATCTGGATTCAGATCAGATAAGATGCCGCGTTACATAGCGTCTGATCTGGATCTAAGCTGTTTGTCACTCGAAAAGTACTTTTTCTTTAGATTTAAAAAGATCAAAATTAGTTATTATATTTCGCAGACATTATATTTGAAGCAAACGACAAATCAGCAGGATAAGGGTTAAGTTATGACACTTTGTTTCATTAACTCATTCAACCATAAAATTGTTAACTGACATGTTAATTTCCAATTAGGTCTAGTCCATTATTTACTTTTTAGGGTTGTGTTAAAAATATTGCAAAATGGCAAACAGTGTATGCCCTGTTCAAATGACTAATGCTAGCATACGACAAGTGTACATTTAGAAATTCAAATTCAAACATAAGTACGCTGTTTGTTAGTGACAATGGGTTAATATTTTGTTATTGTTTTCTGATTGCTGAGTGCCGGCTAAATTCTGATCAGATCAGTTACTTGCTGTTTGATCTGGATATACATTGTTTGCTTCTGTAATTCAAGTGGAAGAAAAAGTCTAAAAGAGATGAGGGCAAATGTCTTTTTGCATCTGCCAATTTCACTTATAGAATGTTGTGTGTTTCACCTGCGTCTGCATTATTGGCTATGATACATGCATACAGTTGTCCCAAAAAGTGTTTCCGCTATTACAGAACTACCTACTGGCAATGTATCCCTTAAATATGCAAATACAACAAAGTGTTCATAAAAATGTGTAGGTATGTATAGGTTCAACTTTAAGCATCTATACCCCTTTACCCAATTGCCTATTTCTAGTAATGAAAATAAAGGACCACTTAAAGCAGGTTGAAAGTAATTCAGAAGGCGCCTTAAGGCGATTTCTGCTTTACTTTCAGCCTGGTTTAAGCTACCATCTGCTAATATGTAGACATTATATCTTATGGCGCATGTTTAAAACTGTTTACATAGGAACTATTTTGTTCAGCGGAGGAATAAATTAAATACGCTAAAAGTCGCTTCTATGTGGGAAAGGGATACTATGTGTTTCTATCTCATGTAATAAAGATATTTGAATGATCTTTTAGCTTTAATTTTGTTTTAATCAACAACAAAGTACTTAACGATCACTCATTGTTGACTGCAAGATATGAATTGTTTCCGATGGAAATAATAACTTTAACGCGTTTATTTGGAAAGAATAACGCCTTCTCCTCATTCTTGTATTTACTCCATCCTACAAAAGGGAAATAGGCAAACAGTGTAGACTCTGATCAGACGCCGCATTATAGGAATTTCAATATCAAGCAAAACGAAAATGAAAATTTAAACCAGGCACCCATGTTTGCTACTCAGATTAAAACCATAGTTAACCTTTGTAAAAGTAATTTTCCCCAGTTTAGTGCATTGCGTTTAAACGGAAAAGAATAATGTATCCTCTACTGTATATTGCTACGGAGTAATTAGAGCTCTAATTACTCCGTGACATTACGCACAAAAATTCCAGCTATCCGTATCTCTAACTGGATGTAGAGAAAACTCATCCCTTTTAAAGTTTTAGAATGTTCCAATCTAAAAATAACTCCGACAGGTCAGAAGAAAATTCTAATACTATGCGTTTGTGTTACGTTTTCGTGAAAGGTGGTGGGGTGGGGAGGGGGAATAACACGCAACGGGCATCTGGATGTTATAGGCGAATTCGTGAGAGGTTACACTCAATTTCTGCGCCAACGGAAAGCATCTCGCCAGTTAATGTTTATTTGAAGTATAATATAGGTGTTCGGGATTCAAAGGTTCCACTGTAATCAGTCGAACACAACTCTATTGCTATAAATAGTAAAACCTCTCTATTACGACCACTAAAAGAAGGCTAATTGAGTGTTTAAAGACAGGTGACAGTTTAAGAAAGCTCCTCGTTTTACTGTCACCTTGCTTTAAGCATTATTCGAACACCTAAGCATCTTCTAGTCAATTTCAAATTGTTATGTGAATAAAAGTTATTTTTTACATGAATACTGGATATACTGGGCGTTTTCAACTTAAAATAAGATGGGTAAGTTGTTGCAACTCAAATCGGTTCTCTAACCATGTAAACAAAG
Organism: Gari tellinella; assembly: GCA_922989275.2. Taxonomy (NCBI): domain Eukaryota; kingdom Metazoa; phylum Mollusca; class Bivalvia; order Cardiida; family Psammobiidae; genus Gari; species Gari tellinella. The sequence goes on from OV277871.1 coordinate 40,808,552, forward strand.
CATGGTGACCCACTTACTTCATTCTCAGTGGGACTGGGACCCCAACCTAAATTCGAACAGTAGGTTTGACACCACGAAATATTTACTATTTATAGTCCAGGGTAGGTGTTTGTTCATATAAAACAAGAATCTAAAGCCTCATAAAAAGTAAAAGTCAACTTTTTTCATATAATTTACAGTAGTTTAGACATAAACTATCAATCGTTAATGGCTACAGGCAGGGCAGCAGAAGGGACCTCCCCTTGTAAGTACCCTGGCAGAGCTGCACACTTTAAAGTGCACACAGCCATCCAGAAGAAATTTCTAAAAGTTGTTAAATATATTTTTCTAAATATTTAAGTAAACTCGAACCTGTCAAAATATTTTTTGTATTATTTATTTCTTGTTACTTCTTATATGAAACACTGTTTAGAATATAAAAAAGTGAAAAATATTGATAAGGACCCTAGTTAGAGATTTGATCAGATTTAGTGGTCTGAACCCTAAATATAATTTGTCCGGACCACTAGGAATGGGGTAAATGTAAAAGTTATGCAGCCGACACACCACTAGTCATTTTTGTTCGCAGAAAATGTAGTCTAAGGTTGGGAAATTTGGGATTAGGTGTAAATGCAATATTTATAGTCAGTGAAGTTCAACAAATGCCATTTTACCTGTTTACTGATAATTCTTACCGATCTTGTATTCTTGACGTTCCAGTACCGGTGTTGCTGTCAAAATGTCACGCGCGGTTATGCAAAACTGTTAGTAACCATAGATATCACGTAAAATGATTTAGGTGTTCGATTTTTGGTTGTGTTCGAATAATGGTGGTAAAGGGATATCAATGTAAACAAAACTATTGGCGCTGAAAGGGTTTATAATTAATACAAGCTTAATTTATATGTATATTGTAATTAATATGTATTGATGTACCCTTTCCAGTTTTTGTCTCATATGTTGTACAACATAAAATGAAACCCTTAAGTCGGAATATCAGCCAGTAACAATTGAACAGAAAGTTATTGTTCAGTTTCGATAGGGTATGTAAGGATTGTCGGAGACATTTTTATTAAGGTACTTTTATAAAAAAAAAATTGTTTTGTTTAAAGTCCAGTTTAGTGAGTAGCATTTAAATAATCACATAAACCACACAAGTAATAATTAGCGGTCACTCGGTAATACACATGCGTACATTTGAACATTGCTGAGATTAACTCATCGAACCCTAGCGACGAATATATTCGTCATTTACAAATAGTATTGCCCTATATGCAACAACTGACTGTAAATACAGATTGGAGGGCCCCAAAAGATTAAAGATTCCCCTGATCAGGGTCTGTACTGTTTGTTACTAGTACAATAAATTATGCCATACTGCTAATAATAAAAACGTAAATACAGTGCCAATTAGGAATAACATCACAGTAATAATAAATACATCAATGAGAGTGCACTTAGCATGAATTCAGGAAAATGTTGTTGTACTCGAACCCCAATCAACATGGGGGATGCAATAATGCAGACGTAACTGTTGAAAGTACTCGGGGTGGGGGTTGTATCAATAAGCAAAACCTCATTTCGCACTGTACCAATAAGTTTCTTTCTCTACTTTATAAACTGTGTTACCCTTATTCTATGCATCACACTTTTTTCATCCAGTAGATCTACCTCGGAAGGACGTCAATAGATGTCACTGTATAGTTTTGTACTTTTTTACATTTTTATAAATACTTAGATAATGATAGATACTTTCCTGCATATTTAATTTAGATTTTATATTTGATTTTAAGTAGGGTCCATTTACAATGACAGTCTGAGGGTTGCTGTTAGTTTACGAGAGAAGCCAAAATTGGATCTCTCGATGAAAACCGTATTATAGATCTAGATCTATTTCCTAAAACAAACAAGGCTTACATTTTCCTTTTAACAACATCAGAAAAGTTGTGTTTGTGAAACACTATGGTCCCTTATGTGACCACCATGGCCTTCAAATAACCTTGACCTTGTCTGACAGGAAGCTCTCAAGAGCTGAGCTGAAGTTAAGTCATGTCAAGTGACTTAACTTCAACGGAGCTCAATAGCTTCCATTTATTTGACTTTTAAATGACATTGACCTTTGCCGGACATAATCCATGTTGTACTAAGCTCCAGACCCTTCTGCGTTCAGTACACATGCTAAATAATGTAGTTCAAAAGTTGTGACCTAGGTTAACGTTGTAGACAGAGACAAACAGACACACAGACAGAGCAAAAACCGGTAGTCCCTCGAATAAGTTATAATATGAGTTGGATGCATGGAAATGAGAATCTATATATATTACAGTTCTCCCTCTCTACAACAACACCCAATGAGAGACAAATATTATGTGCGTTGTTCGGGGGGTTGTTAAAGGGAGGGAAAATTAAGATTTGGATTACATTTACCAACAGCTTAAATCCGGATCAGACGCTATGTTATGCGGGCCCGATCAGGATGCAGGCTTTTTGTTCCTCGTCATTATATTTCTTCTGTTAAAATGTCCACTACTACGTAACTTTGAGAAAAACAGCAGACGACAATCTCAAGCAGACGATATTGCAGCTGTGAAAGAGTTAGACATGAAAACATCTTGTTTCGGGAACAGCTGCAATCGTCGTTGTAAGTAAGGAATCGTTGTTCAGAGTGCCGTTGTAGGGAGGAAGCACTGTATATATATCATTCAAGTAGATTATCTAATAAATACTTGATTTCCTATTAACCCATTCATATCCCTTGAAACTTTTAATGGACTATTCCAATTTCAAAATAAGTGTAGCCATTTTTGACTATTTAGGGTTCATTTTAACAATATATTTCAAAATGACAAACAATGCAGACCCGATCAGAGGGTTCCTTACGGAGCCCTCTGATCAGGGTCTACACTGTTTGCATATGACAAGTGTAATACTCACAGGTACACTGTTTGTAAATGACGAGTATACTCGTCGCTAGGGTTGAATATCAATATTTTTTCTCAATCTCGCGAAAAGGAGAAAGAAGGGGATCTAGATCTACAAATGTTATGTAGATAAGCCATTATATTACCGTATTGTCGTGCGGATAAGGAATAGTATCGGCACGACGGTCGTGCGGATAAGAGTTCTTATCGGCACGACAGTCGTGCGAATAAGAACTGTTATCCGCACGGATAGTGTCTATCGGCACGACGGTCGTGCGGATAACAGTTCTTATAATTCGCCAACGGAAAGCATCTCGCCAGTTCGGGATTCAAAGGTTCCACTGGAATCAGTCTCGAACACAACTCTATTGCTATAAATAGTAAAACCTCTCTATTACGACCACTAAAAGAAGGCTAATTGAGTGTTTAAAAGACAGGTGACAGTTTAAGAAAGCTCCTCGTTTTACTGTCACCTTGCTTTAAGCAATCAAACTATTGTAAAACACTAATAATTAACATAATTAAGTGGTCGTATTAGAGACGTTTTATTATTACTCAGAAGAAACATACATGTATTTCAAAACTAAAGCTTTAAAAGAAGTATGTATGTTTGATTTAAGCAAGCTTTGAGAATCGAAGGCAGAAATAAAGCAGACCATTTTGGGAATGTACTAGTTGGAAGTGGAAGAATCCGACGACCATATGTCGGACTTCTATCCATTGATGCACTATCCCCTTAAAGGAATGGTGCAAAGGAAAAAACTGAGTGACTTACAGGTATAACCAAGCACTCAAAGAGTGACTTACAGACATAGCCAAGCACTCGATTGCCGCTCTTGTAAAAGAGCAGCAAACGCACAGTCTAATTCACCCCGTCGGTGCAAGACCATACAAATACAAATGACACCAAAGGCGTCAGTGATTACCCTTACGGGAATCTATTCAAAGAACGCAAGTATTGCACTTTTCAATGAAATTGGCAGAAGGGAAATTTATGACATCTTAAATAAAACATTTCTAACATTCAGCAAGTTAAAATAAATTCTGAAAGTAATACAAAAAGCTTTTAAATTCACATGGTTACGTGGAAATATATCATAATAATTAATTCTTCATTCAATCTTATACTAGCTGTGCTATCTGAATTAATTTTAATGAAAATTATAAAACGTACATCAGTCGTTTTGTACTCCGTATCGCCACTGGTCCTAGATTAGCATATGAATAAAAGGTGTTAGGATCCCAGCACCCAGCTCATACATGTACCACTATTCTACCTAAGTGCTGATAGCTCAGTCGGTAGTGTGGTTGACTAACAATCAAAAGGTCATAGGTTCTAGTCTCATTCGAATCAAAAGTTTTTTTTCCTTTTTTTTTTATTTTTTTATTTTTTTAAAGAAGTCCAATTGTATTGACTTGTGGGTAAATAACGCAGATAAAGGACATGTTTAGTCTTTGTTGGTTAGAATCATCGTTCGCTATATAGCTTGTCGAATTACGTTTTGGTTCATGACTGACACACACCATTGTCTGGATGCAATGTCGTCTGCTTAAAATTGTCGTCTGCTTAAAATTGTCATCTGCTCTTTTTCTCAAAGTTACGTAATGGGCATTTTGACATAAAAAAAACTTATTAATGAGTGACAAACAGCTTGATTCAAGATTAGACGCCGCGTTACGCGGCGTCTGATCTGGAATCAATCTGTTTGCAAAGTTCCCTCCGATAACGACTCACTCCAAACAACGCCCACAATTTGTGTCTCCTGTTGGGTGTATCCCCTAGTTCCTCTTGTCCGTATAATTGTGCACCTTGAAGGGAAGAAGCATGTCCTAGACATGCACTGTAGATCGTAAGACCAAATCATGCATTGGTTATGTTCCGTACTGCAATCACGCTATTGCAGTCCTCAGTCATTGTGCACAAACTGGCACACTCTGCAACATTCCGTGCTGATACCTCAAACCTTATGACACTACTATAACAGAGCTGGTTAACAAACGACTCGTCTAAGATGTTACCATTGTTCAATAATCCTAATAATCTTTCAAATGTGTATAAGTCTTGATACCAAAGAACAGGAGCTTCGTATGGCTGTTTTAGAGATGGAACACTGTATTTTAAACAGGATTGTTGTTGCTAACTACATCACTTAAGTTAACGTACGTGTCTTCACTATAGCTTGTATTAAATGTACATATGGATTCGAAGTTACTACTGGATTTGATAACTGTTAAAATAATTATGAAACCAGCAGAATAAGATTTTTTTTTTCATTTCTGAGCAGACAGATTACCCGATCTAACATAATTATATCTTATTAAATTTTGCGTAAAAATTATGAAATATATGTAATAAAAAGATTTTTTTTTCGAGGGTACGAAATAACCAAAAATATGGGTACGAAATGACTAGTGAATTTGAAAGGGTACGAAATGACCAAAAATGTGGGTACGAAATGACCAAAAAAATAGGGTACGAAAAGGCGAGGGTACGAAATGACCAGTTCCCAATAGAGTACACTGGTCAGGTAATTTAAAAACATAAGACATATTCAGATGAGGACCTTCAGCAGTGTTTCGGCTCATAAATATATCAGTAAATTAAGTTTTACTTACCAATATCCAATTTTCTCTTTGCTATACGTGTTGAACTTGCATCGTTTCTTTCTGAATCGTCAACTAATTGGACTCATTCTGTTTCCACAACACATTTTAACCTATGTGCTTTAAGTCTCTCTATTTTAGCACTAACAGTTTGTTTGCACACTTTACATTTTGTTCAGTGTTATGACCCCCGCGCATGGCGATAATGATCATTAGTGATCGAGGCCATTAATGTAAACATGGAGAAATACATGTGATTTCTCCATGATGTAAAAGAAAAGAAAGAGGTGAGCGAAATGAGGCTCATGGTTCTCTTGTTTCAAAATGCGTGTCTACACAGCTCATATTACCTTAGAAACATTTTCGATGTGTGCTTTTGTCTTGCCTATAACACTCCTAAGAGGAGTTGGCAGTATATACAATAGAAAGTATGACAGTTTCTATTTCCTGTCATTCTAGCCCATTCTTATTGTTAGTGCTCTTTCCGACCGGTCCATCGATTCACCCCACAAAACCCAAAAGACACCAATAGTAACCAACAGATACCAATAAAACCAAATATGAGTTAAATCTACTAAATATAGGCATTTATATCAATTTATAAGTATTATATTATGAGTTTATGGATATATTTAAGTTATATTTATCATTTGGAGTAAAAAATATCGACCAAATATACATTAATACCGATCATAACCATACCGCTCCAAATCGACTATTCACCCAACAAAACTTTTGAGATGTGGTCACGTCGCAAAACGAGTTGAATCTACTACATGTAGGCATTTATATCAATTTATAAGTATTATATTATGAGTTTATGGATATATTTAAGATATATTTATCATTTGGAGTAAAAAAATCGACCAAATATACATTAATACCGATCATAACCATACCGCTCCAAATCGACTATTCACCCAACAAAACTTTTGAGATGTGGTCACGTCGCAAAACGAGTTGAATCTACTACATGTCGGCATTTATATCGATAAATGAGTATTATAATCAAGGTGTATGGTCATATTAAAGGTTTATGTATCATTTAATTTTAAAAAATCGATCATTTTATGCATTTATGGCAGTTATAACCCTAACGCTCAAAATCTGGAATTCACCCAACAAAACTTTTGTGATGTGGCCTTGGTTGCAAAATGAGTTGAAGCTACCACATATAGGCAATTATATCGATAAATTTATTAGAATCCAAGTTAGTTACTACATTAAACTATCAGGTACCTTATAATTTAAAAAACTCGACTGTACATTCATTTATAACCGATATAGATCTACTGCTCCAATTATCACCCAATAAAAGCATTGCGATGCGGCACGCTTACATGATATATCGGACTACGATTCCCACATTTATCAGCTTTTGTAATCGCATAACGATGTTGCACACGTGCCGCTAATTGACTGTGCTTTAAGCTCGCTTAAAGACAATGACTGTAATTGAAGGCATTTGCCACATCATCTTATATAGCATATTCATGTAAAAGTAGATGTGCCCAGGGCTCGGGACGGGGACCCTGCCTTCGTGAGCCCCATAATTTTGAATTTTTAAAAAAAGAGTTATTTAACAAATATAAGCCAAAACCATTTATATATATTGTCTAAAGAAGTCATATGAATATATTTAAATCTTGTGTTTAGCGGCCACTCAATGATTTGTGATTGACGTTTTAATGTATAGTCTCCGTAGTATTTCGATTATAATAAAATCGATATGTTTTAAAATTAAAATGTTAGAAATAAGCAGACGACAAAATATTAACATAAACTAATCCTGAAACTTTTTGTTAGTCATCAATACAGGTGATGACCAAATTTAACCAATTTAACAGGCTGTCGACACACTCCTGTCATTAAGCTACCTATTAAACGAGAGTATATCCAATTAACGCTCACAGCATGACACTGTCCACTTGTGAATAGGGGATTAACGGTAGTCCTATTTGATTATTGACATCAGCAAATAACCCTTTGATATTCACACCAAATGCGGTGTATTTGTGAAAAGTATGTATACAGACCATTATAATAAATATATCCATAATTTAGTTGAAATAAGTTTTATAACTTTATTAACAGTAGTACCGTTAGGCCTAAAAGCCCATGATGAAAATACATAAACAAATATGCGCGTGAAATATACATTTTAAAAAATCGGAAGCAATTTGTCAGGTCAGATATTAAATGCGCCTTTATTTTGAAATTGATTATTTGTCTGTTACGATTGAGTGGTCGATATACCCAAGATTTATATTCTGTTTTAATTACAGATCATGAAGAAAGAACCTGGAAAAAAGCATGGACACATTTAAGCAGAGATGACATATGAAATGAATACTAAATATACTATATAACTATATTTCTATAGATTTATTGAATATGATACAGTTAAGAAGGAATGACATATGAAATGAAGACTGAATATACGATATAACTATTGCTGTAGCTTTATTAAATATGTTACATGTATGCATTTTAAAAAACATAAAGAACTTGTTGCTTTCTACCCTGTTTAGAATAAGTATTACATTTAAGTGCAGTTAAACTTCGATACCTCGAACTCGGTTCGGTCGAACATATGGCTAAGATAAATCCGGGTAGTTCGAATTACGCGAGTTCGAGATATAGATGTTAGACTGAACAAAATGAACAAACTATTTGCTATCTGCATTATTTCTATCCTGTTTTAGTTCAAGTACATTTTTTTTATTTAATTACACTGTACATCAAAATCAACATTCCCCTTTCGCCATTCTTTTTTAATTAATTAAAGGTACGATTCTTACAGTCACTCGTGAAACTACTACACAGATCTCATCGGATCAGCATCCAAATTGTTTTTGGTAACCATTAAGATTCTACTAGATACAACTAATGATAAAATCATGCGACAATAATTATTTATAAATACCAAAACGGCCATGTCTACATAGCCACAATACTTTGGCTTGTAGTATGCATCTTGATCACACATGATCTTGGCGGTACATCAAAGGCACACTTCTATCAGCGGGTGGTGTTATTGTTAATCCAATTATCAATAAAGCACAGCTCGTTAAAGGTGATAAACTGTGGCAGTTAGCTATTGATTTAGTGTGAAACACTGTTTGATCAATTTTTAAGTAACAGGAGGTACCCTGATTATCAATTTTTTTTGAATTTATGCATGTAAATTTACAAAATACTTAAACATTTAATTACAATAAAATGAAATATAATTACATGGCTACATGTAGTAGCTTCAACTCTTTCATCGTCCAGGTCCACATATCACAACTTTTGTTGGGTGAATTCCAGATTTGGAGCGTATAGTTATAGCTGATTTTAACTGAATAATTAATGATTGATTTTTAGATAATTGATACATAAAATTTCAAAATAGTAGTAAACTTTGAAACTTATGGTCACAAACTCTAATTATAATATATATACATATGCCTAAATGTAGTAGATTCAACTCGTTTTGCGACGTGACCACATCTCAAAAGTTTTGTTGGGTGAATAGTCGATTTGGAGCGGTATGGTTATGATCGGTATTAATGTATATTTGGTCGATTTTTTAACTCCAAATGATAAATATAACTTAAATATATCCATAAACTCATAATATAATACTTATAAATTGATATAAATGCCTACATGTAGTAGATTCAACTCGTTTTGCGACGTGACCACATCTCAAAAGTTTTGTTGGGTGAATAGTCGATTTGGAGCGGTATGGTTATGATCGGTATTAATGTATATTTGGTCGATTTTTTTACTCCAAATGATAAATATAACTTAAATATATCCATAAACTCATAATATAATACTTATAAATTGATATAAATGCCTACATGTAGTAGATTCAACTCGTTTTGCGACGTGACCACATCTCAAAAGTTTTGTTGGGTGAATAGTCGATTTGGAGCGGTATGGTTATGATCGGTATTAATGTATATTTGGTCGATTTTTTTACTCCAAATGATAAATATAACTTAAATATATCCATAAACTCATAATATAATACTTATAAATTGATATAAATGCCTACATGTAGTAGATTCAACTCGTTTAGCGACGTGATCACATCTCAAAAGTTTTGTTGGGTGAATAGTCGATTTGGAGCGGTATGGTTATGATCGGTATTAATGTATATTTGGTCGATTTTTTTTACTCCAAATGATAAATATAACTTAAATATATCCATAAACTCATAAGATAATACTTATAAATTGATATAAATGCCTATATGTAGTAGATTTAACTCATATTTGGTTTTATTGGTATCTGTTGGTTACTATTGGTGTCTATTGGGTTTTGTGGGGTGAATCGACGGACCCATCAAATATAGTGAGATAAAATTTTAAAATGAAAACGGTGACACGTGAGAAACGCTACTTTATGAAACTAGCGAATACACCACTGGATGTTTGTAAACAAAAATGATGCACAGTGCTGTTCGTCAATTTAGTGCAACTTTTCCAAATGACATGCAATCGTTTTATTTAATTGTCAACATTCCTAACTAAAACGATGCCAACGCGATATACCATAGTCTCGTTCTTATAAATTTATTTCATTAGAACGTCAAATTGGTTGAAAATGTCAGATTCTGAATCTGATGAGTATGGACCACCTTTGCCACCAGGTATTTCAGTGTCTAATCTAATAATTAATTGCCATACAGATGTTCTTCTCCAATAAAATACAATTTAAATTGTGTAAGTTTAACAATGCGACAGTATACAGCAGGTAGTGTTTGTCTTCCTCCTCCGCTTAAATTTTGTCTGACATTTGGAATACCACGAGGGACAATGCACGGGCGTGTCTTGTTTTTGCCGTACATCAGACATCAATGACCTTTCCGCAGCTGTAAACTCTACGTGACCAGGAATCGAACCCGGGACATTGTCCTGCTTAGAAGGCAAGTGTTGTAACCATTGAGCCAAAATTCTGGACGTTAGACTCAAGGGCCTTACAGCACAGGTCTTGCCACATGAGGGAAGAGAATAAGAATGGGTTCGATGAATGAGCCATACACGGAGATGAAATATTTTTTCTAATTTGTGTATACTTTAATCCCTTTTTCCTTCAACACCTAGTTCAGATATCATTAAACTGATTACAGCAACAGATTCCTCAGCAAAAATGCAATAAGAATGCCAAGTTTCATGTTTGTATCTGATTCTCTTTTAAATCAAAAGTTATGAATAAAAGTTTGAAATTTTGCTTCGTGTCAGGTCCGCGAACTTGTCGTTTCTGAACCTAAATTTACATAGGCAAAATTTCACAGAAAAATGAAGTTTTGCGAAATTTCAAACTTTCATAACTTTTGATCTAAAAAAGATATTTTAAAAATTTAAACTGTTCTTAAAAGCTCTAACTGATTGCTATTGACTTATAATAATTACCTTATAAATCACTGAAATACAAAAATTGACTGGGGTTGCTACTTACACTGCCTATATTTCACTACACTCCTCCCCATCTTAATTTTGTGGTTCTTTTATTATCTCTCAGAGATCAGACCTATTTCGACTTACGGTAGCTACCACATAACATTTCTGACGGTGATTCATGCATTGGGGCAAGGACAGTCAACACCAGATGGGGCGGAAAAATCTGTTCGCTGACAAAGCCATTATAATGACCGGACCCGGGAATCAAACCAAGGACCTCCTGCTTGGAAGGCAAGCGTTGTAACCATTGAGCCAAAAGTCCGGACGTTAGGCTCGAGGGCCTGCCTATATTTCACTACACTATTTGCCGTTGATTGTCTTTGTAACCAGGTGTTCATAGAGAGAAACACCTGCTCCGACCGGGATTGAACCTGGATTGCCAGGTTTGCAGTCATTCCCTCTGACCCAGTATTGAACCCAGGTTCACAGTCATGCACTCTACCATGTCGCCATAAAAGCATGCATGTACAGAAAGGTGTCACAAGTAATGATACACCTACATGCTGTGACACCTTCTTTACAGAAGAATCAAGACTGATGAAGACAAAGCCATCCTGAAGCAAGACCTTGACAGTCTCCAGTCCAGAAGTGGCGCAAAAGTGGCTTATGCAACTTATTCCATACAAGTGTGAAGTTCAAAAGCCAGCCATGATGCAACAACTACACTGGGCACCTCTTCAGGTAACAAGACACAACACCCATGTAGTCATGATGTTCCAAATTGGTTACTACCATGTTGAAATACCAGCTGGCAGCTGCACCATTCCTACAGCAGACATCACAATCTACCGTGGCCACTCAGCAAAATACCTGATCCCACACACCAAGACTTTCCACAAGCCATTAGACTCGGGAACCAACTACAGACTGTACTAGGAACGATGTAGTGGACAGTCTGAACAGTTGTAATGTGCAAACCGAGAGACCCAGCAACAACAAATCCTGTTGATGCAAAACTTGAGCTCACACCAAGAGGTGTTTGTTGCACTATATATGATTATTATGGGAAGCCTCATTTGCGTATACCCACGTTCCACTTACGTTACATAACTCTTCCCTCTGAAAAGTCTCATACAGAGATGGAAGAAAAAGAAGACCAATTAGAAGTTGTTTTGTTTTTGTCCTACCCTCATCTATGTAGGAGGGTTTATGGTCTTAACGTACCAATGCCTCAATGTACCAGTCTCAATGTACCATTTTCCTAGACTGAACGTACCACTATATAAAATTGATAGAAAACAAATTTATTATACTATTTTTTTAATGAAGAAATGGTTTATAATTATCCCTGATTGATTTATGATATTTTTAGTTAAAAAATGCACACCTGATTGTAGGAAAAAAGAATGCAGATACATACATGTTGAATTGTATAAACTCATTGAACTTCTACAAAAAGTGGATAATACTCACATAGGAACATTGTATTTTAAAAAAATCATTTATTTCATCCAAGTAACATATAAAGTACTATTTTACATTTTTCATCAACTAATAATGGTCAATCATGGTTGTAATATAGGATTTTTTAAAAATGGTACGTTCAGACTGAAAATGGTACATTGAGGCAATGGTACATTCATGCAATGGGACATTAAGACCAGCTACCTGTAGGAGTAAGTGGGGCATGGGGTTTCAGTAAAACTATTATTTCCATTGCAAACAGTTTGGAGCCAGATCAAACGCCGGGTAACCCTGAATCTGAAAAGGCTAAAAACTGTTTGCCACTCAGCTTAAAATGAAATGTCAAATAGTTTAAAGTAAGTTCATTTTCTATAGTTTATTGAGTTGTATGTCATTTGCATTTAACCCATTACCCCATAAACACATCTTTTGACGCCTCTAATTTATTCCTCCACTGAAGAAAATAGTTCCAATTTATACAGCCAAGAATATGTACCATACGAAATATTTTCTACGTCCGAGCAGATAGCTTAAACAGGGAGATTAGATTAAGGGGAGTGTAAACTTGCTCTTTATACCAATCAGATTTGTGGAATATTTAAGAGCTCCTAGCTTAAAGCTTCAAGCTGAAAGTAAAGCAGAATGTGCCTTAAGGCACATTCTGCTTTACTTTCAACCTGCTTTAAGTGGTCATATGTCTTCAAAATAAGAAACAAGCTATGGGGTAATGGGTTAAACAGGAAAAAATAATGTTTTCTCAACTGTAATATATTTTTATTTTTTCTAAATATTATTTAGCTCTGAAACCTAAGAAGATTGAGGATTCCTCGGAAGATGATGCCTATGGTCCAGCTGTGCCGCCCAAGTCTTCATCCTCTCATCAGACTAGAGGTACAATAGGACCTACCTTTCCCAAGTCCAAAGACAGCTCGGATTCAGATTCGGACTCCTCCTCAGCCGAGAGTGATATCAGCCCAACAAAGAAACAGAAGACAATAGGTCCTACTCTTCCCCATCATCTGTTAAACAAGGATAAGAAAGATGAGAGTTCAGACGAAGACAGTAAATATATAGGTCCAGTATTGCCTACTCATTTAAAGCATTTAGATACTGCTCCTGTTGTGGATGAAGCGGGGAGGAGTAGGTGCGATAGTGACGATGACACCATAGGCCCAAGTATAGGACTGCAGGCTTCTGGGAATGAAAGAACTTCAGCGGCAGAGTTTGAGATGAGAGCCCAAAAGATGCATGAAAAATTGACGGGAAAAGTAAGTTATCCCTTTACTCAATAGCCTGTTTCTAGTATTGAAGTCAGGTTACCACTTATGTTAAGGTTTAAAGTAAAGCAGAATGCACCTTAGTCTGATTGGGAGCAGTGTTATAGTTGTTGTTTTATGATGCTTCAATATATGACAATACACAATACAGTTGAGTATATGTTTACTCTATTAAGTTACAGCATCAAGTGAAACAAGCTTGTACATACCTTTATATTAAAGAAACAATTAACAGGAACTCTGTAGAGACAAAAACATAGTGACAGAACAGTTACTTCCCTTAGCAACTAAGCCCACTATAATTATGTACAGCGTTCCCTCTCTACAACGACATCCAATGGTAGACAAACATTGTGTTCATTGTTCGGAGGGAGTCTTTATCGGGAGGGAAATTGGCATACATTTGCAAACAGCTTGAATCCAGATCAGATGCTGCGTAACGCGGCGTCTGATCTGGATTCAAGCTGTTTGTCACTCGTCATTACATTTTTTCTGTCAAAATGTTCATTATGTTGAGAAAAACAGCAGACAACAATTTTAAGCAGACGACATTGCAGCCATGAATTGATTGTACATAATGGTCTTGTTTGGGGAAAGAAAGAGCAAACAGCGTCGTTGTAAGGAGGGAATCGTTGTTAGGAGGGGCGTTGTAGGGAGGAAGTGCAGTACCAGTTAAACACCTCTGTAAAACTTGCTGTTTTCTTCATTTTCAGGACAAAGAAGAAGAAGCACCAGCTGCTAGAGAGACCTGGATGACAGAACTTCCCACTACCATGAACAAACAGTTCGGACTTGCAAACAGAACCTTCCGTAAAAATGATGCACCTGAACAAGACTCGGCCTGGACAGACACACCACAGGACAAGGAGAGGAAACAGAAGGTATGAAATTAATCTTTTACCCCATAAGTATGCCTTTTAACACCTTTAATGTATCCCCCCCATACAAAATAGTTCCACTGCATACACTTTTAAATATGCACAATAAGAAATATTTTAAATATCCTATCAGATGTAGCTTGAAGCAGACTGAAAGTAAAGCAGAATGCACCTTAAGGTGCATTCTGCTTTACGTTCAACCTGCTTTAAGTGTTTACCTTTTTTCAAAACTATAAACAGGCTATCGGGTAATGGAATAATCATAGTGGTAGAAATGGAACCATTGAAAACATTGAACCCTAGTGACAAGTAATGGAGTATTGTTAATCTTTCAAAACGATGTCCCTCTGAAGAGTACACATGTCATATGCAAACAGTGTAGACCCAGATCAGTTTGTCATTTTGCAATATAGTTAAAAAATTAACCTCAAATAGTCCAACATGGAATTAACTTAATTGGAAACTGGATTTGTACATTAAAAGTTTTAGGGGTGAATGAGTTAAAACAATTGTTAATTGAATATTACTGTTGAACTTGATTGATTATTAACCCATTACCCCATAAATACTTATAGGTTAGACCATGGTTGAGCGCGAATAAACGATATAGTTCGAGGGGGCGGAACCCCCGAGAACTATGTCGTTTATTCGCGCACAACCATGGTCTAACCTATTTAGCACTGGCTTGGGCTCGAGGAAAACAAGAAGACCATTCGTTTCTGCTTTTTGTTTTAGACGAAAAAGTCAATTTGTTCGTAATATTTTACTTAAATTGAAAGGTTATTTCAATGATAAGTTTGAGACATTAAGCATGCTTTAACACCAACATAAATAACGCTTATTGAAGCTCTATATGTAAGCACAATTCATTAGTAATTGTCTTTAAAGTCTAGGTCTCACTGTACATAATATAACGTCATGAAGCGTGTGCAGTTCACCTCTGACCTCAGCTTTTTTAAAGACAATCTAGACATGAGTATTCCGGTTTTTACATCTACAGCTGAGCAATGCATATATCTAGGTCAAGAGGAACTGGGTAGATCTAGATCTTTTATTGTTACTGTGAAATTTCCGTATTGCTTCAGTTTAAATCCTTGATCTGGTGTTTATTCCGATTATTTGTCATTAAGGCTACATGGCAGGCAAAAGGTTTTCGCGGTGGCTGGCTCGGAGGATTGCTAGAATTATGATGTCAAATTGCCTTGAGATGACGGAAGCGTGGAATAAGTGAACAGTTTGTTAGTTATTCCTTGGTTTGTTGAAATAAACGATATATTCACAGGTTTTTGAGGCATCTGATTGGCCGAGAGCTCCAAGCCATGTGCTAAGTATTTTTACTCCTCAAAATATTCATCCACTGAAGAAATGAGTTCCACTTTATACAAATTTGAATATAGACACTGAGATATATATTCGATATCCTAGCAGATGGTAGCTTAAAGCAGGCTGAAAGTAAAGCAGAATGCACCTAAAGATGCATTCTGCTTTACTTTCAACCTGCTTTATTTTGAAACTAGAAACAGGCTATGGGGTAATGGGTTGATCAATGATTGATGGTATTACTCTGTGACCCAATTAATTATTGATTACAGAACAATCAACAGTTTATATTAAATGTTAACTCTTACAGTGGAGAATATGTTATTCTTTCCCGTTTAAAATAAATGCAAACGTACGCAAACGCAAAGCACTAAAACATAGAAAAGAACAACTTTTAGACAATTCTGATAATTCATGTTTATCTTGGTGGCAAACAGTTTGGAGCCTGATCAGACGCCGGGTTACCCGGCGTCTGATCTGGCTCCAAACTATTTGCATTGGAAATAATAGTTTTGAAAATTCTATTTTGAGAACAGTAGCAAACAACTATTGCAGAAGAAAATATTATCCAGCATGAAAAGAGTTAAATACTAAAGACTAACAAAATTGTCATATTTTCAGGAAGACTCAGGAACAAAGAGGAAACGAGAACCAGGTTTTGTGCCCACAGAAAAAGACAGAAAAATGGCAAAAGATATAGAGAAGTACAATGTAAGGATGATTCTGTTCTATTTGCAGTATTGAGTGATAGTGTTTCAGTGTTTGGCATCTGTGTACTTTTTATGCCCCCGGCATCTAAAGATGCGGAGGCATAGTAATCGTCCTGTCTGTCCGTCTGTCCTCCTCATCCATCCATCCATAACAGGTTAAGTAGATTTTACCGTTTCGTTTAGCATCAACACCACTCACTCAAATGCTTGGATACTTAATTATACAGGTGTTGCCTTGGACCATTCCCTATCCGCCAATATCACCCAACCTTGATTTTGACCTTCACCTTGACCTAATTTGGACTTTGGACTTTTAAATGGGCTATTTCTTGGTTAACTAGATTTTACAGTTTTGTCTAGCATCAACATAACTGACTACAATGCTTTGATTCTTATACAGTTGTACCTGAGATCACTACCAATCCACCCAAATTACCCAACCTTGCTTTTGGCCTTGACCTAATTTGGACTTAGAATATTTAAATGGGC
Organism: Gari tellinella; assembly: GCA_922989275.2. NCBI lineage: Eukaryota > Metazoa > Mollusca > Bivalvia > Cardiida > Psammobiidae > Gari > Gari tellinella. The sequence continues at coordinate 40,825,590 of OV277871.1, forward strand.
TATTTCGTGGTTAACAAGATTTTACCCTTTCGTCTAGCATCAACACTACTTACTACAATGCTTGGATACTTATACAGTTATTGCCTTGGACCATAACCAGTTGACCCATAATACCCAAGCTCAGTTTGACCTTGACCTAATTTGGACTTAGAAAAAATTCAGAATACAGTAAAACTCTGATATAGTGAATTTCAGGGGACCACCAGATTTACTTCACTATAAGCATACTTCACTATATTGATATAGTGAAATAATTCGCTATAATTTTTCAACTCAAATATGGATTCATATACTTGTATATGTACAGTGCATAGATCTACATGTACATGTATGTGTAGCTGAATCTGTATTTAAGTGAAATACATGTTAAACAACAGTAAATGATAACTATTCATTCATGTAAAGTAACTTTATATGTTTAGGCTAATTCAGTGTACAGTCGAACATGCCTTAGTGACTGTCTGTTTTAAGAGACTATCTGTCTTATGTGACCTTACTTGAGGCTCCCAACAGTTTTTACTATATATTGAACCTGAATCAGAGACTTTTACCTGTCTTATGTGACAAGTGACCATGAAATGTAACTCCCTTCGGCAATTATCACCCTGTATTTAAAGACTTTAAGATAGTGTTTTAACACTTTTTAGCACATGGTCAAACATTTTTGGTTCAACAATTAGCTATTTGAGGTGCGACATTAACACATTTGAGTGTTTAGGTGTCATTGTAGGAAATAAATTTAAATGGATTTATATGATAGATCTCTATGATCTTGTTAAATGTATGTAAATTGTAAATACATGTATAATTAAAGCCTAATCAATTATTAGATTATACAATTCTAATTAAATAAAAATGTACTTTAAACATCTTACTGTAACTTTTGTATCTATAAAATTAATGAGCTACTTTTATTACTTTACTAAAATATCTTCTGATTAGGTAATGTATCAAAGTATGCAAAAAACATATATGCTGAACTAATTATGCCTCCAGGTTCGACTCCACTATAACGCAGGCATTTTATGCAATTTTAATCATTTCGGGACCTGAGATTTGATTCACTATAAACGAAACTGCACTATAACCAAATTCACTGTAAACATCAAATTTTGTATAGGCTATAGAGGCTTTTCGCCGGGGAATCGATTTCGATTCACTATAACAAGAAATTCACTGTATCAGAGTTCACTATAACTGGGTTTTACTGTATATTGTCAAGGATGCCACTGCATGGGGGCATAAGTGTTTATTGAACGTGCATTGTTGTAGTGTCTGTCTACATTTCTGTCTGTCAACCCATCCATCTATCTGCCTGAATGTTTGAAATCCCACTGTCTATGAATCATCATGACTGATGCTGAAGATCACACTTGTTCTTGCTGTACCTATGGCTTAACCCATTACCCCTTAAAACGCCTTTTTACACCTCTTTTTTATTCCTCCACTGAAATAAATAGTTCCAATTTATACAGCCAAGAATATGTACCAGAAGAAATATTTTCTATATCCTAGCAGATGGTACCTTAAAGCAGGCTGAAAGTAAAGCAGAATGTGCCTTAGGGCACATTCTGCTTTACTTTCAACCTGCTTTAAGTGGTCACCTGTTTTCACAGCTAGAAATAGGCTAAGAGGTAATGGGTTAAACTGTATATACAGTAAAACCTCTCTATTACGACCACTAAAAAGATGGCTAATTTTTTGCAAAAAAATAAGTGACAGCTTGAAGCTAAGTGACAGTAAAAAGGAGCTTCCTGTTTTACAGCAACTTTGCTGTAAGCAGCCACCTGTCTTAAGCACTCAAAAATGAATGCAATTTAACCCTTTACCTGATAGTATTGAAGATAGATAACCACTTAAAGCAGGTTGAAAGTAAAGCAGAATGTGCCATAAGGCACATTCTACTTTACTTTCAGCCTGCTTTAAGCTAATGTAGAAAATATTTCTTATACTTTATACTTATGACTGATTAAATGGGAACTATTTTCTTCAGCCCAGGAATAAATTATATCCGCTAAAAGGCGCTTCTATAGGGGAAAGGGTTAATGGTCGCAATATAGAGGTTTTACTGTATACACAGAAGACATTATGCTAAACAATTTTTTCCAATGGAAACAGTTTGCTCTGATCAAGATCCAAACTGATTTCTACCCAGACAAAGGTAAATGTCAGAATGTTTCATAAAACAGTTATTTTTACATTTTATTGCATTATGTATGCAAAAAGCTATGATGAAATGGTGACCCAGCAGGCACACCAACGTTGAATCAACGTTGAATCAACGTTGAACTTCAACGTTGAAACAACGTACGATTTATATTTGATTTTGAAAGTTGTGTTGACGTTGAACCTCAACGTTGATAATGGTTGAAGTTTCAACGTTGAAATGACGTTGATTCAACGTCAAAACAACATTGTTTCGAGTGGGCTGTCCGTTTTTGTGTGCGTTGTTTTCTCCAGATATTGTTTTATTTTCAAATGCTCCCTTCAACTTAGGTTTTAGGAGCTCTACTCTACTAATAGTAGAGTAGACAACGCATGGGCGTTGGAAGATATTTGATTACAGCTTATCAAATATGGTTGCTTCATTTATTAGTACGCTGAGTATCTATAATTAAACATTTTTACATTGAATTGGTTTGCTTTTCTTGCTTTTTGTATTTTATTCATTTTAATTGTAAACTTGAATGTAAAGTTCAGTGCATACTATTAAGAACTTAGTATTTTATTCATTTTAATTGTAAACTTGAATGTAAAGTTCAGTGCTTACTATTAAGAACTTAGAACTTATTTCTTTTGCATCTAAACTGTGAAGTATCAAATTAATATTTAAGTTGAAGTTGTTATGATTATTTATTAAAAAATAATAATTTTTACCTACGTCCATTATCTGACAATGTTGATTCAACGTTGATTCAACTTTGGCAGTAGATTTTTAAATTGAATTTATTTTTTTACGATAAATCATAGTTTACGTGATGAGACATAACCACTGCAATATAATTTATCAGAATTTTCATTTGCATCGATTTGTTTTTTCCCACGACCATTTTCAACGTTGATTCAACGTTGGCAATAAATTCGGTACCGACCCATGGTCGTCCAAGGGTGAAAAAGGGTTGATCAACGTTGCGACGGAAAATCAACTGCTGAGCGACCATTATCAACGTTGATTCAACGTTGTCATTAGATTTTGTAAATTGAATTTATTTTAACGATAAATCATAGTCGACGTGGTTAGACATTAAACACTGCGATATAATTAATCAGAAATTTCAATTTCAGTATTTTTTATTTTTTTTATCTACAACCATTATAAACTTTGATTCAACGTTGATTCAACGTTGGCAGTAAATTGGCTACCGATGGATGGTCGTCCATGGTTGAAATCAGGTTGATCAACGTTACGACGGAAAATCAACGTTGATTCAACGTTGAAACAACGTTGTGTGCCTGCTGGGGAAGAGTATCATCTTCTCCACTGCTAAACTAACAACAGTGATGAGTTCAGTAAAGAAATCGGTGGCCATCCATTGTGAGTTGGCTACCGGTCTGAAATACAGTGGAGAAAACGTAATTCTTTCGTTCAAACGCAAACGCATTGCAATGGAATATAGAAAATGACAACTTTTTGACAATTCTGACTACCAGTTTTAATCTGAGTGGCAAACAGTTTGGAGCCTGATCAGATGCCGGGTTACCCGGCGTCTGATCTGGCTCCAAACTGTTTTCAATGAAAATAATAGTTCAAGTGTAACCGGGGTTATTTGGAAAGAAAATGTTTTCTCTACTGTACTCTGCACGCTGCACACAGGGCACAAACTGCTAACCTAAACAGCAAACAGCGGTAATTGAACACGCTACTGAGCTGTATAACAGGTACAGTGGAGAAGATGTTATTCTTTCCCAATAAACGCGTTTACGCTAAAACTACTATTTCCATTGCAAACAGTTTGAAGCCAGATCAGACGCTGGGTTACCCGGCGTCTGATCAGGCTCCAAACTGTTTGCCACTCAGATTAAAACAAATAACCAGAAATGTAAAAATGGTAATTTTGTACATTTTAGAGATTTGCTTTTCGTTTGCGTTTAAACGGGAAAGAATAACATTTTCTCCACTGTAGTTTGCGCCTATGGTTAGAGAGGAATTGGTTAAATCAAATGACTCAGTGCTCAAGTTTTTGTTTTCTCTTGTACTTTGCAGAAATCTAACCGACCAGATTCTCTGCTGGCCATGCATGAAAAGAAACTGAAAAAGAAAAAGGTAATGTAACTCATGCTGAAGGCATATCAACAGATAGGCAGAGTTATTGCTTGACATTTAGTTTGTTTAACTCTTTCCTCCCTGAAACGTTAAATGCACGATTCCAGTTTCCATTTTAGTCTAGTCCATTTCTGACTTTTATGGGATTTCTTGTCCATGTTTGGCATTATGACAAACAGTGTAGGACAAGTGTTCTATTCACATGTACACGGTTTTAAAATGACACCTATATGCAGGACTTAGGGGATTCTAAGGGTTAACCCATTACACCATAGATACTATTAGTTACACAGCATTCCGGCAGGGTGTACGGGCTGGTATGACGGTTTTGGAATCCAAAACCGTCATACAAGCCCGTACACCAGGCCGGAATGCCGTGTAACGAATTTATTTCCAGTCTAGATCCAATACAAGAAAGACAACATGCATCATCTGACATAGTGTTGTTTACTTGATCCTAAATTGACACTTGAAATTGACAACAGTTCACTGAAATCTCTCGCGCTAGAGCAAAAAAGTCTATACAGTTAAACTTCGATGTTTGGAACTCGCATAAGTAGAATCTACCTGCATTTCTACAGATTAATGTCATAAACCCGCTTCTGTTGAACATATCCGTATTTCAAGCTCAAAAAGTGGCATATCCACCTTTTAAACTTTGAAATACCGATATGTTCGAGTGAACAGAATTCAAGATAGGCCCTAAGTTTAACTGTATCTAACATGATTACATCATCACATTGGAATGTGGGCATCTTATAAATGTTCATTACATGTAGGCTACAGACATGGGGTAATTGAAATTGATAATTTAATTAATTAATAATTAATTAACAAAAGTGAAGTAATTGGAGATAATTGTTAATTGAGCAATATTTCAATTACTTTAATTGTAATTTAATCATTACTTTTGAAAAAAGTGGGTAATTGTTAATTGAATTTCAATTACTTTTCAATTAACCCTGCACAATATGTACATGATTTGGAACAATAACATTCTGAACTCATATTGAAAACAAGATAAGCATTTTTATACATTTTCTAAGCATGTTCATGTTAGTTTTTAAGATTGACCTCATCTTAGTAAAAACATTTAATTCCATAATATTTACAAACTGACATGATTGAAACACATATAATAATGAAAAGGGTTAGATTAAAGGCTTATTTGGATCCTCTCTATTTTGTCAATAACCTGTCAATGTACAAGTATAAATGATACAAAATTTTAATGTGCTAATGCTTAAACAGTTTTTCTCAGGTAAATAAAACTTGATTTGTTAAAAAGGTGTTAAAATACATGCATGTTGATAATGTAGCTTCATCATGGATGGACATAAATCCTTATTAGCTGCAACAATACATGCACCATGAGGCAATACCCAATATGTTTAGCTAGCTCTTAATTACAATGTATTCTCAATTCTCAATTTGCAAAATCGAATTGCTTAACCCTTACTGGAGTTGCTCATTGACCAAATAGTCTTTGGAAATATACTATGAATTCATTTCACTTGAAAAGTTAGTTTGAATACAGATCAAGTCACACAAAGATCCCAACAGTTTAAACTTCATTGTATATATTTGAGAAAGTATTAGACAGAAATACAAGTGTTTTCTTAAAGACAAAGACAACAACTTTGCTGTCAACATTCACTTAAGGTGCATTGGGTTAAAGGTCATTCATCGCCTGTTTAAGAAAGGTGACATTAGCATTCTTATAATACACAAAGCTATTTTTCACACATTGGGCACTGGGCAATCCTAGTGATTCATTATGTGTTAATGTTGTCATCTGCTGATAGTGTCAGGGAACCAGATTAGGGGAATATTTTGAAGACTAAAATCTTTATGCCTGCTCAAAACCCTATGGTGCATAGGAATTTGCATTGGAATTGTTTTATTGAGATGATTCTAATGCATAGTCTCACCATTGGGTTTGGTAAACATAAATGGAAAATGTTTGAAATATTTATTTTATACCCCCTTGTGTGTGGCCCTGTCATGATGTGTCATCTGCTTTGAAAACTAAACACTTAAATTTTGACAATTTCATAACAAACCTTAGCCCGGCATAAACAGCTTCGATGCTGATCAGCTTCAAAATAAGTCTGATCTGTTTCCACACTGGTTTAATAATTCTACATAGTTGTGATTGGCAGTGACATTTTCCAATGCATAGGATTGTGCTAAATAGTACATAGAGCAGACTCTTAATCAGAGGGCACCTTCAAAATCCTCCGATCTGGATCTATATTGTTTGCAAAGAACTAATAAACTTGCATAATGTAGTGTAACAGTGAAAAGTAATTGTTAATTTAATTTAATTGAGGGGTAAAGTAATTTAATTTAATCATTACTTTTGGAAAAACAGAGTAATTTAATTGGTAATTTTATTGCATTTTATCCAACTAATTGGTAATTTAATTAATTACTTTGCTAAGTAATTGACCCCATGTCTGGTAGACTACCAAACTATTTCGAACGGACAATTCTAGGACGACATTTATGTTTTATGAAACACTGTAACAATAAGTTCTAACAAATGAACGGAAATAATCAGGAGCGAACGAATTAATACGTAGGTCAGTGGCTATGCATATCGAGTTAAGTCTATTTGGGTTGATTTCGATAAAAAAATAATGATCTAAATATGTCCTAATTATGTGTCAATTTCATTATAAACCAGTGACAAGTGCCATTTCATTTCCAGTCTTTTGTTTACCATGGTGAGTCTGACGATGTGGGTGGGGTAATCAGGGAAAACAAAGCAAGAAATTAGCATTTAATCGATATTTGAGTTACACATACGCATAATTATAGATTCAATACAGTTTTTAATTGAGATTTCTTTTTATTTCTTGATAAACAATTGCTTAATAAACAGAAAAAGAGAGATTATTTACGCGAATCGATCGAGGGAGAAACAGCTATTAAGATCCGTACTACCCGGCAAAATCAATGAATACGGTCTCGTACACAGTGGTCACATGTGCAGTTTTAGCCTATCAGAGTCCAAGAATTTATGATGACTGGAAATAAACATTTTTATGCCTTTCATTTATTCCTTCATTGAAGACAATAGTTTCACTTTTCACAGTCATGAATATATACCATATGAAATATTCTTTATATTCTTGTAGATTGTAGCTTAAAGCAGGCTGAAAGTAAAGCACGAAATTCACAATTACCCCACTAGAATGCAAAGAGTTAAGCAATATTGGTATTCCCATTAGATAATATCTATTTGGATTTTTTTGTAGAAAAAAGAGAAGAAGAAAAAGAAGAAGAAGGACAAACAACAGGAAGAACGTGTACCATTTGACCGGGAACGAGACTTGGAAGTGAATAGACTAGATGACGCTCAGAGAAAAGCTATGATCAAACGATCAGCAGAGCTCAACTCCAGATTCAAGACTGGTGGAACAGGAACATCATTCCTGTGAAAGATCTTAGCCAGAGTTGTTTAACCCATTTTATATCATGTTGCGCGGCTCTGCGCATGATTAACAGCATTATTTAATTTTGGTAACACATAGAAGTTTATTGCACTCTAGGACCGAATAATATTCATACGCCCTGTCAAAACAAAAAAAATGGCGAACTCTGACCTAGCTGGCAACGATCGAGTGCCAATAGACGGAATGGGACTAGAAACAATAAAATCAACGGTATTCACTATTCAGAATGTACAGTGCATTTTATACGGTACGGATCATACGGTACAATAGACCCGAGTATCTGCAGTTTACCGAGAGTCAAACCAAAACCAGTAAGTCAGGCAAAGCCCCAAGGGACGCAACGTTCAAACTGTTCCGCCTAAAGTTTGTTCATATCATAGAAGTCCTGATCGCTGTCCTGTTAGTGTCCTGCAGTCGACATCTCGTTTATATTACATGTATCTAAATCCATCACAGCTCAAATAGATTTCGAAAATTTTATATTCCAACACAGTTCGTAGCGAATATTCTCCTATTCATGCACAATCCTATGCCACCGTTAGTACAGAATCTAGGTCATCAACATGTCTCTGGCGGTTTCAACATTTTTGGCTCTCCGATTCACGTTTGAAATTTCCATATTCACAATAGCACAGAAGGGCAGAATGTTCCAAAACGAAGACGGGTTTTAAACCATATCGATAGTGACAGTGATGAGTAGAAATTCAAAAACTGTGTTTGTGTCTTCGTTAAAATGTTAAAATAAATTTACGGCGCGATCTTGACACAGCCTTATAATGCTAGTAGAGTGACGTCATGACTGTGTTTCCTTTTATGGGAAATATTTGTGACGTTATGATGTGACGTTCTTAACTGTAACTTAAAATGTTTTTCGACGTGATTTTATAATCACCTTTCACAGTTAACTTATTTATCAGAAAGATTCTAAATCTAAATTGAGTAATGACTTATATAGTGACAATAAGTCAATAAAACATTGAGAAATTTGGAACTACTTTTTCCTAGGCACTTAGAAAACCTCATTTCGCCTTTCATTGATTGTTTCTATAATAGGAACACCTTACTACAACCTACCTTACTCTTGAGAAATTGGCTGTAAATATGAGTGTGTGTTGGATATGATATAAATAGGATCTTATATTCGTGTTCATATTTATTTGATTTATTAAATGAGTCTTTTTGAAACGATAAAAAACTTGCTAAAGCTCGTTTTTTATCGTTTCAAAAAGACGCATTTAATAAATCAAATAAATATGAACACTCATTTAAGATCCTCTATGTATGCTGGGTAATATTTGGCAGCCATTTTAAAATGTCTTCTGCAGGGGGTATTACTCAATATTTGCAACAGATTTTAGCAGTTTCTGATAGAATGTTGACTTAGCTGCAAACAGTTTTGATCTCAGATCAGGCACCACAATGTGGTGCCTGATCTGAGATCAAAACTGTTTGCCTAGAGGTACACCTAAAAGTGTATCACACATTAAATGGGTTAAAAGTAGTTTGGGAGAAGTTTTGTCAATATATGGACATTCTTTTGGTAAAATGTGACCATGTTGATGCTGAAAATGTCCTTTTGCAGTGTCTTCTGCTGAAACTCAATGGTTCTTTCTTCTTCATACCTGCAGTTACATACAGTTTGGATTCTGATCAGATGCCGAATTACTTTGCATCTGATCAGAGTCCAAGCTGTTTGTATAGATAAAGATACTTTGGTTCTGTCACTGAAACACCAGGCCCGAGGTCATAACACTTTTGCAAGCATTTTTATACATAACAGTTATGTGCATGCATAATTATACTGTAAAGTTGTATCCAAATGAGGTTACTGAAATCAGTTAAAGCGTGTTATGTAAAAGCTAGATCCTGTTATCGAAATTGAGTTTTAAGTTTTATAACCTCGTGCCCAGGCCCCAAGGTTATAAAGCTTTTGAGTTGAGTCTGAAGTCGTTCTCAAGCATTTGATTGGTCAGATTTGAGTTTTTGCTGAGTTGAGTCTGAAATCATTCTCAAGCATTTGATTGGTCAGCAAAAATTCAAATCTGACCAATCAAATGCTTGAGAACCTTGGACCCAGATGTGTAGGTTGATTGTTGAGAAGTACATAAGAATGAATCAGTACGATTAGAGATGTGTAGGTAAAGAATCACATAAAACTGGACAAGAGATCAGGGCTGCCATTTCTCCGGATTTTTCCTAAATCTCCGGATTTTTTCCCAGAACATAGTAGCTTAAAGCAGGCTGAAAGTAAAGCAGAATGCGCCCTAAGGCGCATTCTGCTTTACTTACAGCCTGCTTTAAGTTGTCGCATGTCAACAAAATAAGAAAAAGGCTAATGGGTAAAGGTATGATTCGTTAAATTGCACTTGAAAAATGCAAGTTTGGAAATCTTAGGATTTTTCATGTCAACTTATGGCAGCCCTGAGAGATGTGTAGGTTGAGATTCTCATAAGACTGGACCTGAGGCTGTTATAAATACTAGTGATGTTTAGGTTTTCATTGGAAAAATGACACTGTGTGTCTTAGCTTGGAGCTGCTGCCGTATCCGACTGATTAGGGTTTGGACTGTATAGGAGTGGTTTATATATATGTTTCTCCCCTTGTGTGTCGTTGTAGAGAGGGAGCATGGTAGTACTTATAATTATAGTAGGAGAAGCTTAGGCAGGAACGTTTATTAGATATATATCTACGTTCCTGCTTTAGGGAAGTAATTTGCCAAACAGTTTGTTACTGACATTTTGCTCTTAACCCATTACCCCATAAATATGCCTTTTTACGCTTTTAATGTATTCCTCCACTGAAGAAAAAACTTCGAATTTATACAATGATGAATATTTATAATAAGAAATATTTTCTATATCCTAGCAGATAACAGCTTACAGCAGGCTGAAAGTAAAGCAGAATGTGCCATAAAGCAAGTTCTGCTTTACCTTCAACCTGCTTTAAGTGGTCTTCAAACTATCTTCAAAACTAGAAACAGACAATGGGGGGAAAGGGTTAACTCATTGACCCCATAACCCACATACAGTGGAGAAAACGTTATTCTTTCCCGTTTAAACGGAAACGTACGCAAACGCAAAGCAATAAAACGTAGAAAAGAACAACTTTTGGACAATTCTGATATTTCATGTTTATCATGGTGGCAAACAGTTTGGAGCCTGACCAGACGCCGGGTTACCCGGCGTCTGATCAGGCTCCAAACTGTTTGCACTGGAAATAATAGTTTTAGCGTAAACACGTTTATTGGGAAAGAATAACACATTCTCCACTGTAGATACACATTTTAATATATTTGATTTATTCCTCTACTGAAGAAAATAGTTCTAACTTATACAGTCATGAATATGTTTTATAAAAAATAGTTTCTGTATCCTAGAAGATGGTACATTAAAGCAGGCTGAAAGTAAAGCAGAATGTGCATTAAGGTGCATTCTGCTTTACGTTCAACCTGCTTTAAGTGGTCACTTGTCTTCAATACTAGAAACAGGCTATGAAGTAATGGGTAAAGAACCCCAACTCTTGTTGTGAAAAGTGACTATGAAAATGATGAAGTTTTCTCCCTTTGGTCTGAATTTTTGGAGGATATTTTTATGACTGCTTGAATCCTCTTGTCCATATCTAGGCGTTATTATGCCTGTAACTTATTTCCTCCACTAAAGAAACTATGCACCATAAGAATATTTCAGATAACCTAGCAGATGGTACCTTAACTCTTTGAACCCTAATCATGCATATATGCGTCATTTGAAACAGCATACATGTGAATAGTACACTTGTCCTGTGCAAACAGTGAAAACCCATATCAGAGGGCTCCGAAAGGAGCCCTCTGATCAGGGTCTTCACTGTTTGTCATAATGCCAAAAATGGATAAAAACAACCCTTAAAAGCCAGAAATGGACTAGACTAAAATCGAAACTGGAATTGTTTATTTAAAGTTTTAGGGAGGAAAGAGTTAACACAGGCTGAAAGTAAAGTAGAATGCTTCCTAACCCATTACCCCATAGCCTATTTCTAGTTTTGAAGCAGGTTGAAAAGCAGAATGCACCCTAAGGCGCATTCTGCTTCACTTACAATCCACTAGGATATAGTAAATATTTCTTATGACACATATTTATCACTGTATAAAGAAGAACTATTTTCTTCAGTGGAAGAATAAATTAAAGGAGTAAAAAGGCATATTTATGGGGTAATGGGTTAAACAATCATCTGCCTTCAATACTGACACCAAGCTATTGGGGAAAGGGTAGGCGAAGTAAGATGCCATATATCTGGAACCACTTTGTTAGAGTAGACAGAATGGTATTATATTAACACATTCAACCCTAGCTACGAGTATAATCGTCATTAACACACAGTGTACCTATAAAGAATATGCTTGTCCTATGTAAGCATTGTAGACCCTGATCAGAGGACTCCTGCAGGGGCCCTCTGATCAGGGTCTGCACTGTTTGCCATTTTGCAATATATTGGTAAAATCAACCCTTAATAGTCAAAATTGACTAGACTTAATTGGATATTGGAATTGTCCATGAATAGTTCCAGGGGTGAATGGGTTAAAGAAAATGTAGAGAAATTGAATAAAATATACATATTGAAGCAGTTCTTCAATTCTAGATTTTATAGCCAAATCTTTACACATTGCCTGTTAGGGACAAATGCATACAGAATTATATGGTGCATTATATACATGTACTATACCCAATGCTCATAAATTTGAAATAGACTCTTTCTCAATAAGTACATTAGAAAGAGCAATTTATAATTTAGTAAAGCCTGTATTCAAGCATAGATATTTGTACATTGCTTTTAAAGGACATGCTACTGCTTAAATATTGTGACTTGCTATTTATATGGAAACAAATTGAAACTTAGCATTTCGCAATATCTCATCAATAAACACCATAGTCTATCATTATTGATATCAATTATCTATTGGAATCTTAATTGCAAGTAAATGTAGTTGAAACACTTAGAAGTCGATGTCTACATTGCCTACACCAAATGAACATAGAAATCCTCATTAAAAAGAAAAATAATTTAGAAATAGTGTGATACAGTGGAGAAAACGTTATTCTTTCCCATTTAAACGCAAACGTACTCAAACGCAAAGCGCTTAAACGTAGAAAATAACAACTTTTGGACAATTCTGATAGTTCATGTTTATCATGGTGGCAAACAGTTTGGAGCCTGATCAGACGCCGGGTTACCCGGCGTCTGATCTGGCTCCAAACTGTTTGCATTGGGAATAATAGTTTTAGCGTAAACGCTTTTATTGGGAAAGAATAACACATTCTCCACTGTATACAGTAAAACCTCTATTACAGACAGACAGACAGACAGATGACAGATAAATAGTTTATTAAAGTGTCATATGTTAATAATTCCAATAATTCCAAAGGTTATTCACATTTAACATTAACATCCAGCCGCATCGCGACTTACATGACACTATACAATATACACAATAAAACATTCACAAACATGCAATTATGAATAAAAATATTAAGAAACAAAATACTTAATTTAAGACTTTGAAATCTACATGTACTATAAAGCAATTATTAGATAATCTTAAATATAAAAATCACATGTATATTAGAATTTAAAATCATGTTTTGTTCTTAAATCTATAAAAACATGTGAGTTTCTCAAAAGTTTAAATAAAAACTTTCCTGCATTTAAACATCTTTACTACCGAAGTTCCAAGAGAGAATTGCATTTCCTTCGACTGCATTAAAAACACTAATTTTCCCTCATTATCTAAAGTATTAAAAATTGGGTATATTATTACAACTACTCCTCTATTAAACCAAGCAAAGATATTAAGAAAAGAGCAGTTCATATATTAATAAAATCAAATGATGAAGGCGTAAGCCGAAATGTTGATTTTTGATAAAAGTGAAATTAGTTGAAAATTACTGTTGTTGTTGACAATATTTTCCATATCTATTAAAACCACTAATTATAAGGTGTTTATGACAGGTGACTCCTTAACCAAAAATCCCATAGCCCGTTTCTAGTTTTGAAGACAGGATGTCTACTTAAAACAGGTTGAAAGTAAAGCAGAATGCGCCTTAAGGCACATTCTGCTTTACTTTCAGCCTGCATTAAGTTACAATTTACTAAGATATAAAAAATATTTCTTGTGATAATATATACTCATGGCAGTATACATTTGAACTATTTTCTTCGGTGGAGGAGTAAACTATAGGCGTAAAAAGGCATATTTATGGGGCAATGGGTTAAAGCAAGGTGACAGTAAATCAGCTCCTTAAGGAGCTTTAATCGGCCACCTGTCTTATGCAGTCATTTAGCATTCTCTTTGGTGGTCGTAATAGAAAAGTGTTACTGTATGTGAGTCGCTCTGTTATTCAGACAGGGGATACCTCAAGAACATTAAGTCAGGGGTCGTATTTATTTTTCTCTGTTTATTCATTAATTCATTTCCGGTTTTCATGACTTAGGATATTGTTGGTTAATCTCGTGTCTCAATCTTTAATGCGGGGCAAACACAATAACCACCTTTTCTGTATGTTTTTTGTAGTTGCATTAGCTCATTGATCCCTAGTGACGCCCTTACTCATCCTTTACAGTGTACAAGTGAAGAGTAGATTTGCCCTATGCAAACAGTGAAAACGGAGATCACATGGCTACTACGGGAGCCATTTGATCAAGGTCTACAAGAGGTGATTCATCAGTTTTGAAACACTTTAATTTCATCTATTAAACCATAAAATAAGTATTTCATTGCAAAAGATGTTCAATCTAGGATCCGTGGAGGTTATGGACCAGTCTTCATCGCTTAGGCCATGAATCATGACTGTGTCTTGTTGATTACAAACTGCTCAAGTTTTCTCTATTCGTCTTGCACTGCTCGTATAAGGCCTGCTAAGGTGTAAACTTGAGTTTTGAAGGATCGTCATATCCTTTGCGGATGTAGCAAACTATGCATCGACCATAACTCCCACCCAAAGTAAAACATTGCCTCATCGTTTTTCTATTTACTGCAGTTTAGACGTTTGTAAAGCTGCCATAGACATATACGTTGACGTCGTTTTTCAATTTGAGGTTCATTAAAGTTGTGTATTTTGCACGTTTCCCGAAGTTTTGCTTGCAGTGAATGTTTAATTATCCTGAACAGTCCAATTGAAGTTTCGAGATTGATCAAGTTGAAATGCCATCGTTCTCGAAAACTCCAAATCATCTTTTGTTAGGTGGCCATTAAAATCAATATTTACAGAAGCCTGGAAAATGTCCTTAACTTGTAGTCTTGTTTATGTTAACCCCTTAACAGCCATGACGTCATACAATTTAAACAGTCTTCTGCTCTTACTTCTCAAATTTAAACTTAAGGTATTTTGGCTCAAGAAATATTGAAATTAGTGTCAGTTTGAACCCAGACGCCTGATTTGGATCCAAACTGTTTGAAAATAAAACCGTGTAGTCTGGGTAAGACAGTGGAGGGATTAAGAAGCAGGAAGAAAGTAAAAAAGTACCCCGCTCAGACCCCTAGTCTGAAAGTTAAGCAGAATGCGCCTGAATGCGCATTTTGCTTTACTTTCAACCTGCTTTAAGTGGTCACATTCCTTCAATACTAAAAAGAGGTTATGTAATGGGGTAAAGGGTTCATAAGCATATTTGGTCAAATTTCGAAATTTGTCCTTTAGGGTTTTTTTTCGTCGTCTTGGCAGGCTAGGGTTAGGGTTAGTGTTTGACTCTCAGATTCCAAAAGATAGTGAATAGTTTCAAGAAATGGAAATCAGTTGTCATTAGTATCAAGAAATGAAAATCGAGTGTCATTAATTTCAAGAAATGGAAATCAATTGTCAGACTCAATACTTTCAAGAAACTGACATATTCTTAATTTTATTGCATTGTGTTTCATTTTCTTTATACGGGACAGAATAACTTTCTCATTGTGTCAAGAAACAACTCGACACATTTTTCACGCATATTATATTGATTTCAGGTTTCTTGGCTTGACAGTGGAGAATGTGTTATTTTTTCCCAATAAACGCGTTTACGCTAAAACTATTATTTCCAGTGCAAACAGTTTGGAGCCAGATCAGACGCCGGGTAACCCGGCGTCTGATCAGGCTCCAAACTGTTTGCCACCAACATAAACATGAAATATCAGAATTGACCAAAAGTTGTACTTTTCTACGTTTTAGTGCTTTGCGTTTGCGTACGTTTGCGTTTAAACGGGAAAGAATAACAGATTCTCCACTGTACCCTTTCAACACAAAATTTATTGTTTACCCTCTCACCGCCATATTATCGTCTCTTTTGTATTTTTATCTACAATAACAAACTAAAGTTAGTTTTCCAGGGGATATATCGATACCATCAGTATCAAACAATTTGGACCCTGATCAGACGCCGCGTTACGCGGCGTCTGATAAAGACCCGAGCTGTTTGCAAAGTCGACTTCGGTCGACTTTGACGGAGAAAGGGTTAAACAACAGAAAAACACAGAAAACGAAAACATTACCCCTGCACATGCAAGATTATCATCACTTATGGAGACAAGTCAATTAAACATGTGTTCCTAATAATTCTCCAAATGCGATTCTCCAATTAAAAATAATATTCAGCAACTAAAGCAATTAAATATGACCAAAATTTGGAACGATTACTCATTACAGAATCGTTTGTTTCGGCTGATGGTGAGTTACATACATACTTCATATTTTGCTGACTTAAACCCAATTAAACCTACATATATCTCGTGCATTCACCATCTTATTCCCCCAACACATTAACCCTTCCCCCATACAAGCGCTATTTAGCACATTCAGTTTATTCCTCCGCTGAAAAAAAATAGTCCTAGCAGGTAGTAGCTTAAAGCAGGCTGAAAGTAAAGCAGAATGCGCCTTTGGGCACATTCCGCTTCATTTTCAACCTGCTCTAAGTAGTCACCTATTTTCAAAATTAGAAAAAGGCTATTGGGTAAAGGGTTAAGTGCGGTCGAAGTTTTAACATTTGTAAAAATTGGGAAATGCTGTTGGTACCATTTTATACTGTTGGAAACATTGGGCACCATTTATAATTTCATATACAGTGGATAAAATGTTATTATTTTCCAATAAACGCGTTTACGCTAAATCTATTATTTCCATTGCAAACAGTTTGGAGCCAGATCAGACGCCGGGTAACCCGGCGTCTGATCAGGCTCCAAACTGTTTGCCACCATGATAAACATGAAATATCAGAATTGTCCAAAAGTTGTTCTTTTCTACGTTTTAGTGCTTTGCGTTTGCGTACGTTTGCCGTTTAAACGGGAAAGAATAACGTTTTCTCCACTGTAGTCATTTATTTTCAAAATTAGAAAAAGGCTATTGGGTAAAGGGTTAAGTGCGGTCGAAGTTTTAACATTTGTAAAAATTGGGAAATGCCGTTGGTACCATTTTATACTGTTGGCAACATTGGGCACCATTTATAATTTCATATACGAACGATTAATGGCACTGTTGGTAGTGCCAATGGCCCAACTAGCTGAGGAATTACTGGTCCTGACGGAATTTAGAATTTATTGAGAATAAGCAATACTACATGTATTGATCAGTTAAATACGATCAAAATATATTTTCGTTTAAAATCTTCATTTTTTTCCAGCGGAGCTGCCTATTATCTATTTAGACCTACATTTTTATTTAGACAAACATTTCAACCAATCATATTTGATCAGAAATTTAGAATTAAGAGCACCTGTTGAAACTGAATTGTCTGATTGGATAGTAGCCAGGGCTCCAGCTAAGATAATTATTTCAAAACTTAAAAACTTTATTTGTGCATTAAACCCTATGGTGTCCTACTCATTTGAATTGTCTCTTCGAGACGATAAAAATGAGTGGTAACACCATAGGGTTTGGTGCTGAAATGAGTGAGAAAATGTTAGATTTGTTCAGTTTACTCCCTCTTATCTGGAGCCCTGATAAACTGTAGCCAGTGCTACTGGTCTAATTGTGAGACACAGTGCAGTGTTTACTAATACTGAGCTGATGACATCATGCTTCTATTTTAAGATTATGACAATTTGTCTTTTCTATAGATAGACAGTGGTACCTCTAAGGTGTTTTGTTACGGTTTACTACCAATTTATTTAATTGTTAACTATTTGTACAAATTTACCATACATTGATAGCAATATAATAAATGGCCTGAGTGAGTTAAACACAATTGTGTTGTTTCATCATTTATTCACATGAGTGAGGTGTTATAGAACTGTTGTTCTGTAAGGGCATGCATAGTTTATTTAGTTATAGTTTGTTTCAAGAAACTCCCCATGAATGAAGTTTGCTATATAGAACAGTAGTTTAATCTGAGGATCTCCTACCAGTAGCTAGGATATGGGTTATATTATTGTTTTGCATTTCTGTACATTTATAGTTTTTTAGTCAGAGTTATAGTTATCCTTGAATGTGTATTTTTTGCTTTTCAATCCAAGATATTACAATTCTTTGAAAAAACCCAATTTCATACAATTGTGCACACCCATCTACAGCATGAATTCCACCACCCATTCCGCTGAATATCTTTTTTAAAGATATTTCTTGTTTAAAGAAATAAAGTAATTGAACTGTCCTACTGAGGTCACACGACAGAAAACGTGCTGGCCGCCATTTTGAATTGAATGCACGCACTTGAACCCTTCCGACGAGTATACGTTGCCATTTACAAACAGTGTACCTCCTTAAGGAGCCCTCTGACCTAGGTCTGCACCTTGTGTTTGTTATTTTACAATTCAGTGTAAACATCAACCCTGGCTGGTAAAAAATGGACTAGACCAAACAGAAAACTGGATTTGTCTATTTGAAGTTTTATGGGTAAATGAGTCAAAGCATAAATCCATCGAACCCTATCGACGCGTTTACGCGTGTACAGTGGAGAATCTGTTATTCTTTCCCGTTTTAACGCAAACGTACGCAAACGCAAAGCACTAATTCTTTCCCAATAAACGCGTTTACGCTAAAACTATTATTTCCAGTGCAAACAGTTTGGAGCCAGATCAGACGCCGGGTTACCCGGCGTCTGATCAGGCTCCAAACTGTTTGCCACCATGATAAACACGAAGTATCAGAATTGTCCAAAAGTTGTTCTTTTCTACGTTTTATTGCTATGCGTTTGCGTACGTTTGCGTTTAAACGGGAAAGAATATCGTTTTCTCCACTGTATTATATAAGTAAAACATTTTAAGTACAAGGAGACATCATTTATAAAACATTTGTGACAGAATTATGTCAACTCATTCGGACTTGGATGAAGTAAAGTACATACATGTAACTTGTATTGTCGACTTTCAAAATAAATTAATTCAGAAATAACACATATTAATAACATTAACTGAAAGTAGCAATGACAGTAACTTAAACATTTTTTGTTAAAACTAGAAGTGATATTGCTCTTGAAATATTGATACAAGAGTTATAGGACTTGTCGATTGCATAGGACGGGTGATATGGAACTTTCAAATTTATTGAGGGCGTCAATAAATGGATAGTTGTCTAGTAATCTCTTGCACTGACTTATTCCGAATACAATAGTTATTTGCAAACCGTTGTTGGATCCTGACCAGACGCCGCGTTAAGCGATCCAAACTGTTTGACACTCATTTTAATATTTTCTAAGTGTAAATACCAATAACTTAAATTACAGAAATGAAAGCAGACGACACTGTCACTTGTTTAACATTGATGACGTCAGTGAAAGGGGTTAAAATTAAGGCTAAGTATATATACTCATTGTCACGACTTGTGTTTTCTGGGCAAATGTGCAAAATATAACTTCAAATAAATCTCGAACTTAAAGGGATACTTGCGTATTTGAAAAATTCAACAGAATCTCATGAAAAGTTCTACAAGTTGAATTAAGGTATATATAAGCAAATTGCTAAAATAAAAATTGGGGGTTGCAATGCTTTTTTCAGCTCTAGCTGGCTTTGAAAAGTGTGACGTTTGCCGCATTTGCTCATTGTCAGAGCAGAAAACGTCATAAGGGACAAATGCACTTATATTACTACACAAAAACATATTTCTAGTACACTTTTTAAGTTTCTAGCATTCACTCATCACAAGCAAGTGTGAAATAAACTTTTTAAAGCTCTTTCTTGTGTTTTTAATTAGCTTTTGGGCTAAAATGAATGCCGAAAACCGGAAAAATAAGACATTTTTTCTTGCCAATGTCTCACAAAAACATCAATTATGTAAAAAAAAATCCAATGAAAATTCTTTAAACTTTCTAGGCATCTAGGTTAAAGTATTTCTTATCATATGGTGTAAAGAAACCTAGGTGTCGCGTTGTTCATTTATGAAATATGGTCAAATTTCTAACCCTACCCCCTTAGATTTTATGCAGAAAATATACCTCCCCCAATAGCCAAATTGGGTCTCTGTTGACCTAAAAATGAGAAATATTCATCCAATAGTTGCTTAAATTGGTAAATATATGAGTGTATGTGAATACAATAGCATTAAATAAAGTTTTAGTTACTTAAAGCATTTACAGTGCTGCTGATAAAAACATAAACATAATTTCTACCAGAACTGCTACTTGGGACAGTTTTTTTCAAATCTTGAAACAGTGCCTGTACGGAAAGGACTATAATTTACATAATTTACCAATGAGAACTTTTCAAAATTCATTTTTACGGTTATAAATGTATTGCAAATCAGAAAATATATAGTAATCAAGGTATTTAAGAATTTTGTTTTTCAACATTTTTAATATAGACGAGTATGTCTTTAAAGCCAACAGGCAAATCTGTTTCATCAACGACACATTACAGTGGAGAATGTGTTATTCTTTCCCGTTTAAACGCAAACGTACGCAAAGCGCTAAAACGAAGAAAAGAACAACGTTTGGACAATTCTGATATTTCATGTTTATCATGGTGGCAAACAGTTTGGAGCCTGATCAGACGCCGGGTTACCCGGCGTCTGATCTGGCTCCAAACTGTTTGCACTGGAAATAATAGTTTTAGCGTATACGCGTTTATTGGGAAAGAATAACACATTCTCCACTGTAACTATCAAACTAAATGTTTCATCAGACCACAATATGTCGATGAAGTTGAACCGTTTCGTTGCCAAATTTATCTGCCGGCTTTTACTCTTTCAGCAACAAAATATCGTTAAACGTTTACCCTAGGACTGATACAGTGGAGAATCTGTTATTCTTTCCTGTTTTTAAAACGCAAACGTACGCAAACGCAAAGCACTAAAACGTAGAAAAGAACAACTTTTAGACAATTCTGATAATTCATGTTTATCTTGGTGGCAAACAGTTTGGAGCCTGATCAGACGCTGGGTTACCCGGCGTCTGATCTGGCTCCAAACTGTTTGCACTGCAACTAATAGTTTTAGCGTAAACGCGTTTATTGGTAAAGAATAACACATTCTCCACTGTAACTATCAAACTAAATGTTTCATCAGACCAAAATATGTCGATGAAGTTGAACCGTTTCGTTGCCAAATTTATCTGTCAGCCTTTACTCTTTCAGCAACAAACTATCGTTAAAAGTTTACTCTAGGACTGATATCTGCATATTTTTTCAGAGTTTGATTTACGGCAGTAGGACTAAAGAAATGCCGATAGGGGTACCAAACAATATGGATCCTGATTTATCGACGCATTACTAATCTGGATGTCAACATGTTTGCAATATGGCACCAAGATGGTTACTCTTTATAAAGTTGATATTTTCATTTACAAAAACAGCTGAGTTTTTGTTTAATTTCCGAATCTGACTGATAAATCCTTGTAAGTTGAAGAAAGATAAGTCAAAGCACTTACTCGATAAACGATTGGTTTGTCTCCGAACGATTAAACCTGTCTAAAGCCAATGGTATCAGTTTCAGATCTTAACCGCTTCACTGCCATGACGTCACCAACTTTTAACAATTGTCGTCTGCTTTTATTTTTCAAAAGTGAATTTTAGGAATTTTAGGTTGTTGACTTAATAAAAATATTGAAAATAATGTGGAAAAAGTTAAGGTCCTGAGCAGACGCCGCGTGATGCGGCGTCTGGTCAGGATCCAAAAAGTTTGCAGAAAACCAATGTTCTCGGGATAAGGCAGTGAAGGGGTTAAAATACAGTAAAACCGTCATAACTCCTACAGTGGAGAATCTGTTATTCTTTCCCGTTTAAACGCAAACGTACGCAAACGCAAAACACTAAAACGTAGAAAAGTACACATTTTGGACAATGCTGATAATTCATGTTTATCTTGGTGGCAAACAGTTTGGAGCCTGATCAGACGCCGGGTTACCCGGCGTCTGATCTGGCTCCAAACTGTTTGCACTGCAAATAATAGTTTTAGCGTAAACGCGTTTATTGGGAAATAACGTTTTCTCCACTGTACTTAAGACAACTCATTGGTAGAGTAAAACACGTGACAGCTTTAAGCCGGGTGATTGTACTGTGAAGACATCCCATATTATCATCCTGCTTTGTTTCATCCTGCTTTGTTTCATCCTGCTGTATGAAGTCGCATGTCTTACATCGAAAATATATCTTAAGCTGCGTAGCCGTAATGTCGGATTTTACAGAACTATCATAGCTACATGTACGAATTTGAGTGGCAACAGCCTCACGTTATAGTCGTCGATGAGATTAGCATTCCATTAAACATCACCAGAGTTCAGGTCAGGCTACAAATTACTATTTACAAATGAAAATGGTAGTCTAAGCTTTAACCCTTTCACACCCAATGACGTAATAAACAGGGCTGCCATAAATTGACATGAAAAATCCTAAGATTTCCAAATTTGCATTTCTCTAGTGCGATTTTACGAATCGTACCTTTACCCCATAGCATTTTTCTTGTTTTGTTGACATGCGACCACTTAAAGCAGGCTGTAAGTAAAGCAGAATGCGCCTTAGGGCGCATTCTGCTTTACTTTCAGCCTGCTTTAAGCTACCATGTACGGCATGTAGTAGGAAAAAATCCGGAGATTTAGGAAAAATCCGGAGAAATGGCAGCCCTGTATAAAGCGCATTTGCAATCATTTTATATATTGTCTGGTCAGGAACAAAACTGTTTGCCACTTGTTTTGAAATTACCTCAGTTATACTGCCTTAAATCTAACTTTTAAACGATATTGCAGACAACAGTATTGAATCTGACGACAATATGGCGGTGAAGGGATAAAATCCTCACGATAAATTTGATCACGAAAGGGTTTAGCGCAAACGCGTTTATTGGGAAAATATCGTCTTCTCCGCAATAAGCCTGCCTATGCGATGGGCCTAGAGTGAACATGTCATCCATTTGAGGCGTCTCTCAATTCATATGATATATATACTCGTATATCCGTTCCAAACAGTGTAATTTCCTACACCAAATTGACATCGTTCGTTTACACTATTTGTCATCAACTAAATACATGAGGCCCGTTTCATTAACTTCGTACGACAAAATGTTGTCGTAAGTCAGATTATAAAAGTCTCAATTATTATTTATTTCTCCATCTAATCATGTCGTGTGACATCTCTTTGGAATTGTATTGAAAGGACGATTCCAAAGAGATGTCACCTGACAAGAGTAGATAGAGAAATCAGAAATTAAATGCATTTCTAAGTTTTGACTTACGAACCTATTTTGTCGTACGAAGTTTTATGAAACGGGCCTGTGTTCTATCCACAGTTTGTTTTGGAAATTTTTGTTTCGAACTATAGCATAACAGTTTACCCATTGACCATGGTGATGCGTACTTGTTTTCTTCATAAACAGTGCATCTGTGAAACGTACACTTGTCCTATGCAAAACGTGTCGCTAGGGTTTACCGGGTTCACCCTTTGAGTGCTGAGCACGACTTGGCTTAATAAGTTATATTTACAAACAGTTTGAATCCAGGATCAGACGCCGCGTAACGCGGCGTCTGATCTGGATTCAAACTGTTTGTCACTTGTCTTTTTGTTTCTTATGTCAAAATGTACAATTTCATGGTGTAAGTACACTTAATTCATTTACTCCGTGTCAATATGTAGTTTTGGAGAGAAAACAGCAGACAACAATTTTAAGCAGACGATATTGCAGCAGTGAAGATTAAAACAAATAATGTTGTTACAAATAAGAGATGCCTAATTTATTGTATACATATCGATGATTTATAGAGATTTCTCAGTTAGATCAATTTCATATGCGTCACAGATGATATCGTCACTAGTGATGATATCACTTTTGCAGTGACGGTATCATTTTTGTGACGTCACGTTATACAATGTCTTTTGTGACGTCGCAGGTGGACTATTAATTTTGTGTTTTCTCTGTAAAACGTCATTAAATGTATATAATAAATAGAATAATATATTCCTCTGGATGAATATGAAAAATATATAACACGAATAGGTTGTTATCTGATTTAAAAACTCGTCCTGTGGACGAGTTTTTTATCCAGATAAAAACTTATTCTCGTGTTATATTTTTCATATCAATACAAAGGAATTGATTATCCTTGATATCTCCATTTGCTATGGATTTGGATTTGTTATGATTTTACGTAAATTTAATAATATTAGTCATATCGTGACGTCAAGGGATTTTCAGCTTGAGGATTGCTTCTAGAAACCCTTTATGTCTTCAATTTGAAGACCTCTTGATAAGGAAATGTTTGAAGTATATGTGACTGCTGGTTATAGGTTAGGTGTCTATAGGGAATCGCACTCTGAACGGCGAGGCGGTTTTATAAATCAAACCTTTTAACTTTCTCTGTCTCAAATGCCTTTCATCTCTGATTGAAAAATAGATTTTAAGCAGTTTGATTGAGTAATAATCTATACATGTATCAAACATTTCAGAGTTCCAGATAAGGAAAATCTAAATTATTTATTTCTGCATTAAACCCTATGGTGTTACTACTCATTGGAATAGTATCTTCCAGACGTTTCTAATGAGTCGTAACACCATATGATGTGGTGTTTAAATGGCTGAGAAATTGTTGGATTTGTTCAGTTAGCTCCCTCTTATCTGGAGCCCTGACAAGTTGGACCCTGATTCTAAGGTTACTTGACTTATATCGCGCTTTGCAGTGGCCTAAGTAAAGCCTCTGGCCCTTCAAACTTCAAATAGATGAGTTCAGTTTCCAATTAAGACCAGCTGGTTTTAGATCGACTATTCAAAGAATGAAAACGGCTTTTGACAAAATCATGATACGATCTCGTGTAGAAAAATTCAACAACAAACTTTTTATAATTTAGAATCTATGTAAAGATAACATAACCCGATAACAATTTATGTCTCATTTCCACTCGTATACATTGATATCATAATTGCATGATTTGTATGCTTGTGTACTGTTGAGCCTCTGGCCATAGGTATAAATCAAAGTTATTGATAAGTGGATGATGGTTTCAAGCTGAATTATAGAGGTATGGGTTGTGGAAATAAAAACATGAGTTTACTAAAGTAAAAATTAGGAGAGAACAACAATGCTTTAAACATTGAACAATACTGTAAAGAAACGGAAATCGGATTCGGCCTAAACTCTATATTGTAAAAGATTTCATGAAACAAGATAATACTTTTCAAGCAAATTTAAACAATTATAAGTAAGATCTCTTTCACCCAAGCGTCACTCAGTTTCTAGGTTCAGAACAGAAGTAGACCAGATGCTGAATAACTCTGGCATGGATGCAACTACTTCTTAATATAGTATTTCTGAAGTTCTGATCTTGATTGAAACTCAGACTTATACCACTTGAATGAATATTTATTACATTAATACTCTCATTACAGTGGATAATCTGTTATTCTTTCCCAATAAACGCGTTTACGCTTAAACTATTATTTGCAGTGCAAACAGTTTGGAGCCAGATCAGACGCCGGGTAACCCGGCGTCTGATCAGGCTCCAAACTGTTTGCCACCAAGATAAACATGAAATATCAGAATTGTCCAAAAGTTGTTCTTTTCTACGTTTTAGTGCTTTGCGTTTGCGTACGTTTGCGTTTAAACGGGAAAGAATAACAGATTCTCCACTGTAATTGATATTTTTGATATTTAAAATATCAGATCAGGGTTAACCCTGTTGGTACCAATCTCTTCACAGAAGAGCATATATGTTGTAAAATCGCTAAATGCGATTGACACTATTATTATGCTAAAAGGAAACATACCACTTTCGTTTGTTCCACTACAGCTCTTCACGTGCATATTTTGTTTGATTCTTTCATGTATTGTCATTATTGTCATTAATAATTTGTACTTTATATGGCTAGAAGCAAAGTACTTTGCTTAAAGCTGAAATAAAGAATTTGTAAAGAATTTGTAAAATCCAACCCTAAAGTGTCAAAAATGGACTAGACTAAATAGAAAACTAGAATAATCCATTTGGGGATTCAAGGAGGAAAGGGTTAATCCACGAATCCAAGATTGCTTATCATTCAATTGCATCATTTTGTATAGAATTTGAATAGTCTTGAATATATTGGCTGATTCTTTAGTATACCAATTCAATTTCAATTCAAATTTTATTGGCATTAAACATATACAATGTTCATAGCCATGTAACATATAAACATTCTAAAGTACTAGATCAGGAAAATATAATTACATAAGCAAGAGAAAAGTATGAAAATATATAAGATTATTGAAATTTTGAATTTTATGGTATACAAAATAAGATAATAATTCCAAATGAAGAAGAAGTCAATCAGCTGAGTCATAATAACTACTAGTAAATATACAAAAGTAAATATTTAGAAAAAGTATATTGTAAAAGGAGTAAACCCAGATCAGATGGCTTATTCCAAACCCCTCTGATCTGGATAAGCACCGTTTGCAAACTATAACTTGCTTGTTCTAGTAGATAAGTATAGACATACATGTATTTATAAATATTCAACCGCGACTCGTAGGAGCGGTGGTAATAGCTTACACGATTTAAATATTTCCTCAGGTACGGATCGTGTTCCGTTCAAAACATAGATATAAAGGGTGATATTTTTACCTTTTATGTAGCATGATTCAGTCTGTATATTTGATAACCCCTAAGACGTGCCGCGTATTATGGAGGGCGTCTTAGTGTATCGTGTGCAATAAGGGTCAAATATACAGCTTGCTAAATGTTTGGAAAGAAAAAATTTTATAGCCAGGAATTTGGTTTGTAGTATGCAAGTACCCCTATGACGTGCCGCGTATATAGAGGGCGTCTTAGATTTCAGTGTGCAGTTTGGCTTGCATGTACAGCTTGTTAGATTGTAAAATTAATTAAGATCGTTAGAATATTGTAATAATTAGGTCTGTACTATGCTAGTACCCCTAAGACGTGCCGCGTAATATAGAGGGCGTTTTAAATTACCATGTGCAGCTGGGCTCACATGTATAGACATTTTCGCTGTTGTTATATGCTAGTTATGCAGGTATTGTAAATGTTAGTATTTGCAACATACATGTGTAAAACAATATTAATACACATCAGTATGACAAACATATTCTATAAGGTCATAATAACAACTAAATTCGTAAACGAAGATCTTGATCCGCTCATGTAACATTCAGATTTATCACAGTGCACCCCTATGCGAAGCAAGAAAAATAAATTGCACGATTTATACGAGCGTTGTGCTAGTGGTTGAGTAAATATTAGTTCGACTCAGCTATTATGAGAAGAAGTCTTATTCGAAGCACAATGGTAGTGTTTATACGGAATATAATTATTTGTTGGAGAAGTTTATTTAGTGAGTTTAAACTATTCGATATTTTGGATATTAGGAAACCAATACGTTATTATGTGATATGTGATGATAGTTTATTAGTGTTTGTGTTTAAGTGAGTTAACATACATACGTTTAGATTTAGCAAATATCGATTGGATTTAAAAGGATATTAACATAAGCGGTAAGTAGATGCTTTATTTAAGTTGCCTTAACACATTGTCGCATATGTGCTGTATCTTGGGGGGGGGGGGGGGGGGGGGGGTTGTAGGTGGTTTTTCAAATAATTGTGAATATCTCGGCACTTCATCGACTGTAGCGAAACACCTAGATACAATTACTCGTATAGATCTATAGTGGATCACTACATCAATGTGTTGGCTCAAACTCTCAAAACATTAGCTATATATATATATACTTAGCAAGTTTTTTCAAATTTGAAGTCTGTTGTGTGCTTAAAATGGCTTTGAACTTATTCATATTAGGCCAATGATTATAGTATTTTGGAAGAATGTTTGATCTAAATTTAATATCTCTATAAAAAGAACAAACTAAAAGGAAATGGTATTCTGTTTCAGGTGTGTTCATGGTACACTTTGTACATATCCTCTGTTCTCTTGGTATATTTCTATACCTACCTTCTTCTATCAATAGTTTGTGAGAAGAGCATCGGAATTTCGTAAGGGCGGATATATGGTTCTGGATTTTAACACTAGTAAAATAATGTTCCAATTCAAAATCAGTTTTAATTAATTTATATGTCTGAAGTTTAGGAGAGGTCCTTAAGTCAGAGAACCACTGTTGTAGAAATTGGTCATATAAACTTCTTATCATACCATCTACTTGTAATTTAGTGACATTCTGTGTATCCCATAGGTAGGAAAAACCAAGGTCTTCAATCAATCCTTTCACATTATTGGTCCAAGAGTTAATATAGACACCGTTTTGATTTTTCATGTACAATAATTTATATTGAAGTGAATGTGGTGATTTTATAATTTCACCAAGTTTTTAAAATTCTACTTTTTCTTATTACTTGTAAAGACCACAGGGGCCAGTCACACAAACAAAAATCTATCCTATATATTTCTATATAGGATAGATTTTTTTTGTGTGTGACTGGCCCCTGTGGTAAAGACAAACCTGCCTAGCCCACCATAAACACATGCATTTGGCGTTTGTTGTTTTACCCTTAATATCTGCTTCATGAATTTTAGATGAAGTCTTTCAATGTCCGGTGACTTATGGAATCCCCATACTCTACATCCATAATTCAATATGGGTGCTATCATGCAATCAAAAAGTTTAATCTTCTCTTGGACATTCATAGAAATATTGTCAAATAAAGACTTAAGACCATATATTGCTTTAAGTGCTTGTTGGGATAAGGATTTTTGAGCTTGATAAAAACAACCATTAGAAGATAGTGTTATACCAAGGTATGTGAATTTTTTAACAATATTAAGAGGTTCACCATTATATTTCAATTCAACATGTTCAGCCTTGTAAAATCCGTGGGTATGTGGGTTGATGCATAAGAAAGGCTCTTTACAGTACTAACTATTTAATGTCTAAAGCTAACTACATTTCTATACATATTATCAAACTCTGTGTATCGGAACTCTAATGGGAACTGACCCCTATTAATTATATGCTATTAGAGAGGCATCAGTCTGCTAGTAGGCGGGGCTACATATTTGATAGACAGTTACATGGTAACAACACTACATCCCCTCTTTACTTAGAATTAAACTATTGGACGTCTGTTTAAAATCGGTTGTAAATTTTCGAACAGTCAGAAAGTATAAACATTAACACTGCAATTAGGTTAATCCTGTTTACGGTCTATCAACACAGACTGTCAAAGTTATGCCCATGGCCGACTGATTAATGTTGAATCTCCAGCCTTCGTTCTGGGTTAATGTCCATTCAACTGATTACACGAGTTGGTTAAAGTCATTAGGAACACGTGGCTGTCCAGTTTACGATCTGGTTGTAAATTCCTGCACAGAGTGTTATTGTCTGCAATGCGGATTTTGCATTTGATGAGATTAGAGATAGCTCAAATAGGCTGTTTAGTTCAAGAACAAATTAATGAATTAAGAATTATGATGACTACAAACTAAATGTAAAATCATGTAAATGATGCTTAACACATTTTCAATTTATGAAATATACTAAATGTTGCACTACACATTCTATTAAATTCACAGTATAATTTGCTTATATTGAACAACTCTTATTAATACACACATATAACAATGGATAATTATGCCATTGCTTAGCTGTTATAACCACTTGATAAACACATATAATAATGGATTATTGTGCCATTGCTTATATGTTATAAACACATACACAACATTTCCCTTTGGTTAAGTTTTAGATGTATGTAATCCATAGTGAATATTATAATTTCTTGTGTTTATTTGACAATGGATTATTATGCCATTGCTTCACTTTTTCACTGATATAACCTTATAAGAAATCTGGGGGCCTGCGTCTTCTTGTTGATCTACGCAGCTGTGTTTCTGGATCTGCAATGTTTTCGTTCCCGTCGCTATCATAAACAGGTGGTGAATTTAACACATGTTTGAACTTTGATGAGTTTCTTGTTATTTGTTTGTCCTGTCGTCTGGCGGTGATTAATGTTCCCTTTTTGTTTATTATTTCATAGGGCTTTGGATCAAACGGTGTTGTCCACTTGTTGTGTTTATCCTGTTTAACTAGAACTTTGTCACCAATTTTGAAGTTTGATGGCTTTGCGTGTCTGCGGTTATCAGCATAAAGTTTCATTTTGTCTTTAGCCTGCCGGTCTGCACGTTTTGCTTGTTTGTGAACCTTTGTTTTCTTCGATTTGATTGGCAAATTAGGTAATTTGATATTGATTGGTCGTCCGAAAAACAGTTCAGATGGGGTTTGTTTGGTTGTTGAATGTGGCGTTGCACGATAATTTCTCAAGAATGCGTACATGTCCTGTTTCCAGCATGAGCCTTGTGTTTGAGCGGCGCGAATCGACTTGCCAACCGAACGCATAAATCTCTCACATTCACCGTTTGCTTGCGGCCATAAAGGAGTTATTTTTCTATGTTTAAATCCCAAATATTCCGCAAATTGTTCAAATCTATGAGAGTTCATTGGTGCGCCATTATCACTTTTTACAACTTTCGGAATTCCAAATTCAGAGAAGATTTTATCCAATACCGGAATAACTGAGTTAGCTTTTATTGAACTCATTACTTCAACTATTGGAAACCTTGAATAATCATCAATGATCACGAGTAGGTATTTTCCATCGGGAAATGGTCCACAAAAGTCCATACTGACTTCATCGAAGGCATGTTCGGGCATTTTACTCATTTGCAGCGGCTCGGGCGTTTGTTTGTTTACCGATGCTAGACAGGGTATACAGCTTTTGCATGTCTCTTCCACTAATTTGTCAATGCCTGGAAAATAAGTTTTTTCCCTAAGCAGTTGTTTCGTACGCACTATACCTTGGTGTCCTTCATGAGCGATCGATATGCATTTCTTCTGTAGAGATTTCGGAATCACAAGCTTTGAATCATGAAGTAACAATTCACCTGTGTCCAATGTGACAACTGTTAAGTCATTTTTGCAGCGCGAAAGAGTATCAAGTGTACTGTTTTGGTGGTACACTGTATTCCATGTGTCATTTTTAACGTTTGACATTGCCGTTTGTAAGTCGCTGTCCTTTTGTGTTTCGCTGATAATGTCCTCTAGTTTCATTGCTTTGGGTACATTATGATTTGCGATGAAAGACAGATATTCCTCAGCTATTTTTGAAGACGAACTTGTGTCCTTGCTGTTTAAGTCCGGATGTCTGCTTAAATAGTCTGACATGTTTGACTCGCCAGGTTTGTAGATCACTTTAAAGTCATAGGCTTGAAGTCTGAGTCTCCAACGTTCGATACGGGCTGGCGGTTTAGATTTCTGATTGTTATAAATCGTTTCTAAGGCTTTTGCGTCACTTATCAGCACACACCTATGTCCGAACAGGTATAAGTGCCAATGCTCGATTGCCCATACAATTGCCAGGCTTTCTTTCTCCGTTTGCGAGTAGCGTTTTTCTACATCCGTGAGCGATTTACTTGCATAGCAGACTACTTTTCCATTCTGTAGCATTATTGCCGCAAGTCCCACGGGACTGGCATCCACAATAACTTGGGTTTCTTTCCTTGGGTCAAAGTAGGTCATCACTGTCTCACTACTTAAACTGGCTTTCAATTGCTCGAATGCAGTCTGCTGCTCTTTTTCCCATTGCCATTTTGCATTCTTCTTTATGAGTTTCCGTAACGGTTCAGTAATTGTTGAATAGTTCGGTATGAATCTTGAGACATAGTTGGTCATTGCTAAGAATGAGCGTATTTCCGAGACGTTTATCGGCGATGGAGTGTTCTTTATTGTTTCACACTTTTTCGGATCAGCAGACATGCCATTTTCACCAAATATGTATCCATAGAACTCAAGCTTTCGTTTGTTGAATTCACATTTGTTTTGGTTTAGTGTCAATTGTTTTTCCTGAAGTCGCATGAGTGTTGCTTCAAGTCTACTGTCATGCTCCTGTTGTGTAGATCCATACACTATTATGTCATCGCTGATATTGCGCACACCGTCTAGACCTTGCAGAGCATTGCGTAATGTGTTTTGAAATATTTCAGCAGCACAATTAATCCCAAAACTTAGTCTTTTGTATCGACGTAATCCAACGTGTGTTGTGAATGTTGTAATATTACGTGCTGATTCTGATATTTCTAGCTGATGGTAACCTTGATTTAGATCTAGTTTTGAAAAGAATTTTGCTCCATTTAAGTCCAAGATCATGTCATCAATTGTTGGAATTATGTGACGCGTGCGTTTAATTGCCTGATTTGGTAGTCTCATATCTACGCATATGCGAATTTCGTTTGTTTTGCTTTTTGGTTTGGGTGCTGCAACGATTGGTGACACCCAGTCCGTTGGTCCGTCTACACACTCTATTATGTCCAGATCCTCAAGACGTTTTAATTCTGCTTCGACTTGCTTTCTTAGGTGAAAAGGAATTCTTCTGTGTGGTTGTGATACTGGCTGTACATTCGGGTCAACGTGTAAGTCGATTTGTGTATCTTTCAACTTTCCTATTCCAGTAAACACCTGTTTGTATTTAGCACATAACTTATTGGTGCTATCGGGCTGCATTGATAAAATCTCAGGTACTATTTGGAGTTCAACTGAGGTCATGTAGCTCAATAAATTCCCACAGCTACCTCTTGTAACATAGACCAGTGCTGTTGTCATTTTGTCTCTTGTTTCGATTGTTGCTTGAAATTTACCAATTAAGTTGACTGTACTATTAGCTCCGTACGCGTAAACTTTTGTGTCTGTTTTGCTCAGTTTTGGCTTCTGTGTCATGTTGTTGTAAGAAATTTCATCAATGACATTGATTGAACTTCCTGTGTCGATTAGTATGCTTATCGGATATCCATTGATTTGAAGTTTAAGTTTGGGTTTTGGCGTTACTGTATTTATGTTTGCTGTTTCTTTCAAACCATAGCAATAGTGTCCTTCACTTTCACTGTTATCAGAACTTTCAATAGTATGCAGTTTTTGTTTTGGAATATCTCTGCTTTGCACGACACACTGTTTCAAAATGGTTGAATTTCTTGCAGAAGTTGCACTGCTTTCCTTTAGCGGGACAAATTGAATTAGAATGTGGATAGTCCTTACCACAATTTCTGCACTGTGTAGTTCCGCCTTTTGCTGGTTGCTTCTTTCTAGTTTGAAATCTAGGCTGTACCGTGTTTTCCTGTTTTGTGACTCGATTTGTTTCACCATATCTGTTTTCAATTTCGGAAGCTTGCTGTTCCGATATTTCGAGTCCTCGGGCTTCTTTGATTAGGTCATCTAGGGACTTCTCTGTTCGTAAAGCTTTTCTTCTCAGTCTTGTAGATGAGCAGCTTTGTATTATTTGCGACTTTATTTCTTTATTTCTGTCGGCAAATTCACAATTTTCAGACAATCTTCTCAGTCTGGTGTGGTAACTGTCCATGCTTTCTGATGGCTCTTGTTTGGTTTGGCGAAATTTGTAGACTTCGAATTCCGTAGATTTCTTTGGAACAAAGTATTCTGTTAGTTTCTGTTTAGCCGTTTCATAGTCGTTTCCAGTGTTTTGTAATGTATCGAAGATGTCATCTACATCCTCGCCTGCATAATGTAGCAGTAGTGCTCTTTTTCTTTTGGTGTCTTTTATGTTTAAACCAAGAAGTAGGTTATCCAGTCGGTTGCACCATTTCTTCCATCTCTGGTCAACACCTGGATCACTGACGCTGAAACTAGAAAAAACTGGTAGTCCTTGTGCCATTGTTTTGTTTAATGTCACTTTACTTTCCAGTTAAGGTTATTGGCCTTATTTCCACTTGTGTGCGTCTTTGTTTTAACTTAGATAGCCTGAATTTGAATATTGCACCATATTATCCATTTTAGCACTTCCGTCTAAGATCACTTTTTGTCTTTTAAATCCATTTTAATACTTTTAATCATTTTCATCACTTTATCCTCGTCGCCATTGTAAAATCCGTGGGTATGTGGGTTGATGCATGAGAAAGGCTCTTTACAGTACTAACTATTTAATGTCTAAAGCTAACTACATTTCTATACATATTATCAAACTCTGTGTATCGGAACTCTAATGGGAACTGACCCCTATTAATTATATGCTATTAGAGAGGCATCAGTCTGCTAGTAGGCGGGGCTACATATTTGATAGACAGTTACATGGTAACAACACTACAAGCCTTATTACCCTTTTTGAACACCATAGCTACGGTTTTGTCTGTATTTACAGTTATGCCCCACATATTGCAGTAGTGATACAATTTATCTAATAGGCGTTGAAGTTCATCAGCTGTGTAGGTGAATAATACTGTATCATCAGCAAACAATAAAAGAAATAATTTTGTTTCGTCAAGGGTAAAACAGGTTAAAGCTTCACTATATAAATTGTCATACATATCATTGATAAAAAAGAGAAATAACAATGGTGAAAGTGGCTCTCCCGGTTTTACGCCTGACTTACTTTCAAAATACTCGGTGTAGCTACCCTCGACTTTTATACAGGATTTAACTTTCTCATAGATTTTTCTTAACATGTTAGTGAACTTTGATGAAATTCCACTTTTTAGAAGCTTGAACCAGATGCCATTTCTATAAACTACGTCAAATGCTTTGCGAAAATCCACGAAAGCACAGTATAGTTTCTTATTGTCATGGTTAATAGTTTTATCAATGATAGAATTTAAAACAGATATACAGTCAGCTGTGCTTTTGCCCTTTCGAAAACCATATCGATATGCATTTAATATATTATTATCTTCAGACCACGTACGTAACCTGGTATCTAACATGATAGAAAAAACCCTTGAACATATGCTTGTTAGTGTTATTCCTCTATAATTGTTTACATTACTTAGGTCACCTTTTTTTAGTACAGGTACTATAACACCCTTTGTCCAGCTATCTGGATAAATACAGTTTACATACATATAATTGAACAGTTTACATAATAATGGAGCAAACAATTCACTGCTGTCTATGAACATTTCAGCAGTGATTTCATCTACCCCGGCACTTTTACCTCGTTTAAGAGAACATATAGCTTTTCAAACATCATCTACCTCAAAAATCTTGTCTAGTTCTTCAACAGAATTGCTTGTATTTGAATCTAATTCTACCTCAATGTCATTATTATAAAATAAATTTTCATCATCAAACAGGTTTTTAAAGTGGTTAAAAAAATCATCCTTTGTAATATTCTTAGCCATTTTATTACGTAAATTACCGTTTGATTTTGCTTTTCTTATTTCGGACCAAAACTTTTTTGGATCAATTTTTGCCATTCTATGTAAATTTTGGCGCATTTCGTTGTCATATTTCGCTCGAGCTCTGCGCTTAGCATTTCTATATATTCGTCTCTTTTCAATCAATGTATATCTATAATTACCATTTGTTTGTCTTTTGTAAACCCTATTAGCTAATTTTAAATCTTTTCTGGCTTTCTCACACTCATTTGTAAACCAGGGACTTGGAAATTTTCTTTTGGACCTTTGTTTTAGTTAAATATTTTTGTTTTTCCAAATATAGAAAATGCCTTTTCATGTAAAAACTCACTAAATTTTTCTATGCCTGAATCTACAGAAGTGTTATTTGATATAATATTGTCGACAAATGATTCAAAAACTTGTAAATTATTTTCAATACAATTGACATAATCAGCAATGTTTTCTTTTTCCCAATTTAATTGCTTAATAGTGTTCGGTTGTTTATACATATTTTCTGAAAGTTTAGACATGTTTATACATATTTGTAACTCTATAGGTACATGCGGTGAGCAAGAATACAAATCATGAACTATAACATTTTCAACATTGTTTGTCATATCATAAGATGTCAAGACATACTCTATTAGGCTACATCCCTGTGTAGAATAGTAAGTATAACTTCCAATCCAAGCATCGTCCCCTACTCGGCCGTTCAGTATTTTAAGATCACTACTTTTACAAAAATCGAGCAATTTTAAACCTGAT
This sequence comes from Gari tellinella, assembly GCA_922989275.2. Taxonomy (NCBI): domain Eukaryota; kingdom Metazoa; phylum Mollusca; class Bivalvia; order Cardiida; family Psammobiidae; genus Gari; species Gari tellinella. The sequence continues at coordinate 40,861,546 of OV277871.1, forward strand.
GTGTTTATGCATTTGTCCATCGAAAATCTATAAGGGACATCATTTTCCGAACAAACATTTGTTTCATCATTCATTACAGGGATATACCTATCAAAATTATGGGGGTCATCTAGAATATCACTTCTTTCACCGCAACGTGCGTTGAGATCACCAACTATGAAAAGTTTTCCAGTAGATTGGTATTTTCTAATGCTGCTCTCTAAACATTCGAAAAAACCAATACTATGTGATTCAAAATATATTGAGTTTGAGGGGGGGTATATACGTGAAACAAATCAAAATGTCATCTTCCATACTAAAAAGTGTTTGTTATCCATAAAAAGCCACTGCTATCTTTTTCAACAACTGAAATACCTTGACTTAGACAAGATTTATAAAAAAGGCAAATTCCACCGTGCCCGCGCTTACTCCTTTTCGTGAGACTTTCAGGTCTTGGAACACATATGGATTCAAAACCATCCAAAACAAAATTGTTAGGAGATTTTTGCCAGGTTTCACAGAGAAAGACTAAGTCGAACTGTTCGGTCAAACTTATAAAGTCTTCATCGTTTATACAGGAATTTAGCCCTTCAATATTCCAAGATGCGATTTTTAGCACATCACACTCTTCTCCGTCCCCATATTGGGGAACACTAGAGGCTGAAGGAGTATACAATACATTGTTTATATAGAGCTTGTCTCTCACTAGCGTTGCCCTGTTGCCATCGGCTCTAGTCTTGATCAAAACTGGAATAAGTATTTTCCACGCTCTTTCACTTCTTGTGGAAATTGCTCTGACACATTGAATTTGCTGCCGCGTAGGTTCACTGATTTCAGAGCTGTTTGCACAAGAACTTTGGAATTTGTATCTTTAAATTTAGCAACAATGGGCCTGATCTTCCCAGGGATAAATTTACCAATTCTGTGTGCTCTGTCAATGTGTATTTTGCTTGCTGGATCTTCGATTTTTAACACTGCTTCACAAAAATCAATCACATGTTTCGAACAATCTTCAGACTGGAATGATGTAGTGTTAGGAGGAAAAGTACTCGCTTGGCCTCCTGATGCTGCTTCATTTGCTGGTTGGTTTCTAAGTTGCTCGTCAACACCAAAAAATAGCAGGTTGTCGCGCATGGACCGACATTTTAGATCGAGGACGTCGTCTGTGAGGGATTTATTTGCAGCTTTCAGCTTTGTGTTTTCGTCATTCAAGGATGACAATTCTTTTTATATTACTGTAATCTTATTACTGTTTGTGTTTGTTTCTACTGTGACATTTTCATATTGATCACTCACAAATTTTTGGCTCTTTTCAACTTCGTATATTTGTTTATCCATTTTGTCAAGTCTTGTTGTTATTTTGTTCACACTAGTCTGAATGTTATCTAATTGTGACAATTTTGTGTTAATGGCATCGAGTCTATTCATAATGGATGTCAACATATCGTTTTGTGTTTGAACCATGGGCGATGTCGGGTTGGCATAATATGGAGAGCCCTGTTGATACATTTGTGGAATTGACATCTGGGGCATTTGGTGCATAGGAGGTATCGGGGGTATCGTGTAGCATTGTCCCGTTTGTGTGGGTGTCTGTGTTATGTTACCTTGAGTTAATTCTTGGCTACCCGTTTGTTTTTGTTTGTCCGCCATTTTCCCCTTTGTTTTCTTTGTCTTCTTTGTCGTATTCGCTTTTTCGCTATTTGGCAACGAATTACTTTTCTTGCGTTTTGTCATCAACCTCCACTGGCTAGAATTACTTTAATGTCAATAACTTGCGCTTTCAAACCTCAAATTCACACTTGGAATCATGTAATTACCATATTTTATGAGATCAGATCGCTCCGATTAAAAAACCACAACCGCCATGTTCGACGACCTTGACAATTAACATGTATCATTCTATTAGCACTTGAACAGTCTGGAATATCTTGGTTAATTCTGTTGTTTATGATTCATTATTATTATGCAAATATAAATGGAAAACTCTGGAATCTCTTGATTGATTCTATTGTTAGTTATTCACATGTGTCATTCTACAGTGGAGAAAACGTTATTTTCTTTCCCGTTTAAACGCAAACGGTTACCCGGCGTCTGATCTGGCTCCAAACTGTTTGAAAAAGAAATAATAGTTTTAGCGTAAACGCGTTTATTGGGAAAGAATAACGTTTTCTCCACTGTATATAGAAATGAATAGTCAGGACTATTTTGTTTGGTTCTATTGTTTATCATTCACATGTAACATCCTATATGTAATTAAATAGTCTGGAATATCATAGTTGATTCTATTGTTTATCACTCACTTGTATCATTCTATATGGAACTTAAGTTGTCAGGAATATCTTGGTTGCTTTATTGTTAGCTTGCGCACACAGGCGCAAGTTTGTTTTCATGCCATTGTGGGATACATCTCAACTTTTTTTTAAACGTTTCGGACACGATTCATTTGACATAAAGGCCGAGCTTATCCGTCATAGGGCTTCCCCCAAAATGTTCAAAAGTTCATACATCGGCAGACAGTCGTGTACAGTTGAAATTGAATAAAGTGGTTACACAAAAAACAAACAGTTTATTAAACATGTGGCTGTTTAATGCTCCACAAAAGTAATACAGAGGGACCCCTTTGGTACGTTCTGCATTTATTTTCTTATTATTATTCTACATTAAGCAGCCATTTTTCTTCAACTGTCTTAATACTGTATCGATTATCCGCAGTGCACGGGATTGGCTGTACATTGGTAGTCCAACTTTAATTACCGAACAGCGAGCTATATTTTGTTTTTCCTCCGTCCCTTCAAATTGAATGTGTACTACAAATGCATGTAATAAAAGAAGTGTGTAAGCATTAACATGCACTAGAACCTTCGATTAGCGGCGTATTCTGATAGCGTCTTGAAATTGTTTACGATTTTAATGAAAATCCGAATGGATATCACAGTTGAACTCCAGACTGTATATACAAATAAAGTTGAACTTCGATATATCGAAGTCGGTTTTGTCGAACATATCCGTATTTCAAAGTTAAAACGTGGCTAAGCCACGTTTTAACTTTGAAATATGGGTATGTTCGACTTAACCGAGCATGAAATAATGCAGGTCATATGTCGAACTATCGGATAGTTCGAGGTAAGCGATTTCGAGATATCGAGGTTCGACTGTTTCCGAAAAATTGTCCCAACGTTTTGACACTCATATCTTACTTTCCTAATACATCTGCTTTAACCAATCACCCCATAAATACGCTCTTTTACGTTTTTAATTTATTTATCCACAAACATCGTCACACTTTATCCTAGCAGTTGATTTGGTTAGACCTGATAATCATAAATTGGCACAAGCTTTCCTTTTAAATAGGCTCGCAACCGGATTTAGCATTAAAAATGGTAATTTGTAAATATTTGGAAATGCTTACATATAAATGGGTTAGAATTAGATTAGGATAAGAAATTCTGTTAAACAATTCATTTGTAAAAAAAAAAGAAAAAAAGAAGAACCTCCGGTGGGATTCGAACCCGTGACCCTCCATGCGGGGACAGACACGCAAAATAGGGAAACCCCACAGACCTCTCTACTACGGGCTCTTTACATATATGGTATCGAATTAACGTACTTCACTGTGTAGCGATGTAGAGAACATTATTCGGTTCGGGTTTACGTCTGTGTCCGTGTTCAACTTCTGTTGCGCCAGTCGACGCAACGGATAAAACGAATGAAAATATCTAAAACAATGAAGATTTGAAGCCTTTTCTTAAGGATGTTTTTAGACTGATCATATTTTTCTAATGTCAGATACACGATAATGCTACACATTTGGTTTAATTTGAGCATTTTCTTTTATTTTTGCAAATACACCATTCGGTTACGAGTCGCTTTAAAAAGAAATTTTATTTATCATTCACTTGTGTCATTGAATTGTCTCGGGTATCGTAGTTGATTCTCTTGTTTATTATTCACATGTAACATTATATTAGAACTTGTGTTGTCGGGTATGTTTTGGTTGATAAGATATTTTATTAATGTACGATGTTTTGATGTTTACTTTTACCCTTTACCCCATAGCCTGTTTCTAGTTTTGAAAAAAAAAGTTACTACTTAAAGCAGGTTGAAAGTATAGCATAATGCGCCTTAATGCGCGTTCTGCTTTACTTCCAGCCTGCTTTTAGCAAAAATCTGCTAGAGTATACAAATTATTTATTATAGCAAATATTCTTGACAGTATAAATTGGAACTATTTTCCTCACAGTATGAATAAAATTGAGGCATAAAAAGGTGTATTTATGGGGTAAGGGGTTAATGTTCTAGAAAAAAGTTTTAAACCCTTACTTTGTAAGAAACGAGTATACCAATAATTTGCAAACCGTGTAGACTCAGATCTGGAGCCTTGATTAGGGTCTGTATTGTTTGCCAAAATGTCAAGTGTTTTGGGACAAAACCACGAAGAATCAATGTAATTGAGAAGAGAAAAACGAGGGGTCCATTCGGAAAGTCAATATTTTCAAGGATAAACTCCTTACACCATAGCTTGTTTCTAGTTATGAAGACAGGTGACCACTCAAAGCAGGTTGGACGTAAATTAGAATGCCTTTTAACCCTTCCCCCATAGAAACATCTTTTAGCACATTCATTTATTCCTCCGCTGAAGAAAATAGTTATAATTTATACAGTCATGAATATGTATCAAAGGAATATTTTCTTTTTTCTAGCAGGTGGTAGCTTAAAGCAGGCTGATATAAAATCTGAATGTGCCTTAAGGCACATTCTGCTTTACTTTCAACTTGCTTTAAGTAGTCACGTATTTACAAAACTTGAAACAGGCTATAGGGTAAAGGGTTAAGGTGAATTCTACTTTACTTTCAGCTTCTTTTAAGTTACTCTCTGCTAGGATTAAGCAATTATTTATTATGGTTCATGTTCATGGCTGTATAAATTGAAACTATTTTCTTCAATGGAGGAATAAATTGAGTGCGCTTAAAGAAGCTTCTATTGGGAAAACGGTTAAAAGTATACCGGCATGAGGGCAATATTTCACTCATTTCGATGTGTATGTGTTCTTTAGATTCAGTAATTAGTTTAGAGTTTTACTAGTGCTATACTTCTATTGCATTAACACTTTTGGGTGGAATTTTACTTCGGAGGAATTAACTTTACACATTGTTTGGATGTTAACTCTTATCCTGCCTAAATTATATCGTCTGCTTTGAAATTGTCGTCTGTAAATAATGTGTAGATTTATACATTTTTTTATTATCCCATTCGCTGCTTTACCCCTAAAACGATGATTATTTGCAAACAGTTTTGATCATTATCTGCGTCTGATAAGGACCCAAACTGTTTAAGAATCATTTTCGATTTTTAAGTCAAAGTAGCGCTATATAAAGTTAAAATTTGATAAATAAAAAAGCAGAATATGATTGGTTAAAGCTTATGACGTAAAGACAATGAAGGGGTCAAACAGTTTGGATCCTAATAAAAGTAAAGCGGCGTCTAATCTGGATTCAAACTTCTGGCAAATACCAATCAATTCGCGATCAGCAGGATAAGGGTGAATTCTAAATGGAGCTTGCAGTGAGTAAGATTTCAAAACGACAAACAAGGAATATATCTGGATAAATATTTTCTAGTTTCTTCCGGTATTTGATTAAAAAATCTATGTATTTGGTATATTTTATTCACATTCAGTTTAACCCCCTTTCAACCCTACAGCCCTATGGAGAGATTGCTGATTGCATATATATGCAAACAGTGTAGAAACTGATCAGAGGGCTCCTATGGGAGCCCTCTGATCAGGGTCTACACTGTTTGATGCTTTTTATGTTTTTTTGTTGTCATACCAGATATACAAAAGTAGACTGGTTCAAAATGTCTGTTCTAGAAGGGTCCAAAACGATTATAAATACCACACGATATATTTAGGGGTGAAAGGGTTACAGCGGTAAATACGCTATTCCTATCCATTTACGCGTTAATCTATGCGTAAGAAACACATAGTGAACCATTAACGAACGGTTAACGCCTAGCGATTTTAACGCGTTTAAACGCGTTAATTAACGATTATACCAATGCAGTCTCGGCTAAGGGGTCCGTCGGCTAAGTAATTGACCATTTCATTTGGGCTCTTTTAAACGCGTAAAGAAACGCGTAAAGAAACGGCTAGGAACGCGTTTAACGAAACGGATAATAAACGCATAAGAAACGCGTAAAGTTGGTAGGAATAGCGTATTTACCACTGTAAGTCATTTTTCTTATTCATTAGCTCATTGACTCCTGAAACTTCAAATGAACAATTGTTCCTGTATTTAAAAATACACACCCAATACAAAATTGCAGCAGAAACAGGATGAGGTGTTCAGCTCGAGACGTTCTTGGCACGAGTGTAACCGGCTGCTTCCGCCAAGAACGTCGAGAACTGAATTATACCACATAGCGCACCGCCGACTGGTGATGTGTTTATTATATGCCTTCAGCAAACACCACCAACAGCCGTGCCATGAGAAACTTATTGCATTGCAAGCAGTGTAGATAAAGGCCTATCGCCGCCTCAAAGACGTGGCTGATTGCCTTGATATACACTGTTTGACATCCATGTGCATCTAAAGCAGTTTATATAGCTGTATTACAGTGGAGAATCTGTTATTCTTTCCCGTTTAAACGCAAACGTACGCAAACGCAAATCACTAAAACGTAGTAAAGTATAACTTTTTGACAATTCTGATAATTCATGTTTATCTTGGTGGCAAACAGTTTGGAGTCTGATCAGACGCCGGGATACCCGGCGTCTGATCTGGCTCCAAACTGTTTGTACTGGAAATAATAGTTTTAGCGTAAACGCGTTTATTGGGAAAGAATAACGTTTTCTCCACTGTATATACAGTATTTGGTATAGTGTAGACCAAACCAAGATACAGAGCCAGGGATGTCAAAATAGCTTGTTCTGTACAATATTGCAAGAAAGCAGGTTTTTGTCATGGCACGGCTAAAAACATTATTGCAAATTTATTAATCATGCAAGGATTGAATATTGTAAGCAATGTATAGAGCATAGATATAATAAACAGTACCACTTGCCATTATGTCAAGTGCTCATTTCAGACATTGTCAGCAAAGTGCATGCACACTAATATACGGTGATTGAATAAGAATGATACTAAAAACATGAAATAAAAACTTTCTGCAAATAGATTATGCAGTATTTTTTCAGAAACAAATGTCATTCATTGGGTGAAAACATAACCACATGAAAGATTTAATTATCATATTTTTTTCTCCAAGGAAAAGCGATCATTAGGATGAAGGTGACGTGTTTTGTTTATTTTAAAACAAACTTCCTGGAAAACTACCACTATTTCCAGGAAACAGTACTCGGAATAGCGGGAAATGGTGGGGAAAACAATAAAAAGCTTTGACGATTATTGGACTTAGCACGGCTCAACTCCACCATAGAAACACCTTTTAGCGGATTTATTTTATCTCCCTTCTGAAAATAATGGTTCCAATTTTATACAGTCATAAACCTGTACAGTTTCTTTATCCAAACAGATAGTAGCTTAAGGCGCCTTTTCGCTTCCAACTTTTATATGGTCACCTGTCTTCAAAACTAGATACAGTCAGTAGGGTAATGGGTTTAATGGACATGTTCAGTATCCGAATTAGTTGTAGCTAATTCCCACTCTTCAGTTTTCACAATATAGTGTAAAATGAAGAATAAAAAACCTAAATAGTATAAAATGGACACATCTTAGTTGTCCACTAGACTTGTCCTTTTGAAGTTCTAAGGGACCGGTGAGTTGAAGAAACACAAACTCTTCTTTTGCTTTCGTTTCAGTTCTTAACTTTGTTGTAAAATTGTGAGATGCATGTAAAATATTTGAAATAGATTATGTTTAAACCGATGAGTTGAAGAATAAGTGTAATTGTCTAAATATTTCGCTTGTTAAGAATGTTTGAATTCTCATTTACATGTATAGTGTCACAATGATCTGGATCAATTCAGACTCAATGCTGAAGCACATTGAGACTTGTCATACAGTGGAGAAAACGTTATTCTTTCCCGTTTAAACGCAAACGTACGCAAACGCAAAGCGCTAAAACGTAGAAAAAAACAACTTTTGGACACTTCTGATATTTCATGTTTATCATGGTGGCAAAAAGTTTGGAGCCTGATCAGACGCCGGTTTAACCGGCGTCTGATCTGGCTCCAAACTGTTTGCACTGGGAATAATAGTTTTAGCGTAAACGCGTTTATAGGGAAAGAATAACACATTCTCCACTGTATACACCATCATGCCATGTTCTGTCTAAGGCTTTTTTGAAGTACAGTGCTCTCTCTCTACAAAGGCCCTCCCAACAACGATTCCCTCCTTACAACGACCCTCGTCGTTGTTCCGTAAACGGGACAATTATGTCTAACGCTTTCACTGCTGCAATATCGTCTGCTTAAAATTGTCGTCTGCTACTTTTTCTCAACGTTACATATAAGTGGAGATTTGATAGAATACATATAATGACGAGTGACAAACAGCTTGAATCCAGATCAGACGCCGCGTGACGCGGCGTCTGATATGGATTCAAGCTGTTTGAAAATGTAAGCCGAGTCATAATTTTTCCTCTCTACAACAGCTCCCTCCGAACAACACACACAATCTGTGTCTTCCATTGGGTGACGTTGTAGAGAGGGAGCATTGTATTTAAATTTTGAACTGTTCTATGGTATGGTGGAGTTGTTTGAGACACCATTTGGGTTTTTAACTCATTGATACCTTACAATTTAAATGGACAAGTCCAGTTTGCATTTGAGTCTAGTCTATTTTTTATACTTCGTTTTGACTGGCATATTGCAAAATGACAGACAGCATGCCCTGATCAGAGGGCTCCTGTATTACAGTGGAGAAAACGTCATTCTTTCCCGTTTAAACGCAAACGAAACGCAAACGCAAAGCACCTAACCGTAAAAATGACAACTTGTGGACAATTTTAATTATCTATTTTAATCTGAGTTGCAAACAATTTGGAGCCTGATCAGACGCCGGGTTACCCGGCGTCTGATCTGGCTCCAAGCTAATTGTACTGGAAAAAAATAGTTTTAGCGTAAACGCGTTTATTGGGAAAGAATAACGCTTTCTCCACTGTACGCTCGTAGCCTTCTGATCAAGGTCCTCACTGTTTGCATAGGACCGGTTTTCTTTTCACTAGTAGACTGTTTGTAAATTATGCATTTAACCTTTTAATTATCATACTTTTCGTGAGGGGTTTACCCATTCACCGCCATATTGTCGTCTGCTTCAATATTGTTGTCCTTTTCTTCATATATTTGCAATGATTTTGAGTCTCGTTTGCGTTAAACGGGAAAGAAATAACGTTTTATCCGTGTACAGTGGAGAATCTGTTATTCTTTCCCGTTTAAACGCAAACGTACGCAAAACGCAAAGCGTTAAAACGTAGAAAAGAATAACTTTTGGACAATTCTGATATTTCATGTTTATCTTGGTGACAAACAGTTTGGAGCCTGATCAGACGCCGGATTACCCGGCGTCTGATCTGGCTCCAAACTGTTTGCACTGCAAATAATAGTTTTAGCGTAAACGCGTTTATTGGGAAAGAATATAACGTTTTCTCCACTGTACCATGTGCATAAAATTAAATTGACAAGGGCAAACTTCATAATAGTAAATGTTTGCTTTGTCTTGATGTTTCTTAATTACATGCCACGTTAATTCTATTTTTTATTCCATAATAGGATAAAATCATTATCGTTTTTGGTCAATTGATGAACTATTGTATCTGAAAGAAAAACAGCAAAAGGTTGTAATTGGTTTGAGACAGAATGACACGCGGGGTGATTGGATTTTCATTTGGTGTTAATGAGTCGTGAACGCCAGTCACTAATTTACGAAAGGAAATTATTTAATTAAAGAACACCGTAATTAGGCGACGTGTTTTTAAACCAAATTGAATAAACTCATAGCAGCGAAGAAAGTGTCACCCAGTATTATATTTTCTTGTTATGAATCTCTTTTCTCTCGACACGGATATAATTAAATAACTAAAAACACCAATAATTTTTATTTCAATCAGCGAATGAAATGAAATGAAAATTATGGATTTGTTCATTTGTTTCAATCATGTTACTCGTTTTAAATGATGATATAACGAAAATATTAAAATAACAGTTTTGAGTGCTGCAGTTTTATTTTCGATAATCCAAATTCTGTTATGTATTCTGTTTGTCAAATATTGCACAATTTCATATATAGTTTATTAAAAAAAACAAAACAGTGATAAATATGTTGTATAATAAACATTAAAACCCCAACCACATCTGCTATGCATCATTCAGTACATTGCGTACAGTGGAGAAAACGTTATTCTTTTCCAATAAACGCGTTTACGCTAAATCTGTTATTTCGAATGCAAACAGTTTGGAGCCAGATCAGACGCCGGTAAAACCGGCGTCTGATTAGGCTCCAAACTGTTTGCCGTGCAGGTTAAACCCAACATCTACAATTGTTAAAACGTTGTCATTTTCTTCATTTATTTGCAATGTATTTGCGTTTCGTTTGCGTTTAAACGGGAAAGAATAACGTTTTCTCCACTGTAATAGGACTTCAGAGTACCAGATACAGTGGAGAATGTGTTATTCTTTCCCAATAAACGCGTTTACGCTAAAACTATTATTTGCAGTGCAAACAGTTTGGAGCCAGATCAGACGCCGGGTAACCCGGCGTCTGATCAGGCTCCAAACTGTTTGCCACCAAGATAAACATGAATTATCAGAATTGTCAAAAAGTTATACTTTTCTACGTTTTAGAGTTTTGCGTTTGCGTACGTTTGCGTTTAAACGGGAAAGAATAACGTTTTCTCCACTGTAAGAGAGGAGAGTAAATCCACCATTTTCTCACTCATATTAGCCCAACATCATATGGTGTCAGACTCAGTAGAATCTTCTCAAAGAGACGAGTCTAATGAGAAGTATAGCAGTGTTAGCACCCCTGTTATATTCGTATCACTTGCCTATAGTAGAACCATTGATACATTTCAAGGGTTCCAAGGAAGGTTGTTCATGCACTTATTTATTTTCATTTACTCCTTCTTATTAATTTTAACCCCTCATACAATGGCAATTAACTATTTCCCCCATAGCAGCGCCTTTTAGCACATTAAGGTTATTCATTCACTGAAGAAAACAGTTCCAATTTATGCAGTCATTAATATGTATCATACAAAATGTTTTCTATATTCTAGCAGATGATAGCTTAAATCAGGCTGAAAGTAAAGCAGAATGCGCTTAAAGACATTACATGACCAAGCTTGGGTGGTAACACCTACACCGTAGAAAGTTTGAGTCAAGCATGGAGCCCATGCACTTACTCGGCTATCGTCTAGGCAAAGAATCATTCAGGCGTCTCATGTGAGGCCCGCATCTAATATTTGATAGCTTGGTTAGTAAAACCCATTGAAAAACCTATTGAGATCTATTATGTAAGGGCCTCTATTCAAAGCTTCAGATGGCTGAGACATTACCTGAGCAATTTTCCCGTGATCTACCTGTATTTTCACACCAAGTGAGAACAATGAGGGGGGAATCAGTGAATGGACTGGCTTAATGTCTTTAAGGCGCATTCTGCTTTACTTTCAACCAACTCCCAACAACGACTCCCTCCTTACAACGACCATTGCCGCTGTTCCCAAAACAATATCAGTATGTCCAACTTTTTCACGGCTGCAATATGGTCTACCTAAAATATTTTCTATATTCTAGCAGATGATAGCTTAAAGCAGGCTGAAAGTAAAGCAGAATGCGCTTAAGGCGCATTCTGCTTTACTTTCAACCTGCTTTAAGAGGACATCTATATTCAATACAAGAAACAGGCTATGTGGGAAAGGGTTAAAGGAGCAAAGGTAATAAATGTAGATCAAAACAATACAGTGGAGAATGTGTTATTCTTTCCCAATAAACGAGTTTACGCTAAAACTATTATTTCCAGTGCAAACAGTTTGAAGCCAGATCAGACGCCGGGTTACCCGGCGTCTGATCAGGCTCCAAACTGTTTGCCACCAAGATAAACATGAAATATCAGAATTGACCAAAAGTTGTTCTTTTCTACGTTTTAGTGCTTTGCGTTTGCGTACGTTTGCATTTAAACGGGAAAGAATAACAGACTCTCCACTGTAAATACAATTACTGTAACGTAGATCAAAACAATATGTGTACAGTAAAACCTTCCTATTACGGCTCCTAATGATATAGCCATCTTGTGTTAAAGGCAGGTGGTTGCTTAAAGCAAAGTGGAAGTAAAACAGAAAGAGCTTTCTGTTTCACAGTGCTCCCTCTCTACAACGGCCCTCCCAACAACGACTCCCTCCTTACAACGACCATTGCCGCTGTTCCCAAAACAATATCAGTATGTCCAACTTTTTCACGGCTGCAATATAGTCTACCTAAATATTTTCTATATTCTAGCAGATGATAGCTTAAAACAGGCTGAAAGTAAAGCAGAATGCGCTTAAGGCGCATTCTGCTTTACTTTCAACCTGCTTTAAGAGGAAATCTATATTCAATAAAAGAAACAGGGTATGTGGGATAGGGTTAAAGGAGCAAAGGTAATAAATGTAGATCAAAACAATACAGTGGAGAATGTGTTATTCTTTCCCAATAAACGAGTTTACGCTAAAACTATTATTTCCAGTGCAAACAGTTTGAAGCCAGATCAGACGCCGGGTTACCCGGCGTCTGATCAGGCTCCAAACTGTTTGCCACCAAGATAAACATGAAATATCAGAATTGACCAAAAGTTGTTCTTTTCTACGTTTTAGTGCTTTGCGTTTGCGTACGTTTGCATTTAAACGGGAAAGAATAACAGACTCTCCACTGTAAATACAATTACTGTAACGTAGATCAAAACAATATGTGTACAGTAAAACCTTCCTATTACGGCTCCTAATGATATAGCCATCTTGTGTTAAAGGCAGGTGGTTGCTTAAAGCAAAGTGGAAGTAAAACAGAAAGAGCTTTCTGTTTCACAGTGCTCCCTCTCTACAACGGCCCTCCCAACAACGACTCCCTCCTTACAACGACCATTGCCGCTGTTCCCAAAACAATATCAGTATGTCCAACTTTTTCACGCCTGCAATATAGTCTACCTAAAATTGTCGTCTGCTGGATTTTTCAAAGTTACATATTAGACATGTTGACAGAAACAAACATAATGACGAGTGGCAAACAGCTTGAATCCAGATCAGACGCCGCGTTACGCGGCGTCTGGTCTGGATTCAAGCTGTTTGCAAATGTAAGCCAAATTTCCTCCCTTCAACGACTCCCTCCGAACAACGCACATATGTTGTGTCTCCCATTAGTTGTCGTTGTAGAGAGGGAGCACTGTACTTTCATCTTGCTTTTAGCTGTCACATGTCGTTTATACAAGTAATACGCCTTGTTTTTAGTGATTGTTATAGAGCAGTTTTACTGTACATGTAACTCATTTTAGTGAATTTACATTGATTGGTTATGAACTATAGCTATAACTGTTAACATGTGTGCAATTTATTTAAGTCAATGATTTGTTTTACTGTCTTTAATAATTTTAATAAGTTACAAAGCGGAACCTAAATGTCCAGATAATGTATTTCGAAAGGTACTAAACATATTGATATAGAACCATCATGACACGGAATCCTAACACTTAGGGATGAACAAACTTAAGCCCGTACGAGATACCTTAATGTACATCGTCTTAACGTCATCAATGCTTGCTATAACAAATGAAAAGTTAGTTATAAATTTAAATACTATTTCTGTAAGAGAATTATAATAAATGCCAATATGGCAACAAGCATATTTTCATGGAAATAATTAAATAACAATGGATAAAATGACCCGCTTTAAATAAATATTTGATTTCTTTCTTCCTTGTTGAGTAAATATGTCATATAGAGGTTGCCAATCTATTGTAACCGGGCGTTATCTTGACAGTGTAAAGTAAAGAGTGTGACAATGAAAGTTGTTCAACCAATCAGAAGTTTGGTGAAACTCAAGCAGGAAACTAGTACGTCATTATTTGGTGCCAAGTGTGAAAGTCATTAGGACGAGAGCAATAGAATTGTCAGGTAAATTTTGATGTAATATCACAGGGAAACAGTTTAAACTCTAACCATTTGAGTTGTGAAGATTATTTACGCACCCAAAGTTGCTTACGTTGCCGATATATTTCGTTAAAGCTGTTAACTATTCGCCAGCTACAATACTATACGTTTCAAGGTTATCGTCTACAATTGTTTTTAAATTCTAATTATAAAGGCGCGTTAGCTTCAAAATCATAACATGACGGTCAAACAATTCGGATCCCGATCAGACACTGAGTTGTTTAGCGTCTGGTCTGGATCGAAAGTGTTTGCGAATTCTAGTAACGTAGCAACAAGTATGTGCAGGGTTTAACTTGTCTTTAACGTTGAACTAATTAATCATTGTTACAGAGCTTCTACATAATGAACTGGATGCACAGGAGAATATGTAAGCTAGTCAAAGCTACCTTTTGCAATTTCGCGGTATATGCTTTGACACCAGTAAACTACATACCATGGGCCTGTTTCATAAAACTTCTTACGACAAATGTTGTCGTAAGTCAAAACTTTAAAATACATTTAATCTCTGATTTCTCTATCTAATCCTGTCTTTTGACATCTTTTTGGAATCGTCTTTTCAAGACGATTCCAAAAAGATGTCACAAGACAGGGTCGTATCCAGAGGCTAAAAAGCACCGAGGCACATATTTTCTAGGGGGTCCGGGGGCAAGCCACCCCATAACATTTTTTGAACGAGGTTGCGATGTGGCGTATATTTGGGGTGTTTTTTCTTAAAAATGCATACTTTAAATTCTAAAATTTCTTGTAATATTTAACTTAACCTATGGTGGACACTGAAGAAAATGAAATGAAATTACACGGGGATTTGACATTTCATTTGAGAACAACTGAAATTATTCAGTTCAGTTCATCATTTACTGCATTAAGGCCATCGGTCCATACGCAAATAATATAGTATATATATGTACATATGCAAACCTGTGTACATGTAGTAGTCAGGGGCGTATCCAGGCCTAATTGAATGTTACGCTCATCAGCGGGAGGGGGACCCCCTCCTGCTGGTGGGGGTCCGGGGGGCCTCCCCCGGGAGAAAAATGGAAATTAGAACTAAAATGGTGAGCTCTGAAGTGTGCTTAGAGGGATTTGTAACACATAATACGATCTATGTGAACCAAGGGGCCTCCGTGGCCTAGTGGTATAGTCACTGTGACTAACATCACTAAGCTCCTCACCGCTGTGAGTTCGAATCCCAGTAGGGTCGTTCGGATTTTTCATGTGGGGAAGCCTTCCAGCTGGCTTGCGGAAGGTCGGTGGTTCTACCCAGTTGCCGATTTGTGTCTGAAACAGTGCATAAAGGACTTCTGGGGTCTTCCTCCACCTATAATTAGCTGGACGTCGCGATATGACTGAAATACTGTTGAAAGCGACGTAAAATAAAAAACAAATCAAATCAAAATCTATGTGAACCATACAATTTAGTTCAAAACTCCTTTATATTAGACATAACATTAAATTCTGTGACAAACATTTTTTCTGCTAGAATTATTTGACTTTAAGCCACACGAGAGGTACATGAAGCACCGTAGTATTTTTGATGGCGACTTAAAAATGTAGTTGTTAAATTATTGAGTTTCCGAACATTGTACTTGAAAAATGCAAATGGGGGTCCGGGGGTCCACCCCGGGAGAAAAATGGGAATAAGCACTGAAATGGTGAACTCTGAAGTGTATTTGGAGGGAATTGGGACACTGAATGCGATCAATGTGAACCATAAACTTGTGTTGAAGGCCCTGTTATATAAGACATAACATTATTTTGTAGCTAAAATATATTTTCTGCTAGAACTATTCAACTGTAAGACGCACGCGAAGTACACAAAACACTGTCTCTGACTGTAGGTTATAGTTTTCAGGCTGCCGACTTTGAAGTAACTTAGTTCTTGATTTCTGAAACTTGAACTTGACAAATTTATGGAAGTGGGGGTCCGGGGGTCCTCCCCCGGGAGAAAAAATGGAAACAGGAACTAAAATGATGAGCTCTAAAGTGTGTTTGTAGGGATTTGGGACACTTAACCCTTTCCCCAATAGAAGCGCCTTTTAGCGGCTATGATTTATTCATCCGCTGAAGAAAATAGTTCCAATTTAATCAGTAATGAATATGTATTTTAGGGAATATTTTTCTATATTATAGTACATGATAGCTTAAAGCAAGCTGAAAGTAAAGCAGAATGCGCCCTAAGGCGCATTCTGCTTTACTTTCAGCCTGCTTTAAGTGGTCACCTATCTTCAATCCTAGAAATAGGCTATCAGGTAAAGGGTTAATACGATCTATGTGACTAACCTACATATCTGCAAGAACTTTCGACTTTTAGACTTTAGGCACTGCATTGTATGAACTGTAAAAATGTGTTGGTGTGTGTGTGTGTGTTGGGGGGGGGGGGGGGGGGTCCAGTGGTCCTCCCCCGGGACAGAAATAAAAATCATAACTTAAATGGTGTTTGGAGGCATTCAAGGTATTGCATATGATATGTGTGAACGAAACATACAATTTATTTCAAAGCTCCGTTTTATTAAACATAAAAAATGTGACTAAACTATGTTTCTGCAAGAACTATTCGGCTTTTAGACGATTTGGGGCACTGAATACGATCTATGTGAACCAGAATATTTTGCTCAACGCCCCGTTATATTACCCATAACATTAATGTATTTTGTGACTAACCTTTATTTCTGGTAAAAGCTTTCGTCTTTAAGACGCAAGAGAAGTTCATGTAACACCATATGTTTTAGGCCGCATATTTTGTAGTCACAAAGTTCTTGAGTTTCAGACACTTAAAATTGACATTTCTGCTAGAACTATTTGACTTAAAGTTTAGACGTAAGAGTTGCACATGTAGAAAGATGGAAATTAGAACTGAAATGGTGAGCTCTGTAGTGTGTTTGAAATCTTCATTTAGACATTAAAGTCTAACCCCCCTTAGCCTTCGGTTTTTATGACATTTTTGGCCATGTTTAATTTTTCATTTTTCAAACTGATGTTACGCACGTGCGTATCGCTGGCTACGCCCCTGTCTATGCCCGCCATGAACAACAGCAGCCCTTCAAAACCTACAACCCCAATCACCCGTAGCATTTCCAGATCGAACGTAGTCGAACGACCTTTAAAAAGACCGATTCGGTATCGATAAGTTTCCAGATCCACAATGTTTATGTTGCAGAGCTGAAACTGGTGTGCGCGTATAAAATATTCTATGACGTTGCATAGGACAACGCCGATCTCCTAGCAGAGGCTGGTTGATCTAATCATACTGATTGAATGTAACTTGAGAATATACTTTTTACCAAATAACATGTGTTATAATCACTCTGAGTGATTTTAATACATTTTTAATAGATTTCTAATTTAATTTTCGAAAATTGCTTCATTTTTTTGGGTAACTTTTCAAAATTTCACCGAGGCAAGTGCCTCGGTGTGATTCAGCGTGGCTAAGGGCCTGCAAGACAGGATTATATGGCGAAATAAATCATAATTGAAACTTTTGTAATCTGACTTACAGCCGTTTTTGTAGTACAAAGTTTTATGAAACGGGCCCCTAATGCGCATAGATTAACATTCAATGATACAGCAAAGAAGACTTATTGATTCCCAACAAACGTGTTTGGTATACCAAAAGAATAAATTCCATTGAAAACAATTTTGGAACAAAACCAGACGTTAGGCAACCGGTTCCCGTTTCATAAAACTTCGAGCAACAAATGTTGTCGTACGTCAGGTTACAAACATCTCAATTATTATTTATTTCTCCATCTAATCTTGTCTTGTGACATATTTTTGGAATTGTCTTGAAAAGACGATTCCAAAGAGATGTAACAAGACAGGATTAGATAGAGAAATCAGAAATTAAATGTATTTTAATGGTTTGACTTACGACAACATTTGTCGTACGAAGTTTTATGAAACGGGCCCCGGTGCCTAATTTTCCCAATGGGTATGTATTTTAGGTTAGAACAAATAGAAAATATTTATAAATACTTGGTAATTTTCTATATTTCATTGCGCTGTTTGCGTTGAGTTTCGTTTAACTGAGACACACTAATGTCTTCTCTCGTGATGTGTCTACTATATGCATTCAATATACACCAACAATAACTAGTTGTTTAAATCGTTTTATATCCAGAAACATTAGATAAGCAAACCTTGCACCTGAGCAAAAACAGTCGGACAAGCAGTGGAATGATGAACATAATTGTGAAGAGGTCCTAAGATTAAATGTACTCGAGAGATTGGAATAACCCTTCATCTTCCGCCTAAACACAGGTCAATGTCGGCTTCTAAGCCACATGCACAACATGCGAATATCGCGTTTTGACGAACGCCCCTGTGGTACTGAAGTCTAGCCCCGTGAGCACGTCTTGCAAGATAGTCCACTGTTTACAATGAAAAGGAACAATAAAACTGGCCTCATGGTTGAAACTTGCTTTCACCGGCCATGTTAGGCGACATTATGGAAACCAAACTTAGTATTTCACACGGCAACACGAACACTTGAACGCGGAAGATGATGAAATAAGAAAATATTGCGTATGAGACCAATAGAAATCCCACAATTTATTCTTTTGCGGACTTGGTTATGGGCAGGTGGTCTAAAACGCGAAATAAATAAATTGTCATTGTCCTTGTAAATTTGCCATGTGATCATGTCTTTGTTTGAATTCATAATGCATTTTCAAATTGATATTTATACTTGTTATTCAAAAATGATAACAAGTACAAGAATTCGGGCCTTTTCAGTCTTAAAACTGAGAAAAGTCGCCATTTTCTGGGAATGTAACTGTTGGAAACGTAATTGTTTTGACAAAAAATTATTTTGAAACAATAATTATTGCACCTAGAGCATGCACACATCCCACATATTGAATAACATTGTTTTTGAAACAGTCGGAAAATGTCCCATCGGCGACAAAAAAGAAATGACAATATTGTGAATGGCTAACAGCAAGTGGTGTGTAGTAAATACCGTATTACATGATCACTCATTGCAGAAACCTGGGGAACTTCAAAGGAAGGTGACTGTGAGATGTTTACCCCTTCACCGTTTTATTCTCGTCTGCTTCAATTTTGTTGTCTGCAATGTCCTTTTAAGTTAGACAATAAGGCAGTATGGCTGAAAAATTTCAAAACGAGTGTCAAACAGTTTGGATCCTGATCAGACATGACGCAGACGACAATGAAACGGTGACGGGATAAAAATCTCACGAAAGATTGGGCAGTGAAAGGGTTAAGAAAAAACTAAAGTCACCAAAACGACTAACAACTTGCCCTTAACTGTACTGCACTGTTGATTAAAACCGTTTCTTATATCCACATTGACTACACGAAATTATATCAACCCTTTACCCAATAGCCTATGTTTTAGTTTCGAAGACAGGTGACAACTTAAAGCAGGTTGAACGTTAAGCAAGTAAAGTTGAAAGTCATACTTTGAAACGAATATAAACACGACAGTATTGTAGCAGACCGTGTTTTTATGATGAAAAAGTTTACCATTTCAACCCTACATAGCTCTTGTGGGTATTTATTATCCTTTTGGACTCTTTTAGTACAAGTAATTTGAAATAGTCTACTGTTGTATTTTTGATATGTTGACAACACAAACCAATGAAAATATTAAACAGTGTATTCCCTGATCAGAGGGCTCCTATAGGAGCCCTATAATTAGGGTCTACACTGTTTGCATATGTAATGAGTAATCTCTACAGCGGGTGTTAAGGGTTGAAAGGGTTAACCCTTTGAACCCTAGTCACGCATATATGCGTCATTTGCAAACAGTTTACCTGAGAAGAGTACACATGTCCTATGCAAACAGTGAAGATCCAGATCAGAGGGCTCCTAACGGAGCCTTCTAATCTGGGTCTTCACTATTTGTCATGTTACAATGTATTGTCTAAAGCAACCCTAAATAGTTAAAATGAATTAGACTAAATTGGGAACTTGAATTGTCCATTTTAAGTTTCAGGGAGGAAAGAGTTAAAACATACGGTGAAATGATTATGATGATGGAAATGTTAAAGAAGAATGTCAATTGTGGTGAAAGGGCTAAAGCATACGGTAAATATTTTATATTTAAAGTTCGATTCCACCAGCCATAAATCAATGGGGTTATCATCGCGTGCCAAGCCGCAATACCAAAGTATTTCAGAAAATCTCAAGTGATTTTCCAAATACCATCCGAAGAGTTTTGTTGATATATGGCGTTAGATCAAGGTAAGGTGATCCTGTTCACAGGTCCAACTATCGCTAAAGGTGTTCTTCAGCACAATATGAACGATTGCATTGTGAATTCCCGTCATCAAGTTATTATCTATGCATTTGAACAAAACGTCACTGATTCGTTCTTTAACTCATTCACCCATGAAAATTTAAATAAAAATCTCCAATTTTTATAAATTGAGAGGGTTTAAAAAACATACAACAAATCAACTAAAAAAAACCCAACAAACAAACAACAAATGTAAAATGACAAACAGTGAAGACATTGAACAGAGGACTCACTTGATCTGATTATATACCGTTTGTATAGGAAAATTGCTTTAATTACAGGTATGCCATTTGAAAGTGACGCCAATATGCGCCATGGAGGATCAAAAGGTTATTCCGAGTCTCACATTGAGCGACTTCACGTGGAACAATGGTCCGATCTATAGACACTAACGTGATGTCATTTGAACCACAAACGGACCATTCGCAGATTTCATTGGTTCGAGAAACAGTGTTCCTTTGCCGACCTTAATACGCATGCGCCGACCGCAATTTTGCCTGACTAAAGGTTCGAACTATAGTTCCATGTGAAGTCGCTCATTATATTACAAATTATTTTATCATTTGTGTTTGACAATAAATGAATTTACGCCATACTCAAGTATTGGTGCAACCATGTAAGAACTATTTATGGATGGATGGATGAGTTGGGTTTTACGGCACTACGACGCAAACTATTTCATATAGCGCCGAACAATTATGAGATGAGATGAAAATGAAATGAGATGATTTAAAAAAGATGATTTCGGCTAATATCATCCGCTGCAAAGCAGCGCATGGTATAAAAACATCGACATGCCTTCATTTTAGTTCTTGACAGAGGGTATAACCTCTGCCAAATAAACAAAATATCCTCTATGACAATTAAACTTCAATGTAGGCAGGAGCCCGTTTCATAAAACTTCGTACGACAAAAACGGTCGGAAGTCAAAACTTTAAAATACATTTAATGTCTTATTTCTCTATCTAATCCTGTCTTGTTACATCTTTTTGGAGTCGTCTTTTCAAGACGATTCCAAAAAGATGTCACAAGACAGGATAAAATGGAGAAATAAATGATAATTTAGACTTTTATATTCTGACTTACGACAACATTTTTCGTATACGACGTTTTATGAAACGGGCCCATGTCTCTTGGGCTATTAAGTAGGCTAAAGGTTAGTTTATATAGCTGTAGCAAACAGTTTGGACCCAGATGAGCCATTTAGTGATAAAGAGTATCATCTGTATTCAATAAATCATCAACATTTTCATTAACCAGCTATTGGCAACTTTTTATTGCAGCGTGTTAACGTTTATTTGGTTTAACCATTAGCACGCTCAATTGTCGTCTGCTTTGAATATATCGTCTGCGAAATAAATTCAAACTCAGTTTTTATACGTTTTGAATTGAAGAAAAGTCTAATATCAGTGGCCATGTCGCGCTCAGCATGATAAATGTTCAACGAGAAAAAAATTATTTCCACTAGTAATATAATAGGTTTAATTTAAAATCAAAATTGTTTATGCTCGAAATCATTTCTACAAGAAGCATTAAGTATAGATGACCCAGCTTTGATTGAATATACGGGTCATTTAAAAAATTGAAAGAAAAGTACTTAACATCAGATTAACTAAGCTCAGCAATAAAATAACACGCTTATATTGTTTGCCAGTAAATGTCTTTGTGGTCAATTGGCGTGTATTAAAGACATCTCCTGGCTACCTTTCGGTCATAACACCTAACAAGCTATCAAAGAATGCAGCCATGTGCAATTTTTGTCCTTACTGCTATCTTGTCTAGGGATATTTCCATCCAAGCGTTTCATGTGAGGCCCGTACCTTAAATTTGTTAATTTGGTTAGTAAAACCCATTGAAAAAAAACCTTGAGTGTGAGTAGAGTTCATTCTTTATTTGAGTCTCATCATGGTTACAACAAATATAAATACAACAGAAAATATATCATAAGATACAACGTATGTGAGGGCCTCTATAGACAACTTGAGATTAGTTACCTGTAATTTCACACCAACTGAGATTGGTATACCCGGTGAAAGCTTGTGATTCATGCTTTTTGTCGCCTATCGCGAACAATGGGAACAAGGCTACCCTGATACTGAGAATACTGATATTAGAATAAACAAATATTTTAGTCCGGCAGAGAAATCCAGATTTGGAGGTCTACCTAGAAATTGCGTCCTAAGTTTTTTTTCTTGATTGATATTGGTAGTTCAAAGCATTGTCATTCAGAATTGACCGGGTGCCACCGGAAACAATCTACCAGATCTGGACCCAGCAGGGTTTGGCTGGAGGAAGGTAAAACGGATACCATCTTTATAGCCTGCAACATGGACCGAAAACAGTGTCATAACGCTAGAGTTTATTTTTAAACTGAGCAATGTGTGACTGTCGAAGTTGTAGCATGCCCTGTAGAACGTAACTATTGTTATGTAAAAGCATGGGGGGATGAGTTGGGTTTTAGGACACTACAACACAGAATAGATACTTTGGCCGCTATCATGAATACGAAAATGCTCGAAGGTGAAAAGATGTCACCCGCAATATTTCAATAATTAGTTTCATTCTGTCAATAGTAAGTATCATTGTGGTAAGGTCAAACTATTTAACCCTTTCCCCAATAGAAGCGCCTTTTAGCGGCTATGATTTATTCATCCGCTGAAGAAAATAGTTCCAATTTAATCAGTAATGAATATGTATTTTAGGGAATATTTTTCTATATTATAGTACATGATAGCTTAAAGCAGGCTGAAAGTAAAGCAGAATGCGCCCTAAGGCGCATTCTGCTTTACTTTCAACCTGCTTTAAGTAGTCACCTATCTTAAGTACTAGAAATAGGCTATCAGGTAAAGGGTTAAGAATAAGAAATTATGAATGTTGTCATTTGGACTTATTTTGTTTTAAAGAATTTCGGTCAATGGTTTGGTCGCCATCTCAAATATATGGAACTGCTCAAGGATGACAAGATGTCATCCACGTACAGTTCAATAACAAGTATCATATTTTCAATAATAAGCAGTACCATCTTAAATATACGGAAATACTATAGGAATAAACAACATCTTTTTGACGTTCATGACGGTATGACTACATTAGCTTCGCAGGGGGTAAATTTTGTAAACGCCCGAAGGGCGTTTTCAATAAATTTACCCCCCGAAGCTAATGTAGTCATACCGTCATGAGCGGCAAAAATATTTTGTTTATTCCTTATATTTATGTTTTTATTTTCTGTCATCCATTTAATGTGTAGTTTGACCAGATTTGTTTTCATGTATATGAATATATCATATACCGGCCAAATGGGTTTGATAGATGTAATATCGATGTAATAGCCATTCCAGTTTCTAAATATGGTGTCAAAAGTAGTCCTTACTACATGTACTGTATTTTCATGATAATTTCAGGGTTTTACGCACTAAACTTTCTCGCTGTGCTTTAAGAACGCTCGTAAGAAACTGAAACAAAAATTTCAATCTGAATATCCATTATCAAAGCATATTTTAAACAATTAGGTGGCGCAAGTTTTTATACACGCTTTACACATAGCAACGCGAATAGCAACGCTGAAATGCGACTACACAGTCAGCGTGTACACACACTCGCGGCTATCCGTGGCATATCCGATACACATAGGCTAGTTTCAATATGTCATAACGGAACATTACGTTACCAATTTAGTAAGTGTGAATGCATTATTTTGCTTTATGTTTGAGCGACTTTCCTATGTATATTCTGGTGAACAAATTGTTTGAACTTGTCAATTTCAAACCGTAATTGGAAGACAACTTGTCTAATCTATAAATAGAACACTCGGAGAAGGGAGAGAACGCGTACAGCTTTAATGACGGAGCGTAATATGATAACCTCCCTTAAAAACAGCATTTAATTTTTTTTATCGCAATTTGATTTCAATTGAACTGTCTGTGTTTTTAAATAGGGGTTTCGAGATACCCAAACGGCTAATCTAAAAGTAGATCCTAACTTGGTCGGTATCTCTCCGCCGTATGGAAGATTTTCTTTGCGGCGGAGACTCCGCCCTCTTTCTAACTGGCTGGAACCGGATTCGATTCGTAGGTTCATCGAGAATTGACCAGCATATTTTTAATACGATTACATAGAGACTTTACAGGTTGAATGTAAATATTCAAGGATGCACCCGTTACATTTCATCAATAAGCATCATCATTTTGATAGTAAGTATAATTACGTTGATATCGAGTCAGTTGAGAATAAAACACGTATGATTGTTCATTTTTCGACTGGTTTTGCTTAACAACATTTCTGTCACCATTTTAGCCACCATCTTGAATATACGGAAACGCAATGATAAAAAGATGTCACCCGTAACATTTCAATAATTAGTATGCTCTTTTCAATAACGAATATCATAAAGGTAATATCAAATCAATAAAGAATTTATGAATGCTGATTTGTTGACAATTTTGTTTTAAAGCATTTCAGTAGGCATTTTAGCCGCCATTTTGAGCATACAGATACAGTGGAGAATCTGTTATTCTTTCCCGTTTAAACGCAAACGTACGCAAACGCAAAACACTAAAACGTAGAAAATGACAACTTTTTGACAGTTCTGATAATTCATGTTTATCTTGGTGGCAAACAGTTTGGAGCCTGATCAGACGCCGGGTTACCCGGCGTCTGATCTGGCTCCAAACTGTTTGCACTGCAAATAATAGTTTTAGCGTAAACGCGTTTATTGGGAAAGAATAACACATTCTCCACTGTACGCTCAAGGGTGACAAAATGACATACGTAACAGTTCATTATATGTATCATCATTTCAGTAGTAACGTTCATGGTGGTGGAGTCAAATTAGTTAAAAAAACCCAACTATTTATGCTGAAGTTGTTTTAATGCCTTTGGGTAGCCATTTGTGCCACCATTTTGAATATAGGGAAATGCTGATGGGTTACAAGATGTCACCAGTAACATTTCTAAAACTTGAATTGTCCTTTCAATAATAACTCTCATTATGGTGAGGTCAAATCAGTTAAGAAGAAAGAATGGTACTTTTTTACTATTTTATTTAAAAACATTGCGGTAGCCATTTTAGCCGCCCACTTGAATTTACAGAAATGCTTAAGGGTGACAAGATGTTCTCCGTAACAGTTCAATAATATATATCATCATTTCAGTAATATCTATCATTATGGTTGGGTCAAATCAGTTCAGAAAACCAAACCATGAATGCCGAAGTTTAGAGTAGTTTGTTTCAACGCTTTTGGGTAGCATTTTTAGCCGCCATTTAAAATATAAACTGAAATTCTCAAGTGTGACAATATGTCACCTTTAACATTATAAAAACATGTAACGTCTTTTGAATAATAACTATCATTATAGTGAGGTCAAATCAGTTAAAAAAAAGGAAAAGTGGATGCTGATTGTTGGACTATTTTGTTAAAAAGCCTTTCGGCAGCCATTTTGGCCGCCATCTTGAATATACAAAAATGCTCAAGGGTGAGAAAGTGGCATCCGGTGGTTTCTCAATAAGTATTATATGCTCAAGTAGAATCAGTCGAGAAAAAAACTTAGGACGGCATTTCCAGGTCCAGTCAGCCCTCTGCCGGACTATTTCATATGATGCATATTCATGAAAACGGGGTTAAAACGCGCTATTGTGTTCCAAGCCATATTTCCCAATATATCACCAGAGCTCCAGATAAGGGGAATATTTCAAAAACTAAAATCTTTATTTCTGAATTAAACCCTATGGTGTCACTACTCATTAGAATCGTCTCTTCGAGGCGATTCTAATGAGTAGTAACAGTATAGGGGTTCGGTGCTGAAATAAGTGAGAAAATGTTGGATTTGTCCAATTTACTCCCTCTTATCTGGAGCCCTGTATCACACCATTTTCAGCCATGCCATTTATAAAACATAGATCTACACAAAAGTACAGAATAAAACTTTGTTTCAATAAAATCCGAATATTTCGGATATATATTTCGGGGAAAACCCGTAGATTCGGAGAAATTAAGAAAAAATCGAAGATTTAGGAAATATTCGGAGAAACGACAGACCTGACCCAGTGGTAACCCTTTACATTCGTTTGAGACTTGATTGTAAGAGTGTGTATGGCCACATTACCAGTTCGAAAATGTTGCGAGTATGTGACTATTGCAAACAATTCTGTTGAACTCTTTCAACACTAGGTAACTATTGTGGGTATTAGGTTCCTTTGTGGATATTTTTAATTGCTTAAATATGAATCTATCTACTTGGAATTCTGGGTTGTGTAATAAATACTAGTATAAATGGGGAAAAAACCCATTACAAACCCTCATCAGAGGGTTCCTATAGGATCCCTCTGATCTTGATCTACACTGTTTTCAAATGTATTGAGTATATTTTAAACAGGTCCATGGTGTTGAAAGAGTTAAACCATCCAAACTCGTCAAAGATAGTTCGTGTAATGTATGTATTTTACCATTGTTTACTCATTCCTTCGACAATTAGTTAAAATTGTTAGTATAAAACCTTAAGGCCCAATATGAAATTTTCAAGATTGCTGACACAATTGATATAAATTGTACATTGTTGTGAGTCAAGTAATACAAAATATGTTTCTATTCAATTTACGGCGTTCGAAAATCAATTAATTTCATCAAGCATTTATATCTGGCGCAGCTGATTTAACTGCCTTCGAACTAAAAAGTCATACATAAACAGATTCATGCCATTATGTCCCCAGTTATTTTGTATTTACAGCGCCCCTCTCTACAACGACACCAACGGTAGACACAAATTGTGTGCGTTGTTCGGAGGCAGTCGTTATAGAGAGGGACATTTTCAAAAAGCTTGAATCCAGATCAGGCGCCTCGTGACGCGGCGTCTGATCTAGATTCAAACTGTTTGCCACTCGTCATTAAGTTTATTTTCTGTCAAAATGTCCATTATGTAACTTTGAGAAAAACCGCATACGATAATTTTAAGCAGACGACATTGCAGTCGTGAACAGGTTAGACGTAAATATCATGTTAAAGGAACTGTGACAAGGGTCGTTGTAAGGAGGGAGTCGTTGTTGGGAGAGACGTTGTAGGGAGGGAACACTGTACTGATGACTGCATTATCTACAGTGGAGAATCTGTTATTCTTTCCCAATAAACGCGTTTACGCTAAAACTATTATTTGCAGTGCAAACAGTTTGGAGCCAGATCAGACGCCGGGTAACCCGGCGTCTGATCAGGCTTCAAACTGTTTGCCACCAAGATAAACATGAAATATCAGAATTGTCCAAAAGTTGTTCTATTCTACGTTTTAGCGCTTTGCGTTTGCGTTCAAACGGGAAAGAATAACAGATTCTCCACTGTAACAGGATATTTCACTATGCTTCTATATCTGGATTTAAGCCGTTTGCCGTAAGTCAAATCTGATCAGGATTCAAGCTGTTTGTTCCTCGTCATTATATTTCTTGAAAACAAAATATTGACTAATATGTATCTTTGAGAAAAAACAGCAGACGACAATAATTTTAAGGAGACGGTATTGCAGCAGTTAAAGTGGTAAACATTATTGTTATGTTTGGTGAACTGCGGCACGTATTGTTGTAAGTAATAATAATAATAATAATAATTCTTTATTCAATCAGTAACTTGAATTAACAAATTCCTCGTTACTCACAACATATTTACAGATGGCCAACATGCATATAATAATAATAATAGTAATAAAAAAAAAAGTATTTCAAATGATAGTAGATCTATTTTCGAAAATTTAGAATTTGAGGTTGAACTGCTATTTTCATGAAGAAAAAAAAGATATTAAATGATCATTTTTTTGGGGGTAAATGATTAGATAATAAAACACTGACTCGTATACAAATCAATCAAGATAGTTCAGTGCAGGAGGGACTCGTTGTTGGGAGGGCCGCTGTAGGGAGGGAGCACTGTACAACTTTTTACTGATTTCTGCATTTGTGGACGACATGGATTAACCCTTTCACTATCAATGAGGCTTAAAACCGCGTTACGCGGCGTCTGATCATGATCCAAACTGTTTGAACTCGTATCGATATGTTTTAAGTCATACACCATTAAATCTTACGGTGAAGAGGTAAAACACTCACGGACAATTTGATAGTGAAAGGGTTAAAGGGTTTAGCATTATGCAATATGTACAAAAATAACCAGCAGTATATGTACAGTGGAGAAAACGTTATTCTTTCCCGTTTAAACGCAAACGTACGCAAACGCAAAACACTAAAACGTAGAAAAGAACAACTTTTGGACAATTCTGATAATTCATGTTTATCATGGTGGCAAACAGTTTGGAGCCTGATCAGACGCCGGGTTACCCGGCGTCTGATCTGGCTCCAAACTGTTTGCACTGCAAATAATAGTTTTAGCGTAAACGCGTTTATTGGGAAAGAATAACAGATTCTCCACTGTATGTACAGTACAGTGCTCCCTCGCTAGAACGACTCGCCCAACAACAACTCCCTCCATACAACGAATCTTTCTGTTGTTCCCAAAACAATATAATTATGTCCAGCCTATTCACGGTTGCAATGTCGTCTGCTTAAACTTGTCGTCTGCTGTTTTTCTCAAAGTTACATAATGGACATTTTTACAGACAAACTTGACAAGTGACAAAATTCTTGTATCCAGATCAGGCGCTTGATCTGGAATCAAGCTGTTTGCAAATGTAATACAATTTCCCTCCCTATAACGACTCCCTCCGAACAGCACACATTTTTTATCTCCCATTAGGTGCCCATGTAGAGAGGGAACACTGTAGCAGGTAAACGATTGCAATCCTCACCTGATTCTATCAATGTCTAGCCAAACTTAGTTATCGAATCTCTTGTCCCGAAGACCTGCTCAATTCTGCATAAGCAAGGATATACAGCGCTCCCTCGCTATAACGACAACCAATGAGAGACAAAAATATGTGTGTTGTTCGGAGGGAGTCGCGACATTGGAGGGAAACTGGCTTACATTTGCAAACAGTTTGAATCCGGATCAGACGCCGCGTAAAGCGGCGTCTGGTCTGGATTCAAGCTGTTTACCACTCGTCATAATGTGTTTTTTTCTGTCAAAATGTCCATTATATATGTAACTTTGAGAAAAACAGCAGGCGACAACTTTAAGTAAGTAGACAGCATTGAAACTGTAAATAGGTTGGACATAATTGTGTTGTTTAGGGAACTGCGACAAGGGTCGTTGTAAGGAGGGAATCGTTGTTGAGAGGGTCGTTCTTGGGAGGGAGCGCTGTATTAGCCGGTAAACGTTTGCACTCCTCACCTGATTCTATCAATGTCTAGCCACATTTAGTTAACGAATCTCTTGTCCTGAAGACCTGCCCAATTCTGCATAAGCAAGGATATAACTTATTCAAAGATTTCTTTCATCCTTAACTCATTAGCACCCAGAGATATGTTTTTAAAGATGTTGATGGACGAAATTGCAATATCAATACTTACAGCTCGTTAGCAAGCAGCACAATTAGCGTATCAAAAGTACAGTGTTCGCTCTCTACAACGGCCCTCCTAACAACGACTCCCTCCTTACAACGACCCTTGCCACTGTTCCTCAAACAAGACATGTATGTCCAACCGTTTCATGGCTGCAATACCGTCTGCTTAAATGTTCACGTCTGCTCTTTTTCACAAATTAACATATAAGTGGATATGCTGATAGAATAAATATAATGACGAGTGACAAACAGCTTGTAAACAGATCAAGCGGCGTCTGATCTGGATTTAAGCTATTTGCGAATGTAAGCCAAGTCTTAAATTTCCCTCCATATAACGACTCCCTCCGATCAACGCACACAATCTATGTTTCCCATTGGACGTCGTTATAGAGAGGGAATACTGTAATACAACTAATAACATAGTAATGCGACTACGATTAATAACCACTTATAATTTAGACTCATACATATTCAGATAGTAGTACGTGCGCTATCTGAACACATATCAACGTTTGTAAGTGTGTGATGAAGCAATTTAGAGACTAATGTTCAATATCCATCAGTTTCACAGTAAGGTTTAGTTAGAGTGTTACTCTGATACAGTGGTGTAACTATTGTATCTCATCTCTGCAGTCTCTAGTGACATAATAACCTTTTCCCCAATAGAAGCGCCTTGTAGCGCATTCACTTTATTCCTCCGCTGAAGAAAATAGTTCTGAATTAAACAGTCGCGAATGTTTCATAAAGAATATATTCTTCATTCTGGCAAGTGGTAGCTTTAAGCAGGATGGAAGTAACGCAACCTGCTTTTAGAAGTCAACTATTTCAAAACTAGAAACAGGCTATTGGGTAAAGGGATACAGGGGAAGCATAATAAACCTAAGTTTATATGTGTAGTATGCGGTTTTTATACGCCCGTGAAAACAGGTCGTACAGTGGAGAAAACGTTATTCTTTCCAAATAAACGCGTTTACGCTCAAACTATTATTTCCATTACAAGCAGTTTGGATCCAGATCAGACGCCGGGTAACCCGGCGTCTGATCAGGCTCCAAACTGTTTGCCACCAAGATAACCATGAATTATCAGAATTGTCCAAAAGTTATAATTTTCTACGTTTTAGTGCTTTGCGTTTCGTTTGCGTTTAAACGGGAAAGAATAACGTATTCTCCACTGTATTATTGTATAGCATGCTCTGTCTGTTCGTAAATCTGTCCGTACGTTCGTCCGTCCGCTAATATTTCCTTGTTAGCGCTCTCTAACCTTCATTTATTGACCAGTTAAAATTTAACTCACCACAAAAATTCCTTACCCCAATAACTCGGACGAGTTTGCGTTTTAGACGTTTGCAACTATTTCTTATACACCATTTGTTGTCAAATGTGGACATTCTTAACCCTTTCCCTTATAGAAGCGATTTTTAGCGCTTTCATTTTATTCATCCGCCGAAGAAAATAGTTCCAAATGAAACAGTCATGAAAATGCACCGTAAGAAATATTTTCTATACCCTATCAAATGGTAGCTTAAAGCAAGCTGAAAGTAAAGCAGAATGCTCTTCTTTTAAATATGCATTTTTATAGCTTAAAGCAGGTTGAAAGTAAGGCAGAATGCGCATTAAGGCGCATTCTGCTTTACTTCTAACCTGATTTAAGTGAACAGCTATCTTTCATCAGGGGCGTAGCTTGGCCAAAATGAAAGTGTAGGCATAGCTTATGTAGGGGGGTCCGGGGGCATGCTCCCCCGGGAAAATTTTGAGTTCTACAACACTGGAGACGCATTTAAGGAGAGTCTGGGGAGACCTTTATATGAAGCATTAATGAGATGAAAAGCTTCAAAAACCAGACAATTTTATTTTTTTTGCAAAAGTAGATTTATGTCTGCATATTTCCCTTGACCCCCCCCCCCCCCCCACACACACACAAAATACAACCCCACGTCAAGCAGTATATCATAGGGTCTGATACCGTACTTTTTTCATTAACAGACTCGCTACTTGCTACCTTTTCTAGGGGGTCCGGGGGCATGCTCCCCTGGGAAAATGTTGAGTTCTACAACACTGGAGACGCATTTAAGGAGGGTCTGGGGGAGACATTTATATGAAGAATTAATGAAATAAAAAGCTTAAAAAACCAGACAATTTTTTTTGGGCAAAAGAATATGTCTGCATATTTCCCTTGAAAAAAACCCACCAACACCCCCACGTCAATTAGTATATCATAGGGTCTGAAACCGTACCTTTTTCATTAACAGACTCGTTACTTGCTACCTTTTCTAGGGGGTCCGGGGGCATGCTCCCCCTGAAAAATATTGAGTTCTACAACACTGGAGACGCATTTAAGGAGGGTCTGGGGAGACATTTATATGAAGAATTGATGAAATGAAAAGCTTAAAAAACCAGACAATTTTAATTTTTTGCAAATATTTTTCTTGAATAAAAACCCCAACAACCCTACGTCAATTAGTATATCAAAGGGTCTGATACCGTATTTTTTCATTAACCCTTTACCCCATAGAGGCGCCTTTTAGCGAATATGATATATTCCTCCGCTGAAGAAAATAGTTCCAATTTAATTAGTCATGAATATATATTATTGGGAATAGTTTTTATATTCAAGCACATGATAGCTTAAAGCAGGCTGAAAGTAAAGCAGAATGCGCCTCTAGGCGCATTCTGCTTTACTTTTAACCTGCTTTAAGTAGTCATCTATGTCCAATACTAGAAATAAGCTATCAGGTAAAGGGCTCGCTACTTGAAATTATTTGGACGTAACTTTCTTTTCGGGACAAGTTGATCGAACACACTACAGGCCCGTAGGAAGTCCATTTAGTAACTATACCAATTTATGGAACGCACTCTTACTAGGAGGGGATGGGGGGGGGGGGGGGGGGGGTTTAATTCCTAGATGGCCTTTGGCTTGTTCTGAGGACGTTTTTTGCGTCTAAGACAGGTAAAATTCTGCCATAATTCTATGTAAAAAGTCGGCTGAAAATAATATAAATTGTCTGTTCCAGGTTAATATAAAAATGTAATTGTTGACAGGTTGTCTTCCATTAATCTCTAAGTTAGACTCTAACACCATTCTATTCCTATTTTACTGCATTTTTTTACTTTTTAAATTGTCGCAAGTAAGAGGATAGGGTGTACTCAGTAGCGTGTGTTTTGCATAAAGGCAGCTACATGTACAAATGTACATGCGTGCAAACGGTGTGACTAGACCAATTAATAAGTGTACGCTTTCTTACTATGGGGGCCGGGGGTATGCGCCCCCGGGAAATTTTTATTCCTAGCTAGTCTCTAGATGCGTTCTGAGGTCTTTTCCCGCGTTTGATAATGGCAAAATACTAACATGAATCTATGTAAAAATAATTGGGATTCACCCCTAACCCCTTTTAGATGTCAATTTTATTGCCTTTTCTGCATTTTTAGCCTTTTTATTTTTTGGACTTCTGAAAAAAAAGTGTATGCACGTGTCTACTTGCCTAATAAGAAGCTACGCCAATGTTCATAAAGCTATGGATTAAAACCCCTCTGAACCGGAAACTCCTCTAAACCGGACATTTATATTGTTCCCACACATGTCCGGTTTAGAGAGGTTTAACTGTATTTCGTTTTTAAATTCTCAATACTGCAGGCGCATTCTGCTTTACTTTCAACCTGCTTTAAGTGATCAGCTATCTTCCATACTAGAAACAAGCGTAGGGTTAAAACCCCTCTAAACCGGAAACCCCTCTAAACCAGACATTTTGTGTCCCCACACATGTCCGGTTTAGAGGGGTTTCACTGTATAACGGGGTTTGTGTGTTTCAGAATTTTCAGAGTTATGCCCATTTACACATTAAAAAATGTTTTCTGTAAATACTTATAGTTTCATGTGGTCTATTGTAATTAAAATTCCTTATTTAGCTCTTTCAGTATACATGGAAACTAATAACCAATCTTGTTTCGGTCAGATGATTTTAGCTGGAGTTATGCCCCTTAAATACGTAATCTTTTAAAAAGAAATCTCAAGACTACAAGTTCAGTTATTGTTCATCTTTTGTATTTAAAATTGCACAATTATGTAGCTTACATATCATGGAAGGAAGATTCCTAAAATTTGGTTTCGGTTCAATGAATTTTCCTGGAGTTATCCCTCTTTACATACTTAGTATTTTACGGTTCAAACTGTTTTCATATGATAGCTTTACTTCTGTTTGCCGTATTGAAACCAAATTTCATACTTAGCTTTTTATCATACAGGAAATACACCTACATGTATTCATTTTTGTTCTGGTCTGGTCATTTTTATTGGAGTTATGCCCCTTTATATTCATAGAATTAAAAAATAATGACTTGTTTCTGGAATATTACTTTAGTTCTATATGAGGTATTATTACCAAATTTGTAAGCGTTCTCATCAAACAGGTGGCATTTTTGAAAATGATATGGGCCGTTCCATGCGAAAACCTTAATTAATGACATTAAATTTTATTGTAAGTTTTAAAAATTGGGAAAATTCATTTTCGCAATGGTATAAGGAAGCACTGAAACTTTCTTTCCACAACTTTTCTCATATTTCTATGATAAATGAGATATTTAGCAAATCGTAGGTTTCCAGAGACACCAAACGACCTATAAGTCACCTACTGATTTTGGTTATGGTCTGGTGATATTTATTACAGTTATTCCCCTTTACATACTTAGAATTTTACAGCTCAAACTGTTTTCGTATGATAGATCTACTTCTTGTTTGGTCTTATTGAAACCAAATTTCATACTTTGGATGTGACGGGCGTTTTATGTTGGCGCCTGTGGTGGCATTGTTCTGTGTAGTAGGTATAAACCGGAATTATTTTACTGCAACGGTTTCATTTTTAGAGAGGAAACCTTTCGAAAATAATGGATGACTTAGTGTAGTAATGCGGAAAAAGTTGACAAATCGCCTTACCCCTAGTATAGTGGTTACAGTGGAGAATCTGTTATTCTTTCCCGTTTAAACGCAAACGTACGCAAACGCAAAACACTAAAACGTAGAAAAGAGCAACGTTTGGACAATTCTGATAATTCTTGTTTATCTTGTTGGCAAACAGTTTGGAGCCTGATCAGACGCCGGGTTACCCGGCGTCTGATCTGGCTCCAAACTGTTTGCACTGCAAATAATAGTTTTAGCGTAAACGCATTTATTGGGAGATAATAACAGATTCTCCACTGTAATAGCAAACAGTTTGGTTCATGACCAGACACCGCGTGACGCGGCGGTAACCAGAATACAAACACTTTCATACTCATTTCAATATAAGTCAAAATACCCAATATTTAAATTTGAGAAATAAACGCAGACTACAATTGTTTAACATTGATGACGACATGTGGTCAAAAAACTATAATGGATATACAGTCCAACTTCGATATCTCGAACTCTCTTACCTCGAACTAACCGATATTTCGATACAAGAATTACATTACTTCATGCTCGATTTAGTCGAACATACCCGTGTTTCAAAGTTTGAAATACGGATATATTCGACATAACCAAGTTCCAGATATCGAAGTTAGACTGTATATCGTTGTAACTGTGGTAAACTAGTCGATTTAAAGGGTTATCGTTGTAACTGTGGTAAACTGTAGTATTCAAGAAGAAGCACCTATAATAAACTATATGGCATGTATTATGTATACTGTACATTTTCTGAAATAAAAGTGTTCAAACTAAGAGTCTGTATACAGTGGAGAATCTGTTATTCTTTCCCAATAAACGCGTTTACGCTAAAACTATTATTTGCAGTGCAAACAGTTTGGAGCCAGATCAGACGCCGGGTAACCCGGCGTCTGATCAGGCTCCAAACTGTTTGCCACCAAGATAAACAAGAATTATCAGAATTGTCCAAAAGTTGTTCTTTTCTACGTTTTAGTGTTTTGCGTTTGCGTACGTTTGCGTTTAAGCGGGAAAGAATAACAGATTCTCCACTGTAACAAAGAGTGAACAGAAACGAGCAAAAACATTTCAAATTTAAGTTATGTCATTCCAGCATGCCTTTCAGAAAAAAACATAACCCTAGATCTAATATATTTTCTTCTTGTAATGATTATGTTAGTTATAATAATTTTCTTGCCATTTTAAATGACTTCATAATTATTAGATAATTTTGAAAATGCCATTTATTTAATTTGTTGTTGAAATTGTAATCGGCTGAAATTATTATAAATATGTATTTTGTTTTAATATTAAAAAACTGGTTATGCTTCAAAATACATTTGAGTCACCAAAATAGAGCCCAGTGCAAATTAAAGCATAACTGTAAAAATTTAATCGATTGCCAAAATAAGCTACAAATATATATAAAGTCCTCCCTTCCTACAGCGGCCCTCCAAACAACGACTCCCTCCTTACAACGACCATTGCCATTGTGCCCCGAACAGGACGTTTATGTTCAACCTTTTCAAGGCTGCACTACCATCTTCTTTAACTTGACGTCTGCTGTTTTTCTAAAAGTCAAATTATGGACATATTGTCAGAAAATAATAATGACGAGTGACAAACGGATTGAATCCAGATAAGACGCCGCGTTACGCGGCGTCTGATCTGGATTCAAGCTTTTTGAAAATGTAAGCAAACTTCCCTCCCTATAACGACTCCCTCCGTAAAACGCATATAATCTGTGTCTCCCTGTTGGTGTCGTTTTAGAGAGGGAGCGCTGTATGTACATTTATCTAACTTATGCTAACACTTTTTTAATGGAAGAGAGCTTATTTTATGGCAGGTTGATGCTTAACCCTTACTATGCATAACTGTCGTCGGCATCTGCGAACAATGAAAAAATTCCTAAAATCCAATTTTATATACTTTTAAATTGATGAAACTGAATATGAGAGGCGGCATCTGATCTGGATCCAGACTGTTTGCAAATATTTGTCAAGTGTCGCTTAGCACGATTAGGGTTAAAGCAAGATGAAAATTATGTCAAAAGATGTACACGTGAATAGTTAGTACGCGGTTTGTCATAATGCAATTAAAAAAAAACTCTAAATATTAAAAAAAAATTAGTCTACCATTTAAAGTTTCAGTGGTGAATGCGACGCGTTATACGCGACTTCTCTACACCTTTCACTGCCAAATTGTTCGTCAGATTTTTACCCCTGCACCGTTTCAATGTCGTCTGCTTCAATTTTGTTGTCTGCAATGTCGTTTCAAAGTTAAGAAAATAAGACTGAATGACTGAAGACATTTCAAAACGAGTGTCAAACAGTTTGGGTCCTGATCACGCGGCGTCTGATCAGGATCCAAACTGTTTGCAAATGCATTTTAAGCGTCATTTGGAGAGAAAAGGTTTAGAAACTGTAAAATCATGACTTAACTGTACTTATGTATTATTTTTCATTCTAACACACTTCGCGCACGCCCCTATATAAACAAAGAAGGGAAGTATCAGTTTTTGAATTCTCAATAAAACATGCACGCGCTGTACATAACGTCTTAACCTGGCGTCATATGGCTTCGAAAACGCGTACGGGCCTACGCCAAGAAATGTAGCGCCGATGTTTCGGTGCAATTGTGGTTAATTGCGGCCTCGTGATTTAATTACTACGCATCTCAACTGCTAGCGTCTATGATAAAAGCTTATGTTCATTGCAAAGAGTTTGGAGCCAGACCAGACACCTTATACACCGTCGTCAAAATAGGCTCCAAACTGTTTGCTATTGAGATTCAAGCTTATTTCGTTTTTAAAAAAAGTTGCCATTTCTAGTATTTAATTGCATTTCGTTTGCGTTAAGTTCCGTTTAAACAGGAAAGAATATCCTGAAAGCGCGTTTGCAAACATTTTGGATCCTGATCAGATGCCGCATAACCCGGCGTCTGATCAGGCTCCAAACTGTTTGTCACCAAGATAAACAAGAATTATCAGAATTGTCCAAAAGTTGTTCTTTTCTACGTTTTAGTGCTTTGCGTTTGCGTACGTTTGCGTTTAAACGGGAAAGAATAACAGATACTCCACTGTACATAAATAACTTGTTCAGAAAGTGAATTGCCTCTAATTGCAAAACGCATTTCAAAATCAAATAAAAAAAAAGTTTTGAAAAGCAATTGATTGTATTCTAATATCGCGAACAAACTTTTAAATTCAACACTTCTCACAAAATGTGAAGAAATAAAAAAATGATTTGCCGTTCGAACCTTGAATTCATGTCCACCGTACAGCTGAGTGCTGTTTATTTATGGACGAATGTCGTTTTGTCTTTTAACCCTTTCACTCTCCATGACGCGTAAAAGCGCGTTTTCAAATAGTTTGGATCATGAACAGACGCCGCGTTACGCGGCGTCTGATCAGGATCCAAACGGTTTGACACTCGTTTCGATAAGTTTAAAGTCATGTTACATTGAACTACTTTGAAACGATCTTGCAAACAACAAAATCGAAGCAGACGACAATGAACGGTAAAGGGGTAAAACTTCGCTGAAAACTTGGAAATGAAAGGGTTAAGCATGTTTGCTGTCCAATTTAAGAAAAAATATTCAAACACACCAGAAGTAGTTTCTGTTGGATCGTGCGTGATGCGGCAAACAATCACAGAAACGCGGAAATCAGAAGAAAATGACATTGAATTATATCCTAAAGTCAGTATCAAACTACAGTGTTCCCTCCCTGCAACGTCCTTCCCAACCACGATTCCCTCCTTACAACGAGCCTTGCCACAGTTCTATAAGCAGAACTATTACAGTGGAGAATGTGTTATTCGTTCCCAATAAACGCGTTTACGCTAAAACTATTATTTCCAGTGCAAACAGTTTGGAGCCAGATCAGACGCCGGGTAACCCGGCGTCTGATCAGGCTCCAAACTGTTTGCCACCATGATAAACATGAAATATCAGAATTGTCCAAAGGTTGTCATTTTCTACGTTTTAGTGCTTTGCGTACATTTGCGTTTAAACGGGAAAGAATAACAGATTCTCCACTGTATGTCTACCGATTTGACTGCTGCAATATCGTCTGCTTAAAATTGTCGTTGTCGTCTGCTGTTTTTCCCCTCAAAATTACATAAAAGTGGAAATTTTAATAGAATGAATAAATAATGACAGGTGACGAACAGCTTGAATCCAGATCAGAGGCCACGTAACGCGGCGTCTGATCTGGATTTAAGCTTTTTACAAATGTTAGCCAAGTTTTAATTTCCCCTCTCTATAACGTCTCCCTTCGAACAACAGACACAATCTATGTCTCCCCTTGGGTGTCGTTGTAGAGAGGGAGCACTGTACATGTATTATGCAGATGGTTTTAGAGGCTGAATTGCTTTATTTTTTGTCATGTGAGAAGAGTTGTTAGTTCATCAAACAGCTAGAACTACTTGACTCTTCTTGATCTCGGGTCCGTAATACAGTGATTATTCTTTCTCGTTGAAACAAATACAGTGGAACCCCTCCAAACCGGAACCTCTAAATACCAGAAATTTCTCTAAACTGGACAAAAGCGGTGGTCCCGTTTCCAACCCTTCTTTATTTTTACCCATTAAACCATAAATAGACGCCTTTTTACGTATTCTGTTTATTCCTACACTGAAGAAATTAGTTTATACATTCTAGCAGATGATAGCTTAAAGCAGGTTGAAAGTAAAGCATAATGCGCCTTCAATCTGCTTTAAGTGATCAGCTATCTTCCTAACTAGAAACAAGCTATTAAGTGGTGTGTTAAAACCTCTATAAACCGGAACTACTCTCCGGCTCTACACTGAAACAAATAAACAAACAAAAACCACACTATTTTTAATCATGCCATTGATCTTTTAATTATTTGACTCATTAATGAACTTACTATAACAATTTTATAATCTTGGTAACAATATTGAAAGAATTTCCATGTTTCCATGCATCTCAATATTGTATCATGTTTATTGTGAATGTAGTTATTTGTCTTTCTCGCTTTGTAGGTACATTTATATAATTTCACGTGAAGCGCTTTTGAACGCACAACTCCTGTGTGAAAAGAGCGCTATATAAATCGGGTATAATAATAATAATCATAATAATAACTTTTTGTTGTCCCCACACATGTCCGGTTTACGGGGATTTCACTGTACAAGTGCTAAGGTTTATTCAGCAACAACAGACATTGTCCATTGCTTCAAACAAAACTAATTACAGTGGAGAATCTGTTATTCTTTCCCGTTTAAACGCAAACGTACGCAAACGCAAAGCACTAAAACGTAGAAAAGAACAACTTTTGGACAATTCTGATATTTCATGTTTATCATGGTGACAAACAGTTTGGAGCCTGATCAGACGCCGGGTTACCCGGCGTCTGATCTGGCTCCAAACTTTTTGCACTGGAAATAATAGTTTTAGCGTAAACACGTTTGTTGGGAAAGAATAACAGATTCTCCACTGTACAATTGATGTGCAATAAAATGAGGAGAACACTTTGCAGGGCTACCATAAGTTGATCATAGAAATCCTAAGATTTCCCAATTTTCAAGCCCGATTTAACATAAATGTGCAAACAGTTTGGATCCAGATCAGTCGCCGTGTAACGCGGCGTCTGTTCTGGATTCAAACTGTCTGAAATCCATGATTCCTTAGTAAAAAACGCACACATTTCAAAAGTAAGAGCAAAAATCCGAAGATTTAGGAAAAAATCCGTAGGTCCGGAGAAATTAAGAAAACTCCGAAGATTTCGAAAAAATCCAGAGAAATGGCAGACCTTACTTTGTTTGAAACTGATAACAATTAGTTTTAGTATGCAAACTGGTTTAAACCTGATCGGGCACAATGCAAATGAAATGTAGGACAACTACATTGTATTTCTGACAATTCATTTTTATATGATTTGCACACAGTGTAGCGTTTGATCAAACGTCGGGCTTAATCGACTCCTCGTCTGACTCCACACTGTTATAACACAGTATTTTGATGACACGTGAAATAGTATATTATATGCACACTGTGTAATACAATTTATACGGCACTGTACAGTAAAAACTCGATTCTACGAACTCGCGTTTGTTCGAACATAACCATATTTCAAAGTTAAAACGTGGCTTAGTCACGTTTTTAACTTTGAAATACGGGTAGGTTCGACTTAAACGAGATCGCCTCATCAAATTAAACTTACGAAATACTGGAAATATCGATTTAAGCGAGTTCGTAGTATTGAGTTTCGACTGTATATTTCTCACGTAGAAGCTGAACACAAGTTTAGTTTCATGTGTGGCGGTTGTTGGGTAGCCCAGATATTGAAATAAGATATTTACTTTCTATAACATTGATTTTAAGTTTATGGCATTTCAAATAAAATGCCAATTAACAAACACACATTACGTATTTGTCTTCTATTTTCCATACAAGTGAGTTCGGAACTGTGTCGGTCTCAAGCCTAAGTTGGCAATGCCAAATAAATAAATTTTATGCCAACATAAAAGGATTTATGTGTAATTGGTCACCATTTCAGTAATTACTGGTCAATATCATTTGCCATCATTCCGGTTTTTACCAGTCAAGTAAAGGTTATGTATTATAGATGGGAAACCAGTCAGGGTAGAGAGCAGGGAGAGGTAACCAATGGGAAGCAAGCTCATTCCTTTAAACCAATCAGGGAGCAGCATCGTCATTGTTTATTCATCTCTGAAGGGCAAGGTATACGACATATTTTTCGTTAGAACCACATTGCGTCCTCTTTCTTGTTTTATGTCATGTACTTGATATTTTATGTTCATGTTACCCTGTTATTATTCTGATGGGCGGTTGTTGGGTCGCCCAGATATGGAAATTAGATATTTACTTTTTATAACATTGAATTCATGTTTATGGCATTTCAAATAAAATGCCCATTACGTATTTGTCTTCTATTTTCCATACAAGTGAGTTCTGTACTGTATGGGTCTCAAGCCTAAGTGGGCAATGCCACATAAACAACTTGTATGATCATCAAACAGTATTAAGACTTGTTGCATCACGCACACACAGTGTATTAAGACAAAGCCAAATTCGCCTTTTACATTCTGTGATACCCCTCGCAATGATTTAACGGGCTTTGATTTCGTGTCTAGAAGCAATTAGATACTGCAATTCTGGTATTTTACAATTCATGTGAAGTTTTAGATTTAACGAAAACCACAATTAACCATTCTCTTGCCGACATATCGTCTGCCTAGAAAAAAAATCCTCAAATTAGTCTGAAGCTGTTTTAGTTGAGAATCCGTAAGGCTAATGTCAAACAGTTTTGCTTCCAAGTCAGACGATGCGTGACGCGTCATCTGATTTGAAAACAAACTGTTTGGAAATGCCCGTCAAGTACTAGTACCTGCTACTTAAATAAATAATTCACTATTCTTTACCGTTAAACGAAATGTAGAAAACACTTGTTAT
Organism: Gari tellinella; assembly: GCA_922989275.2. Lineage (NCBI taxonomy): Eukaryota > Metazoa > Mollusca > Bivalvia > Cardiida > Psammobiidae > Gari > Gari tellinella. The sequence goes on from OV277871.1 coordinate 40,903,680, forward strand.
AAAATTGAATATTTTAGCTTGCAGTGCATTTACCCGGTGTCTGACTTTGCTCCAACTGCTCCTATAGACCGATATTATTGACCTGACAGGGCGGAGTTTCGATGCGAACCTTTGTATTTCAACTTTGGGGGCGGCAGCACGCTCTTTGATTATTAGAAGTTACCGTTGTCGTCTGCCATTTGTCCCAGGATTACATATTAGTGGACATTTTGACAGAAGGAATATAATATAATGAAGAATGACAAACTAATTGACAGAAGGAATATAATATAATGAAGAATGACAAACAGCTTGAATCTAGATCAGACGCCGCTTTAAGGCGGCGTCTGATCTGGATTCAATCTGTTTGCAAATGTAAACCAAATCTTAATTTTGTCTCCTTATAACAACTCACTCAGAACAACACTCGCAATCTTTGTCTCCCATTGGGTGTTTTTGTAGAGAGGGAGCACTGTATATACCCTTTTCACATGGATATGGATGCACGCATTAATTGTGTTTCTCCAAGTTGAAAGTATCGGACAATAACGATATAATACGGAACTAAACCTACACATGTATCACCCCTAACATCAAAAGTAAATTAGTTTATCTTTGCCAAAGGTTAGCTCCGCCCTGTCAGGTAAAAAAATCGGTCTATACCGTGTCGTGGGTCTAGGGATTGATTGTCATAGGGAATTATTTCTGTTTATTATACTTGAGACTATCTCTTCTGCCAAGAACAAAACAGAAGGCAGGTCGGTGGTTTTGATCCCGTGCGATGCCCCGCAATGTGTGAAATTAGCCGAAATCATCATCTCGTCCCATCATCCCTCATTCATCGGCGCTATATGCCCTTTTTTGTGTCACAGTGCCGTAAACCCCAAACTCATCCACCAACCATCTCTCATTTTAAGCCTATTGAAAAGATTCGCATAATACTAAGTACCAATGGTGTATTAGTGCATATAAGTTAACAATAAATGTTTTACAACTACCTTTTTTGCAATGACACATTTTGGCTTAACACTCGTTCCTGATATGTAAACGCTTAGTATTGTCGCTAATCTTAATGATGAGATAATGTATGGAATAATTTTTTGAACTTTTCTCAAGTAAAACTATAATTCACACAAATATGAGTCTGTATCACGCAAAAATCCTATAAGCATATTTAGTTATTTCTTTTAGAACCATATCAAAGGCGATAGAGTTGAAGTAAACCAATACAGTGGAGAATCTGTTATTCTTTCCCGTTTAAACGCAAACGTACGCAAACGCAAAGCACTAAAACGTAGAAAAGAACAACTTTTGGACAATTCTGAGGGTGAGCTTTTGCAATCCTTGAATGTCCGTCGTCCGTCGTGCGTCGTGCGTCGTCCGTCGTCAACAATTTTAGTGTTTACACTCTAGAGGCCACAATATTTATCCAATCTTTCTCAAACTTGCTCAGATTGTATATTGCCATAAGAGTTCGGATAAGTTCGATTATGGTTGAAATCGGACAAATAGGTCATGAGTAATCTACCTTTGAACTGCTGAAAATGCCATATTTAACAGTGTTTACACTCTAGAGGTCACAGTATATATCTAATCTTTCCTAAACTTGCCCAGATTGTATATGACTATAAGAGTTTGGATGAGTTCGATTTTGGGTGAAATCGAACAAATAGATCAAGAGTTATCTACCTTTGAATTGCTGAAAATGCAAAATTTCACAGTGTTTACACTCTAGAGGCCACAGTATTTATTCAATCTTTCTAAAACTTGCCCATATTGTATATGACCATAAGAGTTCGGATGAGTTCGATGTTGGTTGAAATCGAATAAATAGATCAAGAGTGATCTACCTTTGAATTGCTGAAAATGCCATATTTAACAGTGTTTACATTCTAGAGTTCACAATTTTTATCCAATCCATCTCAAATTTTCTCAGATTGTATATGACTATAAGAGTTCAGATGAGGTTGATTATGGTTGAAATCAGACTTATAGGACGAGAGTTATCTACCTTTGAATTGCTGAAAATGAAATATTGAATGACGTTTACACTCTAGAGGCCACAAATTTTATGTAATCTTTCTCAAACTTACTCCGATTGTATATTACCATAAGACATCGGATGAGTTCAATTATGGTTGTAATCAGATCAATATGTCAAGAGTTATCTATCTTTGAATTGCTGAAAATGATATATTTAACAGTGTTTACGCTCTAGAGGCCACAATATTTATCCAAGCTCTCTCAAACTTGCCAAGATTGTATATGACCATAGGAGTTCAAAAAAGGGTGATTATGGTTGGAATCGGACAAAAAGATCAAGAGATATCTACCTTTGAATTGCTGAAAATGCCATATTCTCTTGTGAAATGCTAGAAAAAGGCTTCATTTCAGTATTATTTAGGCTCTAGTTATCTTCCTTTGATGTACTCTACTATACTACAGTAGGTCGACAAACTTAATGAATTTAGAATAAAACGGGTGAAATTCAAAGGTAAAGCTATCAGGCCTCATTACAAATGGTGAGCGATATCAGGGCCTTCAGGCCCTCTTGTTTCTAGTGGAAGAATAAATCAAATGTGCTAAAATGTGTACTTACAGTGGAGAATCTGTTATTCTTTCCCGTTTAAACGCAGACGTACGCAAATGCAAAGCACTAAAACGTAGAAAAGAACAACTTTTGGACAATTCTGATATTTCATGTTTATCATGGTGGCAAACAGTTTGGAGCCTGATCAGACGCCGGGTTACCCGGCGTCTGATCTTGCTCCAAAACTGTTTGCACTGGAAATAATAGTTTAGCGTAAACGCGTTTATTGGGAAAGAATAACACATTCTCCACTGTAAGTTGAATTAACAAATTCCTCGTTACACACAACACATTTTCAAATTACAAACATGCTCTCACCTACACACTAATACATACACTTACACGCACACACGCACACATACACACACGCACTCTCACAACACATACACATACAGAAGACACATACGCATACCAACTCGCGCGAACGTGCACATACTATGAAGTATTTTAAATGATAGCATTTTCGAATATTTTGAATTTGAGGTTGAACTGCTATTCTCATTGAAAAAAAAAAGATATTAAATGTTCAATTTGTGTATAGGTCGTTTGCAGTTCAAAAAAACACGATAAATCTTAGATAATTTTAAAACTAATGGACGTATTTAAATTGAATTTTGCATACACTTATGATGTGTCTATACCAACTCTGACAAGGAAATTCAGAATTTTTGAAAGTCTAACTAAAAACTTTTCTTCTTTGTTTTATATATATTTTGTGTCGCTGAAAATGGTCAATTACGTGGGGTGTTATTGGCTATTACCTTGATCACGTTTGTTTATATTGGAGAATATCCCCAGGTAAAATCCCGTGCAAGTTGCTTCTGTCTGAAAGGTGAATCCCGTGCTGATATTGGTTGTTTAGTTGTACAAAATTAATTGTGAGGCCCCTTAATCCATTACATTTTCACTATGCCTAAAGCCACGACTTCTTCACCAGTAATAAAGAGAATTGCAATTACTTTTCAAACCGAAGCTCTAACATTTCTACATAATTACAGAGCTCCAGATAAGAGAGAGAAACTTGAACAAGTCCAACATTTTCTCACCCAGTTCAGCACCAAATCATATGGTGTGACTACTCGAAGAAAGACGGTTCTGATGAGTAGTCACACCATAGGGCTTAATTCAGAAATAAAGATTTACTAGTAGTTTTGGAAATACTCCCCTTATCTGGAGTTTAATATGTATCAATGTTCGAGTTGTATTGCACTTACGTTTACATTACGTTTCCTTTAAGCGATAAAATAATAAAGGTTTTCGAACTGATCTGGAAACGTTCTGTTGAAAATTTGATAATGGTAAGTTGGTGTAGATCGTCTGGTATGAACATGTCTCTTCTGCTATTTATCGCATTTAGTTATTTTGCGTTTTGTTGATAAAACTTTCGTATGAGTGGCACATGGTTCGGATCCTATTCAGATACGAAATGGCTCCGGTGTCCGATTAGGATCTAACATGTGTGCAAATGACAGTATGATCGGTTAATACGTTTAACGTACCCCAGTCAGGGCCTCGTTCGGTTAGTTGTAAACTGCTATGGTATGCGATGGCTTAACGGTGAGGCGTTGCCGGGTCGTGAAAGATAGGCTGTTGAATAACTTGAAATCACCCTTCGGAAAACTGTCCCTTAGAAGTGTAAACTTTATATAGAAGTTATGAATAAAACTTTTTTATTACGAAGAGAAAAAAATATTTCTTTTTTGTCAGAGTTGGTATAGGTATATCATAAATCTATGCAAATTTCCATTTATCTCCGTTTTCTTGTTATGGAGATATTTGAAAATTATCGTGTTTTATTTAACTGCAAACAACCTATAAATGGTTAGATAATAAAACTAACTCGTATACAAATCAATCAAGGTAGTTCAGTGCAGCCTTCCTCATTACAGAAGCTTCATAGACATACCTTGATGGCTTTAGCAAGGTTTGGGAATTATTTGATTTCATCAACTCTACATACTTAAGCTAACACCAACCTGAACTACAGCAACCTTGTACTGAGCTGTTATTATAAGTAGACTACAACTCTTCATGCATTGTCCATGAATTATGCATTATTCTTTTTTTGCTCTCATTGACGCTTAAAGCGCGTTTGCAAACAGTTTGGATCCTGATCTGACGCCGCGTAACGCAGCATCTGATCAGGATCCAAACTGTTTGACACTTGTTTTAAAATTTACAGTCATTCTGCCTTATTATTATTTTTTTTTTAACTTTTTTGAAACGACAATGCAGACAACTGAATTGAAGCAGACGACAATGAAACGGTGAATAGGTAAAAATCTCACGAACAATTTGGCAGTGAAGGGTTATTCAAAGCACGTTGTATTCACATACATGTACAACCAGTAGCGTGTTCAATTACCACTGTTTTCTGTTCAGGTAAGCAGTTTGTGCCCCATGTGCAGCGTGCAGAGTACAGTAGAGAAAACGCTTTCTTTCCAAATAACCCCGGTTACGCTTAAACTGTTATTTTAATTGCAAACAGTTTTGAGCCATATCAGACGCCTGGTAACCCGGCGTCTGATTAGGCTCAAAACTGTTTGCCACTCAGATTAAAACTGGTAGTCTGATTTGTCAAAATGTTGTCACTTTCTTTATTTTATTACGATGCGTTTGCGTTTGAACGAACGAATCCTTTTTTTCTCCACTGTATTTCCTACCGGTAGCCAACTCGCAATCGATGGTCATCGATTTCTTAACTGAACTCACCAATGGTTACTGTTTCGTGCTAACGAGTCTCAATCATTAACTGTTTCAATAGAGCCCCCTTTGTCATTTACATTCTAAATCATAGTTTTGAAAACACGGTCTCAAATTTAAACTGATTGCATAATGTGATTTATTGCAAGTTCACGTTATTTAAAACTTGCAATTACACGGCATCGGCGAACGATCGCATGACCTATTAAGCAATTCAATTTCACCCATGATAAAATGTCGAGTTTAATTGAATTCATGCAACAAGCGATTTGATAGTTTCAACTTTGAGTAAGTTACATGTATGAGAACGTTTAACCCATTTATTGCAAGTGGATTATTCCATGCGAATATATTCGATGAGTCAATGTTTCATTCAAGAGGTGCTTTTTAATTTTTTACTTTAATTTTATCAATGGTTGGTTTAGAGAGAAAACAGTTTGAAGCCAGATCAGACGCCAGGTAACCCGGCGTCTGATCTGGCTCCAAACTATTTGCCACTCAGATTAAAATAAATCGTGAATAATTTCGAAAAGTTGTAATTTTCTACATTTTAGTTAACTGCGTTTGCGTTTCATTTGCGTTTTTAAAACGGGAAAGAATAACGTATTCTCCACTGTACTATACACGTATAGACATACGATAAACTGCAATTACCGACAATTAATCTGCACTATAACAATAGCTGATCGACGTCACCGTGAGGTATTTGTTTCACAAAATACATGTACAATGAAACCCCTCTAAACTGGACATGTGTGGGGACAACAAAAATGTCCGGTTAAGAGGGGTTCCCGGTTTAGAGGGTTTTTGACTTGTTTCTAGTATGAAAGATAGCTGACCACTTAAAACAGGTTGAAAGTAAAGCAGAATGCGCCTTAAGGCGCATTCTGCTTTACTTTCAAACTGCTTTAAGCTTTCATCTGCTAGAATGTACAAACTTTTTTCTTCAGTGTAAGAATAAACCAAAGACGTAAAAAGGCGTATTTATGGTGTAATGATCAAAATAAAGAAGGGTTGGAATCGGGACTAAAGTTTTTGTCCGGTTTAGAGAGAATTCCGGTATTTAGAGGTTCCGGTTTAGATGGGTTTTACTGTACACTGACCATCTTCTTTCCGTGAAGAGTCGCATCGAAACACAGGCCCTTGCGTCAACATTTTGCGACGATTTAGTTTTGTAGACACAATCTATTTATGTATCTATTTTTTGTTTATAGTTTTTAGTCTGGCGTACAAATTATTAGTATTTATTTATGCTTTTCGGTGGATTACCACGAATTAGCAGTGGATTATCACTTGATAATTTCACTGCTTTAAGCAGTGGGATTATCGCCACGCGCGCTTTTATTATGAATTGTCCCCCGGTAGGGCTCCCCAAGAATCGTAGTCAATCGTGTCTTATCGTTAAATTCCGGCAGTCCGATTTGTCGCGAACCACTCAACGGAAGAACACGACTCCAAAATCGGGAGCAACGACGTAATTCGGATGACGCCAAATCAATAAATCAGTGACGTCATCGTACGGGAAACTGTTTCGAAAATGTGTTCGATATCAAGTTGGGGCTCAACACGGGGTACATCATGTACTTTCGCTTTCACAATTGTCGATTAATTTCGTTTAAAAAGTGGCTTAAAAGCATAATTAATAGAATAATTGTATTTTTTCAGTATAAGATCGAATTTAATCCATTTCGTGAACATCAGACTGTTATATTTTCACTCGTGGCTTCGCCACTCGTGAAAATATAACGTCTGATGTTCACTCAATGGATTAAATTTCTATCTTATACTGAAAAAAACAATTATCCTCTATTTATTTTTTGTGCTATTTGTTTTGGACTACATTGTCTAAACGTAACCTCAGTGATTGAATACGTTTGCAATAACTCACGAGTGTCAGCTAAACTGCAATGTAACCACCCTGTTCGCTATACTTAACACAGTTCGTCATTGGTCATTAAGTTTTTTTTCTGTCAAAATGTCCATTATGTAACTTTTAGAAAAACAGCAGACGACATTTTTCGCAGACGACAATGTAGTCGTGAATATGTTAGACATACTTGTTATTTTAGGGAACAGCGGCAAGGGTCGTTGCAAGGAGGGAGTCGTTGTCGGGAGGGTCGTTGTAGAGAGGGAATATAAGGTTTACAGTAGTCAATTTGAATTTCAACTTCTAGTAAAATGGTGAACTGTAGAGGTCATGTATATACGGAGCAGACAAATAATATCTCGGATTACATTGATTCGTGAGTAATTGATCAAATAGGAAAGGAAAATCTGTTACTGAATTAGTCTCAACTATTTGAAATACACAGGTTAAGGATTGGTAATTAGATGGCACGAGCGAGTTCATGTGAATACTGTTCACTATACAAATAAATACTCGTTTCCTACTGGTAATATAAGAGTGGTCTGATCTGTATCTACACTGTCTGCATGAGACAAGTGTACACTGTACTAGTACACTTTTTGCAATTGACACATACACGCGTCTTTAGGGACTGATCGGTTACAGTGGAGAATCTGTTATTCTTTCCCAATAAACGCGTTTACGCTAAAACTATTATTTGCAGTGCAAACAGTTCGGAGCCAGATCAGACGCCGGGTAACCCGCCGTCTGATCAGGCTCCAAACTATTTACCACCAAGATAAACAAGAATTATCAGAATTGTCCAAAAGTTGTTCTTTTCTACGTTTTAGTGCTTTGCGTTTGCGTACGTTTGCGTTTAAACGGGAAAGGATAACAGATTCTCCACTATAACTTCTGATTTAAAGCGTTTTGTGTTAATTATTTACCCCTGAGTATGTTTTGAAGACAGGTTACCACTTAACCCTTTCCCTTATAGAAACGACTTTTAGCACATGCATTTTATTCATCCGCTGAAGAAAATAGTTCCAATTTAATCAGTAATGAATATGTATTTTAGGGAATATTTTCTATATTATAGTACATGATAGCTTAAAGCAGGCTGACAGTAAAGCAGAATGCGCCCTAAGGCGCATTCTGCTTTACTTTCAACCAGCTTTAAGTAGTCACCGATCTTAAGTACTTGAAATAGGCTACCAGGTAAAGGGTTAATGCAGATTGAAAATAAAGCAGGATGCGTATAAAGTTTACATCTGCTAGGATTTAGAAAATATTCCTTATGATACATGTTTGTAACTGTATAGATTGGAACTGTTTTCTTCAGTGGAGGAATATATTAAATGCGCTAAATGGCGCTTCTATGGGAGAGCATCTGTGCTACCCCGCCTTACGGTCATAGGTAACCGAAATCAACACCTTTGGGGGCAGTACACAATATATTGTTAATTTCAGCTCAGCTATTGTTTGATTTTTCTGACCTGTCAGGGTTATTTTTAGAACAGAATAGTTAATAATGGTAAATAGGTAAGCAAGGTAACATCGAATATGTAATCGTACACTTGCCTGCTTGAGATAAGTATGGTCCTCGTGGAGCACGAGACCGCTGCGCTAACTTTACTGAAATTTTATTCTTTCCCAATAAACGCATTTATATACAAAAACTATTATTTCCATTGCAAACAGGTTAACAGCGTAACCCGGCGTCTGATCAGGCTCCAACCTGTTTGCTCCTCAGATAAAAAATATAGTTAAAATTTCTAAAAGTAAATTTCTACAGTTTAGTGCATTGCGTTTGCGTTTAAACGGGAAATAATAATGTATCCTCTACTGTACATTACGCACAAAAATTACAGCTATCCGTTTCTCTAACTGGATGTAGAGAAAACTCATCCCTTTTTAAGTTTTAGAATGTTCCAATCTAAAAATAACTCTGACAAGAAAACACTAATATACACCCGAGTCACATTTTCCCTGTAATTTTGTCCTTTACAAACACACCTGAAACAAATCAAGGCCTTAATTCCTGACACAAGTACATAAGCATTGGAAAAATGCTATACACTTTCAAAGTAAACACATATTCACTCTAAAAAATGACTAAATGTTCATATTGTTTTGGTCTCAAAAAATCATTAAAAAATGCCCGAAAATACATTTTTCTTGGGAAAAATTCATACTGCCCTACACCTTTTTGGCCTTATGCAAACTGCTCTTCTGATTTCCCAAACCCACTGCTCTCAGCTATTAACATCAAAACAATACGCTAACCCCTACTCTTTTCCAAAGTTAATATGTGTTTGACCCTACTCAAATTATCGTCTTTTTTATCCATTTGACCAGAGTGCTTTAGTTTCGAATTTTCTACCTAAATCAATACCAAACACTCGCAAAGGTCATGACCTTGGTGCTGCTTTAAAACATGTCTGACAGTTGGGTTTTCATGCATAATATTCTTCAGTACTTTTATTTTTACTCTGAAACACCTTTAAAGTCATTATATACCCTAGATTAAGGAAAAATAGACGTTTGATGAAAGAAAACTGATAGGCTGATAGAGCATTGTATTGAACAAAAAACCCAACCCACAAATTCCCTACCTTATTGTGTACTGACTCCTTAAGCAAGTTCTATAAGTCGAGGTGGAAATTATGACTTTCCCAGTAGAAGCTTATAAATTTTAGATTGAATATTTAAAATGGCTTATACAGTTTAACCTGTCTATTACGGCTAATGCAAAGGGGTCCAAAGGACGGCATTTAAGACAAGTGACAGATTAAAGCTAGAAAAGGTAAACAGAAAGCTCATATATAGGAGCTTTTTGCTTTATCTTTATCTTACACTGAGCAATTAGCTGACTAAAGCATCGACTTATTTAGTTCAAATAGTGGTCGAAAGAGCCCTAATCTGGATCCCTGTTTTACTGTTTATTGCTAAGTTAATAATTTAAATGGTTTATATATCAGACTCAAGATTTTAAATGTTTAATAAGCCTTATATATTGCAGATTGAAGATTAACACTTAAGTTGTTTTTATTTGTTTATGCCATTGAGCTCTGGAATAGCAATGATATTTGGAAATATTAACGATTTATTTAAACCAGAGTGACAAAGTGTTTGGTGTCTAATCAGACGCAGGGTAATCTGGCGTCTGATTTTACTCGAAACTTTTGATGTGGAAATAGTTGTTTAAGCACAAATACTTACATTCGCTCTGTGTAGCTCTAAGAAACAAGAGCCCCATGGGGCATATTTCGCTCACCTGAAATAGCTGACAAAATAGAGATAATGATTTATGACCAGGACGGGGTAATTTTTTCCCGAGGGGCATAATTTGAACAATCTTGATAGAGGACCTGTAGATGATGCTATGTGCCAAAAATCTAAGATCAGGGTACTAGGGTTTTAGACATGAAGATTTTTTGAAGTTTACGTTGAAAAAAATCTATTTTTAGCTCCTGTAACCTACCTATGCAACATACTGGAACCATTTGAACAAAATAGGTAAAGGACATCAAGAAGTGTCTTCATGCCGAATACCAAAGCACTGGCTATATTAGGTTGAGAGAAGAAGACGTTTGAAAATTTCACAATATAACTCTATGTAAAACTGTGACCCCCGTGATGTGGCCAATTTTGACCCATGGGGCATAATTTGAACAAACTTGATGGAGGACCTGTAGATGATGCTTGGTGAAAAATATCTAAGCTCTGCAGGCCCTTTTAGTTTTTGAAGAGAAGATTTTATAGAAAAAATATTTGTTTAGCTCCTGTGATCTAGATATGCAACAGACCGGAACTATTTGAACAAAATACCTAAAAGATATTTAGAAGTGTCACCATACCAAATATCAAAGCTCTGGCAATATTAGTGTCAGAGCTGGAGACATTTGAAGTTTTTCACAATATAACTCTATGCAAAACTGTGACACCCGGGGCGGGGCCAATTTTGACCCCGGAGCATAATTTAAAAAACTTGATAGAGGACCTGTAGACGATGCTATGTGCCAACTATCTAGATTCTGGCTCTTGTAGTTTCAGACAAGATGACTTTTTAAGTTTTCATTGAGAAAAATCTATTTTAGCTCCTTTGACCTAGATATGCAACCGACCATAACTAATTGAACAATATTGGTATAGGCCATCTAGAAGTGTCAACATGCCAAATTTCAAAACTCTGGCCATATTTGTTTAAGAGGAGAAGACATTTGAAATTGTCACTATATAACTCTTTATAAAAAGGTGACCCACGGGGCGGGGCCAATTTTGATCCCAGGGGCATAATTTGAACAAACTTGATAGACGGCCTGTAGATGATGCTATGTGCTAAATATCTAAGCTCTGGCCTTTGTAGTTTTTGAAAGGAAGATTTTTTAAAAGTTTAGCTCCTGTGACCTAGATATGCACCTGGCCGGAACTGTTTAAACAACATAGGTAAAGGACATCTTGAAGTTTCACCATACCAACTATTATAGCTCTGGCCATATATGTTTCAGAGAAAAAGAGGTTTGAATATTTCACTATATAACTCTATGTAAAATTGTGACCCCTCAGGCGGGGCCAATTTCAACCCCCGGGGCATAATTTGAACATATTTGATAGAAGACCTGTAGGCGATGCTATGTGATAAATATCTAAGCTCTGGTCCTTGTATTTGTTATGAGAGGATCTCTTAAGTTTTCATTGAAAAAATCTGTTTTAGCTCATGTGACCTAGATATGCAACAGACAGGAACAATTTGAAAAAAATACGTAAAGGATATTATAACAATATATTTCAAAATGACAAACAGTGTAGACCCTGAACAGAGGGCTCCTTAAGGAGCCCTCTGATAAGGGTCTACACTGTTTGCATATGACAAGTGTAATCCTCACAGGTACCCTTTTTGTAAATGACGAGTATACTCGTCGCTAGGGTTCATTGTGTTAAGGTTCTGGCTGCTCGTGCCTTCTGGTCCATACGATTCTTCCTGGCATGCTCTAACATGCGTGTCTCTGCATCAACCAAGCCTCTCCCAACAGCCGATATCCATGCAGGCCGTTCGGAGTCAGGGGTCCGTTGCATAATACTTTCTACAACAAATGTTGTCGTAAGTCAGATTATAAAAATCTTCATTTTTATTTATTTCTTCTTCAAATCCTGTCTTGTGACATATGTTTGGAACATAAAATGTATATGAAAGTTTTGACTTACGACCGTTTTTGTCGTACCATGTTTTATGAAACGGGTCCAGGGTCTTCCTAAGTGTTAGTGTGTTAATATTACTACACGATTGCAATGTGAAAAAACTGCACAACCAAATGGTCACTGTTTTTGAATTGTTTCCTCCCTATTCTGCTTTAAAACCCTTAAAAGTTCAAATCCATTTTCTGCATGTTAACCGTCGTTATGAATTCAAGCATGAAAATAGACGTTTGATGAATGAAAACTTCATCAGGCTGACAAAGCATTGTATTAAACAAAACAAAAACACAACAAACAAAAAACAAATAAAACTAGAGACAATTTAATCTTGCCAGAATAGTCATTACACACGTAATTCTTAGATCTAGAGTAGCTCTTTCGACAGTATTGATAAAATAAGTTGCATGTTAACATGGTTAAAATAATCCCTATTTAAGAGCAAGTATTTCAATGAAAAAGTATTTTACCGATATACGAATAATATAGATGTACGACATCAGTTTTTACAAAATTGAATTTCGGAATCTACATTGTATTGATATGTCGCCTTATTCAGTTGCTGTTTTTCGAATCTGAATTGCTTTGTGTTGTGTAGTTTACTGTTCATGAGGTGGTCTACATTGTCAAGGCCAATTAAACACTTATATTTAAAAGCTTTTTTGTGATTATTAACGACGTACAGTGCTCCCATTCTACAACGACCCTCCCAACAACGATTCCCTCCTTACAACGACCATTGCCGTAATTCCCTAAACAGGACATTATGTCTTACGCTTTTACTGCTGCAATATTGTCGTCTGCTGTTTTCTCTTACAGTTACATATAAGTGGATATTTTGATAGAATACATATAATGACGAGTGACAAACAGCTTGAATCCTGATCAGACGCCGCTCTGCGCGGCGTCTGATCTGGATTCAAGCTGTTTGCAAATGTACACCAAGTCTTAATTTTCCCTCTCTATAACGACTCCAATCGAACAACACACATAATCTGTGAATCCCATTTGGGTGTTGTTGTAAAGAAGGAGCACTGTATTTGCTGAATATTCATATTTAAAGTCCCGCCAACCATGAACATCTTCTCCCACTGAACAATCATAAAGAGCATTAGACCCACTATGAACATCAATGCCGTCAGAAGCTTTCGGATCTTGGTCGTCTCAGTTTGTAAAACTAATCAATACACTTTATATCTTGGGTGTGGGTACAAATAAATACAAAAGACTCAAGCAGGAAACGCAACACAAACAATACACCCACCTCTCAAGCAGAACACACACACAGTCATACCATAACAAACACACACACGCAATACCATTCCTTCATCTACACACTAAATAGAAAACAACACACAAGACAAACATAAAGCAAAGTGAATATAGGAGCCCGCCTTGGTACGGTCAGTAGCAATCAATAATTAATTATAAATTAACCATTAACAACCACTGGGGGGTTAAACCTGGGTTTAAAGGCGCGCAACTTCACATTTATCTCCTATATTCACCTATAAAGACGAATAGTGTACATAAAATATAAACCCTGTTCCAAAACCTTACAATCAAAAAGACCGCAAGTTTGCTATTTTGAACGAAACTCCAGTTTTTTTATTCCTATAATCTGTAAAAGACATTTTGTTTTTAATTTTTCAATAATATTCTGCTTGTTTTGTTTCTGTATTAAATAGCATTGCTAGGAAATATACCAAATGTGCAAAATATTGACGTTGCAATGATAAATGATTCTAGTACTACTTGAATCTTATGCTTTTAAACTCATTTGACTATATACAGTATGGTTGATGTACTCAGGGCATTCCTTTAATCATTTATCGAGCACCTTTGTATCAATTATTTGATACTTTGTGATGTAAAACCTGTTACTCGGTGCATCGGAAATTAAGTGCTTTGTTTTGAGATATGCCATAAATTTCAAAAGAAAACTTAATTTCAATCAAAAGAGAATTCCGGTACAAGATATCTCAATATAAACTTCAATTTCACACACCTGGGAACCCCACAAGGCACTGCTCCATACTGACAAAGAAACAACAAGTAGAGAACTGAGGAAATTGTATTACAATTAGTAAACTTAATCAATGCATATTCTTCAGCGACCAAAGTTCAATGCTCGGAAATAAACACAGATTCGATCGGTTGTATCTATTAAATATGATGCAATATTGTGTGAAAATAATTCACCTTTGACACCTAGAGACGATTATATGCGTCCGTTTTAAACAATCTACCTGTGAAAAGTACAATTATTCTATGTTTACAGTGTAGATTTAGATAAAAGGCTACTACAGGAACCATATAACTAGGATCTGAATTGTTTATTAATTTTCAAAATTCTGCAAAACATAAAAAATATAGTCAAATTGACTGGACAAGCATTCAAATTATTATTTTTGACACGTGCCTTCCTTAACGAGTCTATAATTTAAATCATTAAAATTATTAATTTAACTATTGTCTTTCTTAACGAATCTTAATTATTAGAGAATGATTAAATCAGATATAAAGGTGAAGTAAGGTAAAGTATCAATTTGTTTTTGTCTTGACGGCATAGACAGGAAAACATACACGCTTGTATATGACAATTAAAACAATAATGAACACATGAAACAAAACCAAGTGAAGTAAGGCATGAAAAACTTTAGACAGAGATACTAAATATGCATTGTAAGCAAAACCCAGTAAAACTTTATATATTCTTTATTCAACGGAAAAAGTGTACTAAATCAAATTTCGTTAAGTTATCAGCACGCGGACGCATATAGCCTGCGCAAGGATATCACTTGGTTATCAATAGAAGTCATATACTGAGCGAAAAAAGTTTAGTCAGTTGTTTAACAGGGGATGTCCCCTAGACAACATTTTTCGTTTTGTGCAGGTCTGGAAAGCAATATCAACAACATATGAAACAACATAAAATAAAGTAAGGTACACAGTTAAAGGGAATACACTGAGCGACATTGATTGCATTAATTTGTTTGCGAGTATTATTAGTTCAAAGTTTAATCGTTTTCAATGCAAAGGGCGGTAATTCTAACGATATCATTTTCAACGGACGATTGTACACACCGTGCCAAAGACTGATTCTCCAAAAGGCTGTATTTTTGTTCCTGACAACTTTCCGAACATTACTACTAGTTTTCATGAGAAAACTATGGCTGACATCTCGTTTATGACTAGAAAAGGAGTTACAATACAAGGGGAGTTACCTCCCTATACACAAATCATTAAAGCACAGTCGATCTCTCTCTCTATTCTGTGACGTTCGGTTACTTATGTAGTTATGCTATATGAGTGATAATTGTGTGGTTTACATCCTTAATGTATGACTAATCTTTTTTCGCTCAGAAGTGTTGGCCTTATCACAGTGTATAAACGAACTGTACGATGACCGGGTAAAGTGACTAGCTTTAACAACGAATGTTGACATTTGTGCAGAGGTCGGAACATAAACCTGTTAATTTTGGATATCTTCTTCGAACCCATGCGAGCGAACGTAAGTAATAGTTACAGTTATACATTTATTTTGTATCGTAGTACACTTGTAAGCGTGTAGGTAGAGAGGAAATTGTGATCTGATTGAAAATCAACACATAGTGTCGATTTCCCTCTCAAATTTGGCAACAGTTCTTTGAAAATGCCCTTTATTTTAATCGCTTATATTACAATACGGTACTGTATGTTATCTAAATAGACCGCTAAACAAAGCAACCACTTTTTGTTCATCGTAAATCGCCATTTGATTATAAATTTAGGCAAACTTCTACATGTAGACTGTATCATTTATTGCAATCATCTGCTATCATTTAAAGCGACTTCCCAACAATGTGACTGTATGACATATAGCGACAAGATTCCCCTGAAATTTGTATGACATATAGCAACTAGCTATACACGATTTCGAAAAGCCTGCTTGGTGTATTGTTATAGTTTCTTAAATAAAAGCTGTATCAGAGTGATACGTATATGTACGTGCAACATCTACTACGACTTATAGTGTGTTCATGCAAATTACCATTTTCGACCATATTTTCGGAAATGTGTATGACATATTGCGACTCGCTTAATATGATTTCACCAATTCTGCATACTGTATTGTTATTATTCGGATATACTGATTTTTCCCCAAATCTTCG
This sequence comes from Gari tellinella, assembly GCA_922989275.2. Taxonomy (NCBI): domain Eukaryota; kingdom Metazoa; phylum Mollusca; class Bivalvia; order Cardiida; family Psammobiidae; genus Gari; species Gari tellinella. The sequence goes on from OV277871.1 coordinate 40,920,148, forward strand.
GATTTCTGCTCTTACTTTTAAAATTTGGACCTTAAGCGTAGTTTGCGTTGAAAACATTGATATGAGTGTCAAACAGTTAAGATCTAGATCAGACGGCGCGTTATGTGTCTGATCTGGATATGAACTATTTGTAGAGCTTTGCAGCGAAAGGGTACGTTTCCTAAAACCGCGCTTGAAAATTTAGAAATCTTAGGATGTTTTAGCAACTTATGGTAGCCCTGATTTAAGCCTAACATTTATCAATTTATGTTTCAGGTTCAATGGATAATTTCCAGTGTATCTACTGCCACTGGGATATTGGTACCAGCGAGTCGAGAGAATTAGCCGGTCGCTCTGCAGTGCGTGTATGTTTTGCATGGTTTTATAGCATAAAATGTCTATGATCAACATATATATATATAATACAGTATTAAAGCGTGATGTTTCTGTGATATGCTGATGTCAAAACAGTTCTGTTTTAATCACAGAAACTCTCGTTAAATATATAATTATGCTGCCTAGTACCGATAAATAACAACGATTGCTGACGAAAAATTACGATATCAACTGTTTCAAACGCTCCTGACTACAATATTTACATGAAACACTTAGTCTATTTCATAATAATTCATGTAACTCACTAAAACCACACTGTTGGGTCGTGATTTTAAGAATAGAATTAAAAGAAATTTGTGTCAAGTGTACGGCATGTTGGTTGTGAATGAAAGATTACTGTACGGCATACTGATGTGTCACTGTACGGGGGTTTGCTACCAGATATTTGGCCCTTAAAACGTTTTGCTCTGTCCCAGTTCGTCCTCATGGTGTTACGTTCAACCAAAGGTAGCCGTGTACCGAGAACAGTCTTCCTATTTATAAATTTTATACTTTTCATTGTTAATTTACTTAAAATAGATAAACTTGATATAGAGCAGGAACACCTAATAAAATGAAATTGAAACGATGAATGTACGTTTAACATATTCTAATAGCTGTTCACGTAACAGAATACTTTTAAAGCGAACGAGTAACTGTATCGGACTATATCTTAATCGAAGATTTCTATTAAAAAACTTAACACACACAGAGTCAATAATGATTGCGGTTAATTTATGATATCAAACTAATCCACCCACTCATAAAATATTGAAATACACGTACACAACTATAATTTCCATCTGTGTTTTTCCATTTTTGCACGAACATATCGTGCAGTATGTTTACTGGTTAATGCGGTATCATTTACCACAGTGCAATCAGAATAAGCTGCCCGCTTTAAAGTGTGCGGTATTCAATTTAAAGACATTTCCTGATCTTTTTCCGGTGGTGACACCAAACCAGGTATAAAATCATGCAGTCATATGCGAGTTTTGTCCTTACTGCTATCTTGTCCAGGGATAATTATACTCATCCAAGCGTTTCATGTGAGGGCCGTACTTTAAGTTTGTTAGTTTGATTAGTAAAGCCCATTGAAAAACCCCTTGAGGGGTATGTGAGGGGCTCTCTAGACAACTTGAGATTACTGACATTGACTTTGCACACTTTACTACTGTGTTACCTGTATTTTCACACAGAGTGAGAACAATGGGGGAGTCCATCAATGGACTGATGAAATGTCTTTAATCCAGAGTCCTTTTCTATAAAAAACTGCCGCGGTCGTGTTACACTTGCTTGTTATTCCTTATCTTGCTAAATTGTTGTCTGATTCAATAATGTCGTGTGCGAAGAGACACTAAACCCTTTTTTCAATGTGAGTGCCAAAACCAGTTTGAATATAGATCAGAAGTCGCGTTAAAGACATTTCCTGACATACTTTCGGTGGTAACACCAAAACAGGTTTAAAAGCATGCAACCATGTGGAATTTGTGCAGTTAGTGTTAACTATTCTAGGGATAAAATCATTGAAGCGTTTCATGTGAGGTCCGTTCCTTCAATTTGTTAGTTTGGTTAAAAGAACATTGGAATAACTCTTAGGTGTGAGTATGTCAGGGCCTCTCTAGACAACTTGAGATTAGTGACATCTGCTAAGCACACTGTACTCCTGCGTTACCTGTATTTTGACGCCTATTGAGAACAACAGGGTACATCAAAGGACTTAAAGCGGCGTCTTGTCTTGTTCCAAACAGTTTGCAAATGTTATCCAATGAGCACTTAGGGTTACGTTTATTCGAATAACAGAGTTAAAATTGATAGTTGGCACACATGTTGCTCTGTGCGGACAGCACGCCTGTAATAATGAACAATAACAGTAAGCGCCAAAACAGTTTAACTTCACCAGAGTATCTCATAAAGGATGTCGACTTTTCTAAGTCGAACCAGCGAACAACATCTGTGAAAGCAAATATGTTATATTTTTAATGGGAAATTTGCCTTCAAAGACCAGCCGATTGAATGCTATATAATCAAGTTTGCTAGTCTGTTTCATTTCGTCGATGACGCTTCGGATCAGGGATAGTAATTCTTTATACTCCCTTTATACTTCTTTATACTCCCGAAATTTCTCTACAACAGGCAATTCGGAGTCTTGCAACAAATATGCTCATGTTCTTCATTATATGCAAACTTGCACATTTTTTTTCAATGGAGAGTCTTTGGGTGTAAAGTATCGCTTAGATAGATTATTTTGTTGCGTTTCGTCTTTTATAGACATAACCCTCCCCTCCCCTCTACATTGTCCAGGTATAATATTGAAGTTGCACACTTTTTCGGAGAAAAAAAACAACAAACAACGCTGGCGAAGGTATTTTAATTCCTGATAGCCATGCATCTCTGTCAAGTGGGAAATTACCTCCCGGAACGTGGGTAGTTGTTCCTTACAGTACGAACATTTGTACAGGTCCATAATCTGTAAAAAATAAATTACAATGTACAGAATATATACTTGTACAAATCAAACAGCCGTCGATTTCGATGTAGATTTAAGCAAGTTGCAGGATTGAAAGGCTTTAGCAATATGCCGTTCACTAGCGTAGCAAGTTGCCGTACACCTAACCAAATTTCATTTCGGGTTTTTAAAGCACATACGTCAAAAACAATAGTAAAAGTTTCATAATGTCAATCAAGATAGCATAAATTACTCGTATAACATGAATAGATCTCTTATACAATTATTAAAAACAAATTACAATGATATTATGTCAGCAACAGTTGTTATTTACCGGTACCAGGCAGCTTGTTTATACGTCTTACGAGCGGTTCTCTCGGTAAAACTGAAATGTTATGACATCAGCATTTTCCAGAAACATCTCGCTTTAATATAGTACTATTCTACATATTGATCATAGACATATAGTTCTAGAAAATCATGAAAACATACCTGCACTGTAGAGCGATCTGCTAAAAACTCTCGACTCGCTGGTACCAATATCCTGTGTACGGGTATACACAGTGACTGCACTTTCAGCACAGATGTATTCGACCAAGTCATACAACATTGTGTCGACATTCACGAAGACCAAAACCTAAGATTAAAATTTTATCGATTTCGGACATTACCAACACAATAAAACTCACTCAAAGGACTTTCGTCTTGACACAAAACCGGCAAAAATTATTATGACATATATTGTAAAAACAACCCTAAAAAGTAAAAATGGACCAGAATACAATGAAAACTAGAATTGTCCATTTCAGGTTTCAGGGAGGAAAAATTAACTTAATATTAACTTAATCAAGGACTTAATTATATATGTGCATACATAAACAAAATGTCAGCATCAGCTTGGGAGTTGGAAGGTAGCGGGTTTGATCGCCAGTTGCAAACCAGTGCCGTAATATTGCTAGGAGCAGCTCTCTTTGGGGTCTACATTTTGTGCAAATTGTCAAAAGGAGGCATTGTAAGGTAAAGGGTTGAAAAGAGATTTATTTAAACTTTGTTAAACTAACAAAAGGGCGTTTTGGACGTAAAAGGATCCTAAAGTCGTCTGAAATCGTTACCGTAAGATCGCTATAATTGATACAGTATAGTCGCTATAATCATTCAGATCACAGTGTAGTCTGATTCAATAAACAATACAGTTTCAGTTTCATCAGTGCAGTACTTTGAACGTGGATATTTTATTAAATCTCACAGCTATTGTGGTTTCATACTGCTATCTAAATAAGAATACATATTTTTCTCAAGTTTTAACGCCCGATTAGATGTCAGGATGTGTATAAACTGCATATATGACACGTTTGTAAACACGGCCTCGTGTAAACATTGCCAGGTATTTATTGATGTAATGGAAATATTTTGTTTGGAAAGCTTGATAACGGAACAATGACAGTCAGGTAAATATCTTAAATCAATGCACAATATAATGTACGTTTACTTTTCTTAGTGATCTACTTAGAAAACAAGGAAAACAGATGAAAACATGTCCGCGTGTCGCACTGAATCGATTGACTCCTTACAGTCTAGTCGCAAAATCTAGTCATTGTACAGTTCGTTTATACACTGTGCTTATGGTTAATGTGTAGGACTCTTAAGACTGAAACGTGAGATCAGAGCTTCGAATCCCCTCGATTACAATACTTTTTGGTTGTTCTTTTTATCATGTTTATTCGTTGTTTTGAAACCATGTTTAGCTCAACTGTTCGAAATGTCCAGCTATTGTCGTCACCCTGTAGCCCGCCTCGTTTTTGTTAGTATTTTGTTTAAAACTTTTAACCCATTACCCCATAGCCTGTTTCTAGTTTTGAAGATAGTTGACCACTTGAAGCAGGTTGAAAGTAAAGCAGAATGTGCCGTAAGGCGCATTCTGCTTTACATTCAGCCTGCTTTAAGCTATTATCTGCTAGAATAAAGAAAACACTTCTAATAATTATTATTTGTGACAGTATAAATTAAAACTACTTTCTTCAGTAGAGGAATTAATTAATGGCGTAAAAAGGCGTATTTATGGGGTAATGGGTTAAGACAACAATTCTGAATAACTAGCATAGGTAACCGTTTGAAGTTTGGAACACTTTTTCAGTATTCTGAGCAATTTACATCCGGTAGTTTACTAATTTTTAAATGTACAGTGTGCATTAAATTTAATAATTTGACCAGCTTATACCACTGTACACTACATTAATTTCAGAGCATGTCTACTGGCCATTTAAATGACACCTTGTTCTAGCTACATTTGTATATACGGTGAAACCCCTCTAAACCGGAACCTCTATATACCGGAATTCTCTCTAAACCGGACAAAAACTTTGGTCCCGTTTCCAACTATTCCTTATTTGAACCTATTACACCATAATTATGTTATTTTACGCCTTTGATTTATTCCTACACGGAATATGTATTATCAGAAATATGTTCTATATTCTAGCATATGATAGCTTAAAAGCAGGTTGAAAGTAAAGCAGAATGCGCCTTAAGGCGCATTCTGCTTTACTTTCAACCTGCTTTAAGTGATCAGCTATTTTCCTTAGTAGAAACCCTTCTAAACCGGAAACCCCTCTAAACCGGCCATTTATGCTGTCCCCACACATGTCCGGTTTAGAGGTGTGTCGCTGTTTCGAGTATGGAAAACCAAACAAAAAAACAGACGACGACGGCGTACGGACGGTGACAAATACAGTGCATTCACAATAGCTTATAATGGCACTTAGTACCAGGTGAGCTTAATGCCGTCAAAACATCAGGCTCCGAGGTTATAAAGCTTTTGACATTACACCATAATTATGTTATTTTACGCCTTTGATTTATTCCTACACGGAATATGTATTATCAGAAATATGTTCTATATTCTAGCATATGATAGCTTAAAAGCAGGTTGAAAGTAAAGCAGAATGCGCCTTAAGGCGCATTCTGCTTTACTTTCAACCTGCTTTAAGTGATCAGCTATTTTCCTTAGTAGAAACCCTTCTAAACCGGAAACCCCTCTTAACCGGCCATTTATGCTGTCCCCACACATGTCCGGTTTAGAGGTGTGTCGCTGTTTCGAGTATGGAAAACCAAACAAAAAAACAGACGACGACGGCGTACGGACGGTGACAAATACAGTGCATTCACAATAGCTTATAATGGCACTTAGTACCAGGTGAGCTTAATGCCGTCAAAACGTCAGGCTCCGAGGTTATAAAGCTTTTGACTTGAGTCTAAATTCATTTCCAAGCATTTGATTGGGAACAGACTCAAACTCAACTTAAACTCTTTATAACCTCGGACCCAGAGCCAGCAGGGATTTTATCATCTAAAATATTCTATAGGCCTTTGTCGAAGGAAACATTGTCCGTTGAGGTAAGAATATTGGATAAGAGTAAATTCAGGATTGAATGTCGTACAGGAGTGTCAATTATCATTATTACCGTAATGAGTTTTATTTCAAATTATTTCGTATTACACAATATACTTGTGAAATCATTGTTCAGTGAAGAAAGAAAAGAGATGAGTTCAGTAACAATTTGTATGACTTAAGCCTTTCCCTACCGCCATATTGTCGTCTACCTTAATATTGTTGTCTGCAATATAGTTTCAAAGCTAAATATATGGCAGGATGACTGGCGAAAACATCTCGGACCGCGTCTGGTCTGGATCCAAACTGTTGGCAAATGAGCCTTTTGGCGTCAATGAAAATGAAATGGTTAAACAAAGCCAACACATACTGATATCTAAGAGGGCGTCAAGGCTTAGCGAATTTTACTGTTTTTGCAAATAATGTAAGTCTTTAACGGGTATTTATAGAGGTATAATCATTCTTTATAGTGAACACATATGCCACAGGAGGAATTAGGGGAGACATTCTTGTTAGCGTGACTCGTCTCTTCGATAATTAATTCGCGTGCCATGCACGATTTCATCCAATATTAAGGGTATAAACTTAGAACGTTATCGGGTTAACAGCTTGTACTAAGTTTGGTAAATTGTCTACACTTACACAATAATGTACAGTAAAACCTCTCTATAACGACCACTAAAAAGAATGCTAGTTGTGTGTATAAAAAACAAGTGACAGCTTAAAGCAATGTTACAGTAAAACAGAAAGCTCCTACAGGAGCTTTCTGTTTTACTGTCACCTTGCTTTAAACAGTCACCTGTCAGAAACACCTAATAATTAACACAATTTAGTTGTCGTAATAGAGAGGTTTTACTGTATTCTTTACTGTACTATTATTGTTGCGAAATGATATTGATACAGTGGAGAATGTGTTATTCTTTCCCAATAAACGCGTTTACGCTAAAACTATTATTTCCAGTGCAAACAGTTTGGAGCCAGATCAGACGCCGGGTAACCCGGCGTCTGATCAGGCTCCAAACTGTTTGCCACCATGATAAACATGAAATATCAGAATTGTCCAAAAGTTGTTCTTTTCTACGTTTTAGTGCTTTGCGTTTGCGTACGTTTGCGTTTAAACGGGAAAGAATAACAGATTCTCCATTGTAGCAACAGGACCAACAGGAAAAATAACATCTGAACAGACAAAAATAAGATCATTATGCACTAAATGGAGACGATGCAAAATTTGACAAGCATTAATGAATATTTTTGCATTAATGAACAAATTAACTTAAACATATTTTTTATTATGAAATTATGTCTTTAATTTGAATTTCGTAAGGCTCTTTTATCAACACTGGAAGTTAGCTCAATTATATCTGGAACTTAAACGGAACTTTCCTCTTTCCAATACCGTCTAGTACATTGTACCCTTCAGAAAAAATGTCGCAGACATTTATTTATTTTTAATGTGCAAGCTGTGTAGTTGACGCACAGAATCCTTTTGATTTAAGAAAATATAAATCAAAGCTCAATGTCACATTGGCGGGAATTATGTTTTTTCTTGTCAGAACGATAGCTATAGAATGTATAATGGCAGGAAGTTGATATTCCGTGTGCAAGTTGCCTAGCTGTTATTGTGAAGATGTTTTAATAATGAGATCACAGTTGCATAAAATTGATTGAAAAAAAAAGAAGATATATGTATATGTTTTTTCAATGCCAACTTCTTCGGATGATCGCTGCAAAATGTAAATGACAAGAGAGTCTAGGGTTGGCAAATAACTATATTGTGAGTTTTTTCTCTATACCAATTACAGGTTAAGGTTGTGCAAATAAATTTTATCACTATTAAGTAGATATTTTCACTGCGTCTTTCTGTTCGTGCGAAAACTAGAATGCATAAAGGCATGAATTGTATTTGGTGCAAGTTGTCTAGATGGGTTGTAAAGAACTATATCAGATTCTAGTTTTGAAAATGATCAATTTAAGGTCAAGATCATAGTCTTGTGAAATATACTTGTTTGTAACCATAGGGTTAATGGTGACTTAATCTCAAAGTGACGTCTGAAAAAACAGCTATATATTCCACATTATATTCTACACTTTTCAAAAAATACTTTGTTTTTACTAACCCTTCTCTCGCTATGAGCTTGTTTTAAAACTTTTAAAAAACAATGTAGACTCAGGTTATTCAGCTCCTTACGAGTTGTCTAATCTGAACAGGGCTGCCATAAGTTGATAAAGAAAATCCTAAGATTTCATACTTTTCAATTTTTCAAGCGCGATTTTACGAATTATATCCTTAACCCATAGTCTGTTTTTATTTTTTAAGACACGTGATGCTAAAAGCAGGTTGAAAGTAAAGCAGAATGCGCCTTAAGGCGCATTCTGCTTTACTTTCAGCCTGATTTAAGCTTCCATCTGTTGGAATAAAAATCCGAAGATTTCGGAAAAATCCGGCGAAATGGCAGCCCTGTCTGAACCTGTCCCATTTCTTTGTATGATTTATGATCTACACACTTTCCTGGGGGACATTTTTCCAATGTTTTAGTTAAGATTATAGATGTTCCGAGTGGGTTGAGTTTTATATAAGAATATTTTGCGAGAGAAGATGATAGATTATTACCAAAGGAGCATTCAAAATAAAACTTAAGCCTTATCATAGATTTAAACCCCTTCACTGTCATGACGTCATCAGCTTCATACATTTGTCGTCTGCTTTTATTTCTCAAAATTAAAGTTTAGGTATTGTGTCTTTAGAAATATAGAATTGAGTATCAAACACTGTTTGCAAATAACCATTATGCTCGGGGTAAGGCAGTGAAGGGGTTAATAAACTTAATGACTTCAAAGCGTTTTAACTTATTATTTAAGTGTACCGAAAAGGAAATGTTGTAACTATTACAATGGAGAAGTCGTTATGTTATTCTTTCCAACTAATTAAATAATCCATTATCCAATAAATACGCCTGTTTACATCTTTAATTTATTCCTCCACTGAAGAGAATAATTTCACTTTTTACCATAAGGATATACCATAATAAATAGTTTCTATATCCTAGTAGATAGTAACTTTAATCAAATTGAAAAAGATAAACAAACTGCACATTAAGGCGCATTCTGCTTTACTCTAAATTCTGCTTTTAACCCCGCCAACTATAATTATGTATCATATTCTTCCACTGAACATTTATACCCAATTTATACTCCGCCCGCTATGAACATCAATCATGTCCAATTCAATATTAATATATATTATCTGAACTATTACATTGGCTAACAACATAAGGAGACGTTTTCTTCGGGAAAGAGTGCATTCATGTATATGTACTTATTTAAGACAAATGTATAGGAAAACAGTGCTGACTTTTATAAAAACCCGTCAATATAGGCCAATAACCTTTAACCATTTCACTGCCAATTCGTTCGTGAGATTTTTACCCTTACACCGTTTCGTTGTCGGCTGCTTCAATTTTGTTGTCTGAAATATCGTTTTAATGTTCAAATCTAATGTTGTATGGCTGAAAAAAAAATCAAAACGAGTGTCAAACAGTTTCGATCATGATCAGACGCCGCGTAACGCGGCGTCTGATCAGGATCACAAACTGTTTGCACACGCACTTTTAAGCGTCACTGAGAGTGAAAGGGTTACACTTCCACAGGAATTATCTCGGTTACGTTTGCAAAAGTGTACAGTGAACTCGGAAATTAAATAATTTCTGAAAGGAGAAGTTTCTATAAAACTTTTTCTGAAATCTGCAAAAACCCTTCTTTGGAAGAAAACGTTAGAACCAACCTCTTTGAAACTACAAATTGTTGGATAACTATCTAATAGTGGGACTGTTTATTGTGGTAACCAAACAATCAGTAAAATCATAAACTTTACAATAATTCCCCTTAGGGCAAAAAAACTGAAAACAACCATTGTAAACCATAATCTACATCGATATCTTTATTTGTGACAAAATAGAGATGACCTTATTTGCGCCACAAAAACAAAAGTCGACAAAACCCGAGAAGCAAATTTAATATCGAGCCATCACAAATAATCAAATAGAAATTTTGCATTTTACCATTATCAGCAGTTTTATTTTCACAAATTCGTAAAAACTCATCAGCCATCTTTTGCCTTGGGAAATAAAACCCCGTTCCGTTTCAAACTCTTCAATGGCTTCAGTGGTTTACATGCAAATATAAAGTTTTATCTTAATGAATTAATGCTTCTGAAATGACGTCTGAGGCGTCTTGTTTGAGTCATAAACGGAGAGATTGATGTAATAAACGTGCGATACAGTAGAGAAGATTGTATTTTCTTTTCCAATAAACGCGTTTACGCTAAAACTAGTATTTCCAGTGCAAACAGTTTGGAGCCAGATCAGACGCCGGGTAACCCGGCGTCTGATCTGGCTCAAAACTATTTGCCACTCAGATTCAAAAAGGTAGTTAGAATTGTCAACATGTTTCTACGTTTTATTGTGATGCGTTTGTGTTTCGTTTGCATTTTAACGGGAAAGAATACTATCTTCTCCACTGTGTTTGACTAAAAGTGTTCTTCCGGATTATATTCATATTATAACGTGTATCAAACATTTCCGCCTGCAAATTAATATAAGATTAACCCATTTACGTTTCAATCTGAAAAAAATATATGCTGGTGTTCAGCTGGTTGGATACAGATCGAAACGCCGCTCTACTTATTCACCCCTACTACAATAAATGGACTCATTTCCTAATTAGGTTTAGTTATGTAATGTAATATTTAGAATTGTTGTTTAGCATTAAACGGAATTATTACAAACAGTTCATGTTTTGTAAGCTTAATAAGCTTAATGTTATGTATTTTCTTTTGTATATTTACTAGTATACATCTTCATTTGGAATTGTTACTAATTTTGTATACACGTACTATAGAATTCAAATTCGCTTGTTGTTTCTAACATTATATTGCACAGTGATTATTATCTGAGGACTCATATAGGAGTTGTTATGCTTGGTCTACATTGTCTGTTTGGGATAAGTAAATTCTTCACAAGTAAATTGTTTGTAATTGACGCTGATAGTTATATACAGTGGAGAAAACGTTATTCTTTAACAATAAACGCGTTTACGCTAAAACTATTTTTTCCAATGCGAACAGTTTATAGTCAGACCAGACGCTGGGTAATCCGGCCTGTGATTAGGCTCCAAACTGTTTGCCATTCAGCTTGATATTAATGGTTAGAATTGTCAAAAAGTTGTTATTTTATACATTTTAGAACATTGCGTTTGCGTTTCGTTTAAACGGGAAAGAATAACGTTTTCTCCACAGTAGTTATACGTACAGTGGAGAATCTGTTATTCTTTCCCGTTTAAACGCAAACGTACGCAAACGCAAAGCACTAAAACGTAGAAAAGAACAACTTTTGGACAATTCTGATATTTCATGTTTATCATGGTGACAAACAGTTTTGAGCCTGATAAGACGCCGGGTAACCCGGCGTCTGATCAGGCTCCAATTGTTTTGCAATGGAAATAATAGTTTTAGCGTAAACGCATTTATTTGGAAAGAAAAACGTTTGTTCTCCGCTTTATTTGACCTTTTTTGTGTCTCATTGCCGTAAAACACAAACATACCCGTAGTCTTAGTTTTCATTAATGGCATTGTATCACTATTGTCATTTAACTGAGAGAAGCTAATGACAAGTCTGCTTGCATTTCCTATGGTACGCTATATATATTGATGAGTTGATTGTGTATGCATGGAACTGTACTACTAGTATTCTCCTGATCGCCTCCTTGCAAGGGCCTCTATGTGTTGTGTGTGTAATGCACACTGAATTAAACCCCTCAACTTCATTGCGCATAGTTAATGGCAGATGAGGCCATGATGAGATGATGGGTAAATATTTTAATGTTTGCACGAGAAGTTCGTCTGTTATCGACAATTTCTTGCTACATGAACGACATTTTAGCGCTGTGAACACTTTTAACGTTGTGGATTTCAACCACTGGTCTGATCACGCACCACTTTAAGAGACCTGATGTAAGGGCTAAGCATCATGATTTCACTTTGTAAAAACGGGACGTTGAGCGACGAGATAGCTTTCGGAGGAATTTTAATCGCTACAGGTCGCATGAAAATAGATTGCAATTTAGTGATTCTTTTTAATAAGACATGAGTATTCGTAAACAGCGTGCAACGACATCCTAGGCCTAAAGAGTGTCATCGTAAGAGGCCACCGGTTGATACTAATAAAAGTATTGAGGAATATTTTAATTAATTTCAAAATAAAATGGGAATAATGTGGACAACGAATCTGTTCAAGCTGGTGCGTTTTGTTCAGAATTTGATTTCAACAATACTAACTGTAATTTTGAGAAGTAAAAAACAGTTTTAATTGGTAATGCAATTCAGGTAGTGATAGATAAATTAAGGCAAGGAAAGTATATGGGCGGTGTTCTTATTTCATAGAATCTATTGACATGATTGGTTCGTACTTGTGTGTCCTTTTTAAGTATATATTTAAAGGCACAAAACTGTCCAAAGTTATGTTTAAAACGCGCAATTCCTTACATGTGTGCATTTTTTATATAAATAAAACTAAGTGAAATCGACTGTTACATGCCTGGCATATGCATCCGTTTCATTAAGAATCATACATAAATGTGTCGATTTCTTATCGTGATGGATGGCAAAAAAGCGTTTTGTTTACATAAAAAATCTTCTGGTTTGGTCTTGTAAAGGCCACATGATCGATACGGGCGGCAATAATTCATAATAATTATACACTATGTATGACCTCATCAGTTTGTGTGACATTAAGCTTTTTTCACATCTATTGAGGAGTTGTCTCTCTTTGATTGAAAGCGCTATAATTCCAACGCAAATAGATATGACGCTATCGACGTATGTGTATAGGATATGCTAATGAGTTTTACCGAGTGTACTCGGTAAGACATCGTCGTTATTCGTTTGTAAACAAACTCGATTGAAAACTCTGCTTATTTCCACAACTTTCACAGGTTCCTCAAAAACAACTACGCATTATTTCTTGTTATATGTTACAATTACGAAGGTGCCATAAATTAGAAAAATGCACAAATAAATACGAAAGACTCAAGCAGGAAACGCAACACAAACAATACACCCACCTCTCAAGCAAAACACACACACAGTCATACCATAACAAACCCCCACACACACGCGCACAATCCCATTCCTTCATCTTAGTTTGGTAAATTGAGGGCAATTGTTCTTGCTTTAACTCTGGTATTTACCAAGAGTACTATAGTAAGAGATGTAGCTGCATGTCTATAATCATGATCATGGTCTTGATCTTGACCTCTGAGCCCCCCCCCCTTTGACCTCGGAGGAGTTCAATGACAGTTCAATGATCCCTTCTGACCTCAAGGTCAATCCCCTAGAGGGTGATGTAAAGGACAATACCCATCCGAGAACAAAGGCGGCAATCACCGACCCCCTTCTGACCTCGAGTTCACCCCCTGAGCGTGTGAGGTAAAGGGCAATACCCAGCCGAGAACAAAGGCGCCAACCTCATTAGACAAAAGAGGGAGGGCTCAACTCGGGTAACCCTATTGTTTGATATAGTTAGCTCGGGGTGATACCATCGGTTTCTATTATTCTTAAATGTACGAGACAAACGGGGGACAACCAATTAGACGGGCCACCCACGGTTCAATGTGTCAGCAAAAATGAAGTGTTACACAGAGGCGGGTGTTTAAAAAAGATAGATCAACAAACCTCCTCATCATACGCTATTCTAACATCTAGTAAAGAACAAGCGTTACTCTTAATTTGATCAGAGACACTATATCTAATATATTATTACTGTTTTCAAGTAGCAGAAGTGGAGTTAAGGAGGAGTGAAGAGGAGGTAAGGAGGAGTGAAGAGGAGGTAAGGAGGAGTGAAGAGGAGGCAGGAAGGAGTGAAGAGGAGATAAAGAGGAGTGATGGCACCCTCCAAGACTATCAGGATTCCGGTGCCAATAGAGTTATGAACAATTTTGACCTTTCTGCAACCTCCCGTGTCAATTAAACCGGTATGCGACTGTTTCTGGCACACTCCCAGACTTTCAGGATCCAGTGCCAAATGAGTTCTGACCAATTTTGACCTTTCTGCAACCTCCCGAGTCCATTAAGCCGGTCTGCGACTGTTTCTGACACCATCGCAGACTTTCAGGATCCGGTTCCAAATGAGTTATCGCTACATTCCACCTTCCAGGACCCTCCCGAGTTCATAAAAACGGTCTGCGACTGTCTTCGGCACCATCGCAGACACCCAGGAGCCCTGATGACATTCGAATTTAGGAGAGTGTCTACTTATAGGGACCTTCTCGCGTTTGCTACGTCTGTCTACAACGCGTAAAGAGAGGCGAAGAGGAGGTAAGGAGGGGTGAAGAGGAGGCAAGGAGGAGTGAAGAGGAGGTAAAGAGGAGTGAAGAGGAGTGAAGAGGAGGTAAGGAGGGGTGAAGAGGAGGCACGTAGGAGTGAAAATATAATGGAAAAAATGCCCTCGTATCATGTAAATAAAATGTAATAAACCATATTAAGTGAGTTTTCGTGACACCCCCAGTCTCTCCTACACCCCCTTCGTGTCACCTCTTTCACCCCTCCCTGCCTCCTCTTCACCCCTCCTTACCTCCTCTTCGCCTCTCTTTACGCGTTGTAGACAGACGTAGCAAACTCGAGAAGGTCCATATAGGTAGACACTCTCCTAAATGCGAATGGCATCAGGGCTCCTGGGTGTCTGCGATGGTGCCGGAGACAGTCGGAGACCGTTTTTATGAACACGGGAGGGTCCTGGAAGGTGGAATGTAGCGATAACTCATTTGGAACCGGATCCTGAAAGTCTGCGATGGTGTCAGAAACAGTCGCAGATCGGCTTAATGGACTCGGGAGGTTGCAGAAATGTCAAAATTGGTCATAACTCATTTGGCACCGGACCCTGAAAGTCTGGGAGGGGGCCAGAAACAGTCGCAGACCGGCTTAATTGACTCGGGAGGTTGCAGAAAGGTCAAAATTGTTCATAACTCTATTGGCACCGGATCCTGAAAGTCTGGGAGGGTGCCGAAGACAGTCGCAGACCGGTGCAATGGACTCGGGAGGTTGCAGAAAGGTCAAAATTGTTCATAACTCTATTGGCACCAGAATCCTGATAGTCTGCGAGAGTGTCGAAGACAGTCGCAGACCGTTGTAATGGACTCGGGAGGGTCCCTAGAGGGCAAAGACTGGTCATATTGCTATTGGCACCGGAATCCTGATAGTCTTGGAGGGTGCCATCACTCCTCTTTACCTCCTCTTCACTCCTTCCTGCCTCCTCTTCACTCCTCCTTATCTCCTCTTCACTCCTCCTTACCTCCTCTTCACTCCTCCTTAACTCCACTTCTGCTACTTGAAAACAGTAATAATATATTAGATATAGTGTCTCTGATCAAATTAAGAGTAACGCTTGTTCTTTACTAGATGTTAGAATAGCGTATGATGAGGAGGTTTGTTGATCTATCTTTTTTAAACACCCGCCTCTGTGTAACACTTCATTTTTGCTGACACATTGAACCGTGGGTGGCCCGTCTAATTGGTTGTCCCCCGTTTGTCTCGTACATTTAAGAATAATAGAAACCGATGGTATCACCCCGAGCTAACTATATCAAACAATAGGGTTACCCGAGTTGAGCCCTCCCTCTTTTGTCTAATGAGGTTGGCGCCTTTGTTCTCGGCTGGGTATTGCCCTTTACCTCACACGCTCAGGGGGTGAACTCGAGGTCAGAAGGGGGTCGGTGATTGCCGCCTTTGTTCTCGGATGGGTATTGCCCTTTACATCACCCTCTAGGGAATTGACCTTGAGGTCAGAAGGGATCATTGAACTGTCATTGAACTCCTCCGATGTCAAAGGGGGGGGGGGGGTCAGATGTCAAGATCAAGTACATGATCATGATCATAGACATGCAGCTACAGCTCTTACTATACTACTACCAAGACTCGTGGACTGAGACTATAATTGTACTTTTGTTTAATATATAAAGGGTAAACGTGATAATGTTTCAATAACCATTGTATTGCTCTGATAAGCTGTTTCGCAAAAATATTAACTGGCGTCTTAACCCTTTCCCCTATAGAAACGACTTTTAGCGTATTTAATTTATTCCCCCGCTTAAGAAAATAGTTCCAGTTTATTCCCTCGTGAACAATTACCATTACAAATATTTTATATAGCCTAGGCGCTTTTAGCTTAAAGCAGGCTGAAAGTAAAGCAGAATGTGCCTTAAGGCACATTCTGCTTTACTTTCAACCTGCTTTAAGGGGTCAGTTGTCTTCAAAACTAGAATCAGCATTTAGGTAAAGGGTTAAACAGAAGAATATCTAAATGGTGCGAGGAGCATAACAATTTCGGACTCTCATCCTCGACTTTAGACCTGGACGATTTACGGTTGATGCTTACTTTACACATGTACGTCAAGCAATTATTATACTGCAAAGTAATTTCCTCACTTTTGATTGGTAAGTCGGACGTAGAAGTGATCCATGTACCCTGTGAGCTGACAAGTATAATAATGACTGAATAATAATGAGAGATTCTTAAAATATGTTTTCCCATAACAAATGGTTTCAGCTGTTTACTTCATATGACCCACATTGAATACGGGACAGTACATTTTGTCGAGGGTGAAACATGCCCCACGGACATGACTATAAAATAAAAATATGATAACCTGGGTGTAAAATTTAGGAAAGCTTTCGACTTTTACATCATGATTTTAAAATAAATTGTTATATTTTATTGAAAAGAATATTAAAACACAAATTAATGAGCGAAAACCCCTCCTTGCATTACCCAGAAGATAGTAAGATCATCTATATTCATGACGACATCAAGTAAACTCTGACGTAACATAATATTACGACAGTAGGATTGTGGTTTTTGGGGTGCCCGACGGAGAATTAGTGTTGCGTTATTAAAAATACAAAAATGGGTGGAAATAATTATTTTTAACGTTTAAATCGTAACAAGAAATATCCTTAAAAAAATATTCAGCGGAGAGCGTTTTGGAAGTAGTGCTGTAGATGGGTGTGAAAAATGTATAAAATTGAGGGTGTCAAAGAATAGTAATACCTTGGATTGAAAAACAAAACATTCAGTTACAGTAACTTTCATGTAAATTATAGCTACTAAAGGTCTATCCTCTACAGAATTACCAAACAATAATTTAAACCGTATCCTGCTGCTCGTAAGATTCTTGCATAAATCTACTGTTTCTTAAAACAAAGATATCATATCTAAATATAGAAACATGCTTACATAGCAATTGCAGACTTTGCATTAACAATTCACATTCAGTAACTTTAATGTAATATAAAGTTACTAAAAATGTTTCCTTTACAGAATTACCAAATAATTGTTTAAACCGTATCCTGCTACTCACAGATTCTTCACTTGAATAAATCTACTGTTCTATCACTCTTCATTCGTGAAGGGAGTTTCTTAGAAAAAAATTGTCATATCTAAAAATAGAAACATGCTGTCATAGCACTTGACTGTGCCTATAATTTTGCACTAACAATTCATCTCCAGTAAAACTTGTAAATGGGTACAATAGATCAGTCTATCCCCATATCCATTCAGCCCATTTAGTTTTAAGCTTGTGACTCTCAACTTAGATTTCTGTCCAGTTATCATTGGTTGAGAATGTGCAAATGATAGGTCTAAATAGAAATCATTCAGTTTCGATGAAAAACTTTGCAGCATAAAAATTCGTTATACAGTTTATTCCCAAAATACGTGAGGATTTATTCCCGGTTGGTAAATTTATGTAACACTCGCCTAACGGCTTGGACAACATGATTTTTTTCTTCAGCCGGGAATAACCCCCACGTACTCTGGGAAAAAACTGTATAACTAATATTATGCACAACACTTTAAATGCTAATAAAATACTATACTAGGATTTTTTTTATTGATTTAAAGCGTACATTTGATAGTATAAATAGGTATTGTTTATGGTTTTAAAAGGTATCGACTTGGAGTTGGTTAGATATTCCGTAGTACTAAAGCCATGTATACAAAATTTAAGACTTGTGTAAGGAAAGGTACCTCATACTCTGACTTGTTCGAAAATTCCTTTGGACTTATGGAAGTGGTGATTATTTCTTCGATTATGTTTTTAATGTTCCTAGATAGTTATTTCTTCAAGATCTAGATCATAGTGCTAAAAGTGGTATTGAAATTGGTGACCTGGGGCCCGTGTTACTAAACTACTTACGCAAAATTTTAATTTTTAATTTATATTTTTTATTATCACTTGCTACAAACATCAAATAGCCAGATCAGAGGACGCGCTTTAAGCGCGTCCTCTGATCTGCCTATTTGCTGTTTGCAAACGTTTATGATCGAAAAATAAGAGTTCAACGATGACTTACGCAAAATTTTTGCGTAAGTTGTTTAGTAATACAGTGGAGAATCTGTTATTCTTTCCCAATAAACGCGTTTACGCTAAAACTATTATTTGCAGTGCAAACAGTTTGGAGCCAGATCAGACGCCGGTTAACCCGGCGTCTGATCAGGCTCCAAACTGTTTGCCACCAAGATAAACATGAATTATCAGAATTGTCAAAAAGTTATACTTTTCTACGTTTTAGTGCTTTGCGTTTGCGTACGTTTCCGTTTAAACGGGAAAGAATAACAGCTTCTCCACTGTACGGGCCCCTGATGTAAATTAATTTATTATTTGCGGATGGCACACTTGTCTTTAGTGATTCTCCTTTAGATTACGACGCAAATGCGATAGAATAAAAGAGTATTGTGATAGCTGAGGATTGAAAGTTAACTGTTAAAGACAAAGACAATGGTATTTAGGAAGAGGGGAGGGTTCAAAGGAAATGACAAATGGGTTTACGGGGAAGAGGGTATTGATATTGTTAATGATTTTAACTATTTAGCTGCAGTCATTAATTACACAAGTAACTACATGTATGTATTAACTCAGGAATATCTATCTTGGAAAGGGTTGCGGGCTCTAAACACATTAATGGTAAACCTAAAGATATGGATTATAAACAAGTTTAATGTATCAATTATTTGATGCTTTTTTCAGTGCGCTTAACTATAATTGTGAAATATTGGATTACACACAGTCTAAGCAATTGAAAGAATACCCTTAAAATTGTATAAGAATGTTCTGCATCTTAAGCAAAGTACGTCTTCGTTTTGTATACATGTATATCGCAACCATGGCCTAGTGGTTAGGGCGCCCGCCTCGGAAGCGGAAGGTCGAAGGTTCGAATCCCGGAGCCGGATACGGGGTTTGGACTGATATGGCCGGTTGGTGAGCCGCCAGCTAGTTAAACGAATGGTTACCGTAGGCCCATCTCTGCCAGGCGCCAGGCACTAAGAGAAGGGATTCGGGAGGTACTGTGCACGCAAAAAGGATAGGTGTCTCATAAGCCAAACTGGCTGGCCCTTTCAATAGGGGTGACACTGTAATAAACAAAGCCTTTACCTTTACATGTATATGGATAACTAGGTAGATACCCTCTGTACATGAATCGATACTGTAGAATATTGAAGTGGTGATTTAAATTTGTCTCAAGTGCAAATATTGTTTTTCATCTACTGTGTACAATATGTTATTAAAAGGCTACAAAAGATGTAAAAAGAATTGGGTTAGAAATGTTGAATCTTTGCTAGAAGATTATGGATTTGCATCTGTTTGGCAAAATCCAATGAATACTTATCTTAAAACTTTTCATTTTGTCGTGCAGATTGTTTTATCCAATCGTGTAATAACAACATTGCTTTATAACCTCCAATCCAGGCTATTTAGTTTTGAAGCTCTCAATACAGTAAAGACCGCAGTCGATGGCAACTTTAACGGTATTTTACACAGTCAACTTTTATCGTCTGCAGCATGTTCAATTACCACTGTTTGCTGTTTAGGTTAGCAATTTGTGCCCCGTGTGCAGCAACTGTCTTTCTAAATAACCCCGGATACGCATAAACTATTATTTTCATTGCAAACAGTTTGGAGCCAGATCAGACGCCGGGTAACCGGCGTCTGATCAGGCTCCAAACTGTTTGCCAGTAAAATTAAAACTGGTAGTAAAGGTTGTCTTTTTCAATATTTCATTGCAATGCGTTTGCGATTGAACGAAAGAATTACGTTTTCTGGACTGTATTTCAGACCGGTAGCCAACTGGCAATCGATGGCCGGCGACGGCCATGGATATTTTTTACTGAACTCATCTCTGCTGTAACGTTTTTATCGCCATAATGTCGTCTGCATTAATACTGCTGTCGACAATATGTTAACAGAGTCAGATTCCAGACTATTTGACCGAGAAAATATCGACACTAGGGGCAATCAGTTCGGATTCTGATCAGACGCCGCGTAAAGCGGCGTCTGATCAGAATCCAAACTGCTGTCTAAGTCGAATTAGACGCCAATGGTGATGAAGGGTTATCAAAAAGTCATAGCTAATCAACACGTGACGGAAGTATTAGCCGATTAATGGTACTTTGGCCGTTTATGGCATTACCAAAGAGCTTTTAAAATCTTCAAAAGAAAAGTCGACTCTTTTATACCAAGAGAACTAGTGAAGATTCATTCTAATAGGATTTATCTAATCTTTTATGTTTTATTGTAATCTTTTCCCGGTAGACAGTTTCTGTTCTTGTTAATGAAATCTGAAAAGGTAGTAGCTGAAGACACTAGTACAATGCTTTGTAGGCTTACAGTTCATGCTGCACCGGAATGACCTGATATGAAGTCAATATAATCGACACACCTGCATTGTGTTAAGAAATTAACTGACTTTTTTCGGCATTTAAGCGAAATAATCGACAGAAAATCATTGGCAAATTTATGGTAAATATAATCGACACACCTGCATTGTGTTTAAGTCCCATTGTGTTTTCAGACCATTTCTTAATGTCTGAAATACAATAACGGTTAATAATAATGTTTGAACATTCTTATCGGCCAAACTGATCTATGAAATGATGAAGACGGACCTAAATCACCAAAAAGGGCGATTTAAAATCATAACAAACCGAAAATAGAACGTCTGACATAAACATTACCACACGGCTTAGTATCACGTGATACAGCCGGAATCAATTTCACACTGTGCAACCGTATCTACATCCGCCCGTCCATCCATCCATCAGTCAGTTAGACTACCACACATGTTTGTCCGCTCTCTAACTCGAATATTTTTTATCCGATCTTCACCAAACTTGCTGAAAATCAAGGTTTATATTGATTACTGCTAAAATCGCATAAGGTATTTTTGAGTTATTGCCTGTTAATTAATAAAATATGACTGTTTCAGTCACTTTTGCACTCTAAAACATACAGTTTTTATCAGATATTCACCAAACATTCTGAAAATGTTTATTCATATAAAATTTAGGTCTAGTTTGATTATTACAAAAATCGCATGTGGCATATCTGAGTTTTTGCCCTTTATGTATTTAAAAATGACTGTTTTTAGCAAGTTTTGCTCATGCTGAAAATTTTTATTCATATAAAATTAAGGTCTACATGTAGTTTGATTATTACAAAAATCGCATGTGGCATATCTGAGTTTTTGACCTTTATGTATTAAAAAATGACTGTTTTCAGCAAGTTTTGCTCTCTAACACAAAAACGTTTTATTGGATCTTCACATAACTTGCTGAAAGTTTTCATTAATATAAAATCAAGGTTAAGTTTGAATCCTACTAAAATCGCATAGGGCATGTCGGTGTAATAGCCCTTTAATTATAAAAAAGGCTATTTCAGACTTTTTTGCTCTCTAACACAAATAGTTTTCATCTGATCTTCACCAAACTTGCTGATATTCTTTATTTACATAAAATCTAGGTCTAGTGTGATTATTACTAAAATCCCATAAGGATTATCTGAGTTATTGCCCTTTATGTATTAAAAAGGACTCTTTCACCATTTTTGCTCTCTAACACAAATACTTTTTTTTATTGATTTTCACCAAACTTGCTGAAAATATTTATTTATATAAAATCAAGGTTTGGTATCAATACTACTAAAATCGCAAAAGGCATGTCTGCGTTTTTGCCCTTTAAGTATTAAAAATGAATGTTTCAGCATTTTTTGCTTTCTAACACATACAATTGTTTTAATCAGATATTCACCAAACTTGTTGAAAATGTTTATTAATATAAAATCTAGGTCAATCATCTTAACTACCAAAATCGCACAAGGCATGTTGGAGTTATTGCCCTTGAATGACTAAAAATTGACTTCTTCAGGCTTGTCAGCTTTCTAGCTCAAACAGTTTTAATTGGATCTTCACCAAATTTGCTGAAAATAATATTTGTATAAAATCTTGGCCCAGTTCTATAAATACCCAAATCGCCGAAGGCATGTTGGAGTTATGGTTCTTCAAATTTTAAAATTTTGCTATTTTATCCTTATTTTTGCCATGTCCACTCTGTAAAAGGACCAGTTTTTATTCTATTTTAGCCAACTATTTGGTCAATGGTTGCATGTGCTTCATCTTAGCCGTGTTGGTAATAAGTTAAGTAATAAATGACCACTCCATTTCTCCTTTACTTCTTGAAGTATTTTCATTCAACTGTATTCGATTTTTTTCTTGACCTAGATTTAATACCAATACACATTGTTAGCAAGTTTGGTGAAGATCCAATAAAAAGTGTTTGTGATAGAGATAAGAAAATGCTGAAACAGTCATTTTTTAATTATTCAAGGGCAATAACTCAGACATGCCTTATGCGATTTTGCTAGTTATTGAAACTGACCTCGATTATATACTAATAAGCATTTGTAGCAAGTTTAGTGAAGATCCAGAAAGAAGTGTTTGAGTTAGAGAGCGGACAAGGCTGAAACAGTCATTTTCATCAAGCTTGGTATAGATTCTCTGTATTTTTTTTATTCGCTCACCCACCGTGAATATTATTTACACGTTGTGATTGGATCTCATAGTGTTTAACCCTGTGCCTACTGGTCGTAACTTTACGGAGTTTACAAACTGTTTGAATCTAGAAAGACGCCGCATAGCGGCGTCTCATCTGGATCCAAACTGTTTGACACTCGTCTTAAGGTTTGTTTAATTAAAACAATGCATAAATCTAAACTGAACAAATTTTGCAGACGACAATGTCAAAGCAGACGTCTGTGCAGCAGAATAAAGGTTAACCGCTTCATTTTCAGCGCTCCAGGTAAGCGGGAGTAACTAATCCAACATTTTCTCACACATTTCAGCACCGAATGCTATGGTGTTACTACTGATTAAACCGTCTCTTCGAGACAATTTTAATGAGTATGACACCATTGGGTTTAAAAGCAAAAATAAAGATTTTAGTTTTCGAAATACTTCCGTTATCTGGAGCCCTGTATTTACAGAGTTGTCATTCTTTCCGTTCACGAGGTCAAATTAAATGGAAGTTATATCCATAAATTAAAAAAAAAATTAAAAAGCGAATTTCTTAGATAAAGCCGGTTTTTGTGAAAGAATCACGTCCCACGTAGTAGTTCAAACGGGACCCCAAACAACCGTTTTATGCAGATTTCTCAAAAACACAATGCGGCTTTAACGCCGAAAATATTTAGTTAATTTTTTATATTTACATTATACTTCTGTATTTTCTAATATTAAATGAATTTATCATAAGTATGCATGTATGTTTAATCCATTTTAAATGTTCTTAACACGAATAATGTGTACCCTGAAAGGAGCAATAGCCGGGAATACTTAAACAACGTACATGTACATGTAACAAAATGATTCTCAGTACCATAAGTCCCGCCTCCTCTGCGAAGATATTCACAAGTCCCGTCATCTCGAATAATTGTGTTTATACAAATTAAACATCAACATTTTCAATTGAATTAAATGGAGCGAATGTAATTATTCGTTTTATGTGTAGGGGCGGTGGTCCAGTGGTAGGACGCTCGCCTTTGAAGCGAGAGGTTCCTGGTTCGAGCCCTGTCAGAATCACTGGAATTTTTCTGAGCAAAAAATTAACCCCACATTGCTCCACTTCACCCAGGTGAATTAAATTGGTACCTGAGAGGGGAAGAAGTCAATGTGCCATGGCTGCTAGTAGCGCCGTATGTTAATGACCGACTTGTGACTCGATGATCGGGGAGGTACTTGTAAAAGTCGGCAGAATATGTATATAATAGCATACTTTATAAACTCCACCTTTACCTTTTATGACGATACCCCAGCAGAGCTATTGAAAAAATGTGCCATGAAGTCTATTATAGTATATTTATTTCTTCACTTACACTTTCTTGCTATTGTAATGTTTTTACAGGCGTGATGCACGTGCTGAGCAGGGTGTTAGTTATTATCAAACCAAAGACCAGAGATTCTCCCCCACCCTCCCCAGCACACACCTATCAAGCACAAAAATAAGATGCGTATTTTTCCCTTTCACTGACTGCTATAAGCAGTTATAAAATGTCATCCAAATTACTGATAAATACAGGAAACAATGCGCTTAACTGACAAGCTTAGTACTAATTCCGACCATAGATGATAAACATGTGAATAATGCAGCATGACCTAGCCCACAAATTGCACGGTATGCTCGTGAAAGTTGGAAAAAACCCGAGGAAATTAATAACTGTTGTACGTGTATTTCATATTTTAGATGTAGGTGGATTAATTTAATATAAAAGATTGACCACAACTATTATTGACTCAGTGTTAAATTTCTAAGACAAATCGTCATATAAATCAGATACAGTTACTCGTTCGCTTAAAAAGTGTACTGTAGCAACTGAAACAACAATGTTTTGCTCGGACGAACAACAAATAATTATGTCCTCGGCTTCGTCTCGGACTTTGTTGTTCGACATGGCGAAACAGTCTTCTTAAGGTTGTTACCGGACACGTTTAAAGCGAAACTCGTACTGTATCTATGACATATATGTCAAATTGATATTTATTCTGCGATGGTAGAAACCAGTGACAGTAAGGCTTGCCGAATGGTCATTGGTTGCTCCTCCTGCAGGATAGACCCGTCCTATGGCATCAGGGCTACCATAAGTTGCTCATAAAAGTCCTAAGATTTCCAAATTTTCAAAGGCGATTTTAGGAAACGTACCTTTAACCCTTTAGCTGCAAGGTTCTATAACACTATCATAATTATGCAAACAGTTTAGATCCAGATCAGACGCCGCGTATTTAATTGGATTTATCCCGTCGTTGAATGATTTGAGACTTTACCACTTTTATTCTAACATTAAAGTTGACGAGTTTCACGTAAATATTTCCATACTAATAATATCCGCTTAGGAGCAGACCGAAGTGTGCGTTGTTTCTTAGTTAATCTTACACGACATAAAATGATGACCAAAATCGCTTATAATGAAATAATGCCAACACAATGGAAATGTAAGTCGAGTCAATTTGACAAGTTATACATTTCAACTCAAATGGGCCATACTTTACACTGAATTCAATTCATAAGCTAAAACTTCAAACATAAGGGCTTGAATTGTCACCAGTTGTCGCATGCATGCTTTAATTTCAACCGGCCTTAAGTGTTCACCTGTTTTTAAACTACAAACAGGCTAAAGGGAAATGGTTTAAGCTGCCTGTAAATGTTTTTACAATATTAAGTTGCAATAGTTTGCCAGATAGCATACTAAAGTCACACGACGTGCTAAATAATGATGATAATAATAATAATAATAATAATAATAAAGACTTTATTTTAAGAGGATACAGTGGAGAAAACGTTATTCTTTCCCGTTTAAACGCAAACGAAACGCAAACTCATTGCACAATAATGGAGAAAATCACAATTTTTGGACAGTTCTGACTATTGAGTTTAACCTAGACGGCAAACAGTTTGGAGCCTGATCAGACGCCAGGTTTGCATACGCGCCCGGCATCCATTTACAACAAATAAGCTAAATTTGGTTTTCAGTCTATTTACAGGCAAGCGAGACAAACGACACGGCTAAACATTAGTAAATACAATACACTATAGATTGCATGCAGAAGTACAGCCTGGGACCTGTTTCATTAAACTTCGTACGACAAAAACGGTCGTAAGTCAAAACCTTTAAATACAATTAATTTCTGATTTCTCTTTCTAATTCTGTCTTGTGACATCTCTTTGGAATCACCATGAAAAGACGATTCCAAAGAGATGTAACAAGACAGGATTAGAAGGAGAAATGAATAATAATTGAGGCTTTAATAAAATGACTTACGACAACATATGTCGTACGAAGTGATTTGAAACGGGCCCTTGGATTGGAACGGTCAGCAGCCAAATATACAAATGAGTATTTTTAACAGTCAATACGACGTACAAGAGAGAAAGGTTAAAAGTTAAAACTATTCAACTTTATTTTTAATGCAGTTTTACGAAATTACCTAATAAAAGCACTATACTTGCGTCTCGATAAATAGCACTGTTGTTAAATTCAGTACTTTAATTATAAAACAAGGGGCACATACGGGTCCAAATATCGCTCACCTTGGAAAAACCCAGACAAGGGGCACATGACCCCTGGGGTGGGATCTTTTTTCACCCCAATGACATAATTTAAAAATTCTTGCTTATGAAACTGCAAATGAAGTGTTCTGTTATATATCTAAGATCATGACTTTGTACATGGTTTCAGACAGTAAGACTTTTTATTGAAAACAAAACCCCCCTATTATTAGCTAATGTGACCCAGATATGCAACATACCAGAATAATTTCAACAATGTTGGTAACGGGCCACTACTAGCGTCACTATGCTTAATATAAAAACTCTGGGCATATTAGTACATGTATATTAGAGAAAAAGATATTTGAAGAGATCTCTATATAACTCTATGTAAAACTGTCACCCGGGGCGGGGTCATTTTTGACCAAGGGATATAATTTGAACTATTCTGATAGGGGACTGGAAGATGATGCTTTGTGTCAAACATCTAAGGTCAGGGTACCTTGGTTTCAGAAATGAGATTATTTTAAGCTTTTAATATGAGTTGATTATAAAGGAAATCGTGCATTTTCGAGCTGGACATCAATTCAGTAAATAACTTAAACGTAAGATTGTTGCCGTTTAAAGAAAAACAATTGTAAAACATGTTTTAGGGCACGTTTACCGATTTCGACGCTATATCGTCGTTTGCTTCAATATTGCTCTCTGCAAGAACGTTTCAACGTTAGCTAGAAATATCGGTACAAGTGTCAAAAGTTTAGATCCTGATAAGATGTCGCATGACGCGGCTTCTGATTCGGATGCAAACTGATCCGAAGTCGACTTTATGCGACTTCGGATGTGAAATGGTTAATTCACAAAAAACCCCAATAATAATCGCGTTGTTAATCTGACAATAACTAGATTGCAAGGTAAATATCACATAATTGACCAGATTGTACTGTAATATTAGCTCTGATTATACAGTGGAGAATACGTTATTCTTTCCCGTTTAAACGCAAACGAAGCGCAAACGCAAAACACTAAAATGTAAAAAATGTCAATTTTTAGATATTTCTTACAATTCGTTTTTACCTGAGTGGCAAACAGTTTGGAGCCGGATCAGGCGCCGGGTTACCCGGCGTCTGATCCGGCTCCAAACTGTTTGCATTGAAAATAATAGTTTTAGCGTAAACGCGTTTATTGGGAAAGAATAACGTTTTCTCCACTGTAATTGACCAGATTGTACTGTGATATTAGCTCTGATTATACTAATGATTGCCAGTATCCTCATATCTTTGTTAATCAAGTTGGCATTGACCCTTTCACTGCCATGGCGTCATTAATTTTAAACATTTGTCGTCTGCCTTTATTTCTCAAATTAAAAAATTAGATATTTTGACTTCAGAAATATTGAAATGAATGTCAAACAGCTTTGATCTTGACCAGACGCCGCGTTACGCGGCGTCTGATCAGGATCAAAGCTGTTTGCAAATAACTAGAGCGCTCGGGGTAAGGCAGTGAAGGGATTAAAATGAACGAAGTCTAATTACTTTACACTTTTGCTCGTTTATTCAAAACATTTGCAAAACCGTCTGTGTTTCATTAGTAGAGTAGAAGAGAGGTATACTCGTCATTCACCAGCAATTTACAGTGGAGAATCTGTTATTCTTTCCCAATAAACGCGTTTACGCTAAAACTATTATTTCCAGTGCAAACTGTTTGGAGCCTGATCAGACGCCGGGTTGCCACCAAGATAAACAAGAATTATCAGAATTGTCCAAAAGTTGTTCTTTTCTACGTTTTAGTGCTTTGCGTTTGCGTACGTTTGCGTTTAAACGGGAAAGAATAACAGATTCTCCACTGTAGCATTTGATTTGAGTCAAACAGTGGATGGTACCATCGTCCTGAAAGGTGCCTTCTAATCAGGGTCTATATTGTTTGTGTTGTTTACAATATACAGTGGTCCCTCCCTGCAACGACACTCCCAATAACTACTCCCTCCTTACAACGACCCTTGCCGCAGTTCCCTAATAGGACAATTATGTCTAACCTATTCATGGCTGCAAAATAGTGTACTTAAAATTGTCGTCTGCGTTTTTTCTCAAATTTACTTATTATACATTTTGACAGAAAAACCCATAATGACGAGTGGCAAACAGCTTAAATCCAGATCAGACGCCGCGTCACGCCGCGTCTGATCAGGATTTAAGCTGTTTGCAAATGTAAGCCAATTTCCCAACGGCTCCCTCCGATCAACGAACATAGTTGTTGTCTCCAAATGGGTGTCGTTGTAGAGAGGGAGCGCTGTATATTGAAAAAAGTATAGACAATTTAAAGGACTACCCCTGATTGAAAACTGGAACTGTCTACTGCAAATTCGGGGCTGAATGATATACAGTGGAGAAAACGTTATTCTTTCCAGTTTAAACGCAAACGAAACGCAAACGCATCGCAATCAAACGTAGATAAAGACAACTTTCCGATAATTCTTACTATTCATATTAATATGAGTCGCAAACAGTTTTTAGCCTGTTCAGACGCCGGGTTACCCGGCGTCTGATCTGGCTCCAAACTGTTTGCACTGTAAATAATAGTTTTAGCGTAAACGCGTTTATTGGGAAAGAATAACACATTCTCCACTGTAATACTGAGAAGAAGGTTGGATATTGTTGATACAGCAATACAGTTCCTTTAACCCTTTCACTACCAAATTGTTTGTTAGACTTTTTACCCCTTCACCGTTTCATTGTCGTCTGCTTCAATTGTGTTGTCTGCAGTGTCGTTTTAAAGTTAAGAAATAAGGCAGTAATGAGTATTACTGAAGAAAATTCAAAACGAGTTTTAAACAATTTTGGTACCGATCAGTCGCCATGATACGCGGCGTCTGATAAGGATCCTCCAAACTGTTTGCAAAAGCGTTTTATAAAGCGACATTGAGAGTGAAAGTGTTAAATTTTGATTCAAATTGAATAAACCCGGTCCTTTCTAAATATGCATTCCTGGTATAGAGCTATCAAATTGACCAAACATGTAACACTTATAGAATAATGAGTTTCACAGATAAAGGCAACCAATGTCGAGTTTGAAAAGAGTTTTGATCTGATTAGACATTGCGTAACTGTTGGACATTCATATACATGTACAGTAAAACCTCGCTATTACGACCACTAAAACGAAGGCTAATTGATTGTATTATAGAGAGGTGACAGCTTAAAGCAATGTGACAGTGCAACAGAAAGCTCCTACAGGAGCTTTCTGTTTCACTGTCACCTTGCTTTACGCTGTCGCCTTCCGTAAACACTCAAATAATTAACATAATTTAGAGGTCGTAATAGAGAGGTTTTACCACAGGTACTTGACACATACTTTATTATCTATAAACACCCCCCCCCCCCCTTAAAAAAATATTTTTTTTTTTTTTTTTTACTATACTTCTATTATAGATACAAGGTAAACAGCGCAATTCGACACCTAGTCTTTACTATCCACTTAAACTGATGCTAAAATAGACTCGATCGCCGATATTCTCTTGTGGTATCCTCGGGAAAGGATTAATTTATCAATATCTACTTTTTATTTCATCAAATTCCGTCAAATAACGCCACAGTACGTGAATTATAACGAAAATTTGCATCAAAAAGTTTTCTGTCGTTCTCTTGGTACAGAATTTATTGCCCAAAATAAGGGGTAATCTAGTCGGTTTGCACATTTAACGGCCTTTACGGCTGGAGCTTTCACCTAATTTCATTAGAGCAAACGCGTTTGTGTCGGAACATGACCCTCTTCACTATCAGCTATATGAAATATACATGTAATTTGGCATGAAATTGACAAGTGAAAGACTCATTTCATTGTGAATGCCATTTTGAATACCGGAATGAATTGAATGAAAGGAGCGATCTCATTGGTCAAAATTAAACAGGTAAAGTTTCTTTTAATTTTGCATTCTATGTAAATTATATAAAACTGATAATATTTCATTTAAAGATGATTTATAATATTTGGTGAAAGTTCTAGTGGCATAGGCCGTTTATTGTGGACAAATAACAGATCACCCCTACATGTACATTCGTTGCTATGTACCATGAAAACGACAGAAAACTTTTTGATGCTTATTTTCGTTATAATTCACATACTGTGGCGTTATTTGACGGAATTTGATGAAATAAAAAGTAGATATTGATAAATTAATCCTTTCCCGAGGATACCACAAGAGAATATCGGCGATCGAGTCTATTTTAGCATCAGTTAATAATAAAGTATGTGTCAAGTACCTGTGGGTTTTACTGTATATGATATGAAGTCAACATTCATAACTTCTAAGCTTCATATATAAAGATAGTAGATAATTTTGTAAGCAGACAGGAAGGCAGACAGTTAAAGTATATAATTTAATTCTTCGAGATAATTTGATTGAAAACAGTTAATTCTAAATCATGGTTATGAAATTATTTTGAGCCAATCACCCATCACAATAAGTGTACACTTGGTTGCCGCAGGGTACAGTGGAGAAAACGTTATTCTTTCCTGTTTAAACGCAAACGTACGCAAAGCACCAAAACGTAAAAAAGAACAACTTTTGGACAATTCTGACATGGCTAAATCCCGGCTAAATTGCGGGATATACCCTGGACCACCCTAGTACCCACTAGAAATAGCAATTTTAAAAACAAATGAATGCTGTTCTCTTCCGTTCGAAGTTAGCTAAGGGTTAAGAAACTATAACTGATGTTTCTATTATAAAATATGTACCTGACCTAATGTTTTGAATGTGTCTTAGGATAGTTCTCATGTATTTGTAGAAATGTACAAACTGAGAAAATAAAGAGTATTTGAATTTGAATTTGAAATTTGATATTTCATGTTGTTCATGGTGGCAAACAGTTTGGAGCCTGATCAGACGCCGGGTTACCCGGCGTCTGATCTGGCTGCAAACTGTTTGCATTGGAAATAATAGATTTGGCGTAAACGCGTTTATTGGGAAAGAATAACGTTTTCTCCTCTGTATGTGGACTCCCTCCAAGCAACACACACAGTCTTTGTCTCTCATTGGATGTTGTTGTAGAGAAGGAACGCTGCAATTGTTCAAGATTCTACAATACTGAAACACTGTCTTAATTTTATTTACATTAAGCAAAAACTTGTCAGGCTTTTACAAAACCAATTAAACCCCATTTCATGTAATGATTTAAATTTTATCTGCAAATATATTTATTTTTATAAATATAGGACTCGCAACCGGATGGTGTACTTGTCAAAATAAAATAAAATACTCAAATAAAAGCAAATGTGTGGCATTATTTGGCTTCTGACATTAAAAAAATATGATCAGTCCAAAAAAAGTCTCAAGATTGTCACCGAATCTTAGTTTTTTTTTAGATATTTTCCATCGTTTTTCTATAGCGTCAGCTGACGGTATAGTTGTTGTTGTTGCTTCTCTACACGGGCTCAGACATAAACCCGAGCCGAATAAAGTACTATCGATCGCTACCAGTGAAGTACGTTAATTCGCTACCATAGATATAGAGAGCGCTGGTAGCCGAGGTAGTATATGCGTTTCCTCATTTTTTACGTTTGTCTCCGCATGGAGGGTCACGGGTTCGAATCCCACCAGGGCTTCTTCTTTTTTTTTTTGAAATGCATTTTTTAGCAGAATTTATTATCCTGAATTAAATCTTACCCATTTATATAAGCATTTGACATATATTTACAAATTACTATTTTTAATGCTAAATCCGGTTGCGAGCCTCTTTAAAGGACATCATCAGTTTTTAGCAGATCAGACTTGTACTACAGTGGAGAATCTGTTATTCTTTCCCAATAAACGCGTTTACTCTAAATCTATTATGTCCACTTCAAACAGTTTGGAGCCAGATCAGACGCCGGGTAACCCGGCGTCTGATCAGGCTCCAAACTGTTTACCACCAAAATAAACATGAAATATCAGAATTGTCCAAAAGTTGATCTTTTCTACGTTTTAGCGCTTTGCGTTTGCGTACGTTTGCGTTTAAACGGGAAAGAATAACAGATTCTCCACTGTATGTGTACTCCCTCCAAGCAACACACACAGTCTTTGTCTCTCATTGGATGTCGTTGTAGAGAAGGAACGCTGTAATTGTTCAAGATTCTACAATACTCCGGAGAGTAGTTCACAAATCGTAAAACGAATGTTTAAAACAATACTCTCCATGTTGTTTGGTTGAATTTGTTTGTTTGTTTGTTTCAGTGTTATGATTCAGTAATGATTTAAGTTTTATCTGCACATATATATATATTTATAAATATATACTAAAGGACATCATCAGTGTTTAGCAGATCGAACTTGTACTAAGTATGTGATCAATGTAATAGTATACAATGACCATTGCCTTGTTTCAGAAATTGTTTCGTAATCATGACTTCAAATAAGGATATATTTGAAATACAAGCATCATTTTGT
Source organism: Gari tellinella (assembly GCA_922989275.2). Taxonomy (NCBI): domain Eukaryota; kingdom Metazoa; phylum Mollusca; class Bivalvia; order Cardiida; family Psammobiidae; genus Gari; species Gari tellinella. The sequence continues at coordinate 40,953,177 of OV277871.1, forward strand.
CTTAATCAATCACTTAGCTTGCCGTGACCATCCATTAACCTTTTCCGCAGAGAAACAAAATAAAATTAGAATTTGTAATACGGTTAGATCTCTCTATTACGACCACTAAATCCAAGGCTAAATAATGGTATGGAAGACAGCGGACAGTTTAAAGCAAGGTGACCGTAACACAGGGAGCCTACAGGAGCTATCTGTTTTAAGGTCACCTTGCTTTATGCAGTCACATGCCTTAACCGCCTATAACTTAAACACATTTCGGTCGTAAACGAGAGGTGTTAGTGTATAGAGTGTCATGGACAGATAAATAAGACACTATTAGAAGACCATACAGTCGAACTTCGATATCTCGAAGTCGGTTTGTCGAACACACTCGTATTTCAAAGTTAAAACGAGGCTCAGCCACGTTTTAACTTTGAAATATGAGTATATTCGACTTAACCGAGCATGTAATAATACCGTTCATATGTCGAACTACTATCGGATAGTTTGAGTTAAACGAGTTCGAGATATCGAAGTTCGACTGTTCTCTTGTCTTGAACTCTGTAAGCTGTGCGTCCTACTGTCTACATACATGGGGAAATCACTGTCTTTTAGTAAGACAAAATATAGCATATGTATCCGCTCAATAATTATTGAATAGCAGTAATGGAAACATATATCTAATTATGAGTGGATAATGTAAATTAGATTATTTGTAACTACATATCAGGAACTACATCGATCATTTTAGTTATAGTACACAATGGACAATGTGTATGTAAGAAATAAGGTAGTGTAAAACGTAAAATCGCCATAAATAGATATGAGTATTTCTATATCAGACACACAGTACATGTACTCGATTTGCAAAACATATTCAACATTTAAACCAGGCGAATTTTGTTTTTAAAGAAAACTATCTTAAAATATGGACAATTAATTTGTGTACATTGGCTATATACATGTACATGTGAATTGCAACTTGCATATAGAAATACAGTGATTTGTAAATTGCGATTTTAATAACGGACATCCTGTTCAAAATACAAGTTCATTGTAAAAGAGAATTAGATCAATACAGTGGAGAATCTGTTATTCTTTCCCGTTTAAACGCAAACGTACGCAAACGCAAAACACTAAAAAACGTAGAAAGGAACAACTTTTGGACAATTCTGATATTTCATGTTTATCATGGTGGCAAACGCTCCAAACTGTTTGCTGTGCAAATAATAGTTTTAGCGTAAACACGTTTATTGGGAAAGAATAACACATTCTCCACTGTATATAGTTTATCAGAAATACACTTATACAGAGCATTCTCACATGTTAGATTTAATAAAACCCCTTCCTTAACCCTTTCCCCCATAGAAGCAACTTTTAGCGTTTTTAATTCATTCCTCCGCTGAAGAAAATAGCTCCTATTTGTACACTCATGACCAATTACTATAACAAATTTGTTATGTAGCCTAGCAGATGGTAGTTTAAAGTAGGCGGAAAGTAAAGCAGAATGTGCCTTAAGGCACATTCTGCTTTACTTTCAACCTGCTTTAAGTGATCGCCAGTATTTAATGTTATAAACGGGTTATTGGGTAAAGGGTTAACCGAACGCCCAAAGCGTCTTCAGCTGATTGTTATTAATTGTTTTAACCCATTACCCCATCAATACCCCTTTTTACGCCTTTAATATATTCCTCCACTGAAGAAAATAGATCTAATTTATACAGTCATGATTATGTTTTATAAGATATAGTTTCTGTATTCTAGTAGATGATGGCTCAAAGCAGGCTAAAAGTAAAGAAAAATGCGCCTTAAGGCGCATTCTGCTTTACTGTTAGCCTGTTTTAAGTGGTCACCTATTTTCAAAACTAGAAACAGGCTATGGGGTAATGAGTTAAAATCAAAACATCTTTCGCGCTTTTCGTGATTTCACTGACATTTTGATACGTCAAAAATAGAATTTCAGAGAAAAAATTCAATATGTACAAACAGACGTGTTTTTAGTATGCTACAGTGGAGAATGTGTTATTCTTTCCCAATAAACGCGTTTACGCTAAAACTATTATTTGCAGTGCAAACAGTTTGAAGCCAGATCAGACGCCGGGTAACCCGGCGTCTGATCAGGCTCCAAATTGTTTGCCACCAAGATAAACATGAAATATCAGAATTGACCAAAAGTTGTTCTTTTTTACGTTTTAGCGCTTTGCGTACGTTTGCGTTTAAACGGGAAAGAATAACAGATTCTCCACTGTAGTATAACCGAGTAAATGATTTACGGATGTAGTGTAAATAACGTTTAAAAGAAACGCAAACTTTAATCAAAATTACTCAGTGGAAAAAGACGTTAAAAGATGATACAAACAATATATTCGAACTTCCTTTCTATTTAGTAAAGTTATCATTATAATAAGGTGCTTTTTCGACAGCATTTGTTCCTATTTATGTTTGGCGAGAAACAGAGATTAACCCTTTGCCTGCTGGTCGCGACTTTACTGATTTTTGCAAAAAGTTTAGATCCAGATCAGACGCCGCGTAACGCGGTGTCTGATCTGGATCCAAACTGTTTGACACTCGTCTTTAGGTTTCTATACTTAAATAATGTACAAATCTGAATTTAACAAATTTTGCAGACGACAATTTCGAAGCAGACGATATCACCGCAGGATAAGGGTTAAGACAAGTACAATCATCGATTGCATTTAAATTCGTTTTTTCTGTCAAAATATAAATTAAATTCCTTGCTTTTGCGTGACGGGAAATGAAGAAAGAGTGTGAAGTGTGTTTCTAAAGTTGTAAATTTTCAATATACAGTCGAACTTCGATATCTCGAAATCGCTTTACTCGAACTATCCGATATTTCGACACATGAACTGCATTATTTCATTCTCGGTTTTGTCGAACATACCCATATTTCAAAGTTAAAACGTGGCTTAGCCGTTTGTTCGACTTAACCGAGTTTGAGATATCGAAGTTCGACTGTAGTTAAAGTAAATAGTTTCGTAGGTGGAATGAGCATGCAGTGGAGAATGTGTTATTCTTTCCCAATAAACGCGTTTACGCTAAAACTATTATTTCCAGTGCAAACAGTTTGGAGCCAGATCAGACGCCGGGTAACCCGGCGTCTCATCAGGCTCCAAACTGTTTGTCACCATGATAAACATGAAATATCAGAATTGTCCAAAAGTTGTTTTTTTCTACGTTTTAGTGCTTTGCGTTTGCCTACGTTTGCGTTTAAACGGGAAAGAATAACATATTCTCCACTGTTTAAACACGCAACTGAAACGTAAACGCACTGCACTAAATGTATAAAGTGACGTCTTTATGAAATATCTATCGTTTTTAATCTGAGTGGCAAACATTTTGTAATCTGGCTCCAAACTGTTTGCATTGGAAATAATAGTTTTAGCGTAAAAGCGTTTATTAGAAAAGAATAACATCTAGTCCACTGTACATGTTAAATAACGTTTTGATAAGAATGAAAATCTCACTGATACCTAATTTTGTACAGATAAAAGTAACTTTAACCCATTTATACCCAGTGGATTCTTCCATGTTTACATATTGGATTAGTCCATTTTTATCAAAGGGATGTCTGGTCAAAATTTGAATTTTCAGTTTGTTTCATATTGAAATTCCTATCAGTAACAGAGTAAACTCTGATCAGACGCCGCATCATGCGGCGTCTAATCAGAGTCTACACTGTTTGCCTATGTCCCATATATGGGATCGTGCTACAGTGGAGAATCTGTTATTCTTTCCCGTTTAAACGCAAACGTACGCAAACGCAAAGCGCTAAAACGTAGAAAAGAACAACTTTTGGACACTTCTGATATTTCATGTTTATCATGGTGGCAAACAGTTTGGAGCCTAATCAGTAACCCGGCGTCTGATCTGGCTCCAGACTGTTTGCACTGGGAATAATAGTTTTAGTGTAAACGCGTTTATTGGGAAAGAATAACGTTTTCTTCACTGTACCTAATTTTGTACAGATAAAAGTAACTTTCCCCATTTATACCCAGTGGATTCTTCCATGTTTACATATTGGATTAATCCATTTTTATCAAAGGGATGTCTGGTCAAAATTTGAATTTTCAGTTTGTTTCATATTGAAATTTCTATCAGTAACAGTGTAAACTCTGATCAGACGCCGCATCATGCGGCGTCTAATCAGAGTCTACACTGTTTGCCTATGTCCCATATATGGGATCGTGGGCCCAAATGGATACAAATTTTGAGACCGCATAGGGAAGCAAATATTCTTTCCAAATTCAATTAACGCTTGTGAAATAAACAATTATATCAATTGCAAACTGTTTGAGTCAAATCAAATGCTACAGTGGAGAATCTGTTATTCTTTCCCGTTTAAACGCAAACGTACGCAAACGCAAAGCACTAAAACGTAGAAAAGAACAACTTTTGGACAATTCTGATAGTTCATGTTTATCATGGTGGCAAACAGTTTGGAACCTGATCAGACGCCGGGTTACCCGGCGTCTGATCTGGCTCCAGACTGTTTGCACTGGAAATAATAGTTTTAGCGTAAACGCGTTTATTGGGAAAGAATAACAGATTCTCCACTGTATGTATTCGGCTGTCTGAAGAAAATGTCAATTTCTACTTTTTAATGCACTGCATTAGCGTAAAGCCATAAATCAGGTAAAAATCAGCCACCAACTTGTTTTAATTTTTTTTGTAGTTTTCTCCATATTTGCGTTCGTTTCGTTTAAACGGGAAATTATAACGCCTTCTCTATTGTACACTGAAATATATATGATTGATCATTCATATCTCAGCAATCTATATATCTGACATAGTGCTCCATCCCTACAGCGGCCCCCAACCACGACTGCCTCCTTACAACGACCCTTGTCGCAGTTCCCTAAACAAGACAATTATGTCCAATTTATTCACGGCTACAATGTCGTCTGCTTAAAATTGTCGTCTGCTGTTTTTCCCACAGATATATGATAGACAATTTAACAAAAAATAAACTTAATGACGAGTGACAAACATTTTGAATCCAGATCAGACGCCGCGTTGCAAATGTAAGCCAAGTTCCCTCCCTACAACGACTCCCTTCGAAAAACGAGGACAATATTTGTCTCTCATTTGATGTCGTTATAGAGAGGAAGCGCTGTTTAAACTCATCTGGTCGAGCAACACTGCCAAACATACATGTATGACTGCTTCCCTGCCCACAACGCCTGCGACATCTTTTGAAATACAGTATTCCCTCTCTACAACGATCCTCCCTACAACAACTCCCTCCTTACAACGACCATTGCCGCAATTCCCTAAACGGGACAATTATGTCTAACGCTTTTATGCTGCAATATCGTCTGCATAAAAATTTCAACTTCTGTTTTTTCTTCTTCAAAGTTACATACGATCGTATAAGTGGAGATTTTGATAAAATACATATTATGACGAATGACAAACAGCTAGAATCAAGATCAGACGCCAAGTCTTTATTTTCCCTCTCCATAACGACTCCCTCCGAACAATACACACGATCTGTGTCTCCCATAAGGCGTTGTTGTAGAGTGGGAACACTGTAGCAAACAGTCCAAACATTCTACTGGCAAGACAATCAATCAGGACAAAACACCTGTCCTATCTAATATGGCCAGCGGAAAGTCAGTGAAAATTGAAGAATCATTCTGGGAACACTTCCCTCATAATGTATGTCAATTGTTTGCAGAAGACAGCTGCAGTGTAGTGTATTCTCTATTTCTGTTAGTATTGTGCAGTAAAGTCCTTCAGTAACGTCGTTTTAAATTGAAGTTTGCTTTCGGGTATTTTCTAATTGAAGCACTTAAATACTGAGATCCTAGATTTAATTCAGAACTTCTTAACCCTTTCACCGCCAGAATCGCCTAACGTCGAATTTGCAAACAGTTTTGAACCTGATCAGACGCCGCGTCACGCGGCGTCTGATCAGGATCAAAACAGTTTGACACCCGTTTTGATACTTCTTATGTCATATTCTCTGAATTCTAACTTTGAAATGATATTGCAGACAATACTATTGAAGCAGACGACACAATAACGGTGTAGGGGTAAAAAACTCAAAAATAATTTGGCGGTGAAAGGGTTAATGATCTTGCTGAAAATATAATGATCATACAATATCGCGATTCTAAACTACAGAGTGTTGCTGTGTTTAACCTAAAAAGGTGTTTCTATTAAAATACTATTTTTGTCAAACCAGTACTCTGATAACCACGTGTTCAAATTTAAACAAGCAATGGGTAAATAAGCTCTGTATCTACATCCTCCCAAAGTTTTAAATCGCCAGGTTACTAAACAATTTACAAATTACCCAGCGTTTGTTTCTAGTTTTAAAAACAGGTGGCCACTTTAAGCAGGGTCAGAGTAAAGCAGAATGCGCCACTTACTAAAAGCTACCATCTTCTATGATGTAGAAAACATTTCTTATGAAACATGTTCATGTCATATAAATTGGATCTATTTTCTTCGATGGAATAATGAATTAAATTCGCTAAAAAGGCGCTTCTATGGATACAAAGTTTAAATAACATCACTACTCCAATACATTATGTACATTAGAACTATATATTTCCGACCGAGATATATAGAATACCGGTATAACATAATGGTGTACGAAATATTCGAACAACCTACACAAATATGAACGGAAATTTTGATTTTTTTCTATTTATTTATCGAGATTTAAACTTCCAGCTGCCGTTTACAATACTAGTGTTTGAACACTTTGCCTGCCAATCGCAATTTGCATAGCATTTAGATACAGGTTGGGGCCAGATTATGGGCGTTTGATCTGAACCCAAGTTGTTTGACATTCGTGTTGTACTGGGAAATAATCATTTCTTGACTATTTTATTCGACTGAAATCATTTTGTGTGTTGGTTTCATTTTGAAGAATTGATTTCAAGGTTATAGACTTACATCTTCTCTCTTGTAAGTTAAAGTAAGTAAAAATGTGCATGTTGGACGCGCATAAACACTTGCACATTCAACTTTTTCTAGCTTCAAAATACAACCAACCAAAAAGACAGCTTTTAAATATTTATTTCTCTATTGTTGATATATTCCCTGAACTACTTAGTGAAGTAAAATGCTTTAAAATAAGTGCATCGGGACAGTTAACGTTATAAATATCTGTAAGAAATTTCAACAAGATATATTACTTGCTCGGATTTAGCCCTAATCTAGCAAAACTTGTTTTAAAGACATTAACAGACAGTCAATATCAATGTCGGACGTCGAGTAAGTCAGCATATAAACATATTTAAAATGCTTAACACTTGGTTTTAAGTTTCAAAATATGAACTAGTTAGGCACTGAATTTTACGCCGACAGAACGGATACACATTTGAAAGCAATTGCTATTATAAAGGATATGTATCGGAAATAAATGTCAAAATCCGATGGGACTGTTTTGTCTTAAACTTGTTCAAATTGTGAAGCTTATATTACTATATTGACGGTTAAACACATTACTCCATAGCCTGTTTCTAGTTTTGAAGATGGGTGACCACTTAAAGCAGATTGAAAGTAAAGCAGAATGCGCCTTAATGCGCATTCTGCTTTACTTTCAGCCTGCTTTAAGTTATCATCTGCTAGAATGTAGAAACTATTTTTTTATGATTCTTATTTTTGAAAATATAAATTGGAACTACTTTCTTCAGTAGAGGAATAAATTAAAGGCGTAAAAAGGGGTATTGTATGGGGTAATTGGTTAAAATGCAATAAACTATTTGCATGACAATCACGACTTCATCGGTATTTAATAAATGTTTGTATACAAACTGCTTGGTATTCGTCTTTAGTCTTTTTGTTTAGAAATGCTTGAAACTGAATTAACAAAACATGCTGACGAAACTTTCAAAATAGACATCTGATGATGTCCAAGAAGAGGCAGGAGGATAGATAGATAGATAGATAGATAGATAGATAGATAGATTTATTTCAACATAAAATGTACAATAACATGGCAATCTGTTATTAAAAACATACACAGTAAACAATAAGCAACAATATGTAAGATTTAATACAGCCATGTCACTCAACATTATATGCCAAGGATAACACAAAAAGAGTAAGAATTACTCTTATTTCCATTGTGGTCCTTAAGATATAGCATTGTATGACATAGGAAGGTATCACAATCAGATTCAAAATCACAGCATGATACTGAAATGTAAGACTAGATAAAGTTAAAGTTTAAATTATATTTAAAGCCTTTCGCTCACGGAAGTCGGTCTTGCGGGCGAGCGGATATGCGTCTTGACGACATAGACTTCTTTCGTACGTGCTTATACTAGACAATTTATATAAAGGAAATGTTGATACGATTGAGTATAATCCTTCATAGCGCAGTTAGTATAGTGGTTGACTAGCAATCCAAAGGTCATAGTTTCGAGACCCATCCGATCCAAATATTTTTTTAAGTGTCCGATTTATTGACTTGTCAATCCATAACGCAGTCATCAAGAGACATGTTATGTTTAGTCTTCGTTGATTAGAACTAGTGATGTTTACGGTCCAAGTATATGTCCACTTACCTGTACGTTTTAGTTTAATGACTTACAAGTCAATTAAATCGGTATACATGTACACGATTTGATCGAACTATAAAGCCACACATTGAAGCTTATCAATACGCTAACCTTTTCAAGATCGATATTGCCCATTATAATTATGTTAAAACAATATAATAAACCTTGTATGCAAGTCAATGAATAAATAATAATGCATTTTAATGACAAAGTTTAAATTCTAAGGTAGGTAACTGTATCTAAACAACAAATATCCCACATTTTAATAAGAAAATATGTTATAACAACAAATCCTGACTGTAATATTTTCTAATTTTTTCAGACTGACTAGTTCATCAACCATATATTTGAATAAAATGAAAACAAATATACATTGAATGAGTCATTTTTTTGTAATTCAATTTTTTAGCATTTTGCAAAATTTAAATAGCTGATAACATCTTTCTGAACACCTTTATTCAAAATGTTTTTAGCTTTTCTTGTGATGAATGTTGTGGACTACTTATTGGGCGAGAATTATAGTCATTAGCTTTATTAATTTTTAAGACAAATAAAATCATCAAAATTCTAGGTTTTTGTCAGAAAAAGAGACCTTAAAGACAAACCACATAATAAATTTTGCCTATATTTACACACTTTGTTTCTTAGACTATTATCATTCTTCATGAAAAGTTTCATAACAATCGTATTGAAACTACGCGCACATGCGAAGTACCTTAAACTAATTAAAGATAAATATTTAATATACAAACTTATATTTCTATCACAGAATAATTAAATAGCACATGCTGTATTAAAATACCTGTATGTATAGTTTCAACTCAATTAAAAATTTAAGAGTTTTGCCTTGAAACAGTTAGACCAACTAAAACACATTTTCTATTTTTAAACATTAAATGAAAACAACTATAATTACCATGTTAATAATGCATAAAAAGCATAAAAAGTAAAGCAAACAAGAACAGACTCACAAATGTCACCAACGTTTATAGTGCCACTGGAATGAATTATGTTGTCTTAAAAGAATACATTCGTACAAATCTGTTATTCTTTCCCGTTTAAACGCAAACGTACGCAAACGCAAAGCGCTAAAACGTAGAAAAGAACAACTTTTGGACAATTCTGATATTTCATGTTTATCTTGGTGGCAAACAGTTTGGAGCCTGATCAGACGCCGGGTTACCCGGCGTCTGATCTGGCTCCAAACTGTTTGCACTGGAAATAATAGTTTTAGCGTAAACGCGTTTATTGGGAAAGAATAACAGATTCTCCACTGTAGCTTAAACTGGAAGGCGTCACTCCGTTATTCGCAAGATATACTCGCACACCAAATGTTCTATGTCTAGCTGATGTGGTATAGAAAATATTTTATAACACTATTTTTCCATAATCCAGATAAAGAGTCAAGGCCACAGCAACCTAAATATGTTACACGATCCTCCGCCAACCCAATATGTGCTCACAACCTAAAGTTGGTACAGCGCTCACTCTCTACAACGGCCTTCCCAACAACGACTCCCTCCTTACAACGACAATCGTCGTAATTCCCTTAAGGGGATAATTAAGTCGAACTCTTAAACTTGTCCTGCTGCAATATCGTCTGCTTCAGATTACAGTAAATTACATATAAGTAGAGATTTTAATAGAATACATATATTGACCAGTGAAAACAGCTTGATCCTGATCAGACACCGCATTACGCGGCGTCTGATCTGGATTCAAGTTGTTTGCAAATGTAAGCCAATTCTGAACTGTACCTCTCTTTAACGACCCCCTCCGAACAACACACACAATAGGTGCATCCCATTGGATGTCGTTGTAGAGAGGGAACGCTGAATTACTGACTGATGTAATATGGGGACTATGCCGGACAAACCTTCTTGGTAATTGAGGCAAAAGGTAAAGAGGAAAGTAATAGTGGCCTGAAAATGGTACCTTGAAGTTTTGCCATCTCAAGATGTACTCACATCATCATTGGTTTTTCCTAACTGATAAAAGGAGGCATTCTTACTATGGGGACACAAAAAAATCATGTGGAAGTTTCCGAGTGGGGATTATTTCAAAATATGTTGTGTCAGTTTGACATGTTATTTGCACGAGTGACGATAGGGGGAAGGGTTAAAACTAATACATGAATAAGACACAGAAATAAGCCAAATAAAGCCAAACAGTTTAGTGCATATTTTGTTTCGGCCTGAAATTTACAAGGGAAAAGTTTGGTACGTTATTTTTTGTGATCAGAATATGCCCTACACAGCCTGTCTTTCGACTACGAGACCTAGTATTGAGCTGTTACAACAGTCCTTGCAAATATTTGTATGTTTATAAATGTTTATAATTTATATTGTAATATTACATGTATCTTCTAAAGTGGAGGAAATAAAAGATTGAAATGAATGAAATGTTGAATTGACTTAATATTACACATTAGTTTGAGTGCCAAACAGTTTGGATCCTGGCCAGACGTGCCTGATAAGGATATAAACTCTTCAAATATCGGTGTTGTCGTCCTAGGCGGTGATGGGTTAATTAGCCGCCATTTTATACATTTAATGGACCTACGTTTGCATTAAGTTTGATTAAAGGGGCGATTATAACGGCTTCGCCGATGTACAGCGTTCCCTCCCATCAACGGCCCTCCCGACAACGACTCCCTCCAAACACGGAATTATACACTGTATAATTCCGTGCTCCAAACAACGACCATTGCCACAGGTCTCTAAAACAGGACAATTATGTCTAACGAATTTACTTCTGTAATATCGTCTGCTTAATGTTGTCGTCTGCTGTTTTTCTCAAAGTTACATATTGAACATTTTGACGGAAAAAATCTTAATGACGAGTGACAAACAGCTTGAATCCAGATCAGACGCCGCGTAACGCGGCGTCTGATCTTCATTCAAGCTGTTTGCAAATATAAGCCCAATTCCCTCTCTATAACGACTCCCTCCGAACAACGAACACATTTTTGTCTCCCATTGTTTGTCGTTGTAGAGAGGGTGCACTGTAATTTCTACTGGTGTAAAAAGTTTACTCCATTATAGCTCATCACCACTTCATCACATTCTGTCCTCATTAGACCTTATCATGCCGATCACCTATTGACTGGTAAATACAAACAGATTGGATCCAGATCAGTCGCCGGGTTACGTGGCGTCTGATCTGGATTCAAACTGTTTGTCACTCATGTTAATGTTTTTAAATTAAAAAACCCCCACTAGATAACATATCTTTGTTTGCAACGATAATTTCAAAATTGACGACAATACGACAGGATTCATGTTAACCATTTCGCTCTCAATGACGCTTGATAACGCGTTTGCAAATAGTTTGGATCCTGATCAGACGCCGCGTAACGCGGCGTCTGATCAGGATCCAAACTATTTGCACACGCGTTTCGAAATATCTTCAGTCATACTGCCTATTTTTTTTTTTTAACTTTGAACGACAATGCAGACAACAAAGTTGAAGCAGACGAAAATGAAACGGTAAAGCGGTAAAAATCTTACAAAAACAAGCAGTGAAAGGGCTAACGAGCTACATGTAGATATACGGACGTAAACACTTATATAGTATCTTTTCATCTCATTAGCGAAACTTGGAATATACTTTTATAGTAAAATATATTAGATATTGATTTAAATCGCACTACACGAAATATATGACAAAAATAACATTTGTAAGTACAGCGCTCCCTCTCAACAACGACATCCAATGGGAGAAACAGATAGTGTGTGTTGTTCGGAGGGAGTCGTTATAGGGAGGGAACATTTAGACTTTGCTTACATTTGCAAACAGCTTGAATCCAGATCAGACGCCGCGTCACGCGGCGTCTGATCTTGATTTAAGCTGTTTGTCAGTCGTCATTATATCTATTCTATCAAAATGTCCACTTATATGTAACTTTGAAAAAAACTGCAGACGACAAATTTAAGCAGACGATATTGCAGTCATGAAAAAGTTGGACAAAAAGGGTCGTTGTAAGGAGGTAATCGTTGTTGGGAGGGTCGTTGTAGAGAGGGAACGCTGTATAGATCATAAGGACAGACGAACTTGCTCAACTTCAGTTAAATCTTGAAAGTGAAATCGCTTAAGTTACACAATTCCAAATCTCTGTAGAAAATAACAGTAGACGACGCTTTTAAGCGGACGATATTGCAGCAGTGAAAGTGGTAGATAAAATTGTTTTGTTTGGGGAAACATTGTTGTAAGGAGATGCTAGTTGTTAGGAGGGCCGTTGGAGTGAGTGATGAGCATTTCATATGTAACGCTTAATGTTGTCCTCATGGGCTTTCAAGCCCACTGGATTTATGAAATAAACTGAAACTGAAACTGAAACTATGAAAAACAAAAACACCAAAAACAAACAGCACATGTCCGACGAGACGCTACAAATTGATTGCTAATGTTGACTTTGTAGTCTATAGGTATTAAGCGTATTGGCTTCATTCTAAACTCACATACCAGTATATATAGAGAGTTCAATAATAACTTAACTAAGCCGTGACATGATAAAACCTGACTTATTGCATTTCAAAAAGTGTTGATCAAAGACGCGGCGGCTGGCATTGATCTTAACTGTTTGACAACCACATGCATCTAAAGCATTTTAAGTAGCTGTAATAAATACGGTATTTGACAGTGTATACCAAACTCAGATACAGAGCCTAGGGTGCAAACGGTGCTTGGTCTGGTTGCAATGCAATAAGGCTGGTTTTGTCATGACACGGCTCTTTAGTGTTAAAGTGCACACTGCAATTATATGAAAATATGTTTGTTTTGATTACTTGTTGTTAGCTGTGACTGGCTGTAATTATCTTTTCATAACCCCATGAATAAAAAAAATCAGGCCACGCCTTGTCGGGACTACTTTCTCTCAGTCCAACTGCTACCCACAAGCGCTGCTTGAAGCAGGACGCCAAATGACGTCATTGACGACGGCGTTACTACAAAACAACGTCGCGTCTGGGCGGAAAGTATATATGGCGGAGGGACTACAACCTAAGTTTTAAAAGTGTTAAATAATGAACGCTCGTATCAGATTCTCAATGTAACTACTTTCTTAAATTCAGTAGTGGTATTAAATTATAAGAAGTAGTTTGAAAGCGGATACATACAAAGTGTGACCAGGTTTGTTTTCTATACCTCCATGAGTACAATAAATATTCGAATTATTCCTTAACTGAAATGGCCTTGTAATGTCGCAAACGTTTACGGTGTCACTACTGTACAAAAGCCCTTCTTCTTCCTCCATAGAACTCTATAGTAAATTGACAATATTCTCCTGTCTCTGTCCAGTTCCAGGACCTACCGGTCAATATAACGACCCTGTTTCCATGGAAAGCAATAACATGGCACCAGAATTAACAAAAGAAAAAGATACCATTAAGGTTCAACTTTTCCACAAATTTCACATTTCGAAGGTCACCGTCAATATTTACAAAATGAAAGTTGATGACCCGCCGCACCACACTCGCATCTCTGACCACATGTTCTCACAAATTAGTTCCCAAATAGAATCCAGAAACACCTTTGATTATCAACAACATCACTATTTCAGCTCAAAAACAAATGCATCTGCAGTTAATCAGCATTTTCAATAAAAAATATAACCATGAACACACACACATCAATTTTTCACTATATAAATTAGGAACTATTTAGGGACACTACGACCCGAAAGCACTTCCGTACAGGTGTGACACCTTACCCATTCACTGCCATGACGTCATCTGTATTAAACAATGTCGTCTGCTTTAATTTCTCAAGTTTAAAAATCAGGTAAACTGATTAAAGCAATATCGTTAATTCGTTATGAATGTCAAACAGTTTGGACCCTAATCAGACGACGCGTTAAGCGGCGTCTGATCAGGGTCCAAACTGTTTGCAAAAAACAATTGCACCCGGGGTAAGGCAGTGAAGGGGTTAACGTTCACTCAAGAATATCTATAGAATCATTACAATGTTTTTCCTTTTAAATCTGATTTAATTATGCAGTAGTCACAGCAAATTATCACTCATTAGCACATACCACTTTTGATAACATCATTTACAGTCTTAATGTTCATTTAAATTCATTGATGTGTTACAGTGGAGAATGTGTTATTCTTTCCCAATAAACGCGTTTACGCTAAAACTATTATTTGCAGTGCAAACAGTTTGGAGCCAGATCAGACGCCGGGTAACCCGGCGTCTGATCAGGCTCCAAACTGTTTGCAACCAAGATAAACATGAAATATCAGAATTGTCCAAAAGTTGTTCTTTTCTACGTTTTAGTGCTTTGCGTTTGCGTACGTTTGCGTTTAAACGGGAAAGAATAACAGATTCTCCACTGTAGTTCTTTCTACAGTAACTCTCGGTGAAGACTTGTAAAACATAATGTTTTTACTGCTGAACTCTTTCATTCTCAATGACGCCTTAAAGCGCGTTTGCAAACAGTTTGGGACCTGATCAGACGCCGCGTAACGCGGCGTCTGATCAGGACCCAGACTGTTTGACACTCGTTTCGAAATTTCGTCAGTCATATTGCATTAAATCTAACTTTGATACTATATTGCAGACAACAATGTTGAAGCTGACGACAATATGTCGGTAACGGGGTAAAATCCTCTCGATAAAATTGATTATGAAAGGGCTAAATCAGGATCTAGGTATTAGGGGAAAGGACTTGTAGGATATTTGTTTCATTATCCTCTTGCTTTAAGATGTCACCCACTCTTAACAAAACTAGAGAGATAGAATGTCACCAGGCGCTGATGAGGAGGACGTTTTGTTGAAAGTTGATGAAATGAGTTTCTGTGTTGGAAAGAGTATAAGCCTGTCAAAGATCTGGCAAGTGTAATCGTGTGGGTGTGGTTGCCTTAAGGAACAAAATTCACATACAGTGGAGAAAATGTTATTCTTTCCCAATAAAGGCGTTTACGCTAAAACTATTTTTCCCGTCGAAAACGGGAATTTTATCTCTTTTAACCAACTTGTTGAAACGATTTAACCAATCAGTAATGATCAGAAATCTTGGTCAATGATTGCTTGCTTGAACTGCAGAACTCTCATTGGGCGAATGCCTACAGGTCAGAGACCACCAAAACATTTTCCATAAAACGTTCAAGGCTGTGCTGACAAAATTTGAACAGACATTGTAAGCACGGAATTATACACTGGGCCAACTCGTGTATACTACCTGTATCAAGTTTATATAATGAATACTGTTCACTCCTAAAATAAACTTTAACTATTATTTCCATTGCAAACAGTTTAGAGCCAGATCAGACGCCGGGGTTGCCAGGCTCCTATCTGTTTGACACTCAGATTTAAAATATTAGTGATTATGAATGTCAAAATATGGTAATTTCCTACATTTTAGCGATGTGCATTTGCGTTTCGTTTGTGTTTAAACTGGAAGGATTAACGTTTTCTCCACTTTAACCGTTGTACTCGCCATAATGCAGTGAAGGGTTTAATTCTACAAAGTTTGCAGATGACTGGCTCAAAGCAGATGCTAAGACAAGGGTTATGTTAGAATATATACAGTGCTCCGTCTCTACAACGACACCCAATGGGTGACACATATTGTGTGTGTTGTTCGGAGGGAGTCGTTATAGAGAGGCTAACATTTGCAAACAGCGGCGTCTGATCTTGATTCAAGCTGTTTGTCACTCGTCATTATATATGTTCTATCGAAATCTCCACTGATATACATGTATGTAACTTTGAGAGAAAACAGGAGACAACAATTTTAAGTAGACGATATTGCAGCAGTAAAAACATTAGACATAGTTGTCCCGTTTATGGAATTGCGGCAATGGTTGTTGTTAGGAGGTATTCGTTGTTGCGAGGGCCATTGTAAAGCGGAAACACTGTATTAAAAAACGTCTTGAACACCAATCTGCATGTAACATTCATAGTTAAGTCGTCTGAAGATAAAGTATTATCAATGGTGTTCGTGTCTGCATTGATCGTGCTAAATTGTAGAAAACGTTATTCCTTCCCAATAAACGCGTTTACGCTAAAACTTATGTTCATTGCAAACAGCTTGGAGCCAGACCAGACGCCGGGTAACCCGGCGTCTGGTCTGGCTCCAAACTGTTTGCCACTCAGATTAACATGAAAGGTCAGAGTTGTCGAAATGTTGTTTTTTTCTTCGTTTTATTGCTATGCGTTTGCGTTTCGTTTGCGTTGAAACGAGAAAGAATATCGCATTCTCTACTGTAATATTACATGTATCACTGGTGTTCGTGTCTTCAATGATTGTTTTACAGTGGAGAATCTGTTATTCTTTCTCGTTTAAACGCAAGCGTACGCAAACGCAAAGCACTAAAACGTAGAAAAGGACAACTTTTGGACAATTCTGATATTTCATGTTTATTTTGGTGGCAAACAGTTTGGAACCTGATCAGACGCCGGGTTACCCGGCGTCTGATCTGGCTCCAAACTGTTTGTTGATTGATTGAGTAGGGTTTTACGGCACCGCGACACATAAAAGGTCATATAGCGCCGACCAAACTGTTTGTAATTGAAATAATAGTTTTAGCGTAAACGCGTTTATTGGGAAAGAATAACATATTCTCCACTGTATACCCAACAATACTCTCTTTTACTCGGCGTCTGACCATGATCAAAACTGTTTGACATTTATACTTGTACACGTACGTCAAAGGAGATTTGTTTGAAGCAGACATCATGCTATTGGTTATCATGAAGTTCCATCCTTTACTACCATAACAAATGTACAAGCTTGACAGGTTGTTAATAACTCTTTTTTTCAGCAAGAGTCAGGAGTTTTATTTTTAATTTGACAGATGCAACTGAGCAATTAAATCGATGACTTGTGACTGACATGTGACATTTATTGAATATACAGTGGAGAATGTATTATTCTTTCCCAATAAACGCGTTTACGCTAAAACTATTATTTCCAGTGCAAACAGTTTGGAGCCAGATCAGACGCCGGGTAACCACCATGATAAACATGAAATATCAGAATTGTCCAAAAGTTGTTCTTTTCTACGTTTTAGTGCTTTGCGTTTGCGTACGTTTGCGTTTAAACGGGAAAGAATAACAGATTCTCCACTGTAGAACGCATCGCTACAGAGAGAAGATACAGATTCTTTTAGCGTTACAGTGGAGAAAACGTTATTCTTTTCCGTTAAAAACTCAAACGAAACGCATACGCAAAGCACTAAAACGTAGAAAAATGCAATATTTTGACAATTCTAATAATTCATGTATATATTGGTGGCAAACAGTTTGGAGCCTGATCAGACGCCGGGTTACCCGGCGTTTGATCTGGCTCCAAACTGTTTGCAATAGAAAAAATAGTTTTAGCGTAAACGCGTTTATCGGGAAAGAATAACGTATTCTCCTCTGCAATACGAAACTAAATCAATGTAATGCAGCTAAATATAGAATATGACATCCCTAAAAAATTTTTTTATAAAAAACCCATCAACAATCAAATAAACAACAGACCTCTGATGATATATTGTTTTGGGCGGTAAACAAATTGAAGCCTGATCAGACGCCGGATAACTCAGTCTCTTGTCTGGCTTCAAAATGTTTGCGATGGAAATAAGTGGTTAAGTGCAAAAATGTCGTCACCAAGACTTTGTGTATTATACAGTGCTCCCTCTCTACAACGACCCAATGGTAGACACAGATTGTGTACGTTGTTAGGAGGGAGCTGTTAAAAGAAGGGAAAATTAGCTTACATTTGCAAACAGCTTGAATTTAGATCAGACGCCGCGTAACGCGGCGTCTGATCTAGATTCAAGCTGTTTGTCACTCGTCATTACGTTTTTTTCTGTCAAAATTCCATTATGTAATTTTGAGAAAAAACAGCAGACGACAGTTTTAAGCAGATCCAATTACAGCTGTGTAAAGGTTGGACATTATTGTCTTGTTTGGAGGAAGAGTGGCAAGTGTCGTTGTAAGGAGGGAATTGTTGATGGGAGGGCCGTTTTGGGGTAGGAGCACTGTAGAAAGGGACGTTTGTTAACTCCTTAACTGCCATGACATCATCGATATTAAGCAATTACCATCTGCTTTTATTACTCAGAATTAAATTGTAGGTATTTTGACTCGAGAAATATCTGAATATCGGCTACTGATCAGGATCCAAACTGTTTGCAAATACTTGTTGTACAGTTATAACAGTTTGCATATATATACTTATTGTACTCAGGGTAGTTCATACATACATGTACAAAACATACATATTTACAAAATAATATAATACAAGGTCAAATCTGATAAACAAGGTTCATGTACACACTGGAAGCGATCCACTTAGATGATATCTGTCCAAAATGTATAAATACATGTATGTTTTTTTCTTATCATTCGGTTTGGATCCATATAAGACGCTTAAAATTTCTGCATTTTGTCTGGATCCAAACAGTTTCGTACAATTACTCTAAATTTATCAGCAGCATGTTACACTGTAACAGTAACCCTAACATACTTAACTCTTTCCCTATATAAGCGACTTTTAGCGTATTCAGTTTAATCCCCCGCTGAAGAAAATAGTTCCAGTTTATACCCTCATGAACAATAAACATAACAAATATTTTATATAGCCTAGCAATTGGTAGTTTAAAGCGGACTGAAAGTAAAGCAGAATGTGCCTTAAGGCACATTCTGCTTTACTTTCAACCGCTCTGAGTTAATGTCATATACGGGTTAATGGGTAAAAGGTTAACAAATGTTTGTGCTGCTTTAAAGACATGTGTAGAACAAGGCGAAGTTTTATACTACATTTAAGTCCTAATCTATAGAATAAGCAGTATATATCTCAGACGCGTCCTGTGTACATTTAGATAATACCCCAAGTTTAGATAATTGTTTGTTAGATTTAGATGTTAAGCATAATACAAAAATAAAAAATATAAGCCTTTTTCCCAAAATATAAAAACAGAAAGGCGGCCTGAATCTAGGGCAGTCATTCAGAAACATGAAGACTGGTCAAGATTTAAACTGATGGATAGACTTTAAAATGTAAAAGAAAATATTTAAAGTAGTCGTTTCCTAGAACTTTCAAACTATATATATAAGACCTCACTGACACACCATTTTTTGATATTATTTATAACTAATGTACATGTATGCACAGTATTTGATGCTTTTGCTGTTCATGTAATCTATGAACCCAAGCAGCAATAAAATTGAGTTGAGTTGAATTTTCAACCTTTCTGCCCATTGATCCAGTTAGTGAGTTCCTTTGCGCATTCCAGCTGATGCACATCTGCACCGATTACCCTACAGGAAGGGCTTCGGGAGTACAGTGGAGAATCTGTTATTCTTTCCCGTTTAAACGCAAACGTACGCAAACGCAAATCACTATAACGTAGAAAAGAACAACTTTTGGACAATTCTGATATTTCATGTTTATCTTGGTTGCAAACAGTTTGGAGCCTGATCAGACGCCGGGTTACCCGGCGTCTGATCTGGCTCCAAACTGTTTGCACTGCAAATAATAGTTTTAGCGTAAACGCGTTTATTGGGAAAGAATAACACATTCTCCACTGTAAAACCCAATGTTATTTGCGTGTACACTATTTGCAAGGGACAAGTGTGCTGTTCACAGATACATTGTTTGTAATTGATGTGTATATGCGTCACAAGATGGGTTCAATGAGTTATTTAAAACTCTCTTTACATAAAAGCAAAAGTATTGTTCCGGAGAAATATCTCTATCTTTTCAGCGCACTATACACTAATGGAAACTACACCAGGTCAAAGGATCTGATACAGTGCTCCCTCCCTACAACGCCCCGAACAAAGACTCCCTCCTTACAACGACCCTTGCCGCAGTCCCCTAAACAGGACAATTATATCCAACCTATTCACGTCTGCAATGTCGTCTGCTTAAAATTGTCGTCTGCTGTTTTCCTCAAAGTAACATACTTGAAATTTTGACAAAAAAAACAAACACTTAATGACTAGTGACAAACAGCTTGACTCTAGATCAGACGCCGTGAATCTAGATCAGACACCGTGGTACGCAGCGTCTGATCTGGATTCAAGCTGTTTGCAAATGTTAGCCAACTTCCCTCCCTATCTCGACTCCCTCCGAACAACGCACATAATTACTGTCTTCCATTGATAGTTGTTGTAGAGAGGGAACGCTGTAGTTGTCGATCTAAAATAGTGCAAGTATTTATTTGCCGGGTTAGGATCACACTATTATTAAAGCTCACTACGAGGTCTACAACACAAACAGAAAACCTTTATTATTTCATCTAACAAAGACTTATATGTAGTAATAGAGGACATCTAGCGTCAAAAATCGAAATAAAGGAAAACAATGCACAGAATTGATTTTTGTGTTTTCATATGCTACAACGTGTACCGAATGTCACAAAAACAATCTAGCGAAATCAAACGCTGCGAAACATGATTTTTGGGGTAAAATGGTTAAAATAATAGGTGAAAGCACGAATTTTTGGGATTTCCAAACTGCGATCGTAAAAATCAATATAAAAGCTCGAAATCTACAGGCTAGACAAATATTCATGTCAACTGTGGAATGGTACTTGTTAAGATAAATAATATTTTCAAAAAACTGATTTTTGGGGTGAAATTGTCAAAATATTAAACCAAAATCACAAATTTTGAGAATCTCAAACAGACCCTGATATCAAAAAGCTAATAAAGGAAATGGTGCACAGACTTGATTTATATCTTATTATTTGCCTAAATATGTACCCAATAACAGACAAAAAGTCTAGAAAAATCAAACAATGCAAAATATGTTTTTTTGGTAAAATGGTTCAAATAATAAATAAAATCGCTAATTTTTGGGATTTCCCTTCTGTGATCGAGGATATCGATATAAAAGCTCGAAATCTACACGCTAGACAAATATTCATGTCAACTGTGTAATGGTACTTGTTAAGATAAATAAAACTTTCAAAAAACGGATTTTTGGGATGAAATGGTCAAAATATTAAACCAAAATTACAAATTTTGAGAATTGCAAACAGACCTTGACATCAAAAAGCAAATAAAGGAAAGGGTGCACATTGTTGATATATATGTTATTATTAGCTTAAATATGTACCAAATATCAGACAAAAAGTCTAGGAAAATCAAACAATGCAAAGTATGTTTTTGGGTCAAATGGTTGAAATAATAACTGAAATCACTAATTTTTGGGATTTCCCTTCTGTGATCGAGAATATCGATATAAAAGCTCGAAATCTACAGGCTAGACAATTATTCATGTCAACTGTGGAATGGTACTTGTAAAAATAAATAGAATTTTCAAAAAACTGATTTTTTGGGTGAAATTGTCAAAATATTAAACCAAAATCACAAATTTTGAGGATTTCAAACAGACCCGGACATCAAAAAGCTAATAAAGGCAATGATGCACAGAGTTGATTTATATGTTATTAATTGCTTAAGTATGTACCTAAAAACAGACAAAAAGTCTAGGAAAATCAAATGATGCAAAATATGTTCTGGGGTAAAAAGGTTGAAATAATAACTAAAATCGCTAATTTTTTGGATTTCCCTTCTGTGATCGAGGATTTCAATATTAAAGCTCCAAATCTACAGACTTCACAAATATTCATGTCTACCATGGAATGGCCCTAATAAAGATAAAAACAACTTTATAAAAAAAAAGATTTTAATGGTAAAATCGTAAAATTATTAAACCAAAATTTCATAATTTGTGAATTTTTGACAGATTTTGACATCGAAATCAACATAAAGGAAAAGATACACAGAATTGATGTAGCAGTAACGATAAATTACAGACAAATAATGTAGGAAAATCAAAGAACCCGAAATATGGTTTTTGGGTAAAATTGTTGAAATAATAACTGAAAAAACTTATTTTTTTAATTTCCCTTCTGTGACCATGGATATTAATATAAAAGCACCAACTATCAAGGCTAGACAAATAATAATGTCTACTTTAGAATGGTCTTTGTTAGGAGAAATAATGGTTTCAAAAAACTGTTTTGGGGGGAAAATTGTCAAAATATTTAACCCAAATCACCAATTCTTGTTTGTAAAATAATCTAGAAAAATCAAACAAAGCCAAATATAATATTTTGGGGTAAACTGATTAAAACAATTAATGTAAATGCGCGTTTTTGGAAATTCCACACTATGGCCTTAGACAGGAGTATAGAAGCTACATATTTACAGGTAAGATACATATTACTGTGCACTGTAGCCTTGTACTTATTAGGATAAATTAAAGTTTAAAAAAATCTTCTTGTTTTAGGGGGAGGGGTGGGAGGTTAAAAATGTAAAGAGTTAAATGAAAACCCATAAGTTTTTACTTCACTGTGACCTTAGATATGAAACTAAACGTTCAAAGTATATAACTTACACACATGCACCATTTTAATGTAGCTTAGTAAAAGTAAAGATTTAAGGAAAAATGGTAAACATTTAAACAAGGCACATTTTAATGTATATATTGTGAGTTTAAATATGACTAGAAAAGCTCCAAATACATTTGATATGCAACAGGCACCTCGAAATAAAACCTAGAACAAGTACCAATAAATTATGATTTCTAAAATTAATAAATATTGGTGATAAGATATAAGTTAAACGAACACAGTTTTCACTGAAGATTTTTACAGTGGCATTGGATATGACCATCAAGGCCCTACAGTGTATTTATTAGCATAATTATGTAAGTTTCAATGAAGTAATATACATGTATAACTGTATATAGTTCAACAAAAAGACAAGATCTTGAGTATAATGTTACAGCAGTATAACATGAATATAAAACTTAAAAATATAGTTAAGACAAATATGTAAATGGAGACTTTTATAAGTAAGGATAACTACCATTTTTAATTTGTTTTGAAATTCATTACTATAGTCAAACAACTAGGTCTGACGTGTCACATGGGGGCCGAGTCCATTTATAAAGGAGATCAGCATTTCAGATGTTCTCGTGTCAAATTTTTAAGGAAAAGGTTTTGTTATAGGTACAAACAATACACGAATTAGTTATTGGAAACATAGCGTAGTGGATAAGACGTAGGTAGAAGTTTATGATCGGACAACATTTTATCAAGCACGGGTTCGAATCTTGCAGCAACCTATGATATTTGTTTGCCAAAACAATATTAAGGATTCTATAATTACATTGAAGAAAGTGACTAATACTTATACTTATATTGATTTTCATATTTTATCATCGATTTGTTTTGTGAAATTATGGCTAATATAGGGCTAGAATCAACATAATGCACCTTTTCCCCAACATTGACGAACATGTGCATAAATGGTTTGTATAATCATACAGTATGAAATTAAATAATTCATTCTAGATTTAAAAAGTTTGAGGTCGACGCGGGATTCGAATCTACGATTATTAAAATAATTATGTCGCAATACATTCTATGTACCTATACTTTACCTACTGCGCTAAAGTGCTGACAATAATATCGCCTATATTTGTATCTAATAATTATACTAATCTCGATTGTATAAAAATGGTCCGAGAATATACGGAATGCTGCTCTCCTTAAAAAATGGAATCTGCTGACCTTTGACACGTCAAGCCTAGTTGTTTGACTATAAGACTGTTGATATGACGAGTGAAGCTTTAAATGCACATATAAGTCATATATTCTTTCCAATACAACAGCTTACACATAAGAACAAATACAAAGTTTGAAAATAACGTTTTGAGGAAAACATTAAAAGATATACATAAAACAGCAAATTTTGAATTTCTGTATGCGGGGGAGGATATGAATAAATAAAAAAATTAAAACTCCAAATCCATAGGTTTGACACAGTCCATTTAAATGAGATCTGTAACTAGTTTAAACATACTTAAACACATAAATCAATTTTCAAAACTTTTCCCTTTATTTGCTTAAGGCTTTATTTGGAATTTTCAGGTCGGAGATCTCTGCTAAAATCTCAAAAATTGGTGTTTTTTGTTTAATTATTATACCAACTTTACTGCATAAATCAGTTTTTTGACAGTTTTATTCATCCTTATACATGTATGTACCATTTCACAGTGCAATTGAATATTTGTCTAACCTGTAAAGGTGGAGCTTTTATTTTAATAGCCACCATCACATAAGTAAAATTTTATTTTTCAACGATTTTACCCAAAAAAACCATATATGGTATTGTTTAATTTTCTTAGATAATTTTTCTATTATTTTGAACATATTAAAGCATATGATAACACATAAATCAATTTTGATTTTGATGGCAGGGATTATTTACGAAATCTTCAAAATTGGTGATTTGGGTTTCATATTTTGACAATTCAACCCCAAAAATCAGTTTTTTGAAAGTTTTATTTATCCTTACTAATACCATTACACAGTTGAAATGATGTTTTTTCTAACCTGCATTTTTGGTGTATCTATATTGATATCCACGTTCACAGTAGGGAAATCCCAAAAATTCGCGTTTTCATTTATTTTTTCATCAATTTTATCCCAAAATTCATTTTTGTAATGTTTTAGTTATCCTTAATAGTACTATTTCACAATAGAGATGTATAAGTATCTAGCCTGTAAATTTGTAGCTTTTATATTGACAACCAACGACACAGTTCTGAAATCCCTAAAATTGGCGTTTTTATTTATTATTTCAACAATTTTGCGTAAAAAAACATATTTCGCATAGTGTGATTTTCCTAGATTTTTCTTCTGTTATTTGGTACATGCTCTATAATATGAAAACACAAAAACAATTTCTGTGCATTTTTCGTTTATTTGGATGTTTGACACCAGGGACTCTCTACTAAAATCTCCAAAAATCGAGTTTTTTTTAAAAATATTTTCATGATTTTCACCAAAAAAGAACCAGTTTTTGAAAGTTTTATTTATACTTATTAGTATTAGTCCACAGTGGATAAAACTGTCGTTCTAATGTGTAGATTTGGAGCATTTATATTAATACCCAGGGTCACAGTATGGGATTTTTTTTTTTATCATTTTCGTTTATCTATTCCAGCATTTTACCCCCCCCCCCCCCCCCCCCCCCCAAAATTGGATTTCGCATCGTTTGATTTTCCTAGATTTTTTTCTGTTATTCAGTACATATTAGAGCATACAAAAACACAAAAATCATTTCTGTGCATTTTTTCCCCAAATTTTTTAAATGCCCTCTACTATAGTATAAAGGCTGCTGACAGCTGGACCGTTTCATTGCCTATTTCATCGTGAGATTTTTACCCCTTTACGGCATATTGTCGTCTGCTTCCATAATGCTGTCTGCAATTTTGTTTCAAAGTAAGATTTAGGGCAGTATGATTTCCGTTATTTCAAAACGAGTTTCAAACAGTTTTGATCCTGATCAGACGCAGCGTCACGCTGATCAGGATCAAAACTGTTTGCAAATGCGTCTTTTGGCGTCATTGGCAATGGAAGGGTAACGGCTTGGTTAGTTTAAAGCAGAATCCTCCAATAGGACCTTTCTGGTGTACAGTGAACACATGCCACTCGATGATAAGACATTGGTATCTCAAAAAACGTGTTATTGCTGAATACATGTATAGTACAAACGAAATGTAGAAAGTACCTTATTGCTTTAATCATACAGTGGAGAATATGTTATTCTTTCCCAATAAACGAGTTTACGCTAAAACTATTATTTCCAGTGCAAACAGTTTGCAGCCAGATCAGACGCCGGGTAACCCGGCGTCTGATCAGGCTCCAAACTGTTTGCCACCAAGATAAATATGAATTATCAGAATTCTCAAAAAGTTGTCATTTTCTACGTTTTAGTGTTTTGCGTTTGCGTACGTTTGCGTTTAAACGGGAAAGAATAACAGATTCTCCACTGTATTGCTGAATACATGTATAGTACAAACGAAATGCAGACAGTACTGCATTGAGCTGTTACCTTATTGCTTTAATCATACACATGCTGTAAATCTCAATAAACATTTGCTTCAATGGTCGTAATATTGAGTTTCATTGTAATATTAACAAAACAAACATTTCATTGTACGTTTTCCAATAACTGATCGCACTTGTAGTATGGTTCACTAGATATATACATTCCTTTGTTCTTTGTAAATAGTTCACATGGGGTAAACATGTTTCTGTACTTAACACATGCAACCCTAGCGACGATTATACTCGTCATTTAAAACCCGTCTACCTGTGAGGATTACAATTGTCCTATGCAAACAGTGTAGACTCTGATTAGAGGATTCCTTAAGGAGCCCTCTGATCAGGTCTACAATATTTGTCATTTTGAACTACAGTGGAGAATCTGTTATGCACTACAAATAATAGTTTTAGCGTAAACGCGTTTATTGGGAAAGAATAACAGATTCTCCACTGTATATTGCTAAAATCAACCCTAAACAGTCAAAAATGGACTTGACTTAATTTGAAATTGGAATTTTTATTGAAAATTTTCAGGGGTGAATGAGTTAACGAGTTTGATGATAAGCTCAAACAGTTAATAACCAGATTAGATGGTGCCTGACCAGGCTCCAAGATATTTGACATGTAGATTTCAAACAATGTAAACGTTAAAAAACAGTTATTTTCTATATTTGATTCGTCGCATTTGCGTTTAATCTAATTCGACATGTAAGCGACGAGGCAAAACGAATGGGATCACCATAAAAGGGCGAATATTAATGAAAAATCATTTGCCTAACGAGCGGATTTCCATACACTCGACACAATTGCTTTGATCTCTGAAACGCTAATAAGCAACAGATGAAATACCAAATAGAACGTAAGCCTTTGT
Organism: Gari tellinella; assembly: GCA_922989275.2. Taxonomy (NCBI): domain Eukaryota; kingdom Metazoa; phylum Mollusca; class Bivalvia; order Cardiida; family Psammobiidae; genus Gari; species Gari tellinella. The sequence continues at coordinate 40,980,413 of OV277871.1, forward strand.
TCGATCCTAAATGAATTTTTTGTAGACATTACACTGTATTATTGCTAGTCTTTTCGCCGCAATTTACACATAAAGCCATGTAAAGCAGCAGCATCTAATCAGGATCCTAACTGTTTGGCATTCTTGTCGATGTCTACAGTCATATTCCCGAAATATCACACGTCGAAACAGATATGAAGACAACTTTGTTAAAATGAAAGATATAATGCCTGTTAAAGCGGCTTAATAAAACAATTACACTTAGCGGCAATGGTTAACTGGTTCAGCCCTCTGCAGAGATTATTGATTACATATACAAACAGTGTAGACCCTGATCAGAGGGCTCCTATAGGAGCCCTCTGATCAGGGTCTACACTGTTTGATATTTTCATTGGTTTTTGTTGTCATACTAAAAATGTAACAGTAGACTGGTTCAAAAACCTGTACTAAAAGTCACATAGGATTGCAAATACCCACAAGAGAAATTTAGGGTTGAAAGGGTTATGTGTTAAATAATTATCACATGTAAAGCTATTATTTGTCTTTCCTTAATGAAGCCACTTCGATAAATATTTGGTAGAGTGTCGATTATAATAAGATTGCAAGTAAATGTCTGATTTGATATCAAGGTCTTTGCATGTTAAAGCCACATCGGTTATCGCACTATTAAAAGAAAGACTCATTGATTATGCTAGAAAGGGTATGAGTAATAACATGCCTTATACTCAGATTGCAATGTTAGCAAATGAATGAATATTAACAATTTATGCCATAAATCATTAGTACAACCCTTAACCCTTTCCCCAATAGAAGCGACTTAGCGTATTTAATTGATCCCTCCGCTGAAGAAAATAGTTCCAGTTTATACCCTCATGAACAATTACCATTACCAATATTTTATATAGCCTAGCAGATTTCAGCTTAAAGCAGGCTGAAAGTAAAGCAGAATGTGCCTTAAGGCACATTCTGTTTTACTTTCAACCTGCTTTAAGTGGTCACCTGTCTTCAAAACTAGAAACAGGATATGAGGTAAAGGGTTAAAGCAGGAATGGAAGTCAAACCTCAAATATACAATTCAAACAATAAGCCGTCTAACCACTGGAGCAAGGAATACAAGTCTTAGATATTAACATTCGCCCCATTCAGTTCCATTGAAAAACCCGACATTCAATCCGTGTAAACGCGATTATAGAGGAGGGGGGGCATATGCATTTTTCATTCGCGAATTAATCTTTGGAACTCGGACAGCAAGTATGGCGGATGTTTAAAAAAATGTGTTCTTCACCGATGTATGCCTGCTTTGTAGCGGAAACCATGATTACCGACTGAAATTCTTCTTTATTAATGAGATAAATTGCAAGAAAGTTGATATACCTTCTAAACAGCAGTTGTCTGCATTTCTTTATGACAAAATAAACGATATATATTTATACAATGTACTACTTTTAAAATGACGTCACCTTCAAATTACGTAAAATCGGCATTTCGCGCCAAACTGTCAAGATGGTTGACGTAAGAATGTAAAGAATGTAAATGTAATGTATTTTTTTGCTTTCGAATGCACACAGCTTCAACTCGGTCATGGCTATTCCTTATAGTGTACACATTATTCGTGTTATCAATCTCTAATATGGATTAAACATACATGCACACTAACAAAATGTTCATTTAATATTAGAAATTACAGGAAATGTATTGTAAATATCAGAATTGAACTGATATTTTTCGGTGTTTAAGCGAAATAAACGACCGAAAATTATCGCCAAATAAATGTACCATGAATCGCGCGATCCATGGTACATTTATTTGCCGATAATTTTCTGTCGTTTATTTCGTTAGAACGACGAAAAAAAATCAGTTCATTTCTTAAATAAGGAATGCAAGCCGTAAACATACCTTGCAGCATGCTATTTATTGTCGTCTTAATTACACTTTAATTTTTTTAATTGTGTAGCTTAATACTTTCCCCCATATTCGCATTTAATTTATTCCTCCCCTGAAGAAAAGAGTTTCTATTTATACAGTCATGGATATATATAATTAGAAAAAGTTTCTATGTTCTAGCAGATGGTAACTTAAGGCAAGTTGAAAGTAAAGCAGAACGCGCCTTAAGTGGTCAAACTATATTTAATACCAGTAACACGCTATGGGGTAAAAGGTTAATTATTATTGCCCGTATGGATGGTATCTAACCTTTCATGGGACATGTCACTTTTTACTTGCTTGTCTTGTGTTGCATAATTTTGTTCTATGTAAGATGGTGGATTAGTAAATTTGCGTTCTGTGAATGATACTCCCTGTTGTAATTCTCTCTGTGCACCTATGGAAATTTAACATTATGTTTTTCCCTGATTTGAAGCAAAAAATTTAGTACGAAACTATTTGAAAAAAATATTACATGATAAAAATGGAAACCGCTTCTGAGAAACAGTCATTCTTTCCGTTTTAAAATCGACAGGAAACGAAACTTAATGCGATAAAATGTTAAAAGTGACAGCTACATAAAGAATTCTACTGATCTGTATCTACACGTTTTGCATATAATGAGAGTACTCTCCATACGTATAATATTTGTAAGGGAGGATTTACGAGCTCGGTGGGTTAATGACGAAGTACAGCGTTCCCTCTCTGCAGCGACACCCAATGGGAGACACAAATTGTGTGCGTTGTTCGGAGGGAGTCGTTCTAGGGAGGGAATTAAGCTTACATTTGCAAACAGCTTGAATCCATAGGTGGTTCTCTCGAGTTGGTAATATACATACTAGATTCTATCTATTTATAGAACAAGGTATACAACTCGACCTGTCAAGCGATTACCGGTACACCAGCTCGTCCCTGAAATATCAGTGAAGTTAGGGTTAAAACCAGCTTATACTCGCCCTATGATCGCAACTGCACTAATTAAACGCAATAGATTGTTCAATAAACAAAAAATGACTTCGAAACATTAGCGTTTGTTACAAGTTGATGTGAAATAAGAGCGTTGTGGTGCAAAATTCAATACATGTATATATTTTGTCGATTGCGAAATGTACATGCAAATGACCGCTTTGAAGTAAATAATTTCATTGGCTGTTATACTTACACAAATGACTGTTTACCGTTTTCGATAGTCATTAGCCTTCGGCGCAATGTATTAGGGAACCAATCGACCAGCCAATCAAATCGCTCTTTACATAACTCTCCTTCTCTTCCAAAATGGAAGTCAATAGCTAAATGCAATTTCGGCCGTCATCTGTTGTTCTCTTAAGTCCATTTTATATGAGTTTGAATAAAGTTTGATGGTTGGTGATTGAATTTTTTACTTTTATTTTATAAATGTAATGTAAATTATGTGTGATATCCCCTATAACGTGTGTTTACGCAACTTTACGCGGTTGACACCCGTGAACTCTTGGGACGAGCTCATGTAATTGAGCTTCGTGACAAATATTTTTGAAATTTCGTCTTTCTAAGTTTAACGACCTATACCTTAGTACCTTTTTATGAATATGGTGTATTTTACGAACAATAAATCCCGTTTTAGTAAGGTTTAAATATGTTTTTTTTCCAAGTTTCTGGCAATGCCATTTTTAGAGTTGTTTACCTTGTATATAAATAGAGTAAGGGTACACAATCTTCTTTTTTCGAGAGAACCACCTATGCTTGAATCCAGATCAGACGCCGCGTAACGCGGCGTCTGATCTGGATTGAAGCTTTTGTCACTCGTCACTAAGGTTTGTTATGTCAAAATGCCCAATATGTAATTTTGTGAAAAACAGCAGACGACAACTTTATGCAGAAGTTATTGCAGACGTTAAAATGTTGGACATAATTCTTTGTTTCGGGATCAGCGGCAAGCGTCGTTGTGAGGAGGGAATCGTTGTTTGGAGGGCCGTTGTAGAGAGGGAGTGCTGTATGAAGTTTTTTACACTTCATTTGTCTTGTCATATTTCTTAAAACACTTTCATTTTATAAGCCTTTGCAATGGAGAAAACGTTATTCTTTCCCGTTTAAACGCAAACGAAACGCAAACGCATTTCAATAAAATGTAGAAAATGGCAAGTTCTTGATAATTCTGACTATTCATTTTCAGTGGCAAACAGTTTGGAGCCTGATCAGACGCCGGGTTACCAAACTTTTTTAATTGAAAATAATAGTTTTGGTGTAAACGTGTTTATTGGGAAAGAATATAACGTTTTCTCCACTGTACCGAATAGGTTGTTTCTAGTTGTGAAGAATTTTGACCATTTAATAAAAAGTAAATCAGAGTGTGCTATAATGCGCATCTTGCTTTACTATCAGCTTGCTTTAAGTTACCGTCAACTAGGATACAGAACTAATTCTTATCCTGAATATTCATGACTGTATAAAGTGGAACTATTTTTTTTCAGCGGAAGGCTTATATAAATATGCAAAAGTGGTATGCATGAATTAATTGGTTAAATGACCACGGGTCACAAGTTTTAACTATAAACTCCTTCACTACCATGACGTCATCAAATTTAAACAAGTGTCGTCTGCTTTTATTTCTAAAATTCTATTTCTTCCTATTTTGAATGAATAAATATTGAAATAAGTGTCAAACAGTTTGGATCCTTATCAGGCGCCGCGAAACGCGGTGTCTGATCAGGATCCGAACTGTTTGAAAACAAACTGTTGTGCTCGGGGTAAGACAGTGAAGGGGTTAACTATTAAATATATTAAAACATTCATGTTTAAATGTATTCTGTAGGTTTCTGTCATTCTTTATTTACAAACATTTTCAAAGAAAAACAACTTCACATAAGCTTGACTGTAAGCGTTTGAAAATGACTATAGGAGATTTTCCTTAATGTTTAAATTAATTGCTGACATAACCTTGCTCAAAAGTTTCAAATTTAAATAACAAGTATTTCGTGTTTCTTCTTTATAAAGCTTGTCCCTTAGGTTTAATTACAATTATCACTATTTACTCGGCTTCTCATTGAGACCTGATTTATTTTATCGACATAGTTATTAATGAATTTTGGAGAAGGGGTTTTGCAATTGTTGGATCAATTGTCGGTACAGTCAGGACTCGATACAACGACATTCGTTACAACGGAATACTCACTTACCGACACGAAATCCGAGGGAACGAACCTGCACAAAGCTATATATATGAGATTCAATATAACGACAAACTCGTTACAACGACATTTTTGTTGGGAACGAACTGTGTCGTTGTATCGAGTCCTGACTGTATTTGACAAAGCAAACTGTTTACCAAATCAAATTATTGTTGGTATATGAATCTGTATCTGTTTAAATACGTCGTAGAGTTACTCGACGGGTAAGAAGAGTCGCCAAATTATTGGCGATAATCTCGTAGGGCTGTATTGAAAGCTTCTACGGAATCAGCATGCACTATGCTGTCTGGCAGTTTGTTCCATTGTTTTGTAACTGTGTCTACAAAGAACGAATGTTTGTATTGTTTGTATTGATTGGTCTTGCTATTTGGTACTGTGAGCCCTCTTGTATTGTTGCATACTTGATTTTCTACTATATAATTTGTATTGAAATCTTTAAATCTGGTTGTTGTGATGTTTCTTCTTGTTTTTGCCGGTTTTGTGAAAGTGGATGTTGGTAGAGCTTGAACCAGACCTTCTACCACCTTATACATTAGTATCAGTCTGAGGCTTAGTCTCCTGTCCCCAGTTCCAGTTGTTCTCTCATTCTTGTGATTACTCCCGTCTCTCTGTCGTTGTAGATCTTTTTTATGAACCTTATATCCCTATTCTGAATTTTCTCTAATCTGTCTATTCCCCCATTGAGGTACAGTGGAGAATGTGTTATTCTTTCCCAATAAACGCGTTTACGCTAAAACTATTATTTGCAGTGCAAACAGTTTGGAGCCAGATCAGACGCCGGGTAACCCGGCGTCTGATCAGGCTCCAAACTGTTTGCCACCAAGATAAACATGAAATATCAGAATTGTCAAAAAGTTGTTCTTTTCTACGTTTTAGCGCTTTGCGTTTGCGTACGTTTGCGTTTAAACGGGAAAGAATAACAGATTCTCCACTGTATGGATTCCAAATGGTTGCGCCATACTCCAAAATTGATCTCACTACTGAGGATGTTTTCTGCAATTTTCCGGTACATTTCTAAGGTTCCTTCTCAGGAACCCAAGAGTTGCATTGGCCTTTTTGCATACTTGAGTTTTGTGCGCATTCCATTTGAGGTATTTGTAAATCTGTATGCTTAAAGATGGATTATCATGTACTTGTTGGAGGAAGTGATTATTAAGTTGATAGAATTTTGAGACTTTTTTGTTTATAGAGAGTCGTGGAATTTTTTGGCATTGCCTCTCATACCCCAATATTTTGCCCAGGGTTCTAGGTTGGTTAGGTCTGTTTGTAGTTTTTCTTGATCTGAATTGCTCTTGATGGTTCGGTATAGTACACAGTCGTCCGCAAAAAGTCTTACAGATGATTTACGTATAACTAACCTAACCTGAAGCGAGCTCTCATAGGTCTAGCACAGTGACAAAAAGTATCTTGCAGTGGTTCTGGGTCTTAGTTGCAGTAGTGGATAATTGTGCTTATTATTTTAATGGAAAGCAGGTCGGTGGGTTTGATCCATTGCATTACCTAGCAGCGATTAGAAAAAGCCAACATAATATTTCTTAAATTATCGCTCATCATCAGCTCATCATCCGTTGAGTCCATACATTCAGTGTCGCAGTGCCGTAAAACCCAAATCTCCCACGCGTATTCCAACTGAAAGATGTGTATTGAAGACTGGCAGGATTAAAGATGAGAAAACGTTATTCTTTCCCAATAAACGCGTTTACGCTAAAACTATTATTTGCAAAGCATACAGTTTGGAGCCCGATCAGACGCCGGGTAACCCGGCGTCTGATCAGGCTCCAAACTGTTTGCCACCAATATAAACATGAATTATCAGAATTGTCCAAAAGTTGTACTTTTCTACGTTTTAGTGCTTTGCGTTTGCGTACGTTTGCGTTTAAACGGGAAAGAATAACAGATTCTCCACTGTATGACGTCACCAATGACGTCAGAATAACAGATTCTCCACTGTAGCACTGAAACGGATTAGTCTCCCTTTAACCCTTTCATTATCAACTTTCTCGTGAGAATGTTACCCCTTCACCGCCATATTGTCGTCTGCTTCAATATTGAAGTCTGCAATATCGTTTCAGAGTTAGAATTGATGTAATTTCACAACAAGTGGCAAACAGGTTTGATTGTGATCAGACGCCGCGTTACATGTATGCGGCGTCTGATCAGGATCAAAGCTGTTTGCAAATGCGCTTTATGGCGTCATTGAGGGCGAAAGAGTTAACCGAAAAGTACCAATCTTAAGCTGAATGATGTTCACTGTTGCAACTGAGTGTGTTTGTGTCAGGTTTTCTAGGTCAGGGCAAGAACATGTAGGATGACCCTTAGTAATTAGCCGAGAAGATATAGCTGTCATCCATTTCCATCTGGCAGTGGCACAATATTTATCTGTGTATTCCCGGTAAATACTAACATTACCTCACATGTGATACATTCTACAGGAGTCATACATCAACTTTAGGTATTCTTGTATCAACCCATTTGTGACCACGATCCCATATATGGGGCATAGGCAATCAGTGTAGCGGGATGTTGAAGTATATTCATCTTTATCAAAATATAAAAGGCATGTTTTTTATTAACCATGTGTGCCCACGATCCCATATATGGGACATAGGCAAACAGTATAGACTCTGACCAGACGCCGCATTATGCGGCGTCTGATCAGAGTCTACACTGTTTGCTGATAGCAATTTCAATATAAAAATAAAATGAAAATGAAAATTTTGACCAGGCATCCCTTTAATGAAATATGGACTAATCCAATATAAAACATGGAAGAATCCACTGGGCGCAAATGGGTTAATTTCACTGCAAAGGCCGACGACACTATGGGCTCTCACCAGATGCCGCCTAAAGTGACATCTGATCAGGAATCAAACTGTTTGATACTTGTTTTAAACTTATGTTAGTCATACTGCCTTAAATTTAACTTTGAAACGATACTACAGACAACAATGTTAATGCAGACGACAATATGGCAGTGAAGGGATAAAAACCTTACGTGAGAGGGTTACAAATGTACTCGACAACGATTTGATCTAAGAAGCATGGGGTGCTCAATGCAGCTTGGATAAAACTAATGCTGAATGTTCCTTTATAAGCATTCTGCATTATATTGTCATGTACCAAGCAACCATATGTTTTACGATTTTCCTAGCGTAAAGAACGCATAATACAATATTAACTATACATTCCAACAACAGGTTACTGAGATAAAGCACATGATCTATAGAAGCCGGGGTGCCACTTAGATCAATATAAAAGGCTAGAAATTTAACAAATATTGTGATTTGTCTGTATTTAATTACACTGCGTTTAAACGGCAAAGAATAAAGTATTCTGTACTGTACCCTTAAACAGTGAAATCGAAGTATATACTGCCAAAATAACTGCTTTTTAACCCTTTCCAACATAGAAGCATTTTTTAGCACATAAATTTATTCCTCCACTGAATAAAATAGATCCAATTGATACAGTGGAGAATCTGTTATTCTTTCCCGTTTAAACGCAAACGTACGCAAACGCAAAACACTAAAACGTAGAAAAGTACACCTTTTGGACAATTCTGATAATTCATTTTTATCTTGGTGGCAAACAGTTTGGAGCCTGATCAGACGCCGGGTTACCCGGCGTCTGATCTGGCTCCAAACTGTTTGCACTGCAAATAATAGTTTTAGCGTAAACGCGTTTATTGGGAAAGAATAACAGATTCTCCACTGTACAGTCATAAACATGTACCAAAAGGGTTGTTTTTATCTGAGCAGATGGTAGCTAATTAAAGCAGGCTGAAAGTAAAGCAGAATGTGCCTTAAGGCATATTCTGCTTCATTTTCGACCTGCCTAAAGTAGCTACCTGTCTAGAAAAAGGCTATGGGGTAAAGGGTTAAACAGACAAACATGGAAAATAAGATATAGACTAAATGCGTATAACTAGAAAATGTCAGTTCCATATGTATATTCGGTCACTAACTAGTTACAGTGGAGAATCTGTTATTCTTTCCCGTTTAAACGCAAACGTACGCAAACGCAAAGCACTAAAACGTAGAAAAGAACAAATTTTGGACAATTCTGATAATTCTTGTTTATCTTGGTTGCAAACAGTTTGGAGCCAGTTCAGACGCCGGGTTACCCGGCGTCTGATCTGGCTCCAAACTGTTTGCACTGCAAATAATAGTTTTAGCGTAAACGCGTTTATTGGGAAAGAATAATACATTCTCCACTGTATATATATGTTATAACTTAACTAATATAATATGTGATATTTTCAGAAACTAGATCTATGTGATATTAACAACTTGCTAGATATTTTCATATCATTAAATTATAATTTTGTATATGTAATCAATGCATGACTTTCTTGGATCTGCCACTAGTATCGGGGACCACAATGGAAATAAGGGAAAAACACATTTTCCCTTTTTGTGCAATCCTTGGTATTGGTTAGCATACCATGTGCATTTTCATGTGTATACATTATTTGTTATAGATTACATTATATGTGTATGCATTTGTATTACCATGTTATGCCACTATTTGCCAAAATAAAATCAATCAATCAATCAAAACAGTCACAGCAATCATCCCGTGTATCTCGCCTTCTGTTTCTATCTATCTCATAGCAAACCTCTTACATTCTCTTCCCACCTCCCATTGACCTGAATTTCTAAAGGTTTCAATGTTTCCACAATTGATTCCCAACGTCAAAATAGATTTAAATCTTGTTATCTCTATCCAGTTTAAGACGGACAGTTTAACCATCCTTCAAATTGGACAAATTGTCCTGAATGACATAACGTTATCTCATTTTATCCTGATCAAATTAAGTTCTAAATTTAAATACCCACAGGCAAACGTAATAAATATATAACATTGAATGGCGAAGTTTTGTAGTCTAGATAATATAAATAGGTCTAGCACAATTCTAGGTCCATATATTCACTCATGCAGTAACCGCCCGATGCCCCATCGGTTATGTACGCGGTAAAGGGAAAACTGTCAAAGATATTGTCACTAAAATACTAGCTAAAGAAAACTATAACCGCTTGAACAGTAATATATTCTTACAAACGTACAGTATTTCAAGAAGTCTTTGTTAGTTATGTAGACAGTGTTTTAAACTATACCTTAACCCATTACTCCATAGATACGCAATATTTAGCCTTTGATTTATTCCATAATTGAAGTAACTGGTTCCACTCCATACAGTCATGAATATGTATAATAAGAAATAGTTTTCTATTTCCTAGCAAAAAGTAGCTAAAAGCAGTCGGAAAGAAAAAGAAACGCGCTTTCAGGCTTATTCTGCTTAACTTTAATCCTGCTGTAAACAGAAGTCTGTCTTCAAAACGGGAAACAGGCAATGGGACGAAGCGTTTCGTGAACGTATGACGATACTTGCAAATTCAAAGTCATTACTAAAATGCATGGGGCTTTACTTTCGGCAATGAAAGGTACGACAGATCTTTATCCTTATTCCACAATACTGTTCTTAAGGGAATTTAGAAAGTTTTTTATTTTATATATAAACAGCCAAGAATCGATACGGTCGAACCTACCCTAGTTTCAAAGTGAAAACAAGGCATAGCCAAGGTTTAATCACTTTAAGATTGTAGTAGAATGCTTTCTGGTGGATTTGGCATTTGGTACTGTATAGCCGTGTTCTTTTAACGACCTACATTGATTGTTGGTTTCGCCGATTTATGCCTATCATTTCGAGAAATACTTATATTCAGGTCCCGAAAGTCCATTACCATCATAGACCGGAAGTTGACAAAAGTGTGAAATTGTTTTGCAAATAATTTAAATATAATTAATTAAAGGGTTTTAACATTATCTTTCAACTTTTATAAACATATTACAACTATATCTGATACAATATTAACGAAGACAATAAAATTAGATAGAAAGATAATGCTTTGCTTTAGGATACGGACATGGACGAATGGTTACGACATTGTCCAACACATTCCGACGCATTACGGGTATCATACCTTAACGTTATAATAAATGGTTCGGATGAATTTTCTTTATAGCGGAATGTTGAAGTAAATTTATCTTTATCAAAGTATAAAAGGCATGTTTTTATTAAGCCATGTGTGCCCACGATCCCATATATAGGACATAAGCAAACAGTGTAGACTCTGATCAGACGCCGCATTATGCGGCGTCTGGTCAGGGTCTACACTGTTTGCTGATAGGAATTCAATATAAAACAAAATGAAAATGAAAATTTTGACCACGCACCGTTATAATAAATGGTTCGGATGAATTTTCTTTATAGCGGAATGTTGAAGTAAATTTATCTTTATCAAAGTATAAAAGGCATGTTTTTATTAAGCCATGTGTGCCCACGATCCCATATATAGGACATAAGCAAACAGTGTAGACTCTGATCAGACGCCGCATTATGCGGCGTCTGGTCAGGGTCTACACTGTTTGCTGATAGGAATTCAATATAAAACAAAATGAAAATGAAAATTTTGACCACGCACCCCTTTGATAAAAAATGGACTAATCCAATATAAAACATGGAAGAATCCACTCGGCGTTAATGTAACATTTTAAGAAATCATTTATGCCGAAATTTCAATGGAAATGCTCTTTAGAAGCAGTGTGCAGTCGTATTGAGTTAACTTCATTTACTTATCTACATGTCTAGCAATGAAAATACGGGAAACACCATTAACAATTCTATTTTGAGTGCAATTCTTATATGCCATGACAATATGCCAGAATAAAGTGAATGTCCTCAACAGGCATCTGGTGACACAACATATCACGAAATTGTGACAAGCGTGACCCTATAAAACGAGCACGGGAAAGTTAATTTACAGTAGAGAAGTCGTTTTTCTTTCCCGTTTTAACGCAAACAAACAGCAAACGCATTGCAAAAAATGTAGAAAATTATAAATTGTTGACAATCAATTCTGACTACAGTGGAGAAAACGTTATTCTTTCCCGTTGAAACGCAAACGTACGCAAACGCAAAGCACTAAAACGTAGAAAAGAACAACTTTTGGACAATTCTGATATTTCATGTTTATCATGGTGGCAATAAGTTTGGAGCCTGATCAGACGCCGGGTTACTGTTTGTATTGGAAATAATAGTTTTAGCGTAAACGCGTTTATTGGGAAAGAATAACACATTCTCCACTGTAATCTGGGTGGATTACTATCAGTTACGTTACCTGACGTCTGATCTTGAACTGTTTGCAATGGAACTACATGTAATACCTTTAGCGTAAAAGTGTTTATTGGGTAAGAATAACGTCTTCAATTGTAATAGAGTATCTATAGCATCAGTGGGTACAAACTTATTTTCTTTATTGCATATCTAGAAATAAGATTATTGATTAGTGTGTGTGCCTTAAAGACTATCGCAGCTGTGTACTCGAATTTTAAAGACATTCAGATTTTTAAAAAAGAATTTGCATGTTGCTAGTACATGTACATGTATAGGTAAATTTTGCGCGCTGAACCGTGACTGAGCTTTTCTATTTATAGAAGTTGCAACCATTCCATGTTATGGGTAAGTTAGGGTACAAACCTGAACTTGATATTTAAAATAAGATTTTGATACCTATATTTGTCATCGTGGTCGAGAGAGTAGAGTACTTGCTGCACGTGGATAGCGTTTTACTGAGTAAGGTCATGGGTTCGATACCCAGTGGATGCTGTTTTGTTTATTAATGTTTTTGGTTTGGAAAGGTATTTTATACTACATATGACGATAACCATAAGGACATAAAGTAATTGATCAGTATTTAAATAAAACACATGTATATATTATTCAATTTGTTATTACATTTCTGAATAACCACATAGTTCAAACTAAAGATGGTACGACAGACAAAAACACCGCGTCAATAGACTAAAATTACATTGCAATGAACTTCTACGTGCCTGTAAGAAGGAGAAGCAGAAACAATTTCAAATTCAATAAAACTTAAACGGCAAGCATACTCGTCATTTAGAAAGAGTATACTTCACTTGTCTCCTTAAAGAGCACTCTGATCTGGGTAACACTGTCTGTCATTTTTCAATTGTCATACATTAACTTGACCTAATTGGAAACAGAAATTGCCCGTTAAAATTTCAGTGATAAATGAAAACAGATTACATACATTTAAAACGTTCAATACTTCAAAAAGTTAAACGTTTTAGGTCGTCTATGACACATTTAGCATATATGTTAAACAAGTTAAATAAGTTATTGTTTGAAAAATAAGGCAATAAAACATAAACATTAAAACTTAAAAGAAATAATTTCTATTGGGAATCGAACCCACAGCCTTTTTATCCTATTGCAAGTACCCTTACACTCTACCTATTACTCTAACTCGATTATTGATTTAATTTCACTACACAAGGCACAATATCCTTAGTAAACCATGAAAGGTAGGTAACTCCTGAACGAATTTATGCTTTTTGATGCGTTTTACCTCTATGGGTGGACTCGTCCTTAAGGTCACGGCTCACGGGTCAAAATCTACCTATACATGAATATACCCTGTTACGCTTAAATATGAAATAAAAAAGGGGGTCCCGAACTGGATCTTTTCTTAATAGCTTATTTTTGAGTATACCCCTAATCATCCGGAGACACGTGTATTTGGTCATACAATCTCAGAATAACCTTATTTAGCTTAAAGTTTGTAATATACCTAATTTGTTGGGTAATACATATGTTTTCATAAAATAGAGAACTTAGGAATTTGTCATTGTATTTCTTACGGTGAATATTCATGATAACCTGGAACTATTTTCTTTAGAGGAATACAGTGGAGAAAACGTTATTCTTTTCCAATAAACGCGTTTACGCTAAAACTATCATTTGCAGTGCAAACAGTTTGGAGCCCGATCAGACGCCGGGTAACCCGGCGTCTGATCAGGCTCCAAACTGTTTGCCACCAATATAAACATGAATTAACAAAATTGTCAAAAAGTTGCCATTTTCTACGTTTTAGTGTTTTGCGTTTGCGTACGTTTGCGTTTAAACGGGAAAGAATAACGTTTTCTCCACAGTACATAAAAGGCGTGGTTTTGGAGTACCTGGTTAAAATAGGATCATGCAAACACTGTGTTTCACTTTATCTTGCTTGAAGCAACATTTTCTCTCCTCAGTACACACATATAAGCAATGTATTGATTGGCCGAGGAAGCGGGGTATTACGAGGGGTGTTTCATAATTAATGCAACTAGATCAATAACTTTATTAATTTAAGTGCAAAATGCATGTGCGACATATCATTCGAAAGAGAAATTATTCACCTACACAATGGTATAATGCACAATAAGATCACATGACTAGATAAGTCACACCAATAGCCTAAATGACCCCAAGTCTAGGGCACTGGACCGTTTTTGTGTATTTTTGAGTTAATGTTTCAAACAATTTTTGACACTATAATTACCATAACTGTTTTATTATTTGAAATAATTTTATGAAACTTTAGGTCAAATTAAATCAGACTATTATACACACATTACGCAATTTAAAATTACATTATTTTACAAAATGACCAAAATATAGGTAATATTTGTCTCTTACTGAAAATATCATAAAAAATGAAACCTAGAACACATCTTTTTTACATCAAACAAGGCTATAATTGAAGCAATTGATGTAGATGTTCATGTTTTAAAATCAAATTATAGATATACGAATCTAGAAAAAATTCATAGCGTTCGAACATTCATGTCAACTTTTTCATTAGCAAAATGAGAAATTTTATTTTTTAAAAATTGAGATTAAAAAGAGCTGAGCCTTTTAATTTTAATGAAATTTTATTTATATTAAAATTCAGACATACACTGGTATAGTTCAAAAACAAAGTATGGACATTTTACTTTGAAAAAAGTTATTAGGTCAATAAGTAATTTCTGAAAAGTGCTATGTTCTAGTGCCCTTGAGAAGGGGTCATTTAGATAAGTATTGTGATTTATCCCGTCATGTGATCTTATCGTGCATTATACCATCGTCTAGGTGAGGAATTGCCCTTTCCAACGATATTTCACACATGTATATAACAATTATTATATCGAAGTTATTAATGGAGTTGCATTTATTATGAAACACCCCTCGTATATAAAAATTACCACACATTTACGCAGCAGCCACTGAAGTCATTTAGTATGATTTGTTTAAGATATAGCTGAATTTGAAACTCAGTTATTCTAATTAACATTACTTTACGCTTGCACTACGCAATACAGAATGTGTCTTATGAACTTGTAATTTTCGAATGGTAATCAGATATCACTGTTGGTCACATTGGGGGCTCGCAGACACTTTAACTCATGGGATGCAATCCACATGTACAATGTACTTATTACATACATGTATATGAGATATAATAAAAGGTATTCTACAATATTCTTACAAATTCGATTGCATTTCGTGCATTTTCGGCACGTTCTGACCAGGTACTGATTGTCAACCCTTTTACTCTCAATGACGTCTTAAAGCGCGTTTGCAAACAGTTTGGGTCCTGATCAGACGCCGCGTAACGCGGCGTCTGATCAGGACCCAAACTGTTTGACACTCTTACCAATATTGATTAAGTCATACAACAATAAATCTAACTTCGAAACCTGTCTTGCACACAATACTACTGAAGCAGACGTCAATAAAGCGGTGAAGGGGTAAACATCTCCTGAATAACTTGATCATGAAATTGTTTTAATACGGTACCAACTGCTCTACACATGTCCCGTATCCAATTTGCATCCCTGGAAGTTTTATAAAAAACATTGAACTTCTCTTTTCACACATAAACACTGTGCGGCGATGGTTTCTCTCCCAAAGCATATATGCCATTGGGTGAATTGGACCCACGTGATTCGCAGCAATACAAACCCTTTGACAGAACTGCACCAAAGACTAAAAGTCGTGAGAAGAGTCGGTGAGAGTGAGAATCGTTTCGTTGTTGACACATTAATTTAGCGTGATACAGTGGAGAAAACGATATTCTTTCCCAATAAACGCGTATACGCTAAATCTATTATTTCCATTGCAAAACTATTGAGGCCTGATCAGACGCCGGGTAACTCGGCGTCTGATCAGGCTCCAAACTGCTTGCCGTCCAGGTTAAAAACAAAAATTCAGAAATGTAAAAAAATGGTAATTTTCTACATTTTAGTGATTTGCGTTTGCGTTTCGTTTGCGTTTAAACGGGAAAGAATAACGTTTTCTCCACTGTACATGTATGAGCGAAAATGTGATAATTATAATTTATTTATCTGACAGTTGTTGATGCAACTTAGAGCCCGCTCCCAGCCATTTTCGAATACCCGGACCTTCTAACTTAATACAGGTGCTTATAAAGGTAGGTGACTGCTGAAAGCATGGTGAACGTAAAACGGAAAACTCCTTAAGAAGATTTCCTTTTTTTCACTTTGCTTTAAAGGGGCTCGCAACCGGATTTAGCATTAAAAATAGTAATTTGTAAATATATGTCAAATGCTTATATAAATGGGTAAGATTTAGTTTAGGATAATAAATTCTATTAAAAAATGCATTTCAAAAAAGAAAAGAAAAGAAGAAGCTCTGGTGGGATTCGAATCCGTGACCCTCCATGCGGAGACAAACATGAAAAATGAGGACACGCTTTATCCCCTCGGCTACCAGCGCTCACTATATATCAAGTAGCGAATTAACGTACTTCACTGGTAGCGATTGATGGTACTTTATTCGGCTCGGGTTTATGTCTGAGCCCGTGTAGAGAAGCAACAACAACAACTATACCGTTAGCTAACGCTATAGAAAAAACGATGGAAAATATCTAAAAAAACTAAGATTCGGTGACTATTCTTGAGACTTTTTTTGGACTGATCATATACGAGGGGTGTTCAAAAAATACGCGGACAGATGCTGCCATTCTCTCAGATTTTTACTGAACGGAGCGAAACTTGCACATAATGATGCCCAAAGAATTCTGTACTTAAAGTGTAACTTTGCCGACAAAATCTGTACGCATGATAAATGTATGGTTGTTATGGTAACGTCACCTCGTAACACCCGGCCCAAAATGTAACAAAATGCAAACTTGTGTCGCTCCGAAAATGACGTGTATCACTTTCGTCTGATCCAATATCGTCACCAAATTTTAACACAGTATGGCGCCAATTCTTGACACGACGTCCGTGACGTCACATCAACGTCTGACGTAATTTGAGCGTTAGCGGCCATTTTATTTGTAGAAGGTGCATCAAAATGAGTGTCGAACAGAGAACGGCGGTTAAATTTTGTGTTCTCAATGGAAAAACCAGAAAAGAGACTATGGAAATGTTGGTCAAGGCATACGGCGATGCTGCAATGAAGAGGACGGCATTACATAAATGGTACTCGCGGTATGAAGACGGACACGAAAGTGTGATGGATGAACATCGTAGCGGGCGGCCGACGTCAATAACGTCGCAGAAAGTTAAGGAAATCCAAGAACTCCTGGATAAGGACAGACGCATCACGATAAGAGAAGTTAGCCAGCGGGTAGACTGTAGTGTTGGGGCAGTTCATAATATAATTCATGACAGATTACATATGAGGAGATTATGTGCGAGATGGATCCCTAAAATGCTGTCGGAGTATCAGAAAGCTGAAAGGGTGGAGTCGTGTCGGCGTTTTGTTCAGCGATTCGAACGAGAAGGAGAAGATTTTCTCAGTAGGATTGTGACCGCAGACGAGACGTGGATCAGTCTATATGAACCGGAATCAAAAGAACAATCTACTATGTGGAAAACTCCCGGGTCTCCATCACCCAAGAAATTTAAAGTCAGTCGTTCAACGAAGAAACAGATGTTTATCATGTTCTTTGACATCCACGGCGTCATCCTTAGCCATGCCGTTCCGCAAGGACAGACGGTCACAGCAAATTACTACTCAAAGGTGAGTTTGAAATTAAACAACATTTTACATTTATAGAAAATAGTTTATTATAATATGGAAACAATCGAGAACATGTTTAATAGATTGTTTGTTATGGTTTACATTTCTTACAAACAGGTACTGAACAGAGACCTTCTTCGAGCCATGCGGAAGAAACGAGCGCCCCAGTTGTCGACCATGCTGTTTCATCATGACAATGCACCTAGTCACCGGGCTTCTACGACTCAGGAAACGATCGACAGACGGTCAATTGAAGTGATTGGTCATCCCCCGTACAGCCCCGATTTGGCTCCCTGTGATTTCTTCTTGTTCCCCACACTGAAGAAGATTCTGCGAGGTCGACAATTTGACGATATTGCCGATTTGCAAAGGGCGGTACAGTCCGCGATCGCTTCCCTTGAACCATGCGCATACAATAACTGTTTCTATTCATGGGTTAAAAGGTGCAGAAAGTGTATTTCATTCAAAGGGGAGTACTTTGAAAAGGACGAATGCCTTTAGACAGATATTACGGAAAGGTATGTGAAACAACAGTCAATAATCACTCTAGGATAACTCGACGTCAATGTGACGTTGAATGACGTTGGGCCGGGTTTGACGACACCACGTTACCATAACAACAGACGTTTGATCATATTTGAAGTCAATTGTATGAAATTTTCACTGCAAATACAGAATTTCCTGGGCATCATGATATGCAAGTTTTGCGCCGTTCAGTAAAAATCTGAGAGAATGGCAGCATCTGTCCGCGTATTTTTTGAACACCCCTCGTATGTTTAATGTCAGAAGCCAAATAATGCCACAAATTTGCTTTTATTTGAGTATTTTATTTTATTTTGACAAGTACACCATCCGGTTGCGAGTCCCTTTAAGCTGTCACCTGCATTTTATTTAGTCAATCAGCCTTCTCTGAAGAGGGTTTACTGTAAACGACGTAGTATATTACGAATCGTGAGTAAAGGTGTTGAAAATAGATAGATAGATTTTATTCAGGAAATCTAGGCAATATTTGCCCACCATCACCATAGTAAATTAACATTAACATTGTAAATTGTTTTTTACGACCGATCAATGGTGAATAAATATATATATATACACTTTTTATCATACTCAATGGCATTCAAAAGGGAGGTAACTGTGTCATGTGTGTGCAGTACGCAAACGAAATGCAGCAAAGTGTAGCTAATGATAGCGGTTGGAAAACGTTGACGATGTATTTAAATATGAGCGATCAACGATTTATTGGCTACAGTGGTGAAAACGTTATATTCTTTCCCGTTTAAACGCAAACGAAACGCAAACGCATTCCACTATAGTGGAGAAAATGACAATTTTTGGACAATTCTGACTATTGATTTTAACCTAGACGGCAAACAGTTTGGAGCCTGATCAGACGCCGGGTTACGTCTATTCTGGCTCCAAATTGTTTGCAATGGAAATGGAAATAACAATTTTAGCCTAAAGGCGTTTATTGGGAAAGAAAAACGTTTTCTCCACTGTAAAATACTCCAAACTGTTTGCAATGGAAATACATATACAGTAAAATTGTCTATTAAGACAACTAAAACGAAGACTAATCGATTGTAATCAACACAGATGACAACCCAATGAAAGCTGACAGTAAAACAGAAAGCTGCAGCATTTAAATGTAGCAGTCACCTGTCTTTTACAATGTATACCTCATATAAACACAATTTAACTCCTTAACCCAATAGCCTGTTTCTAGTTTTGAAGACATGTTACTAATTAAAACAGGTTGAAAGTAAAGCAGAATGCGCCTTAAGGCCTTATCGTACATGTTCATGACTGAACAAATTGGAACTATTTTCTTCAGCGTAGGACTAAATAAAATGCGCTAAAAGTCGCTCCTATTCGGGAAAGGGTTAAAAAGCATTTTAGAGAGGTTTTACTGTAATTATGTGAGTACAGCACTCCCTCCCTCCCTCCCTCCAACGAGCTTCCCAAATACGACTCCCTCCTTACAACCACCCTTGTCGCAGCTCCCTAAACAGTACAATTATGTCTTACGCTTTTATTGCTGCAATATCGTCTGCCTAGAATTGACGTTTGCTGTTTTTCTCAAAGTTACATCAAGGACATTTTGACCGAAACAACTTTCTGACGAGTGACAAACAGTTTGAATCCAGTTCAGACGCAGCGTTACGCGGCGTCTGATCTGGAGTCAAGCTGTTTGAAAATGTAAGTTTATCTCCCTTCCTATAACGACTCCCTCCGAACAACGCACATAATTGTTATCTGCCATTGGGAGCGCTGTACAAACACGTGTATGTGAGAAAGAATAATGTGTATCCCACTGTTTTTATCGACAACAAGCTACAGTGAAGAAAACGTTATTTTTTCCCGTTTAACCCATTACCCCTTAAAAACGCCTTTTTACACCTCTTTTTTATTCCTCCACTGAAATAAATAGTTCCAATTTATACAGCCAAGATTATGTACCAGAAGAAATATTTTCTATATCCTAGCAGATGGTAGCTTAAAGCAGGCTGAAAGTAAAGCAGAATGTGCCTTAGGGCACATTCTGCTTTACTTTCAACCTGCTTTAAGTGATCACCTGTTTTCAAAGCTAGAAATAGGCTAAGAGGTAATGGGTTAAACGCAAAGGACACAAACGCATTGCAAACAAATGAAGAAAATGACAATTGTTTGATAATTCTGAATGTTGATTTTAACGTGGACGGCAAACAATTTGGAGCCTGATCAGACGTCGGGTAACCCGTCTCAACTGGCTCCATACTGTTTGCAAAGGAAATAATAGATTTAGCATAAACGCGTTTATTGGGAAAGAATAACGTTTTCTCCACTGTATATTAGCACCATTACCATGATTACGAAGTTCACGTGTACGCAGGTTAATGATATTTATCCCTGCAACTTGTAACTCTTTGCATGCTGGGTAATTTTGTCGTCTGCAACAATTGTCTTGTGCTGATGTTCTAAAAATAGAATTTTCTAATTTTTCTTTCAAAACAGGGTCAGGGTGTCAAACAGTTTGGATCAAGATGAGACGCCGCATTACACGGCGTCTCATCTGGATCCAAACAGTTTGCAAAGATAATCACTGTTGCAGATATCCGCCACTAGCATGCAAATAGTTACCGTAATGGATAATTCAAGTTAAAAATTTAGCATTGTCAATTTATAAGTATTTAGGGTTGTTATCTGCAATATATGGCAGAACAGCAAACCCCCGTAGGAGACATCTGATCTGGTTCTAGACTGTTTACATGAAAACAAATCTTTACAAGGGCACTGTTTGTTGATAGGGAGTATGCTTGTCGCAAGGGTTCAAAGTGTTATCTTCAATGATGTGGTGTACTTGTTTTTAATGAAGGTCATCTTCAATGCTATGGTGTTCATTTTTTCAATGAAGATCATCTTTAACGATGAGCGGTACATTTTTTCAATGAAGGTCATCTTTAGTGATGTGGTGTCCTTTTTTCAATGAAGGTCATCTTTAATGATGTGGTGTACACTTTTCAATGTATACTCCATTCTCATACAACGGACCCTTCCTACATGTCCGGAAGCCTCACAAAAACGCTTGATACAGCGCGTGCGATTTGCTTACGTCATCGCAAAAAGCGGTTCCGGTTAGGTATTAGATGCGGGCAGCATAATAGCAGAAAAAATGCTGAAAAAAACTTGGAATTGTAGTGAAACTTTGAAGAAAATTATATATTCAAAAAATGAATATCAAAATTAAAAGTACCTTAGTTTTTTAATGTCCCTTTGTAAAATGATTCCGAATAACACATTTTAAAATATAACTTTAAATGTTTATTACGTGTAGCGAGTGCCTGGAAATTGACCTTTCATATGCAGTATAAATTTGACCCGGTTGTGTACAAGCGCCTTTGCTACCCGGATGATGACGTCAAACTTCCGGCATAATAAGAATTCGCGGCGCTGCATTTACAGCCGAAGGTTAGTTTGAATAACAGGTATTTGTTTAAACAATCAAGTTGTTTGATTACTTTAAATGTTATTTTCAGTTAGAAAACTATTTTTTCTCCATATTCGTTCAATGTATCTCGCACTTTCCATTTAAATGGATTACCTTTATTGTCCGTTTTCGCTAAGGGTTCCGGACAAACGGATGAAGAGGATATGTGTGGTAGTAAAAGTGTCGTTTGTATATACATGTAGTTTGATAAGCTACTTCAATCATAATAATTCAAAATATTGGAATAGACCAATTATACGACTTAACCCATTACCCCATAGCCTGTTTCTAGTAATGGAAGATACAGTGGAGAATATGTTATTCTTTCCCGTTTAAACGCAAACGTACGCAAACGCAAAGCACTAAAACGTAGAAAAGAACAACTTTTGGACAATTCTGATAATTCATGTTTATCATGGTGGCAAACAGTTTGGTTACCCGGCGTCTGATCTGGCTCTTAACTGTTTGCACTGGAAATAATAGTTTTAGCATAAACGCGTTTATTGGGAAAGAATAACACATTCTCCACTGTAGGTGACCACTTAAAGCAGGTTGAAAGTAAAGCAGAATGTGCATTAAGGCACATTCTGCTTTACTTTAAGCCTGCTTTAATCTAATATACAGTGGAGAAAACGTTATTCTTTCCCGTTTAAACGCAAACGTACGCAAACGCACGCAAACGCAAAACAGTAAAACGTAGAAAATGACAACTTTTGGACAATTCTGATATTTCATGTTTATCATGGTGGCAAACAGATTGGAGCCTGATCAGACGCCGGGTTACCTGGCGTCTGATCTGGCTCCAAACTGTTTGCACTGCAAATAATAGTTTTAGCGTAAACGCATTTATTGGGAAAGAATAACAGATTCTCCACTGTACTAGTATAAGAAACTATTTCTTATGACACATATACTTGACTGTATAAATTGGAACTATTAAATAAAAGGCGTAAAAATGCGTATTTATGGGGTAATGGGTTAACTTATGTGGAATAAATCTTATTTCAGTGGTAAAGAAGTTTTGACTAAAAATATATGTATGCTTCAATTGTTTGGTAGAATTATAGCACCTAATATCTGAAGAAAAATAATCTATATAGGAATTTATAAAGTGTATGTCGAACCGTATGTAATCTTCAGGCTAAGACAATTTTCTAGTTTTAGATATTATATATCAAATAATACTGTTTATATGTTGTTTAAACCAGAGCAAATCTTCTGAATTGAATAAATAATTCAGTGAGGCCGCTGAATGTTTGAACAGCGACACCGCTTTTATACAGGGGAGAAAACGTTATTCTTTCCATATAAACGCGTTTACGCTAAAACTATTTTTTTCATCGCAAACAGTTTGAAGCCAGATCAGACGCAGGGTAACCCGGCGTCTGATCAGGCTCCAACATGTTTACCGCTCAGATAAAAAAGATGGTGAAAAATGTAAAAAAGTTGATATTTTATTTACATTTTAGTGTATTACGTTTGCGTTTCGTTTGCCTTTAAACGGGGTAGAATAACGTTTTCTCCACTTTATTGTATACCTTACTTTAAATAGTAACAGATTTTGCTTTGATGACAATGCAATACGCCCTTGCTGAGCGGGCCAATAACCGGATGCAGTCCAATTACAGGTTATTTGGACTGCATCCGGTTATTGGCCCGGGGGCAACAGAATTAATGAACGTGAAAACGTTAGCAACGTAACGTTCAAAATGACCAACGTTCGTTGAAGATGACGTCATGTGATTTCTATAACGGCCGCGCTTATGTAAACACTCAAACAATCTACATATTCGTTGATTTTGAACCAGGTATACAATAAACAAGTCATTAAACGGCCGAGGGCGGGCCGTCGTTGCTTATTGGCACTCGTTAGCCACATTGGCACTCGGGCCAAGGCCCTCGTGCCATTATGGCTAACTTGTGCCAATAAGCAACGACGGCCTGCCCTCGACCGTTTAATAACTGTATAGTATTGCATGTTATATAAAATAGTTTATCACACAAACGTGCAAAATATAGAGGGCAGTAAAAATCGTACGGCCCACTGGGCATATATTTTATACTAATTTTCGAATCACCAAAATACTGTATTATTACGCCGACTTTAAATCAGTTTAGAAAATCTAGACAAAATAAGATCACCACTAGGGATTTAAAATAGTTCCAAGTGTCCTAAAACATTATCCCAGTCAATCCCGCAAACTCAGGCTGCAAATTAGGCTACGTAGAGCTCTAGTAGAACAGTGACTCAGACAGTTTTTCAAATTTAGACGTTACAGTAATAATGACGTCGTGTTGCTTTAACGACGTTATTTTGAAAACAAAACTTGATTCTAACTGTCAAATGATCATTTTTGGTCAGTTAGAACAGTTTTAAATTAAATATGAATTTAAAATTTGAATAGGGTATCGGAAGAGTCTTTACACAACACATTGATGTTGATTTTCTTTATTTTAGTTTGATTGGTATTTTTATCTACGGATGAATAAAACCGAATAACTCCTATGACGAATCGTTTTACTAAGAGCCGAGGGCAAAAGTGAAAGTAAGAGCGTTCGGATTTTCGTGTCATTTTGGTGTTTATGTGATAAATAGAATATCAAATTCCTGTGTTTTCAGTCGTGAATTTATTGAACTCGTTGGATAAAATGATATGTTGTTCGCCAAGGCTCGCAACATATTATTTTATCCAACTCGTTCAATAAATTCACGACTGACAACACACTCATTCAATATCCTCTATATATGGGCAGAGGAAAAGATAAAACAAGACATCAACCTTTAAAACATACATTTGGTAAAAAGGGCGGGAGCAAAAGATCAGACGGCGGGAAACCCGGCATCTATCTAGGCTCCACACCGTTTGCAACTCAGATGTTTATACAAATTTCGGCATTTAATATCATTGAAGATTGTCTCATTTCTATTTCCACGGGAAAGGCATACGTGTTCTGCACAGTAAGAGTGGTCTGACTATTAAAACCTTCATCTGAAGTTTGACATGTTTCAGTTAACCCATTTTTGAAAAATGGATTTTTCATGCTCATACAGTCGAACTTCGATATCTCGAACTCGGTAGTGTCGAACAGATCCGTATTTCAAAGTTAAAACGTGGCTAAGGCACGTTTTAACTTTGAAACACGGGTATGTTCGACACTACCGAGCATGAAGTAATGTAATTCATGTATCCAAGTATCGGGTAGTTCGAGGAAAGCGAGTTCGAGATATATTGAATCAGTTCTTTTTTGATCGAAGGATTGCCTAGTCTTAATATTCATTTTTCCTTTCTGTTATGTGTATATTGAAATTTCTATCAGCAAACAGTGTAGTCTCTAATCAGATGCCGCATTATGTGGCATCTGATCAGAGTCTACACTGTTTGCATATGTCCCTTATAGTATAGGACGCTAGGCACAAATTGGTTTACTAGGTGCAAGTTACTGGTACAATGTACAGACGCAAATATCAAGGCCACAATACTTGATTTCATTCAGTTGGGGCGGAACAATTAGAGTTAATCAAATAACTGCCTAATGAACGCAATTGATACTCTTTAAATGTTGTTAATAAAGATAAAATTAGACTGTAACTGGCAATATGTTTGAAATATCTCAGATATAGTGGGTGCTGTTGTTCTTAAGCATGCACGGGTAATCACAGTTTAGGTTAATTAGCTTTGAAATTCTCTGTGTTTCGAGAATAAAGCTCGTAGTAAAGAATAACTATTGTTTTATAGTCGATTATGTCTAAATGTGTAACAAATATTTATAACGGAACTTCACTCTTTCATTGCAAGTACTGCGCTCTCTCCAACGACACCAAACGGGAGACACAAAGTGTTTGCGTTGTTTGGATGGAGTCATTATAGGGACGGAACTTTGTTTGATCTGAATTCAAGCTGTTTGTCACTCATCATTAAGTTTTTTTCAAAATGTCCAATATGAAAATTTGAGAAAACCAGCAGAGGACAATTTTAATCAGATAATATTGCAGTCGTGAAAGCTTTAGACATAATTGTCTTGTTTATGGAACTGCGACAAGGGTCGTTTAAAGGAGGGAGTCGTTGTTGGGAGGACCGTTGGAGGGAAGGAACACTGTAATATTGTTTGATACAGGTCCAACATTGTGATCTCTCATTTGTTTTAATCAAAATACAATTTCAACACGTGTCCTGCTACTCGTCTGACACAATCGGTTACATTATAATTATTGTCTGCTTAAATTAGTCCTTTTTTATTGATAAAGTGTGAAGTGTTTAACGTTTTTAACATTGCTATGAGTGAGAAACAGTTCGGTTCCGGATCAGACGCCGCGTAACGCGTCGTCTGATCTGGATCCAAACTGTTTGCATATGTTAGTGTTATGGAGCATGTCAGCGAAAGGGTTAAATATAGTTGACTTGATGTGTGTATTTTTATACAACATGTTTTCAAATAACAATTACATTGATGAGTTCAATAAAGAAATCGACTGCCGTCGATGGTCATCGAATGCGAGTTAGCTATCGGTCTGAAATACAGTGGAAAAAGGTAATTCATTCGTTCAAACGCAAACGCATTGTAATGGAATAAAGAAAATGACAACTTCATGACAATTCCTACTACCAGTTTTAATTTAGGTGGCAAACAGTTTGGAGCCTGATCAGACGCCGGGTTACCCGGCGTCTGATCTGCCTCCAAACTGTTTGCAATGAAAATAATAGTTTAAGCGTAAACGCGTTTATTGGAAAAGAATAACGTTTTCTCCACTGTACCTGTGAAGTGTAAACTTGTCCTACAGTGGAGAAACTGTTATTCTTTCCCACTTTCCGCGTTTTAAACGCGTTTAGCGTTTATGCGTTAACATGCGCATATAAACGCTTTTACTCCGTTTATAAACGCAAGGGAGATAATCCATGTCGGTCAGGTTTTCCCATTCAGAATGTATTCCTTATTTCAGCAAAAATAGCGTTTATCCACTTTTTATATACGTCTGAGTTAATTTTGACCAAAGTACAGTAGTTACCTGTCGTTATACATTGTTAAGGAACAATATCAACCAGGTTTGTTTTTAAAAAAACAACAAACTTATTCAGCTTCATTTCTTTTACTTAAACGTGTTATACAATTTGTTTCAACCTTAAATCCAGCCGATGTTTAGCTGCTGATTATGCGTCACCTGCTTTACTTTTCGTCATTAACAATTCTTATGTGATTTATAAATCATAATTTCTGCGCTGTAAGATCCAGATAATAATACCGGAAGAAATATATTATTTGAGAAATTGAATTTTACACATACCATCTGCAAACTAAATCCATATATTAGCCTTTTAAATGACACACTGTATTCTTACACTCTTAAGGTACCCACTTTAGCCTGGAGCTACATGTACGATGGACAGTCATAAAATCCCTACATCAAAACGGGGAAGATTGCGCAATAGTCTCCTCGCTGGGATGCCCTCGCTCTATCTCCCCGTAGATGAAGAACAATAACTAACTACATACGTGATGCAAATTGGACCGGTTTATAGCAGAGAGTAGATTTTCAAACCGTATCATTCATTGGAGCCAGATCAGACGCCGGGTCACTCTATATCAGATCTGCATCAATGATTCGATCCAGATCAGACGCCGAGTTACTAAGCATGACTGGAATGTCAATTATTGGTGACTGGATACCTTTCGGGTTTTTTTTTCATTCGTATAATTGATCGTTCTCGATAATGACAAAGGTATGCCTATTGAAACGCATTTATAAATGGAAAATCCGCTTATAAGCGCAAACTCAGCTTATAAACGCTCAAACGCGTTTATTGTTTTGTTTGCGTATCGTTTGCGCATCGTTTGCACATGCGCAAGCATAAACAGGAAAGAATAACAGTTTCTCAACTGTATGCAAACAGTGCGTATATGAGCCCTCTGTTCAGGGTCTGCACTGTTATCTTTCCTCCATGGAAGCGACTTTTAGCGTATTTAATTTATTCCTACGCTGAAGAAAATAGTTCCAGTTTATACCCCCATTAACAATTACTATAACAACTATTTTATTTAGCCTATCAGATTTTAGCTTAAAGCAGGCTGAAAGTAAAGCAGAATGTGCCTTAAGGCACATTCTGCTTTACTTTCAACCTGCTTTAATTGGTCACCTGTCTTCAAAACTAGAAACAGGCTATGAGGTAAATGGTTAAGTGATTTAGGGGAAGCATGAGATAAACGACTGACTGTTAGACTTTAATTACATCTCCGTGCAGCTTGGCAAAAACTACGACTTTTACTAATTCAAATTGTGAAAAACAAATGAATGTTGTTGTGATACACACTTCACCTATTCATTTACAAGGTATTTGTTTTTGTGTGACATTTAGTCTGCACTTAGCAACCACCTGCTACATGTAAGATAATCGAGTTGAAGCATAAAAGGCAATTCTATTAGGAATTAGTAAAGGCACTAGTAAAGGGCAACATTCCATTTTTATTAATTCTTTGAATATATTTCTTAAATTGATAATATTTGCGCCAGCATGTCATAATCAATGCCAACCAATTGAAAATGCTATAAATGGTGTTTACGTAAGGATAACACGATAAACACTTTTCGTCAGTAAAATGATAGTTTGTTACGACACCCAATCGAAAACAAAAATTGTGTGCGTTGTTCGGAGGGAGTCCTTATAGGGAGGGGAACAGGTTACATTTGCAAACAGCTTGAATCCTGATCAGACGCCGTGTAACGCGGTGTCTGATCTAGATTCAAACTGTTTGTCACTCGTAATTAAGATTTTTCTTTGTCAAAATGTTCAATACGTAACTTTGAGAAAATACAGCAGAGAAAATACAGCAGAAGACAACTTTAAGCAGACTGCATTACAGCAGTAAAAGCGTTAGACATAATTGTCCTGTTAAGGGGACAGTGGAAAGGGTCGTTGTTCGCAGGGAGACGTTGTTTGGAGGGCCGTTGTAAGAAGAGAACACTGTATATTCAAATGAGTTTGTGTGTCATCTCTGTTGGAAAGACGGTCAACTATTGAAGATGTTGTCAAGACGCAGAGTTCCACAGCTTGTCATCGGTTACAGTGGAGACAATGCTATTCTTTCCCATTTAAACGCAAACGAAACGCAAACGCATTGTACTAAGATGGAGAAAATGACATTTGTTTGACAATTCTAAATTTGACCTGATATAAATATATTCAAAGAATAAATTACAAACCTTTGGAAACAGTCAAGGATCACTCTCTGAGACCTCACTGTGGTAATTTTGAAAGATTCATGAAAGTTACAAAATCATTGAAAGAACATTAATTTAAACTTGCGGATTAAAAATTTAATATCCTTCAAACGTAGCTTGCGTAAAAAAACATCCATTGTCCTTTATCCTTTGTCCAGATTCAAGTTTACAAGAATTGGGAGGAATAAATAAAACCACACATGAGAAAGGGGCCAATGGTCAAATGACGAACAACGATTGCATATTTTAGAGCATTTTAGAACTTAAGGCGCATTAGCTGACGCTGTTATAAATTTGTTGTGTCCTCAATGGTACACATGTAAAGACGGACTTGGACACTACAAGAAATTGCTCCTATAAAACAGGTTTGGTGGACGTCAGTAACTTTAGATAAAATGACGTTGTTTGAAAGAAACATTCATAGCAGTGCTTGATACATCCCAGGGAAGTAAATGTGGAAGGTGACACAGAGTTTAGGTCATTCCATGATGATTTGAAAGGATCCTTGTCGGAACATATTTTCAGCGGAAATAGTCTCAATATACAAGTCTCAGTTGACCTGTTTGCATCACGACTAAATAATAAGAGAATGAAGTTGTATGACGGCTGCTAGACCCTAATGCTAATTAATGGGCTGCATATGCTTTGTCTATTGAGAAATCAAATGAAATAGTCTATATCTTTTTTTTTTCTTTTTTTTTTTGTAATAAATTTTATTTCATCATTTTTCATGCTATACATTTTCGTATTACATAACATACATTTATACACATGAGATGAAATTTATTTTTTCTGAGAGAGAGAGAGAGAGAGAGAGAAAAGAGAGATAGTGAGAGTAAGGAAATTTGTTTGGGAATGAGTTGAAATTTGACTCTAGTTTTGGACTACAGTCTAAAAAAAAAAAATTATTATAATATTTTCTAAGGGAATTTTTTTTTTATATACATGTATAAAGGTTTTTATGTATGTTCTAGGAATGGTCTCCATTTTAAATTGTGTATTTCTAGTTTATCTCTGTTTTGTGCTATTTGTTTTTCAAGATTTATTTTTCGTGTTAGGGTATTTTTGAAATATTTGAAAGTCGGTATTTCTTTATTGTTTTTTGTTTGGAATATGTAGTGTTTTGCTGTTATAAGTATATAATTCTTTGCATGGTCAGTCATATTGTTTCTGTTGCTTATTATTCCTAATGTGATTGTTTGATAATTTATATTTATGCTAATATTTATATTTTCTAACCAATTAGATAAGTTATTCCAAAAGTGTTGTACATGATTGCACTCCCAGAATAGGTGTTTTATTGTTTCTACCTGCATATTACACAGATAACATAATTAGTGACATATACGACTATGGAACAAACGAATTTTATAAGTTTGAAACCCTAAAGGACCTATACAATCTAGCTGAAAATGAGATTTTCTTTTATAATTAACTTAAGTCCTGTATACCAAAACAATGGAGATATAAATTAAAACTAGAAAATGATGCAATACAACAAAATGAAACCTTACTGCAAAAGCTGCAAAAAGCTAAACAAACAGATAAATTCTTATACAATATTCAGTTAGAAAAGCTCAAATTTAACAAGCCAAAACCACAAGAAAAGTCGGAACAGGACTTAGGTAATACAGAAATAAATTGGATAAATACCTAAAAAAACATATATACCGCTACAATTGACACTTCACTCAGAAGCTTCCAGTACAAATTTATAAATAGAATTATTCCAACAAACACATCACTGATGAAATATAATACATGTATCAAACAAAGCAATATATATTTCATCAGTGATGTGTTTGTTGGAATAGTTATATTTATAAATTTGTACTGGAAGCTTCTGAGTGAAGTGTCAATTGTAGCGGTATATATGTTTTTGTAGGACTTTATCCAATTTATTCTGATTACTAGTATCACCATTGAATATGTCGAGAAGCAACAAAACGACAGTATGACAACTACATTACGAGATGGTAATTTTTTAATAAAACAGTAGACTTATAAATACAGTGCCACTACAAACAACTGCTGTAAATAGGTAGTGGTAAATATATAGTGGTCTTGACCACAGTGCTACTTTCTTGAGAAAGAAATTTATGTTTGGAGTTCATTTCAAGGTAGTCCAAAGTGTGGGATGTACAGTGGAGAATCTGTTATTCTTTCCCGTTTAAACGCAAACGTACGCAAACGCAAAGCGCTAAAACGTAGAAAAGAACAACTTTTTGTCAATTCTGATATTTCATGTTTATCTTGGTGGCAAACAGTTTGGAGCCTGATCAGACGCCGGGTTACCCGGCGTCTGATCTGGCTCCAAACTGTTTGTAATTGAAATAATAGTTTTAGCGTAAACGCGTTTATTGGGAAAGAATAACGTTTTCTCCACTGTATACATTATTTTAAACTGCATTCAAAAACTCAAAGATATTGCAGCTAGCATGTATAATGTGTGTGCTGTTTCTTCTTAGGTGGCAAATGCTTCATTTGACGCAGTTTGATGATATTAAATCCTTACCTAGTAAAGTCATTATAAAACTAACCATTTACTAAAACAAAATAAACCAGGGCATTATTCGATTGATAATATTTTGAACTAACATTCTCTTTACAAACAAATCTATGTGGTGATCACACAATTAGAATTCATTATGAGAGCAAGTTCTCAATGTAAATAGAAAAGAACATTGTTAAAAAGCATACAGCAGTTTCCATTTAAGGCTGCATCTAAAGCAAATATTGCCAGGTGTTTCGGGGCATATAATACAAGGGCAATTTGAACATCAGCGGCTTAAGTCAAAAGGATGCCATTGGACACGATTGCTGAAACAACGGAAGGAACAATACAAATACATTTAAAAAAGGTTTATTTGAAAACTGTGACTTCAAATTAAGATTATCCACTTTCATTTCTTGCTGGGAGTTATTCAGACAAAGCAAAATATATTGGTAATATAGTTATATTTTGTGTAAAAATGTATACTACAATAAAATAATAAACACACACCCCACCCTTTCCAACTCAGTTATTGTTTTAGTCTTCCTTCATTAGCCATAGATCTTTGGTTGGCTCTCAATTCGAATGAGGTTGGTCAGCATCTATAACACTCTAAAATATGACCTGACCAAACGGGTGATTCTCTGTATGTCTCCGGCGGAAGCATGAAGTCGATAAAGTCTAGATCAACCGTCAACTTCTCTTCTTCAAAGGTAAGTATCGCTTAATCATTCCATTATACAGCCAATGTTCAAAAGCAGACTTGCTTATGATATAACTCTTGGAGAGCTGAGTGCGTTTTGACTTATATTTGCAAACAATTAGGATCCAGGTCAGACGCTTCGCTTTTTTAAGGTGTCGTTAATGAAAAAATGCATATATCTTAATTCAGTTTTATTTTTCTTACAATTTCAAAACAAATGATATAACAAGCTATTGTAAGTAAGTGGATAGAATTATTATTAAAGATTGTTCGTTTGAGATTTCGCAATACCGGGTGTGATTATTGACACAATTAAACCTTGCTCTGTCGTTATATCACATGCATTGAAGTTAACGCCAGCACACTGCTTCCAAATAATATGTGTCTATTGATATTTTAATGGAAGAATCCGTAATGCTAGCGTTAAACAGTCATATCAAACCACATGCCGCGTAACCCGGTGTCTGGTCAAGATTAGAACTTTTTAAAAACACCAGTCATATCGCTATTGACATTCGAAGGGTTAATTAACGGAATTGTTTTCAGCAGCCATATGGCTATTGTACAACTGATGTTCTCGGTGCACATGTACTATGTAGTGTGTCTGCTGAACGATAGGTGACCTCATTGCCATATCACAACTAACCGTTTCACTGCCATTATGTCGGAAATACCCTTCTAACACACTCGCTGCCATAGCAAACATTGATATGAGTGTCAAACAATTTGGATCCTGATTAGACGCCGCGTTAAGCGGCGTCTGCTCAGGATCCAAACTGTTTGCAAATGTCAGTGTTGGGTACCTTGGAAGTGAAAGGGACAATATATTACATATTTATTTCCCGTGTTGAAGGGGAATGTAAAGATTGTTTACCTGAACAATTAATTTATTATACCGAAAATACAGGCAAAACGACACACACATTTCTACTAATTTCGCGTTATTTCACAATGTTCATCCTTACAGTGGAGAATCTGTTATTCTTTCCCAATAAACGCGTTTACGCTAAAACTATTATTTCCAGTGCAAACAGTTTGGAGCCAGATCAGACGCCGGGTAACCCGGCGTCTGATCAGGCTCCAAACTGTTTGCCACCATGATAAACATGTAATATCAGAATTGTCCAAAAGTTTTTCTTTTCTACGTTTTAATAGTGTTTTGCGTTTGCGTTTAAACGGGAAAGAATAACAGATTCTCCACTGTATTACTTATGTCAAGTAAGTCCTGACAATATTTAAGGTGCATGGACCCGTCGTACGAAACGTGGTACGACAAAACGGACGTAAGTCATACCATTACAAAACGTTTTACTTCAGAATTTTAGATCTAATCCTGTTTTGTGACATCTCTTTTGAATTGTATTTTCAAGAAAATTTAAAAAAAAAAAAAATATATATATATATATAAATATCTTTCGTCAACTGTCGGACCGTTCCGAACTATGTTTTAGCATAGCTCGGAACGGGCCGTCAGTTGACGAGAACGGCCGATCGCTGCACGTAGAATACCAATTTTGTTCCTGTTCTCATTTAGGATCATCAGCCTTAACTTCATGTTAATGGTATGCATGGTACTTTTGTTTTGATCCAGTTACGTGGCATCTGATCGTGCTCCAACCGGTCTGCAATGGATATACTAGGAGGTGAGTATTTCGCATTCAATGACGCCATAAAACGCATTTGCAAACAGTTTTGATCCTGATCAGACGCCGCGTAACGCGATGTCTGATCAGGATTAAAACGGTTTGCCACATGTTTTTAATTTACGTCAGTTTTACTGCCTTAATTCTGACTTTAAAGCGATATTGCAGACAACAATATTGACGTAGACGACAATATTGCGATGAAGGGGTAATAACCTCAAGTTAAATTTGATCATGAAAAGGTTACAATACTGAACCTTATTAAATTAATTTAATAATCGCAAGCAAATTGCCATCGAATTGCCATCGAATTGCCATCGAATCGGGCGCTTCAAAAAAACAAAACCTACGCTTGAATATGTTTACGCGAATTTTCCGAAGCGGTGGTGACAAAAATGGAATCGAAAAAATTAACGAAGGCATATTTGCGAACATTTGTGAGAAACACAATTCAAGAAAACTTAACCGAGGGTAAAGTTACTATTTTGAATCGCAAGCGAATTGCCATCGAATTGCAAGCGAATCGCAAATCAGTACTGTAAAACATCCCAATGTTTACATTACCATTACGGTATTACAGTGGAGAATGTGTTATTCTTTCCCAATAAACGCGTTTACGCTAAAACTATTATTTGCAGTGCAAACAGTTTGGAGCCAGATCAGACGCCGGGTAACCCGGCGTCTGATCAGGCTCCAAACTGTTTGCCACCAAGATGAACATGAAATATCAGAATTGTCCAAAAGTTGTTCTTTTCTACGTTTTAGCGCTTTGCGTTTGCGTACGTTTGCGTTTAAACGGGAAAGAATAACAGATTCCCACTGTATGTACTTGCAATATTGGCCGTTTATAGCATCTGAAAACTCCACAGTTTACTGACTATAAAGTAAACAGACCGTTTTCAAAGATGTAAATAATCTTAGGAATACGGGATGTATTTGCTGAGAATTAGTAGCGATTAGATGTCGCTTCGCCCACTAGCTTGTATTGCATATTTGTCTTAAAACAAGACGCTTTGTAAGCATGGGGCCAGACCTACCTGCAGAATATTTTCACTGGCTATATCGTTTCCTCGCTTTATAAGCATGCGGCCAGAAGTTGGGTTATCTAGCGTACAATGTATGATCATGACGGGTTGAGACTAAAACGATAACATTTTCTTCATTTTATTGTACTTAGTTTGGATTCTTATAAACAAGAAAGAATAATATTTCTCCACAATAACATTTTCCAAGTTTTCATTGATATCAGTTCAGGCATGAAACACCTTTTGTATAATAAACTAGGCCTAAACCTTTATTCAATAGTTACTCATTTGTACGTATTTAGTTCATTCCTCCACTGAAGAAAATACGTCCCTTTTTATACGTCATGTAGGGTGTCATAAGAAATATGTTCCATATTCTAGCAGATGGTACATTGTATCTTCTTTTAAAGCATATTCTGCTTCACTTTCAATATGCTTGAAGTAGTCACCTGTCTGCAAAACAAGAAACAGGCTATTGAGTAAAGGGTTAAATGTGAAACGTTAAAGTCGTATATAAATATTTCTAACGTTCTGTGCCTCCTGTATGTAGCCCTTTGCTGTGCGCTATACATGTATGTATTTGTTTCTCAGAATTGAAGCCTCTTTATTTTCTTTCATACATGTAATTATCACCAGAATGTCGAACAGTGTGGGTCTAGATGAGAGCCATTTTACACGGCGTCTCATCTAGATCCAATCTGTTTATAACAGTAGTTACATCAATTTGCCAGTAACGGACTGAGTATTATAGCACATAAGTCATTTAACCCTTTCACTCTCAATGACGGCTAAAAGCGCGTTTGCAAACAGTTTGGATCCTGATCAGACGCCGCGGCACGCGGGGTCTGATCAGGATTCAAACTGTTCGACACTCGTATCGATACGATTTAAGTAATACTACATTGAAGCTTACTTTGAAAACGATCTGGCAAACAACAAAATTGAAGCAGACGACAATGAAACGGTGAAGGGGTAAAACAACGCACGGTAAACTTGGTAGTGAAAGGGTTGTTGTTGTTGTTGTTGGCGTACCTGTGCTTAACACTCACAGGACAGCTTGGTACAGACATTATTGTCTGTCAAGCTGGAGGATTACGTGCATAGCTGTTTTCAATTACCTCGCCATATAGGCAGCCATGCTCCGTCTTCAGAGGATTTTAAATACCCAATAAAGGGTATAGAGCTGCTATTGAATGAGATGAACCATATTGGCGCACTCCACTAAACCAGACCAGTAACAGAGCTGAACATAGCTTCCCATGAGCAACTCCATTCTGACAAAGTAAAACTTTAAGGGTGCTTGATCTCGCATAATCCCTAAAGATGATTTGAGATCGGTTCTCTCTGCTCAAAAGGATAACAACTTTTTTCTATTGGCCACATTGGTGTCATTTCTTACCTATTGTGTTAGTGTGAAGCAAGTGAACACTGTACAATGCCCAGTGAAACACACAACTAAGGTAAGAACTTCAGCCAAGGGCCGATGTGAAAGGGTTAAGCTTCGTTTTTCAATTTATTTGTTCTGACGAGGATGTATTCTTGTCACAATGGTTTGCATATTGTGGTGTTACATGCAGACACATAAATAATATTGCGCGTAAAAACGTCTCCATTTATTTTCCTATAGCGTTGAAAGAATTCCAGACACTTCAACTCGTCACGCAACAATTTACAGGATAAACTCTTGTCCTGGGTTACATGTATTGGAAAATTTCAAACGGATATTTTGTATTCTCATAGGCAGAACTGATCATACCTTGGAGTCAAGAATAACCCATTTATGCCAAGTGGATCCTTCCAAGCTTATATATTGAACGAGTCCATTTCTCATTACCGGGTTGCCTGATCTAATTTTTCCTTTTTAGTTTATTATTGATGAAACCTCCAGTTAGCAAACAGTGCAAACTCAGATCAGACGCCGCACTATTCTGATTCTGATATGAGTCTGCTGTATTCAAGCTGTTTGCATATGTAAGCCAATGCCCCTCCCTATAATGACTCCCTCCGAACAACACACGTGTGAGACCCTCAAAGATGCTTAACCTGGTTCCCTTTAACTTCCTCTTGCAGGCCATTATATGAACTTTCTTATGTCTGTTGACAAATTTC
Organism: Gari tellinella; assembly: GCA_922989275.2. Classification (NCBI taxonomy): domain Eukaryota; kingdom Metazoa; phylum Mollusca; class Bivalvia; order Cardiida; family Psammobiidae; genus Gari; species Gari tellinella. The sequence goes on from OV277871.1 coordinate 41,017,516, forward strand.
ACTATAACCTGTCGGTTAGTGCCCTGCCTAAACTAATGTTTAATTTTTCTTTAACCCTTTACCCCATAACCTGTTTCTTGTTTTGAAAAAAGGTGACTACTTAAAGCAGTTTGAAAGTAAAGCAGAATGTGCCTTAAGGCACATTCTGCTTTACTTTCAGCCTGCTTTAAGCTACCACCTGCTACAAAGAAAATATTCCCTATGAAACATATTACATGTAATAACTGCATGAACGGGAACTATTTTCTTCAGCGGAGGAATAAACTGAATGCGCTAAAAGCCGCTTCTATGGGGGAAAGGGTTAAACAAACACAGTACTTTTACCTCATTATTTTAACTCATTTGTGTCTGGATATAGCAATGCACTCTCCCAGTGCGCTTGCTGGAAGAGTCAATTATAGATAAACAAGAGTAATCTAAAGACAGTGCAGATCATTTCCAATTTCCCCAAGTCTTGTTGGTATTTTCATACAAATTAAACTGGCCATCTCTCGTGACAATAACCTGGCCATATACTGTGCCATTTACTTGGCCAATAATGGATACAGTGTTTGAGACAGGCCAGGATCTAACTCTGAGTTAGCTTCTAGAATATGGTTAGAGTTAGATTCTAGATCATTCTGTACAACAGTTAAAGCAAGAGAAATTGAATGATTCTTGTACGGACAGATTCCAAAGCTGCTTCTTTAAACGCTATGTTGATGTGTGTTGATGTTGACATATAATTTTATTGTGGTCGCTAGGATGCAATAGATTCGAAATATTCTTGACGTCTAAATGTGGTTTGAAACGTTTAACCAGTACAGTGGAGAATCTGTTATTCTTTCCCGTTTAAACGCAAACGTACGCAAACGCAAAGCGCTAAAACGTAGAAAAGAACAACTTTTGGACAATTCTGATATTTCATGTTTATCTTGGTGGCAAACAGTTTGGAGCCTGATCAGACGCCGGGTTACCCGGCGTCTGATCTGGCTCCAAACTGTTTGCACTGGGAATAATAGTTTTAGCATAAACGCGTTTATTGGGAAAGAATAACAGATTCTCCACTGTATATGGTATTCAATTTGAGGAATAGCCGGTAACCCTATTCCAAAAGGTGAATTTCATTTCTTTGTATCGTGTTCATGGACAATTTTACGATGAAAAAGGAGTAACTAATTTGTTTTCACGAGCCTTTTGGTGTAATGTAGCTATTTCGTATTTGTACATCAATCAAGCAAACCACCAGTACAACTCATCAAACTATTTAACTCATTAATCACAAGTAGCACATTAGTAAAGAATACATGTGTCTTATATAAACAGTTTATACCAAAACCAGTGAGCTCCTAAAGGAGTCTTCTGACCAGGTTCCTTACTGTTTTCCATATTATATATGATTAAACTAACCCAATATCGTAAACAATAAACTTAAATGGAATTATCCGTTTCATCATTTCATGTTTCAGATATGCAATGTCAATCATCTAAACGCCTTATATCTTTAAATGAAATAAGGAATAAATTCACGAGGAAAATTACAGATACATATCAGACAGATATTAAAAGAAAACTGTGAGCCTCTTATCGAGCGGTTTGGTCAAAAGCTCTCTGAATTTGGTCTACATTGGTTTCAAAAGAAATCAATGTACACTAATAGCAAAATAATACGCCTTTTTGTCGCCTAAAATGTTTTCCCCCATTACAGAAAACAGTGTTACATTATTGTCGTCTGCATCAATATATGTCATCTGCAATATCGTTTCCTTTATACAACCTACATTTTAAACCAATCAAACTGCCTTTTGCTACCTTTTAAGTACGGTACTTACAGTGGAGAAGGTGTTATTCTTTCCCGTTTAAACGCAAACGTACGCAAACGCAAAGCGCTAAAACGTAGAAAAGAACAACTTTTGGACAATTCTGATATTTTATGTTTATCTTGGTGGCAAACAGTTTGGAGCCTGATCAGACGCCGGATTACCCGGCGTCTGATCTGGCTCCAAACTGTTTGCACTGCAAATAATAGTTTTAGCGTAAACGCGTTTATTGGGAAAGAATAACGTTTTCTCCACTGTATGCAATATCGTTTCCTTTATTAGAATAACCTACATTTTAAACCAATCAAACTGCATATTGCTACCCATTAAGTACGGCACTTAATCATTAAGATTTTGTTTTGTTTTTCGACGTCGCGTGGTGTCAGCACGCGATAATAGATAGCTCCGGCTCGTAGCAACTAGTTGTAAACACTGCCATATTTGGCGATATCAGAGCCGGAATAAGCGAGATTTGTTAACTAGAAACTTTTGAATGGGCCAATCAAAATATATGTTATATTCTAAGTTAGTTAGAACATATTAAGTGAAATCCTAATGGCTAAGAAGGGCCATGCTCGCTGGGCGCTCGCTTTGACCTTCTTAACCATTAAAATTTCACTTAGTTATAGTTAGAACATATTATGTGAAATCTTAATGATTAAGAAAGGGCGTAACGAGCGTTAATATGTTCTAACTAACGTAGAATATAACCTATATTTTTATTGGCCGAGGACTACATAATTCCCACGTATCGTAAACAAAGCTGGCTTAATCTGGTTGTGAGATCGCCCATATATGGCATTCTTTACAACTAGTTGCTACGATGCGGAATTATCTATACCGCGCGCAAGAAACCACGCGACGTCTAAACACAACAAACTTCTTAATGATTAAGTGCCGTACTTAATGGGGCGCGAACGGCAGTTTGATTGGTTAAAAATGTAGGTTATATTCTAAATATGTTATAACTATAACTTACATGTCGAAGTTGCTGTGTAATGAATGTCTAACACTTTCACTGTCAATGGCGCGAAAAGAAGTTTTTATAAACAGCTTGGATCCTGATCAGACGCCGTGTACCGCGGCGTTTGATTTGAATCCAAACCATTTGACCATCATTTCAATATTTCTCAAGCCAAAATACTTCAAGTTCAAATTTAAAGTTATAAAAGCAGACGGTAATTGTTTAAAAATGATGACGTCATAGAAATATCTGTGTTAAGATATGACAGCGTATGCTTTCTTGAAATTCCTGTCAAATGGTTGAACTGCTTTCATTTATAATGCATGCACTAAACATATTTCAGCCATAAAAATGTAAATAGTATTAATGTTATTATGCATTTAATGAAGGAGAACCAATTAGGGACCGCAGTACATTAGTTGCTTTAACCCTTTACCCCACAGAAACGCTTTTTCGCGTACAGTAAAACCTCTCTATTACGACCACTAAATTATAATAATTATTATGGTGTTTACGGTAGTTGACCGCTTAAGGGTGTATCAATGTCATGACTTTGGGAACTTTTCAAAGTATATGAAAACACTCTATGATGGTTTTGTATTGAAGAGCTATTTAAGAGGAATGAAAAAATAGAAAAAGTGTACATTTTGGTGAACAACAGTTGGCTCTACGGCCATGTAAAATTTACCCCACCCACTTCCTCTTATTTTGTCCTTTTCAAACAGCCTGCTTCAATAAAACCCATTTTAAATGAAAACAAATATGATAATTTGGTTTTGTGTTATTTATTTCCTATCTATGGTAGTATTTCTTCATACAAAAACTAATTTAAGAAAAAAAAGGCACCAAATGTGAAATTTATAAAGCTCTAAATATCATCGGTATGGTACTTTTTTGTAAATTTTGTAAGGGGCGATAACTCTTTTTACTTTAATAACTCAAAATTTTCAACACTGACCTTTCAATTTCTTTTCATATTTTGAACTGCCTTAGTATGGGCTTTCATCTGGTAGAATATAAGAAAAAGTTAAATACTAGAACTATTTCATTTTCAAACTTTTTTACTTTTTTTCATAAACTAAAAAATCTAATAAAATCATGCCCTATATAAAGCATATTTTTTATATGCAAGGATCCATATTTTTCAAACCTGGTGCCTGCTTTGTTTAAATTTGGTTTATATATGTGAACATACCACCATAGACATGAAATAAATAAAGAAAACCCAAATTACCATGTTTGTTTTGTTTTGAAATAAATTTTACTGAAGCTTGTACTCTGAATGGGTAAAATTTAAAGAAAAAAATCCAAATTTGACAAACCTTTTCCAAATCGCTGTAGCTCAAAAAAAAGGACACCACCATATATATTTTTTTTCATTTTTTCATTCATCATAAATAGCTCTTCCAAAAAAACAATGATAGAAAAAAAGTTTAATACTTTGAAAAAATGGCTCATGACATTGATACACCCTTAAAGCAAGGTGACAGTGAAACAGAAAGCTCACATATCTATTATACATTTAATTAGCCTTCATTTTAGTGGTCGTAATAGCGAGGTTTTACTGTATTTAATTTATTCCTCAACTGAAGAAAATAGTTTTAATGTATACAGTCATGGACCTTCACCATAAAAATGTCTTCCTATATCCTGAAGATGGTAGCTTAAAACAGCTTGAAAGTAATGCAAAATGCGCCTGAAGGCGCATTCTGCTTTACTTTCAACCAACTTTTAAGTGATCATATGTCTTCAAAACTAGAAACAGGCTATGAGATAATGGGTTTACAAATGTAACTGTTGTTATACATATGCTGACAATAACAATCCAATCTTTGTTAAAGGACCACTCTTTACAATGCCCATGAGAAGCCAATTGTTGCTAAATGTTGGATAGAAATAATGCCGAACGCGCTTCTGCATTATTTGTATTCTGAATTTAGCAGTTATCTTATCCACTACATCCACGCTTCCTCATGTAATACAGGTTTGACTGTATTGATTGATTGATTGATTGATTTTATTTTGGCAAATAGTGGCATAACATGGCAATACAAATGCATACACATATAATGTAATCTATAACGAATAATGAATACTTGTACACAGAAAGTGTACATGATATGCTCACCAATACCATGGATTGCATAAAAAGGGAAAATGTATTTCCACTTATTTCCATTGTGGTCCGCGATACTAGTGCTTTAAAATACGTTGGAGTATAACCATTTTAGAACTATTTAGGGATAATTATAACATCCGTCATATCTAAACAATCAATGGCAACATATCCGCCTTCAGCTGAATCATAAAGGTCAATCTGTTTAACCTATGTGGACTGCATCGGATCAAGTTTCGAAATTGTTTTTAAGATATATACGACATGGCAATGATTGTCACAAAAGTGCAATTTTCACATATAGTGACGCATGCTATTCACAGCTGAATACTGAACAAATTAACTCCTTCACAACATTGTCTTGATTGCATGCACTGATATTTTACAGTTTTAATATTAACACTTATGATGCTAGCGGTGAAACACGTTACAGTGGAGAAAACGTTATTCTTTCTTAATAAACGCGTTTACGCTAAAACTATTTTTCCATTGCAAACAGTTTGGGGGCCAGATCAGACCACGGATAGCCCGGCGTCTGATCAGGCTCCAAACTGTTTGCCACTCAGATAAAAGTAGATAGAGAAAAAATGTAAAAAATATGTTATTTTCTAAATTTTAGTGTGTTGCGTTTGCGTTTCGTTTGCGTGTAACCGGGAAAGAATAACATATTCTCCACTGTACATGTAGCAGTGAAACACGTTACATTGAAAGAGATATTTCTTTACAGTTACAGTAACGTTAAATCATTCCCGTGTAAACAAATATTAACGTATAGAAACAGCGGCTCTAAATGTAGAAAATGACAACAATGATGGCAGGTCTTACGAAATAGTTTTCGTCGGAGTGAAAAAAGGGTTTTGAGCCTGACCAGACACCGTGTTACAGTGGAGAATGTGTTATTCTTTCCCAATAAACGCGTTTACGCTAAAACTATTATTTCCAATACAAACAGTTTGGAGCCAGATCAGACGCCGGGTAACCCGTCGTCTGATCAGGCTTCAAACTGTTTGCCACTCAGCTAAATATCAATAGTCAGAATTGTCAAGAAGTTGTTATTTTCTACATTTTAGTGTTTTGCGTTTGCGTACATTTGCGTTTAAACGGGAAAGAATAACAGATTCTCCTCTGTAACGGGCGTCTAGTCAGGCTTCAAATTGTTTGTAATAGAAATAGTTTCGATATATTTTAAGAACCATATTGCGTCTTAGATGTTATCAAACTACTTTAAGAAATGAGTAACAATAACTGTCATAGCTAAACAGTCGAAGCCAACATACTTACAAACAATATATCGTTAATACCAATCAATCATAACATATTTGGACTCCATCTCATCATGTTTTGAATGACGAGACAATAATCCTTTTTATGATACGTAAAATGACAATATTTGTCACAAAAGCGCAATTCTTACGCCAACTTATGCTTCACAAAGTTGAATACCCATAAAATTCACTATTTAAGAGCCTTACCCCGAGTGCACTAACATTGCAAGCAGTTTGAATCTTAAATCGGACGCCGATTCATCGTCTGATTCGGATCTGTTTTACACTCGCCAAATTAAACAGTGCTCCCTCCCTACAACGGCCCACTGGCACCAGAGTCATGGACTTATAATATGTGTGTATTTACATTTAGATGCATTTTTATTTCTTATATATACAGAGAAGAATATAATTATATACACACAGAGACATAATAAGTCTATGAATGTGGTGTCAGTGGTTAGAACTGTATCTACCGGTAAGTAATGTATACTATATATGAAGGCGGAAATCTTGATGTGTACGCTCTATAGTCTCTATCTACTAGATTCTGGATGTAGAACCTTTTTTCCGTTCTGTTAGCAACGTCTTTTGTATGGGAATGGAAATAAAAATAAAAATAAAAATGTGAGTTGACTCTAGATATGCCTCTACCTACCGGTCTGCTATTTTTTACTATAAGATCTATTAGATATAGATTCTTGATCTATAAGATGTTCCCCCAAATGTTAGCAATGTCTATCGTATGGGATTGGAATAACAAAAAAAATATTTTATTTTTTATTTTTTTATAGATCTAGATCTATCTAGATGAGCTTCTACCGGTCTGCTGATCTACTATTATAAGACCATGGTATGTAACCAATTCTACACCGTGTCACTTCAACCACAAGAATAACTATCTAAAACGCATTCAATCCAAACCAAATCTTTTGCAATCCATAGATAAGATATTTTTCTATCAAAAATACACTTCTTCGACGGTTGATTTGAATACGTAACTACAAGAATCAAGATTGAAGCCGGTATTTTACCAAACAGGGATTTCCTCCACCCCCTAGCTTCCGGTTTAGACGAAATGAAAGTAAAGTTTGCGACGAGCGATTTGATTGGCTGATTGAAAAAAGAATGTATATACCGGAAAGATGTGTAAATATATATCGTTCTCATGATTTTTGGTTGAAATTGTTAATCATGCAGTTATTAAAGTCTTGCATTAATATAAGTGCAGCACAATTGTGCACAATGTGACGCTGTAATCAGTAGTTTATTCAGTTTGACAGAAGCGCGGGAAGACGCTCGCGCGAATGACGTCAAGTACAGAAAACGTTATTCTTTCCAAATAAACGCGTTTATACTAATACTATTATTTCATTTGCAAACCATTTGGAGGCTGACCAGACACCAGGTAACCAGGCGTCTGACTAGGATCCAAACTGTTTGCCATTGAGATTAAAATTAATACTAAAAATAGTAAAAAGCTGTCATTCAATACATTTTAGTGACATGCGTTTGCGTTTTGTTTGCGTTTAAGCGGGAAAGAATAACGTATTGTCTACTGTACGGGAATACTCTCGCGTGAATTATTCAGCCAATGAAATTTGCGCTTACAAACGCTTTAACTTGACCCGAGGTCAACCGGAAGCTAGGGGGTGGAGGAAATCCCTGTTTGGTAAAATACCGGCTTCAATCTTGATTTTTGTAGTTGCGTATTCAAATCAACCATCGAAGAAATGTATTTTGGATAGAAAAATATCTTATCTATGGACTGCAAAGTATTTGGTTTCAATTGAATGCATTTTAGTAGGTAATTCGTGTGGTTGAAGTGACACGGTGTAGAATTGGTTACACACCATGGTCTTATAATAATAGATAGCAGACAGGTAGATGCCAATAGTCAACCCATATAGATTATTTTTTTCTTTTGATTTTTTTTTTAAATTTCAATGCAATAACATAGACATTGCTAATCGGTGGGGAAAATCTTTTAGATATAGATCACTGGCACCAGAGTCATGGACTTGTTATGTGTATGTGTATGTGTTTACTTTATCTATACCTCTACCGATATATATTATAAGTCCACGACTCTGGTGCCAGTGCAACGGCCATCCGACCAACGATTCCTTTCTTGCACAAATGCTTGCTGTGTTCCCCAAACAAGAAATTTATGTCCAACGAATTGCACTGTTGCAATATCTTCTGCTTAAACTTGTCACGTGCTGTATTTCTCAAAGTTAGTATTGGACAGTTTGACAGCAGAAACATAAAGCCGAGTGACAATCGAATCCAGATCAGACGACGCTACGATAGTGCGTCTGATCTGGGTTTAAATTACATGTATTTGCAAATGTCAGCGAATTTATGCGCAGAACTCTAAGAGTCTTGATTTTATTTCTATTTTACAACTTGATCTGAAAATCACACACTCTTGGTCTCCCATTGGGTACATGTATTTTTGTAGAGATATTCAACTGTTCTTGTCCGTCCGAACTCTAAAATCAGAGGAATAAAAGCAGATGGCAGTTTTAAAGTAGACCATAGAAACAATTACATTTAATCAAGTTTCGAAATTGTTACAGTGGAGAATGTGTTATTCTTTCCCAATAAACGCGTTTACGCTAAAACTATTTTTTGCAGTGCAAACAGTTTGAAGCCAGATCAGACGCCGGGTAACTCGGCGTCTGATCAGGCTCCAAACTGTTTGCCACCAAGATAAACATGAATTATCAGCATTGTCCAAAAGTTGTAATTTTCTACGTTTTAGTGCTTTGCGTTTGCGTAGGTTTGCGTTTAAACGGGAAAGAATAACAGATTCTCCACTGTATTAAGATATATACGACAGGGCAACATTTGTCACAAACGTGCAATTACATGTATCCCATACACTGATCTATATTAACCCTTCATCCCATATTTTTCTTCTTATTTTGAAGACAGGTGACCATTTAAAGCAGATTGAAAGGAAAGCAGACTACTTTTTCTGCTTCACTTACAGTCTGCTTGAAGCTACAATCTGCCAGGATTTAGAAACAACTTCTTATGGTACAGTTTTATGAATTGGACCTATTTTTTCGGGGGGGGGGGGGGGGGATAAATTGAATTCGCTACAAGGCGCTTAGACTATGGGGGAAATATAGTTGCTATTTGCAAATAGTTTGGATCACACGGCATCTACTCAGGCTCGATTTGACACTCATTTCAATATTTTGTAAGTCAAAATACCTTAAATTAGATTTGAGAAATAAAAGCAGACGACAATGGTTAAAAAATAATGACTTCATTGCAGTGAAGGGGTTAAGATCTAAATTGCGATAAAGGTGTTATCCAGACTTTTTAAACATCTTGGGAACAATAAATGACATAGTTAAACAACACAAACTAACACACCCGCCTACAATTGATCGTAAATACGAATTTGTTATAACCTTTTTCGACTGCATCTAATCATGTATCAAATTACGAGACTATACTTCTTTAAGATGCACATCTACAGTGTTCCTTCCCCACAACTGCCCTCCCAACAACGACTTCCTCCTTAAAACGACCGTTATCGCAGTTCGCTAAACATGACAATTATGGCCAACCTATTCACGGTTGCCTTCATTTTAGTCAACGAGTTTATTAAGAATGATAAATTATGAGCACGAATAAGAGATTCTATTTATCACTTAACAATTTTAAGCACATATAAAACCAATTGAAGTCGTAGTTTGTAGACCCTCTGCTATATAGATTTTCTGCCAAAACGTGCTTGTAGCGCTTGTGGATGAACAGGCTGGGCCGGAGTCAAAAAACGATATTCCACTACATAATGGCTTTATGCAACTCCCAGACCGCAAGTTATGTGATACATTATATTTACGGCTCTAACATAGGGCACCGAATTATTATGACTCTTTTTAAGCTTATTGCTTTATTGCCTGTTTGCAATCCTCTACGCAGTTTAACACGTTCATGATCAAATTATTCCGGTGAGTTTTATTCTTCACCGCTTTATTGTCGTCTGCTTCATTATTGTTGTCTGCAAGACACGTTTCAAAGTTAGATTTCAGGTTATATGACTTAATAATTATCGATAAGAGTGTGCAGCAGTTTGGGTCCTGATCAGACGCCGCGTAACCTGGTATCTGACCAGGACCCAAACCGTTTGCAAACGCCTTTTGCTCTTATTATTTAATGACTGGTTAAATTATACAGTACTTCCTGTTTTGAACAACATATCGGACAAATACTGGATATTTTAAAGTCCCATTGTGTTTTCAGACCTTTTCTTAATGTCTGAAATACAATAACGGCTAATAATAATGTTTGAACATTCTTATGCGCCAAACTGATCTATGAAATGATGAAGACGGACCTAAATCACCAAAAAGGGCGATTTAAAATCATAACAAACCGAAAATAGAACGTCTGATATAAACCTTATCACACGGCTTAGTATCACGTGATACACCCGGATTCAACTTCACCGTGTGCAACCGTTATCTACCTTCGCCCGTCCATCCATCAGTCAGTTAGACTATCACACTTTTTTGTCCGTTCTCTAACTCGAATATTTTTTATCCGATCTTCCACAAACTTGCTGAAAATGTTCATTGATATAAAATCAAGGTTTAGTTTGATTACTTCTAAAATCGCATAAGGTATTTTTGAGTTATTGCCTGTTTATTAATAAAAAATGACTGTTTCAGTCATTTTTGCACTCTAAAACAAACAGCTTTTATCGGATATTCACCAAACATGCTGAAAATATTTATTCATATAAAATTTAGGTCTAGTTTGATTATTACTTGTACTAAAATCGCATGTGGCATATCTGAGTTTTTGCCCTTTATGTATTAGAAATGGCTGTTTTCAGCAAATTTTGCTCTCCAACACAAATACTTTTTTTTTAATCTTCACCAAACTTGCTGAAAGTTTTCATTAAAATAAAAATCAAGGTTAGGTTTGAATCCTACTATAATCGCATGAGGCATGTTGGAGTAATAGCCCTTTAATTATTAAAAAATGGCTGTTTCAGCCTTTTTTGCTCTCTAACACAAAGAGTTTTCATCGGATCTTCACCAAACTTGCTGAAATGCTTTATTTATATACAATCTAGGTCCAGTGTGATTATTACTAAAGTCTCATAAGGATTATCTTAGTTATTTCCCTTTATGTATTAAAAAGGACTGTTTCACCATTTTTTGCTCTCTAACACAAATACTTTTTTTCCTTGACCTAGATTTAATACCAATACACGTTGTCAGCAAGTTTGGTGAAGATCCAATAAAAAGTGTTTGTGTTAGAGAGCAGAAAATGCTGAAACAGTCATTTTTTAATTATTCAAGGACGATAACTCAGACATGCCTTATGCGATTTTGCTAGTTATTGAACCTGACCTAGATTCTATACTAATAAACATTTGTAGCAAGATTGGTGAAGATCAAAAAGAAGTGTTTGAGTTAGAGAGCGGACAAGGCTGAAACAGTCATTTTCAGCAAGCTCAAAGTATTGATCCTCCGTAATTTTTTTAAACGCTTACCCATGGTGAATAATATGTACACGTTGTCACTGGATCAAGTAGTGTTTAACCCTGTGCCCATTGGTCGTAACTTTACGGGAGTTTACAAACTGTTTGAATCTAGAAAGACGCCGCGTAACGCGGCGTCTCATCTGGATCCAAACTGTTTGACACTCGTCTTAAGGTTTGTTTAATTAAAACAATGCATAAATCTAAACTGAACAAATTTTGCAGACGACAATGTCAAAACAGACGTCTGTGCAGCAGAATAAGGGTTAACAGGGTAATTCTCAGTGCTCCAGCTATACACATGTAACCGGGAGTAATCTGAACTAATCTGACATTTTCTCACTCATTTCAGCACCGAATGCTATGGTGTTACTACTGATTAAACCGTCTCTTCGAGGCAATTTTAATGAGTATGACACCATTGGGTTTAAAAGCAGAAATAAAGATTTTAGTTTTTCGAAATACTTCCGTTATCTGGAGCCCTGTATTTACAGAGTTGTCCTTCTTTCCATTCACAAGGGAGGCTTTTTAATGTGTGCAGCACAAAAATATTATAAATAGAATTTAAAAAGCGAATTTCTTAGATAAAGCCGGTTTTTGTGAAAGAATCACGTCCTACGTAGTTCAAATGGGACCCCAAACAACCGTTTTATGCAGGTTTCTCAAAAACACAATGCGGCTTTAAGTACAAATGGCTGCTGGGTGAAGGAAAACAAAACAATGCAGGAAGATTTTGTTTTCTCTATTCATTTATAGTTCATTCAATTGTCTTAACCCATTTGTGCCCACGATCCCATACATGGGACATAGGCAAACAGTGTAGACTCTGATCAGACGCCGCATACGGCGTCTGATCAGAGTCAACACTGTTTTGCTGATAGGAATTTCAATATAAAACAAAATGAAAATGAAATTTTTGACCAGGCATCCCTTTGATAAAAAATGGGCTTATCCAATATATAAACATGGAAGAATCCACTGGGTATAAATGGGTTAAGGATGGCCAGCAATACAAATTGTAAGCATTGTTAAACAAAGGTTCACTACTTAATAGGTTGTTCATACAATTTTCTATCGAGCTGTTCATCACACTAAAACTGTATTTACTTTAAATATCATTTTTTAAACATTATTTTAACTCATTTGGGTCTGGATATAGCAATGCACTCTCCCAGTGCGCTTGCTGAAAGATTTCACCATAGATAAACAAGAGTAATCGGGGGAACTGGATTGTCTCCCTTGACAAGAGTAACAACAAAAACTTCGCGGGTGTAAAAAAAATGAATTATATGTGAAATATTTGGAATTTTGAAGTGTTTTTTGGATTAAAGGAATGCAAAACTAAAGAACTGTAAGTAATGAAAGTTTAAATTAAAAGCCATCTCAAATAACAGAAAAAACTGACATTAAAGATTAGACAATGGAATAGAACAAAGGACAATAGGCAAGCGCCATGGCCAGAAAACCGGTTGAACCACTATAATTGTTTAGATAACTGACCAGCAAGCGAGTGAATGGAATAGTTGAAGGACAAATACTGCAATATACTATACTATATACCAAAATATACAGATAAACAAGTGAAAGGGTCATATTTGTTAATTTTTGACCGAAGTGAGAATAATCAAATCTACGCTAAAATAATGCCTCAAGACAAGAAAAACCAGACAATGAGATCCAGCGTTAACGAAACAGACTCTGAACTAGATACTAGTAAAAACAGCAAAAAGAAAAAAACAATTTCCAAACCACAGCAAAAGAAAAGAAGCAAGAAAACCAGAACAGATAAAACAAAGCCAAAAGGAGCAAAGGATGTAACAACAGAACTAGACAGTGAACAAGAAGAACTAGAGTTAGAATTAGATCTAGATGATGAAGAAGAATCTGAACATGAGCAATATCAAGAGTCTGGTGAAAATATAACGACCCAGCTAAAAGAAATAAACGAAAAACTAAACCATGTGGTAAACAAAAAAGACAAATCATTTTTACGAGAAATCATTAAAGAAGTGTTTACCGAAATGAAAGAAACCTACCTAGCCTCTATAACTAAAAAAGTCGAAGTATTGGAAGGGCAGATATATGAAAAAGGCACTGAAAACGATAAACTGAAAGAAGAAATAGGCAAACTGACGAAAGCAGTTGAATCAAAAGATGAGGAGATAGAGAAGATGGCGAGTGAACACGAAAGGCTAAAAATGCACACTGCAGAAAATCAAAATGACCAGGAACAATACAGCAGGAAAAACAGCATTCGAATCACATCATTGTCAGGTGACGAACCTAGAGAAAGTGCTACTGTGACAGGAGGTAAAGTGGTAAAATGCTTAAATGAATACCTGAATCTTAAGCTAAAGACAGAAGATATAGACATAGCCCACAGGTTGGGAAAGTTCAAGCCAGAAGGCTCTGGTAGAGCAGTGATTGTTAAGTTTGTAAGAAGAACAACCAAAATCAACGTGCTGTCGAACAGATCAAAACTCAGAGGGAAAGGCTTCGCAATTTTTGAAGATCTTACAAAACTCAACAATGAGGTGCTGGCAAGCACCAGGAAAAAACTACCAGACGAAGTAGAAAAATCCTGGTCAGTAGACGGGAAAATCTTCATCAAATGGAAGTCATACACAGAGATAGAGAAACTCAAATTCCAAGATTACAACAAGTGGCTGGAAATGCCATGGCCTGCACAAAAGCAAGGTTACAGAAAATAGCCTAATAAATAGACATCATGTATATATCCACCCCAGTTAAGACATGTGCGTTCAAAAACATATAACATACTCGAATAAGTATACGCGTTACAGAGCTTAAATTTGTGGAAGTGCACAAAAAAAACACGCGACACAACGGCCGATAAAAAACAAACAACCCCATAATATATCAAACAGTAAACCCCGACCTCATATCTACATATTACAGCATTACGTTTCTCACTGAAAAAACACCAACTTGAGCTGTTTAAACGTGCCAAGACGTACTTTGTCAATACTTAGCCCTTCTCCGCCTCAACGGCGTCAAATTGTTTTTTAAAAAAAAAACGACGCCTGCTGTTATTTTCTCTAGGTTTGACTCTACATAACTTAAATGAGTTAATAGTACAATTCTTGTAAAATGGATTGATCCTGAACAGACACGTGTTACGCGGCGTCTGAGTAGGGTGCATCCGGTTTACAAACAGATGCTGTAGCCAGAGTGAGGCAGGGACGGAGGTGACGGACCAAAGACAGTTACAGAGCAGATTTAGTTTGGAAAGATTAAATAAACCTAGCCATCCAAAATCTGCTCCAACAACTGTATAACGATATTGAATAAACTAATAACTAATTTAGTATAAACATAGTTAAACGGATCGAGAATATGTAGATATGAGAAAAGGGCATTTAAACCGATCTGTGTGAAAGAATAATGTGAAGTGTTAACCAATACATAACAACAACAACAAAAAACAATGATTAACAACAACAACAACAACGGCAACTCGGACAAAGAAACAAGCGGGGACTACAATTTTGGCCCCACTGTAATGCGGGAGTGCATGTATAACTGTTTATCTACGTAGTAAACGATGCTAACATTTCTCAAACATAAACCCCCAAAAGACAGGGAAAATACAATTTCTGTTAGTAAGAACTCAGAAGGTGCCAGTTGTAAAGGTATATGGAAAAAAAAAACTTCGATCAAGATCAGACGCCGTGTTACTCGGCGTCTGATCCGGAATACAGGTGACTGACACTGAAAATACTCCCTATTGTTTATGTTTTTACGAGAGTTTAAGCAGACGACATCCTTGATCCGTATCAGATTCCTTGTAGAAACGATACTGATCTGGATCCAAAACTGCTTGACGCTAGAAATTCGAATAACGTGAATAAAAATTCAGCGAGACACAAAATGAGTCTTGCCTTTACAAAAATACACACGAAACTACAAGATGTAAACACATCAATGTAAGCGCGGACCTCGTAGAAACTAGATCACGTGTGAGAATTCCTTATGGTCATAATTTACTACAGCGTAGTAAAGAGTGCACGACACACACGCTCTTTCAGTCACGTGATTTAGAAATTGATATACAGGGACATTAGCGTCAGGGCGTACATGTATATATGGGGTTTTCCTTCATTATGTGCAGTCGAGCGGCCACAAGACGACGATCTAATTTTTTGTTTATACTGTATATACCACTGGTGGCAGCTAAATGCGGAAGAAGAGTAATGCAGACACATTCAGCATTATCCCCCCTCTGCATTGAACAAACCCCCTCTGTAAAGAGCACTATGCCTCTTCGTTGGTTGGCTGTTAGGCATAGGCTTTCGACTGTCATGGAGAAGGAAGACCCTACATTATCCATTTGCTAACCTTACCGGGTACAACATGTTTTGATCTTCATAGTCCAAATATATAGTCCAACTGTATTGAAGTATCATGCGATCTAGTTCGTAAGTAACTCCACCTTTGTGAATAATGTGCGGACCCATACCAGGCACCACACGAACCCATACGAGGCATACATTTTGTACCGGTACCCACTTTTTGGGCCAAATACATCAACCTTAGACTGTTAAGGTCGAAAAATCTACCATCTCCAAGCGGTTTGGAACTTGATCAGAGGCAACGCAACGCGGTGACTGGTCGAGGTACCAACACATACCAATGTTTTCCAATTACTTTTTATCTATTTTCTTTTAAATAATCAAAAACAACAAACTCTTACCAATTAAAAACATGAAAATTAAAAGCTATATTACGACAGCGACTGTAAAATGGAAAACACCATAATAGCAGTGGAGTCTCAAATAGAATATTATACATGTATTAGATGCTATAAGGTCGCCATATCATCATGTAAACTTAATGTACAGTGGAGAAAACGTTATTCTTTCCCGTTTAAACGAAACGAAACGCAACTTTTGGACAATTCAGATAATTTATGTTTATCTTGGTAACAAACAGTTTGGAGCCTAATCAGAGCCGGGTTACCCGGCGTCTGATCTGGCTCCAAACTGTTTGAAATAGAAATAATAGTTTTAGCGTAAACGCGTTTATTGGGAGAGAATAACATTTTCTCCACTGTATGTAAACTGTATGTAAACGTTGTGTTGAAATGTTCTTAATACAGGGGTGTCTAGTTGATCCGGACTCTAGATTATCCGGAAATCTCGCAAATCATAAAAAAAGGTTTGGAAACCAAGTATATACTCAAAACCCTCTCTGATAATTGCTCTTGTGCATGATCTACTGTTTTCAAGGCTCAAGTTTAGGTTGTCAGACGAGAGAGGTCAATCCTTTTGAGATTTTGGGGTTATATACTGTTGTTTGTACCTTCTTAGTTTTTTATGCAAAATACAAGTTTAGACAGATCATTCATCCGGTCTTTTAGATTTGTATTTTTCTCAAGATAACGTACTGGTCCGAAAAAAGGGGTCACCACTGTAGGCATTTTAATACATTTGTATAGCGCTTTCCCTACCCTCTACCCAACATTGTTTGTAGTCTTGAATTGTAGTTCTTTTGAGACGCGGCCCTCTAATCGGGATATGCACAGTAAACACACACTAATTGTTCTTACCATTGGTAAAATGTTACTTAATGAAGAGTCTACTCGCTGATAGGGGTAAGTGCGTTAAGCAAATACAGTATGTGGTCCTATCCATAAGCAGTGCAGACCCTGATCGGAATACTCACAGGCGTCCTCTGATTTGGGTCTTCACGGCTAGCATACATACATGTAGGAGAAAGCTTTAGCCTTTCCCACTGAATGCGTTTACGCTAAAACTGCTATTTCCAGTGCAAACAGTTAGGAACAGATCAGACGTCGGGTAACCCGGCATCCGATCAGGCTCCAAATTGTTTTGCCACTCAGCCTAATACCAATAGTAAAAATTACCCCATAAAATGTTATATTCTATATTTTAGGGTTTTGAATTCCGTTGTCTTTAAGCGGGAAGGAAAAACGTCATGTGTGTTTTCATTCGTGCATTACTAGCCAGATAGCGTTGAGCGTGTTACAAAAATACGACGTCAAATCGTATCCATATCCGGTTCAGATTCCGATTGGAGGTCTAAGCCGCAGTTTTTGAAGTATTAACTGTTAACACAAGACAAGTGTACTGCTCATAGATACAGTGTTAGTATATACTTATACTAGCCGGGAGTTAAATAGATAGCGTAATTAAGGTAAAGGATAACATCCACGAGCGTTGCAGACCCTGTTCAGGGGACTCCCTAAACTAGGAGTCCTCTGAATCGGGGTCTACACGGTCATCTTATGATAATTGTAATACTCAGTGGTAAAAATGTTAATAAATGAAAAATATACTCTTCGATAAAGTTGACAGTGTTAAATAATTACTTCAGTTGATCGCATCCATTACAAAAGATGCAAATCCTAGCCAGAGAACTCCTTTAGGGGCCCTTTGGTCTGGGTCTGCATGGTTAACACACAACAGGTGAACCTCTCATGGATACACTGTAATTAAAAGACGAATAGATGTGGGAATTCTACCCTTTAAAAAAATTTTCACCACGGTATACTTCTACTAAATCATTTTAACCATATGATATTATATACACAGGCATACATTATTATAGTTGTAAAATTATCAAGTTCACCCTCTTTTCACAAGAATATAGTATATGGCTATGAGTATAGATATACATGTATGAGTTTTCTCGGTTACACACCGTAACGCTACTGAAAATGTGTATATTATGTTAGTGTGTGACAATGCACTATGTACAAGTCAAAAGTAAAAGTTGTTTGGTTCCTGCTCTTGAAGACAGAAAAAGCACTTAAAGCGGGCTTGGTGTAAGGCTGAGTGAGCCAAAAGGCGCATCCCGTTTCTGCTCCCAGCCCGCATTAAGTTAATATCTTGCGAGGATTTGGGCATGTTTTCTTTACTGTAAAAACCCGTATGTTAGAGTTAAAAAAAGACTAAATTACCCTTGGAATTTGATGTGCAAGTGGCATTGCCTTGAGCAGGTTCGGAATGGCGAGGTTCGACTGTATGGTCGGTCATGCAACACTGGTTACCACGTGGATATTATGTTGAAATAAGCAACGGCAAATGATAGCCGCAATATGATTTGTCGCCGGTCCGAGGCCACGCCCGCAGATACTACGGACCTGCGACAAAACAGGATTTGCAGGGCGAAACAATTACAGCTGGAGAAAACGTTGTTTTTTCCCAATAAACGCGTTTACGCTAAGGCTATTATTTGCAGTGCAAACAGTTTGGAGCCAGATTAGACGCCGGGTAACCCGGCGGCTGATCAGGCTCCAAACTGTTTGCCACCAAGATAAACATGAATTATCAGAGTTGTCAAAAATTGTACTTTTCTACGTTTTAGTGTTTTGCGTTTGCGTACGTTTGCGTTTAAACGGGAAACAGAAACAGATTATCCACTGTAGAAAGAGACCTTTTGAAATTGCCTGACCTATTTACGGGACGACCCCACTATTAGAAATATTCGAAGTATGCAAATCCTTGATTAGCTAAATATTCTTAGTCTATACTAGTATAAACCAACCAGTGGGCAGTGCAAAATCGAATGAACCCTAATCAGACGCCGGGCATTTCGACGTCTGACCGGGATCCAAACTGTTTGGCAACTCAGATAAAAAATTGTCAAAATTGTAAACAAGTTTTCATTTTCTCTGTTTAATTGCAATACGTTTGTACTTCGTTTGCGTTTATACGGGATATAGTAAAGCCTTTCTTCACTGTACAATGGCGGCTATTGTAGAGGACAAGATATTATTGCAAGGGCCCAAAGGGAACGGTCTGCAATACTATAGTGATGCGTTAAACGGCACCACGACAAGAAAATATTATATGTGTTTATTCATCATAGTTGGTTGTATATATGCAGGGGTACAGGTCTTACAAAACTGCAGACAACATAACAAAAACAAGCCCTCCTTGTCTATCCCTTTTCGTTTCTTTTCGAAAAAAGGGCTAGGAAAAAAGGATAGGTGGAAAAAATACAGGAAATCTATTTCTAAAAGAAAAAACAACAAAAACAAGTTATCCCCTTATAAATGTTTCGGTTTTTAACCATAAGGGGACAACATAGTGTAATAAGGCAACAATTGCCAACTCAATTTACAAAATGTCAAGACCTTTGTACAACTGCATATAAATATTATATACCAAAAATTAAACACAATATCAGTATACAGTGCAGACTCCGATCGAGGGACTCCTATAGGAGTCCACCGACCGAGGTGTACACTGTTTTCAAAGATCGTGCGCTTGCATTTTATCCCATAAACTGTGGCGTTTTTGTTTTGTTTTTTTAAAAAGACAATACATGTATAGAACAAAACAAAACACAGCTCTAGCTGGGACGTTTGATAAAATGATGTCCTACAAGACATTCCATATTGTACATATTCAGGTATTATAGCTGTATATAATGTAGGAACCCGTGTCGCAATGGGCAAACCATCTTCACCCTCGAAACATTGGAAAACTATATATAGTATACAACAAAATTATGAATTTATTCCGGCCTAAGTTTCCAATGTTTGCGGGTGGGGGTTGGCGGGCCTGCTGAGACAAAGGTTTTTCTTTTGTTTCTTTTACTTGTTTGGTTTGTTGTATATCCGTTTGTAAAAACCGGGTATTATCGATAGAAATATTTTCGAAAAGGCGCTTGCCTTTATATATGCATTTAGAAACAGACAATGTATTCAATTGGACTGTACGATACATCCTTTTCAGTATTGTACTTCTATATACTATCCACCTTTCCTTCCAACTTTAAAAATACAAACGCACTACAAAAACCAGCAATAAAGCAATCAACTTACCTTAAACCACCATAATCACAATGACAACACATATACATATAAGCTCTCTAAATGTTCGCGGATTGGCTAACAAGGAAAAACGTGAAAAAATATTTACATGGATCAAAGATCAAGCAATATCAATTATTTTCTTACAAGAAACACATAGTTCAACAGAAACTAAAGACATTTGGGAAAAGCAGTGGGGATCAAAAGCATATTTTAGTGGAATTAGCACCCAAAGTAAAGGCGTAGCTATACTAATAAACAATAACCTGAATTATAACATTATAAATTACCAAGAGTTGATACCAGGTAGGTTACAATCTTTAGAAATAGAAATTAACGACAAAATAATTACACTCATAAATATCTATGGACCAAACTCAGACGACACTTTAATTTTTGAAAATCTTGAAAACTATATGAACAACAGTAATGAAAAAACTTTTATAATAGGAGGAGATTTCAATACGGTCATAAATGAAAGCATAGATAAGAAAAATGGTAACAAACACACGCACCCAAAAATACGTCAAAAAATAAATACACTCACTCAAACAAATTCTCTCATAGATATATGGCGCCAAATGCATCCAAATAAAAAACAATATACATGGCATTCCAACAACAGACCAACCATCTTTTGTCGTTTAGACTATTTTTTAATATCAGACACTTTCTTAAACTGCGTTAAAAAAGCAGAAATAAAGCATGGCTACAACACTGACCATTCACTTATAAATA
Source organism: Gari tellinella (assembly GCA_922989275.2). Lineage (NCBI taxonomy): Eukaryota > Metazoa > Mollusca > Bivalvia > Cardiida > Psammobiidae > Gari > Gari tellinella. The sequence goes on from OV277871.1 coordinate 41,038,716, forward strand.
TATCGATAGATCTGACAAAAGTCGATAGAGGACCGGGAATCTTTAAACTAAATAATAGCATTCTATTAGAAACAGATTACCAAAACCAGATCAAAAAAAGCATAGATGATATAGCAAACATAAATAAAGAAGCGAATCCTAACACCCTATGGGAACTTATCAAAGGGACAATCAGAAACGAAACTATAAAATATACAAGTGCAAAAAAGAAAAAAGAAACAGAACAAGAAAACAAACTAAAAAATGAAATATCAAATGCTGAAAATGTAATTGCGAATACAAGGAACAACATAGAACTAGAAATACAAAAGCTTAGATTAAAACAATTAAAATTAGAATTAGATAAGATAATAGAAAATAAACTAAAAGGAATTATAATTCGAGCAAAAGCCACCGAGATAGAATTTAATGAAAAAAACTCAAAATACTTTGCTAGTTTAGAGAAAAAAAGAGCTGAATCTAAAATTATAACACACCTAACAGTAAATGGAAATTCAATCACAAGCCAACCAGAAATAAGAGCGGCACAAACAAAATTTTACTCTACTCTCTACAAACAAAAAGAAACAGACACATCATCGATAGACTTTTTCAAAGAAGACATGAAAAAGCTGAGCGAAAACGACAAAAACATATGTGAAGGACTTTTAACCGAATACGAATGCGCAAATGCTCTTAAACAAATGAAAAACTCAAAAAGCCCAGGATCAGACGGTATATCTGCAGAATTTTACAAAATATTTTGGAGAGACATAAAATCATACTACGTAAAGTCAATTAATTACTCCTTTAAAAATAAGAATTTAACAGATCTCCAAAAACAAGGTCTTATAACACTCCTCCCCAAACCCGATAAAGATTTGTCTCATTTGGCAAACTGGCGACCCATCTGTCTATTAAACATAGACTATAAAATAGCAACAAAATCCATAGCTAACAGAATAAAGAAAATCTTGGAAAATTTAATTGACAATTCTCAAACAGGTTTTATAAAAGGAAGATATATAGGTGAAAATATAAGAATAATAAGCGATATCTTAGATAACACAGATGATCTTGACTTACCTGGAATAATGTTTTTTGCAGATTTTGAGAAAGCATTCGATAGCCTAGACCATAAATTTATGATGAAATGCCTAAGGCATTTTAATTTTGGAAATGAACTCATCAGATGGATTGAGACATTCTATACGGACTCAAAGAATGCAATTCTAAATAATGGACACATCACAGAGTTTTTCAGAGTAGAACGAGGGGTAAGACAAGGGTGTCCTCTATCCCCGTATCTATTTATTATATGCATTGAACTTCTATCGAACGAAATAGAAAGCAACAAAAACATTAAAGGTCAAGTAATAGCAGGTGAAGAATTAAAAAGAACCATGTTTGCGGACGATGCAACTTTTATAACTGATGGTTCCAAAAAGTCTTTTGAAAACATTATACACACGCTGGACAATTTTAGCTATATCTCTGGTCTAAGATTGAATTCTACTAAATGCTACTCGTTACGAATAGGCTCTACAAGACGCACAAACACAGAATACTTTCAAAACAGAAAATTTACTTGGACATCGGAAAAGACAAAAGCACTTGGCATAATTTTTCACACAGATAAATCAAAGATGATAACAGAAAATTTTGCAAAGAAAATTCAAGAATTTGATTTAACATTAAACCGTTGGAAACATAGAAAATTAACACTCTTTGGAAAAATCACAGTCATAAAAACGTTTGCACTCCCAAAACTCATATACCTCCTTAGTACTCTTCAAAACCCCGCAGCAGAAACATTAAAGAAACTAACGAAAACAATGTATGCTTTTCTTTGGGACTCGAAACCCGACAAAATAAGCCGGCAAACCATCAGACAAGATCCTTTGATGGGAGGTTTGAAAATGATAGATCTAAACCTTTTCACCAACGCACTAAAATGTAGTTGGGTAAAAAGAATTATAGAAGAAAAAAACAATGGACGTTGGAAACAGAAATATGTAAAATGTTTAAACAAATATGGCGGAAAACTTATTTTCGAAGGTGAACTAAATAAAACTATCATTTCAGAAATGTTCAAACAAAATACTTTCTTAAAAGAAATCATGATTGCATGGACACAAATAAATGGTGACACAAACAGTACGAAAATAAGCAATAGAATTTTATGGAACAACAAAAACATATTAATTCAAAACAAAACTATATTTAGAAAGCAATGGTTCGAAAAAGGAATTAAACACATTAGTGACATATACGACTACAGAACAAATGAATTTTATAAGTTTGAAACCCTAAAGGACCTATACAATCTAGCTGAAAATGAGATTTTCTTTTATAACCAACTTAAGTCCTGTATACCAAAACAATGGAGAGATAAATTAAAACTAGAAAATATAAATGATGCAATACAACCAAATGAAACCTTACTGCAAAAGCTGCAAAAAGCTAAACAAACAAATAAATTCTTATACAATATTCAGTTAAGAAAGCTGAAATTTGACAAGCCAAAACCACAAGAAAAGTGGGAACAGGACTTAGACAATACTGAAATAAATTGGATAAATACCTACAAAAGCATATATACCGCTACAATTGACACTTCTCTCAGAAGCTTCCAGTACAAATTTATAAATAGAATTATTCCAACAAACACATCACTGATGAAATATAATATCAAACAAAGCAATATATGTGATCTATGTAATATGCAGGTAGAAACAATAAAACACCTATTCTGGGAGTGCAATCATGTACAACACTTTTGGAATAACTTATCTAATTGGTTAGAAAATATGAACATGAGCATAAATATAAATTACCAAACAATCACATTAGGAATAATAAGCAACAGAAACAATATGACTGACCATGCAAAGAATTATATACTTATAGCAGCAAAACAATACATATTCCAAACAAAAAACAATAAAGAAATACCGACTTTCAAATATTTCAAAAATACCCTAACACGAAAAATAAATATTGAAAAACAAATAGCACAAAACAGAGATAAACTAGAAATACACAATTTAAAATGGAGACCATTCCTAGAACAGACATAAAAACATTTATACATGTATATATATTTTTTTCCTTAGAAAATATTATATTAAAAAGATTTAGACTGGTACTGTAGTCCAAAATTAGAGTCAAATTTCAACTCCTTCGCAAAAAAATTTCCTTACTCCTCTTACTATCCCTGTTTTCTCTCTCTCTCTCTCTCAAAAACAATTAAAATGTTTATCTCATGTGTATAAATGTATGTTATGTAATATGAAATTGTAGCATGAAAAATGATGAAATAAAATTCATTACAAAAAAAAAAAAAGAAGAGTAATCTTAAGACAGTACAGATCATTTCCAATTTCCGCAAGTCTTTTGAGTATTTTCATACAAATTAAACTGGCCATCTCTCGTGACAATAACCTGCCCATTTATTGTGACATTTACTTGACAAATAATGGATATAGTGTTAGAGTTAGCTTCTAGAATATGGCTAGGGTTAGATTCTAGATCATTCTGTACAAGAGTTAAAGCAAGAGAAATGGAATGATTATTGTGCGGACAGATTCCAAAGCTGATCCGTTAATAGCTATGTTGCTTTGTGTTGATGTTGACATATAATTGTTTTTGGTCGCTAGGCTGCAAAAGATTCGCAATATTCTTGACGTTTAAATTTGGTTTGAAACGTTTAACCAGTATATGGTATTCAATTTGATGAATAGCCGGAAACCGTATTTGAAAAGGTGAAATTCATTTCTTTGTATCGTATTCATGGACAATTTTACGATGAAAAAGGAGTAACTAATTTGTTTTCATGAGCCTATTTGGTATAATGTAGCTATTTCGTATTTGTACATCAATCAAGCAAACCACCAGTACAACTCATCAAACTGTTTAACTCATTAATCACAAGTAGCACATTAGTAAAGAATACATGTGTCTTATACAAACAGTTTATACCAAAACCAGTGAACTACTAAAGGAGTCTTCTGATCAAGGTCCTCACTGTTTGCAATATTATATATTATTAAAATAACCATATATGGTAAACAATAAACTTATCGTAACTAGACATTGGCCTAGTGTTTAAGGTCACTGTGACTTACAATCATTAAGCTCGTCGCCGCTATGAGTTCGAATCCCGGTCTGGTCATCCGGATTTGTCATGTGGGGAAGCCTTCCAGCTGGTTTGCGGAAGGTCGGTGGTACCCAGTTGCCGATTTGGGTCTGAAACAGCGCATAAAGGGCTTCTGGGGTCTTCCTCTACCTGTAATTAGCTGGACGTCGCGATATGACTGAAATACTGTTAAAAGCGAAGTAAAATCATAACAGGTGAAATCAAATTTATTCCACCAAACCTTTGGTGCAATGTGACAGATACGTACATGTATATAACGATCCGGACAGAGGAGTGAATTGGCGTCTGATTAGGATTCAAACTGCATGCAAATATTATTGCAATCGGGCCAAGGCTGTGGAATAGTTATTTTGATGGATATTCAGCTTTGTGAAGCACCGTTGAGAAGTGCAATGTTGTGACAAATATTGTCATTTCATTTATAGCGCTCCCTCTCTACAACGACACCCAACGGGAGACAATACTTACGTGCGTTGTTCGGAGGGAGTCGTTATAGAGCGGGAAGTTCGCAAACAGCTGGAATCCAGATCAGACGCCGCGTTAGCTGTTTGTCACTAGTCATTAAAGACTTTTCCTCAGTCCTGTGAAAGAGTCCCCCCATTGAATTTGAGGTGTCAATGTAACCATCAAAGCATGTGCAGCACATGCAGCCGGGGGTATACCAATCTCAGTTTACCTGTTGAGAACCAGATAATACTCACACTCTAGTGCTTTTCAATGGTTATTTCTAACCAAACTATCAAATATAAAGGTCGGGTCTCACATGAGACATTTCAATGGTTCTTTGCTAATGGTATGTCCACAAGACCTATGCTCTTTGCAAGGAAATTGTCTGGCAAGGTGTTATGACCAAAAGGTCGTCAGGAGATGTCTTTAAGTTATTTTCTGTCCAAATGTCCATTATGTAATAAATAAATACGAAAGACTCAATCAGGAAACGCAACACAAAAAATACACCCACCTCTCAAGCAGAACACACACACACAAAGTCATACCATAGCAAACACACACACACGCACGCACGCACGCATGCACGCACGCACGCACGCAAGGAAATGTTACGTACATATTATAATCGCTTTAATATTTATTGATACCTACACTCTAATGTTGTGATACTTTCAGAACCAGTTGAGGTTCTACAAAAAGGTATATGACATATGTGCACTGTTTACCATTCCATGTATTTACAGTGGTGAAAACGTTTTTCCTTCCCGTTTAAACACAAATGAAACGCAAACGCAATACACTAAAATGTAAAAATATCAAGTTTTTTACATTTTTCATTTTTATTTTTACAGTACTGAACCTTATTAAATTACCAATTTTTGCGATTCGCTTGCAATTCGATGGCAATTCGCTTGCAATTCGATGGCAATTCGCTTGCGATTCACAATACTAAATTTACCCCCGGGTAAGTTTTCTTTAATGGTATATCTCACAAATGTTCGCAAATATGCCTTCGTTAATGTTTTCGATTCCATTTATGTCACAACCGCTTCGGAAAATTCGCGTAAAAATATTCAAACGTAGGATTTGTTTTTTGAAGCGCCCGATTCGATGGCAATTCGATGGCAATTCGCTTGCGATTATCAATTTAATTTAATAAGGTTCAGTACTGTATCTGAGTGGCAAACAGTTGTGGGCCCTACCAGACCCCGGGTTACCCGGCGTCTGATCTGGCTCCAAACTGTTTGCATTGAAAATAATAGATTTAGCGTAAACGCATTTATTGGGAAAGAATAACGTTTTCTCCACTGTATGTGATTTCGTCTCTTCCAGTAGCATCAATAAAAACAAAAACAAGGTTCAACTACTAAAATACTTTTTTCATCCTGCCAAACACCCACGTGTTTTAATTACGAGTGACAGCCATATTGCAATACATCAGTCGTGTCACGTGTTATGACATTGATTACTAAGTGTAGATTAAACATCCCGACTTGACTAGTAGGATATACGGTGGTAAATAAAGTAGATACTATATAATTTATTTCACTTTCCGTTTAAATTGCGCATCGAGGCTATGTGTGTATACGTGGTAGAAATGAGCGATTTAAAAGGCAATTTACATGTAACTGCATACCAGTAATGTTCCCCGAGCTAGGTTTTGTGACAACAATAAGATTTTAATGACCTTTGCACAATAATATCAAACTTGAGTAGATAGATTCTTTTTACTCAGAGCAACAACGTGTTTGCCCTTTACCTTGGAATTGGCAGTCTTGCCGATGAAGGGTATGTGACATCTCCGAAAATTCCAAGGTAAACGAAAACACTTGTTGCTCTGAGTAAAAGAACCTATCTACTCATGCCTGATCCAGAGCAGAGAAACCTCTTTGGGAACTTATTTTTTGTCGCGGGTATGTTCCCAAACCTCTGTCCATTTACCATCTGGTTTTCAGTACAGTGGAGAATGTGTTATTCTTTCCCAATAAACGCGTTTACGCTAAAACTATCATTCCCAGTGCAAACAGTTTGGAGCCAGATCAGACGCCGGTTAACCCGGCGTCTGATCAGGCTCCAAACTGTTTGCCACCATGATAAACATGAAATATCAGAATTTTCCAAAAGTTGTTCTTTTCTACGTTTTAGCGTTTTGCGTTTGCGTACGTTTGCGTTTAAACGGGAAAGAATAACAGATTCTCCACTGTATCTTTGCACCATTACTATGCCAAATTAGCAGTACAGTGGAGAAACGTTATTCTTTCCCGTTTAAAGGAAAACGAAACGCAAACGCATTGCACTAGAATGGAGAAAATGACAACTTTTTGACATTTCTGACTATAGATTTTAACCAAGACGGCAAACAGTTTGGAGCCTGATCAGACGCCAGGTTACCTGGCGTCTGATCTGGCCCCAAACTGTTTGCATTGGAAAAATAGTTTGAGCGTAAACGCGTTTATGGGGAAAGAATAACGTTTTCTCCACTGTAGTAAGTGTAAGAAAGTTGGTAGCACTAATTGTAACAATAAAATTATTGTAACGTGGGTAAGAATTGCTCCTGTTTTGAAGTCATGTCTTATTTATTATTCAATTAGTACACGATGACTTGAAGGGTAATTATCATGTTTAACCACGTCTTTATAGCCATCGTTCATGAGACAATTTGTTGCTATGTTTCCAGTTAAATTTTGTTCATCAATCACAAATGTCAGGGAAGCAGAACTCTTCAATTCCCGAAACTCGTACGTTTTCACTTTTTTTAACTGTTTGTTTTAACACATTCGCTGTCTATCCTCGAGTACCATGGATATTTACAATTAGTTTGGATCCGGACCAGATGCTTCGTCACGAGGCGTCTAACTAGGTTTCAAATTGTTTGACAGTCATGTCAATACATATTTATTCAGTTTGCCTAAAATAAATATGAAAGATATAAGCAGGGTGAGTGAGTGGGGTTTACGGCAATGCGACACTGAATATGCCATATACAGTGCCCCTCCCTACAACTGCCCTCCGAACAACGATTCCCTCCTTGCAACGATGCTTGCCGTTGTTCCCTAACAAGACAATTTTGTCCATTTTTTGACTGATGCAATACCGTCTGCTTAAAATTGTCGTCTGCTGTTTTTCACAAAGATACATATTTGACATTTTGACGGAAACAAAATAATAACGAGTTACAAACAGCTTGAATCCAGATCAGACGCCGCGTACAGCGGCGTCTGATCTGGATTCAAGCTGTTTGCTTATGTAAGCCAATTTCCCTCCCTATGATGACTCCCTCTGAACAACGCACAACTTTTGTGTCTCCCATTGGGCGTCGTTGTAGAGAGGGAGCACTATAACGCCGATGAATGATGAAATGAAATGATGATGAGGGATCAGTTTAGGATTATGAATGTGGCTTATCTCATTCACTGCCAAACAGCTTATTTAGTTCTTGGCAGAAAGGATAATATCGGTCAAATAATCAAAACCATCTTTAAGTCAATTAAGCCCCAGGGGCCCGTTTCATAAAAATTCGTACGAGAAAAACGGTCGCATGTCAAATTTTTAAGATACATGTATTTTCAATTTCTGATGTTTCTATCTAATCCTGTCTTGTGACATCTCTTGGGAACCGACTTTTCAAGACGATTCCAAAGAGATGCCACAAGACAGAATTAAATGGAGATACAAATAATGATTGAGACTTTTATAATCTGACTTACGATACGTTTTGTCGTACTAAGTTTTATGAAACGGGCCCCAGAGCACCTGCAAGGCTGGAAGACCTCTAGCGCATGCAAACAGACAGCAATTGTTTCAAATTCAAACAAACTAAAATCGAGTTGAGTTGAGTTGAAACTGATGACGTCATGGCACTGAAGACGTTTAACTTTTCGTCTCAACGTTTATTGTCGCTTTAGTTATTTCACGGGTCCGTCTAAAGACCGCAAACCTCCCCAAACCTCTCCAAACCTGCCTAAAGCACTTAAAAACAATCCAAACCACTTAAATTCCTTAATATCTAATCAAAAAGAGCTTATAAATGGCAAATTTAAGCTAAAACAATGAAAAAATGTTAATTTAAAATTAAATATTCGATGTTTTTCTTTTCAAGGGGAACAACTCGAACAAAACTTAAAATCACTTTACACAGTTACCTCTAAATATTAACTCACTATCTTAATAGCCTGTTCCTGGTTTTGAAGACAAGTATTTTCTTAAAGCAGGTTGAAAGTAAAGCAGAATGCGCCTTTCAGCATGCTTTAAGCTACTATCTGCTAGAATTATAAAAAAAAATGCTTTTAAAAGTGGTTTTGGGAGGTTTGGGGTCTTTAGACGGACCGATATTTCACACATTGTTCTAACTAGATTTTAAGTTTACATGTTTCGGCAGATTAAGAAAAGAAATATCTATTTGAGTGTCAATTAGTTTGAATACTTTACCAGACACCGCATTAACCGGTAGTTACCCCACTGCTATGGTCTAATAACAGTTTAAACATATTTTATTATCAAAATTTTATACATAGAAAGGGGGGTAAGGTTACAAGTTTAAAAAACATTATTTTCGAAATTTCGCTCTATTGGACTGCAATCGTCCAAATTAAAATGTTAAATGTAAATTTAATTTAGGTTTATTCCTAATCAGCTGTCTCAAAAGTGTCTGCTTGTATTTTTGTTACGGAAATGATCTTTCTCATAATCTGGAAATTGCTATATTGTACATGTACAGTGCTCTCTCTCTACAACGGCCCCACAACAACGATTCACTCCTTACAACAACGCTTGTCGCTCTTTCTAAAGGCAAGACAGTTATGTCCAACTTATTCACAGGTGCAAGGTTGTCTGCTTACAATGGTCGTCTTTTATTTTTCTAAAACTTACATAATGGACATTTTGACAGAAAACAATAATGACGAGTGACAAACAGCTTGAAACCAGATCAGACGCCGCGTAACGCGGCATCTGATCTTGATTCAAGCTGTTTGCAATTGTACGCCAATTTCCCTCCCTATGACGACTCCCTCCGAACAACGCATATATATTTTGTCTCCCATTGGGTGTCGTCGACAAATGGGATTAATGGCAACTTCTTGAAAATGCTCAATAAGCTACCACAATTCAACAATTGTTTATTTTTGTTTATAAAAGGCATATATAGGATCTTACATGAGTGGATTTATAAAACGAGTATTTTAAAAAAAAAAAAAGAAGAGTCTTGCCGAGTTTTTATCGTTTTCTAAAGGACGATTTTTATAAATTCAATCAATTATGAACACGAATGTTAGATTTTATTTATAACATAACCTGGTACAGTGGAGAAAACGTTATTCTTTCCCGTTTAAACGCAAACGTACGCAAACGCAAATCACTAAAACGTAGAAAAGAACAACTTTTGGACAATTCTGATATTTCATGTTTATCTTGGTGGCAAACAATTTGGAGCCTGATCAGACGCCGGGTTAACCGGCGTCTGATCTGGCTCCAAACTGTTTGCACTGGGAATGATAGTTTTAGCGTAAACGCGTTTATTGGGAAAGAATAACAGATTCTCCACTGTACCAATAAAATGAGCACGGTTTATTTTTGCAATCAGTTCTCGATGACGCCTTTTAGCCTATTACAGTGGAGAATCTGTTATTCTTTCCCAATAAACGCGTTTACGCTAAAACTATTATTTGCCGTGCAAACAGTTTGGAGCCAGATCAGACGCCGGGTAACCCGGCGTCTGATCAGGCTCCAAACTGTTTGCCACCAAGATAAACATGAAATATCAGAATTGTCAAAAAGTTGTTCTTTTCTACGTTTTAGCGCTTTGCGTTTGCGTACGTTTGCGTTTAAACGGGAAAGAATAACAGATTCTCCACTGTATGTGAATGCAGCCGAACATAATTTGAACACTAACAAACCATATAGGAAACCGATTTCGGAATACTGAGAAGTTTTACAGTTACAGGGGTGCCATAAGTTGACATGAAAAATCCTAAGATTTCCAAATTTGTATTTTTCAAGTGCGATTTTACGAATCGTACCTTTACCCCATAGCCTGTTTATAGTTTTGTTGACACGTGGCTGCTTAAAGGAGGCTGGAAGTATAGCAGAATGCGCCTTAAGGCGCATTCTGCTTTACAGTCAGCCTGCTTTAAGCTACCATGTACTAGAAAAAAATCCGAAGATTTAGGAAAATTCCGGAGAAATGGCAGCCCTGCAGTTACCACATTAGTCGAACCTAGTGTGGGGAACTTTGGAAAACTCTGGCTAATTTATCAAATAAACCTATACCTATATGTTAAATGTCTTCACGCTACGGGCGAATTTACGGTAATTTTTGCAAACACTTCGAATCTAATAAGACATTTGTTAACTCATTTGCGTCCAGTGGATTCTTCCATGCTTACAGTGGAGAAAACGTTATTCTTTCCCGTTTAAACGCAAACGAAACGCAAATGCAAAGCACAAAAACGTAGAAAAGTACAACTTTTGGACAATTCTGCCGAATTCTGTTTATCTTAGCGTTAAACAGTTTGAAGCCTGATCAGACGCCGGGTTACCCGGCGTCTGATCTGGTTCCAATTTTTTTGCAAGAGAAATAATAGTTTTAGCGTAAACGCGTTTATTGGGAAAGAATAACGTTTTCTCCACTGTAGGTATTGGATTATTCAATATTTATATAAGGGTTGTCTGGTCTTAAATTTCATTTTCGTTTTGTTTTATGTTATTTGATATTCGCATTAACAAACACTGTAGACTCTGGTTAGATGCCGCATCAGGCGGCGTCTGGAGAGACTCTAAACTGTTAGCCTAAGTCTCGTTAATAGGACGCTTTGCACAAATAGGTTAATCCACATTTTGAGCAATAAATAGGTAATACACAACAATATTTTCTGGCAGAAAAATTAATGAAACAAGCTCTAGTAAATACATTTGCAAATGATAATTGCATCGAGTTGCTCAATATTAAGGCTGAGTAGTCAATGTGTATTTCTAGTGTTTACAACTTTGCATGTATTTGTTTTTTACCAAACTTGAAAAAAGTGTACATGAATACATATATAATGTATATGGCCATTGGATCTTAGATAAGTTCGAGTATTTGAAATTGGACCAGTGAACCAATAAGCATATGTCATTGATGTGTTGAAATGCTTCATATACGAGCGTTACCTCTCTATCAGCTACAGTGGAGAATACGTTATTCTTTCCCGTTTAAACGAAACGCAAACGCAAAACACTAAAACGTAGAAAAGAACAACTTTTGGACAATTCTGACAATTCATGTTTATCTTGGTGACAAACAGTTTGGAGCCTGATCAGACGCCGGGTTACCCGGCGTCTGATCTGGATCCAAACTGTTTGCAATAGAAATAATAGTTTTAGCGTAAACGCGTTTATTGGGAAAGAATAACGTTTTCTCCACTGTACATGATCAGTATTGAAGGGGTTTTATCGTACTTACACACTGAATGAGCTCGATTATGTTTGGAATCTTACTGTTCTGTCAATAATTACCTGTCCTTCTTATGTAAGTAGTGTCAACACTCTAGTGTCTCCACATTTTAAGCCCTGCATTAAGTAACCATCTGTCTTTAAAACTAGAAACATGCTATTGGGTTAAGGATTGACTTATAAACCCCTGTAACTTCATATGGGCAACTCATGTTTCCAATTAAGTCTCTGTATTATTTAGAATCGATTCATTGTATGTTGCAAAATTTGAAAAACACCGCAGACCATGATCAGGATCTACACTTTTTTCAAGGATAAAAGCACACTTTATATTACTGCTACATGTAGGAATAGCGTACAGTGGAGAATCTGTTTTTCTTTCCCGTTTAAACGCAAACGTACGCAAACGCAAAGCACTAAAACGTAGAAAAGAACAACTTTTGCCCAATTCTGATATTTCATGTTTATCTTGGTGGCAAACAGTTTGGAGCTTGATCAGACGCCGGGTTACCCGGCGTCTGATCTGGCTCCAAACTGTTTGCACTGCAAATAATAGTTTTAGCGTAAACGCGTTTATTGGGAAAGAATAACACATTCTCCACTGTATTTACCATTGTAGCTGGAAGCATTGGATAATCTTCGTAAAGGCGTTTTCTTATACAGTGCTCCCAACAACGACTCCCTCCTAAAAACGGCCCTTGTCGCTCGTCCCAAAACAAGACAATTATATCTAAAGCTTTCACGGCTGCAATATCGTCTGCTTAAAATTATCGTCTGCTGGTGTAATAGTGTTGAAATTAGGTGATTTGGTGGACTGTTTCCTTCTAGACTGCTCTCCCTTGTGAATTGTAGTCATGCTGAGTAAATACCTTTCTTTTTCCCGTGCGGCACGTGAACATTCTTTTTATCATTCGGAATGTGAATCAGCTTGTTATTCCGATGATAGTTCTTGAGGCAAACAACATCTTAGATTACTTTCTGCTTTAATTTAATATTATTATCTTGAGGTCGTTTTGGACATTGGATTTGGTATGTAAAGTCTTTGATTATGTTTATACTGTTATTTAGCTTTCGGGTCATCTGAAATGAGCGACAGTCGAGTTCGGAGCCGAAATTGTCTGGTTAACGTGTCGACTGTAAATTACAGTCGCACCTTGTTTAACCAAATAAGTCAAGATAGCAGTATTACTACATGTATTTGTTTTCTAAAAACCTCACATGGAATGTTATTTGCACCCGAGAACTTTTAACCCTTTCAGTTTATACAGTGGAGAAAGCGTTATTCTTTCCCAATAAACGCGTTTACGCTAAAACTATTATTTGCAGTGCAAACAGGTTGGAGCCAGATCAGACGCCGGGTATCCCGGCGTCTGATCAGGCTCCAAACTGTTTGCCACCAAGATAAACATGAATTATCAGATTTGTCAAAAAGTTATACTTTTCTACGTTTTAGTGTTTTGCGTTTGCGTACGTTTGCGTACGTTTGCGTTTAAACGGAAAAGAATAACAGATTCTCCACTGTAACCATGGCATTGGAGCACTGGTGAGATAGTGGAGTGTTGTGTGAGATTTCAGTCAACCCATAGTTGGTGAGTTTGTGCGGTGTCATTGTAATTGATTGTTTATAACCTATTTTAAGGGATTTTAAGGAATCATAGTAACCCGTTGTGTGTGTGTGTGTGTATGTATATATATCGGAAAAAATAAATAAGTGACTTCACATGCCTTTATATGTAAGTTTTAATGTGATAATCTACTAACAAACATGTTTCGCCATTACGGCTCTTCGGCGTTTTATATATATATATATTAAAGGCGTAAGTAGGAAGGCCACTAGGATCGTCCCATTTATCAGTATACCATTCATGTATGTGTACATGTATTAAAGGCAAATACATTAAATATAAGTATATTGATGTATGTCATTTTCAGGCTTATGTATACTATAAATGGTTGTTTAAATATTGTAGCATTTATTACAGGTTGTAGACATTGACGAATTATATACGAGAAAAAGGAGTCAGCTGTTGTAGTTGTCAATAACCTTCTAAACCCATAAGACCCCCAGGGGTTACAAATGGCGCCCACCGAGCTAGATGGTTAGGATCTAGACAGCACACTAGACAGACGTACGCTGGATCAGTCCATTCTCCATTGAATCGGCCCATTCTGAGATCAACGTTGACACTCTCCAAAGGAACAGCCCTTGTAATCAACGTTGGACCAGTTATACATCAGGACAGTGCTTGTGCATAGTTATTGAACAGTGACATTTGACATTGGTGTGATTCTAGTGGCCATACAGTTTACAGTAAACAGAGTCCATTCAACAGAGCGTGAGTAATGTAGTATGATAGATATTGTTTGTAAGAAAGAGTTTCACTTTTGCATGTTGACCCATAGGTGAATGAAATCTCATAGCATAACCTATTTAAAACAGTACATGTAGCACTTCCATTTTTTATTCGTTTATTATTGTCATTATCACTGTCATACCTATACAAATTATACGAGAAAACGGTGTCAGCTGTTTTAGTTGTCAATAACCTCTAAACCCCTAAGACCCCCAGAGGTTTCTGAAATTTACATATTGAACTTTTTTATAGAAAAAAAAATCAGTGACAAACAGATTGAATCCAGATCAGACGCCGCGTTACGCGGAGTCTGATCTGGATTCAAACTGTTTGCAAATGTAAATCAATGTCCCTCCCTAAAACGACTTCCTCCGAACAACGCACATGATTGTTGTGTCCAATTGGGTGTCGTTGTAGAGAGGGGGCGCTGTTCCGTGTGTGTTACATGTACAGTATCGAAGAGTTATTCTTTCCTAATAAACGTGTTTACGCGCAAATGAAAAATTCCAAATGCAAACAGTTTGAAGCAAGATTAGACGCAAGGTAACCCGGCGTCTGATCAGACTCAAAACTGTTTGCCATTTAGATTAAAATAGACATTTGGAAAGTTATTTTCTAATCATTTCCTATATTTTAATGCATTGCATTTGCATTAAATGTGTGTTTAAAAGGGAAAGAATAACGTCTTCTCCACTTAACCATATACAGTGGAGAATGTGTTATTCTTTCCCAATAAACGCATTTACGCTAAAACTATTATTTGCAGTGCAAACAGTTTGGAGCCAGATCAGACGCCGGGTAACCCGGCGTCTGATCAGGCTCCAAACTGTTTGCCACCAAGATAAACATGAAATATCAGAATTGTCCAAAAGTTGTACTTTTCTACGTTTTAGTGCTTTGCGTTTGCGTACGTTTGCGTTTAAACGGGAAAGAATAACAGATTCTCCACTGTACCTGACACCTACAATTTAACTCTTTGATGATCAAATTTATCGTGAGGTGTTTACCCTTTCACCGTCATAGTGTCGTCTGCAGGGCTGCCATTTCTCCGGATTTTTCCTAAGTATTCGGATTTTTATCATAGCATATCGTAGCTTAAAACAGACTGAAGGTATGCGCCTTAACCTGTTTTAAGCAGTCATGTGTCCTAAAAACAAGAAACAGACTATGGGGTAAATGTACGATTAGTAATATTTCGTCTGAAAATTTGAAAAATTGAAATCTTAGGATTTTTATGATCAACTTATGGCAGCCCTGCGTCTACTTCAATAGTGTTGTATGCATTATCATTTCCAATTTAGATTTAAGGCAGTATAACTGACGTTATTTCTAAACAAGTGGCAAGCAGTTTTGAAACTGATCAGACGCCGCGTGACGCGGCGTCTAATCAGGATCAAAACTGTTTGCAAATGCGCGTTATGACGTCATTGAGTATGAAAGGGTTCACACGACCTTCGAGTGGTTTTCTAAGTCTGTTACAGTAGAACCTATGTAAGTTGAACCCTTCAGGACAAAGAAAATGTCCGGTTTAAAGACATGCCCGGATTAGACAGGGGCCGGTTTTAAAGACATGTCCGGATTAGAATGGGACCGGTTTAAAGACATGTCCGGATTAGAGATTGGCCGGTTTAAAGACATGCCCGGATCAGTTCGGTTTTGAAGCCTCTCTATAGATACTAATTTCACGCATTGAATTAACTTCTCCATTGAAAATAAAACTAATTAATGAGTTTAATGACGACCACTTTAAGTGAGATGGACTCCTAAATGAGCTTCCTGCTTTAGTTTCATCTTGTTTTAAGCTACCACTTGTTTTAATAATCGAAAGTTGAGTAGCAACAAGTGGTTGTAAAAGAGGTTTTTTTATTGAAAATAGGAACTATATTATTGTTATACAGTGGAGAATGCGTTATTCTTTCCCAATAAACGCGTTTACCCTAAAACTATTATTCCCAGTGCAAACAGTTTGGAGCCAGATCAGACGCCGGTTAGCCCGGCGTCTGATCAGGCTCCAAACTGTTTGCCACCATGATAAACATGAAATATCAGAATTGTCCAAAAGTTGTTCTTTTTATACGTTTTAGCGCTTTGCTGTTTGCGTACGTTTGCGTTTAAACGGGAAAGAATAACAGATTCTCCACTGTAATATATACACTGTATGATTTATAGTGATCGATTTCATCCATTTTCAATTACTCTATTTTAATGTGTTTTATTGAATTTTACAACAGTTCAGAACGGACCCTATTTAGTTTTGTATTTGTTGAAAATTGTCAATCATTTAAATTCAGTTGTTGATATTAATTACTTTAACAGTCAGGTTTGCTTCATTAAGAACGCATTTATGATGGACAATCCCTGGAGAGTTTGTTTGTCAGTGTTGATGACGAGTCTCTGTAAAATGTGACACACAAAATAAACACAGAGAATCATTTCCAGTGAATCGAACCGAAAATAGACTAATTTTATTCTTTGGCCAACTTGCTTCACTTCCGAATACACATCAGAAAAAGGACATCGCAATCTAGTCTATTCTATACCAGGAAAACTGATTCCACTGACGCTATGACGAGAAATTATATCGCTTGTTATCAAACTCTGCATCAACAAGCCGCTATTATTGAATTATCACTCGAGAGACGGAAAATGGTTCGTTTTCCGATATTTTACGCCAAGCTAGAGCCACAAATGTATTCCAATTGTGAATTGTTATTTTCTCCAGTAAGGGGCGGACTGCTCGATATTCCTGATATCTGATTGGCTGTAATGGAGAAACGCTTATCACGTGGTCGATGACGTAAATCGAGAATTTCGCGATGGTTTATTGTAGAGACTGTTGGATTTAAGGACACACTACTTGATAGGGAATATCAGTTGGTTGATTGTGTTAGCACTGTAGAATCGACAACTCAAGGCAAAGATGGCTTTACTTCTGAAGGCGACCACCGTGTCGTACTTACTACAATTTCTTATGCATATGTGAGTAGTCTTCTTCTTTAAATACTCACTTAACTTTTAATATGTATCAGTTTGGTATAACAGAAGAGAAAGTTTTAAAAGAGTTTCTTTAGACATTTCGTTTGAATTCAAAGTTGTTTTTTAAATAAAGACATAATATAGAAGCGATAATTTCCTATGTAAATGAAACAAAACGTAGTGCAATACACTCAGCGCAAAAAGAAACGCACATTTTTTATCAAAATATTATTTTTATGTAGAAGGAACGTATTTGCGAATTGTTATTAAATCATTATTGAATTGGTAGCATCACACACTGTACTAATCGGTGCGGTGTTTTAAACAAGCTGTAGTTAATTCTTTCGCTGCCAAATTATTCGTGAGGTTTTTACCCCTTCACCGTTTCATTGTCGTCTGCTTCAATGTTGTTGTTTGCAAGATCGTTTCAAAGTACAACTCAATGTAGAATAACTTAAAGCAAATCGATACGAGTGTCAAACAGTTTGTATCCTGATCAGACGCCGCGTTACGCGGCGTCTGATCAGGATCCAAACTGTTTGCAAACGCTTTTTGGCGTCATTAAGAGGGAAATGGTTAAAAGGCAGCACAATGTTTTTTGATTATTTTTTATCTGAACTTGTTGCAGAATTAAATAAATCTTGAGATATGGTCTTTTTATTCTAATTTTCTTAAAAAAAAAGGTTTCTTAATCTGCGCCTGAGCACGATGTGCGTTTCTTTTTGCATTGAGTGTATAATGATGAAAATGATAATACTTTAATATTGTTAACCATTTATTTGACCCATTAGTCCATAGTCTGTTTCTGGTTTTGGAGACAGGTGATTATTTAAATCAGATAAAAAGTAACAGAATGCGCTTTACAAGGCATTCTGATTTACCATCAGTCTGCTTTAACTACTGTCTACTAGGATATAACAAATATTTCTCATGGTATATACTCTTGACTGTATAAGGTGGAACTATTTTCTTCAGTGGAGGAATAGATTCAAGGCGCATGTATGTGGTACATGGTTGAGTGTTTTTAGCACATAGTTTAGAACCTGGCCAGAAGTTATGTTGACCGAAATCTAATCTGGCTTCAAACTGATTGCAAATAACATACTTCGTTTTAGCAGAAACGCGTTTATTTGAACAGAATAACGTACATGTACTCCTAACGTTATGTTAGATGCAATTTGTAATAAGAGTTCCACATTGATACAGTGGAGAATACGTTATTCTTTCTTTTAGCAGTTAACTAAAATGTAGAAAATTACAACTTTTCGACATTCCTCACGATTTATTTTAATTTGAGTGGCAAACAGTTTGGAGTCATTTCAGACGCCGGGTTATCCGGCGTCTGATCTGGCTCCAAACTGTTTGCAATGAGAATAGCAGTTTTTCGTAAACGCGTTTATTGGGAAAGAATTGCGTTTTCTCCACTGTAATATGTTCATTTTGTCCAGTCGGACACGTATTTAAAATCAGCTTGTCTAGAGATAAGTTCGTCTTGCATGAATGTGTTTTACAGCTACTCATTATCCCCTGAAACTTTCAATGAACGATTCTAGTTTGAGATAAAAGCTTGTCCATTTTAGACTTTTTATGATTATTCTTGGTTATAAATTGCAAAATTACAAACAGTGAAGTCTCTGATCAGGGACTTCACTGTTTGCATTGGACAAGTGTACTCTTTACAGTTACACTTTTGGATAAAGAACGCATATATGCGTCACTAGGGCTCAATGATTTAACAATTTCACTCTCGATGACGCTTGAAAGCGCGTTTGCAAACAGTTTGGATCTTGATCAGACGCCGCGTAAAGCGGCGTCTGATCAAGATCCAAGACTACATAGAATCTTACTTTGAAACGATCTTGCAAACAACAAAATTGAAGCAGGCGACAATGAAACAGTAAAGGGGTACAAGTAAAAAAAACTCACGGAAAATTTGGTAGTGAAATGGTTAAGTTGTCTAATTCTGAACTGTGAACTCTATATATAGGAGAATGTTTTTATTTAAAAGACAAAGCTCTCTGTAATACTTTTCACCTGCAGTAGTACATGTATAAACATATTCGTTTTATTCATTTTTCAAACTTTCAGTCAAATTATTTGCTTTAAATACGTTTCAACTATAATAGATTAGATGTGTTTCTTTGTTCAATGTTTTCTAATCCCAAACAGTTATTATTATTATTATTATACAAGATTTACAGTGGAGAATCTGTTATTCTTTCCCGTTTAAACGCAAACGGACGCAAACGCAAAGCGCTAAAACGTAGAAAAGAACAACTTTTGGACAATTCTGATATTTCATGTTTATCATGGTGGCAAACAGTTTGGAGCCTGATCAGACGCCGGATTAACCGGCGTCTGATCTGGCTCCAAACTGTTTGCACTGGGAATAAAAGTTTTAGCGTAAACGCGTTTATTGGGAAAGAATAACACATTCTGAACTGTAGTACTTTTCACCTGCAGTAGTATAAACATACTCGTTTTATTAATTTTTCAAACTTTCAGTCAAATTATTTGCTTTAAATACGTTTCAACTATAATAGATTAGATGTGTTTCTTTGTTCAATGTTTTCTAATCCCAAACAGTTATTATTATTATTATTATACAAGATTTATAAAGCGTTATTTTTAAACAGGAGTTGTGCGTTCAAAAGCACATATTGGACGGTAGTACAGTGGAGAATGTGTTATTCTTTCCCAATAAACGCTTTTACGCTAAAACTATTATTTCCAGTGCAAACAGTTTGGAGCCAGATCAGACGCCGGGTAACCCGGCGTCTGATCAGGCTTCCAACTCTTTGCCACCATGATAAACATGAATTATCAGAATTGTCAAAAAGTTATACTTTTATGCGTTTTAGTGTTTTGCGTTTGCGTACGTTTGCGTTTAAACGGGAAAGAATAACGTTTTCTCCACTGCTACAAAGCTTGTTCATCCTTTCACTCTCATTGACGTCAAAAGGCGCCTTTGCAAAAAGTTCGGTGTTGCGTCTGACCAGGATCCAAATTGGTTGACACTCGTATCGAAATATTGTCAGTCATACTGCCTTAGATTTACATGTAACTTAGAAACGATACTGCAGACAACAATATTGAAGCAGATGACAATATGGCGATGAAGGGGTAAAATTCTCACGATAAATTTGATCATGAAAGGGTTAAGCTTTCAAGAAAAAATCGGCTTTTGTCCAGCAATCGTTCTTGTTAGTGAAAAATACAAGTACGGTGGTAAAGACGTTACATGTGTTCTTTCCTATCGAAACGTCCCGAAGCGCAAATACGATTTTCTAGAAGTTAAAGATGGTTTGTTTGAATCTGAGTGGCAGACAGTTTGGAGCCTGATCAGAAACCAGTTCCCCGGCGTATGAGCAGGGGCCCGTTTCATAAAAATTCATACGACAAATGTTGTCGTAAGTCAGATTATAAAAATCTCAATTTTTATTTATTTCTTCATCTTATCCGGTCTTGTGACATCTCTTTGGAATCGTCTTGAAAAGACGATTCCAATTAGATGTCACAAGACAGGATTACATGTAGATAGAGATATAAGGAATTAAATGTATTTTTAGGTTTTTACTTACGACCATTTTTGTCGTACGAAGTTTTATGAAACGGGCCCTGGTTACCAAACTGTTTCCAATGGACATTAGGGTTTTAGCATAAATGCGAAAATATATAACGTTTCTTCCCCCGTACATGTAACAACTCCTGTCATATCTAACGAAGATTAACGTAAAGCAGAAAACTTTTGTAGGAGATATTTGTGTTTCATTTTACCTCAAACTGTACATTGTCTTTACCAATACCATTACGTGACCACCGTAGCAGAATGGCTATTATTCAACAACTTAAAGTAGATCGGACATACTCCAGACAGATTAACTTAAAGTAGAGGATGTTTTATATGTTTTAACTTGGCGATTTATCATTGTTTCGACTGATCGGCATATCTCCTTTGCAGTTTGTTGACTCTTAAGTGAATAAAACCCAATAACGTTTGCATTGGAAATAATAGTTTAAGCGTAAACGCGTTTATTGGGAAAGAAAACGTTTTCCAATTGTAACTATCCCCATATAAACCAGGACTTTACCAACTCTCTGATGTTTTCTCTCAAATTAGATTCTAGCCTGCATGCATTCAAAGCTAAGTACATGTAGACACAAGAATCATTCGATTTCAGTTTCAATTTCGAGGAAACGATAGAATTTTACATCGACATGCAACATTTGTAAGGTTTTGTTTCAAAATTTATGTAGGTATTTATCAAACAAAAGCATTTTTCACATGATTGTCGGCATTTCATAAGTACAAACATACGGCGAAACTTCATGATAAATATTTTTCAGTGCTCCCTCTCTACCACGACACCAAATGGGGGACACAGCTTGTGTGTGTTGTTCGGAGGGAATCGTTATAGGGAGGGAAAATTAAGACTTGGCTTACATTAGCAAACAGTTTTACATATAATCTAGATCAGACGCCGCGTTACGCGGCGTCTGATCTGGATTCAAGCTGTTTGTCACTCGTCATTATATTTATTCTATCAAATTGTCCACTTATATGTAAGTTTGAGAAAACAGGACACGCCAATTTTATGCAGACGGTGTTACAGCCATGAAAAGGTTGAACATAAATGTATTATTTGCGGAACAGCTGCAATGGTCGTTTTAAGGAGGGAATCGTTGTTGGGAGAGCCGTTGTAGAGAGGGAACACTGTACAATAATGCAATAAATGTACGTTATTACAGTGGAGAATCTGTTATTCTTTCCCGTTTAAACGCAAACGTACGCAAATGCAAAGCGCTAAAACGTAGAAAAGAACAACTTTTGGACAATTCTGATATTTCATGTTTATCTTGGTGGCAAACAGTTTGGAGCCTGATCAGACGCCGGGTTACCCGGCGTCTGATCTGGCTCCAAACTGTTTGTATGGGAAATTATATATTTAGCGTAAACGCGTTTATTGGGAAAGAATAACGTTTTCTCCACTCTACATGCACAAACAATCACTTGAAGACATATTATCATTGGTAAAGAAAGGAATCAATGCAACAAAATGAAAGAACAAAATATCTACAACGCTTCTCTGACTGTCTTTCATATACATGTAGCAGTAAGTAGTTACATGTACATGCCTTAACCCTTTAACTTCCAAAATTTCCGTGAGGTTTATAACCCTTCACCGTTTCATTGTCGTCTGCTTCAATCCTGTTGCCTGCAATGTCGGTTCAAAGATAAAAAAAATTAAGGCAGTATGACTGAAAAACTTTCAAAACGAGTGTCAAACAGTTGGGATCCTGAACAGACGCCGCGTTACATGTATGCGGCGTCTGATCAGGATCCAAACTGTTTGCAAACGCGCTTTCAAGCGTCATTGAGAGTGAAAGGGTTACATGTAAGCACGTAAACAAATCTTTGACGTCTAAAATGATACATCGATACTTGGTTACAGTGGAGAAGACGTTATTCTTTCCCAATAAACGTGTTTACGCTAAAACTATTATTTCTATTGCAAACAGTTTGGATCCAGGCTCCGAACTGTTTGTCACCAAGATAAACATGAATTATCAGAATTGTCCAAAAGTTGCACTGTTCTACATTTTAGTGTTTTGCGTTTGCGTTTCGTTTCGTTTAAACGGGAAAGAATAACGTATTCTCCACTGTAGCTGTGGAAGTAAAACACACTGTCTTCAGTTACAATGTATACAGAAACGAAACGAAAGTAAACGCAAACGCAATGAAGAAAGTGTACAAAATAACATTGGAGCCGTGACATGAAGAAAACTTGACATACTACATGGCAAACAGTGTAAATCAAGGTCAGCCGCCGCATCTAGACGCGACGGCTGGTCTTGATCTACACTGTTTGAAGCCCACATGCATCTAAAGCATTCTATGTAGCATTATTATATAAACGACATTTTGCTCAGAAACAGAGCCTGGGGTGACAACGGTGCTTGGTCTGTACTACAGTGGAGAATCTGTTATTCTATCCCGATAAACGCGTTTACGCTAAAACTAGTTTTTCTTTTACAAACAGTTTGGAGCCAGATCAGACGCCGGGTAACCCGGCGTCTGATCAGGCTCCAAACTGTTTGCCACCAAGACAAACAGGAATTATCAGAATTGTCCAAAAGTTGTTCTTTTCTACGTTTTAGTGCTTTGCGTTTGCGTTTAAACGGGAAAGAATAACAGATTCTCCACTGTATGTTGCAATGCAATAAGGCTGGTTTTGTGTTGGCACAGCTCATTAATTATTATTATTATTATTTTTTTAAATGACTCCCTTTTTTTATCTGAATTTGACGAGTTTGAAGCCTATATACCATGTGATCCTGTGTGAGAGCACCGGATTATCCTATGTGGGTGCATCGGGTGATCCTTTTTCTGATCTGACTTAACATTGTTTGCAATTGAAAAGGAGTTCAAACACGTTTATTGGGAAAGTCTATAGTCCTCCCTGCTGCTTATAAACCCTTTCATGATCAAATTTGTCGGGAATTTTTTACCCCTCATCGCTTTATTGTCGTCTGCTTCAGTATTGTTGTCTGCAAGAGACGTTTCAAAGCTAGACTTAAGGTTATATGACTTTATAGATATCGATCAAAGTGTCAAACAGTTTGGGTCCTGATCAGACGCCGCGAAACGCGAAACGCTTTTTAAGCGTCATTGAGAGTGAAAGGGTCAAAACTTTCCTGCTATTAGCAAAATCTTGCTGTAACACAAATGCAAGGAATCATGCCTACGCTTTATATTAAAGTCGGCCTTTTAACGTCTATGATTATTAAGATATATTCAAGAACCTAACACCTGCTGTGTCTCAGCTACAACAGTTTAAGGTTTTGTAAGAAGTGAAAAGCTATTGTGATATTTACAGTGCGGAAAACGTTGAATTCTTTCCCGTTTCCACGAAAATTTAATGCAATTAAACGAAGAAAACGACAGCGTGTTGACAATTCTGACTATTTGTTTCAATCTGAGTGGTAAAAAGTTTGGAGCCTGATCAGACTGTTTGCATTGTAGAAATAGTTTTAGCATAAACACGTTTACAATGAAACCCCTCTAAACCGGACATATGTGGGGACAACAAAAATGTCCGGTTTATCTCTTTCCTCCCTGAAACTTTAAATGGACAATTCCAGTTTCCATTTAAGTCTAGTCCATTTCTGACTTTTAAGGGTTTTTTTGTCAATGTTTGGCATTGTGACAAACAGTCAAGACCCTGATCAGAGGGCTCCTTTCGGAGCCCTCTGATCTGGGTCTTCATTGTTTGCATAGAACATGTGTACTATTCACATGTACACTGTTTGAAAAGCACGCCTATATGCGGGACTAGGGTTCAAAGAGTTAAAGGGGTTTCCGGTTTAGAGGGGTTTTAACTTCTAGTATGGAAGATAGCTGACCACTTAAGGCGCATTCTGCTTTACTTTTAACCTGCTTTAAGCTATCATCTGCTAGAATGTACAAACTATTTTCTTCAGAGTAAGCAAAAACCAAAGACGTAATAAGGCGTGTTGATGGTGGAATGGGTAAAAATAAAAAAGGATTGGAAACGGGACCAAATTTTTGTCCGGTTTAGAGAGGATTCCGGTATTTAGAGGTTCCGGTTTAGAGGGGTTTCCCTGTATTTGAAAAGAATGACGTCTTCTCCATTGTATCACAACGGTAGAGAAAGGGTTAAAATCAACATTTTAATTTAACTATCGCCTGTTTCATATTGTTTGCGTCCGCAGCCATCTTCAAACAGTTTTATGATATTATAAGAACAAATATTAATAAACTGTGTAGATACCGATGGACGCCGGAATCTGGTAGTGTAGTCTGCTTCCAAGCTGCTTGTATTGGGGAACACGTTATTACCTTTGTATTTCCCAATAAAACGCGTTTATTAATATCACAAAAAATAGTTTCAATTTTATTTATTTCACTCTCAGTTTGTAACATACAAAACATGAGAACAGTCCCATACTTACTAATTCACAATTTGTCAAGGAAACACGTTTATAAACATTCGGTGAATCTATTATGAATAACCCTATAGGAATATTATTAACAATTGAGTGAAGTATTAATTATATTAAACCACTGAATTATGCACATACCAAGTGCATAATTTCGTGATTAAACATACCAATACTCATTTATACTTCTTTAAAGTTAATATTGTAATGATTGTTATAATGCTGATGACCGTAATATATCGAATTCGTGGCCGGTAGCGGGCGAGTCAGAGTAAATATTTTATACCTATTCCAATTCTATTAATAGATCATATCGTTCTATTTACAAATTTGTTAATATCACAAAAATAACCTTGTAATTTCTACAAGGGTCATTATAATGTTCCTTTAAGTAAGTTAACCCTTTCATTGCCAAAATTATCGTGATGTTTTACCCTTTCACCACCATAGTATCATTGTAGTCTCCAATATCGTTCAAGGCAGTATGCCTGACGAAATTTCGAAACGCCTGTCAAACAGCAGGGCTGCCATAAGTTGACATAAAAAATCCTAAGATTTGCAAATTTGCATTTTTCAAGTGCGATTTTACGAATCGTACCTTTACCCCATCGTCTGTTTCTAGTTTTGTTGACACGTTGCTGCTTAAAGCAGGCTGGAAGTAAAGCAGAATGCTCCTTAAGACGCATTCTGCTTTACTTTCAGTCTGCTTTAAGCTACCATAATTATACAAGAAAAAAATCCGAAGATTTAGGAAAAATCCACAGAAATGGTTGCCCTGAAACAGTTTAACGCGACGTCTGATTAAGATCCAAACTGTTTGCAAAGGCACCTTTAGGATAAAGATAATTTGATAATAAGATAATATGAAATTATTGAGTTTGCTGTAATCTGATAGTAGGACTCTTTGATTTTATGGCTGAATACAGTGGAGAATCTGTTATTCTTTCCCGTTTAAACGCAAACGTACGCAAACGCAAAGCGCTAAAACGTAGAAAAGAACAACTTTTGGACAATTCTGATATAACATGTTTATTTTGGTGGCAAACAGTTTGGAGCCTGATCAGACGCCGGGTTACCCGGCGTCTGATCTGGCTCCAAACTGTTTCCAGTGGAAATAATAGATTTAGAGTAAACGCGTTTATTGGGAAAGAATAACAGATTCTCCACTGTACATGTAGCAAACATTTTACGTGTATTTGGACATGATTCTAATCGAAAATGTCCCAGCAGGGACGAACTATTAGATTAGCACAAATTCCATTAGTTCCATTGCAAACGATTTCAAGCCAAATCGGGAGCTATAGGATTTCTCAACTCAACTCAACTCAATTTTATTGGCCGGATTGAAAATGCGGTCTATAGATTGGCGAATGCCGTCCGTCCGTCCGTCCTCACTTTGGTTGACCTTTTTGTTAGTGTCAGTTTTAGCCAAAGCTTACATCCTACAGCAACCAAATTTGGCATGTACAGTTATAGTGTGGTCATCATCACATGCCATGGGTAACTAGGTCACTGTGACCTAGATTTCAAGGTCCAATGACTTAGAGAATTCTTGGTTAACCTTTTCGTTTGCGTCTTGGTTTACCTTTTTGTTAGTGTCAGTTTTAGTCAAATATAAGTCCTACAGCAATATGTAGTGAGGTCATCATCACATGCCATGGGTAACTACATGTATATTATATATATATATATACAAAGCAAAAGTGCAGACAATCCGGCCATGCCGACATTGGCGGTTTCTCGTTACTGCTTGGGTTCATAAATAACATGAACAGCAAAATCATCAAATAATATATTTACATGTACATAAGTTATAAATAATATCAAAAGTGGGTGTGTGCGTGAGGTCTAATATAGATTGAAAGTAGGAAAGGACTACTTTAAATAGTTTCTTTTGCATTTAAGGAAAAGTCTATCCATCAGTTTAAATCTTGACCAGTCGTCCTGTTTCTTAATGGCTGCTCTAGATTTAAACAAGCCTTTCCGTTTTTATATTTTGAAAAAGGCTTATATTTTTTATTTTTGTATTATGATAAACATCTAAATTTATTGAACAATAATCTAAAGGTAGGTTGGTCCATGTGAGAAATATACTGCTTATTCTACAGATTGGGACTTAAATGTACAGTGGAGAATCTGTTATTCTTTCCCGATAAACGCGTTGACGCTAAAACTAGTTTTTCTTTTACAAACAGTTTGGAGCCAGATCAGACGCCGGGTAACCCGGCGTCTGATCAGGCTCCAAACTGTTTGCCACCAAGACAAACAGGAATTATCAGAATTGTCAAAAAGTTGTTCTTTTCTACGTTTTAGCGCTTTGCGTTTGCGTACGTTTGCGTTTAAACGGGAAAGAATAACAGATTCTCCACTGTATAACTCATTCATCCCTGAAACTTTTAATGGAAAGTTCCAATTCAAAACCTGATCATGATCTCGTTGATTGCAAATCAGATGAGAGGGTTGTCAATATTTTAAATACATTTGTGTCAATTGGTACTTTTAAATGTATTGCTTTACGTTTACTTTGTTTTAACACTTTCACTCTCAATGACGTCATAACGCGCATTTGTAAACAGTTTTGATCCTGATCAGACGCCGCGTAAAGCGGCGTCTGATCAGGATAAAAACTGTTTGCCACTTGGTTTGAAATTACGTCAGTTATAGTATACTGCCTTGAAATTGACTTTGATAGATAATGCAGACAACAATATTTAAGCAGACGACAATATGGCGATGAAGGGGTGAAATTCTTACGATAAATTTGATCATGAAGGGTTAAATGGAAGTGAATGACGCCGACGTGTAAGTCAATTTGTGGTAATCAAGAGTCGGGCGGATTCGTGTAAATTTGTATTTTCATTGTCTCTCTGTTTCCAAAAAAAGATCCGGCGCGTGTTTGTTGTACATGATGTTAAAACACTTCTAGAAATTACAGTGTCTGTCTGATAGAATGTCTGGGTAACTTTGCTCAGCTATAACAAACAGGTATGGTAGTAAAATACATACAAGCTTTACTCGTTCATCTTAAGATTTCAAATGGAAATTTTAATTGCTAATTTTGTCTAGTACACGTACAGTGGAGAAAATGTTATTTCTTTCCCGTTTAAACGCAAACGAAACGCAAACGTATTACACTATAATGAGAAAATAAATTTTTGACAATTCTGACTATTGATCAAGATTTCAAGATTTCAAGATTTCTTTATTCAGTAATGTAAACACATAGTGTTTCTTATTACATCAACATAATCATGATAATAATAATCATAGTCACATGCCAAGAACTTCTTAACAATCTTTATTTGCATTACAGTACTGAACCTTATTAAATTAAATTGATAATCGCCAGCAAATCGCTAGCGAATTGCCATCGAATTGCCATCGAATTGGGTGCTTGAAAAGGTTAACCTAACGCTTGAATATTTTTACTCGATTTTTCCGAAGCGGTTGTGACATAAATGGAATCGAAACAATTAAAGAAAGCATATTTACGAATATTTGTGAGATACAGCCTTCAGGCAAACTTACTCCGAGGGTAAAGTTACTATTTTGAATCGCAATCGAATTGCCATCGAATTGCAAGCGAATCGCCATCGAATTGCAAGCGAATCGCAAAAATTGTTAATTTAATAAGGCTCAGTACTGTAACATATGTACAATTGATACAGTACTGAATCTTATTAAATTAACAATTTTTGCGATTCGCTTGCAATTCGATGGCAATTCGCTTGCAATTCGATGGAAATTCGCTTGCAATTCAAAGTACTAACTTTACCCTCAGGTAAGTTTTCTCGAATGGTGTATCTCACAAATGTTCGCAAATATGCCTTCGTTATTGTTTTCGATTCCAGTTTTGTCACAACCGCTTAGGAAAATTCGCGTAAACATATTCAAACGTAGGATTTGTTTTTTGAAGCGCGCGATTCGATGGCAATTCGATTGCAATTCGATGGCAATTCGTTTGCGATTATCAATTTAATTTAATAAGGTTTAGTACTGTACTGAAATCGGAAAAAAGAGGTTGAACTCTTAACTGTTAATTCCATTCCAACCTCTGTATGTTTTACACAGGGACAATGAAACTATTACAAACTATTGAATAGTATTTGTAATCGCCAATCGTCTTTTAAATGATTCAGATAAAAACTTACCCAAATTGAAAAGTTCTTTTGTATTTTCAGATTGCATCAGTGAAACAAATTTAAAAACGCTAAGTCTATTATAATAGAATGGTTTGATAAACGTGCGACGAATATCATCATATACCGGACAAACAAGTACAAAATGATATTCGTCTTCTAAGTCGTGCTTATCACAATGCAAACAGAACCTTAGATTACGTTCGGTTCTAGATTGAGACGATAATCTTAATCGCGATACTGGTGTTCTCAATTTTTTAGGCGACTGATCTGACTCCAAACTGTTTGTATTCGAAATAACAGATTTAGCGTAAACGCGTTTATTGGGAAAGAATAACGTTTTCTCCACTGTACATGTACATATACATTGTTGATTATTTAAGGTTGTGTTTTGTAATATATTGCAAAATGGCAAACAATGGAGACAAATGTACTGCAAAACACCATACATGTAAACTGTCCGATAGTGACGAGTAAACACGTCACAAGGGGTTTATAGGTTAACCCTTTCACTGACAACCTTTCGTGAGATCTTTACCCCTAAACCGTTTCAGTGTCGTTTTCTTCAATTCTGCTGTCTGCTATGTCGTTTCAAATTTAAAACAGGCAGTATGACTGAAGAAATTTCAAAACGAGTGTCGAACAGTTTGGATCCTGGACCGCGTCGTCTGATCAGGTTCCAAACTGTTTGCAAACGCGCTTTTAAGCGTCATTAAGAGCGAAAGGGTTTAACCAGGATTGACAGAAAGTTTCTAAAGGACTTTTATGCTTTACTTTCAACTTGTTTTAAGCAGCAACTGGCCTTTAGAGATGTCAAAGCTAATTTATTAAGTAGTCGTTTAATTCCAGATTGTATGCAAATCTATCTTTATTAGTAAAATGTAATTGCTTTATACAGAATAACAACGTTTAGCAAAACGAGTGTATACTAATATATCTCTATTAGTAAATGCTCAATACAGAAGAACAACAAAGTACTCGGTTGTCATTTTGTACAGTGGAGAATCTGTTATTCTTTCCCATTTAACGCGTTTACGCTAAAACTATTATTTCCAATACAAACAGTTTGGAGTCAGATCAGACGCCGGGTAACCCGGCGTCTGATCAGGCTCCAAACTGTTTGCCACCATGATAAACATGAAATATCAGAATTGTCCAAAAGTTGTACTTTTCTACGTTTTAGCGCTTTGCGTTTGCGTCCGTTTGCGTTTAAACGGGAAAGAATAACAGATTCTCCACTGTAATATACTGTTCAAAACAACTCTTAAGTGGTTGGAAATTGACTAGACAGAAGAGACAAACTGGAAATGTTCATTGAACTTTCTGCATCCTGCGGACGAACTAGTGATACTATTCTGTTATTCTTTCCCGTTTAAACGCAAACGTACGCAAACGCAAAGCACTAAAACGTAGAAAAGTACAAATTTTGGACAATTCTGATATTGGTGGCAAAAAGTTTGGAGCCTGATCAGACGCCGGGTGACCCGGCGTCTGATCTGGCTCCAAACTGTTTGTAAAAGAAAAAATAGTTTTCGCGTAAACGCGTTTATTGGGAAAGAATAACACATTCTCCACTGTACTATTATAGTGGAGCAAACGTTATTCTTTCTCCAGTTAACACAAACGAACACAAACGAACGCAAACGCATTGCAATAAATCTGAGAAAATAACAACATTTTGATTTGATAATTCTGACTATTACAAGAGAGACACCGAACTTAGAAAGATAAGGACAGAACGCATCGGAGCCATTTTCACAACTATTTCAAAGTTCTGTTCACATCTAGTACCATTAAAGTCAGAATCATACTGCATGGAAAAACTAAATTATTAAATCCCAATCGATCTCTGATTGAAGTAAAGCATTTCGTTTAAATATTTTAGATCCAACCCAAACATTAACGGAAATGCAAACGAGGCAATAGGGTATTGAACTGCTATGAAATAATGTTTCTATGTTTAAAACGAATGCCTGTTTATGCGAAACGAAAGTGAAGCGGAAATCTTCTGTAAGCTATTTCAATACATCTTTGTTATTTCTTTAATACAGTGGAGAAAACGTTATTCTTTCCCAATAAACGCGTTTACGCTCAAACTATTATTTCTATTGCAAACAGTTTGGAGCCGGCGTCTGATCAGGCTCCAAACTGTTTGCAATTTTCTACATTTTAGTGTTTTGCGTTTGCGTTTCGTTTAAACGGGAAAGAATAACATATTCTCCACTGTAGTCCACCTTTCTTCTGTACGACAATAAAAATTGTACAAACTTGCAGTATTGAGTATTTTACTGTATTTACATGTTTACCCATTACCCAATAGCCTGTTTCTAGTTCTGAAAGCAGGTGACCAATTAAAGCAGATTGACAGTAAAGCAGAATGTGCCTTATGGCATATTCTGCTTTACTTGCAGCCTACTTTAAGCTACTTTCTACTAGGATATAGAATATATTACTCATGGTACATATTTATGACTGTATAAAATGGATCTATTTTTCTTCAATGGTGGAATAAATTTTAGACGTAAAAAGGCGTATTTATGGGATAGTGGGTTAGGATCTTTCCTCTAGCGATAAAAGTCAGTGTCTAAGCTCCTCCACCCATACTGGAAAGCATTAAAAGACAATGATACAAAACGAGATAATACACTTAGCTTTTCGCCCTTACAGGGTTTAATGATACTCAACTGTAAGTTGCAATCAGACAGGACGCATTGTAGCTCGGAATCTGATCAGGTTCCAAACTGTTTGATAATAGTGCAGCTATATCCAAAGATAAAGGACAATATCAAATTTTAAATATTCAGCTGATGACAATTTCATAGCTGATGATATTTAAGATGATCTATTTTGTAATGTTAGTCCTGCGTGGGTTCATTACTGTCTGACACGGCCATTTCTCTCAGTCGTTATACCCATATAGTTAAAAGCAGGTCTGCATTAAACCCATTCACTGTCATGACGTCATCAATTTTACACAATTGTCGGCTTTTTTTTTCTGAAATTTAAATTTTTAGGTATTTCGACTTAAGAAATATTGGAATGAGTAACAAACAGTTTGGATCCTGATCAGACGCCGCGTAACGCGGCGTCTGATCAGAATCCAAACCATTTGCAAATAACTTTTGTACTCGGGGTAAGGCAGTGAAGGGTTTTATGTCGCTTTAAGTGCTAAGATAGACCATAATATTACGAACTCCTGTTGTAAAATACCGCTTTAGCGTCGTCCGTCGTTTATATATAGGATATTACATGAGTGTTCCTAATTTATTGGATTTATTAAACGAGTCTTTTAGAAAACGATAAAAACGAGGCTTTGCCGAGTTTTTATCGTTTTCTAAAACGACGAGTTTGATAAATCCAATAAATTATTAACACGAATGTTATATTCTTTTTATATTCATTCTATGCGTTCGATTTCCAACGTCTTCATTCCATCATGTACATTCAATTTATAGATTTTTGGTGTAATTTATCATTATTAGATCTATATGAAAGTGTTTATTAATACATATAACAACATAAACATTATGCTAGTGAACGGGGTTAATTTGGAACAACTTTTTTCCTATATAGATCTACTTATATCGCGCTTAGCATTCACTTGACCTCAAAGACTGCGATAAATAACATTTCTAGGTTATGTTATAAAAAGAATATAACGCGGCGTCTGATCAGGATCTAAACTGTTTGGCACTCGTTTTCTTCAGTAATACTTTGAAACGACATTGCAGACAACAAAATTGAAGCAGACGACAATGAAACGGTGAAGGGGTAAAAATCTCACGAAAAAACTGAGAGTGAAAGCGTTACATGTAAGGGATATAGAATGTAGATTTTGAATGGCTCAGCACTTGCTGTAGAAGCCCGGCCAATATCACGGCACGTAATCCTGATAAATGGTTCAAAGCTTGTTGAAACAGTTAAGAAGGATGTTATTCTTTCCCAATAAACGTGTTTACGCTAAGTCAATAGTGTTCATGCAAACAGTTGGGAACCAGAACAAACGCCGGGTAAACCTGCGTCTGACCAGACTCCGAACTGTTTGCCACTCATATTACATGTAAGATAACATGTAGATAGTTGGACATTTCAAAATGTTTGTATTTTCTACATTTCTGTTGTCGTATATAGGGGAAAGAATAACGTCTACTCCACTGTATGTGCAAAGAGCGCCATCTATCGTTGTTTGACAGGTAGTAGTCATATCAGATAATGTTTTTCCTGTTCACTCCTTATGCCCTAACGACAGGGAGGCTGTTACAGTGGAGAATCTGTTATTCTTTCCCGTTTAAACGCAAACGTACGCAAACGCAAAGCGCTAAAACGTAGAAAAGAACAACTTTTGGACAATTCTGATATTTCATGTTTATCTTGGTGGCAAACAGTTTGGAGCCTGATCAGACGCCGGGTTACCCGGCGTCTGATCTGGCTCCAAACTGTTTGCACAGCAAATAATAGTTTTAGCGTAAACGCGTTTATTGGGAAAGAATAACACATTCTCCACTGTAACATCTTATGGTTTCTATTTTGTGCTACAGAGCTCGCTCTCTACAACGACACCCAACGAGAGACACAACTTATGTGCGTTGTTCGGAGGGAGTCGTTATAGGGAGGGGAATTTGCAAACATCTTAAATCTAGATCAGACGCCGCGAACGTCTGATCTGGATTTAAGCTGTTTGTCACTCGTCATTAGTTTTTTTCTCTGTCAAAATGTCCATCATGTAAACAACAAACGAAAATGTTAAGCAGACGACATTGCAGCCATGAAAAGCTTGGACATAAATGTATTGTTTGGGGAACAGCGGCAATGGTCGTTGGAAGGAGGGAATCGTTGTTGGGAGGGCCGTTGTAGAGAGGGAGCGCTGTATACATGTGACTATGCGAATGGTAGTATGATTGAATGGCAATCCTAGCGGTTTTAAGAGCGAGAACTTATCTGTTACATGTACATGTAAGCACATATATATATACAGTGGAGAATCTGTTATTCTTTCCCGTTTAAACGCAAACGTACGCAAACGCAAAGCGCTAAAACGTAGAAAAAAACAACTTTTGGTCAATTCTGATATTTCATGTTTATCTTGGTGGCAAACAGATTGGAGCCTGATCAGACGCCGGGTTACCCGGCGTCTGATCTGGCTCCAAACTGTTTGCACTGCAAATAATAGTTTTAGCGTAAACGCGTTTATTGGGAAAGAATAACACATTCTCCACTGTACAGTGGAGAAAGCGTTATTATTTCCTGTTTAAATGCAAACGAAACGCAAACGTAAAACACTTACATGTAACTGTTGAAAATGGCATCTTTTTTTTTTTTAATTTCGAACTATCTATTTTTATCTGAGTAGCAAACAGTTTGAAGCCTGATCAGACGCCGGGTTAAGCGGCGTCTGATCAGGATCCGAATGGTTTGCATTGTCGTTTTCTGGCGGTTTGGCATTGGCAGGGATATTGTGTTAACCCATTTGTGCCTTTCGTCTTAAAAAAGTACAGAGACAAAATTTTATAGAATTTGATCTTTTCGCTGATGAAAATGAAACTTAAAAGCAGGCACCTGTTACATCAAAAATGGACTAATCCAATATATAAGCATGAAAGAATCCACGGGGCACAAATGGGTTTAAGCTTTAAGTGCATTCCGCAAGAACCGACCCTTTACGACAGTGTTTATGTTTATTGCGGGATATATCCTACTTAAACCCCTTCACTTACGAACACAACTTACACAGCGCTTGCAAACAGTTTGGACCCAAATTAACCTACTTAAAATTGACAATCTGGCCAGAATTTAAATTATCTAACATTCATGTTCACGCTGTTTTCTCATATATCTAAAATTTTAAACAAAAAAAATAAATACTTTAGACGACGAGTTTATGCTAACGATATATATTAGCAGGGAACAAGTTAATTTAAACCGGCGACATACTTTATTGTGGATAGGATATTCTGGAACTTACATGTACAAGTGTAATAGTTCTCCCGTAAAGTACAGTGGAGAATGTGTTATTCTTTCCCGTTTAAACGCAAACGAAACGCAAACGCAAAGCACTAAAACGTAGAAAAGTACAACTTTTGGACAATTCTAATAATTCATTTTAGCTCGCCTGTACGTAGTACATGACGAGCTATTGCAATACCCCCGGTGTAGTAGTCGTCGTCGCCGTTGTCGTCGTCGTTGTCGTCGGCGTCGTCGTGAACGGCGTAAACAATTTTAAGAAAATGTCTATAACTTCTATGTCCCTTGAGGTATTGTTTTCATAGTTGGTATGTGTGTGTATATGGACAAGACATTTCCATGCACAGAAAAAGTTTGACCCATGTAACCTTGACCTTGAACTTAGGGCCTGCGTTTAGGTTTCGAAATCTGCGTTTAGGTTTCGAAAAATGCCTTTAAACTTCTATGTCCCTTGAGGTATTGCTTTCATAGTTGGTATGTGTGTGTATATGGACAAGACCTTTCCATGCACAGAAAATTTTTGACCCCTGTGACCTTGACCTTGAACTTGGGGCCTGCGTTTAGGTTTCCAAATCTGCGTTTAGGTTTCGAAAAATGCCTTTAACTTCTATGTCCCTTGAGGTATTGCTTCAATAGTTGGTATGTGTGTGTATATGGACAAGACCTTTCCATGCACAGAAAATCTTTGACCCCTGTGACCTTTACCTTGAACTTATGGCCTGTGTTTAGGTTTCGAAATCTGCGTTTAGGTTTTGAAAAATTCCTTTAACTTCTATATCCCTTAAGGTATTGCTTCCATAGTCGGTATGTGTGTGTATGTAGACAAGACCTTTCCAAGCTCAGAAAAATTTAGACCCCTGTGACCTTGACCTTGAACTTAGGGCCTGCGTTTAGGTTTCGAAATCTGCGTTTAGGTTTCGAAAAATGCCTTTTACTTCAATGTCCCTTGAGGTATTGCTTCCATAGTTGGTATGTGTGTGTATTATGGACAAGACCTTTCCATGCTCAGAAAAAATTAGACTCCTGTGACCTTGACCTTGAACTTAGGGCCTGCGTTTAGGTTTCCAAATCTGCGTTTAGGTTTCGAAAAATGCCTTTAACTTCTATGTCCCTTGAGGTATTGCTTTCATAGTTGGTATGTATGTGTATATGGGCAAGACTTTTACATGCAAAGAAAAATTGAGACCCGTGTGACCTTGACCTTTAACTTAGGGCCTGTGTTTAGGTTTCGAAATGTGTGTTTAGGTGTAGAAAAATGCCTTTAACTTCTCTGTCCTTTGAGTTATTGCTTTCATAGTTGGTATGTATATGTATATGGACATGACCTTTCGATGCACAGAAACATTTAGACCTGTGTGACCTTGACCTTGAACCAAGAGCCTGTGTTTCGGTTTCGAAATCTGCGTTTAGGTTTGGAAAAATGCATTTAACTTCTATATCCTTTGAGGTATTGATTTCATAGTTGGTATGTGTGTGTATATGGACAAGACCTTTCCATGACAGATACATTTGGATCCTTGTGACCTTGACCTTGACCTTAGGGCCTGTGTTTAGGTTTTGAAAAATGCCTTTTACTTCTATGTCCCTTGAGGTATTGCTTTCATAGTTGGTTTATGTGTGTATATGGACAAGACCTTTCCAGGCACAGCAAACTTTAGACCCGTGTGACCTTGACTTTGAACTTAGGGCCCATGTTTAGTTTCGAAATCTGTGTTTTGGTTTCTCAAATTTTTTATTACTCCTATGTCCATTGAAATATTCCTTTCATATTCAGTTTGCATGTGTATATGGACAAGATCTTTCCTTGCATGCAAAATGTTTGAGCCCTCTGACCTTGACCTTGAACTTAGGACCCGCGTTTAGGTTTCAAAGTCTGCGTTTAGGTTTCTCAAAATTTCTTTAACTCATATATCCACTGAGATATTTCTTTCATATTTGGCATGCATGTGTATATGGACACGACCTTTCCATGCATGCACAAAAATTAGCCCAGTGTCCTTGAACTAAGGTCGCGAAAGGTTTTAGGTTTCGAAATCTGCGTTTAGGTTTCAAACTGTTTGCACTGCTAATAATAGATTTAGAGTAAACGCGTTTATTCGAAAAATAATAACAGATTCTCCACTGTATACAGAGGTACAGTGAAGAAAGCGTTATTTTTGTCTTGTTTAAAAGAAACAAAACGCAAGTACAGTACTGCCTCGCTACAACGACACTCAATGAAAGACACAAAGTGTGTGTTCTTCGGAGGGAGTCGTTATAGTGAAGGAAAATCAAAACTTTGCAAACAACTTGAATCCAGATCAGACGTCGCATAACGCGTCGTCTGATCTGGATTCAACTTGTTTGTCACTCGTCATTGTGTTTTTTTTACTGTTAAGATGTTCAATGTGTGGCTTTGGGAAAAACAGCAGACGACAGTTTTAAGCAGACAATATTGTAGAAGGAAAGTATTAGACATATACTATTGTTTGGGGAACAGCGTCGCGGGTCGTTGTAAGGAGGATGTCGTTGTTCAAAGGGCCGTTGTAGAGAGGGAGCGCTGTACAATGTTATGCAATATAGAATCTTGCAATTCTAAGGAATTTGACGATTGTTATAAATATGGGCCCCGTTTCAGAATACTTCGTACGACAAATGTTGTCGTAAGTCAGTTTATAAAAGTATCAATCATTATTTATTTCTCTATCTAATCCTGTCTTGTGACATCTCTTTGAAATGTCTTGAAAACACCATTCCACAGAGATATCACAAGACAGGATTAAAGAGAGAAATAAGTGATTAAATGTATTTTGAAGTTTTTGTCGTATGAACTTTTATGAAACGGGTCCCAGATAAGTAAACTGTTTGAAACCTTATCAAACGCTGGATAATCCGGCGTCCAATCAAGCTCAAAACAGTTCGTTATTCAGATTAATATATATACTTTTGTAAGTGTACTGTACATGAAACAAAATGGGCGGGACCATTTATGTCATGTGATTTTGGTGCAGCAGATAACAAAAAAATACACACCACTACAAAATTATGAAAATCAATTGTAAAAAGTGTTATTTTGGAACGAGGGTTTTCGGTGTGAAAACGGACATAAGGAAAATGGTTCAAATTGCTATGCTCATTTTTTATAGTAAATAAATTGCCTGTTTGCATCGAATTTTTGATTTTTTTGGACAAAGATGACAGGTAAAGTTTACTTTGCTGATTGCAAAAATTGATGACGTAATTGAGCTCTTCAAAAAGAAGGTAACGTTGTCGCGGTAAAGTGCACCGAAAAAGGGCCCTCACTGAAACAGGTACACCGACGATAGTTAAAAATATATAAAAGTTGTCAGTTTTAAGTGCACTGCGTTTGTGTTTAAACGAGAAATTAGCACGTATTCTCCACTGCAACCATGTTCCTGCCTGGCCCCGAGCGTACTGATAATTATTCAAGCATACATGTATGCACACAGTACGACATCTCTGTCATTCCTAAAACATACATGTCATTGCAAGCGGTAAAATGTTTGCAAAGAACTTCACACTATCAGTAACTACAGGGCTCTGACAGTGAACATTCCTTCGTTGTTTCACGTCCAAATATGTCATACCCTGAAACCGCTAAAAGACAATTCAAGTTTCCTATTTAATCTAGTCTATTGTTAGCTGTCTAGATATTTTTTGTTTCTACAATATACGTGTACAGTGTTTCCTCCCTACAACGGCCCTCACAACAACGATTCCCTCCTTACAACGACGTTTGCCACAGTTCCCTCAACAAGACAAAAATATCTAACGCTTTTACTTCTGCAATACCGTCTGCTTAAAATTGTCGTCTGGTGTTTTTTCTAAAGTTACATAACTGACATTTTGACAGAAACAAAACTTAATGACGAGTAACAAACAGCTTGAATCCAGATCAGACGCCGCGTTACGCGGCGTCTGATCTGGATTCAAGCTGTTTGCAAGTGTAGTCAAGTTCATTCCCTATAACGATTCCCTATGAATAACGCACACAATGCTTGTCTCCCTTTTGGTGTCGTTGTAGAGAGGGAACGCTGTAGTGCTAAATGGCAAATAATGCACA
The DNA here is from genome assembly GCA_922989275.2 of Gari tellinella. Lineage (NCBI taxonomy): Eukaryota > Metazoa > Mollusca > Bivalvia > Cardiida > Psammobiidae > Gari > Gari tellinella. The sequence continues at coordinate 41,078,190 of OV277871.1, forward strand.
CCCTGATTCGCGGGTTTCTTGACAAGAACCCTGATCTGGGTCTTCACTGATAGCATAGAAGAAGTTTACTTTTTGCAGGTAGACTGACTAGGACTAAACCTTTGCAACCTGATAGGACACGTGTCCTTTGCACACAGTGACCCTGCGAATAGTACACCTGTCCTTTGCGAACAGTGCAACCATTTAATCAGGGTTCTCATATTGTACAGTGGAGAAAACGTTATTCTTTCCCGTTTAAACGCAAACGTACGCAAACGCAAAGCGCTAAAACGTAGAAAAGAACAACTTTTGGACAATTCTGATATTTCATGTTTATCATGGTGGCAAACAGTTTGGAGCCGGATCAGACGCCGGGTTAACCGGCGTCTGATATGGCTCCAAACTGTTTGCACTGGGAATAATAGTTTTAGCGTAAACGCGTTTATTGGAAAAGAATAACAGATTCTCCACTGTACACCTGTCCTTTGCGAACAGTGCAACCATTTGATCAGGGTTCTCATGTTGTAATACGTTGGCAACAAGTAACCGTAAACTGTCAAAAAGGACAATATGGAACTAAAGTTGTCAATTTCAGGTTCATTGGAGGAGTTGCTTGACACTTACACTCCTAATGACGCCAAACGCACGAGGGGCTAACTACGTATTATCATCAAACTGTATTGCTACGACAACCTATATAGGTATTATAACAGATTTGTAATGCTACGATGTCAGTGAAAACAAATTTGCCTTCGTACACGTAGCAATACAAATTTGTTAAAATACCCATATAAGTTGTCGCAGCAAAACATTCTATCGTAATACCTAGTCCCCCCCGTTAAAGGCGTATTTGTAAACAGTTTGGTTCCTGATCAGACGCTGCGTTACGCTTCAAACTGTTTGACACTCGTATCAATTATTTGTGCAGTCATACTGCCTTGAAATTAATTTTGAAACGATATTGCAGACAAAAAAATGAAGCAGACGACAATGAAACGGTGAAGTGTGGTGAAAATCTCACGAACAATTTGATAGTGGAAGAGTTAAGACATACAATGTATTATTTGAAAGTAATGAGTTAAGACATAGTTTCTGATGATTCAACAGTACACTGTGGCAGTCAGAATATATTCCAATCTATCTTTGTTTACTAATACACTCACATCATTTGGTTTGTAATTAGTAAATAAGGTACATTAAATTAAATAATTAATTACATCAAATAACATAAAGCCGTGCTTATAGATCAAATCACACCGTTTTCGTAGTTGAAAAGGTTTCGTAAAGCCGCAAGGTCATCGTACGGTCATTACATCACATATTTACATATTCGGAAAAGCAATCCATGAACGCCGTACGATTTCCGTGCGGATGCTGCGGCGATTGCCTAAAATACACTGCAACAAGCAACTACACAATTTCCGTACAGTTTCCGTGCACTCTATTACATGTAGCAGATTTCCCTCAGCCAACCATCCGAGAGCATGGAAAGGACCGTACGGGTGACCCGGGGTGTGTTTTTGTATTCAAAATCATAATCATGATTAGCAATCATGATTGTGATTCGGTCGTTTTTTTAATCGAATCAGAATCATGTTCTGTAATCACGCTAATCACAAATAATCGAGCCCAACACTCGATTAAATTGTAATCATAACGGCACTTGTCGATTCAACCAGCTATTTCATTTACACCTGGAAAAAGAATTAAAAAGTCTTTCGACACTCATTATGCTTTATAACTTTAGTTTATTTAAAATTAACTTTGAGCAATAAATTAACCCCATTTGGATAAATTTTTGCAACCAGTTTCTTGAATAACGTTTGTGGCGTCTGAACAGGTCTCAAACTGTTCGGCACATCTTACATTATAACTTTTAAAAGTCAAAATTTACCCAAAAGTTATCTTTTCGAAATAAATTTGTATTTGAATTAACTGCTCAGTTGCCTTATCCCGAGTACAAGGGTAATTTGTCAACAGTTTGGATACTAATCAGACGCTAGCAGTTTGATATCATAATCATTGTCTAATCACGCTGTTTGTTTATCACTTAAATCATGATTCTGATTATTAGTTTAATCATAATCATGATTATGTAAATAAAACACACCCCCGGTGTCAGACTTGGTAGCAAGTCTCATACTGTTTGCAAAGAAAATAAATCAAATAATAGTTTTCGCGTAACACATTTTTTGGGAAAGAAAATAGTTTTCTCCCATTTCGCCCATGTGGCATATACAATACATTTTTTTTCATATAGTGAATCTAACACCATCGTGAGTGTCAGATAAGAATATCCCAACCGAGTTTTGAAGATATTTTTGGAACACGAGGATTTATTTTCTCACCTCGTCAACCCTTAAAACGCGTTTAACTTGCTATACAGTGGCGAGTTGTATTTAAAGGCGCTAATGTATGCATGACGACGTCATAACAACGGCAATAACAACCAATCATATGATAGTGCGGCTTGTCTGTCCGGACAGATAAGGTTATCTCACACCCCCTAAATTTCGGGATACCTCTGTCCGAGAGGTGAGAAAGAGATATTCCCCATGGGGAATCACTCTATCCTCCATACCACGTAATTATTTGCCCAGCTTTATCACAAGCGCTGCATGACGCGGGCTACTCAATGACCTCATTCCTTATGACGTTACTATAAACAACGTCATGTTTTGGGCGGAAAAGGGGCAGAAACTGCAATTATTTCGTTATATATATCATGTTTTAAATCGGAGAAAAAATTCCACCATTCGTTTTGTTGCTGAAGGATAGGAATCCCCCCCAAAGGGTCAGAAAATTCACACAGGGACTCGGCAAGCCTCGTCCCTGGCTCCCTGCATGAATTTTCTGACCATTGGGAGAGAAATTTCCTATCTTTCATCAACACTCTGGTGGATTCTTAAATTCTCCACTGCAAGAAAACAATGACATTGTCTCAGTACATTCGAAAATGTCCAGTCATTTCTCGGAATGAACCTATGCCTAAAGGGGAATGTCTGTACAGTGGAGAAAAGTGTTATTCTTTCGCAATAAACGCGTTTACGCTAAAACTATTATTTCAATTACAAACAGTTTGGAGCCAGATCAGACGCCGGGTAACCCGGCGTCTGATCAGGCTCCAAACTGTTTGCCACCATGATCAGAATTGTCCAAAAGTTGTACTTTTCCACGTTTTAGTGCTTTGCGTTTGCGTTTCGTTTGCGCTTAAGGCCTTTGGCTACCGGAAGTCGGTCTTGCGGGCGAGCGGATATGCGTCTTGACGACACAGTCTGTTTTCGTACGTGTTTATACTAGAAAATTTATATAAAGGAAATGTTGATACGAATTAGTATAATCCTTCATAGCGCAGTTAGTATAGGGGTTGACTAGCAATCAAAAGGTCATAGGTTCGAGACCCATCCGATCCAAATATTTTTTTTAGTGTCCGATTTATTGACTTGTCAATCCATAACGCAGTAATCAAGAGACATGTTATGTTTAGTCTTCGTTGATTAGAACTAGTGATGTTTACGGTCCAAGTATATGTCCACTTACCTGTACGTTTTAGTTTAATGACTTACAAGTCAATTAAATCGGTATACATGTAAACGATTTGATCGAACTATAAAGCCACACATCGAAGCTTATCAATACGCTAACCTTTTCAAGATCGACATTGCCCATTATAATTATGTTAAAACAATATAATAAACCTTGTATGCAAGTCCATGAATAAATAATAATGCATTTTAATGACAAAGTTTTAATTCTAAGGTAGGTAACTGTATCTAAACAACAAATATCCCACATTTTAATAAGAAAATATGTTATTACAACAAATCCTGACTGTAATATTTTCTAATTTTTTCAGACTGACTAGTTCATCAACCATATATTTGAATAAAATGAAAACAAATATACATTGAATGAGTCAGTTTTTTGTAATTCAATTTTTTAGCATTTTGCAAAATTTAAATAGCTGATAACATCTTTCTGAACAACTTTATTCAAAATGTTTTTAGCTTTTTTTGTAATGAATGTTGTGGACTACTTATTGGGTGAGAATTATAGTCATTAGCTTTATTCATTTTTAAGAAAAATAAAATCATCAAAATTCTAGGTTTTTGTCAGAAAAAAGACCTTAAAGACAAACCACACGATAAATTTTGCCTATATTTACACACATTGTTTCTTAGGCTATTATCATTCTTCATGAAAAGTTTCATAACAATCGTATGGAAACTACGCGCATATGCGAAGTACCTTAAACGGGAAATAATAACGTATTCTCCACTGTATAACGAGTGAAGGTTTCAGGTTAAATGTGACTGTAATCAGCACACTGTTTCACAACCTATTAGACTGTATTTGAAGAGTACTGCCCGAAAGATTATGATACCTCTTCGTACGACAGCATCTGTTAATGACATCCTTATTAAGCTGAATGCTTTGTTAGATTAGTCGACCAGCATTGCGTTCATTAACGAAAATGTTCGCCGTGTGTGTTGTTGTTCGAGAGGAATCGCTCACTGAATGCTACGATACTGTTCCTTCTGATACATACAGTGGAGAATCTGTTATTCTTTCCCGTTTAAACGCAAACGTACGCAAACGCAAAGCGCTAAAACGTAGAAAAGAACAACTTTTGGACAATTCTGATATTTCATGTTTATCTTGGTGGCAAACAGTTTGGAGCCTGGTCAGACGCCGGGTTACCCGGCGTCTGATCTGGCTCCAAACTGTTTGCACTGCAAATAATAGTTTTAGCGTAAACGCGTTTATTGGGAAAGAATAACAGATTCTCCACTGTATGCATGACAGTTACATTGTAAGGAGCTGTTTCTTCATCAGAGAAAAACATTTCAAAGCGTTAAAAGGCGTACAGATTATAAATGGGTTTAACAATTTGTATATACAGTATATATTGATCGTTTATACAGTGGAGAAAACGTTATTCTTTCCCGTTTCCCTTTCCCATTGCAATGAAATTTAGAAAATGACAACTTGTTTTTTGACAACTCTGAATTTTGATATTAACCTTGATGGCAAACAGTTTGGGCTACCCGGCGTCTGACCTGGCTTCAAACTGTTTGCAATGGAAGTAATAGGTTTTAGCGTAAACGCGTTTATTGGGAAAGAATAACGTTTTCTCCACTGTATATAACAAGTTATTTTAACTTTGTTTTTTATATTGTTTAAACCATATTTGGCTGCTATGATGTCACAGACCTGGGCAAAAGTTAAGACATTTTTCGTAATCAGTCTCCCTTTCAAAGAGATGTCGTTTCCTACACTCACAACTACATGTATAAGTGTGTGAAGAGGTGGCAGAACATCGGCCTACATTACAAAAGACATTTCTATTTTAAATTCATTGTTGCTTTTTTCAATTAACTTATGCTGTATACAGTGGAAAATATATTATAATTTCCAAAAATCGCAATTACGCTAATATTTTTTATTTCCTATGCAAACAGTTGGAGCCAGATCAGACACCGGATAACCCGGCGTCTGATCAGGTTTCAAACTGTTTGCCACTCAGTTTAACATGAATAGTCGGAATTGTCTAAATATTGCCCTTTCCTACGTTTTTATTGCAATGCGTTTGCGTATCGATTGCGTTTACCCCATAACCCCATAGCCTACTTCTAGAAATAAAGATATGTGACCACTTAAAGCAGTTTGAAAGTAAAGCAGAATGCGTATGAAGTCGCATTCTGCTTTACTCCCAACCTAATTAAGCTAAAGTCTGCTTGGATAAAGGACTTATATCTTATGGTTTATATTCATGACTGTTTAAAGTAGGACTGTTTTTATTCAGTGGAGGAATAATTTAAAGGCGTAAAAGGGGTATTTATTGGGCAATTGCTACAGTGGAAAATGTGTTATTCTTTCCCAATAAACGCGTTTACGCTAAAACTATTATTTCCAGTGCAAACAGTTTGGAGCCAGATCAGACGTTTTCTCCACTGTAGGACTGTTTTTATTCAGTGAAGGAATAATTTAAAGGCGTAAAAGGGGTAGTTATTGGGCAATTGGTAAACCGGGAAATATTAACGTCGTCTCCACTGTTGTTTTGTTCGATAGTACCATAGATAGTGTACAGTGGAGAAAACGTTATTCTTTCCCGTTTAAACGCAAACGTACGCAAACGCAAAGCACTAAAACGTAGAAAAGAACACATTTTGGATAATTCTGATATTTCATGTTTATCATGGTGGCAAACAGTTTGGAGCCTGATCAGACGCCGGGTTACCCGGCGTCTGATCTGGCTCCAAGCTGTTTGCACTGGGAATAATAGTTTTAGCGTAAACGCGTTTATTGGGAAAGAATAACACATTCTCCACTGTATAAAGTAAAACCTCTCTATTTAGACCATTAAAACAGGCAAATTTATTATAAAAAAGACAGGTGACAGCTTAAAGCAAAGTGGCAGTAACACGGAAAGCTCCTCATTGCCATAAACAGTCACCTGTCGTAAACACATAATAATTAACACAATTCAGTGGTCGTAATAGAGAGGTTTTACTGTACATGTACAATTGTGGCATACTTTCATTTATGAAGGTGAAAGGTTCATTCCTAAATAAGTTATGAATTGATGAGTTACTTGCATGTACCTTAAGCAGTTCAAAGCCAATGTTATATTACCGGTGTGTAATAAACTTCACTGACATATTACATTTGTAATTAACCACCATATTGGAAAACAACACTTTCTTTGAACCCTGGTCAGATGTAGGGTGTCTTGACTTTTGACCGCAAATGTAGGCTTGACAACCATATCGATGTTGATTGCCAAAACAATTATGATGCAAACTGCAAAGCAAACGATGGACCGGTAGGGCTTAACCCCCTCACTCTCAAAAACGCTTAAAAGCGCGTTTGCAAAACAGTTTCGATCACTGCTTGCCACTTTGATATGAAAGTAAGCGTCAGAATGTTTTGTTTTCTACATTTTGGATTATTTCGTTGGCATTTAGTTTTGTTCAAACAGGAAAACATGAGTAATCTACTGTAACGCTGCAATGTACAGTTTTGCAATTTTCAGTGGAGAAAATGTTATTCTTTCTCGATTAAACGCAAACCTACGCAAGCGCAAAACACTAAAACGTAGAAAATGACAACATTTTGACAATTATGATAATTCATATTTATCTTGGTGGCAAACAGTTTGGAGCCTGATCAGACGCCGGGTTACCCGGCGTCTGATCTGGCTCCAAACTGTTTGCACTGCAAATAATAGTTTTAGCGTAAACGCGTTTATTGGGAAAGAATAACGTTTTCTCCACTGTACAGTGGAGAAACCGTTATTCTTTCCCAATACAGGCGTGTACGCTAAACTATTTTTTCCAATGCAAACATTTATTAAAATATTTTCTATATCCTAGCAGATAATAGCTTAACGCTTAAAGCAGGCACATTCTTATTTACTTTCAATCTGCTTTAAGTAGTTATAGAAACAGGCTATGGGGTAATGGGTTAAACGTAAATAAATAACATCTCGACTATATTGTGCCAAGGTCCTACAGTGGAGAAAACGTTATTCTTTCCGTTTAAACGCAAACGAAACGCAAACGCAGTGCAAATAAATGAAGAAAATGACAACGTTTTGACAATTCTGGATGTTGGTTTTAACCTGGACGGCAAACAGGTTGGAGCCTGATCAGACGCCGGGATACCCGGCGTCTGATCTGGCTCCAAACTGTTTGCATTCGAGATAACAGATTTAGCGTAAACGCGTTTATTGGGAAAGAATAACGTTTTCTCCAATGCATAATGTGCCAAGGTCCTACATGTCTTTGTGTCGTGACAAGGATCATGTGGAAGAGATATCGTACTCAGTGCTTGTAACTTCTCGTAGAATAATTAGAAAACGAGATAGTGATCACATGGCGACAATCACGTTACTAATTAAATGTTTACAAAGCTCTTGTGTCTGGAGCATTAATGATTTAAACTGTCCAACCCACCCATTAGAGCGTGTGCCATTTCACGCAAAAGGACTTTCTGAGAAGGCCAGGCAAACACTGTAGACCCAGAGTAGATGCAACATTAAGAGCCGGAATTAGACATCGTATTTCATACACGGAAGGTTGAGTTAGTTTACACAAATGACATGTCAATAGTTTACATAAATAACATGTCAAAATTAAATGCTTCTTCTACGTTCAAACTGATCGTCTACCTGAATGTTTGATTTGCATTTATATGGATTTTTATGAAATTATGCAATGATGAAAAAGCTTCCAATAACACCTGATTAACCCTTTCACTCTCAATGACGCCTTAAAGCGCGTTTGAAAAAAGTTTGGGTCCTGATCAGACGCCGCGTAACGCGGCGTCTGATCAGGACCCGAACAGTTTGACACCCTAAGCAATATCTATTAAGTCATACAACGTTAAATCAAACTTTGAAACGTGTCTTGCAGACAACAATATTGAAACAGACAATATAGCGTTGAAGGGGGAAAACCTCACGATTATTTTGATCATGACAGGGTTAAGCACAACTTCCACTACAAACAGTCTAGAGTCAGTTTAGACTCTAAACTGTTTGCCTGTCTAATGTTTATAAACAGTTATCATTTTCAAAACACTTTAATTTCGTCAATTGCATTGCATTGGGGTTTGGTGTAAAACTTCTTTTAAAACATATTAACAGTTCATTTATATGGGCTTTGGAAATTCAAGAATACAATACCCATCTCGGGGTTCAGTTTCAAACACAAATTGCCATTCACGCAACGCCTTGTTGTTTCAGATCAACAAGCATACAAACTAAATAAAGAGTTTCGTTTGTTTTAACAGCTAATTGTTTACAGTAGATTCTTATATAGCGTGTTCTTCTTGAAAATCAGATGTTTGTCACGTAATGCTGAACAAATTTACACTAGCAAATAGAAAACGGTAATATTTACAGTACCGGCTCGATTTGACTACCATATGTAAATAGTTTGGATCCAGATCAGACGCCGCGTACGCGGCGTCTGATCTGGATCCAAAGTTTTTGCCACTTATATTAAACACTGTTAAGACAAAGCTGCATTAATTTTTAAACTTGAATGAACGGTGTAACCACAGTTTATTAACGGGCAATATAACAGCAGGGAAATGGTAAAACACTTAACATATCGTGTAGCAAAGGCCTTTTAATTTCTTCTGTTCCAAGTTAATATTGCACAGTTCATAGTTATCAGTTTCAGCTCGCTTTCACCACCCCCTGTCAGTGGATTCCATTTTCTGTATGTCAATATTGTACCAAACATGTAAACACATTTAGGCGTTAACTTGTACGTGATTGCACCTTACAAGGAAATACATTTTATTACATAATTTGCGGTATTGGAGTAGCATAAAGCGAGTATATATATATATCGTAATCCACTAGTGGTATATTGTTTTTTGGGCTCCGGCCTAACCTTTTCGTCCACAAACGCTGAATGTAGCGGGCCACCACACGATGTCATTTGCCATGACGTTACCGTAAACAACGTCAAGTTTGGCAGAAAATCTTTATAGCATAAATACTGCAAACTACGGTTTTGATTGATTTAATAGGTGTTTAAAAGTGTTATGTGATAAATAGAATCTCACATTCGTGCTCATTACTTATTAGTTTTGATAAACTCGTTGACTAAAATTAATATGACTCTCGCCAAGGCTCGCGTCATATTGTTTTAGTCATCTCGTTTATTAAAAATGATAAATAATGATCACTCGTGTTAGGTCCTCTATTTTCCCAATTTAGAATTATGTGTACAGGGGAGAAGATTTTATTTTCCAAGGGGAGGTTTGGGGTCTTTAGACGAACCCCTATTTTCGGTATCAAATAAAGGCAAGTCTATTGCCAGTTAAGAAGGCTACAAAAACTGATTGTGAAATAAAAACATGACAACTTTGAAACAGACACAATTTTACAATGGTTAATCTTATTCCTACTGACAAATCGGGACAGACAATGCGTTAACATTCTCAACCAGTTACCATGAAAATACATCCCCTCCATCTAAATGCAATTTAGAGTCGAGGGCGGGAAGGGCAAACGGTTTCATTACCACCGATCGTTGCAATCACAATTACATCAGTATTTGCGAATAGTTAAGATTCTGAGCAGACGCCGAATTTTATAGAGAAGGATAATTCTCCAAATGGTTTGACAATCGTCTCACAGTATTTTAGCGTACAAGTATTTAACCCTTTCATGATCAAATTATTCGGGAGATTTTTACCCCTTCACCGTTTCATTGTCGTCTGCTTCAATTTTGATGTCTTCAATGTCGTTGCAAAGTTAAAAAAAATTAAGGCAGTATGACTGAAGAAATTTCAAAATGAGTGACCAGGATCCAAACTGTTTGCAAACGCGCTTTTAACCCTTTACCCAATCATCCGTATATAACATTAAATTCAAGTGATCACTTAGAGCAGGTTGAAAGTAAAGCAGACTTTACTTTCAGCCTGCTTTAATCCACCACCTGCTAGAATAAGATGAAGTATTCATTATAATACAATTTTATGACTGTATGCAGTGGAACTATTTTCTTCAGCGGAGGAATAAAATGAATGCGCTAAAAGTCGGTTCTATGGGGAAAGGGTTAAGCGTCATTGAGAGTGAAAGGGTTAACTACACGTACTAGATTAGTAACACATCGCATGCGCATACTACTTTAGTCTGGAGGGTGAAGGCTATATTTAATTACACGAGTAAATCAGCATAGCTTTCTCATTTGTTCGATTTATCACTCAACAATGTATTTTACGATTCTCCCTGGAAGGTTTAGGCTCATTTTGTCTCTCTTGTTAACACTGAAACGGTCACTCTTGACAACAATGACACATTGCAAACATATTTACAGTGGATAAGACGTTATTCTTTCCCGTTTAAACGCAAAACTATTGAAATAAAATGGAGAAAATAACAACTTTTTGATGATTCTGCCTATTCATTTTAATCTGCGTGGCAAACAGTTTGGAGCCAGATCAGACGCCGGGTAACCCGGCGTCTGATCTGGCTCCAAACTGTTTGCACTCGAAACAACAGTGTTAACGTAAACGCGTTTATTGGGAAGGAATAACGTCTTCTCCACTGTAATTCAGATGAGGCAACGAGGAACTACATGTAACCAAAGGATGAGACCGCAATACCATAGTCCACAATCAGGCGCATTCTTCAGCGGTGACAATACTTACAGATACTTACAGATCCTCTTCGTAGAGCTGGCATTACGATACCACTAGTCTAAGCTCCACATCTTGACTATTTGTTATTTAGTTCGGTTTCGGTTCCGGTTGTTAATTTTGATCCTAAATTAAATTTAACTTCTTGGTCTTTCCAATATTGATCAAGCCTATGTTCGAATATTTGTATGTTTGTTAGTGGAGATCACTATTTCTGGCAAATTATTCCATATTTGTACAGTTCTGTTATAGGTGAAGACATTTTTTCGGATAGCTTAATTTGATCTCTGTTGATACAGCTTTTTATTATGTCCCCTTGTATTACATGTATCAGAGCGAGCAAAAGTTAGTAAAAACCGTGACAAGAGCGATCATACATGTATACATGTAAGACCCCGATAAAGATCTACGTTGTTTGCGTAGGACATGTTGAAAATGAATTGACATGTCATTTATATAATTCAGATTTTATATCTGTTGATATAGATATAGTAATAATGAGTTCCAAGCAGTACATGTAACAGTTTCAATCCTGACAACTCAGCAACTAGTCTGAATACCCGCCAAATCTTGGCGGAGAAAAGGTTAAACATCTCTTAATATAGTGTCAGTATATATATCAGCACTATATATTGCCATTGAACTTTTACAAAGATATACGGGAAATATGACAAAGACAAAAACATAGATATGAAGTACATAAATCACAACAACAATACATTGTATAGTAAACATACTAAATGTACGTACGTTCATACTCTCGTCAGTATACTTTACTTGGCAGTAAAAACAGAAGTAAAAGAACAAGTTCCTGACGTTATGTATAGCAACACTGCCCTTCTACATGTAACTAAGCAGCGGGAGTGCGGTAGATTCAACTGTTTCAGTTTTGTATGATATTGTTTGCTTTATGGACAAATACTGCATATTCTTTAGATCACACTTGTATAGATAAAATGAAATATTCAAGTTAGTATACAGAGGGATTTCATTGCATAATATATACATACAGTGAAGAAAACTTTATTCCTTCCCAATAAACGCGTTTACGCTAAAACTATTATTTTCATTGCAAACAGTTTGGAGCCAGATCATACGCCGCGTAACCCGGCGTCTGATCTGGTCCCAAACTGTTTGCCACTCAGCTTAATATTAAAAGTAAGAATTGTATAAAAAGTTGTCATTTTTCTACATTTTAGCGCATTGCGTTTGCGTTTCGTTTGCGTTGAAACGGGAAAGAATAACGTTTTCTCCACTGTAGATAGGTTAACGTCAATGAACATACATCTAGTTCTCATGGTACCGGGAACATCATCCTGTAACTATACAATTACAAATTGATGTGACACTCGGAAAACTGAGAACCTTTTAGTGGAACGCGCCCCCAGGAAATTGCTTTTGGCAGAACAGGTCAAAACAACAATAATCTGATTTGATTTAGAAAACCTCATGTGTGTGTTTAACTCTTTCACTCTCATGACGTCATCAATTTTAAACAATTAACGTCTGCTTTAAATTTAACCCTTAGCCCGCCGAATAAATTGTCGTCTGCTATATTTCTCGTCTGCTTCAAGTTTCAAAGTGCTTCAAAGTTGCTCAAAATTGCTGAAAATGTTGTCCGAGTGTCAAATAGCTTGGATCCGGATGAGACGCCGAGTTACTCGGCGTCTCATCCGGATCCAAGCTGTTTGCATATTGAGCTATAGTCATGAGTGGCAGGCTAAGGGTTAAGTATTTTTTACTTAAGAACTATTGAATTGAGTGTAAAACAGTTGAGATCTAGATCAGACGCCGTGTTACGCGGCTTCTGCATAGGATCCAAACTGTTTCCAAATAACTACAGTGCTCCGTCTCTACAACGACATCCAATGAGAGACACACATTGTGTGTGTTGTTCGGAGGGAGTCGTTATAGAGAGGGACAATTAAGACTTACATTTCAAAACAGCTTGATTCCAGATCAGACGCCGCGTAACGCAGTGTATGATCAGGATTCAAGCTATTTGTCACTGGTGAATATATGTATTCTATCAAAATCTCCACTTATATGTAACTGTGAGAGAAGACAGCAGACGACAATCTTAAGCAGACGATATTGCAGCAGTAAAAGAGATGGTCTTAATCATCCCGTTTAGGGAATTACGGCGACAGTCGTATGGAGGGAGTCGTTGTTGGTAGGGCCGTTGTAGAGAGGGAACGCTGTTTTGATATCGGGGACAAGACAGTGAAGGGTTAACAAATGTCTCGTTTTATTTAAATTAAGATTATTAACATTTTGACTGTTTACTATGGCTGTCGAAAACAGAGTCAGTAATTCGATAATTAAAAGGTTAAAACACTGAACATTGCACTCCGGCGACGAAAATACATTTCATTGACCAAATAAAGAACAAAAAACGTCCCCCACAAAAATTCCCAAACAAAACAATACAAGAAAAAAGACATGTGAAGAGTTCATTTTTCCTATGCAATACGTTAAGTCCCAGATCAGAGGGGTCTTACAGTGTAGAAAACGTTATTCTTTCCCGTTTAAACGCAAACGTACGCAAACGCAAAGCACTAAAACGTAGAAAAGAACAACTTTTGCACAATTCTGATATTTCATGTTTATCATGGTGGCAAACTGTTTGCACTGGAAATAATAGTTTTAGCGTAAACGCATTTATTGGGAAAGAATGTCACACATTCTCCACTGTATTGGAGCCCTATTATCAGTGTATGATCTGTTTGTCAGTTTTGAAATACTTTTCAAAAGCAATCCTGAAAACTGTAAATTTGGACTAGACCTAATGGAATTTGGAAATGTCTATTTGCAATTTCAGGAGTCAATGAGTTACATTTTTGTAAACAACCGTACAACACTCATAGTGATAGTAAAGTGTTCTCGTATTAGCCCTTTACTCCATTTATACTTATGTTTACGTATTCAATTAATCCTCCCACTGAGGAAAATTGTTCCTGTTTTAACAGTCATGAATGAACAGTGGAGAAAACGTTATTCTTTCCCAATAAACGCGTTTACGCTAAAACTATTATTTCTTATGCAAACAGTTTGGAGCCAGATCAGATTCCAAACTGTTTGTCACCAAGATAAACATGAATTATCAGAATTGACCAAAAGTTGTACTTTTCTACGTTTTAGTGCTTTGCGTACGTTTGCGTTTAAACGGGAAAGAATAACAGATTCTCCACTTTATATCATGATTTTCTCTCAACATGTATATGTTACAGTCAATCTGTGGAATCAGTCATTTCATGAAATGACTTAAAAATTCAGTCATTACGTGAAATGACTGTTTCACTTAGTCATTGGACGAAATGCCTGAACTTTTCAGTCATTTTGTGTAATGACTGCAATTGACAGGCCACTTCTACACAAATCGGCTAGAACTCTTTAACAGGATTCAGGCAATGTGTTAAATGACTTTTATTTAATTAATTCAACAGTAGTTGTTCATTCATGTCTTTCAATATGCATACTATTGTTTAAAACTTAGTATCTAACAATTATTCCAGAAACATTGCATGCGTTTTTTACGCAGTTTTAACCTGCTTCAAGTGGTCATCTGTCTTTTGCTTTAAGGGTAAACTATTTGTAAACATCACACTTACGTTTCAAGCTTTGATTGATTCACAGCCACTCAATTCTAAGCTTGATTTATCTGGTGTCTGTAAAAAAACTGGATGTAAATCATACGACGCTCGTGTAAGAGTTGCGTAACATGCCATGCAAACTTAACGAAAATCTTGAAAAGTTTAACCCTTTCAACCTCAACGATGCCTTAAAGTGCTTACAGTGGAGAATGTGTTATTCTTTCCCAATAAACGCGTTTACGCTAAAACTATTATTTGCAGTGCAAACAGTTTGGAGCCAGATCAGACGCCGGGTAACCCGGCGTCTGATCAGGCTCCAAACTGTTTGCCACCAAGATAAACAAGAATTATCAGAAGTGTCCAAAAATTGTTCTTTTCTACGTTTTAGTGATTTGCGTTTGCGTACGTTTGCGTTTAAACGGGAAAGAATAACGTTTTCTCCACTGTATCAGACGCCGCGTAACACGACGACTGATCAGGACCCAAACTGTTTGACGCTAGTTTGAATGTTTTCAGCCATACTGCCTTTTGCTTAACTTTGAAACGACATTGCAGACAACAAAATTGAAGCAGGCGACAATGAAACGGTGCAGAGGTAAAAGTCTCACGAAAGATTTGTTAGTGAAAGAGTTAAAAAGATATTGAAATGACTTGTTTGTCTCTCGAAATGGAGTCTAATTACAAATTGTTACATGTAGCAAATTCAATTGTGTCTAAAATGAAACGATGCACAGTTTTTCAGAATGATCTACTAGAATACAAACTAATTCATTTAAATGGTGCAAAGACTAACACTACTATCTGAGACAATTAGTGGCTGCATGTGAAGATAAACACGTACAGCGCTCCCTCTCTACAACGACACCCAAATGGGAGACCAAAATATGTGCGTTGTTCGGAAGGAGTCGTTATAGGGAGGAAGATTGCTTTACATTTTCAAACAGCTTGAATCCAGATCAGACGCCGCGTTTTACGGCGTCTGATCTAGATTCAAGCTGTTTATCACTCGTCATTAAGTTTTTTTCTGTCAAAATTTCAAATATGTAACTTTGAGAAAAACAGCAGACGACAATTTGAAGCAGAGTATATTGGAGCAGTGAAAAGGTTTGACAAAATTTCTTGTTTTGGGGAACAGCGGCAAGGGTCGTTGTAAGGAGGGAGTCGTTGTAAGGAGGGCCGTTGTATGGAGGGGGCACTGTATCTTCAACTATCTTGTCATAAAAAGCTTCACCCTCTGACTGCAGTTATTTTGTCTTTGTAAACCCATGCTCTGCCATGACGTCATATATTCTAAACAAATGCCGCCTTCTTGTATTTATAAAATTCTAGTGTTACAGTATTTTCCTCAGTGGAGGAATGGGTTAAATTTGCTCTATAAAAGGCGCTGCTATATACGGGGGAATTAGTTCGAATTATTAAGGTTCTACTGTTACATGTATTACTGATAAAAGCTACACAAGTAGTTGATAAATTGATGACTTGTAAATAATGTAGCGCGGGTACTGGAAAGCACTCCCCAGTGTCACATTCTAGATATCTCTCATATTACTTGATGCGTCAATTGACCAGTTATCTACAATAGTTAGTTGTTTTCATTTCCATTCAACTGAGTACAGTAAAACCTCCGTAAGATGTATCGTGGAGAAAACGTTATTCTTTCCCAATAAACGCGTTTACGCTAAATCTATTATTTCCATTGCAAACAGTTTGGAGCCAGATCAGACGCCGGGTAACCCGGCGTCTGATCAGGCTCCAAACTATTTACCACTCAGATAAAAATAAATCGTGAGAAATTTCGAAAAGTTGTAATTTTCTACATTTTAGTTAACTGCGTTTGCGTTTCGTTTGCGTTTAAACGGGAAAGAATAACATTTTCTCCACTGTATCGTGACCATTAAGTTAATGATTTGGTATTAGAATAGGCTGGAAATCAAAACAAGGTGACCTCCTCATTGCTGGATAGAAATAATGCAAAACGTTTTTTCCGGGTATTTATTCAATAATTATAATATGCATTTAGCAACCATAACTTAAAGAGATTACTTGTAAGCATTGTATTGAACGGTCGCTGAATATAATTTTTTGAATGTAAATTGTGATAGCTTGTGACGGTTTCAGATATCCACCAACGCCCATATCCAACAACGCCCATATCCAACATGTCTTATCGGGCGACAAAAGTACATGTACTCTCTAGCAGCACAATGATTTCATAGCTTCAAATATGGTGTGCTTAAAGGGTTATAGCCATTTAGTAGCCGAGTCATTTGGTAACCTGCACTTTTGGTCATTTGGTGTGCCGCAATATTGGTCATTTGGTCACCGCAATTGTAGTCATTAGGTAACCTGAATAAAGGTGGAAAAGTAACAGACCTTTATAATCCTTTTTCATAACTTTCATGAATATTTTAACCGCTGAAAATTGTTGAGTCACTTGGTAACCGCAATCTTGGTCATTTGGTAACCGCCTAAAATTGCAAAGCAACATTTCGTATTCAGTTATTTTCCGTGTTGCGCTGGCTTTACATCATATCACAATATTAAAGTGTTAACATAGTTACATCATAAAACAATCCCATTTACACATACAATATTATTATTGAACAATCCATGCTATTCAAATTTGAATTATAAGGGACTATTAAATGGCAGAGTGTATAACATTAGTCCAGTACATTGAAATAACAGTAGCATAAACGATATATCAGTTTTAATAGAACATGTGCGGCTTGCATGTTTCGTATACATGTACTAAACATTTCCAATGCACACACCTCGCCGCTATTGAAAGCACGTGATTGAATACTACAATAACGCCACCTGCTAAATATAGTCGTCTCGATATTTTCAAGTTCCAAGTATGTTTAAGGTTTTTTTGGGTTTTTTTTATACCAGAAACAGCCATAAGACCATCAACATTTTGAGTTTGCTCAAACGCCGATTACGGCCGAGTGTTTGCGTGTTTATCTTTGTCAAAATATTAATTATAAACATATGTATAATATAAACATTCAAATAAACATTTCAAGTTTTAAAGGTTACTATTCTGGTGAGAGCCCTTTCATGACAGGCATACCACTCACACTTATATTGTTTGTATAGGACGAACATATGCGTCGATGGGGTTCACTCGTTCAGGAAACGATATTTTGAAAATACATGTACAATGTACAGTGGAGAAAACGTTATTCTTTTCCAATAAACGCGTTTACGCTAAAACTATTATTTGCAGTGTAAACAGTTTGGAACCAGATCAGACGCCGGGTATCCCGGCGTCTGATCAGGCTCCAAACTGTTTGCCACCAAGATAAAGATGAATTCTCAGAATTGTCAAAATGTTGTCATTTTCTACGTTTTAGTGGCGTGCGTTTGCGTACGTTTGCGTTTAAACGGGAAAGAATAACGTTTTCTCCACTGTACTACAGTGAAGAAAACGTTATTCTTTCCTAATAAACGTGTTTACGAGTAAACTATTATTTCCATTGAAAACAGTGTGGAGCCAGATAAGGCTCTAAACTGCTTGCCACTCATTTTAAAATGAGTCGTCAAAATTGTCAAAAAATTGTCATTTTACCAATTTTAATGCACTGCGTTTGCGTTTCATTTTGCGTTTAAACGAGAAAGAAAAACGTTTTCTCCACTGTTAGAATATTGTGAATATTTCTTCAGCATCCACTTAGTGTAGAAGTCCAGCAGTCTTTGAAGAAGGTGATTTCTTTATACAGGAAAAAAGTAATACAGTGGAGAATCTGTTATTCTTTCCCGTTTAAACGCAAACGTACGCAAACGCAAAGCACTAAAACGTAGAAAAGTACAACTTTTGGACAATTCTGATATTTCATGTTTATCATGGTGGCAAACAGTTTGGAGCCTGATCAGACGCCGGGTTACCCAGCGTCAGATCTGGCTCCAAACTGTTGGCACTGGGAATAATAGTTTTAGCGTAAACGCGTTTATTGGGAAAGAATAACACATTCTCCACTGTACATAAGACATTGTCGTCTATACCGTTACATGTACAAATGTATTGAGTACGGCGAAAGCCTCATTCTCAGAGACATCAAACTACCAATTAAACAAACAAATGCAGAAGACAATCTGTCTTACTGTTGTCTTGCATTAAGATTTCACAAGATTATCAGGTAGATCTATCTACTTTTTAATTTGATCGCGAAACCAGTTCACTGCGTTACTTTGAGTACAATGGTTATTTGCAAACAGTTTGAATCCTTATCAGAACGTTGATGACATCAAGGTAGTGAAAGTTTTAAAACAAGTTTGAATGTATATATGGGGCACTTACATATCCAGATAAATGTATGTTTTACCGTAAAAACTCTGAAAACCGAGCCCTACCGAATCAAGTAAAAGTTCGGAATAGAGAGGATTTCGGTACAGTGAAGTTGCTTTGCCACCATCACCAGTTACATTGGTAGTCCATGAACCCTTTAAACTTTAGTCACATATGTATATGTTCTTTGCAAACAGTGTCCATGTGAATAGTACACTTGCCCTAGCCATCTGGTTAGGGACTCTACCGTTTGTCATATTGCAATCAATGAAATAATCTTAAATAGTCAAAAATAGACAAGACTAATTAGGAACTGAAATTGTCCAGTTGAAGTTACAGTGGATAATGTGTTATTCTTTCCCCAATAAACGCGTTTACGCTAAAACTATTATTTCCAGTGCACGTCTGATCAGGCTCCAAACTGTTTGTCACCATGATAAACATGAAATATCAGAATTGTCCAAAAGTTGTTCTTTTCTACGTTTTAGTGCTTTGCGTTTGCGTACGTTTGCGTTTAAACGGGAAAGAATAACAGATTCTCCACTGTACAGGGTGGTAAGGATTTATCAAGGGTCCAAGGTCATACATGTAAAGCGTTGTAGCGAGTCTTGGATCGTTCTGAAACATATGATTGGTCAGATTGTAGCTTGAGAACGATTTCAAACCCAACTCAAACGTTTTACATGTATAACTACTGGGTCATGTGTCTGCTTAATAAACGTTATGAGTTATCTGCGTTACCGTTGTCCTGGGTTAGGCTACCATATGCCATAGAGACTGTTTGATTCTTCTTTCTATGTTTATTCCGGATTTGTGGAGTACGATTTTCTGAGGTTTATCTGTATCTATTTGGGTACAATTTATAATAAATCTACACTAAGGCTATCAGCTCAATAAAGTCATGTGTTATTTATGTGAGGGAAAAATCACATCTCCTGAGACTTTGTTACTATGGTCTGTAAAAACAGAAGTAGCATTTAATGGTAAAGTACTCTCGGGTGTATAACATACAGAATACATGATATACAACTTTTGGACAATTCTGACAAATTGTGTTTAGTTTAGTTTAAACATATTTATTTCCAGATATTTTACAACTATACACATATATATATAATACACAGTGGGCAATATCTTGGAAATGGATTGGATAGGAAGCAAACCTTGCTTATTTTGATCCTTTCCATGGCAGTGGGTTAGTTCTAATAGATATGCATATATATAACATAACAGTTATTGATGAAAGAAATATGTCAATAAACTAGAGAAAAAATTCAATGCAGAAAAATAAAAAAAGGCAAAACAAAATTAAAAAAAAAAGGGCAAAAAAAAAAAGTGTTTATCTTAGCGGCAAACAGTTTGAAGCCTGATCAGACGCCGGGTTACCCGGCGTCTGATCTGGCTTCAAATTGTTTGCAAGAGAAATAATAGGTTTAGCGTAAACGCGTTTATTGGGAAAGAATAACGTTTTCTCCACTGTTCATGTACCAGTCACAGAAATTCACGTCCTCCTAGCGCCGCCATCACGATTACAAATAGCAGTGACACTGTATAAAGTGAGAACCTTTTAGGGAAATGGAGTTGTCAGGAAATTGTTTTTCTGGCGAAACAGGTCAATGTAAAAACACAATAGGTTATTTAACCCTTTAGTACATAGTCTGCGGAATTGTGACAATAGTTACAAACTGTTTGGATTCGAGTAACGCATAATATCAGCTGAATTAGAAATGTTTTATACTCTGATATCTATTTCAAATTCAACGACAATTTCTTCTTCTCTGAGAACTGCTGACGGTTACATATTTTGTTTTTTATTTAATGGCATAGTACTTTAAAGGTTCAAGTGGAAGCAAATTAACAAACATTTATGTGACAAGTAAAAGGTTAAACGCGTACATAAAACTGTAGAACTTACTTTGTGAAAATTCTGACTTTAATTCAAATGTGAAACCTGTTCTTTCATTATTGTTTTGAATTTGAATCCAGTTTTTTAAAACACTCTGTCTTACTTTAGTTTTTCAGAATTAAAATATAGACAAAGAATATGAAACGTGTGTTTTAATCGAGTTATTAATGTGTTATTGGTGTGCACAAAAAACCCCAGTGTCATTTGTATAGGATTTGTTCAATGAGGTGTTAGTGGAAAACCTACTATACCGTATTACATGTAGATCTATAAAGTATTTAACTTTACCACGTATTTGTCGATTTTTAACCCTTCACCGCGTTTTTATCCCTTCGCCGCGATATCGTCGTCTGCTTCAATATTGTTGTCTGCAATGTTGTTTCAAATTTAGATTGAAGGCAGTATAACTAACGTTATTTTAAAACAAGTGGCAAATAGTTTTAATCCTGATTAGACGCCGCGTTACGCGGCGTCTGATCAGAATCAAAACTGTTTGCAAATGCGCTTTATGGCGTCATTGAGGGTAAAGGGTTAAGTCTTCACTTCTCAGTGTTGATTCACCAGACGCACCGTTCAGGAAATATCACTATACTGTCGATTAGTTTGGATCCATAAGAGAAGCTGGGTTACTCGGCATCATGTCCCTGTTAAAAGTGTTTGCAAGTTACCACACATTGCCTATAGCGTTAAAAGGTTAACCGAATATGTTTTAGTGTTCCAAGATTTGTTTTTGATAAATTTTACACGAGTTTTGTATAAAATTTGTCATAATCCCGAAATTGCTATATTATGTTTTTGGAATTTCTTCACACTTGTAACAATTTCCAATACTACAGTTTTGGCATCATACATGCAACCTTAATACTGTTGTTACATTTGTAATGTACATTGATAAATACGTTATTCTCTCCTATCGAAACGAAACTAAAAGATATGGAATAAAAAGTAGAAAATAACAGCTTTTGACAATTCTTACGATTATATACGATATATATTAGTGACAAACAGTTTGGAGCAAGATCAGACATCGGATGACCAGGTGTCTGATATGACATCAAACTGTTTATAACGGCCATGATTAATTGAGCACAAACGTAGTTCTTTGGAAATAATATTTGCTTGATATTAAAATTGTGACAAAATAACTACATGTAAATTCACTTGGTTACAGTGGAGAATCTGTTATTCTTTCCCGTTTAAACGCAAACGTACGCAAACGCAAAACACTAAAACGTAGAAAAGAACTGATCTGGCTCCAAACTTTTTGCACTGGAAATAATAGTTTTAGCGTAAACGCGTTTATTGGGAAAGAATAACACATTCTCCACTGTATGCCCAGATTAAAGCGCCATTCATGAAAATATAACCAAACGAATAATACATGAGTCTGGTACATTTCCACCCCCGGAACATATACTTAACTGTTTAACCTACAGTGGAGAAAACGTTATTCATTCCCAATAAACGCGTTTACGCTAAATATGTTATTTCGAATGCAAACAATTTGGAGCCAGATCAGACGCCGGGTAACCTGGCGTCTGATCAGGCTCCAAACTGTTTGCCGTCCAGGTTAAAACTAGGAGCCAGAATTGTCAAAAAGTTGTCATTTTTGTTCATTTATTTGCGTTTCGTTTGCGTTTTTACGGGACAGAATAACGTTTTCTGTATAATGGCGTCTATAATCTCTTTCGATTTATTCTATATCTCACAATAGTGCTGGGTGAACTGGAGACGACTTGCTCATAGTTTACTAGTATCTTTATCTGTTGGAAATAAAAGATGATTGTCTGTACCTATGTTCTGAAACGATGTGTCCGAATGACTTGTTATTAACATGTACCGGGTCCCTTTACAACAACAAAAGACATACAGAGGAGAAACTGTAATGCAATAAAATCGTAGAAATTGGAAATTATTGAAAAAAAGGTACATGTATTGAAATATGAATCTATCAGCTTTGCTTATTTTCTGTATACTGTCGCATGTTTTCATTACCAGTAATCTTTCAAAATCAGGTCTAACGACTTTACAGTGAGAATGCACTGACGTAATAGAAAAGACGCTATGCTGTAAGGGTTTATGGACCAAAACGCATTTGACTAGTTCCTACAGTGGAGAAAACGTTATTCTTTCCCCAATAAACGCGTTTACGCTAAACCTGTTATTTCGAATGCAAGCAGTTTTGAGCCAGATCAGACGCCGGGTAACCCAGATTATCACTCAGATTAAAATTAATAGTAAGAATTATCAAAATGTTGTCATTTTCTCAATTCATTTGCAATGCGTTTGCGTTTCGTTTGTGTTTAAACGGGAAAGAATAACGTTTTCTCCACTGTTAATGTGTTATAGAAATGGCACGGTCGCTATGTCTGGTACAATAGTTCTATCATGTAATACATTATCTCTAAGAAGAAACACCGATCCATATGAAAGACCGGCGGTGACGTTTCCACTTCAGGATTTCACACAGAATAATTCATTTTTTCCCGATTTCATCTTCATGAATTCACGATTTCGATTGCGTGATTGCAAATTTGCAAGATTTCCACTTCCAAATTGCTCAATTTCTCAATTGCTCGATTTCTCTTCCAAATTTCCAGATTTCTCTTCCAAATTTCCAGATTTCTCAATTGCTTGAATTCTCAATTGCTCAATTTCTCAATTGCTCGATTTCTCAATATCTCTTCCAAATTTCCAGATTTCTCAATTGCTCGATTTCTCAATTGCTCAATTTCTCAATTGCTCGATTTCTCAATTGCCCAATTTCTCTTCTAAATTTCCAGATTTCTCAAATGCTTGATTTCTCAATTGATCAATTTCTCAATTGCTCTATTTCTCAATTGCTCGATTTGGGTAAAATGAAAATTTTGGACAATTTCAACGAATCGTTTTAAAATGAGTGGCAAACAGTTTGGAGACTGACCAGACGTCGGGTCACCCGGCGTCTGATCTGGCTCAAAATAGCTTGCAATAAAAATAACAGTTTTAGCGTAAACGCATTTATTGGAAACGAATAAAGTTTTCTCAACTGTACATGTATATCTACTTGAAACTCGTCCTGCTGACCTTATCGAACGTGAACGAGCATACAGTGGAGAAAACGTTATTCTTTGCCGTTTAAACGAAACAAAACGCAAACGCAAAACACTAAAATGTAGAAAATTGCAACTTTTGGACAATTCTGTTAATTTATGTTTATCTTGGTGACAAACAGTTTGGAGCCTGATCAGACGCCGGGTAACCCGGCGTCTGATCTGGCTCCAAACTGTTTGCAATAGAAATAATAGTTTTAGCGTAAACGCGTTTATTGTGAAAGAATAACGTTTTCTCCACTGTACCGCATTTGATAGTTCTAAAGTACACACACGAACAAATTGATAGGTCTGGCTAATTTTCACAATTTCTGTCTCATCGTAGATGGTCTTTAACTTTCTGAGCCGTATAATTGACACTTTTGTTTCTGATAGTAATTTTAGTGTTCACATACAGTGGAGAAAACGTTATTCTTTCACAATAAACGCGTTTACGCTAAACTATTATTTCAATTGCAAACAGTTTGGAGCCAGATCTAAACAGGCTCTAAACTGTTTGCGACTCAGATTAATATGAATAGTCAGAATTGTCAGAAAGTTGTCTTTATCTACGTTTGATAGCGATGCTTTTGCGTTTCGTTTGCGTTTAAACGAGAAAGAATAACGTTTTCTCCACTGTAACATGGATGAATGCAAAACACCATACTGCAATCTATCTCACGAAAACAGACCGTTTGTGCTGAAGGAAAAGCAGGAATACCCTAACACTTAACACGAACATTCTGCTTTTAAACACATCTTATTACACTTGGCCCTGATGGCGATTATAACCGTCCTATATCAACAATGTACTTTTAAATAGTACAATTGACCTATAGTACATGTACAGTGGAGAAAACGTTATTCTTTCCCGTTTAAACGCAAACGTACGCAAACGCAAAGCGCTAAAACGTAGAAAAGAACAACTTTTGGACAATTCTGATATTTCATGTTTATCATGGTGGCAAACAGTTTGGAGCCTGATCAGACGCCGGGTTAACCGGCGTCTGATCTGGCTCCAAACTGTTTGCACTGGGAATAATAGTTTTAGCGTAAACGCGTTTATTGGGAAAGAATAACGTTTTCTCCACTGTAACACTGTAAAAGAAAATCAAAGATTAGTGTAGTAACCCTTTGATCAAAGTATAACTGTTTGTCATTTTGCAATATATTGAAGGAAGAAACAACATCTAAATAGACCTAAAAAAAGTCGAAAATAGACTAGACATTATAATAACTTAAAACTGGAATCGTTTTTTTTTTAAGTCCCAGTGTTAATCAACTCTAAGCTTTAAGCTTTCGATAGAATCTTTTAAATTGATTGTATGATTTTATTTCAATAATGTAGGTTTGTAAATACTATTGAAATGAGATTTGTTTAAACATTCTAAACTAAACATCGTAATCAAGTATTTTAGTAGCAGTGTGCACGGTCTTTTCCTTCAGTATTCCTTTAGTCACTATCTTGGTGTTGACGTAGTTACCCCCATTTTGACTTCCATTGATTTTGATAAATAATGTATATTTCGGACATCAGTGACCGTTGTAAATAGCAATACATTATGTTTGTATATGTGGTAATGGTAGTTATTTGCCTTATTTCCTGAAAAAAATATATCTATCTATATACAATGGGGAAGACGTCATTGTTTCCCGTATAAGGTTGAGGGTCCCTAATGAGATATGACCAATGTTAGTCAATATCAGAACTGTACAGACAACGATCGGCCATTCTCGTCAACTGCCGAACTGATCCGAACCATGCTAAAAGCATGGTTTGGAAAAGACCGGCAGTTTACGAGAATGGCCGATTGCTGCACGCAGAGTACCGATTTTATTCCGATCTTATTAGGGGTCAAGATTAAACGAAACCAAACGATACTGCAATGCAAAATGTAGAAATTCACAATTTCTTAAAACTGTTGACGATTGTTTTAATAATTTAGTGTGAGATGCAAACAGTTAGGCTTTAGGTCAGCAGCTTGGTTGTCCGGCGTCTGATCTAGCTTCAAAGTGTTTGCATTGGACATAATGATTATAGTACAGTGGAGAATCTGTTATTCTTTCCCAATAAACACGTTTACGCTAAAACTATTATTTGCAGTGCAAACAGTTTGGAGCCAGATCAGACGCCGGGTAACCCGGCGTCTGATCAGGCTCCAAACTGTTTGCCACCAAGATAAACAAGAATTATCAGAATTGTCCAAAAGTTGTTCTTTTCTACGTTTAAGTGCTTTGCGTTTGCGTACGTTTGCGTTTAAACGGGAAGAATAACGTTTTCCCCACTGTATGTGTGCGTTGTTCGGAGGGATTCGTTATACAGAGGACAGTTGGCCTACATTTGCAAACAGATTGACGCGGCGTCTGATCTGGATTCAAGCTGTTTGTCACTCGTCATTAAGTTTTTTTTGGTCAAATTTCCATTTTGTAACTTTGAGAAAAACAGCAGACGACAAATTTAAGTAGACGACATTGCAGCTGTAAAAAGGTTTGACATACAGTGGATAATATGATATTCTTTCCCGTTTAAACGCAAACAAAACGCAACCGCAACACACTAAAATGAAGAAAATAACATTATTTTTTTTTACAATTTTCACTATTTTTTTTTTCTAAGTGGCAAACAATTTGGAGCCTGATCAGACGCCGGATTACTCGGCGTCCAATCTGGTTCCAACCTGTTTGCAATGGAAAATAAAGCTTTAGCGTAAACGCGTTTATTGGGAAAGAATAACGTTTTCTCCACTGTAATTGTTTTGCTTTGGTGATATGCGACAAGGGTCGTTGTAAGAAGGGAGTTGTTGTTGTGAGGTTCGTTGTAGGGAGGGAGCACTGTATAAACGCGTTTATTAGTGTTAAATGGTACATGTAACGTATTATCCATTGTAATACCGCCTGGAATTGTAAACTAAATACACTGGTCATAAATAAATAGTGTCAGCAATAAAAGATAAAGTTTTCGAGCCTATTTTTCTATGGTTCTTATCATTTAACGGTGACTAGATTGCAGTTGCTATTCAATTACATTAAATCCTGTCTAACTTATGGGCTGTAACGAAACAAGGGTTTTACACTATTGGTACTGAACATGCCATTGCTGTTCAAAACATTGATAAGACGTGTTTAAAATGAAAGTTTTATTTCAATCAATCTGAACCATACAATGTACATGTACATTGCCAAACGTTGCATGTATGGTTTCTCTTTAAAATGCCAATCGTCCGCAGAATTAGACAATATTATTGTAGATTCGCTGCGTCTCATCAGGACCTGCACTGATTGCTAGTTCATATGATGTGGTATTCTATTCGGACCAACTCTTCGGTACCATTGGATCCCCTTACAATGGAGAAAACGTTATTCTTTCCAAATAAACACGTTTACGCTAAAACTATAAATCCCATGCAAACAGTTTGCAGGCTCAAAATTGTTTGCCGTCCAGGTTAAAATCAATAATCAGAATTGTCAATAAATTGCCATTTCTCCATAATAGTGCAATGCGTTTGCGTTTCGTTTGCGTTTAAACAGGAAAGAATAACGTGTTCGCCACTGTATATAACTTCAATGAAATTTTCCTACAGGCAGATAATGAATTTATTGCTACAGTGGAGAAAACGCTATTCTTTCCCAATAAACGCGTTTACGCTAAAACTATTATTTGCAGTGCAAACAGTTTGGAGCCAGATCAGACGCCGGGTAAACCGGCGTCTGATCAGGTTCCAAACTGTTTGCCACCAAGATAAACATGAATTATCAGAATTGTCAAAAAATTGTCATTTTCTACGTTTTAGTGGTTTGCGTTTGCGTACGTTTGCATTTAAACGGGAAAGAATAACGTTTTCTCCACTGTATACAGTGGAGAATGTGTTATTCTTTCCCAATAAACGCGTTTACGCTAAAACTATTATTTCCAGTGCAAACAATTTGGAGCCAGATCAGACGACGGGTAACCCGGCGTCTGATCAGGTTCCAAACTGTTTGCCAACAAGATAAACATGAATTATCAGAATTGTCAAAAAGTTGTCATTTTCTACGTTTTAGTGGTTTGCGTACGTTTGCGTTTAAACGGGAAAGAATAACGTTTTCTCCACTGTATACAGTGGAGAATGTGTTATTCTTTCCCAATAAACGCGTTTACGCTAAAACTATTACTTCCAGTGCAAACAATTTGGAGCCAGATCAGACGCCGGGTAACCCGGCGTCTGATCAGGCTCCAAACTGTTTGCCACCAACATAAACATAAAATATCAGAATTGTCCAAAAGTTATACTTTTCTACGTTTTAGTGTTTTGCGTTTGCGTACGTTTGCGTTTAAACGGGAAAGAATAACAGATTATCCACTGTAGCAAGGAGTAAATGGTTTAAGACAGGTGTTTGTTAATTGAAACAGCGCTTTATGCAGCGTATATATCCGGTGATTCTCCATAGCCGAAAGGCCATATTTGATTTTTAACATGGTTTTCTTTTGCGTTTTTCTGGGGTTTCATTTAAAAAGCACAATTGAATAACGTCCCACCTCAGTGCGAAACGTTGCATAAGTAATCGAAACTGAATTATAAGTTTTACATTATCATTTTAACACTGAAATGCGTATATCAGAAAGCTTACTGAGATTGAAACAATATCGTCACGTTCAGCTAAATAATTCATTTCAATTTTACACAACAGCAGCCACATCCAATTGATATGAAATAACTGAAATATTTATGAGACTAACTGAAACTATTTTAATACATTTGTAGAACATTGTTTGAATATGTGATTTGTCTGTCAAAAAGATTACGAATTGGGGTATATTATTTTTCAGGAGGAAAGTTCAATAAAACTTGATTAAATCAAGTCAACTATACTCCTTGAACCATCCCTATATTTTTGTAATTGTATCGCATTTTTAGTATGCACAACGTTTTGATAAAGAGAGAAATTGTTTATAATAGTGACATGTGATATTTACATAAAAAAATACAAATTATCAACAGTAAACACATACAATCACCCGGCCCCATGGGCCTATATGTCACCTTAATAATATAAACATACAAATTACAAAGTGCTACTTAAATATGAAATATTGATCAGTTTTATAATTCAGTCATGCATCAATAAATGTCCGAACCTGATTTGCTTCGATATTACATGTATAATATTATAAACTTTTAAGTATATGTTTACACACACTTGTTATGTTGGAAATCAGTATATGTATATTTTGCAAACTGTTACAGTGGAGAAAACGTTATTCTTTCCCAATAAACGCGTTTACGCTAAAACTATTATTTCAATCACAAACAGTTTGGAGCCAGATCAGACGCCGGGTCCAGAATTGTCCAAAAGTTGTACTTTTCTACGTTTTAGTGCTTTGCGTTTGCGTTTCGTTTGCGTTTAAACGGGAAAGAATAACAGATTCTCCACTGTTAAGATCCTGAGTTTCCTTATTTTAGCAGTGCCTGCACTGTTTATTTTGCTAGTATTTTTCTAACATAGTTTCAACATAAACAGGCTATTCTTCAAATTAGCAATATTTCATATAAACCCCTACACTGCCTTACCAAGAAAAAATTATTTTTCTAGTAAGTTGCAAACAGTTTGGATCCTGATTAGACGCTGCGTAACGTAGCGTCTGATCAGGATCCGAACTATTTGGCACTTATTTTGTTTTGTCTTAAATCTGTTCTAAAAATAGCTCTGACATGTCAGAAAAATCGAACAATATAATAAAACTATCGTGCCTTGCCGAAACCTTCAGTACTGTCAGTACCTTGATTTTTTTGTACTGTGAGCTCAACTAATAGCAACTGATATTGTGCGATTGTTCCGACCTGTCATGGTTATTTTTTAGAACAGAACAGTTCATAATGATAAATAGATAACAGGGTAACATCGGATCTATATAGTCGTACACTTTCCAACTTGATATAACATGAACCTCGTGCAGCACGAGGCCCTTGGGCTAACTTTTCTGGTATTTTATTCTTTCCCAACAAACGCATTTATATACTAAAACTATTCTTTCCATTGCAAACAGGTTGGAGCCAGATCAGACGCCGGGTTACCCGGCGTCTTATCAGGCTCCAACCTGCTACTCAGATTAAAAATATAATTAAAATTTCTTAAAGTAAATGTCCACAGTTTAGTGCATTGCGTTTGCGTTTAAACGGGCAAGAATAAGGTATCCTCTACTGTACATTGCGCACACAAATTACAGCTACCGTATGTAGAGAAAACTCGTCCCTTTGAAAGTTTTAGAATGTCCCAATCTAAAAATAACTCCGACAGGTCAGAAGAAAACACTAATAAACACCTCCGATTTCGCGTTGTCTGCGAATCCGACATCATCCGCTTATTAGCAACAGCTCCATTAATTATAAATGTACTGTGCATTGATGTGAGAATCAGGGGTGGAAAGGTTATCTTCTGTACACACGAACGAACCGTTACATCTAGTTAGCTCACAAAACAACCACGAAGGGAATACTTAATTACAATGAAGCCACTTCCAGCCAAGTTGCAGTCTAAATGCTTCCATTTAAACACCCACATTAGCATCATATGATCATCATTACAGTGGGGGAAAACGTTATGCTTTCCCTTTGAAACTCACACGAAACGCAAACGCATTCCAATAAAACGTAGAAAATGACAACATGTTGACATTTCTAACTATTACTTTTAATCTGAGTGGCAAACAGTTTGAAGCCTGATCAGACGCCAAGTTATCAGGCGTTTGACATGGCTTCAAACTGTTTGCAATGGGAATAATAATTGGGAAAGAACAACGTTTTCGCCATTGTAACAATCACAGATATCTTCACAGACATAGTCTGAATTATCTGTTACTTCATTTGGCGCCAACCTGTCTTTTTGTGTGTGTGTTTGAGTTGTCATTCAACACACCTTGGATTGCACCTTGATAAAAACATTTTTTTATTTTATGTTTGCATTATTTACAAAAGTCAGAGTTTTATAGATAAATTTCTTTTTAAATAGCTTTTATATAATTTG
This sequence comes from Gari tellinella, assembly GCA_922989275.2. Lineage (NCBI taxonomy): Eukaryota > Metazoa > Mollusca > Bivalvia > Cardiida > Psammobiidae > Gari > Gari tellinella. The sequence continues at coordinate 41,109,195 of OV277871.1, forward strand.
AAAATTTTCACCGGTTTTCCAATCATAGCGATTAGCACTTACTTCATCTATTTTACATTGTAAGTGTTACAGTGGAGAATCTGTTATTCTTTCCCGTTTAAACGCAAACGTACGCAAACGCAAAGCGCTAAAACGTAGAAAAGAGCAACTTTTGGACAAATCTGATATTTCATCTTTATCATGGCTCCAAACTGTTTGCACTGCAAATAATAGTTTTAGCGTAAACGCGTTTATTGGGAAAGAATAACACATTCTCCACTGTATGTTATGTAAATGCATGTGATACATGTAATAGTGTCCCGTAGGTCGACTAACGGTCGAGTATAAAAGTTTACCAAGAAATATTTATTGAAATTGAATAATGAAACTTTTATATGTGACACTTTAATAAATAATAAAAATTGAGTTGTTGTAGTTGTACAGTGGAGAATCTGTTATTCTTTCCCAATAAACGCGTTTACGCTAAAACTATTATTTACAGTGCAAACAGTTTGGAGCCAGATCAGACGCCGGGTAACCCGGCGTCTGATCAGGCTCCAAACTGTTTGCCACCATGATAAACATGAAATATCAGAATTGTCCAAAAATTGTTCTTTTCTACGTTTTAGTGTTTTGCGTTTGCGTACGTTTGCGTTTAAACGGGAAAGAATAACAGATTCTCCACTTTATCTGAGTACAATAGTTATTTGCAATGAATTTGGATTCTGATCAGACACCGCGTCACAGAAATACCCAAAGTTTAAATTAGATACATAGAAGCAGGCATTAATTGTTTACAAATGATGACGTCAGGGCAGTGATGCGCTAATTATTGATGAATAATTCCATTCTGGTGTGTATTTACATAATTCTTGAATTCTGATTGGCTGAAACATGACCTATTATTATATTGCAAAGTAAATTCCTTACTTCTGATGAGGTACCGAGCCGTAGAAGTGATCCAAAGTACCCTGTGAGCTGTGACAGGGTACTTAGAAATGCAGATATTGTCATTTGCTGTCAGGTCCCTGTTTGCAGAAAATAAGATGGCCGACTGCTCGACAGGATTGAGTGCATTCAAACGTACTTTCTCCGCTTTAAGTTTTTTTCGGGTAAGAACAAGTCGGGGGTTGGATCTCTCAAGTCGCACTTTTTCTGGGAAAGTTTGACACCGACGTCTACGAGCGCGCCCATCTTTCTTATGAATAACGACCATCAGAAACATTACGTCATTTACGCTCAACGTCATCTGTTTTGGCGCGATTCTGTTACTGTTTACTACATGTATGAGCACTGTACACGACAGCTTCCGAAATATTTCGTTTGAACAGTGAAAACTTTGCCGTATAATAAATTCGTTTTACAAATTCTTCACAGTGTACATGAGGAATTATTCCCGGCTGGTAAAATCATGTAACCCTCGCCTAACGGCTCGGGCAACATGATTTACCACAGCTGGGAATAAATCCTCGTGTACACTGTGAAGAAAATGTATAACTAATATGGTAACCTGACTTCTGGTGACACGCCAAACTGCTTGCACCTCAGATGAAATGAAATCGTTAGAACAACGTCCTTCTCCACTGTACCATCGGATACGTGTCCAGTCAATTTCGTCACAAAATACACCTTTGTCATCATTGCCTGTTGTTCAATTGGGTCAACAGTACCGTAATATAGTTGTTTCCGGTATCTGTAAGTGGTACAATGGAATTCACATCAAAATATTCGATACCAAGGTCACGTGTACCAGAATGCATATTACCTAGAAATCTGATTATTATCAGGATACAAATTCAGGAAGATGCCACATGGCAAACATATAGAAGCCATTGTTTGGAGAACAAAGGAAGGACGGGGCCCTACGTTAAACCAATTAGGTCATAAAGGACTCGACTTATTTCAATGAATGTGTAGCCTAATCTGAATACAAATAACCCATGAAAGAGACGTTTACGCATAGTAAGTGGTTAGAATGATTTATCAATTCAGAATGTGTTAGGACCAGGAACGGTTCTACTTTAACTTATTGAGCCCTAGCAATAAGTAGACTCATCATGAACACACAGTGTTACCAGGCTCTACATTGGTCGTCATTTTGCAATATATTTTGAAAACCAATCATAAATAGGAAACATTGGAATAGACTTGGTTCGAAATTGGAATTGTCCATGAAATTGTTCAGGGGTAAGCTTGGAAACGAACACGATATTTCATTTGATAGGACTAGATGTCTATTGTCTGATGCAGCGGATAATACGGTACTCCTTTCCGTTTAAACGTAAACGAAGTGCATACATAAAACACTAAAATGTAGAAAATGACAATTTGTTGACTATCTATTTTAATCTGAGTGGCAAACAGTTTCGAGCCTGATCAGACGCCGGTTTACCCGGCGTCTGATCTGGCTCCAAACTGTTTGCATTGAAAATAATAGTTTTAGTGTAAACGCGTTTTTTAGGAAAGAATAACGTTTTCTCCACTGTATCCTTGCATGTATAAATGGTGGTCGAATCACGCACAAATTAGATGGTAAACATTGCCCTATTACACCGAGTACCATAGCTATTTGAAGAAAAACAACAACAACAACAAAACAGTTTGGATCGAAACTGTTTGCCACTCATTTAAATATTTTTTCAGTCAAAATACATAAAACTTAAATTCGACAAATAAAAGCAAACAAAATTGTTTAAAATTGATGACGTCAAGGCAGAAAGTGATGACGTCATAGCAGTGAAGGAGTTTAATCTTAAAACTACAGTGAGAAGATTTCGATCATAAGTAATTGAAATTACAGTGTTCACTCTCTACAACGACATCCAGTGGGAGACGCAGATCGTGTGTGTTGTTCAGAGGGAGTCGTTATAGGGAAGGAACATTAAGACTTGGTTTGCACTTGCAAACAGCATGAATCCAGATCAGACGCCGCATAACACGGCGTCTGATCTGGATTCAATCTGTTTGTCACTCGTCATATTTATTCTATCAAAATGTCCACTTATATGTAACTTTGAGAAAACAGCAGACGGCAAATTTAGGCAAACGGTATTGCAGCCATGAAAAGGCTGGACATAATTGTCCTGTTTAGGGAACTGCGGCAAGGGTCGTTGTAAGGAAGGAGTCGTTGTTAGGAGGGCCGTTGTAGGGAGGGAGCTCTGTAGTTAACTTTTGTTTGCAAACACAGCTTGCCGGGAGCAGGATACAAAACAGTTCGGTTAGGATAGTGGAAACAAACAACATATTGCAGCATATTGCTGAATGGTCCAATACCAGACAGTAACATATCACTAGTTTAGTTTTACTCGATGAGTGACCAGAATCCAAACTATTAAGTTTAAACATATGAGCCGTGCCATGACAACACCTGGATTATTGCATTCAAGCATTATACAGTGGAGAATGTGTTATTCTTTCTTAATAAACGCGTTTACGCTCAAACTATTATTTCCAGTGCAAACAGTTTGGAGCCAGATCAGACGCCGGGTAACCCGGCGTCTGATCAGGCTCCAAACTGTTTGCCACCATGATAAACATGAAATATCAGAATTGTCCAAAAGTTGTACTTTTCTGCGTTTTAGTGCTTTGCGTTTGCGTACGTTTGCGTTTAAACGGGAAAGAATAACGTTTTCTCCACTGTACCAAGTACCCTTGTCGTCCCATGCTCTGTATCTGAGTTTGTCTACTCTATCAAATATGGTAGATAATACAGCTACAGTGGAGAATCTGTTATTCTTTCCCGTTTAAACGCAAACGTACGCAAACGCAAAACACTAAAACGTAGAAAATGACAACTTTTTGACAATTCTGATAATTCATGTTTATCTTGGTGGCAAACAGTTTGGAGCCTGATCAGACGCCGGGTTACCCGGCGTCTGATCTGGCTCCAAACTGTTTGCACTGCAAATAATAGTTTTAGCGTAAACGCGTTTATTGGGAAAGAATAACGTTTTATCCACTGTACATGTACATGTTAATACAATACTAGATGATTGTGGGTATCAAACGGAGTAGATCAACGCCAGGTCTTGACCTACAGTGTTTGCAATGCAATAAGGCAGGTTTTGTCATGGCATGGCTCATGTGTATTTCCAGAAGTACATATGATTACAATTATACATACAAACTTACACTAACAATACTTCGGAAAAGGATTGAAACGAAAGAATTAACTTATTGAGTTTCTCTCGAAACTGTTTGATAGGTGTGCTCCGGTCCCCCTGGATTAAATACAGTTGAAACACGATCCGTCGATATCGCGTAGTTCGAAAATACTCATATTTCAAAATTTAAACGTGGCTTATCCACGTTTTAACTTTACAATACGGGTTTATTGTCTTTAACGAGAACGAGTTATCAAAATTCAACTCACAGTAGACTGGTAAGGTCGATATAAGCGAGTTCAAGATATCGAGTTACGACTGTATATCGAACACCTTCAAGCAGCAGACGATAATTTAAGTCAGATTATATTATTGGAAGGGAATGGGCTGTCGAGTGTGGCGTAGCAGGCAGAATATCCGTGCGATAAAAACCCATTACCGCTCCTGTCTACATCTGCATGTCAACAGCTCCGACAGAGCTTCCGTTGTCACATTGCCTATACCAACATCATACGGTTTACAGTATGGTACAGTTGAGAAAACGTTATTCTTTCCCAATAAACGCGTTTACGCTAAAACTATTATTTGCAGTCCAAACTGTCTGCCTCTCACATTAAAACAAAGGGTCAGAATTGTCAACATGTTGTCATTTTCTTCGTTTTATTGCAATGCGTTTGCGTTTCGTTTGCGTTTAAACGGGAAAGAATAAAAATTTCTCCACTGTACTGTTTACTGTATGGAATATGTTATTCTTACAATGTACGCGTATGCAGCGGAGAAAACGCTATTATTTCTCGTTTAAACGCAAACGAAACGCAAATGCAAAACACTAAAATGTAAAATGTCACATTTTTAACATGTTTCACCATTTATTTTTATCTTTGTGGCAAACAGTTTGGAGCCTGATCAGACGCCGGGTTACCCGGCGTCTGATCTGGCTCCAAACTGTTTACAATTGAAAAAAATAGTTTTAGCGTAAACGCGTTTATTGGGAAAGAATAACGTTTTCTCCACTGTATAACCCGTTTACCGCCCTATGCGACCAAAGTCAACTTTGCAAATACATGTAGTTATATTCCTGAATTGTCGTCTTTTCTAAATATATATCGTCTGCCAAAACAATAAAACCATTTTTAGTAATCTGTTTAAATGTTGAACATGAGAGTCAAACAGTTTGGATCCTGTATTCCGCGCGTCTTATGTACATGTACAGTGGAGAAAACGTTATTGTTTCCATTGAAAACAGTTTGGAGCCAGATCAGACGCCGGATAATCCGGCGTCTGATCAGGCTCCAAACTGTTTGCCACTCAGGAAAAAATAGATGGTAAAAAATGTAGAAAAAATGATATTTTTTACATTTTAGTGTATTGCATTTGCGTTTCGTTTGCGTTTAAACGGGAAAGAATAACGTTTTCTCCACTGTAGATCGCATCTGTTTGGCAATCGAATCGATATATTTTGTCATATTTTCATAAAATCTGATTTTTTTAAACAAAACTGCAGACAAAGATATTAAATCTGACGATACCACTGTAGTTCAGTGCTCCCTTCCTACAAAGTTCTTCTAAACAACGATTCCCTTCTAACAACAACGCTTGCCGCTGTTCCCCAAAAATACAGTGATGTCCAATCTTCTCACGTCTGCAATATCGTCTGCTTAATATTGTCGTCTGCTGTTTATCTCAAAGTCACATATCGGCATAGAATAAACATAATAACGTGTGACAAACAGCTTGCATACAGAACAGACGCTGCGTTACGCGGCGTCTGATCTGGATTCAAGCTGTTTGCAAATGTAAGCAAATTTCCCTCCCTATCACGAATCCCTCCAAACATCACACACACTATTTGTCTTCCATTGAGTGTCGTTGTAGAGAGGGAGCACTGTGCAAGACTGTTTAATCAGTTTAATTAGGCTGTGAAAGGGTAACATGTAACGGAACGAAATATAATGCTGCAACATTAAGAAAATGACAGTTTCTTGTAATTTCGTAGATATTGGTCTTTTTATAATATTTTGAGTGCAAAACACATTGGAGCCGACGTACTATCTGACTCTTCACTATTTGCTCTGCACACAATTTCATTCAAACACAGGGCTGCAATTCGGATTTTATCCTTGCAGATGGTAACTTAAAGCAGGCTGAAAGTAATACAGCGCATTCTGCATTACTTTCAACATACTTTTAAGTAAACGCGCTTGAAAAATAGAAAATTTGGAAATCTTAGAATTTTGAATAATCAACTTATTGCAGCCCTGCAAATATTGAACCTTAGCGCGGAGTATCGGCGTCTGTTACACAGAAATGCTCCTGTGAAGAGTTACTATGCAAATAATGTTGTCCCAATATACAGGAATTCTAAAGCAGCACTCGCGTCAGGGTCTGAGCTGTTGGTCAGTTTGAAAATCATTGTAAAACATCATTCATCGCTAAATGGTCAAAAATGGAAATTATTTAATTGGAAACAAGAAATGTCAATTGTAGATTAGATAATTTGTTTATTTAAGTCTCATTCATGTACAAACAATGAATACAAATCATATAACATATAAAATTAGTACATGACCATTCACAATTTGAATTATAAGAGACTATCTACTAGTACATGGTACAATATGATAACATATTATCATTATATAAATCAATAAACATAGTGATTATTTACAATATAAAAAAAACAAGTTTTAGCCGCTTATTTAAAAAAATAAATAAATAGGAAAACAACAGTAAAAAATTTAGAATTCAGTACCCTTGGATTAAAAGACGCACTTGTGTGCATTACAGAAATGATTTAATACAACCAAATATCCTAATCGATCTGATCGAGAAAGAATTTATGAGCAGCTGAAACTTGTATGGTTACATGTAAAACTACATAGACATATAAATGTAAAAACCGGTATATTCATTACTTACATGTACATAGATACAACTGACGACGTGGACGAATATTAAAAAACAGGATTTGGCACATTGTCTCTAATTAAAGGCTGACTAGGGCTAAATGAGTACTTGGCAAATACGTTGTGTTCGAAAGAACAACATATCCGTCCTTGAATAAGAACAAGTTTGATCTTAACCCTTATCGTGCTAAGCGTGACTTGGAAAACATTTGCAAGCAGTAACGCGGCGTCTGACCTGGATCCAATCTGCTTGACACTCATTTTTAACATTTTCTACTGTTTGAAAAATGAATAAAACTGTTTTTATTGTTTTGGCAGATGATGTACAGTGGAGAAAACGTTAGTCTTTCCCAATAAACGCGTTTACGGTAAAACTATTATTTCCATTGCAAACAGTTTAGAGCCAGATCAGACGCCGGGTAACCCGGCGTCTGATTAGGCTCTAAACTGTGTGTCACTAAAATAAACATGAATTGTCAGATTTGTCCAAAAGCTGTATTTTTCTACATTCTTGAGTATTGCGTTTGCGTTTCATTTGCGTTTAAACGGGAAAGAATAACGTTTTCTCCCCTGTATGTTTGAAATACGACAATTCAGCATGTTAATGGTTAACTGATACAGAGCTAGAACTCATTAAGGCCGTTGTATTCGGTTTTCGGCCCTGGGGACAGAGAGATATTAGAATATCAGGCTTTGATGACCAAATGTTGATCTTGTTAAATACGATGACCTGTAATGTCTACGTTTATAGACTAGAGATGTTATCTAGATGAGATGCTTTAATCAAAGTTCTTATGCCTCGTTCAAATGCCTCCGAGGGCTTAAATAAGATTAGAGATTGGTTTTGACAAAAACATGGAATAAAGCCATACATCAAGCCTGGACGGTTACAGTGGAAAATGTGTTATTCTTTCCCAAATAAACGCGTTTACGCTAAAACTATTATTTGCAGTGCAAACAGTTTGGAGCCAGATCAGACGCCGGGTATCCCGGCGTCTGATCAGGCTCCAAACTGTTTGCCACCAAGATAAACATGAACTATCAGAATTGACCAAAAGTTGTTCTTTTCTATGTCTTAGCACTTTACGTTTGCGTACGTTTGCGTTTGAACGGGAAAGAATAACGTTTTCTCCACTGTACCACGACTATTGTAGTAAATAATGTTTGATTGAGATATAGATATATAAAAGATATTTGTGCACTTTTAGATTTATCTTTCATGTAGTAGACACTTATCAAGGGGTGTATCTGAGAGGCACAGTGGAGAAAACGTTACTAATATTCTTTCCCGTTTAAACGCAAACGAAACGCAAACGCGAATCGCTAAGATGTAGGAAATTGCCTTTTTGACATTAGTAATTATAGTTTTATAATCTGAGTGGCAAACAGTTTGGAGTCTGATCTGACTCTCAACTGTTTGCAATTGAAATAATAGTTTTAGCGTAAACGCGTTTATTGGGAAATAATAACGTTTTTCTCAACTGTATAAATGCGCTGTATATATACAAGGGCAGTAAAAAAGATGGTATTATTTCTTGTTGATGAACAAACCTGGAGGCAAAACGCAAAGCGATAAAATGTTAAAAATGACACGTTTTTGAATAGGATGACGACACATTTATAAATCTGAGTTGCAAACATTTTGAAGCCTTAATACTCGTCGTGTTACTATATGTTTTATGTGGCTGCAAACTGTTTGCAATGGAAACAACCGTTCTACAGAGGAGAATGTGTTATTCTTTCCCAATAAACGCGTTTACGCTAAAACTATTATTCCCAGTGCAAACAGTTTGGAGCCAGATCAGACGCCGGTTAACCCGGCGTCTGATCAGGCTCCAAACTGTTTGCCACCATGATAAACATGAAATATCAGAATTGTCCAAAAGTTGTTCTTTTCTACGTTTTAGCGCTTTGCGTTTGCGTGCGTTTGCGTACGTTTGCGTTTAAACGGGAAAGAATAACGTTTTCTCCACTGTAACAGAAACATGCTTGTTGGTACACTGTAACGTCTTCTCTACTGTAGCTGTGTACACGTCGCATTAGCAACAGATTATACTTGAATTGTTTCAGCTTTTTTACCAGTTTCCATCTCATAGTATGGTGGCATGGTTCTGACACCACTTACTACGTAGCTTTACTGAAAAGTTTCAAGTTAATATTTCACATAATTATTTAGTAAGTGGAAAGTGGAATAGTTTCATGAAAACCTAATAGTTATCGTATCGCGTCAAATGACCTGTTAGTGCCACATACTGTCACGCTATAATATATAAGTTAACTGAAATGTTTCTTGAAATGTTTCGTGTTAACGTATCTAAAACTAGATGTCCTGTCCCTACCGAAGTCATCCGAATGCATTTTTCTACTTTTAGATAACTGGTAACACGCGAAGATTTTCTAATTAATTATTTAGTTAAGTAACTAGACACATTCGTTCAGTGGTTGCAGTTTATTGCAGTATCATGACAAAGTCCGTGTTCAGATATTTATCTGGTTATCGTGAAAAGTTTCTACATTCCACTTTACAGATAATTATCTGAAAACTAATGCGAAAGTTTTTGCGAAAACTAACTAGTTGAGTATTTATGTGAGATATTAACAAGAATCTATCATGATACTTAAGTAGTTAACTGGTGTCAGAAATTACATTCGCCCCATTTGACTCCTTTGACAATATTGACGTTTAATTGGTACAGACGCCGAAAAAACCCAGTTCATTTCTGAAATAGTATTGAAATGGTTACAGTGGAGAATGTGTTATTCTTTCCCAATAAACGCGTTTACGCTAAAACTATTATTTGCAGTGCAAACAGTTTGGAGCCAGATCAGACGCCGGGTAACCCGGCGTCTGATTAGGCTCCAAACTGTTTGCCACCAAGATAAACATGAATTATCAGAATTGTCCAAAAGGTGTACTTTTCTACGTTTTAGTGTTTTGCGTGTGCGTACGTTTGCGTTTAAACGGGAAAGAATAACAGATTCTCCACTGTAGTATTGAAATGGTTATCCTACAATTCGTTATGATATTGTTACATGTACGCATCTTTAGTTTTCTGACAATTAGCGTTGATAGTTCGGTATAAACATTACAGAAGCAATTAACCTCGTGTATCAGTCTTTTTAACTCTTTGTCTGCCAATCGCAACTTGGCTGATACATGTACAATATTTGCAAATAGTTCGGATGCAGATCTGACGACGCTTAACTCAATTATTTGACACTCGTTTTTTGACACTCGTTTTAAGGTTTCTTCACTTTAAATTGTTTTTAATGCATAACTCTGAATTTGGTCGAATCAGCAGATATTAATTGCAAAACAGACGATATAACAACAGGAAATTAGCCTTGCATATCAGCCTTTTAATCACTTATATCACAGGAAACTGCAAATAAATGCTTAACCAATATGGCCAATTCTCAATGCACAGTCTACTGACGTCAACAGGATAGAGACCGCGTGCGATTAATAATACATCGGGTAGTTTTCTCCCTATTCCCTTGTGTTGTGGCTATGAACAGGTTATAAAGGTTAATTGTATACTACAGTGGAGAATCTGTTATTCTTTCCCGTTTAAACGCAAACGTACGCAAACGCAAAGCACTAAAACGTAGAAAAGTGCAACTTTTGGACAATTCTGATATTTCATGTTTATCATGGTGGCAAACAGTTTGGAGCCTGAATTAGACGCCGGCTTACCCGGCGTCTGATCTGGCTCCAAACTGTTTGCACTGTAAATAATAGTTTTAGCGTAAACGCGTTTATTGGGAAAGAATAACAGATTCTCCACTGTATGAACAGGTTATAAAAGTTAATTGTATACTATTTATGCAACCTAAACACTTAATCCCCTTACTGCAATAACGTCATATCAATAAAACAATTGATGTCTGCTTTGATTTCAAAGGTGTAATGTTTAGCTAATCTGACTTCAAAAACATTGAAATTAGTGTCAAACAATTTGGACCCTGATCAGACGTCGCGTGACGCGGCGTCTGATCAGAGTGCAAACTGTTTGCAAATAACTATTGCATTCGGTGTAAGGTAGTTACGAGGTTAATGGAGTAGCGAGCACACTCCCAGAAAGCTAATTAATCTGCATAATTAATCATAAGATGTGTGAACAAACCTGATTGAAGTCTTTGAAAAGTAATATACATCCTCACAGTACGACCCCTAAAAACGACCCCTCTACACTTAAAAGTCGTGACATTGGTTAAACAGGTTGCAATTCGAAACATAACGGATTAATCATCAGATACTTAAAAACACCAAACTGTTAAATGTAATTTGAACTTGCTTTAACCAAGCGCATTCATGAAACTTTGAAACAACTGTTAAGTGTTTTGATTAAGTTACTGACCTCACTGTTATATATATTAGACATGGCATGAGCAAGTAAAGGTGAGACAAAGAAGATATAAATACATTGTAGTACATGTTTAGCTCTTCGATTTTGATTAACATTTCGTGTACCATTACTTGACGAATAACTCATATACTGTCATTTCTGGCACCAAGAGTAATTATGGATATATTTTCCAAACATTGTAGATCCAGATCAAACACCAGGAAACACTGGGTCTAAACTGGAGCTCAATTTTGGACAGTTATTTTGTGTTATACAAATAAGAAAAATACCATTATTATTACTTACTTGTTTAAGAAACTAGAGAATTCAATTTAGAACAGGAAACTTTTAAATAAGTCAAGATATGATTGAAGACTCTTGGTGAAAACAGACTATTTTCGTTATCAACTATTCTTTAAAATGCGTATTCAAACTGTACTTAAACCACATTTTGGAAATGAATAAAGATACACACAATGAACAAACTACAGTAGTGAAAACGCTAAAACTGTTATTTTCATTGCGAACAGTTTAGCACCAGATTAGACGCCGGGTAACCCGGGGTCTGATCTGGCTCCTAACTGTTTGCAACTCAGAATTGGCACCTAGTTAGGCTCTAAACTGTTTTCAAAAAACAATAATTGCTTTTTTGGGCACAACTACAGTGGAGACTCTGTTATTCTTTCCCGTTTAAACGCAAACGTACGCAAACGCAAAGCACTAAAACGTAGAAAAGAACAACTTTTGGACAATTCTGCTATTTCATGTTCATCATGGTGACAAACAGTTTGGAGCCTGATCAGACGCCGAGTTACCCGGCGTCTGATCTGGCTCCAAACTGTTTGCACTGGAAATAATAGTTTTAGCGTAAACGCGTTTATTGGGAAAGAATAACACATTCTCCACTGTATCGTCTTCTTCAATGTATATTGTTTGTACTGTATTAAACAGTCGTAGCGACAAACTCTTCACCTGCCTGCCCTTAACCCTTTCATGATCAAATTTATCGTGAAAGTTTTACCCCTTCACCGCCATATTGTCGTCTGCTTCACTATTGTTGTCTGCAATATTGTTTCAAAGTTAAATTTAAGGCAGTGAGACTGAAGAAATTTCAAAACGAGTGTCAAACAGTTTAGATCCTAATCAGACGCGGCGTCTACTCAGGATCCAAACTGTTTGCAAATGCGCCTTTTGGCGGCATTTGAGAGTGAAAGGGTTAAACTAATGTTTGACAAGCATTGAAATTCCTGACTTGTCTATGACATACAATTCCCTGTTACAGTAGTGCTACTGACGCTAAGAGATACGCATACATATTTTGATGTATTTGCTTCTGACACAAGATGATTTTCCTTTATGAAATTAGCATTTGCATATAAATAGATGGGGATTGATTTTCATATAAATCAAATTGTTGATATAGCCGAGTTTATACAGGCGAAAATGAGTCGTCATGAGCAGTCAGTTGGTTTAACATAACAACGTCATGTCATCCTGCTGGTTCGTTAGCAAGCACGTGTGCTTCACAACGGCAATATTGTTAGTGCCACTTCAGCCCCGTGGTCATGTCAATCGATGCCATAGCTTGATATTAGCTGTTACACAGTGGACACCCATTACGTTCCTTTACAAACAGTGTACAACCAGACCAATAGGCTCCTGAACCAATCTGAAAGCGTATTATAAATTTAAATAGTACATGTATCAGGACAATGCACTCGAGAGTCAATATAACATAGTCATTTATCAGACGAAAATAGGAGAGTCTTTACGAGAATTCGTAAGGGTTATATATGTATTTACAGGGAACTCTTGCCTTCTTGTCATCTGAAGAGCTATGTTCCCGTTTTTCATGGTTATTACCAGGGTAGTAACCCTCTGCTAATACCACTTCTATAATGTAGGCATGTCGTCAGCGTTTCAGGCAGGCGACTGTTTTCCATTCACTGATACTGTATTCGATATCTGATATATGTTTGCTCTTATATAATTCATATTCTAATCGTATCATTGCAGTTGCTTATCTTATAAAAGTCATATATCGGACTCTTATAAACCGGATGTCTTAAACAAGCTTTTTAACCCCAAAATATGCTTTCTACTTGACAAATAACATTGGTCGAATATAGTATAAAACCCCCTAATATGTTCTTAAATCATTCACTGCCAGCGGCTCCAAAAAGTGTTTGTTGAGGATACAAACTGTTTGACATTCATATCAACATTTCTTCAGTCACAGCCGGCGGCAGAAGTCCAGTGGTAACACATTGGACTTCGGTACCAGGGGTCGTGAGTTCGACCCCCGCCGGACCAGCGGTCTGACTAGGGGATATTTTCTGAATCCCCGATGATGTACAGGAATGTTCTTGAGCAAAAATTGTACCGCGAATTGCTCCTCTCCACCGAGGGGTTTAAATAGATACCTGTGAATGACCTGAGCCGGTACTGCGGCTGCATTTGATTGCGCCATATGTAAGCAGTGCTCAATGTTGTAGGCATTTGGGGAGTAAATGTACAGTCGGCTGAGCGGTCGTTCGGACTGAAAGTAGACTATAAATTGGTATATAATTACAAAAGCCCTACAGCTGACTTTAAAAATATTGCAGACGACACTACCAATGCAGACGACATTTTGGCGGCAGGAGGGTTACATGTATACAGTGGAGAAAACGCTATTCTTTCCCAATAAACGCGTTTACGCTAAAACTATTATTTCCAGTGCAAACAGTTTGGAGCCAGATCAGACGCCGGGTAACCCGGCGTCTGATCAGTCTCCAAACTGTTTGCCACCAAGATAAACATGAAATATCAGAATTGTCCAAAAGTTGTTCTTTTCTACGTTTTAGCGCTTTGCGTTTGCGTACGTTTGCGTTTAAACGGGAAAGAATAACGTTTTCTCCACTGTAGCAGACGATAAAACTTGGCAATGAAGGAATAAACGACTGCGACCTTAAACTTCTTTTGAATGTCTTAACATTTGGCCCCGAATGAGATCGGACACAAATCGATAGTTTTAGTTAAGCGATCGACCACTCTCGTCATCTGTCAAATCGTCCCGAATCATGCTTATAGCATTGTTCAGAACCTGTCGACAGTTGACGAGAATGGCCGGTACAGTGGATAATCTGTTATTCTTTCCCGTTTAAACGCAAACGTACGCAAACGCAAACGCAAAGCGCTAAAACGTAGAAAAGAACAACTTTTGGACAATTCTGATATTTCATGTTTATCTTGGTGGCTCCACCGTTCCAAAGTATGGGAATGATTTCAGGAAGACTCATTCGTTGCCAGCGACACATGGGACCAAAACCAACGACCCGCCTTTATTTTAGCTCATGACTGAGAGGATAATCTCGGTCAAATAAACAGAAACAATTCCCCATGACAAGGCAGGAAGGACTCTGGCGTAAGGGTCCTCAATCTTGAATGTAAAGATCTGGTTCCCATTTCATAAAACTTCGTACGACAAATGTTGTCGAAAGTCAGATTATAAAAGTCTTAGTTTTTATTTATTTCTCCATCTAATCCTGTCTTGTGATATCTAAAGACGATTCTGAAAAGATGTTACAAGACAGGATTAGATAGAGGAATCAGAAATTAAATGTGTTCTAAAGTTTAGACTGACTACAACTTTTGTCGTACGAAGTTTTATGAAACGGGCCCTAGAACCTAGCGAATGTCTCGGTCCAGAGGAATTCTGTTTTGGGAATTTATACTGTATTGTACATGATGGTATACAAATGAGCAATTTAGGTCACATGCCAAATGTTTGAAGAGACGCTATTCATAACATCGTATATTTGGGCATTAGGTCCAAAGGTAATTCGAGTTGAGTCTGAGATCGTGTTCTCTAGCATTTGGTTGGTCACAATTGAGCTTTTGTCGAGATAAAAAGAGTGGAGATGAGGGAATATTAAGGAAGGGAGAGAGACAAAAACAAAGACAAAGTGACAGGCATATAGACATACAGAAATGCATACATAGAGAGCCAGAGACAAAGAAATAAAGACAGAGAGACAGTGAAAGGCACAGCGAGAAAGAAGCAGCGAGAAATACAGAGAAAGAGAGAAAGAGAGAGAGAGAAATTGGGACAAAAACAGACTAAAAGACTGTGGAAGTGACAGAGACATAAAAAGAGAGACACATATGCAGTCTAAATTATTGCTCTTGATATTGTCAAGTTGTTTAAAAGTTTCAATCTCCTTTTTCTTTACAGATGTTCGGGACAATACTTTGGCCACTCTGTTGGACGCTCATACAGGTCAAGGCCAGTAAGATTGTATGGTGGCTACGACCGCTTTAGTTTCAAGAGGGCCCCGCGTCTGGACAGAATCTCTATGGGTTTTATCAAAAGATCAAGTGACACTGATGCTCTTGGTGATCAGTTTAATATCCCTGCATACGAAACTGACAGTGCAGATTATGTGACCAATGTTAAACGTGCATTAGATTCAATTGCATCTGGCCTTGTACGAAAGAAACGCTCAGTCAATACACTTGAGGAGGAGACTGAAAGGGAGAAAAGATCGCTTGATCGAATAAGTGGGCTGATAAAGAAAGACAAAGACGACAGTAAAAATGCTGATGGAAAAGAACTTATCGACGTCTCGGATTTGAATAAACATGAACAAGAATCAGCAGATATCTACAATTCAAACGAACAAGACCCCGATAAAAGAGGTTTGGACAGGATGGCCAGCGGATTTATTAAGAGAGGTTTAGACAGAATGTCATCCGGCTTCATTAAGAAAAATACAGATGACTATTTAGAAGATAAAAGAGGCCTTGATAGAATGTCATCGGGTTTCATAAAGAGAGGACTAGATAGAATGTCCTCTGGATTTATCAAAAAGAGTGAGCTTGAAAATGACAAACGTGGTTTGGACAGAATGGCATCTGGATTTATTAAAAAGAGTGAATTAGAAGACGACAAACGCGGATTTGACAGAATGGCTTCTGGGTTTATTAAAAAGAGTGAATATGGAGACGAAAAGCGTGGTTTGGACAGAATGGCATCTGGATTTATTAAAAAGAGTGAATTAGAAGACGACAAACGCGGATTTGACAGAATGGCTTCTGGGTTTATTAAAAAGAGTGAATATGGAGACGAAAAGCGTGGTTTGGACAGAATGGCGTCTGGATTTATCAAAAAGAGTGAATTAGAAGACGACAAACGCGGATTTGACAGAATGGCGTCTGGGTTTATTAAAAAGAGTGAATATGGAGACGAAAAACGTGGTTTGGACAGAATGGCATCTGGATTTATTAAAAAGAGTGAATTAGAAGACGACAAACGCGGATTTGACAGAATGGCTTCTGGGTTTATTAAAAAGAGTGAATATGGAGACGAAAAACGTGGTTTTGACAGAATGGCATCTGGATTTATTAAAAAGAGTGAATTAGAAGACGACAAACGCGGATTTGACAGAATGGCGTCTGGGTTTATTAAAAAAAGTGAATATGGAGACGAAAAACGTGGTTTGGACAGAATGGCATCTGGATTTATTAAAAAGAATGAGTTTGGCGACGACAAAAGGGGGTTTGACAGGATGGCCTCTGGATTCATTAAAAAGAATGAATTTGGCGACGACAAACGCGGTTTTGACAGAATGGCATCTGGATTTATTAAAAAGAGTGAGTTTGGCGACGACAAAAGGGGGTTTGACAGGATGGCCTCTGGATTCATTAAAAAGAATGAATTTGGCGACGACAAACGCGGTTTTGACAGAATGGCATCTGGGTTTATTAAAAAGAATGAGTTCGGCGACGACAAACGGGGATTTGATAGAATGGCGTCCGGCTTTATCAAAAAGAATGAATTCGGAGACGACAAACGGGGATTTGATAGAATGGCGTCCGGGTTTATAAAAAAGAATGAATTCGGAGACGACAAACGTGGTTTAGATAGAATGGCGTCCGGGTTTATTAAAAAGAGTGAGTTTGGAGACGACAAACGTGGTTTAGACAGAATGGCGTCCGGTTTTATTAAAAAGAGTGATGGCAAACGTGGATTGGACAGAATGGCGTCTGGTTTCATTAAAAAGAGTGATGACAAACGTGGATTGGACAGGATGTCATCGGGATTCATCAAGAGGAGTCAAATGGAAAATGAGAAGCGCGGTTTAGATAGACTGAGCTCTGGACTCGTGAAAAGGAGTTTCGAAGATAGTTATGTATATGCAAATGAACTTCCTTTAGAAGATGAACTTGAATTGAAAAAGAAAGGATTCGATCGTTTGAACAGTGGCTTTATCAAACGAGGAGGACTAGATCGCTTGTCTAGCGGATTTATTAAAAAGAGATACCTGGACAGACTTGCAAATGGACTAGTTAAGAAACGATATTTTGACAGGCTTTCAAGTGGCCTTGTTAGAAAACGATATCTAGACAGGTTATCTGCAGGACTCGTCAAGCGATATGATGACGACCAAGAGTACGATAAACGAGCTTTAGACAGATTAGGGTACGGATTAGTTCGGAGAGATGGCGGCGACTATGACCAAAACGATTCTACAGTCTATGTTATGGCACCAGAGGAAAACGAATGGAAAGGGGATGGGTATGATCTAAGTCATTTGCCAATGACATCTGACATCACACATCCTTACAAGAGGCGACTGAGCAGATTATCTGGACTTATAAAACGCGACACACAGATGCACAAAGTAGGAGACACACGACTTGAAGAAGACACATCCTGAAATTAGTATATGTGATCAAATGCTGCTAAGCATATTGTATTTACGATATTCGAGCACAATATATACAAACATCTAAGAAGACGAATACCAGGGCTCCAGATAAGAGGTAGTTATTTCAACAAATCCAACATTTTCTCACTCTTTTTAGCACCAAATCCTATGATATTACTACTCATTAGAATCGTCTCGAATATTCTAATGAGTAGTGACACCATAGGGTATAATTCAGAAATAAAGAATCTAGTTTTTGAAAAACTACCCTTATTCTGGTGCTCTGGAATACTACAATATCGGGAAAATGGAATATTCCTATATGATGGCCTACGTTTCTGTTTTTAACCCTTTCCCCAATAGAAGCACCTGTAAGCGCAAATAATATATATTCCTCCACTTAAGAAAATAGTTCCTTTTTATACAGTCATAAACATGTACGACACAAATAGTTTTTATATCCTAGTAGACGGTAGTTTAAAACAGGCTGAAAGTAAATCAGAATGCGCCTTTAGGCGCATTCTGTTTTATTTTAAACCTGCTTTAAGTGCTAACCCGTCTTCAAATATAAGAACAGGTTACATTGTGTATAGGGTAAAGGGTTAAACAGCACTGAGCAGTACATGTATATCTAATATTTTTCACGGGGCACAATGTTATGAAATAAACCGACGAACTGTTTCCAAGTGATGTCCGAGGAAACAAACACAATGCAATTGTTTAAACCGCTTACATGTAATATGTGTTTGACCACAGTGTGAAGATATTGATTTAGAAATGGCAGTAAACGTCTTTATTTTCAAAAACCTTATACCAACTACAAACAGTTTTGAGCCAGATCAAACGCTGGGCTTCCCAGCGTTTCATCAGATTCCAAATCGTTTGCCGCTAAGAACCTTAGTTTGGTTCTGTGTAAAGAGGAGAAAACGTTATTCTTTCCCAATAAACGCGTTTACGCTAAAACTATTATTTCAATTACAAACAGTTTGGAGCCAGATCAAACGCCGGATAACCCGGCGTCTGATCAGGCTCCAAACTGTTTGCCACAAAGATAAAAATGAATTATTAGAATTGTCCAAAAGTTGTACTTTTCTACGTTTTAGTGCTTTGCGTTTGCGTTTCGTTTGCGTTTAAACGGGAAAGAATAACAGACTGGCTAGTCCGCCACCAAAACCTAGGGTTAGGAACCTAGGGTTAGGGTAAACTTTAGAATCTGTCCGCAGGTCTTTTGGTATTTTCTTAGATATTAACTGGCCATCTAATGTGACATTAACCTGGCCATTTATTGTAACATTAATCTGGCCATTTCTTGTGACATTAACCTGACCATAAAAATGACATTTTTGGTGGCGGACTTATTGTAAAATTGCTCCAACAGATTCTCAACTGTAGTTTGTTCACGTCCGTTGATGCCATGTATGGGCCAATTCGATGCTCCAGAGAGAGAGGTTAGCGGATTAAGGAAACCCGGGCGCGAAACCCAACTCTTTTTACCGACAGAGTTCTCTTGTTTTTCGGATGTCCAGTGTAAAGCACTAATAGGTTGGACCTCGGTTTGTAAAGGCTAATCCGAAATGCT
Organism: Gari tellinella; assembly: GCA_922989275.2. Lineage (NCBI taxonomy): Eukaryota > Metazoa > Mollusca > Bivalvia > Cardiida > Psammobiidae > Gari > Gari tellinella. The sequence goes on from OV277871.1 coordinate 41,128,803, forward strand.
TGGTCCTGCTAGTGATCGAACTCACGACCCATGGTACCGAAGTCGATCACGTAACAACTAGACCACGTCCGCCGGAGCTTAGAACCTTATATCTTTTACAAACAGTTTCGGGCCACATTAAACGTTCGGTTACCCGGCGTGTGATCAGGTTCCAAACTGATCGCCACTAAGAAAAGTCATTGTCGTTAATAAAATTAATTATAAATTTGCTATTTTCTGCATTTTATTGAATCTCGTTTGTCTATCATGTAACCCTTTCACTCTCAATGACGTCATAAAGCGCATTTGCAAACAGTTTTAATCCTGATCAGACGCCGAGTACAGTGGAGAATGTGTTATTCTTTCCTAATAAACGCGTTTACGCTAAAACTATTATTTGCAGTGCAAACAGTTTGGAGCCAGAGGGAGAAAACGTTATTCTTTCCCAATAAACGCGTTTACGCTAAACTATTATTTCAATTACAAACAGTTTGGAGCCAGATCAAACGCCGGATAACCCGGCGTCTGATCAGACTCCAAACTGTTTGCCACCAAGATAAACATGAAATATCAGAATTTACCAAAAGTTGTTCTTTTCTACGTTTTAGCGCTTTGCGTTTGCGTGCGTTTGCGTACGTTTGCGTTTAAACGGGAAAGAATAACAGATTCTCCACTGTAACGCTGCGCCTGATCAGGATCAAAACTGTTTGTCACTTGTTTTAAAATAACGTCAATAATATTGCCTTAAATCTAGCTTCGAAACAATATTGCAGAAAGCAATATTGAAGCAGACGACAATATGGCGGTGATTCGGTTAAACCTTCACGAAAAAATGAAAGGGTTAAGCGTGGAATAATAACTTCTTCTCTACTGTACATGTAGTACAGTGGAGAAAACGTTATTCTTTCCCGTTTATGCGAAAACGAAACGCAATCGCATTGCAAATAAATGAAGAAAATAACATGTTTACAATTCTGAGTGTTGGTTTTAACCAGGACGGCAAACAGTTTGGAGCCTGATCAGACGCCGGGTGACCCGGCGTCTGATCTGGCTCCAAACTGTTTCTATTCAAAATAACAGATTTAGCGTAAACGCGTTTATTGGGAAGGACTAACGTTTTCTCCACTATTACCTTCAAATAACCCTGAAATTTGATATGCATTCTCCCTATGTATTTTCTAAAATATTTTTTATGATATGCAAGGGTGATCAAAAGACACGGTAATGTTTTTTTTTCATACAACAGAACATTTCATATGATATACATATAGCAAACATTGCATGAGACGTCGCGTAAAGCGGTGTCACATCAGGGTCTGCACTGTTTGAAAATGTCCCCTTTAATAGACACTAGACTTAAATGTTTAAAATATTCAATTGAGAACGTTGTATTACTAAATAATTATTGGACGTATTTGGTTTATATGCGACAATCAAAACGCATAGATAAGAAAAGGTTGAAAACAGTGTTGAGGAAATCAATGTTTTCCGTTTACATGGAATTAAACGCAAACGCATTGCGAAAATGACAAATATTTGGTATTTCTGACGATTAAATACTATCAGAGTGGCAACCAGTTTGGTACAAAGCCTGATATTGCTGTAAACCTTTTGCAACGAAATTAAATTGACTAGAATAAACAATATATATACAATTTATGTTTAGAAAGATTGGGACATGATATCGCCTTTTCGACTGAATGTTTGAGTATACATTGAACGTACACTTCCCGTAAACAGACTAAGTATACACTATGAATAGTAAAACAGAGGTTTTATAGCTTGATGTTAAAACCAAGTTAAGCAACGCTTGAAATTTGGTAGGCGGATAAAAATGACTTATCGAAAAAGGGGCCAGTTTCAGATTGAATTAAAATGGAGAAAACGTTATTCTTTCCCAATAAACGCGTTTACGCTAAAACCATCGTTTCCATTGCAAACAGTTTGGAGCCCGATCAGACTCAGATAAAAATAGATGTTGAAAAATGTAAAGAAAGTTGATATTTTTTACATTTTAGTGTATTGCGTTTGCATTTCGTTTAAACGAGAAAGAACAACGTACAGTGGAGAATCTGTTATTCTTTCCCGTTTAAACGCAAACGAAACGCAAACGCAAAGCACTAAAACGTAAAAAAGTACAACTTTTATACAATTCTAATAATTCATTTTTGTCTTGGTGGCAAACAGTTTGGAGCCTGATCAGACGCCGGGTTACCCGGCGTCTGATCTGGCTCCAAACAGTTTTTAATTGAAATAATAGTTTTAGCGTAAACGCGTTTATTGGGAAAGAATAACGTTTTCTCCACTGTACCGAATGGTTGCACGTGATTTAATGTTGCTGAAAGGCATAGAAATGCACGTGATAAAATATGTGAAGGCAAGATATAGAATTTAAAGAAACTTACGTCAAATATGAGTTGTTTACAGTGTTTAAATATAGGAAAAATAGATTGCAAATTAAACTGATTGTGTCCTTAAAAGGTGTATAGCGAAGACGTTATTAGATCTCACTGAACCCGTTTACGCTAAACCTATGATTTCTATTGCAAACAGTTCGAAATCTGATCAGACGCCGGGTTACCCGGCGTCTGATCAGGTTCAAAACTGTTTGCAACGCATATTAAAATGGATGGTAAAAAGCTATTTATGTTTGGAAAAAGCTTTACATAGCTTATGTTATATGTTATGAACTCTCCGACAATAAATAAATATTTATTTGATGTGATTTGATTTGGATAGTCAGAATGGTCAAAATTTGTCATTTTGTACATTCTACATGTATTGTCATGCATTAACTGTTTCGTTTGCGTTTAAACGGGAAATAATAACGTCTTCTCAACGGTATACAATGCAAGTCAGTCTACTGGTCTCATCAATTCAAGAATTTATTCAACTCGTTCACCGCAAACTTTTGCCGTCTCCTTCAACCATCGCACCATCGAAATATCGTCTGCAAAGACAGTGTCGTCTGTAATATTTTGTACATGTAAGTCAGATTTAGAATTTTTTGACGAAAAAAGAAATATCGACACGAGTGTCAAACATTTTAAACCTGGCCAGAGGAACTATTGCAGAAAAAATTATATATATATTTACAAGGGAGATCTAATTGGTACATGTATATACTGACAAGACGCCGCGTGAATATTTGCAAAACGTCCTCTCTAGAGAGGGTTAATGTAAGACAAAATCAAAATGCTTACAAACTGTAGAAATGCTGTAGAGATTTAAATCTAAGATTCCAGTTACAGTGGAGAAAACGTTATTCTTTCTCGTTTAAACGCAAACGAAACGCAAACGCATTGCACTATAATTGAGAAAATATTGATTTTAACATAGACGGCAAACTGTTTGTATTAGAAATAATAGTTTTAACGTAAATGCGTTTATTGGGAAAGAATAATGTTTTCTCCACTTTACCTTGCGCTTAACCCTTTACCTGATAGCATTCTTTTAGTATTGAAGATATGTGGCTACTTAAAGCAGGTTGAAAGTAAAGCAGAATGCGCCCTAAGGCGCATTCTGCTTTACTTTCAGCCTACTTTAAGCTATTAACTGCTAGAATAAGGAAAGTATTAAATATGACACATATTCATTACGGTATAATTTGGAACTATTTTCTTCAGCGGATGAATAAAATGAATGTGCTAAAAGTCGCTTCTATAAGGGAAAGGGTTAATCATGTTCTGTTTACTCTGTGTTGGATCTAACTCGAAGCTGTATGCAAGGTCATAAGTACAGTGGAGAAAACGTTATTCTTTTCAAATGAAAGCGTTCACGCTAAAACTATTATTTCCATTGCAGACAGAAACGATAAACAGACGCCATTTTGTCTGTAAAGTGGTAAACCAGAAGGTTAAATTTGGCGGAGAAAGTGTTAAATTTTAAGTGTTTTATCATGCTGTTGCACATTGCACAATAATGTAATAAAGTTATTTTAAATATGACTGTTGTGTAGTTTATTATCTCCCGTCACAATAATTGTTGCTCATATGAGCAATGGCATACGTTTCATTCAAATGAAACCTAACAAAACAACAATGCGATTACAGCGTTCACTCCCTATTACGGCCCTCCCAACAACGATTCCCTCCTTACAACGACGTTTGCCACAATTCCCTTAACAAGACAATTATATCTTAAGCTTTACCTTCTGCAATATTGTCTGCTAAAATTTGTCGTCTGCGATTTTTTCTAAAGTTACATAATTGACATTTGACAGAAAAAAAACTTAATGACGAGTGTGACAAACAGCTTGAATCCATATCAGACGCCGCGTTACGCGGTGTCTGATCTGGATTCAAGCTGTTTGGAAGTGTTGTCGATTTCCCTCCCTATAACGGCTCCCTCTGAACAACGCACACAACGCTTGTCTCCCAGTGGGTGTCGCTGTAGAGAGGGAACGCTGTATAGGTAAGAACGAATATTTGTTTTACAATGCATTGATAGATTTTGATAATCTTGATGTCATATACCGTATTTACATATCAAAAAAGGTACTACGAGAAATTTGGTACAGTGGAGAAAACGTTATTCTTTCCCTATAAACGCGTTTACGCTAAATCTATAAATTCCAATGTTAACAGTTTGGAGCCAGATCATACCCCGGGTAACCTGTCGTCTGATCAGGATCCAAACTGTTTGCCGTACAGGTTAAATCAACACTCAAAATTGACAAAAAATTGTCACTTTCACCATTTTATTGCAATGCGTTTGCGTTTCGTTTGCGTTTAAACGGGAAAGATTAACGTTTTCTCCACTGTATCTGATCCGGCTAAAAACTGTTTGCCTATACATGTATGTATCAGATTACCGCAAATCGTCCATATTTCCATAACATTATTATTTTACATTTTATTGTAGCACTTTTGTATAAAGTTTCGTTTACATTGGGAAGAATAACACATATTCTCCTCTTCTCTAATTAAAATGTTTTTTTTTTCGTTTTCTTTTCTTTCTACATTTCTACGGCGTTAATACCATGGAGAAAACGTTATTATTTCCCGTTTAAACGCAAACGAAACGCAAACGCATTGCACTATAATGGAGAAACATGACAATTCTGACTATTGATTGTTACCTAGATAGTTTTCCGGCGTCTGAATTGGCTCCAAACTGTTTGCATTGGAAATAATAGTTTTAGCGTAAACGCGTTTATTGGGTAAGAATAACGTTTTCTCCACTGTATCACATTCGGTCAATATTTTAATTTAGCATACTTGTATCCATTTGTTTGGCTCAGACGTGACGTCAATGAACGCCTTTACTGCCTTGACGTCATCAATAATAAACAGTTGTAGTCTGCTTTGATTTCTCAAATTTTAATTTAAGGTATTTTGACTTAAGAAATATTGAAAATATTGTCAAAAAGTTTGGATCCTGATTAGACGCCGCGTAAAATCGGACATCAAACTGGTTGAAAGTGACACCGAGATTAGATTCAGATAGAATATTGAGAAATTGCATCGATCAATTTGCCAGAAGTGCTGAAGTCGTACCAATAAAATTTAAAATGTTAAAATTTATTCTCCCGTCAAGCTCTTTCATTCCATTTTATTTTTATATTAGTGTAACATATTAAAAGCAATTGTATTTGTATCAACATTTAAAATTCAGAGTATAAACATAAATTATGCTAACCATTAAAAAGGTTAATTACTTTATTTTTTTTTTATATCTACATCCAATAACAATTTAGGCAAACAATGGCGCGAATGTCGGTGTATTTGGTAATTTCCGTGGGAGGAAACTGAATATGTAGTACCCAGAGAAACCCCACTTGACGGGCGGCCAATGTATCCTCTCACACACTGCCCCGACCCGGGTTCAAACTCGGGTCGTATTGTGAGAAGCCGGTGCGCTAACCACTTCGCTATGACCGAAGTGTTTGCTACCCCCAGTTCCGTCGGGTCTTTATAATTTGAATTTGAATTTGAAAAAAATTGCTTCAATAATGTTGTCTGCAAGACACATTCCAAAGTTGGATTTAATGTTGTATGACTTAGTCAATATCGATAAGAGTGCCAAAAAATATGTATTTTGATCAGACGCCGCGTGACGCGGCGTCTGATCAGGATCAAAACTGTTTGCAATTGTGTAGGATAAACTTTTATATTGAGAAAAAATAACGTCTTATAGTGGAGAAAACGTTATTCTTTCCCTTTTAAACGCAAACGTACGCAAACGCAAAGCGCTAAAACGTAGAAAAGAACAACTTTTGGACAATTCTGATATTTCATGTTTATTTTGGTGGCAAACAGTTTGGAGCCTGATCAGACGCCGGGTCACCCGGCGTCTGATCTGGCTCCAAACTGTTTGCACTGGAAATAATAGTTTTAGCGTAAACGCGTTTATTGGGAAAGAATAACACATTCTCCACTGTATCCGCTGTACAGTGATCCCTCTCTGCAACGGCCCTCTTAACAACGACTCCCTCCTTACAGCGACTATTGCCATTGCGTAACGCGGCGACTGATCAGGATCCAAATTGTTGCAAATAAGTATTTCACTAGGGGTGAAGCAGTGAAGGGGTTAAATCGGACATCAAACTGATTTAAAGTGACACCGAGATTAGATTCAGATAAATTATTGAGAAACTGCATCGATAAATTTGCCAGAAGTGCTGAAGTCATACCAATAAAATTTAAAGTGTTAAAATTTATTCTCCCGTCAAGCTCTTTCATTCCATTTTATTTTTATATTAGTGTAACATATTAAAAGCAAGTGTATTTGTATTAACATTTAAAATTCAGAGTATAAACATAAATTATGCTAACAATTAAAAAGGTTAATTACTTTATTTTTTATTTATATCTACATCCAATAACAATCTAGGCAAACAATGGCGCGAATGTCGGTGTATTTGGTAATTTCCGTGGGAGGAAACTGAACATGTAGTACCCAGAGAAAACCCATTTGACGGGCGGCCAATGTATCCTCTCACACACTGCCCCGACCCGGGTTCAAACTCGGGTCGTATTGTGAGAAGCCGGTGCGCTAACCACTTCGCTATGACCGAAGTGTTTGCTACCCCCAGTTCCGTCGGGTCTTTATAATTTGAATTTGAATTTGAAAAAAATTGCTTCAATAATGTTGTCTGCAAGACACATTTCAAAGTTGGATTTAATGTTGTATGACTTAGTCAATATCGATAAGAGTGCCAAAAAATATGAGCGTGAAAGGGTTAAAGAAAACGATATGCAAACACAATGCAATAAAATTTAGAAAAAGACAGTTGTTTGAAAATCTAAACCTTTAAAGGCACAATCCCGCTCAAATTGGTGTTTCAAACGCGCAATTTCTTATATGTGTGCATTTTCTATGTATTAAAACTAAGTGAAATCGAGTGTAAGAAGCCTGACATATGCACCCACTTCGTAAAGAATCCTACCTAAATGTGTCGAATTCTTATCGTGGTGGTTTACAGTATAAGCGGGTTTGTTTACAAATAAGATTACGGGCTGGTTCCGAGAACTTTCGATCGATCGCATAAAGGTCACGTGATTGATTCGGCCGCGACAATGTGTATACATTACATCAGTTTAACGGCCAAACTTAAAGGAGTTGTCTCTCTTTGGTTGTAAAGCACTCGACTTGTTGTATAGAATTATGCAAATGAGCTTTACCGAGTATGTCCGTAAATTTTCGTCGCTATTCAAAAATAAACAAACTTGATTACTTGTTTCCACAAATTTCACTGTTCGTTAGCAATATTGCTTCAAATATCACCACGTATTACTTCTTTTTATATGGAACGCTTACGATAGTGACATAAATTTCATGTAAGAAAAATGTTTGATTCTGATTATGTGGGAGTAATATAGTGGCTTTAATATAGAGAAGTGGCGAACATATTGGAGCACGCAATACACTGGGTTTCCCGACGTCTGATCTAGCTCCAAACTGTTTGCAACGAAATAAGGTTTGTAGGATAAACTTTTACATTGAGAAATAATAACGTCTTATAGTGGAGAAAACGTTATTCTTTCCCGTCTGATCAGGCTCCAAGCTGTTTGCCACCAATATAAACATGAATGATCAGAATAGTCCGAAAAATGTACTTTTCAACGTTTTAGTGTTTTGCGTTTGCGTACGTTTGCGTTTAAACGGGAAAGAATAACGTTTTCTCCACTGTATCATCAAAACATGTTGACGCGTTCAAAAGGTTTACGATTGTTAAGTGATACAGTTAAAAAGACGTTATTCCGTCCCAAACAATTGTACAGCGTTTCCTCCCTAAAACGGCTCTCCCAACAACGATTCCCTCCGAACAACGACCCTTTCGGCAATTCGCTTAAGAGGACATTTATGTCTACCGCTTTCTTTTACAAATGTACTGCTGCAATATCGTCTGCTTAAACTTGTCGTCTGTTTTTTTTCTCAAAGTTACATATTGAACATTTTGAAAGAAAACAAACACTTAATGCCGAGTGACAAACAGCTTGAATCCAGATCAGACGCCGCGTTACGCGGCGTCTGATCTGCATTCCAGCTGTTTGAAAATGTAAACTTATTTCCTTCCCTATAACGACTCCCTCCGAACAACACAAACATTTTTCGTCTCCCATTGGGTGTTGTTGTAGAGAAGGAACACTGTAGATCTATATACGCTTTAACTATTTCCATTGCAAACAGTTCGGAGCCCATTTAGACGCCGGGTAACCCGGTGCCTGATCAAGCGCCAAACTGTTTACTGCTCAGAGTAAAACGATATTTAGAAATTTCAAAAAGTTTTCCCCAATTTAATGCACTGCGTTTGCATTTAAACGGGAAAGAATGAATACTCTCGTCTGTATCCGCTGTATCGCCAAAAACGTGTAGTCTTGTTCAGGGGGGATTTTTGTGAGAAAAAGTTAATTTTGAGATCATCTCACGCTGTTGTAACATGTCTCGCCGTACACTCTACCAGTCTCCCTAGAGCACATTCTAATTACAAACGTCCCATTAGATCTTCCGGAGCAGACAATGGGTCCCTAAGTTGTCAAAACAGCTTCAAATATACAGACAAAGTGAAAAACAAAGCCAGTGCACTGAATAAAAATGAGGTTGTGACGCGCGAGGAAAATAAGTTTTATAAAAGTATTTTTCAATTCGATCATGACGACTCGTGGTTAACGATGAAACCAGTATCATATCGAGATAGAGATACTTACCATTCATATCAATATTTCTGTTGAATGCTTTTTTCTAATAGCCCTATTATGCATATCGCCCACTGACGTAGAATGAGCAAACAGTGTAAGTCATGTTTAGACGCCGTACGTTTCTCTAGTTCTTTCAACAGTTTGCTTTATTTGTCTTTTGTACAAAATGGTCTGATAGATAAACACTGTATAGCGGAGAAGACGCTATCCCATTTATACGCAAAAAGATGCAAACATATTGCAATAAAATGGAGAAAACGACAACCTTTTGATAATAGCGATACTAAATATTATTAAGGTTAATTTCTATCTCCAATACTCAGGATGTCTAAATTATGATTGCGTACCGGTCCCTGTAAACGTTGGCTTGCCATTGTACAAAACAGTCAATGGTACTCTAATAGCAACAAATACAGTGGGAAATCGCGATTATTTCCCACATAAACGCGTTTACGCTGAACAAACTGTTTGCCGTGCAAACAGTTTAGAGTCAGATTCGGCGTCTGGTCAGCCACTTAACTGTTTGCCACTCAGATTAAAATAAATACAAATTTAGAGGTCAACATTATTAGTCATTTGCTACAATTTTGTGCACTGCCTTTGAGTTTCGTTTACGTTTAAACAGGAAATAATAACGTCTTCTACACTGTAATAAGAAAGCGTTTGGCTCCGAACCAGGGGCCCGTTTCATAAAACTTCTTACGACAACTGTTGTCGTAAGTCAGATTATAAAAATATTAATTATTATTTATTTGTCCATCAGGCTAATACTGTCTTGTGACATCTTTTTGGAATCGTCTTGAAAAGACGATTCCATAAGATGTCACAAGACAAGATTAGATAGAGGAATAACAAATTGAATGTATTATAAAGTTTTGATTTACGACAATATTTGTCGTACGAAGTTTTATGAAGCAGGTCCCAGACGTGCAGTTACAGGACGTATGATCAGGGTTAAATCTGTGAACTCTGATACATAGCGTTTAGCAAAACATTGTTTGGGAGACAAGAATTACGATGTAGACGATACTAAAGTATCATTAAGGCAAACTTCTATCTCCAATGATCAGAATGTCTAAATTATGAATGCGAACCAGTCCCTGTAAACCTTGTTTGACCCTTAGACAGAAGAGTCAATGGTACTCTAATTACAAATAATAACTGGATCGTGTACTAAGAGAACCTTGGAGTGTACTCTTTTACTGTCAGGATTACGTATGCTTAACCCATTTGCGTCAAGTGGAATCTTCCATGTTCATATAGGATTACATGTAGTCCATTTTTTTTCTAAGTGGTGCGTGGTCTAAAATTTCATTTTCATTTCATTTTATATTGGATGAGTTTGGTTTTACAGCATTGCGACACAAAACAGGTCTTATAGCACCAATGAATGACGAGATGAGATTTCCAAATGACGTCAAATCGACATTTTCTCGCAAAACAGACATTTTGATGACGTTAGAATGTAAACAATGGAACTTATGGGGTTTTTTTGCTTTCGTATGTAAACAGCATTAGTAATGCGGTCATTTCCAAATGACGTCAAATCGGCATTTTCGCGCCAAACAGTCATTTTGATGACGTTATAATGTTAACAATGCAATTTATGTTTTTTGCTTTCGAATGTACACAGCTTCAGTAATGCGGTCATGGCTGTTCCTTAAAGGGTGCATATTATTCCTGTTATCAAGCTCTAATAAGGATTAAACATAAATGCGTACTTACAAAACGTTCATTTAATATTATAAATTACAACAAATATATTGTAGATATAAGAAATGATCTGATTTTTTCGGCGTTCAAGGGCGAAATAAACGAAAGAAAAGTATCGGCAAATTTTCAATTAATCGCTAGCGCAATTCATGGTATTTATCGATAATTTTCTTTCTGTCGTTTATTTCGCTTGAACGCCGGAAACATCAGTTCCTTTCTGAAATAAACGGCAAAACTATTATTTCCACTGCAAACCGTTTGGAGTCAGGCTTCAAGCTGTTTGCCACTCAGATTCAAATAAATGGCAAGAATTGTCAATCGGTTGGCCTCTTCAACGTTTCTTTGCCATGCGTTTGAATATCGTTTGCGATCAACGGGAGAGAATACGTCTTTTCCACTGTAACCCAATCAGCAGCGTTCGTTTTGAAGATGTAAGTGAGCTAAACTAATTACTGCTGTTTATATATTGGTGGTAATTTGTGGTTACTCGAGTAATACAAATGATTCGTATAAACAATGGTGACCAATTACAATGAGCTTGGGCCTAAGGGTTGATCATATTGTAAGACAACTCATAAGCTGATTGATTGTATAAAAGACAGGTGGCAGTTTAAAGCAAGGCGAAAGTAAAACAGAACGTTTATAAAGGAACTTTCTGTTTTACTCACAACTTGCTTTAAGCAGTCATTTATCTTTAACACCTCGTAATTAACAGCCATAGTGGTCGCAGTAGAGACATTTTATAGTACCTCATTGCTGTCTACAGTAGTGCAACGATCGGATGGCGTTGTTTACAAAACAGTGTGTATGTAAACAAAAAATATAACGATAAATACAACTGCAACATGTTGTATTGGTAAATCAAAGCAAGTGGCTTGTGTGACTGTTTGGTGCAGTGGATAAGCGTGCTGCCTAGTAGTACTTATTACTATTTACTTTTGAGGGTCGTGAGTTCGAACCTAGAGAGCACAACTTTTTTTTTTTCTTCACTTTTTTGCATATTACACTGATATGCGTTGATATACGAATTTTAAAATAAACATCAATACGCGATGTAAACATGCAACGATAATGAAAAACAGACTCAATATTATAAATAACGAATCTATGAGAATGAAAATCCGTGGGAAGTGAAACAGAACGTCGTCGTTCATATGAAATTAATAAAAAAAAATAAAAAAATCACCGATTGTGGGATTCGAACTCGAGACTTCTGCGTGAGAGTCTAACAGCACAACCACTACACCAATACATCATATGCTAAAATATATGTCAAAGTTGTACTTGTCGGTAGTTTTCTTTGTTTACATTCGCACTGTTTTGTAAACAACGCCATTCGATCGTTGTACTACTGTAATAGATATATAGATAGATAGATATTTTATTGATTTAAACTATACACAGTTTCTCATCAATACAAATTTAAATTTACAATACATAGAGGATAACTGTTTTTTTCAGTGTAAGATCGAAATTTAATCCATTGAGTGAACATCAGACGTTATATTTTCACTCGTGTCTTCGCCACTCGTGAAAATATAACAGTCTGATGTTCACGAAATGGATTAAATTCGATCTTTACACTGAAAAAACACAGTTATTCTATTTATTTATGCTTTTAAGCCACTTTTTAAACAAAATTGTTTAAAAATTGTAAGCGAACGTACATTATTTATCCCGTGTTGAGCCCCACGTTTTATGTCGAACACATGTGCGTGACAGTTGGCGGTATAATGACGTCACTTTTTTGTTGATTTGACGTCATCCGAATTACTTCGTTGCTCCCGAGTTTGGATTCGTGCTCTTCCGGTGAGTAGTTCGCGACAAATCAGACTGCCGGAATTTAACTAAGACACGATTGACTACGATTCTTGGGGAGCCCTACGGGGAAAATTCATAATAAAAGCGATTGGTGATAATCCACTGCAGTGGATTACCAAGTGATCATCCACTGCTATTTCGTGGTAATCCACCGAAAAGCATAAATAAATCATAATAATAGGTACATGTGATAGATACATGCAAACACTTAACCCATTTCCCCATAGATACGCCTTTTACGCCTTCATTTTATTCCTCTACTGTAGAAAAGTAATTCCGCTTAATACAGTAATGGATATGTACCTTTACAAATAAGTGTTCTATATACTAGCAGGTGGTAGCTTAAAGCAGACTAAAAGAAAAGCAGAATGTGCCTTAAGGTACATTCTGCTTTACTTTCATTCCGATGTAAATGTTTAGCTATTTTCAATACTAGAACCAGACTATGGAGTAATGGGTCAATACACTGTAATACTAATTTCCTATAAATCAAATACTCTTATAAATTTTACTGTGGAATTGTAGACTATGACTAATTTCGAGGATGAGTTTATAATACTATGACATAATCAGATTTTTTTTAAATGCTTGTAATATATATTTAGAAAGATTATATACAATCCCTTTTGAAGAGTTCAGTAACTGTAGGAATTTAAACATACTAGGTCTATTTAAGAAATACGGTTTAATATATGTTCTTCGTATTTGATTATAGGCCGGACACACTAGTACAAAATGAAATATATATTCAAGTTCATTTTTATCACAAAAAATACAAATACGTTCATGTCTTTCCAATCTGTTTCTAGAATATCTGCCTGTTTCAATCTTTAGTGTATGAGATGAGATTCGAATTTCAGACAAAAATACACGGTTTTCTCTTGTAGTAATAAAATCTAAATAGTCTTCAAAACCGAATGACATTTTCAATTTGTATAAAATCAGCTTATTATTAATAACAATATCACCGAACCATTTTCGAATAAAAGCGTCTTGTATTCTTTGTTTAAATATTGTTAAGAAAACTTTGTTATTGACAACCTGAAAAGGTTGCTGTCATATATACATAAATCCATATTCAGATAACAAATTCTTTACACATGTAGCCCAGTTTTTCATACCATTCTCACAATCCTCTAGTGTACTCTGGTATACATGTACATGTCTAATGATTATGTTATCCGAAGATTGGATTTTTAACCAATACTTAACACTATTTACATATCCATTTACATATAACGGGAATCTACCTAATTCCCCATAAACTGCATTATTACAAGCACTAATCTTTACACCTAAAATACTTTTACAAAATTTCAAATGGATACGTTCTACATCCTTTGATTTTGGAACCCCCCAAATTGGCGATCCATAATTCAGAATTGGAAACACAAAAGCATCAAACAACTGTAAACACAATTTAGGCTTAAGATCAAACTTCTTAATATTTAACAACAATACATTCATAGCCTTTAGTGCTTTTCCATAAACAAACTGAGTGTTTAAACCAAAGTACCAGTATAATTAAACACTACGCCTAGATAATTGAAATGGTTAACTATTGTAATTACTTCATTTTTATACACCCAATTTTCATTTCCTAAAAGTTCGCCCCTTTTTCTAAAAACTACAATCTTTGTTTTGTTCACGTTAACTTCTAAACCCCATTTATCGCAGTATTCTAATTTATTCAGATTATTTTGTAAGTCTTCTGGAGAATGCCCTAATATAATCATGTCGTCTGCAAAAAGGAGAACAACGGTTAAATCATAAAATGAAAGTCCGCATTTATTCTATCCTGCATGTATAATTCAAGATCCTCAATAAAAAGTGCGAACAGTATCGGTGAATTTGTCTCCCCTTGTCTCAAGCCCACCGCTATATCGAAGCCACAGCGCGTTTCTATTTTTAGGGTCAAATGCCCTTTTCAAATCGATAATTTTTTTTATTTTTTTTACTATGCTTCTATTATAGATACAAGATAAACAGCGCAATTCGACACCTAGTATTTACTATCGACTTAAACTGATGCTAAAACGACATAAAACTTTTTGATGCACATTTTCGTTATAATTCACGTACTGTTGCGTTATGTGACGGAATTTGATAAAATAAAAAGTAGATATTGATAAATTAATCCTTTCCCGAGGGTACCACAGGAGAATATCGGCGATCGAGTCTATTTTATCATCAGTTTAAGTCGATAGTAAAGACTAGGAGTCGAATTGCGATGTTTACCTTGATTTTTAAAAAAAAAAGGGGGGGGGGGGGGGGTTAATAGATAATAAAGTATGTGTCAAGTACCTGTGCTATTAATTGTTTGACCAATAATATTTTTCAATAAAAACATGGCATCTAATGTCGAACGCCCATTGAGCATCAGAAATAACGTTATAATTATCACAAAATTGAGAAACTCTTGAATTTAAAACACTTGTAAATAATTTTACAAAACAGCTCATTAAAGTTATGCCTCTATAGTTCGATACAACGTTCTTATCTCCCTTTTTATGTAACGGTACAATAAATCCTTGTGACCATGTTGCTGGGAATTATCCCTTATTAAAAACAATGTTAAATAAATCTGTAATATGACCCGCAATAATATCTGCAGTTTCAATAAAGAATTCATTTATCAAAAAATCACTAGGAGCAAATGGTTTATTTCGTTTCAGCTTTTTAATAGCAGACGTCACTTCTTGAATCGTAATTGGTTGATCAAGTTCCATACACATTTGATTACATTCATCAAAATCATGAGTCTGGTTAAAATCCTCAGCTTCATCAATGTTTACGTCATTCAGATCATTAAACATGCTGAAAAAATAATAATGGAAGTCAGAGAGATCTAAATCTACACCGTTTGAAGAAGCATTCTTACGAGAAGAAAAATATTTCCAAAATTCGCGTGGTTTAGAATATTTCAGCTGTTTTAGATTAAGCAATTTGATTCTACTCTCATAAGACCGTGTAATGCTGCCTTATACTTCTGTTTAGACTCATAACAATCACTATCAAACCAATAATTTGAATCACATTTTCTAAACTGCTGTCTGCTGTCATTTATAACAGTTTCTTTCACAAATAGATTTTCTGTTACATCACATAAAACTGACGAAAACTTATTAACTATATAATCAATATCATAATTTTCAGTTGGATCTACATGGTTTACAATACTATTCAAACATGGCAATTTAGCAATGGGCTTAGATCTAAATGAGTCACAGTATAGATCATTTCACTTGACTGAAGTAACGGACTGCACGGGGTTCACGGGTATTTCTTTGTTACAACAGATTACAAATGAAAGATGCGTATGATCGCTATCATTCACTTTAAAATGGTGTACCCGTGAAAAGTCACATTCCTTCAGTAACAAGTAGTCAATAATAGTACACCCTGCCCTATTCATGTAAGTATAATTTCCCACCCCACAATCGTACCCTAGTCTACCCGTTAGCTATTCTTATTTCAGTTGCTTTACACAAACTAAAGTGCCTGCAATGGTTGTCCTTTTGTAATATGTTGTTATATATTCAACTAAATAGCTAGATTATAGTTACAGTGTACCAGTGTAGAGTACACTTGTCTTATGCAAGCTGTGCAGTACCTGATCACAGGGCTGCAATAGGAGCCCTCTGGCCAGAGCCTGCAATGGATGTCCTTTTGTAATATGTTGTTATAAATTCAACTTAATAGCTAGATTATAGTTACAGTGTACCAGTGTAGAGTACACTTGTCTTATGCAAGCTGTGCAGTACCTGATCACAGGGCTCTTATAGGAGCTATCTGGTCAGTGCCTGCAATGGTTGTCCTTTTGTAATATGTTGTTATAAACACAACTAAATAGCTAGATTATAGTCACAGTGTACCAGTGTAGAGTACACTTGTCTTATGCAAGCAGTGCATTACCTGATCACAGATCCAATAGGAGCCCTCTGGTCAGAGCCTGCAACGGTTGTCCTCTTGTAATATGTTGTTATAAACACAACTTAAAAGCTAGATTGTAGTTACAGTGTACCGGTGTAGAGTACACTTGTCTTATGCAAGCTGTGCATTACCTGATCACAGGTCCCCGATAGGAGCCCTCTGGTCAGAGCCTGCAACGGTTGTCCTTTTGTAATATGTTGCTACAAACACAACTAAACAACTAGATTATAGTTTACCCTGTGAAGAGTACACTTGTCCTATGCAAGCTGTGCATTACCTTATCACAGGGCTGCAATAGGAGCCCTCTGGTCAGAGCCTGCAATGGTTGTCCTTTTGTAAAATGTTGTTATAAATTCAACTTAATAGCTAGATTATAGTTACAGTGTACCAGTGTAGAGTACACTTGTCGTATGCAAGCTGTGCAGTACCTGATCACAGGGCTCCAATAGGAGCCCTCTGGTCAGAGCCTGCAATGGTTGTCCTTTTGTAAAATGTTGTTATAAATTCAACTTAATAGCTAGATTATAGTTACAGTGTACCAGTGTAGAGTACACTTGTCTTATGCAAGCTGTGCAGTACCTGATCACGGGGCTCCAATAGGAGCTATCTGGTCAGTGCCTGCAATGGATGTCCTTTTGTAATATGTTGTTATAAACACAACTACATAGCTAGATTATAGTTACAGTGTACCAGTGTAGAGTACACTTGTCTTTTGTAGGCTGTGCATCACCTGATCACAGGGCTCCTATGGGAGCCCTCTGGTCGGAAGCAACAATGCTTGTCTTTTTGTAATATTTTGTAATAAACACACCTAAATAGTCAGATTACACAATAGCGTATAAGTGTAGAGTATACTTGTCTTATGCTACCTGCGCATTACCTAATCACTGAGCGCCTATCGGAGCTCTCTTGTCAGTCCCTGCAATATGTGTCCCTTAAAATAATATGTTATATAAATACAAACAGTCAGTTAAAACAGTGTACCAGTGTAGAGTGCATTTGTCTTATTCAATCAGTGCATAAGCTGATAACGGGGTTCCTATAGTAGCCCTCTGGTCAGACTCTGCAACATGTGTTTTTTTTTTATTATGTTGTTATTAGTATTATCTTCTGACCTGTCGGGGTTATGTTTGGATTGGAACATTCTACAACTTTCAAAGGGACGAGTTTTCTCTACGTCCAGTAAATGATACGGATAGCTGTAATTGTGTGCGTAATGTACAGTAGAGGATACCTTATTGTTTCCCGTTTAAACGCAAACGAAATGCACTAAACTGTGGAAAATTACTTTTTGGTATTTTAACTATATTTTTAATCTGAGTAGCAAACATGTTGGAGCCTGATCAGACGCCGGATTACCCGGCGCCTGATCTGGCTCCAACCTGTTTGCAATGGAAATAATAGTTTTAGTATATAAATGCGTTTATTGGGAAAGACTAAATTATCAGTAAAGTTAGCGCAGCGGTCTCGTGCTGCACGAGGATCATGCTTATCTTAATTTGGAAAGTGTACGACTATATAGATCCGATGTTACCCTGTTATCTGTTTACCATAATGAACTATTCTGTTCTAAAAATAACTCTGTCAGGTCTGGAAAAAAAATCGAACAATATAAATGCACATAAATAGCCAAATAAAAATATCAGTGTACACAGGTATCACTGTAGATTAAGCTTGTAATTGGCAAGAAATGTATCATCTGATCACGGGGCCCCTCCCTGTGGGAGCTCTTTGGTAATAGCATTGACTGTAATAGTGTTTTGTACTGTTATAATAAATACACCTAAGTAGCCAGATGTAAATTAACAGTGCTCTTGTATAGAAGAGTCCACTTGTCTTATCCAAGCAGTGCTATATTCTTATTAGCCACTTGGTTCTGTATGATTGGTCAAATAACTGTGTATGACGACTGTCCAATAATATGCAATGTATGCCTCTGGTAAACAACGAGCAGTTAACCATACACATTGGCGCAGTCCACTTTTGGGGGTATTCAGCATTATTTATTCAGCTTCGTTAGATAGACTACAGCATTGTAGTCACCCCTTAATCGTGGAAAGTGTCGTATACTGTAAAGTACATTCACTGTTCACTGCTCGTTGGTTACTTATATGTAGCATGATAATGGCAACCAATCACAAATGAGATGAATTCAGTAAACAAATCGATGGCCGTTAATGGTCATCGATTGCGAGTTGACTACGGTGGAGAAAAACGTATTTCTGTAGTTCGAACGCAAACGCAATGCAATGAGATGTAGAGAGTGACAACAATTTGGCTATTCAGACTACCAGTTTTAATCTGAGTGGCAAACAGTCTGGAGCCTAATCTGACACCGGGTTACCCGGCGTCTAGTCAGGCTCCAAACTGTCTGCAACAAAAATTATAATTTAAGCGTAACCGGGGTTATTTGGAAAGAAATCGTTTTCTCCACTGTACTCTGCACGAAGCACACGGGGCACAAACTTCTAATTTTAACAGCAAACAATGGTAATTGAACACGCTATAGATGTAAACTAATATTCGTGATCCACGTGCGAAGTGTACACATTATGGGACGTGTTAAATTTTAAAGAGACTAAATCTTCTACTCCGTATTTTACCTGGAAGTGGATCCTTGAACCGCACCTTCAATTTAGTGCATTCAGCGGGGGCTTGAATAATATAGTATTATACATAGAGTAGATTCATTATTCTGAGTGTTTGGATCCAATGCACTAATTAATTAACGAATTTATACAGAAATGCCTGCCCGTAAACTGTTAAAAAGGTCCCGTTTGTGTATAAATACGATAATGTATCAATGTCTGGGCATTATAGGTGTTTTCTTCTGGCCTGTCCGAGTTGCCTTTGGATTGGAAGATTTTAAAACTGTTTTCTCTACATCCAGTTAGAGTTACGGATAACTGTGATGTTTGTGCCTAATGTAAATTGCTCTTTCTCGTTTAGACGCAAACGCAATGCACTTAACTGTGACAATTTACTTTGGGAAATTGTAACTTTATTTTCAATCTAAATAGCAAACAGGTTGGAGTCTGATCAGACGCCGGGTTGTTTAGGATGGCACTGAATAGAAATTTACTTTTGGAAATTGTAACTATATTTTCAATCTAAGTAGCAAACGGGTTGGAGTCTGATCTTTATACAACCTGTTTGCAATGAAAATAATGGTTCTTATTTATAAATGCGTTTATTGGAAAAGATTAAACACCAGCAAGGTTAGCGCAGCGGCATCGTGCTGCACGTGAATGATACTTATCTCAAATGGGGAAGTGTGGGTTGTGTGTTCGGCATTGCAATGCTCACGAAACGAAACGCATACGCAAAACACTAAAACGTAGAAAAGTGCAACCTTTTGACAATTCTGATGATTCACGTTTATCTTGGTGACAGAGAGTTTGGAGCCTGATCAGACGCCGGGTTACCCGGCGTCTGATCTGGCTCCAAACTGTTTGCAATGGAAATAATAGTTTTAGCGTGAAAGCGTTTATTGGGAAAGAATAACGTTTTCTCCACTGTATTTACCATTATTTACCATTATTAACTTTTCTGTTCTAAAAGGCAATTCGGACAAGTAAGAAAAATCGTCATTACTGCAGCAGTAATTTGGGCACGATGGGGTTTGAACATGTCTCGTAGCCTGTATGTGAACAATACTCTATATACATGTATTTGATATTGAATGCATTCTTGCCCATATAGCTCCTTTCAGAAAGTCGCTTTCACTCATTTATATATGTCAATATTTTCTATGTTACTTCTTACTTTTCCTGATTTCTTATTTTGATACTGGTAGTTTTAGATGGTGGTGATGCTGATCTTGGCGATATTGTCTCTAGCACGTTATACCTACATTCAATGTCGGCAGTTGACATTCCTGTCCCATCATCACTGTCAATCCTAATTTCATGTTCGTAGACAGACTATCTACTGCTGACATTGAAGTTAACGTGTTTAAGTACCGGGGATTTTTTCCATCATCACTTTTACTGGCACCTGCGCTCCATGATGATAATTATTTATCAGTCATCTGTAGCTCACTAAAAATGCAAACATCACCTACCTCACTTATTAAATTTCCTTACATGCACATACGGGGAAGTAGACGATGTAATTCAAACATTAGATTCACTATGATCTCCCTTACTGTAGCACTGATAATAACTATAGAAGTATGGCTTGTTGAACTCTTGCTCATCTCAGGCGATATCCATCCGAATCCAGGTCCCCTCTCTTCCACACCATCATCACTTAATAGTTCCAGTTCTTCGTCAGTAACAAATCTACATAGTCTTAGCAGTCATTTCTCGTTCATACACTATAATGTCCAAAGTATGAAAAATAAAGCTGAAATACTTATGACCGAGCTTATAGGGTTTGATGTAATCGCTTTGTCTGAAACTTGGTTAAATGAGTCCGTTAAAACGGCTGATCTGCTCTTCCCATCCTTCCAACCTCCAGAACGTAAAGACCGTACAGGCGACCATTATGGAGGGGTAATTGTATACGTTAAAGAGAATATTAGTTATAAGCGTAGACTTGATCTTGAACCAAATGGTATTGAGTGCATTTGGATTGAGCTGTGTTTGAAAAACAACAGACACATTCTATTTGGAACATTCTACAGACCTCCTAATGCTGATGCTACGTATTACTCCGCACTTGAAGATTCTTTTGGTCAAGCGATAGATTCTGGTATAGCTAATACAATAATAACTGGTGATTTTAATCTTAATCCGAATATTCCCGCATCCAAAAGGAAAGTCAATTCTTTATGTGATCAATTTGGTTTGACCCAGATCATTGATGAACCAACACACTTCACCGAACACTCCTCGTCTATAATTGACCTAGTTTTTCTGACTAATTCATCTAGTTTAATTATCGCCGGTGCTGGTGAGCCATTCCTAGCATCTGAACACAGATATCACTGTCCCGTATTTGCCTTTCTTAAATTTACTAAGTTCAAAACCCGAAGTTACGATCGACTTATTTGGCAATACGATATAGCAGATTATGGGAAACTTCGTAACTTAGCCAATACTGTTAATTGGGATGATTGTAAATCTGAAAATCTTGATCTGTATGTTACCAATATTACAAAAAAGCTGTTATCTATATCAAAAGAAAGTATACCAAATAAACTTGTCAAAATTAGACCCTCTAATGTTCCATGGATGACTACTGTGATAATGAAACAGATTCGTAAACGCAAAAGAGCATACAAAAAAGCCAAATTAAAAAACACAACCTACTACTGGAACAAATTTAAAAAACTGCGAAACGAAACTGTCCAAACAATCAAAGCTGCAAAAGTTACTTACTACTCAAATATGGCGGATAAAATAAACAATGGATCCCTATCACCGAAACAATGGTGGAGCACTCTTAAATCAATCCTAAAAAACAACAGTTCCTCTTCTATTCCACTTCTTTTAAATCCACACACAAACGAGTGTGCTATCAACATGGAGGAAAATGCAAATATTTTGAACTCCTTTTTCTGTGATCAAACCGTACTGGATGACAACAATATACTACCTCCTCCAGTTCCTGATTTCATTGGCGAAAATCCTTTAAGTAAAATCGAACTTTATCCATATGAAGTAGAGGATATCCTCAAGTCATTGGATGTTGGCAAAGCTTCTGGTCCAGACGGAATCAGCAATCGAATATTGAAAGAACTTAGTCATGAGCTTTCATCTCCTCTTTGCTCTTTATTCAACGCTTCAATTAAAGCTGGAGTCTTCCCATCTCCCTGGAAAGATGCCCATGTTTGTGCCGTCCATAAAAAGGGTGACCCAAAAGTAGCGAGCAATTATAGACCTATTTCTTTACTAAATACATTAGAAAAGGCATTTGAACGGTTGGTATTTAAACACACTTTTAACTTTCTTAGAGGAAATAGCTATTTTACTCCAGTCCAGTCGGGTTTTCTACCAGGTGATTCAACTGTAAATCAGTTAACTTTCCTTTACAACTGTTTTAGTAAAGCTCTTGACGATGGCAACGAAGTAAGGGTAGTATTCTTTGATATTAGTAAGGCCTTTGATAAGGTCTGGCATGCCGGTATCATCACTAAGCTTAAATCTGCTGGTATTTCTGGTGAACTTCTATCATGGTTCATCAGTTATCTTTCAAATAGACGTCAACGAATAGTGTTTCCTGGTGTGAAATCTGAGTGGCGGTCCATTAAGGCAGGCGTACCACAGGGCTCTATATTAGGCCCGCTTATGTTTCTTATCTTTATTAACGATATTGTCTCAGAAATTCAAAGTAATGTTAGGCTCTTCGCCGATGACACTAGTCTGTATATTATAGACGATGAACCTCGGGGAGCAGCGAGAGTACTTCAAAATGACATTGACACTATATCATCGTGGGCTAACAACTGGTTAGTTACTTTTAACCCTGCCAAATCTGTATCCATGCTTATATCCCGAAAAAGGAATACTGTAGATCACCCTGCACTTACCATGTATAATCAGGTAATCCTTGAAGATACCTCACATAAACATCTAGGTGTATTTTTCTCGAATGATGGAACTTGGCACAACCATATAGATTATATTAGAGAGAAAGCATGGAGCAGAATTAATTTAATGAGACAGCTAAAATTTACAATTAATAGAAAATCGCTCGAAATTATATACTTTTCATTCATTAGACCTTTATTAGAATATGCCGACGTTGTTTGGGATAATTGCACAGCATCCGAAAAACAAGAATTAGACAAAATTCAAACCGAAGCTGGTAGGATCGTCAGTGGTGCTACCAAACTTATCTCTCTCCAGGAACTCAAAAAGGAACTTCTTTGGGATAGTTTATCGGAAAGACGTCGAAAACATAAATTATGCTTGCTATACAAGATGAAAAATGACCTTACTCCTGAATATCTCTCTGCCATTGTTCCTCCTGATGTTGGTGAAATGTCTCGCTATAACCTGCGGAATTCACAGGAAGCTCAGACGGTTCCAGCTAGAACGTCTCTGTACTTTAATTCTTTCCTCCCATCTACAATACGTGAATGGAACAACATGCCGCTTTCCGTTCGTCAAAGCCCATCCTTGAGTAGTTTTAAATCATTCCTAAACCAAGACCTTAGAAAGCCACCTGAATATTATTACTACGGAGACCGTAAACTCCAAGTCCTTCACACTCGCCTGCGTACAAAATGTAGCTCCCTCAATCATCACCTCTTTCTAAAAAACATTGTTGAGTCTCCACTGTGTCAATGTGGATTGATTGAAAGCACCAGGCACTTCTTCCTCGAATGCCATGCGTACAATAATATAAGAGATGTACTAGTATATGAAATATGCCAAATAAGCAACTTGAGCTTAGACATAATACTATATGGAGACCCTACACTTAATAAAGAAAGCAACAAACATATTTTTGACATTGTTCGTTCTTATATTAAGAGCTCAAACCGATTTAACTAACTTATTATCACTTACTACTATCCCTTGGTTAAATGATGTATCGTCAAGGTTTAGCGTCGCCACATCTTTCCAGTCCCGTATCCATTATTCTTTAACTACCATCTTCCTTATCTCTATTCTTTACAAAAGTTTACTGTATCTCTTTTAAACTGTTCGAAAATATTGCTCATCAAACGATGTATTTACTCCAATAACAAATTGATTGTTTTTGTCCGCATGCACCTACAGTTTGTCTTGTCTCCAGCGGCACCCTGTGAATGAATATGATGCTCTGCTCAAATGTTGATAATTTGGTGCATTGCAGAAGTAAATCAGAAATACACTTTGTGCCTTCTCCTTTACTTCTGTTCTGTATCAAGCAACCGAAAGTAATACAATATGAAACTATACTTTCTCTAGTAAGAAAGATATCTAGGAAGCCGCTGAACACAAGACTAACTGTTTAGTTTATAAGTAAGGAGAGAAACTCAATAAGTTTATTCTTTCGTTTCAATCCTTTTCCTAAGTATTGTAAAATAACGTTAGCATGTATAATTGTAATCATATGTACTTCTGGAAATAAATATGTTTAAACTAAACTAAAGAAACCCGCTCAAGGGGTAAATCAGGGACATACTCATCAGGATCCATACCCTGTAAAACTGTATCGCATGAAATATAACCGGCCCTGTTAAAAGTACTGGCATTACAATTGCCTGAAAGCATAACACAACCTAACTACTAAAAACTAAAAATATCTTCCTGTAATAAATTAAATAAATCAGCATCATAAAGGTTTGCTATAGGTAATGCATCAGCCCATAAGTACATAGCACAAAAGTATACATCTATACACCCGCTTACAACTCCGTTACAATGGGGTGCGCTTCAGAACGAGTTTTGGTACAGCTTCAGACATACAAGTGTTGCGGATTCTGTCCATGGCGATTGTAGATGTAGAGCGGTGGTATGTAAAAACAGGTAATTCAAGCCTAATATCAAACAAATATATCATAAATATTGTGTATTTCTGTTGTTCCGATTAATTCCACGCCTTATGTATGTATACCCTGGTTGAATATATGCCAACGATCCGTAAAAGTGATGAACTGCATTGAAAATCGAGTTTTCTGAATTGATTTCCTTGAATTTTCGAAAAAAGGCCTATAAATTTGCATGTCACGGTTATTTGCTCAAAGTACATGTAAGGTGTATATTTTGTTCAATACTTCCAGCAATTGTCGATTCCAATTGTTTTGTAAAACTCCTGAATTTATCGATAATTTGATCGCGCCTTTCGGTACAGATTCGGACAGATAGCGTTACGGATTCTGACCGAGGTTATGCTGAAAGATACAGATTCTTACCGACATTTCTCTTCCATTTCAGATAATGGACCTGAGGTGTACCTACTGTAAAGAAACGTTTGATGCCTATGACCATGTTATCCGTCACTGCATAAAGTCACAGAGGGTGTCATTTATAAGTGTTGCTGTCGAAAACAACTGTGTAAAATAACAACGACGAGTATAAAAAAATATGATGTATGATTTCTTTTGATTACTTGTAATTAATTTTGAATGGGCTATGTAAAATAGTGAACACCCATCTATGACACCGCCTCTACAAAGCGGCGTCTGAGATACGGTAACCCGGCGTCTGATCAGGTTCCAAACTGTCTGACACTAAGATTAAAACAACCGTTAGACTTTTTTTCTTAAAAAATGTCTTTTTCTACATTTTACTATAATGCGCTTGCATTTAGGTAGGTTTAAATGGGAAAGAATAACGTTTTCTCCATTGTAAGACTGCATTATATTCAATGGTGCATAACTGCAACTTTGGCAGTGACAGAGATAATAAGCAACATGTCAAGATTAGCAAGAGCCACATTGACTCTAAATTGCCCACCTGAGTCATAGTGATACATTGACAATGTGACATTTTTTAGACAAATGTTGTTAATGTATTTTAATTCTAACTGATGGCTTAAACTATTATAACCAAACGAGTGAACACCCCGCACTAAATGATATCGCTCAATTTGAATGATGTTTGTATGTAAAAATTGTGACCCAAGGGAAGGGCCAATTTCGACCCCAGTGTCATAATCTGTACAATCTGTTTGCAATTATATTAGAATAACTGCAGTTTATAAAAAGGTTGTGCAGTATTGACGAATATGATATTCTTTTTGCATTTAAAATGTTAAAAACAGCATTTAGGTCGGTTTATGAGTACAACAGAGGTAATGCACATAGATTCTAAATAATCCAAGTTCGACTGAATATTTATTAACAGATGCACGTGTAATCAATAAGAAAAGAAAACAGTTGACGGTGTTTTATATCTTATATAAATTAAATTTCTTCCCGTTGCTCTTTTGAAGAAGCTTGCAAACCCAAATAAAATGGTTTAAAAAGGAACAAATGAACCGACATTATGAACTGTATATGCATGAAAATCGTAAAAAACATAACTGTATGATTACAAACAAACAAATTAGATGTAATGTGCGCATCATCTGATATCCAAACGTTTTAGAAAACAGGTACATGTTCGTGGATTGTTTTGAAAGATTTAGATCGCGTTCGTCACCACTGTTCCATCAGGATTTCATATAATTGCGACGCCCGTCAGAATCTGTAACAATATAAGAAAGAATCTGTAGCATTCACAAAACAATCCTTTCGGAGCCGTAACATTGCAAAGAACGATTAGCAATGATGAAAATCAATAAAAACAACCATTTCCCAGAATAAAGGGTAACAGTTAACAGTCGCGGTATGTTAAGATCAACATATAAATACACGAAAATGGAGAAAAAAGCCAGAAGGCGTTCGGCATTTCTTCCGAAAGTGAAAGTTGTCTTAATAAAAGTGCAATGTACATGTGACCTTTACAATCAATCGCTCCGTAATCGGCATTTATACAAACTTCAAAAGCGACAGTGGTCATTTAACCTAGAGAAATATATATCAAAACGCAATACCTATTTTGGGTGTGCATTCGCCTGGGGATTTTGCGAAAATGGGAACGGTTGTGTACCTAAATATGTTTACACATGCTACACGGTGCAGAAGCCGTAACACAAAACGGAAATAATCTGTACCAAAACTCGTTCTGAAGCGCGCCCCGTTGTAACGGAGTTGTAAGCTATATCGTTTTTAAAAAAGTGTTTATCCAATTTAAACCAAACAAGAGTGTCAAAGTGATTTTTTACTATAGAAATGCCATTTTAAATGTCATCTCTACAGTAAATAACCAATCCTCCACTATTACGTTTAGCTCTCTTGTTTCGAAATTTTCTATAGAAATGCCAGCAATGATAACCTGGAATCTCTATTGAAATGTCTTTAGAAGTCCGTGTTTCTGTAAGAATTACTATATCATTCTCAACTAATAAATGCAAGTTTACTATTGGTTAGTCCATACACAAAGCTTTAACCCATCCCCAGTGCCCCCTCAGTCTCTCTTAAACGGTCAGCCGTTACAAATGTAATATACAACGTGTCGTAGCTTAGCCACGCTCTGTGTCCGTCCTTTATAGCCACCTTCATTTTTGGAACTAATGCCTTCCTTTTCTCTGCCACTTCTTGTGGAAATTGTTCATGAATGTAGAAATCACTACCTTTGGTTAACACATTATTTCCATTGCGAAAAGACGATATTCTCTCCTATTTAAACGAAATTAAACGTAAGCATTATCGTATATAATGACACAATGATTTGGTCCCAAAAGTTATGCAATGTGAATAATACTTTTTAGCAAAAACAGCATTTGTTTGGAAATTAATAACGTCGGTCATTTTATATGACGAATAGACTACAGACTAGGTAGGAATACAGCTACAGTGGAGAAAATGTTTTTCTTTCCCAATAAACGCGTTTACGCTAAAACTTATTTCCATTGCAAACAGTTTAGAACCGCCACAGAAGCCGGGTAACCCGGCGTCTGATCAGGCTCCAAACTGTTTGCCACTCAGATTAAAACAAATAATCACAAATGTAAACAATTGGTAATTTTTTACATTTTACAGTTGAGAAAACGTTATTCTTTCCCACTTACCGCATTTCAGACGCGTTTAGCGTTTATGTGTTTACATGCGCATATAAACGCCTTTATTCCGCTTATAAACTCAAGGAAGATAATCCATGTCGGTCAGGTTTTCCCATTCAGCCCTCATTCCTTATTTCAGCAACAAATAGCGTATATCCACCTTTTATATACATCTGAGCTGATTTTGATCATTTACAGTAGTAACTTGTCGTTATACATTGTAAAGGAACAATATCTTCCAGGTTTTTTTCAAATACTTATTCAGCTTCATTCTTTCCCTTAAACGTGTTTTCCAATTTGTTTCAACCTAAAATTCAGCAGACGTTAGCTGCTGAATATGTGTCATCTGCTTTATTTTTAGTCATTAAAAATCCTTTTGTGATTTATAAATCATAATTTCTGCGCTGTAAGATCCAGATAATAATAACGGAAGAAAGCTGTTTTTTGAGATATTTAATTCTACACGTACCTTCTACAAAATAAACCCATATAGGCTTTTAAACACCTTTTTTTCTGACACTCTAAAGGTACCAACTTTAGCCCGAAGCTACATGTACGATTGACAGTCATGAGCAACTTCCTGTCATAAAATCCCTCCTAAAGCTAGATCAGAACCGGTGGATTGCGCAATACAGTCTCACCTCTGGGATTTCCTTACTCTATCTCCCCGTAGACGAAGAACAGTATTTTTTTGATCCAGTGATGGAATTTAGACCGGTTCAAAGCAGGAAGTGGGGGTTCAAGTATCAATGATTGGAGCCAGATCAGACGCAAAGTTTCTAATCGATTGATATGAACCAATGCTAGGAACCACATCATACGCCGAGTTACTCAGTATCTGGTCAGCATCAATGATTCGATCCAGATCAGACGCAGATTAACTAAGCATGACTGGCATGTCAATTATTGGTGACTGAATACCTTTTGGGTCTTTTTCGCCCATTGAAACGCATTTATAAACCGAAATCCGCTTTTAAATGCAAAATTCACTTATAAACGCTCAAACGCGTTTATCGTTAGGTTTGCGTACCGATAATGACAGTGAAAGGGTTAAATACAATGATATTTCTATCTAGAAATAAATCTTGATCCGTGAACCTAACAGAGTTGATAGCATTACAATAAACCCTGAACTCATAAACCAACTTCTTTGATTTAATATTCAGTTTTGAAACGGCTCTAGAACTGATTAGAACCTCACACCTAAGTAAAGTTCGAGTCCGGAGTGCTTAAACGACGTGCTATCGAGGGCACCTCTATTGAAATCAAGCCTTTATTGTGCGGATGTACGATGTCAAAATCAGCGTCCATATGCTGAGTACAGTGGAGAATACGTTATTCTTTCCCGTTAAAAAAACCGCAAACGAAACGCAAACGCAAATCACTTAAACGATAAAAAATGATAACTTGTAAACAATTCTCATGATCTATTCTAATCTGAGTGGCAAACAGTTTAGAGCTTGATCAGACGCCGGGTTACCCGGCGTCTGATCTGGCTCCAAACCATTTGTACCGGAAAAATAGTTTTAGCGTAAACGCTATTATTGGGAAAGAATACCTTTTTCTCCACTGTATGCAGTGGGAAAAAACCTTATTCTTTCCCAATAAACGTTTTTGTGCTACAATATGATATTCATTTTCCAAAGTGAAGAGCAAGTTTAGACTGATCTGATCAGGGTCGATTTTTTTGGAACTCGGATTAAAGAAAATAGTCAACATTCCAAAACAAATGTAAATTTTCTATGTTTTATTGTTACACGCTTGTGTTAACCCATGTTTCAACTGAAGGATTTACAGTGGAGAATCTGTTATTCTTTCCCAATAAACGCGTTTACGCTAAAACTATTATTTGCAGTGCAAACAGTTTGGAGCCAGATCAGACGCCGGGTAACCCGGCGTCTGATCAGGCTCCAAACTGTTTGCCACCAAGATAAACATGGAATATCAGAATTGTCCAAAAGTTGTTCTTTTCTACGTTTTAGCGCTTTGCGTTTGCGTACGTTTGCGTTTAAATGGGAAAGAAAAACAGATTCTCCACTGTACGTCATATCCACTATATGATACAAATGATATGTAATGGTGACTAACCAAAGAGAGGCCACCGTGCCATGCTGTCCTTTCAAACAGTATTCAATTATGGTGTAAAATCAACACATAGTATGTTAAAAAATAGCGACACAAATATGAGTTACAGTGGTTATGTAAGAAAAAGTACCCTGGACCGGGATATCTTGAAAATAACAGCATTTTGAAAAAACATACTAGCAGTGCCCCCGCTCTATAATAACACCCAACTGGAGACGAATAGTGTGCGTGTGTGTTGTTCCGAAGGGAGATGTTATAGGGAGGGAAGAGTAATACCCTTAGAGTACATTTGCAAACAGTGTGAACCCAGATCAGACGCCGCGTAACTTTTTGTCACTCGTCTGTGAAAATGTCCCATACGTAACTTTGAGAAAAACGGCAAAATACAGTTTTAAAGATTGAAATCATCAAATATTTATGTTTTGCTAGGGGAACAGTGACAAGCTTTATTGTTTGGAGGGAATCGTTGTTTGAAGGGCCGTTGTAGGAATGGAGCACTGTGTTACATGTATCCGACGTCTGATCTGTGTTCCACTCTTTGAAATAGACTGGTGGATTGTAGCATATTCGCAATTTTAATTGGACAGAATCACCTCATAATTATCTACTATAGTGGATATGTTTGGCGTATTCGAAACATCAGGCATAATAACAAATTCATTGCCATCCGGAAAGCGATTTGGTACCACAGCTGCTTATTACTGGTATGAATATTTCTTCAATAAAATTACAAACACATATAGTTTACAAATTTAAATAAGGCTGGCGTCACTTTTAATATTAGATTGCGAAAATAGTTCAATTCTATATATGAAAAGAATTATAACGCGAATCCGTGCTAAAGTTAATATGTTCTTTTTTTTCAAAACCCAAAAGCCTGAATCCGTTTTGTCCATTGAAACCCATTATGAGTCAAATTAGATGCCGGTCTCGAAACTGTTTGCAATTCAGATTTAATAAATCGTACATAATTCAAAACCAAACTGTCATTTGCTTTATTGTGTTAAATTGCGTTTGTGTTTTTGTCTCAGTTGACAATATTCGGGTTACTTAAGAAATGAATGACGAGATTGTAAATGCATGAGGTGAGCTGGGTAAGTTTCGTACACGCACGAAGTGCATGTACGATAAACTTACCCACCTTACCTCATGCGTTAAAAATTCCGTAAATCGCAAAAACACGTCGTTTATTGATTATATTTATATTTTCATACTTTTCCTAGTCCTTTACAAAGTGAATCTTGACAATGATTTTATGTATAAAAAATATCATTTACCGGCCAAAAACGTTTGATAGATGTAATCCTTGATGTAATAGTCATTCGATCTCTATCATACATGGTATAAAAATAGTCCAAAATAGATGTTTTGGAGTTACTTTACAAATTCAGGCTTTTATCCAGTAAGCCGTCCCTGTGTGCTTAACGAACACTTATAAGACATTAAAAATTAACAATGCAACTTGAAGATCTATTATTAAATCATATTTTAAAAAAATAGGTCGCGGATGTGTATTCCAGTCTAATTGCACGCCATAGCAACCATCAGATGGTCGCTAGGTTGGTATCTCTTCGGCGAAGACGCCGCCCTTTCTACATGTAAGTGACTGGAACCAGTTTCAATTTGTAGGTTTACTGAGAATTATACTTTATTTTTCCAATACGCTTCTAGAAGACGTTACAGGGAGAATGTAAATATACAGTATAAAAATTGTTTTTCTCTTTTTTCTAATAATATTCATTATTAGTTACGTAGATAATTGTATAGAAGAACATAATATGGTAAAGGCCAAAGGCTAAAACGGAACATTAAAAGACATACTAAACCCAAATAACGACCTTTTAAAATAATTTCTGTCGCATTGTTTACTGTTCATTTTGAATGATATAATGGGATATGCGTTTTTGGTTTCCTGTTTGTACTGAAACTCAACGCAATTGCAATGTACACATGTGGGAACTGGCAAGGTTTTGCAAACGCTGTCATGTAATTCAATATGAGTAAATCAGACCTAAGCCGGATCAGATTTATTTGGCGTCTGCTCTGACAACCACCTCTTTTAAATGTACGTATATCATTCTTATAGCATATATTGGGACAGAATGCATCCGTTGTATTGTGTTTGTCCCACACTACGAGTTAATTTAGAAAAAAACGCCCTTCCAGGCAGGAGAAAAATAATTATATCGTAAATACAACGGAACATAACCCGATAAGATATAACTGTATGTTTATGATATCAAGTTCAACAGTTAATTAATAAGGCAAGAAATTATATCGCTTTATCTCGTGACTCCAAAATACACCAATCGTCATTATGATTCGACATACTATTGTGATAGAGTTACATGTATGTGAGCAAGATAAAAGAAGAAATATCGGTCAAACTATACAGTGGAGAATGTGTTATTCTTTCCCAATAAACGCGTTTACGCTAAAACTATTATTCCCAGTGCAAACAGTTTGGAGCCAGATCAGACGCCGGTTAACCCGGCGTCTGATCAGGCTCCAAACTGTTTGCCACCAAGATAAACATGAAATATCAGAATTGTCCAAAAGTTGTTCTTTTCTACGTTTTAGCGCTTTGCGTTTGCGTACGTTTGCGTTTAAACGGGAAAGAATAACGTTTTCTCCACTGTAGCTATTTTAAAATAAAGAAAGACCTGTTTTACTTTCCATAAAATTGGTGTATTCCTGGATATTGCAAAGAACTCTCTATGCGCGCTTTCTGAAAAACATTCGTTATGGATATAAATATATAAGGTGATCTAAACACTGTAATGTTTGTCTATGCGACATGATACATCATATGAAGCAGAAAACAGTGTATATCCAAGTTGGACGCCACGTTTTGAGGCGGTTTACTAGGTCTACAGTATTTGTAGAAAATAGGCTGAAATCTCGCTCTTTATTTGTTCGGGACTATAATGGAATTTAAAAAAGGATTGCATCGATCTTAAACGATAACAATTCCGGCACCAGAGTTGTTTACACTCACGATAATACTTTTCTCATTTTAAAAAACAAGTGAAGTAAATTTGATTTCTTTCAGGCGATATTTCTGAATCAGATAACGATACAGTGGAGAAAACGTTATTCTTTCCCGTTTAAACGCAAACGTACGCAAACGCAAAACACTAAAACGTAGAAAAATATAACTTTTTGACAATTCTGATAATTCATGTTTATCTTGGTGGCAAACAGTTTGGAGCCTGATCAGACGCCGGGTTACCCGGCGTCTGATCTGGCCCCAAACTGTTTGCACTGCAAATAATAGTTTTAGCGTAAACGCGTTTATTGGGAAAGAATAACGTTTTCTCCACTGTACCATATGAAACAGCCGCGGGTGCATTATTCCTTCCTGTTTATATGAAGCTGAATGAAACAATAAATAAAATACTATACAGAATATTTCAGAATTCTGAAATTGAAGACGATACTTTTTTACGTTATAAGGCGAGTAGCAAACAGATGGAAACCTGATCAGACGCCGGTGTTCCCGGCGTCTGATCTATTTTCAAACTGTTTGAAAAGGGCGTCCGGGTTTTAGCATTAACGCGTTTCTCGGAGAAAAGAATAGCGTGTTTTCATTGAAACAGTTGAATGATCGGAATTAAAGAAATCAATTAATATTCTTAGCTTTGCTGGACTTACCGTAGACGCTTATCAATGGTTTTTACATGACATTGGAATACTAATACTATAGACACCCAGTGAATTTTCTATAGATTCAGACAGTTCAAATTCACATTATTCAATTTTATCATTACAAATCTATAAAAAAAGCGATCCATATTTTTTCGGAAGATTAACAATTTTAAATGTTTACTTAGAAGTACCAAGGGCTCAGACAGAGGGATTAGAGAACAAACTATGTTCACCCCTTCACTGCCATGACTTCATCAATTTTTAACAAGTGTCGTCTGCTTCTATTTCTATAAACAATTTTAGGTATTTTGACTTAAGAAATATTGAAACGAGTGTCAAACCGTTTGGATCCTGATCAGACGCCGCATAACGCGGCGTCTGATCAGGATCCAAATGGTTTGCTAATAACTATTGTACTCGGGGTAAGGCAGTGAAGGAGTTAAAACTTACAAACGAATAAATAGGATATTGGGAACATTGTATTACCAATTCAAGAACCATTTCTAATATGTTTGAAAGTTTTTGTTCAGTTTAAAATGCTTGAATTTTGATAAAAGGGACCAATAATCATGTTTACATAACGTAACTTAAGGAATTGTTTGAATCTGGTTAACACCACAGATATACATGTAGAAAGACAATCAGACAAAACACTTATAAGACGGCCGTCTTGATTTATATTTTAAGTGTATACAGTGCGCCACCTCTAAATGTACAACAATACTCGATGGTAGACATCGTGAGTATGTGAGTTGCTCGACAATAGTTGTAATAGGGATGGCAAATTATTAGTGTTTTCTTCTGACCTTTTTAGATTGGAACATTCTAAAGTTTTAAAAGGGATGATCACCCTACTCGTTGATTTCCGTACAGTCGGCCAGGGATACGGAAAGCTGTATTGAGTGTGCGTAATGTACAGTAGAAAAGACATAATTTTTTCCCGAATAAACGCAA
This sequence comes from Gari tellinella, assembly GCA_922989275.2. Classification (NCBI taxonomy): domain Eukaryota; kingdom Metazoa; phylum Mollusca; class Bivalvia; order Cardiida; family Psammobiidae; genus Gari; species Gari tellinella. The sequence continues at coordinate 41,163,563 of OV277871.1, forward strand.
ACACAATGCACAAAACTGTAGAAAAATAATTTTATCTTTTTAATCTGGGTTGCAAACAGATTGGAGCCTGATCAGACGCCGGGTTACCCGGTGTCTGATCTGGCTCCAACCTTTTTGCAATGGACATAATAGTTTTAGCATAAACACGTTTATTGAGAATGAATAACATATCAGTAAAATTAGCGCAGCTGTCTCGTGCTGCACGATGATCATGCTTATCTCAAGTTGGAAACTGTACGCCTATATATATCCGATGTTACCCTGTTATCTATTTACCATTATGAACTATTCTGTTCTAAAAATAACTCCGACAGGTCAGAAAAATCGCACAGTAATATCCTTAGATTACTGCGTATGCCTTGGCTTTCATTTGCAAACAGTTTGAACCTAGATTTGACGCCACTTACAGTGGAGAAAACGTTATTCTTTCCCAATAAACGCCTTTACGCTAAAACTATTATTTGCAGTGCAAACAGTTTTGAGCCAGATCAGACGCCGGGAAACCCGGCGTCTGATCAGGCTCCAAACTCTTTGCCACCAAGATAAACATGAATTATCAGAATTGTCAAAAAGTTGTCATTTTCTACGTTTTAGTGTTTTGCGTTTGCGTACGTTTGCGTTTAAACGGGAAAGAATAACGTTTTATTCACTGTAACTTGGCGTCTGATCTGGGTTCAAACAGTCTTTTTGTTTCGTATGTCAAAATATACAATGCGTAACTTTGAGAAAAATGCAACTTATAACACATTCCAACACACGACATTGCAGCAGTGCTGTAGGAAGAGAATCGTTGTTCTGAATCGTTGTTCTGAGGACCTTTGTAGAGAAGGAGCACAATACATACATGTTAAGCTTTGTAAATGTATCGTTAAATTATATTAACCCTTAGTGACACATACAGTGGAGAAAACGTTATTCTTTCCCGTTTAAACGCAAACGTACGCAAACGCAAAGCACTAAAACGTAGAAAAGAACAACTTTTGGACAATTCTGATATTTCATGTTTATCATGGTGGCAAACAGTTTGGAGCCTGATCAGACGCCGGGTATAACCGGCGTCTGATCTGGCTCCAAACTGTTTGCACTGGAAATTATAGTTTGGATAATAAAAGCAAAAAAAATGTCCCACATATATTGCAGATGTTTACATAAAATACAGTAAAACCCCTTTATTACGACCACTAAATTATGTTAATTATTAGGGGTTGAGAACAGGTGACTGCTTAAAGCAATGTGACAGTAAAACAGAAAGCTCCTGTAGGAGCTTTCTGTTTTACTGTCATCTTGCTTTAAGCTGTCACCTGTCTTTTATACAAACAATTACAGTGGAGAATCTGTTATTCTTTCCCAATAAACGCGTTTACGCTAAAACTATTATTCGCAGTGCAAACAGTTTGGAGCCAGATCAGACGCCGGGTAACCCGGCGTCTGATCAGGCTCCAAGCTGTTTGCCACCAAGATAAACAAGAAATATCAGAATTGACAAAAAGTTGTTCTTTTCTACGTTTTAGTGCTTTGCGTTTGCGTACGTTTGCGTTTAAACGGGAAAGAATAACAGATTCTCCACTGTAGCCTTTTAGTGGTCGTTTTTACTGTAGATCATTCTTTCCAGTTGAAAACATTTCAACGCAAGATCAGAGCCCGAGCAGTCCGTCATTTGATCAGGCTTTGGACTGTTGCACCTTTAACATCAATTAAATCATAAAATCATTCAAAAACCAGTAATTTGCTACATTGAATGGTATTGCGTTTGCGTTAAGATTTATGTTCGATGCAAGACGACAAATGTGTTAAATAAAGGTTATATTTATCCTCAGTTTCAATAATCAACTCTTGTAGTAAATATAACAATACTCTTTTCAAGTGGAATGTACATTGTAATTTTGAAGTTTTAGTATTTTTACAAATGAAATTGACGCCTTCCTTGAAGTTCCCTTTTTAATGAATGTGTCAGAAAGTATAGCGTGGCAAACGTAATTGAATCATAAGAACGAAATTGGACAAAAAAGCGGCTTGCTATATTAGTAATCAGGAAATACCTATTTACTTCAGAAGGCAATTACATGTACAGTGGAGAATCTGTTATTCTTTCCCAATAAACGCGTTTACGCTAAAACTATTATGTGCAGTGCAAACAGTTTGGAGCCAGATCAGACGCCGGGTAACCCGGCGTCTGGTCAGGCTCCAAACTGTTTGCCACCATGATAAACATGAAATATCAGAATTGTCCAAAAGTTGTTCTTTTCTACGTTTTAGTGCTTTACGTTTGCGTACGTTTGCGTTTAAACGGGAAAGAATAACAGATTCTCCACTGTACCATAACATATTCTGCTAAACTGGGGAAAACACTGTTTTCAAAGTAAGCACCTTTGTACTTATACTATTGTTTCAATTGCAAACAGTTTGGAACCAGTTCAGACGACGGTTCACACATTGTCTGATCAGGCATCAAACTGTTTGTCACTCAAACAAACTAAATCGCCACAAATTGTTTTAAAGCTGTCATCAAATTGTTTGCCGTAATTGACGCTGAAATTGGAAACCGTGTGCGATACAGTGGAGTTCCCGATAAACGCGTTTACGCTAAAACTATTTTTTCTTTTACAAACAGTTTGGAGCCAGATCAGACGCCGGGTAACCCGGCGTCTGATCAGGCTCCAAACTGTTTGCCACCAAGATAAACATGAATCATCAGAATTGTCAAAAAGTTGTACTTTTCTACATTTTAGTGTTTTGCGTTTGCGTACGTTTGCGTTTAAACGGGAAAGAATAACAGATTCTCCACTGTACTATTGTTTCAATTGCAAACAGTTTGGAACCAGTTCAGACGAAAGAATAACAGATTCTCCACTGTACTATTGTTTCAATTGCAAACAGTTTAGAACCAGGTCAGACGACACATCGTCTGATCAGGCATCAAACTGTTTGTCACTCAAACAAACTAAATCGCCACAAATTGTTTTAAAGCTGTCATCAAATTATGTTTGCCGTACATGTATCAGATCTTGTAAAACAGTCCTTACCCGATCGTCCCCTATTTGGATTCTGAAGCATTCTGATCTAGAATCAAGCTGTTAGTCGATACAGTTTTAACCCATTTGTGCCCACGGTCCCATATAAGGGACATAGGCAAACAGTGTAGACTCTGATCAGACGCCACATGATGCGGCGTCTGATCAGAGTCTACACTGTTAGCTGATAGGAATTTCAATATAAAACAAAATGAAAAGTTTGACCAGGCATTCCTTTGATAAAAAATGGACTAATCCAATAAAAAACATGGAAGAATCCACTGGGCGCAAATGGGTTTATGGAAAATATCAGGAAGGGGTCAAATGCGCTGCTTTTAAATTATCGTCAGTTAACCGTTCCGTTCTTTAAAGTTCAATATGCGACTAAAATCAATTTTTCGCAGAAACTAATTTATGTGGTCATCTTTTTCTCAAAAAAATACTTTAATACATTTTAGCAAAACTGAGATTTCACAAAAATGAAGCAGGGACCACACACTGAAATTCTCTACAATGTCTCTAGAACAAAATAGTAAAAACATTAGAAAGGTCTATAACTTGAAAAGATGAAATTTTGTTTAAGATGGTCAACATTGTGAAAAAGCAAAATCAAGCAAAATTGAAGTTTTTGATACACTATGCACTGTCGTTTGCAAATATATTCCACAAAAATTTGTCAATTGAATAGTTATTGCCTGTTTTTACGAATTCTGTTCTGCAATCAAAAACAATATTCTTATAACAAATACAGTCAATATTGTATAAAGCAACCACATTTATTGCCGGTAAGCGTGCATACCTCTTCACTTGACTGCTTAACTCGGGGTTGAAATAATGTAGAAAACTCCTATTGGAGCCTTCTGCATTTGCTTTATCCTGCAATAAACGGACAGCTACAGTGGAGAATCTGTTATTCTTTCCCAATAAACGCGCTTACGCTAAAACTATTATTTGCAGTGCAAACAGTTTGGAGCCAGATCAGACGCCGGGTAACCCGGCGTCTGATCAGGTTCCAAACTGTTTGCCACCAAGATAAACAAGAATTATCAGAATTGTCCAAAAGTTGTTCTTTTCTACGTTTTAGTGCTTTGCGTTTGCGTACGTTTGCGTTTAAACGGGAAAGAATAACAGATTCTCCACTGTATAAACAAGACTACATATTGGTCTTCCATTGAGTGATCGCTTAATACCAGTTTGACTGTAAAAGTTGACACGGGTTACAAATTTTCATAACAAATGGCTGGTTTGATGCAACCAAATAATTGCAATATATAGTTAACCCTTTACTCCGTAGCTTATTTTCAGTATTGAAAACAGTAAATCTATTCTTCTTTACTTTCAGTCTGCGCTACAATTTGCTTAGATCATATAGATTTTTTCTTTATATTCATGACTAGATCGATAAAGTTGGATTATTTTCGTTAGTGGAGAAATGAATTAAAAATCAATGACGTAAAGGGTTGATGTAGGAAAACGAAACTAGTCTACATACATTTACCGTCAGACCTGGATTTATCTGTAGGATCCTTCTGCCGCACTTCGAGCCTATCTCGTTTAGCAGATCCAGGTTAAACTAAGTAGTCATTGGCAGCATCAACAACTTTATCATATGCACAATAGCAGTGGTTCACAAGAACATTGTTTTTTCTGTTGTTTAGCAGCCTATTTGCCGATTTAAAAAAAACTTTCTAACCCGGTCACGCTTTTTCACCGCATTTTGGTAAACCCCAAAAAAATGACGTCACAGCTCGGGACACTCCCAGTTTTACACATCTTAGTACGGAAGCCGGATAGTGCCACTTTCACAATTTTTAAAAAAAAAATTATCTTGAAAATTCAAGTTATTATCTTGAAAATTCAAGATAGTATCTTGAATTTTCAACATACTATCTTGAATATTCAAGATAATAACTTGAAAATTCAAGATAGTATCTTGAATTTTCAACATACTAACTTGAAAATTCAAGATACTATCTTGAAAATTCAACATACTATCTTGAAAATTCAAGATAATATCTTGAATTTTCAAGTTAGTATGTTGAAAATTCAAGATATTATCTTGAATTTTCAAGATAGTATGTTGAATTTGCAAGATACTTATCTTGAAAATTCAACATACTATCTTGAAAATTCAAGATAGTAACTTGAATTTTCAACATAATAGAGCTGGAATAAATCTGTTGTACGGAAGGTGGATAGTGCCACTTTAAGAATTCATAGTAGGCTGAGTCTCGAACAAATATTCAAGGGAAAAGTATTAAAGGCCTTTTTTTAAGGTCAAAGGGTTAAAATCCAGATCAAAGAGAAATAGTTGCATTTATTTCTAGCTCATCTGATCACAGCTTTGTGCATCTTGCATCTTTCGTAAACAGTTTAGCTCACTTGAGTTTATGCTCCGGGTGAGCTTTTATGATCACCTTTTGTCCAGCGTCTGTCTTTCTAATCAAATATTACGAAGCTCACATCCTGCACAGAACAGACTTTAACGCAAAACCTTAACGTTTTAAAATATAGGTCAAGGGCGTAACTATTGTACTTATGCGCTACTGGATCCAAATATTGAGCGTTTTGGAGACCCATGTTGATAACCCATTTGAATGACGAATCAATGCCGGGAACGTTGCCGCTTTAATTCTGCACAGGTTTGCCCAAATATGGAGCTCCTTGGTCATCTAAGTTTGATCCCCACAATACAGACCAATAAATTATTGGAACCTTTACTCACTGACCAATTACATAACTTTCGTGTTAGAACCCCTGAGCAGCTAGTATAAATATCAAGGGCACCAGTCAGAATCCTTACAATGAGTCTCATCTACTTTGAAGCTTAAAGCAGACTGAAAGTAAAGCAGAACGCGTCTCAATGCGCATTTTGCTTTACTCTTAACCCGCTTTAATTGGTCACCTATATTCCATACTAGAAACAGTCTATGGAGCAAATGGGTTAATGTTCACGGACAACCCATAGTGGTTGAACAATTAACCTATTGCTCCATATACGCATTTCAATTCACTCCAACACTATAAAAAATAGTTTCTGCCTAGACAGTCACCAATATTTATCATAACAAATATGTTCTATTTACCCATTACCACATAACCCGTTTCTTCGTTTTTAAGATAGGTGAATAACTGAATACTTAAAGCAGGTTGAAAGTAAAACAGAATGAGCCTTAAGGCACATTCCGCTTTACTTTTAGTTTGCTTTATGATACAGTTTCATGACTGTATAAATTGGAAGTATTTTCGTTAGTGAAGGAATAAATTAGAGGCGTATTTATTGGGTAAAGCAGTCTGAATTTGAAACAGAACGCGCCCTATAAGGCGCATCATGTTTCAATCTATATCTGCTTTAATTAAGTGATCAGATACAGGAAGGTAAACGTTTGCTTAACTCATTACTCCACAGATACGCATTTAACATCTTTCATTACTTTTTGCCAAAAATAGTTCTAGTCTATACATTCAAGACTATTAATTATAAGTAACATTCTCTATAATCTAGCAGATGATAGTCTAAAGCTTAAAGCAGGTTGAAAGCAAAGCAGAACTGGTCTTTACTTGCATTCTACTTAACTCTAAACCCGCTTTAGGTGGTCACCCATCTTCAATACTAGAAACAGCCACATGTCAATGGTTTCCGATTGAAGACTACCGACCTACACCTAAACAGTTTGTCTTATGAATGTTTCATCTTAGTATAGAAATGGCATTCTACCAGTGTAAGATAATCCGTGCATGCAAGATTACTGAAAACAGTGAAGGATCAGCACATTTGCCCTCCCAGGTGACCAATATAGTCCTGGTATAATCAGTATATACACCGTATCTATGTGTAAAATATTACTTAACTCTATTACTTAGTAACTCGTACATTTAAGGTTATTGAAGACTTGATCGTGAGCAATCTTTAGTATGTCATTGAACTTACCGACGATACGCCAATATAAAATTACACAAAATACATATAATTGTATAATTTTTATAGTGTAGACCCAGTCCAGTGGGCTCTGGTAGGAAACATCCGGCCCGGTGTGATCTCTTTGCGGTCTAGCTGTACCAAATATACATCAATAAGTAACACAGCAGGTTAGACAAGTATAAGATTAACAGTGTAGACCTAGATAAATATAGTTCGATAGAAGACCTTTAATCTGGATTCAATCCGTTTTTCGTATAAATGTACAGGTTATACATCTACATACAATTACAAAATAATAGTGCGTGGTACAGTAATTCATACTTATCAAATACATGTAGTAAACAGTGTATAACTAGATCAAAGTGCTCTTCTAGGCATATTCGGTCCAGTCCGCAATTGCGCCCATACGTATACAGAATAAATCGCACGACTCGAAGACTTATCCGCACTATCTGCCGTTAAATTGTCGAAATTTAAATTTTTTATACTTTTTCCATATTTCCCCGACTTTATAGAAATGTTTAATGTTTGACACTTTGGTGAAAGGACAAATTCGACAATTATCCGACTATTTCCCTGCTTGGCAATTTCTCGCAAGTCGAAATTCGACAATAATTCGACATTTTCCCTGCCAGGGCACTTGTAAAACGTCAAAATCCGACATAAGTTCGACATACTGAATATGGCAAAGAAATGTTGATTGTCAAATGTCGAATTTCGACAATATTTCGACTTTTTTTTGGCTCGCCAAATTATTGAACGTCTAAATTCTACACAAGTTCGACATAGTGAATGTTTTTAAGTAGTGTTGAAAGTCGAACATCGCATTTCCTAAAATTTTCGACATTTTGGTAAAAAGGACAATGTCGAACGTTGAAAATCGACCCTCTTTCGACAATTTCCGGACTTTGTATAAGTGTCGAATGTCAAAATTCGACAGTATTTCGACATTTTCCGGGCCGGCCACTTGTCGAACGTCAAAATTCGACACTAGTTCGAACTTATGTCGACTTTGGATAAATGTAGAATGTCGAAATTCGACAATATTTCGACATATTCCCGGGCCGGCCACATATCGAACGGCGAAATTCGACATGAGTTCGACTTAGTAATGTGTTTAAGAAATTTTGAATGTCGAACGTCGAATTTCGACAATATTTCGACTTTTCCCGGGTCCGGCAAATTGTCGAACGTCGAAATTCGACATGAGCTCGACAAAGTAATGTGTTTAAGAAATTTAGAATGTCGAATTTCGACAATATTTCGACTTTTTCCCTTACTTGCAGTTTGTCGAACGTCGAAATTCGACCCTAGTTCGACAATTTCCCGACCATGTAAAAGTGTCGAACGTCGAAATTCGACATCAGTTCGACAAAGTAATGTGTTTTAAAAATGTTGAATGTCGAACGTCGAATTTCGTCAATATTTCGACTTTTTCCCTTACTTGCAGTTTGTCGAACGTCGAAATTCGACCCTAGTTCGACAATTTCCCCACTTTGTATAAGTGTCGAACGTCGAAATTCGACATCAGTTCGACAAAGTAATGTGTTTTAAAAATGTTGAATGTCGAACGTCGAATTTCGTCAATATTTCGACTTTTTCCCTTACTTGCAGTTTGTCGAACGTCGGAATTCGACCCTAGTTCGACAATTTCCCGACTTTTCATAAGTGTCGAACGCCAAATTTCGACATCAGTTCGACAAAGTAATGTGTATTTAAACTGTTGAATGTCGAACGTCGAATTTCGACAATATTTCGACTTTTTCCCTTACTTGCAGTTTGTCGAACGTCGAAATTCGACCCTAGTTCGACAATTTCCCCACTTTGTATAAGTGTCGAACGTCGAAATTCGACATCAGTTCGACAAAGTAATGTGTTTTAAAAATGTTGAATGTCGAACGTCGAATTTCGTCAATATTTCGACTTTTTCCCTTACTTGCAGTTTGTCGAACGTCGGAATTCGACCCTAGTTCGACAATTTCCCGACTTTTCATTAAGTGTCGAACGCCAAATTTCGACATCAGTTCGACAAAGTAATGTGTATTTAAACTGTTGAATGTCGAACGTCGAATTTCGACAATATTTCGACTTTTTTACCTTTACTTGCAGTTTGTCGAACGTCGAAATTCGACCCTAGTTCGACAATTTCCCGACTTTTCATAAGTGTCGAACGCCAAATTTCGACATCAGTTCGACAAAGTAATGTGTTTAAAAAATGTTGAATGTCGAACGTTGAATTTCGACAATATTTCGACATTATGGCAAAGCTGACTTGTCAATCGGCAAAATTTGTTACATTATGTGAAAGCTTAAATGTCGAAAGTCGAAATTCGACAGCTGTTCGACCTTTCATTTGTGAAAGGTCGAATGTCGAATTGTCGATTGTCGTGCAAACTTCACACACCTTGTATTGCATTGGTTAGCTGCTTAACCCATGTAGAACAGGCAAACTGCGTTTAGTTTCAATTAAACGGAAACGGTTCGCTTAAAAACAGGTGTTCATTCTCCTCTTATTCTACCCGAGGAATCTTTTTCTCCTTTTTCGTTTTTGATTGCTCTCAATTATAATCTCTTTTTGGTTGGGTTTAAACATATACTTTGTATGCCACGTGATATGATTTGACCTGTTTAAACAGTTTGATTTATATGTGCTGATTTAACGAGATACAATGTTTATACATGTAAGTAACCAAATAAACTATGTCTATGTCTATGTCAATAAAGTGTATGTACTGTAGATGGTGGTGCAAATAACAAGACCTTCGCTAATTGACCAGACATCAGGTGTCGGCTTGAGTGTTAAACGAGCAGCGTCAAAACCTGTGGATCACAGGGGTGATAAAACCATTAGGTTATATATATTGGATTCGACAACAAGAATAATGGGACTGATAGATGTACTAACTCGGTGGTTTTTGTTCCGGTTTAAAGAATCCTAGAAAGTAGAACCGAAATAACTCGAAGACACATAGGATCTGCCATGGGTCGATGTTTAAGACAAGCTGTCTTAGCCGAGTCTAGAATTGAAATGCTTTTAAGCGAGCCTTGGCGAGCTTAATAACTTTTCGATTCTAGATGAGGTTGCGATCAGCTTGTCTTAAACGTCGACGAGTGACATATTATTTTTCTCACATAACCAACGATTTTAAGTTATTCGGCGGAGCTGTCTGTTATCTATTTAGTCACACATTTCTATTTAAACAAACATTTGAACCAATCATATTTGATCAGAAATTTAGAATTAAGAGCACCTGTTGAAACTGAATTGTCTGATTGGATAGTAGCCAGGGCTCCAGATAAGAGAATTATTTCAAAACTTAAAAACTTTATTTGTGCATTAAACCCTATGGTGTCCAACTCATATGAATTGTCTCTTCGAGACGATAAAAATGAGTGGTAACACCATAGGGTTTGGTGCTGAAATGAGTGAGAAAATGTTAGATTTGTTCAATTTACTCCCCTCTTATCTGGAGCCCTGAAACAGTAGCCTAGCTGTTTATGCAATGATGTGAGTGTAAAATTAGACACAGCCAGTGTGTAATACTGAGCTTCTATTTTAAGATATGCTAGCAGAATCTGATGTGTATAGACAGTGGTAGCTAGGTATTTTGTTTAATAATGGTTTACTTCCAATTTATTTTAATTGTTGGCCTCAAGTGAGTTAAACACAATTGTGTTGTTTCATCATTTATTTACAAGAGTGAGGTGTTATAGACCTTGTAAAGCAGGGCAGACTGTTCTGTATGGGCCTGCACAGTTTATCTAGTTATAGTTTGTTTCAAGAAACTCCCCATGAATGAAGTTTGATATACAGAACAATATAATTTAATCTGAGGATCTCCTACCAGTAGCTAGGATATGTTTTGCATTTCTGTACATTTATAGTTTTTTAGTCAGAGTTATGCTATATCGTTGAATGTGTATTTTTTGCTTTTCAATCCAAGATATTACAATTCTTTGAAAACCTCCAATTTCGTACAATTTTGCACACCCATTAACAGCATGAATTCCACCAACCATTCCGCCGAATATCTTTTTTAAAGATATTTCTTGTTTTTCAAATCAAAAGGCATTTTTGGAACCCCTGTGACGTCAAAATGCCTTTATAAATAGTGTCATTATAGTGACGTCATCATATTGATCTCACACATGTTGGAGACAAGGATATTCGTGATTGTTGTTCGCTATAGAAAACAAGGGTGGTTATTTTGAGAAAATGTTTTCTGTATTTCAATGTTAAAAAGTGACTTAGCCTGTATAAATATAGGGACGATCGACTTAACGCTTTCCCCATTGGAAACGCATTATATCGCTTTTGATTTATATAATCATTAACTTATGGAATCAAACATGTAGTGTATATCTAGATAGATGGTAGCTTAAAGCAGGCTGAAAGTTAACTAGAATGCGCATTAAGGAGCATTCATTTCTGCTATTATTTCAACTTGCTTAAGGTGTCATCCGTCTCCAAATCCAGAAACAGGCTACAGTGGAGAATGTGTTGGTCTTTCCCAATAAACGCGTTTATGCTAAAACTATTATTTCCAGTGCAAACAGTTTGGAGCCAGATCAGACGCCGGGTAACCCGGCGTCTGATCAGGCTCCAAACTGTTTGCCACCAAGATAAACATGAATTATCAGAATTGTCAAAAAGTTGTCATTTTCTACGTTTTAGTGTTTTGCGTTTGCGTACGTTTGCGTTTAAACGGGAAAGAATAACGTTTTCTCCACTGTATATGGCGAAGGATTAAGCGAGTCTGATTTATTGAACTTCTGCTAAAGGACCAATCGAGTTCTAGCTGCAGAAAAAAGGGTAAAACGTTGAAACAAGTTTCAAACATTTATTAGTCCATTCCGTGACCAAACAACAGCTCGATAAAATCGACCTGGCTCCGAGGTTATAAAGCGTTTTAGTTGAGTCTAAACTCGTTCCCAAGCATTTGATTGGTCAGATTTGAGCCTAGACTCAAATCTGACCAATCAAATGCTTGGGAACACACTCAGACTCAACTAACACGCTTTATAACCTCGGAGCCTGGCTAGACAAAAAAACAACAGCATATTCCCAAAGTTATTTAACGTTTGACTGCAGATGGGTTAATCCAGAGTTTATAAGGTAATGCCTTCCCGTCAGCTAGCAAACATTGTAGACGAGGAGCCGCTATATATATGCCCTAAGGCCATGGAACATCAAATATTCATTTCAAAAATTTGAAACTAAAAACTATTTTGAAAGCGTTAATAAATTTTTAATTGTATAATTATTTTTACTATTATACAGTGAAACCCCTCTAAACCGGAACCTCTAAATACCGGAATTCTCTCTAAACCGGACAAAAACGTTGGTCCCGTTTCCAAACCTTTTTTATTTCAACCCATTTCACCAATAATATACCTTTTTGCACCTTTGATTTATTCTTTCACTGAAGAAAATACATTCATGAATATGTATCATCAGAAATATTTTCTATATTCTAGCAGATGATAGCTTAAAGCAGGTTGAAAGTAAAGCAGAATGCGTCTTAAGACGCATTCTGCTTTACTATCAACCTGCTTTAAGTGATCAGCTATATTCTTTACTAAACCGGAGACCCTTCTAAACCGGACATTTATCTTGTCCCCACACAAGTCCGGTTTAGAGGGGTATCACTGTACTAGATTTATATAGCGCTCTTTTCACACAGGAGTTGTGCGTTCAAAAGCGCTTCACACGAAATTACATAAATGAAAATATCAAGCGAGAAAAGACGAATAGCTGCATTAAGATCTAAAAAAAATGATACCTAAGTCAAATATTTACAGTGAAACCCCTCTAAACCGGACATATATGGATATATGGGGACAACAAAAATGTCCGGTTAAAAGGGGTTTCCGGTTTAGAGGGGTTTTAACTTGTTTCTAGTATGGAAGATAGCTGACCACTTAAAGCAGTTTGAACCTGCTTTAATCTATCATCTGCTAGAATGTATAAACTATTTTCTTCAGAGTAAGCAAAAACCAAACACGTAATAAGGCGTGTTGATGGTGGAATGGGTAAAAATAAAAAACGATTGGAAACGGGACCAAAGCTTTTGTCCGGTTTAGAGAGGATTCCGGTATTTAGAGGCTTCCGGTTTAGAGGGGTTTCACTGTACATGGAAAGAAATTCCGAACAAGGGAAATTCTTTCAATATAATTGGTGTGCTAGAAAGACATTTTAATTTGTAACACATCATGTAAATCGGAAAATAAACATTGTGCTTGCTTTATTTTCATCTACACAAAGCACAAATGCAAGGTACAGATTGAATACTCGCTTGTACAGCAACACCCAAAGGCTGCCATGTCTTCTGTAATATGTGTGAACAAATATGTGTCAAATTTCCAACAGTATCATGACTTTAAGGCCTTTGGCTACCGGAAGTCGGTCTTGCGGGCGAGCGGATATGCGTCTTGACGACACAGACTGTTTTCGTACGTGTTTATACTAGAAAATTTATATAAAGGAAATGTTGATACGAATTAGTATAATCCTTCATAGCACAGTTAGTATAGTGGTTGACTAGCAATCAAAAGGTCATAGGTTCGAGACCCATCCGATCCAAAATTTTTTTAGTGTCCGATTTATTGACTTGTCAATCCATAACGCAGTAATCAAGAGACATGTTATGTTTAGTCTTCGTTGATTAGAACTAGTGATGTTTACGGTCCAAGTATATGTCCACTTACCTGTACGTTTTAGTTTAATGACTTACAAGTCAATTAAATCGGTATACATGTAAACGATTTGATCGAACTATAAAGCCACACATTGAAGCTTATCAATACGCTAACCTTTTCAAGATCGATATTGCCGATTATAATTATGTTAAAACAATATAATAAACCTTGTATGCAAGTCCATGAATAAATAATAATGCATTTTAATGACAAAGTTTTAATTCTAAGGTAGGTAACTGTATCTAAACAACAAATATCCCACATTTTAATAAGAAAATATGTTATTACAACAAATCCTGACTGTAATATTTTCTAATTTTTTCAGACTGACTAGTTCATCAACCATATATTTGAATAAAATGAAAACAAATATACATTGAATGAGTCAGTTTTTTGGAATTCAATTTTTTAGCATTTTGCAAAATTTAAATACATGTAGCTGATAACATCTTTCTGAACACCTTTATTCAAAATGTTTTTAGCTTTTCTTGTAATGAATGTTGTGGACTACTTATTGGGTGAGAATTATAGTCATTAGCTTTATTCATTTTTAAGAAAAATAAAATCATCAAAATTCTAGGTTTTTGTCAGAAAAAAGACCTTAAAGACAAACCGCACGATAAATTGTGCCTATATTTACACACATTGTTTCTTAGGCTATTATCATTCTTCATGAAAAGTTTCATAACAATCGTATGGAAACTACGCGCATATGCGAAGTACCTTAATGCAAATTGACCAACACCTCCAAGATCGTCTCAGTTTTTCATAGATATTGAGACACTTAGGCTAGAACATGCATATTTTCCCGATAGTTCTGCTTAAAACACAGAAACTGTCTGATAAAATGAAAAACTCCATATTCAAAATTTATATTTTTTTCATCTAAAATCTAAATATATTGGAAATGCATTCCAAAAGAGCTAAACGAAAAGCAAAAAAAAATGAATTACAAAGTGATCAGCTCAGTGTGTCCTGGTCATAACATCTATTAGACAGATGGACCATGCAGTATACATCGCCCCTTCCCTACAACGACATCCAATGAGACACAACAATTGTGTGCGTTGTTCAGAGGGAGTCTTGAGAGGAAGGGATATCCGCAAAAATTTGCAAACACCTTGAAACAAGATCGTAACGCCGCTTAACGCGGCGTCTGATCTGGTTTCAAGCTGTTTGTCACTCGTCATTATTTTTTTTTCAAAATGTCCAATATGTAACTTTGAGAAAAACAGCAGACGACAACTTTTAGCAGACGATATTAAAGCAGTCAAAGCGTTAGACATACCTGTCTTGTATAGGGAACTGCGACAATAATCGTTGTAAGGAGGGAGTCGTTGTTGAGAGGGCCGTTTTAGGGAAGGAGCGCTGTATTTCCTTTATTTATATTTCCAGGGCATCATCTGTGTATAATCCGGTTTAACAGAGGAGGTCCATTTAAGAAATGAACTGATTTTTTCGGCGTTCAAGCGAAATGAACGACAGAAAATTATCGGCAAATTCCATGAATCGCGTTAGCGATTCATGGTATTTGCCGATACTTTTCTGTCGTTCATTTCGCTTGAACGCCGAAAAAAATCAGTTCATTTCTTATTATTTACAATATATTTGCTGTAATTTCTAACATTAAATAAACATTTTGCAGTACGCATGTATGTTTAATCCATATTAGAGGTCGATAACACGAATAATGTGTACCCTATAAGGAACAGCCCTGACCGATTTACTGAATCTGTATACATTCGAAAGCAGAAAAAATAAGTTCCATTGTCAACAACTTGACAGTTTGGCGCGAAAAATGCTGATTTATGACGTCATTAGAAGTGACGTAATTTTAAAGTAGGATAAATATATCGGGGTTTTATTGTCATAAAGAAAACCAGATATAGGCCGCTGTTTATAAGTATTAGTTATAGTTCATTTTTTGAAAATTATGCAATATAACCTGGAGCGACCGTAGGGAGCGAACAGGTTATGTTGTATAATTTTCAACAAATGAACTATAACTGATTTACCGTTTGCCTCAAATATGGCACGTAGGCTAGTGTATGGCAGTTACCGTTCAACCTACTTTACCTATACTAAGTTATCGCTCAACCCAAATTACAACTCGACCTAGTTTGTCAGCCAATGAAAGGGATTTATTTCGGAGGGCGGTGCTTTGTATTTGCGGAAGCCGGCGAGTTCACTTTTACACATGACGTC
Organism: Gari tellinella; assembly: GCA_922989275.2. NCBI lineage: Eukaryota > Metazoa > Mollusca > Bivalvia > Cardiida > Psammobiidae > Gari > Gari tellinella. The sequence continues at coordinate 41,179,400 of OV277871.1, forward strand.
ACACGAAAGAACTAGAAAATCGACCGGGAACCGTGTACGCGTGTAGGGCTCGCTGTAGGTATTTCCATTTAGAAACAAAACCAAGCATGAACGAGTCACCCAAATGGAAATGGAAATACCAAGTATTGAGCAGCACCTGATTGACCAAGATTCGAGTCCTTTAACCCACTAATGAAGCCAAGCAATAATTATTGTTTTAAAGTCAGTTTAGAAAAACAGCAACAAAAAACCACAAATTATAGGGTGAAAACATCCTAAGTCAAAGCACTCTTGGTTTTTAAATGACATTCACCTGGAATGTGTTGATTCATCATACTATTAATGGCAAATATGCCTATGCCATTTTTGTAATTGGAGATAGATACGATGTGGTTCTACAATGTTTGCTGTGGCCACACGTAAATGACGAGTGTACTCCTCACATAGGGTTCAATGAGTTAATGCAGGACATGATTAATGCAGAAAGGTAAATTTAGAGCGTTTCATATTATTTTCATTATGCACTAAGTGCCACTAACTATAGTCTCCTGTCTACAGAAATATTTGATTTATTCGGGCCTCTTCATTGAAAGGCCGCAGTACATAGGTTATACTGTAATTCCCAGCTGAGCGGTTGCTGTATGACGCAATGATGCGCTACGCTCCTCCCTAGCACGCGGTGGCCTTGACCGGTTCATGACTTGTTTATTTTCTGTGCCATACCCAAGTACAAAATTGAACGAATATGCGATATATTTGTTCATTTCTCGCTGAAATGGAGCCCTTTCATTGGCTGGCAATCTAGGGCAAACGGTAAGGTAGATTCTTATGTCAATTTTTCTTGCAATTTATCTCATTTATAAAGAAGAATAATAGTCGGGACTCATGGTTTCCACTAGTAGGAAGGCATATATCGGTTAAGAACAAATTTTGAAAAAATCCGCCAAATGTTTGCTGCCCCAAGTTCCAAAGATTAATTCGCGAATGAAAACTGCATATGCCCCACAAGTCCCGCCCTCTCGAAAATTTGTGTTTATTTGAAATGAACACACTTTTTGTCAATGGAATTGAATGGGGCGATTGTAAATATATTCTAATGAACCTTAGATTTCAAAACCGTTTCAAGCTGATTGTTTGATTGTTTGCAAACATTATAACTGCGCAGTATTACAGAAATACAGTAAAAGTCTCCATTACGACCCCTAAACTGTGGTAATGAGCAGATTTTTAAAGCAGATGACTGCTTTAAGCGCGGTTAATGTAAACCTTTTGTTTTATTCGTACACCTTACTTTAAGCTGTCGCCTTAATTTTATGAAATCTATTACCGTTGTTTTTTGTTCATAATACAGAGGTTCACTGTACTCGTGAACTTGTTAATCCTTACGAATATAAGTACTACATGTATACAGTGGAGAATCTGTTATTCTTTCCCGTTTAAACGCAAACGTACGCAAACACAAAGCACTAAAACGTAGAAAAGAACAACTTTTGGACAATTCTGATAATTCATGTTTATCTTGGTGGCAAACAGTTTGGAGCCTGATCAGACGCCGGGTTACCCGGCGTCTGATCTGGCTCCAAACTGTTTGCACTGGAAATAATAGTTTTAGCGTAAACACGTTTATTGGGAAAGAATAACACATTCTCCACTGTACTATAGGACAGTGCAGAAAACATTTTTATTTCAAAATAACGAGAAACTAGGCGTTTCTTATACCTCAAAACTATTTATAATTAACCTGTTCATGATCAAATGTATCGTGAGGTTTTAATACCTTCACCATCATATTGTCGTCTGTGTTTCAATATTATTGTCTGCAATGTCGATTCAAATTTAGATTTAGGCAGTATAGCTGACGTAATTTCAAAACAAGTAGCAAACACTGTCTTATCCTGACCAGACGCCGCGTTACGCGGCGTCTAATCAGGATCAAAGCTGTTTGCAAATGCGCTTTATGACGTCATTGATAGTGAAAGGGTTAAGCTAGAATAAAATAGTTCTGATTATGTACATTTTATTAAAATGGAATTTTGATTTGTTTAAAATAGATATTGTTCTGTTTTCACCACTGTACATTACCAAAGTAAGCTGTATTTTTGCAAAACCTGCTACATTTATGAATGATAAAACAGGTACAGAGTGTAAAACTAGAATTTATCACTTTCGCAACAGCCGCTCCATATCCATACGGAGTGTCCTATATTAAATTTCTTTATTTCTGTCTCTACTTTGTACATCAAAGTGACATAACAGTTCATGCAAATTACAGTTTAACATATATGTACAAAGTCATTCATTATTGAATTATATGAGATGATCACAGTTATTCATAATACATAGCATAATCACAGGAACATAATATTGTATATACAGAAGGTAAATGTACATATCACCTTTGAATGTTGCACACAAAACTTCCACAGTGTAAGCATTTAGTATGTTGAAAATATTACTAGGATCAAGTTAAATAAAAGAGGGCAAAAAAGCCATACTATAAAATGGTATTTAAAAATCGAATATTATCTAAAGCCAGACTTGAAGTAAACTGATTAAATGGTGATATCTACAAGAAGCTTGAGCGCATCCTTAAATTTGAAAAGCAAGATTTTGCAGCAATACGTACAATGGATGGACATAAAGATATAAAGTTGAGTTTATCTCATTTACTTTTCGACTCGAAACCTGCATCGATCTCTGATGCTTTGCTATATAGAACAATTATAATATCTGTATATTTTGGACAGTCTGTAATTGCATGCAATTCATTTTCAATTTCAGTTACACAAAAAGGACATACTCTTCTTTCAACATCTAGTCGTTCATATCTCCCTGTCTCTAGACACAGGGACGCAACACCACAACTTAGCAAAATCACCCGATGTTTATTATGTACATTTTATTAAAATGGAATTTTGATTTGTTTAAACTAGATATTGTTCTGTTTTCACCACTTTACATTACCAAAGTAAGCTGTATTTTTGTTAGGCCTGCTACATGTATGTATAATATAAAAAGGTAGAGAGTGTAAAACTAGACTTTATCACTTCCGAAACAGTCGCCTTATATCCATACGAAGTGTCCTATATAATATCCAAGCCACACAACATTGACTTTATTCACAATTTACAGAATTTTCTGCACGCTACATGCTTACAGTGGAGAATGCGTTATTCTTTCCCAATACACGCGTTTACGCTAAAACTATTATTTCCAGTGCAAACAGTTCGGAGCCAGATCAGACGCCGGGTTTGCCACCATTATAAACATGAAATATGAGAATTGTCCAAAAGTTGTAATTTTCTGCGTTTTAGTGTTTTGCGTTTGCGTACGTTTGCGTTTAAACGAGAAAGAATAACGTTTTCTCCAATGTATGTAATGTTTCAAACAGTTTTGATCAATATGAAACAGAGAGTAACCCGACCACTCATCTATATCCAAACTGTTGGACAACGCATTTTAAAAAGCGTAGGTTTTAAAAATAAATTTATATTTGTTCAATATTTGTGAATCTCAACAATATACTACTCAAAGTTTGCTAAGCACCAAGTGTAAAACACCACAGATACCAATGCATTGACCCTATCACATCTTATCACATAACTTCCAACATTTTTGTTCGATTGCTTCCAAATTGGTTTACTTTACAGATTCTTAAAACTTTTACCCTTATTCAAGTCCTGTAGGTGAAACCCGAGGAAATTATCAAAATGTGAAATTTCTGAGATTTCACCCAAATTTTCAAATCTTTGAATTGTAAATGTTAATGTTCTTAGAGATGTTATAATGGGTACAACTGAACATTGAAAGGTAAAACATTGGTTTTACAAACGAATAACAACAATGTACAATTCAATGGATTTGAAAATTTGGTGAATTCTCAGAATGTTCACATTTTGATAATTTCCTCCGGTTTCGCCTACAGGACAGGAACAATTGTAGATTCAACCTTTGGCCAAAGCATCTCCAAATTTTGAAGAAATCGAACATAAATGTTGGAAATTATGTAAAGTGAAGAGAAAGGGTCAATGCACTGATACCTATGGAGATTTTACCATTGGTGCTTAGCAAACTTTGAGTAGTATAGTTATGTATGGTTGAGTTTACGCTACAGTGGAGAATCTGTTATTCTTTCCCGTTTAAACGCAAACGTACGCAAACGCAAAGCACTAAAACGTAGAAAAGAACAACTTTTGGACAATTCTGATAACTCTTGTTTATCTTGGTGGCAAACAGTTTGGAGCCTGATCAGACGCCGGGTTACCCGGCGTCTGATCTGGCTCCAAACTGTTTGCACTGCAAATAATAGTTATGCTATGTCATTTTATTGATCCCACTGTGCCTTAAAATGTTATATAAAAACAATATTATGTACATATATAAACATTTATCGGCCCACTGGCAATAATGTCGGCTTGCTTGCGTTATAAATCTCTTACACAGACTAAACATTGCATTTACAGCCAAATAAAACAAATACATACATGCTTATTTTGTAATGTAAAGGCATAAATGTCGCATTTTTACACTGCCTGACATAAATGGTTTATTGCTGTATGAAATCGAACATGGCAGTTTTCTGAACCTCAAGCAATTCTCGTGGTTACCCTTCTAGATGAGACTTAAATAAAGTTGTAAACTACAGTGTTCTCTCTTTACAACGACACCCATTGGGAGAGACAAATAATGTGTGCGTTGTTCGGAGGGAGTCGTTATACGGAAGGAAATTGGCTAACATTTGCAGATAGCTTGAATCCAGATCAGACGCCGCGTAACGCGGCGTCTGATCTGGATTCAAGCTGTTTGTCACTTGTCATTAAGTATTTTCTGCCAAAATGTCCATTATGTAATTTTTAAGCAGCAGACGACATATTGCAGCCGTGAAAAGGTTGGACATAACTGTCGTGTTTTGGGGAATAGCGGAAAGGGTCGTTGTAAGGAGGGAGTCGTTGTTTAAAGGGCTGTTGTAGGGAGGGAGCACTGTAAACTTCAAACTGCTTATAGTGGATATCTATTCACAGCTGGAAAAATACAGTAAAACACGATCACTAAACCTAAGCCTAATTGATTTTATAAAATACCGGTGACAGCTTAAAGCAAAGTGACAGTAAAACCGAAAGGTCCTAAAGGTTTAAGCAGCAACCTGTGACAGACTCCTAATAATTAACACAGTGCAGTGGTCATGAAAGAGGGGTTTTACTGTATCAAAACCATATTGCAAAGAGTCAAGAGCTAAAAACCATTAAGACAGTAAATATTATTACCTGACTCTCTATTTAAGTGATTATTAAGCATTTTTGACGGTTTTCCGCAAAGATTTACCAGACTGAGGCCAGGGGGCAACAGTTAACTGTTACACAGCACTGTTACATGCGCTAAAATGATGCGCAAAAAAATTCTGCACCGCGGGACCGAATAAGGCGTCTTTATGATACAGATTTTTGTTTAAAGATCTAGCCTTTTGCGGGGTTGATCTGGTCTTTTTTTCTCTCCCGAACAATCCGGTAAAAGGCTAGATCTATATAGTTCTAGATCTAGTATTAAGAGTAACTCTGAATAAAATCGATAAACCGCTTGCAGATCTAACGTTTGTTTTTAAACAAATTATGACATTACAAAAATAAATGACGTCATATCATAATGACGTAATTTGGAAAATCAAACAAAGTGTCAATCAATTGCAGTCAATAAGAAACAATAATAATTTCAATCGTAGATCTAATTGAAAAAAAAAGACTATAGTAGAGAAATCCTTTTACAAAACAGTGATGTTCACATTAAGTTGTTGTATTTAATTTCATAAAGCTTAAAAATATAATCATATGTAGAATCTAAACACGTTTTGTTCGAACCTTGTATATCTAGACCAATCTAGATCTAGCAATGCATTCAGCCTTGCTTAAATAAAGAGTCAGGTAATTAATCATTTGGTTGATAGTTACTTCGGAAACAGTCAAACCATTGTCCCTTGGTAGCAGGGAAGACCTTGAGAACTGTTGCCCTCGGCCGTTGGCCTCGGGAAACAGTTCTCAAGGTCTTCCCTGCTACCTCGGGTCATTGATTTGACTGTTTCCTCAGTACCTATGAAACAAATGTATACTGGTACATTTAGCCCTCAAGACGAATGTACACATTATCTTCAAGAAGTGCCCCTTTGAATAACACTCATGCAAAAAGTCTTAAACAAAAACACGGGGCTCCGTATGGAGCCTTCTGAGCAGGATCTGTATTGTTGATCATTTTGCAATATGTTACAACAAGAATTTAATCTGCATGTACATGTACTATGAGTTTTGATGTGAGATTCATTAGTATAATAGGAAAGAAAGTATACTCATATCCGTTTTATGTGATGTTCAATTAATACATGAAACCAACTGGTATTTATATGGACGTTGAGAGTACAAATCAAATGTTTCATATAGACAGAACAGAAATAATAGGAAAGTATCAAAATGTTCTGGAAAGTTCCTCACAAAAAAGTTGAAAACACACGTAGTTTGCATAAACTATACAAAAATATTCATTCACCGCTTAAACAAATATCAACTTCAAGTACAAACATCAATACGAGTCTACCTAGTCACAGCCTTTATTATATGCCTTTTATTGATATCGAGCGTTTCCGCGTGTATATGCACAGTAAAAAACAAGAGTCTGTATCAGCCACCTTGTATCAGCCCCCTTGTATTTTACTCCAATCTCGTTTTCGATTTAGCGTGACGTCATTTACTTACATGTACAAGTACTGCGTTTTTATTTGAGACATACAAAACAAATCTTGTTCTGCTTCAAGTAACTAATGTTTTTGAATATAAAATGATTTAAACAACGTTTTAGCTGTTTTGATGTGTATCTAAGACATATAATAAACACATGACCAATTTGCAGTGCGCTACAGTGTGTTGTATTTAGTTCTCGACGTTTTTGGCGGAAACAACCGATCAGACTCACGCCAAGGCGCTCGTCGGATCGGCTATATCCGCCAAAAACTTATCAAGCTAAATGCATCACATTGTATCGCACTGTAAACTGGTAATGTGAATTTATCATATACGTATACATGTACTGATGTCCAATGGTTCCCCTTAACTCATTATCCCCTGAAACTTCCAATGGACAATTCCAGTTTTCAATAAAGGTTGGTCCATTTTAGACTATTTAGGGTTGTTTTTTGTAATAAATTGCAAAATGACAAACAGTGAAGTCCCTAAAGGAGCCCTCTGATCAGGGACTTCACTGTTTGCATAGGACAAGTGTACTCTTCACAGGTACACATTTGGTAAAGGACGCATATATGCGTCACTAGGGCTCAATGAGTTAAGGGTGAATAAAACTCATGAATTTAGGAATTTTTCAAAGTATATGAAAACACTCAATGACGGTTGCCATAGTGGGTTAGTTTTAACACGGGCTTGAATGTTTAATTCTTTCCCGTGTTACTAATAATCTTCTTGTCATAGAATTTTTGTTAGATGTTTTACATGTATTTACTTCCTGTGTTGGCGGTCTTTTTGATTGTAAGGTTGTGGAACAGGGTTTATATTTTATGTACACTGTTCGTCTTTATAGGTGAATATAGGAGAAAAGAGTGAGGTTGGGCGCCCCTAAACCCAGGTTTAACCCCCCAGTGGTTATTAATAATTAATTTATAATCAATTATTGATTGCTACTGACCATTGCAAGGCGGGCTCCTATGTTCACTTTGATTTATGTTTATCTTGCGTGTTGCTTTCTATTTATTGTGTAGATGAAGGAATGGTATTGCGCGTGTATGTGTGTGAGTTTGTTATGGTATGACTGTGTGTGTGTTCTGCTTGAGAGGTGAGTGTATTGTTTGTGTTGCGTTTCCTGCTTGAGTCTTTCGTATTTATTTGTATTGAAGAGCTATTTAAGATGAATGAATAAATAAAAAAGTGTACATTTTGGTGTACAACTTTTGGCTCTACGACAATTTTAAAATGTGGAAAATTTACCCCACCCACTTTTTCGTATTTTGTCCTTTTAGAACAGCCCGCTTCAACAAAATCCATTTTAAATGAAAACAAACATAATAATTTGGTTTTTTGTTCTTTATTTTATGTCTATGGTAGCATTTTCTTTATACAAGAACTAATTTAAGACAAAACAGGCACCATATGCGAAATTTATAAAGCTCTAAATATCATCAATATTGTACTTTTTTGTAAATTTTGTAAAGGGAGATAACTCCTTTTTCTTCAGTAACTCAAAAATTTCAACACTGACCTTTCAATTTCTTTTCATATGTTGAGCTGCCTTAGCATAGGCCATCATCTGGTACATTGTAGAATATAAGAAAAAGTTTAATACTAGAATTATTTCATTTTCAAACTTTTTTTAAATAAAAAATGTAATAAAATCATGCCCTATAAAAATATGCTTTTGATATTCAAGGATCCATATTGTTCAAACCTGGTGCCTGCTTTGTCTAAATTTGGTTTCCATATGTGAAAATACCACCATTGACATGAAATAAATAATGAAAACCCAAATTACCATGTTTGTTTTGTTTTGAAATAAATTTTACTGAAGCTTTTACTCTGAATGGGTATTATTTGAAAATTTGACATACCTGTTTCAAATCACTGTAGCTCATAATAAAGAACACCACCATATTTATTTTTCATTTTTTCATTCACCATAAACAGCTTTAGCCGAAAAAGCAATGATAGAAAAAAGTTTTATACTTTGAAAAATTCGCTTATGGGTTTGATACACCTTTAATGGCATTTATTCAAAGAGCAAGTTCACAGATGCTTTTATAAGCCAAACATGATCCAACGACAAAATTACGTTTTGCCCTGCATTTGTCTTTTAACCCTTTCACTCTCAATGACGCCTTAAAGCGCATTTGCAAACAATTTGGGTCCTGATCAAACACCGCGTAACGCGGCGTCTGACTAGGACCCGAACTGTTTGACACTATTATCGATAGTTATTAAGTCATACTTAAACGTGTCTTTCAGATAACAATACTGAACCAGACGAAAATAAAGCGACGAAGGGGTAAAAATCTCCCGAATAATTTGAACATAAAAGGGTTAAGATCACTATACCCCCTCTTCATTCAGTGGTTGCTCAAATGAAATGTGATTGTATGCTTTGAGTAAACGTTTTTTTTATGTCTTGAAGCTTGTGGCTTAAATGTGTGTAAACTACGTACAACCAATTTAATTGCAAAATCCAAATACACAATAAAAGTTTAAAGTAAAATCTTGTTTGTACCAATCTATATCGTGTTTCGAAGCTATTATCTGATCTAAAAAGTGTTCCTAGTTAACTTCTACTATTTGGGAGCCTTTAACTATGTAACATTTAGTCTTACTATCTTAATGTAGATTTAGCTCGACTATTCGAATAATATGGAGGGATAAACAGTCGCCCTGGCGTCGCCGTCGGCGTTGCACTGGTTAAGGTTTTTTTGTGCAACCTACAAATAAGCTTGTATTTCTACAACCAATAATTGTATTGCAATATAATTTCACCACAGCCTCCCCACTACTGCAGCAAATCATGGCTGGTAATTCTGGTTTGGATTTTGTGTGAGTTATGGCCCTTGATGGACTTAGAAATTTTGGTTAAGGTTTTTTGTGCAACCTAGAAATAAGATATATCTCTGCAGCTGCTGCTTGTATGGGATTATAACTTCACCACAACCTTGCCACTAGTGCAGTCAATCAAGGCAAGTCACTCAAGTTTGCATTTAGTGTGAGTTGTGGCCCTTGATGGACTTAGAAATTTTGGTTAAGGTTTTTTGTGCAACCTAGAAATAAGCTTATATCTCTGCAACTGCTGCTTGTATCGCATTATAACTTCACCACAATCTTGCCACTAGTGCAGTCAATCAAGGCAGGTAATTCTAGTTTGCATTTAGTGTGAGTTATGGCCCTTGATGGACTTAGAAATTACCTTATATATTAAATTAGAAATTTTATACTTAGAAATTAAAAATTCTGCTACTCTGCAACCACTGTTTAACCCAACCAAGGCAGGTAGCTCTGAGGGGAGATACAATATACTCACTGCCCTTCAATACAGTTTTACATAGTAACACTCTGTAAAACTGCATCACCCAAACAGCATTCCATTCCCTACATACATGTCAGTTCTACAGTTATATAATCATTACTGTGTCACAATGCCTATACAACAAGAAAATACCAATCAAACATAAAAAATCTGACCTGTCTTCATCTATTCAATTCTAAACCTCTACAAACTTTAATATTAAAAAACAAACTATGCAAATTTTACAACATTAATACCATAGAACTTAAAAGTAAACTAACAATCAATATGGGTCTAATACTACACATAAATTATCATGCATACCAACTTCTTCCATAATCGTCTGCAAAAGCCATTTACAGTCATGTGTTCAAATGACTACCATCAAACATGCTTTTTCAATATATTAATATACCCTTATCAAATTTCCAATAACGAAAACAACCTAGAATAGTCGAGCGTGCCATCTTGCGATGGCCCTGGTTATGATACTGGTGAAAGAAATATCAAATCCGAATACCTATGACACAGAAGGTACATTACTAGTTTCTGTTACAGTGGAGAATGTGTTATTCTTTCCCAATAAACACGTTTACGCTGAAACTATTATTCCCAGTGCAAACAGTTTGGAGCCAGATCAGACGCTGATTAACCCGGCGTCTGATCAGGCTCCAAACTATTTGCCACCATGATAAACATGAACTATCAGAATTGTCCAAAAGTTGTTATTTTCTACGTTTTAACGCTTTGCGTTTGCGTACGTTTGCGTTTAAACGGGAAAGAATAACGTTTTTTCCACTGTAAAGATAAAAATGAAGCAGTGTGAATTTGATAATTTGGACCAAGATCATACGCCGAGAAGATCGACAGCAGAGTTATAGTGTTTAGATATTGATGACGACGAATACAGAAATATACATAATGTCATGTATGGATTTAACATATTTATTTCTTCAAAAACAGTAAGAAAGTAATGAGACAAAGCAATTTGGAGCACTAGCATTTAATGTTAAAGTTTCAATAAATATTGTCCCATTAAATTCTGGAACATTAGAATATATATAATTCCAGTTGCATATCCAGACTTATGCCTGTATTTAACAAACACGTTTGGTATATATACCTGTATTTGGTTTTACTTAACCCTTTCACTCTCAATGACGTCATAAAGCGCGTTTGCAAACAGTTTCGATCCTGATCAGACGCCGCGTAACGCGGCATCTGATCAGGATCAAAACTGTTTGCTTCTTGTTTTAAAATTACGTCAGTTATACCACCTTAAATCGAACTTTGAAACGATATTTCAGATATGCATATGCAGCGACGACAAGACGATATGGCGATGAAGGGGTAACAACCTCACGATCAATTTGATCATGAAAGGGTTAAACAGCTTTGACAACTCCGATATGCTATAAACGTTCTTATCTGCCAATCTTGTAAAACCTGAAACATCAGATCAGTGTGATCCATTCACATTAACACTAGGGTTACACAACGTTCTGAAAAATTTCATACAAATTGAAAAGAAAGTAACCAAGAGACGATTTGTCAAATCTACTGTAAGGTCAAGTAGACGTTTTCAAAACATTCTTCTATTCTGCAAAAGCAATAAAAGGAAGATTTAAATAATTGATTATTTAAGGAAGAACATTTAGAAAGATTAAACGTAATGCTATAGATTTAGAATATAAGTACTTTACTGAAAGGTTGCTTATGCATTTAGAAAAGAAAACAAAACATTGACGGAGCTTTTGCTGATGAATAAGTTTCCTAAAATCGTTTTCAGGTACCGAGTTCCGAATGAATAGATAACTTGTGGCTTCTTATTCGAGCGTATCATCTAATTTTATTTGAAAAATACAAAATGTACTAAGCAACAAGAATTTCTTAGTATAAGATAGCACTTTTTAGCTCGCCTGTACGAAGTACATGACGAGCTATTGTAATACCCCTGGTGTAGTCGTCGTCGAAATCTGTGTTTAGGTTTCGAAAAATGCCTATAACTTCTATGTCCCTTGAGGTATTGCTTTCATAGTTGGTATGTGTGTGTATATGGACAAGACCTTTCCATGCACAGAAAAATTTGGACCCCGTGACCTTGACCTTGAACTTAGGGCCCGCGTTTAGGTTTCGAAATCTGTGTTTAGGTTTCGAAAAATGTCTATAACTTCTATGTCCCTTGAGGTATTGCTTTCATAGTTGGTATGTGTGTGTATATGGACAAGACCTTTCCATGCACAGACAAATTTGGACCCCTGTGACCTAGACCTTGAACTTAGGGCCCGCGTTTAGGTTTCGAAATCTGTGTTTAGGTTTCGAAAAATGCCTATAACTTCTATGTCCCTTGAGCTATTGCTTTCATAATTGGTATGTGTGTGTATATGGACAAGTCCTTTCCATGCACAGAAAAGTTTGGACCCCTGTGACCTTGACCTTGAACTTAGGGCCCGCGTTTAGGTTTCGAAATCTGTGTTTAGGTTTCGAAAAATGCCTATAACTTCTATGTCCCTTGAGCTATTGCTTTCATAGTTGGTATGTGTGTGTATATGGACAAGACCTTTCCATGCACAGAAACATTTGGACCCCTGTGACCTAGACCTTGAACTTAGGGCCCGCGTTTAGGTTTCGAAATCTGTGTTTAGGTTTCGAAAAATGCCTATAACTTCTATGTCCCTTGAGCTATTGCTTTCATAATTGGTATGTGTGTGTATATGGACAAGTCCTTTCCATGCACAGAAAAGTTTGGACCCCTGTGACCTTGACCTTGAACTTAGGGCCCGCGTTTAGGTTTCGAAATCTGTGTTTAGGTTTCGAAAAATGCCTATAACCTCTATGTCCCTTGAGCTATTGCTTTCATAGTTGGTATGTGTGTGTATATGGACAAGACCTTTTCATGCACAGAAACATTTGGACCCCTGTGACCTTGACCTTGAACTTAGGGCCCGCGTTTAGGTTTCGAAATCTTTGTTTAGGTTTCGAAAAATTCCTATAACTTCTATGTCCCTTGAGGTATTGCTTTCATAGTTGGTATGTGTGTGTATATGGACAAGACCTTTCCATGCACATAAATGTGTTGACCCCTGTGACCTTGACCTTGAACTTAAGGCCTGCGTTTAGGTTTCGAAATCTTTGTTTAGGTTTCGAAAAATGCCTATAACTTCTATGTCCCTTGAGGTATTGCTTTCATAGTTGGTATGTGTGTGTATATGGACAAGACCTATCTATGCACAGAAACATTTGAACCCCTGTGACCTTGATCTTGAACTTAAGGCCTGCGTTTTGGTTTCGAAATCTGTGTTTAGGTTTCGAAAAATTCCTATAACTTCTATGTCCCTTGAGGTATTGCTTTCATAGTTGGTATGTGTGTGTATATGGACAATACCTTTCCATGCACAGAAAAATTTGGACCCCTGTGACCTTGACCTTGAACTTAGGGCCCGCGTTTAGGTTTCGAAATCTGTGTTTAGGTTTCGAAAAATGCCTATAACTTCTATGTCCCTTGAGGGTTGCTTTCATAGTTGGTATGTGTGTGTATGTGTATATGGACAAGACCTTTCCATGCACAGAAACATTTGGACCCCTGTGACCTTGACCTTGAACTTAGATCCAGGGTTAAGGTTTCGAAATCTGTGTTTAGGTTTCAAAAAATGCTTATATTTCCTATGTCCCCTGAGGTGTAACTTCATACATGTATTTGATTTTCATGTGTATATGGACAAGACCTTTCCATGCAGGCAAAAAGGTTGAACTCGGTGACCTTGAGTGTGCTTTTAAGTTTCTAAATGTGCCGATGGCGAGCTTTGTTGTCTCTCTGACAACTCTTGTTACACTTTATTGAACACCTGTATATATACTAATAAATTACGACATGGTAAACGCCTGATCGATTTTACAAGGTGTGAAGGAGGGAGTGCATCATTTTGAACCGGTTGGTCTATATTGCGTGCTATTCGTACATAGGAGACAGCGGTCAGGGTTACGAACTTACGAATTTTGTACCAACAATCAAACAATAGATCAAATTAATAGACTGAAATTCGGGACTTAATTATATTTACGAACAAGAGAAAAGGTCATTTACTCGATTTATTAACTATTATGTTCAGACTGTAGTACGTTATAGTTGCAATATTGGTATTGATGTATTTATCAATAAGTAATGTCATTAATGATATAGACAACATTTTAAGTTTCTACAACGCTGTACATACCATTTAAGATTCAAAGTACAGTGGAGAATGTGTTATTCTTTCCCAATAAACGCGTTTACGCTAAAGCTATTATTCCAAGTGCAAACAGTTTGGAGCCAGATCAGACGCCGGTTAACCCGGCGTCTGATCAGGCTCCAAACTGTTTGCCACCATGATAAACATGAAATATCAGAATTGTCCAAACGTTGTTCTTTTCTACGTGTTAGCGCTTTGCGTTTGCGTACGTTTGCGTTTAAACGGGAAAGAATAACAGATTCTCCACTGTATGATAACCACTGACACTTTATAATACTTTGGTAGAACGTATACATTTCTAGACAAAATGTGTAGGTATTATTAGGGGTCTGAATATTTGTTCTTGGAGTAGAATAGCACCAATCTGCTTTATACTTCTTGTTTGGATCTGGAAGGCTAAAAAATTAAACTAGCAATGTATTGAACTTATGCTCGATGATATTGGAGTCATGGGATCGGTCTAGTTATTCAAGACGTTGACTCGGAGGTACAGAGCAGGCGGTATGGAGACAGGAATTAGAATATAAACACATTACCTTTACATCAACATAGTTGTCACGTGAATAATCAGAATTTCATCTCAATATCACTGGACAGGCCATGTACCTTAGTAAAAGATAATTTGTTCTATATATTGATCTATATCCAAGTTGTTCAATCTAGTTTATTGAGCAAAATTTATTTTGTATCTATTTAAGTATCGCTTATATAAACACATCGCTCAGATAGTAACACTTTTATTTATTATTCTCTTTTCCAGTGTGACGTCATACCCCCTTTGTTTACACTTAGCGAGCACGCGCACTCTGGGACAACAAACCCGAAATCTACATAAGTTTGTGCAGCAGGGCGTTTAATCTCATTCTTTTTCTACGCATTATTATCTGAATAGGTCCTATGAATACTACGAAGGTCTTACATTAGTTGCAAAAGCGCGATTTTACCGAAAATTAGAATTATTTTTTTCTCCGAGTAAGACCGACGCCATCCGAATGAAGGACTGAGAGTATGCGTATGACATCAAATACCCGGATGACTGGAAAAGAGAATACATTAAATAATTCTATCAATTCTAACTTAATATTAAAGTCAAAAGTTATATTCCCAAAAAGGGTACTTTACATGTATATTCCCACGAAGGATACTGTAAAACCGGGTTTATTCGCGAGAATATAACTTACGCGTTAATTCGCGAATGTCTCCATAATACATTTTAATCCATTTACTCTCGCATGGTTGGAGATGCCGGAGGTACAGTGGATAATCTGTTATTCTTTCCCGTTTAAACGCAAACGTACGCAAACGCAAAACACTAAAATGTAGAAAATAACAACTTCTTGACAATTCTGACTATTGATATTTAGCTGAGTGGCAAACAGTTTGAAGCCTGATCAGACGCCGGGTTACCCGGCGTCTGATCTGGCTCCAAACTGTTTGTATTGGAAATAATAGTTTGAGCGTAAACGCGTTTATTGGGAAAAAATAGCGTTTTCTCCACTGTATATAGTCCTCTCCTGGTATTACGTGGCGACTCAAAATTACGTGATACCCACTGACCTCTTCTCAGTGTGTTGATGAAGTATTTGCGATAAAACCTAAACATCCAGGTATGAATAAATATAAATAGATTATATTGAATTATGGACAATCCAGAACATTTTACATTGTTATATTCTTTGCCAACATGGAAGCGAATTTCCAAAAAACATTCAGGAAAAGAGAGAAATAACACGCCAAAACGAGCGAGATGGAAAAAACACCTTTCAATTCAATATTCGCTGTTGTCATGACAACATCACTCAAACGAATTTGTAATTGAAATCTTCAGTACACGTTTTCGCAGCTCAAAAATCATTTCCAAGGCCAAAAACAACAGCTAAAGTAAGATGAAACTGAATTTACTCTAAAAAGAGTGAACAGGAAATTCATTAGATGCGAAACTATCACCGGAGCTGTGGGCTAAATCCAATGTTGCTTTAACGCATGCTCAGGAGGGGTCTTTTTGAGACAAGGAAACAACGCAGTGCAAGAAATACGACTGTCTTTTAGTATAGAAGAATGGCATTAAGAAATAGGAGGAAAGCAAACAGTTGATGCCTCCAAATGGGTAATTAACTTGTCAGACAGGAAATTAGAAACTGACGAACACTCTGTACTACAAAAAAGTAAAGAGAAACACTTCCGATTTAGGTAAAGACAACAGTATTGTCATTCTCTCCGTAGACAAAGGTCGTACCACAGTGGTACTCAACCGGACAGACTTTGATTAAAAAAATGAAAAGTTGGTGTCAGACAAGTCCTCCTGAAAAATGACCCCACCAAGACAGTAAAGGATAAGTTATCTCTAAGCTGAAAGAAGTCAGGAAATCTAATCAAGTATATGAAAACCTTTATAAGAGGCTCTATCCAACCTCCGTGTCAGTTCCAAAACTCTATGGCCTCCCCAAAGTCGTAATAAAGATGCACCGCTTAGACCAAAACATTTGGCCGCTGTCATAGGTCCTCTTGTTGGCAAGACAAAACACCATATAATGAATAATGTTGACTTTATTAAGAAAAGCAGCGGGCTTTAAGTACCGCCCACTAACAAACTTGTGTCATACGGAGTGTCAGCCTTATTTATCAACATTCAGGTAAAGCAAGCCATGAGAGTGATCAGAGACAAATTGGAAGGTGACAGTGAGTTAAACCAGAAGACTTTGCTCTCAGTAAGCAGTATATGTGACTTCTTTGAGATGACTCTCAATAGCACTTACTTAATATGCCAAGGACACTATTTCCAGCACAAACAATGTAGCGATGGGGTATCCAGTCTATCCTATAGTAGCCAACATCTTCATGTAGCATTTTGCGAAAGAGGCAATGGACACTGAAAGAAACCCACTCTCTGTATACCATGACAAAACTCCATGAGTACGACATTGGTGAGCTTTCCAACCACCTGAACTCCATAGATGAACACATTAAGTTCACATCTACAAGAGAAGAAGATGGCCAAAGTCCATGTTTGGAGACATGTATTCACATTGAAGACGCCGGGTCCACCAAGGTCACAGTCTAAAGAAAATCCACACATACATACCGGTATCTGAATTTTGACACAAATCATCACTTAGAATACAAGAGATCTGTAGTAAGGACCATTTTCCGCAGGACCGATGCACTGGTGACCATGACGCTGCCAAGAAGAAGGAGAAAGGCCATGTTAAAAATGCTCTCAGGGCTGATGGCTACCCAGAAAAGATATTTACAATCACCAATAAAACAAACAAGAAAGACAAAAACTCACCAGCAACTAAGCCAAAGAAGAACGAATGTTGGCATACTTTACATCCGGGTGATTTAAAAAAAAATAAACCGACTCTTTAAAAAGCATGGTACAAACATGTTCCATCGGCCAGTCAATTATATCCGTTCACAAGTCGCTCACGATAAGACAAAGAAGCTAAAAAATGCGGAGTTGTTTACTATGTTAAATCAGAGAATTGCAGGAATGACTATGGGGGGAAACAGGAAGACCATTCGAAACAAGACTAACAGAACATGTCTTGGGCTAAATCTGCACTCCATGAACACTGAAAACACTGGAAAGTACATCATCCAACAGAAATACAAATTATTATATGCCTTCGTATGATATCGAGCGTTTTCGCGTGTATCTGCCGAGTAAAATACAAGAGTCTGTATCAGCCACCTTGTATCAGCCACTTTGTATTTTACTCTGACGTCGCTTTCGATTTAACGTGACGTCATTTACGTTCATGTAAAAGTGCTGCGTTATTCTTTGTGGCATACAAAAACCCTTTTTCTGCTTCAAATAACTAAAACATTTTGGATATAAAATGATTTAAACAACTATTTAGTGTTTCTGGAGTATATTCAAGGCATATAATAAACACATCACCAGTTGACAGTGCGCTACAGAGTGTTGCATTTAGCTCTCGACGTTTTTGGCGGAAACAACCGATCAGACTCGCGCCAAGGCGCTCGTCAGATCGGCTATTTCCGCCAAAAACGTCTCGAGCAAAATACATCACTCTGTATCGCACTGTCAACTGGTAATGTGTATGTAGTAACATCAGAGCACATTCACATAAAACGTAGAGTGAAATAGAAATAAGCTATACTCATCAAGCAGCGGTGACCATCTCTGAACAGGGACGAGGGGTTGGAGTTGCCGGCATTTTACAGTCCTCGCCTGGTATCACGTGACGACTCAAAGTCACGTAATACACACTGACTTCTTCTCAGTGTGTTGTTGAAGGTTTTGCGATAAAACCGAAATATCCAGGTATGAATAATTTTGCTCTGAGTAAATGGATTAAAATCAATTATTTGAGAAGACGGTTACTTGTATGAACTGCAAATGTTAAAATGGAAATGATAAACCAGATTTGGAACATGAGTGTGTTGTTTAACGCCTTATCAGTTAAGTAATGGGCTGTTTTACACTCTTACTGAATTGTTACTGTGAGGTAAAAGAAAAGGCAACAGGTGATTTGGATGAGTGACGTAATCCTATCAGCTTAACAAATAGAAACTAGAAATTGCTGACTATAAGTTCGTTATTTAATTACCGTTGAACTATATGTACTTCTTTATTATTACACAACGGTGCTTTTCTTGGGTATGTTAATTACTTGCCAATACTTGTACAGAACAAATCCTACTTCCATTTGAAAGTAATCAATTAAAAAACCGTTAAATGAAATTACGTAGCAAAATGGTTTAGTTATGTAGTGCCATTTAAGTGCGTTGAAAAGTACCAACCCGCAGGGCGTTTAACCATTTCACTCTCAATCACGCTTCAAAGCGCGTTTTAAATCAGTTGGGATCCTGATCAGACGTCGCGTCACGCGGCGTCTGATCAGGATCCAAACTGTTTGACACACGTATCGATATTTCTTAAGTCATACTAAAAGTGACTTATTTTTAACTTAGTAACGAGATTGAAAACAACAAAATAGAAGCAGACGACAATGAAACGGTGAAGGGGTAAAACTCTCCCGAATAATTTGATCATGAAAGGGTTAACTCTCTTGTATTCCTTGTTGTCTCTGAGAAGACAAAAGAATGTACTATAGCTCTATATATTTTGGGAAACTCAATGAGACAAAGAGTTCTGAATCTAGCAACTCAGAATTGACTTAGAAAGCCCGATTCTGTTACTTTCTTCAAGTTTCTCCTGAATTTTTCCTTAACTAGTTTGATTTAGTCAGTGTATTTTGTTTATATTGCTGCTTAATTTGGAAATCTTAAAGCTTGATTGAATATACAGTCAATTCCATTTGAGCTTGCTATGTGATCAACTCACTCTGATACATTAAACATGTCGGCCGCAATCAACGTATAAACGTATCCTTAATAGCAAGGCAAATACATATTTGAAAGCACGACCCACGCCCCGACAGAATACGTATTGTTGTTGACCACATAGTCGTGTAAAATATACAGTGCCGTAAACATAATTTGGCGCAGCATGCATAAGATATACTAATGTATGAATCACCAAAATACTGTTTTTCTGCGCCGACAGTAAACAAACTTAGTTAAACGCTTTGAAACAGAGCAAGTCAACGAAACATTTAAAAAGTCCAAATGGTCTATATTGTTTTCACCCCAGCAACTCCCCCTAACCGCCACGTAGTATTAACAGTGACTCAGAATAAAACTGTTAACACATCTTGTAGCACAAACAATGCTTTTTTAAATTTCCTATTTTACATACTAATGACGTTATGACACCATAGTTTATTAATTCCGACAACGAACTAAGTGTCATATAGTCGCTTTTAGTCGATAAGAAATTATATTTAGATGAGATCTTAATTGAACGATTGGATATATTATGTGAGAAGTATTTTCACTACTCTTTTTGTTGTTTTTAGCTCGCCTGTACGAAGTACATGACGAGCTATTGCAATACCCCCGGTGTAGTCGTCGTCGTCGTCGTCGTTGTCGTCGGCGTCGTCGTGAACGGCGTAAACAATTTTAAGAAAATGTCTATAACTTCTATGTCCCTTGAGGTATTGCTTTCATAGTTGGTATGTGTGTGTATATGGACAAGACCTTTCCATGCACAGAAAAATTTGGACCCCTGTGACCTTGACCTTGAACTTAGGGCCCGCGTTTAGGTTTCGAAATCTGCGTTCAGGTTTCGAAAAATGCCTATAATTTCTATGTCCCTTGAGGTAATTGCTTTCATAGTTGGTATGTGTGTGTATATGGACAATACCTTTCCATGCACATACAAATTTGGACCCCTGTGACCTTGACCTTGAACTTAGGGCCCGTGTTTAGGTTTCGAAATCTGTGTTTAGGTTTCGAAAAATGCCTATAACTTCTATGTCCCTTGAGGTATTGCTTTCATAGTTGGTATGTGTGTGTATATGGACAAGACCTTTCCATTCACAGAAAAAATTTGGACCCCTGTGACCTTGACCTTGAACTAAGGGCTTGCGTTTAGGTTTTGAATTCTGTGTTTATGTTTCGAAAAATGCCTATAACTTCTATGTCCCTTGAGGTATTGCTTTCATAGTTGGTATGTGTGTGTATATGGACAAGACCTTTCCATGCACAGAAACATTTGGACCGCTGTGACATTGACCTTGAACTTAGGGCCCGCGTTTAGGTTTCGAAATCTGTGTGTAGGTTTCGAAAAATGCCTATAACTTCTATGTCCCTTGAGGTATTGCTTTCATAGTTGGTATGTGTGTGTATATGGACAATACCTTTCCATGCACAGAACCATTTGGACCCCTGTGACCTTGACCTTGAACTTAGGACCCGCGTTTAGGTTTCGAAATCTGTGTTTAGGTTTCGAAAAATGCCTATAACTTCTATGTCCCTTGAGGTATTGCTTTCATAGTTGGTATGTGTGTGTATATGGACAAGACCTTTCCATGCACAGAAACATTTGGACCCCCTTGACCTTGAACTTAGGGCCTGCGTTTAGGTTTCGAAATCTGTGTTTAGGTTTCGAAAAATGCCTATAACTTCTATGTCCCTTGATGTATTGCTTTCATAGTTGGTATGTGTGTGTATATGGACAAGACCTTTCCATGCACAGAAATGTTTTGACCCCTGTGACCTTGACCTTGAACTTAAGGCCTGCGTTTAGGTTTCGAAATCTTTGTTTAGGTTTCGAAAAATGCCTATAACTTCTATGTCCCTTGAGGTATTGCTTTCATAGTTGGTATGTGTGTGTATATGGACAAGACCTATCTATGCACAGAAACATTTGGACCCCTGTGACCTTGATCTTGAACTTAAGGCCTGCGTTTAGGTTTCGAAATCTTTGTTTAGGTTTCGAAAAATGCCTATAACTTCTATGTCCCTTGAGGTATTGCTTTCATAGTTGGTATGTGTGTGTATATGGACAAGACCTATCTATGCACAGAAACATTTGGACCCCTGTGACCTTGATCTTGAACTTAAGGCCTGCGTTTAGGTTTCGAAATCTGTGTTTAGGTTTCGAAAAATTCCTATAACTTCTATGTCCCTTGAGGTATTGCTTTCATAGTTGGTATGTGTGTGTATATGGACAAGACCTTTCCATGCACAGAAACATTTGGACCCCTGTGACCTTGACGTTAACCTTATGGCCCGCGTTTAGGTTTCGAAATCTGTGTTTAGGTTTCGAAAAATGCCTATAACTTCTATGTCCCTTGAGGGTTGCTTTCATAGTTGGTATGTGTGTGTATGTGTATATGGACAAGACCTTTCCATGCACATAAAAATTTGGACCCCTGTGACCTTGACCTTGACCTTAGATCCAGGGATAAGGTTTCGAAATCTGTGTTTAGGTTTCAAAAAATGCTTATATTTCCTATGTCCCCTGAGGTGTAACTTCATACATGTATTTGATTTTCATGTGTATATGGACAAGACCTTTCCATGCAGGCAAAAAGGTTGAACTCGGTGACCTTGAGTGTGCTTTTAAGTTTCTAAATGTGCCGATGGCGAGCTTTGTTGTCTCTCTGACAACTCTTGTTCTTTTATTTGATACTTTTTATTTATGGTTGAACAAAACTAAGTAACAGTTATGACGAATTATCTTCCCTATATCTGAGACAAAAGTGATAGTAAAAATGTTTTGTGTATTTTGTTGTTTTTGTGATAAATAGAATATTAGATGCACACGTGCTTTTTCAGCATTGAAGTTATTAAACTCGCTATAAAAAACGATATATTGTTTGTGTCAAACTCGTTCAATGAATTCAATACTTAAGTTGTACTGATTCAATATTGTCTATGTACAGACTACGAATATTTACCAATTTAATTGACGTTAACAACAAGCATTGGCATGATCAAATATCGAGATGGCACTGACGTACGTTAAACGCATTATGTTGTTAGAATTAACTCATTGAGCCCCAATTACGCACATATATGCGTCTTTTACCAAACGTGTACCTGTGAAGAGTACGCTTGTCCTATGCAAACAGTGAATTCCCTGATCAGAGGGTTCCTACAGGAGCCCTCTGATCAGGGACTTCACTGTTTGGCATTTTGCAATTTGTTACAAAAAACAACCCTCAATAGTCTAAATTGGACCAGCCTTTATTGCAAATTGGAATTTTCCATTAGAAGTTACAGGGGGTAATGAGTTAAGAGTGATGTTACCGACACCAGTGACGCGGACACTATTTTGACCATTAGCATTATTAAGCATCGTATGCAACATAATAATTATACTAAGCAGTCGCATACATATTTTTATTTTGTTTCAATAAAACATTAACTTCAGTAACCTGGAAAGGATTATAAGGCATTATTCTTTCTAAGTAACCCATTCAATGCCTAACCCAAAATACAGAAGTTGGTCAATTATAGTTCGTAAATATTTAGATCTACAGCTGATTGTCAGTGCGTTGCTTTTGCATGACGAAATGTCTAGCACGTCGCTCCATTTACAAGTAGTACTAGCCAATATACTCTTAAAGATGATCTTGTCCATTACTAAATGTGATTAGTCACAAACCGATCTTCTGATGCCTTGCTTAGTCTGATGTAATTTCTGTTTGCTATTCTTCTCATGTCATTTGACGAGGCCAGTAGGCGAATGTTAATGGCATAACACTCAGCTGCCTTTGGCAATAGAGGAATTTCAGAGCAACAGGAAGTATATAATGGCGATAATCAACGATCATATGTTCTCATTGTATAAATATTACATCATAGGCCAGTCTTTATGATGGGCATATCCACGCTTTAATGAAATTGTATATTTAACAATATTGAATACCATCAGCCAAACGTATCAATTACCAGTTATCCTAGCGTCGTAACTCATATTGTCCAGAGGTAAATGTCTTATCAGTACGACTTAAATTACATTTACAAACGGCTTAGATCCGAATCAGACACCGAAAATCGGAACGTCCATAGTGTTGGCTTTTCAGACAATGTATAAGCAGTCTACTTTTCAAGATACAGTCGAAACTCGATACTTCAAACTCGCTTAAATCAATCATATTGATATGTCGATATCGCTTAAGTCGAACGTACCAATATTTCAAGGTTTAAATATGGGTATGTTCAAACAACTTACGAGACTTAGGAGTAGTATCGTCCCATATCATTTTTTAATGGCACTGTATATTCAATTTTAGGTACACTAAGCACGGCATAACTAATATTATCAAACTCGTTCATTGAATTCAACCTTAACCCTTTCCCCAATAGAAACGCTTTTTAGCGTATTCAGTGTATTCCTCCGCTCAAGAAAATAGTTCCAGTTTAATCCGTCATGAATATATAGTATAGGGAACATTTTCTATATTCTAGCACATGGAAGCTTAAAGCAGGCTGAAAGTAAAGCAGAATGTGCCTTATGGCGCATTCTGATTTACTTTCAACCTGCTTTAAGTGGTCACCTATATTCAATACTAGAAATAGGCTATCAGGTAAAGGGTTAAGACGTACTGATTCAATATTTTCTATGTACAGACTACGAATATTTACCAATTTAATTGACGTTTACAACAAGCATTGTCGTGATCAAGTATCGAGATGGAACTGACGTACGTTAAACGCATTATGTTGTTAGAATTAAGAAAGATGTTACAGACACCAGTGACGCGGTAACTATTTTGACCATTAGCATCATTACGCATCGTATGCAACATATATTTAGCAGTCACATACATGGTTTTTATTCTGTTTCAACAACAAAAATTAACTTCAGTAACCTGGAAAGGATTATAAGGCATTATATTTTCTAAGTAACCCATTCACTGCCTTACCCTGAGTGCAATGATTATTTGCTTACATTTAAGATGCTGATCAAACGCCGCATTACGCGGGGTCGGATAAGAATCTAAACTGTATAACATTTATTTCAATATTTCTTAAGTCAAAATACAGAAATTGGTCAATTATAGTTCGTAAATAATTACAGCTGATTGCCATTGCGTTTCTTTGGCATGGCGAAATATTTACCACGTCGCTCCATTTACAAGCAATACTAGCCTCTATACTCTAAATGACACTCTTGTCTGTCCATTAATAAATGTGATTAGTCACAAACCGATCTTCTGATGCCTTGCTTAGTCTGATGTAATTTCTGTTTGCCATTCTTCTCATGTCATTTGACGAGGCTAGTAGGCGAATGTTAATGGCATAACACTCAGCTGTCTTTGGCAATAGAGGAATTTCAGAGCAACAGGAAGTATAAAATGGTGATAATCAGCGATCATATGTTCTCATTGTATAAATATTACATCATAGGCAAGTCTAGTTATGATGGGCATAGTCATGCTTTAATGAAATTGTATATTTAACAATTAAATTCTCTATATTGAATACCATCAACCAAACGTATTATTTATCAGTTATTCTAGTGTAGTAGCTCATATTGTCTAGAGTGGAATGTTTTATTAACTCAACTTAAATTACATTTACAAACAAACTAACGCGACTTAGAAGTATCGAATTTGGACTGTAATTGCATATGATATTGTAAGCGGACGATACTACATCGACGACACGAGTAAGGTTGTTCCGTCGTTGTAGTAGAGGGGTTATGTCTTTAGGATGACCAAACATACATGTACTTTAATCCAATTGATACCCGGACTCCAATCGAAATAGCAACAAACTTGGATGTACGATAAGTTTTATTGATTTTCACATGTTATTGATATTGTCTTCTCGATATTTTGGTCATGTGTCTATAAATCTGTATCTGATGCCGCTGTGGAACGACACATTGCACTTCTCTTCGGTTACTGATAGATATACCTGTAACATGCATTATATACTATCTTTAGAAATGACTAGTTAATTGATGTGTGAAACCGTCAATTTCCGTCGGCAGTCCCATCATTACATTATTATTCTCAAACCGTCCTTCTGAAAATCGCTTAAGCTATTTGAACACCAGCAAGCGAGATGCCGATTTATAAATTTCTGTTGATTGTAGTTATTTTAACTTTGTGGCGGGGTCATATTTAAGGGTGTATCAACCCCTTTAGCGGTATTTTCAAAGCATTTAACTTTTTTTCTATCATTGTATCTTTGGAAGAGCTGTTATGATGAATCGAAAAAAAATATGATGGTGTCCTTTTTTAAGCAACAGCGATTTGAAAAAGGTATGTCAAATTTGGACTTTTTTCAAATTTTACCCATTCAGAGTACAAGCTTCAGTAAACTCTATTTCAAAACAAAACACACATGGTAATTAGGGTTTTCTTTAATTATTTCATGTATATGGTGGTATTTTCACATATAGAAACCAAATTTAGACAGAGCAGGCACCAGGTTTGAACAAAATGGATCATTGAATATAAAAAATATGCTTTCTATAGGGCATGCTTTTTTCCGATCTTTTATTTTATTAAAAAAGTAAAACAGTTTGAAAATGAAATAGTTTTAGTATTAAACTTTTTCTTATATTCTACCAGATGAAAGACCATGCTAAGGCAGTTCAAAATATGAAAAGAAATTGAAATGTCAGTTTTAAAAAGTTTGAGTTATTAAAGTAAAAAGGGTTAGCTCACTTTACAAAATTTACCAAAAAGTACCATATCGTTGATATTTATATCTTTATAAATTTCACATTTGGTTCCTGTCTTCTCTAAAATTAGTTTTGTATGAAGAAATACTACCATAGACAGGAAATAAATAACACAAAACTAATTTATCATATTTGTTTTCATTTGAAATGGATTTTATTGAAGCGGGCTGTTTGGAAAGGACAAAATAAGAAACAGTGGGTGGGGTAAATTTTACATGGCCGTAGAGCCAAAAGTTGTTCACCAAAATGTACACTTTTTTTTTCATTCATCTTAAATAGCTCTTCAATACAAAACCATCATAGAGTGTTTTCATATACTTTGAAAAGATCCCACATTTATGAGTTCCATACACCCTTAACTCAACAGTATGATATGACATTCTGCTGCGCCGCCTTTTCCTCTGACGTCGTCATTTCTGGCGTCTTCAGAACACGGTACCATAACTAGATATCCCTTTTTAAATTGACGCTACGTTAACGATTTTGTCAAGGATGACTTCATATATAACAACGTCAACATTCATTACGCAATTTTGCGCTAATTCCATGTTTCCATGCATCCCAATATTGTATCATGTTTATTGTGAGTGTAGTTGTTTGTCTTTCTCGCTTTGTAGGTACATTTATATAATTTCATGAGAAGCGCTTTTGAACACGCAATTCCTGTGTGAAAAGAGCGCTATATAAATTGGGTATGATAATTATAATAATAAAAGTGCATTGTAGGAGGATGAAAAATGTACCTATTTAAATATACCTTTAAGATTTTGGCGTGGGCCGCATAATCTTACCACCAATGACTTTTTACAAATAAAATAGGGTTAGGCACCCGCTTACAACTCCGTTACAATGGTGCGCGCTTCAGAACGAGTTCTGGTACAGATTCAGACATACAAGTGTTACGGCTTCTGTCCATGGCGATTGTAGATGTAGAGCGGTGGTATGTAAAAACAGGTAATTCAGGCCTAATATCAAACAGATATGCTATAAACACTGTGTATTTCTGTTGTTTCGATTACTTCCAAGCCTTTGTATATCTATCCTGGCATAATATATGCCAGCAATCCACAAAAGTGATGAACTACATTGAAAATCGAGTTTTCTGCAATGATTTCTTGGAATTTTCGAAACAAGGCTTATAAATTTGCATGTCATGGTTATTTTCTCAATTGCCTAGGTAAGGTGTATATTTGATCAATACTTCCAGCGATTGTCGATTCCAATTTTTTTTGTAAAACTCCTGAATTTATCGATATTTTGATCTCGCCTTTCGGTACAGATTCGGACAGATAGCGTTACGGATTCTGACAGAGGTTATGATGAAAGATACAGATTCTTACCGACATTTCTCTTCCATTTCATATAATGGACCTGGGGTATACCTACTGTAAAGAAACGTTTGATGCATATGACCATGTTATCCGTCACTGCATAAAGTCACAGAGGGTGTCATTTATAAGTGTTGCTGTCGAAAACAACTGTATAAAATAAAAACGACGAGTATAAAAATATGATGTATGATTTCTTTTGATTACTTGTAATTTCTTTTGAATGAGCAATATAAAAGAGTGTACATGTACTATCTTAGACACCGTCTGTCCAAAGCAGCGGTGAGATACAGTATTTTATTTCAAATAATTTTGAGCCATATCAGCCGTCGGGTAACCAGGCATCTGATCAGGCTCCAAACTATTCAACACTCAGATAAAAAAAAATTGAGATATATATTTTTTTTTAAATGTCTTTTTCTACATTTTACTTCCACGCGCTTGCGTTTAGGTAGGTTTAAAAGGGAAAGAACGTATTCTCCACTGTAAGACTGCATTACATTCAATGGCACATAACAGCGACTTAGGCAGTGGCAGAGATAATAAGCAACACGTCAAGATTAGCAAGAGCCACATCGACTCTAAATTGCTCACCTGAGTTATAGTGATACATTGGCAATGCGACCTTTTTTAGACAAATGTTGTTAAGAGTTTTTAATTCTAACTGATGGCTTAATCTAGTATAATCTAACGAGTGAATACCCCCGCACTAAATAGTATCGCTCAATTTGAATGATGTTTGTATGTAACAATTGTGACCCCAGGGAAGGGCCAATTTCGATCCCAGTGGCATAATATGTACAATCTGTTTGCAATCATATTAGAATAACTGCAGCTTATATAAAGGTTGTGCAGTATTGACGAATATGATATTTCTGCCATTTAAAAAGTTAAAAACAGCATTTAAGTCGATTTATGGGTACAACCGAGGTAATGCACATACAATCTAAATAACCCAAGTTCGACTGAGTATTTATTAACAGATGCATGTGTAATAAATGAGAAAAGAAAACAGTTGATGGTGTTTTATATCTCATATTAATTTCTTCCCGTTGCTCGTTTGAAGAAACTTGCAAACCCAAATAAAATGGTTTAAAAGGAACAAATGAACTAACAATATGAACTGTATATGCATGAAAATCGTAAAAAAACAACAGCTGTATGCTTACAAACAAACAAATTAGATGTAATGTGAGCATCATCTGGTAAAGCGAGAAGGCGTTCGGCATTTCTTCCGAAAGTGAAAGTTGTCTTAATTAAAGTGCAGTGTACATGTAAACTTTACAAACAATCGCTCTGTAATCGGCAATTAAACAAACTTAAAAAGTTGCACCTAGAGAAAAACGCAATACCTACTTTGGATGTGCATTCGCCTGGATATTTTGCGGAAATGGAAACGGCTGTGTACCTAAATCTGTTTACACATGCTGCACGGTGCAGAAGCCGTAACACAAATCGGATAGAATCTGTACCAAAACTCGTTCTGAAGCGCGCCTCATTGTAACGGAGTTGTAAGCGGGTGTTAGGTGTGTCAAGGAATTTTATTATTTCTTATTCAAATGTGAAAGGTTTGTAATAGCACTGGTAATGTTTTTTAAAGAAATATCGCGTCGGGTTCTTCAAAAAAAATTAGTCTGGGACAGCCCTCGTAGTAACCCCCAATGGAGTATTTAACACTGTTTTCAGAGACATGTGTTTTATTTTATTTTCACTTTTGTTTAAATTATGCATATTTTACAGTTTCTCAAATTCTGATAAAGTTAGAGGATGCATGTACAGTGGAGAATCTGTTATTCTTTCGTGTTTAAACGCAAACGAACGCAAACGCAAAGCACTAAAACGTGGAAAAGAACAACTTTTGGACAATTCTGATAATTCTTGTTTATCTTGGTGGCAAACAGTTTGGAGCCTGATCAGACACCGGGTTACCCGGCGTCTGATCTGGCTCCAAACTGTTTGCACTGCAAATAATAGTTTTAGCGTAAACGCGTTAATTGGGAAAGAATAACAGATTCTCCACTGTACTATATAAAAGCTGTCTGATTTGAGTCCTGACAGTTTTATACTCAATATCAAGTCAACATACAGCTGAATTAATTAGTGGAAACTATGGGATTTATGAAAACTGAAACACATTAAGAGCTAAAGCATTCAGCTCATACCCTAGGCCAATGTCTTCCTTTAGGCAATATTTAATTGCTATTTTTGGCAAAGTGCTCTATTTATAACACCTTAAAAAACTCAGTGTGAATTGGAACTAGGACTTCTCTGCTCAATTGAGGAATTAATTTATTGATAACAAACCAGATTTGAAATTAACAAAAGTATAACATATATTTTTGTCGACACATCTTATCTTTGTTTACACTTTCCTTTAATAAATCATGTAATATTTTCAATAATATTAGTGATATAATTGCAGAAATGTTAAGTAAAACTCACATTTTAATAGATAATATCAACTTAGAAGTATACTTTTATCTACCCTGTAAATTCTGTAATCTTATAAAAGCCCTGAAAAATGTTAACCTGAATTTAAAGATACCCTGTGAGATGAGACACCTTTTTTGCTTTCTCCGAAACTATGTCTTTAAAAACAATGATGCATATTCTGCATTGTGCTTTAATCCCGTTTTCGGAACAACACATATAATCCTTTCACCCTTAATGACTCTTGATAGCGCGTTGGCAAATAGTTTGGGTCCGGGTCAGACGCCGCGTAACGCGGCGTCTGATCAGGACCCAAACTGTTTGACACTCGTGTCGAAATTTCGTCAGTCATATTTCCTTAAATCTAACTTTGAAACTATATTGTAGACAACAATACTGAAGCAGACGACAATAAAACGGTGAATGAATACAAATCTCACAAAAATGTTGGCGGTGAAAGGGTTAAGGTACCATTCTACGTTATCCCTGAGACGATACTGACATTTGTAAATACAGCGCTTCCTCTCTACAACGGCCCTCCCAACAACGACTCCCTCTCTACAACGGCCCTCCCAACAACGACTCCCTCCTTACAACGACCCTTGCCAATGTTCCCAAAACAAAACATTTATGTCCAATATTTTCATGGCTGCAATGTCGTCTACTTTAATTTGTCGTCTGCTGTTTTTCTCCAATGTACATGTAAGTGGAAATTTTGATAGAATAAATATAATGACGAGTGACAAACAGCTTGAATCCAGATCAGACGCCGCGTTACGCGGCGTCTGATCTGGATTCAAGCTGTTTGCAAATGTAAAACCTGTTTCCCTCTCTATAACGACTCCCTCTGAACAACGCACACAATATTTGTCTCCCATTGGATGTCGTTGTAGAGAGGGAGCGCTGTAGTTTGGGTCACCTTGCGTGACGGGGTATCTAATCAGCGTCCACCCTGTTTGAAATTCGTATCGATATTTGTGCTGCAAAACTGCCTACAATCTAAATTTGAGAACATAAAACCCGAGCACACTTTTCTAAACAGACGATACTGCAGCAGTAAAAGAGTTCAGGAATTTAACTTAAACTGATCTTCCCAACCTCATTATTCAAACTGAATATTTTAAAAAATCCAATAATTATCGGTTTTCAGAGAAAATACATTACACATTAACGTATCAGATGTCGGATCTATTTGATGAAGAATGCATTTATCCAATGGTTCTGTCGGCGGTTCGTTGTAGTTACATAAACTGTAAATCATACGAATATGTATTTTATAGTGTGAAATTTTCCGATACAAGTTATATTGCTCATTGCAGCTCCAATGTTGTTGTTGTTGGCGTACCTGTGCTTAACACTCACAGGGCAGCTTGGTACAGACTTTATTGTCTGTCATTCTGGAGGATTACGTGCATAGATGTTTTCAATTACCTCGCCATATAGGCAGCCATGCTCCGTCTTCAGAGGATTTTAAATACCCAATAAAGGGTATAGAGCTGCTATTGAATGAGATAAACCATATTGGCACACTCCACTAAACCAGGCCAGTAACAGAGCTGAACATAGCTACCCCTGAGCAACTCCATTCTGACAAAGTAAACCTTTAAGGGTGCTTGATCTCGCATAATCCCTAAAGATGATTTGAGATCGGTTCTCTCTACTAAAAAGGATAACAACTTTTTTCTAATGGCCCCATTTGTTTCATTTCTTACCTATTGTGTTAGTGTGAAGCAACTGAACACTGTACACTGCCCAGTGAAACACACAACTAAGGTAAGAACCTCAGCCAAGGGCCAGTTTGCAGCTCCAATAAGGACAGACGTTTCGATTGCGTAATGGCTAACGCTTTACTCCATAGCCTGTTTCAATTTAGACAGTTGGCCAATTAAAGCAAGCTGAATGCGATTCTGCTTTACTTTCAGCCTACTTCAGCTATAAATGAATTTTGTGCACTGAACCGTGACTGAGATTTTCTATTTATAGAAGTTGCAACCATTCCATGTTATGGGTAAGTTAGGGTTCAAACCTTAGCTTGAAATTTAAAATAAGTGTTTTACTGAGTAAGGTCATGAGTTCGATACCCAGTGGATGCTTTACGTTTGGTTTGTTGGAAAAGGGTATTTTTATACTACACATGACGATAACCACAATAACCCTAGAGTAATTGTTTAGTATTTAAATAATATATATTATTCAATTTCTTATAACATTTCTGTATAACCACATTGTTCAAACTTAAGATACTACGACTGACAAAACCACAGTGTCAATAGTCTAAAATTCCATGGCAAGGGAGCTTGTAGAAAACGTCTAGGAACCTGTATGAAGGAGACGTAGGAAGGATTAAAAATCCCGATGGATCTTATCCGAATCCCATATAACTTATACAGTGGAGAAAACGTTATTCTTTCCCGTTTAAACGCAAACGTACGCAAACGCAAAGCACTAAAAATGTAGAAAAGAACAACTTTTGGACAATACTGATATTTCATGTTTATCTTGGTGGCAAACAGTTTGGAGCCTGATCAGACACCGGGTTACCCGGCGTCTGATCTTGCTCCAAACTGTTTGTAAAAGAAAAAATAGTTTTAGCGTAAACGCGTTTATCGGGAAAGAATAACACATTCTCCACTGTATGGGATAACCTTAAAGGTATCCCTTAGCTACCTAATACATTTAGTCCTAACGAATAGTAAAATCATCGTTTAGAAAGAGTGTGCTTCACTTGTTCCCTAAAATCAGTGAATACCCAAATCATAGGGCTCCTTAAGCAGCACTCAGATCAGAGCAACACTGTTTGTCATTTTTCAATTGTCATACATTAACTAGACTTTATTGGAAACCGGAATTGCCCTTTAAAATTTCAGGGATAAATGAATTAATCAATTGTTTTCTAGAATTGAGAGACTGGTCTCATCGGGTAACATTTTACATACATTTAAAAAATTCAATAGTTCACAATGTTTAACGTTTAGTTTGTCCACGACACACTTTGCATATTTGTTGAAAAATTCAAATAAGCAATTGTTTGAAAACTAATGCAATAAACAAAAAATAAATTATAATTTTAAAAGAAACAAGTCCTGTTGGGAATCGAACCAACAGCCTTTTACCCTAGTACAATTACAATGTACCCCTACACGCTACAGTGGAGAATCTGTTATTCTTTCCCGATAAACGCGTTTACGCTAAAACTATTTTTTCTTTTACAAACAGTTTGGAGCCAGATCAGACGCTGGGTAACCCGGCGTCTGATCAGGCTCCAAACTGTTTGCCACCAAGATAAACATGAATCATCAGAATTGTCAAAAAGTTGTACTTTTCTGCGTTTTAGTGTTTTGCGTTTGCGTACGTTTGCGTTTAAACGGGAAAGAATAACAGATTCTCCAATGTACCTATTACTCTAACTCGATTATTGATTTCATTTCAATACAAAAGACATACTATCCTTAGTATACCATGAAAGGTAGGTAACTCCTGAACAAATTCATGGTTTATGACGCATTTTACCTCTACGAGTGGACTCGTCCTAAAGGTCACAGCTCACGGGTCAAAATCCAACTATACAACCTTTTACTGTAGAAAATGATTCTTTGTTATGTTATCAATTACAGACCTCGATAACTCGGGCTCGCTTGGTCGAATTTACACGGTATTTTTCAAGTTGAGATTTGATCAATCACGCCCGACTATGGCGAAACAATCATGTATTTCAAAGTCAAAACTTGGCGGATATATCGAGTTATCGCGAAGCAACTGTATGCTCAAAATTAACATTTACAAAATGTGTTAAACATTTTTTGCCTAAACCTTGTACGTTGTAATTAATATTAATTACATCAAAAGAGTAAATTAACTGTCAACTAACACTAGCTTTGAGCACATCTTGTTACCTTTCAAGCAATTAAAGAGTATACTACAGGCTACATTCTAGTAACGATGTGAAAATAAATTCTTTCATTGCCATGACGTCATCAGCTATGGACAATTATCGTCTGCGTTAATTTCTCAAATTTGAAAGGTAGGTATTTTGACTAAAAAGTATAAGCTTGTGTCAGACAGTTTGGATCCTGATCAGATGCCGCGTAACGCGGCCTTTGATAAGGATCCAAAGTGTTTTCAAATCACGACTGCATGCGGGATAAGGCAGTAAAGGGGTTATACCTTAATTCAATAGAATGTATACTCATTTAGTTAAGTGTTTTAAGGGAGTATACTTTTAGGAGTTTTCTCATATAATCTACATCACGTGATAGTTAAGAGCAATCATTGTAAGACTTTGCCAAGTAATTACATCTTTTTCAAAACGCTTTCATTAGGTCTTCTTCTTTTTCTGGTGGAGGTTTACATACATGGTTCGTTAAAACATAGTCCAAACACTGTAGCTTGTACATTTGTGGTTTGAAATCGATATAGAAAAAAATATCCATAACGACAACTAAAAGATCGGAATTATATTGCATTTAAGGTAGCGTTTTACGAAATAAATGGCAAAATAGTCGTTTTATACTTTTTTACAAATCCTGATAGATAAAGGTATTTTCTACAAGTTACCAAATTCTCACTTGCTTTCTCGGTCATTTTACCGGTAAATCACGCGTCAGAATCCCCGCTGGGTGCCTCAATTGCGTAGATTACGTGACTAGATAGGTGGTTTATTCCGAAGCTGTCAGAGGTGATTTACGACTTTTACCGTATTAAAATCGTTATTTTTATATGATTGGCTTTGTTAATTTGGGGCGAAGTTTAACGAAATGGTTGATCATAAGCTGTGTCATGTTATTTGTTGAAAAAGAAGGTCTTATTTGAATACCGGGCGGTCACGGGAGCCTAATTGACACATCAGTCAGTTAATTGGAGTTTCTAGCATTACATAATTTGAAGCAAGCGGTATTTTTGAACACCCCTAACTTTCGCTGTTGGGGTTCGATTTTCGTGCGGTTTAAAGCAGATGAAAGGGTATTATCTCCCCGAGGGAACTGTGTCTCAGAAATTGTATAAGTAGCTCCAGTGGTCCATTATAAACCGATACGTAATAGTGGTCGACTTTAAACCGTAAAAAAAACTTTGATGTTACATAACAAAGGTTTGAAGCGGTATATTAAAAATCTGAGGCACGCATCCCTAGATATTTTTATAAAGAGTATTTTGGGCAATTTTAATTATGTTACAAATAAAGATGGCTTTGATATCGTTGTTTGGATTGTTTTTTAAATGTTCTTATAAAATCGTAAAAAATTAAAATATTTTTTGTAAATTGGCATATTCTGATGGGATGTGTACCATTTTCATCCGTCAGCCTTAAAATTGGGGGGAAAACCATCAATCACGACAATTAATTAGAAAAATCCGCTTGCAGTATCGATCGTTATTAGCTACCTTAAGGCAGGTGGCATCAATAAGCATTCTAGTTAACTTTAACCTAGCTTAAAGCTACTGTACATGACTCTTATACAATCAATTAGTCTACAGTTTCGTTATTATAAAAGAGGGGTTTTACTGTACATGTATGTGTATAGAAGTTGTAAGAACGTACAATGATTGCAATCCACAGAACACTAAATAATGTTACAATGGTTGTCAATGGACACAGTACATTCAATTACAGTTCATAGTCCGTTCTAGCTATGAATATAGGTGATTACGTAACTGAAGATAGATTGAAAGTAAAGAATAGTACCCTAAAGTTGCGATCTGCTAGGATATATGCATATGTCTTATGATACACATTCATGACTGTCTAGAATTGAACTATCTTCGTCAGTGGATCGAAAGATAAAAAGGGTAAAAAAAGCGTATCAATGATGTAATGCTTTCAACAATGGTACTAACCACGTTTGCATTAAATTCTCCAATCATAGGATTTATCGATATATGATTTCACTGTATATAGAAGATGATTATATGTTTTGATATGTGTTATGTTATCTATGCATTAGAAAATTTTCCAACATTGCCACGATTTCTCGGTTTAATTGTTGCCAAGTACAAAATGCCAAGTAAAGGATTGCAAATATTGTCTACAATAGAATTGGTGGTTCGTTTGGAAATACAATGAAGACGAATCACCTGTAAACGCTCTAGGATATTTGGCACGCCGTTGCAAGTCATGAGTACAGTGCTCCCTCCCTACAAAGGCCCTCTCAACAACGACCCCCTCCTTATTACGACCCTTGCCGCAGTCCCCTAAACAAGACAACTATGTTCAACCTATTCACAGCTGCAATGTCGTCTACTTAAATTACACAGCGTCTGATCTGGATTCAAGCTGTTTGCAAATTCCCCTCCCTATAACGACTCCCTCCGAACGACGCACATAATTTGTATCTCTCGTTAGGTGTCGTTGTGGAGAGGGAGCGCTGTATTATAGGCAACGAGAACGTCAACGGTCCTGTATGTTTGTAATTCTATTCCGTGTTAACTGAAAACGACCAACGTGCAGGGTTATTTAGTGTTTAAAGGTGAGTCTGGTATCGTTCTCATACATTTGAGCATTTGAGCAAATGCTTAATACAAATCTCAGACTCAACTGAAACTTTGTATCAATACAAGCGTATATAGTGTTGACTGGTACAAAGTGAGTCTTATCATGTTAAAGAGCAATGTGAACTTGTCTACATAAAATGTTATAATGTTAAGTGCGTGTGTTGTTTTGTCAATATATAGTGTTGAAATGTCCAACCTTTGTCTTATTAAATTCAACAGCTATGTTTTTACGTTACAAAGTAGTTTCATGGTGGTTATGAGCAAAGTGAACTTGTTTATGTAATATGTTACCATGCTAAATGCGCGTTGTTAAGTCAATGTACAGTGTTAATTTGTCCAAACCGTTCAATATCTATGTTATTACATGTATGTTACAAATCAGCGTCATCTTGTCAAGGTGTGGTGTTCAATCGTCCATACGATATGTTATCATTTTAGAAACACGTGTTGTTATGTCAGTATATAGTGGCTATTTGTCTAGATTATGTCTTATTATATTGACCATTGTTGCCATACCAACATAACTTTTTAACATGATAATGCACAAGTTGAACGTTTCAACAATATATACTGAGATAACAATACGTGCATGTAACATGAAAACATATTATATAGACACGTTCACATCGCTCTTTGACAATATGATACTACTTATAACATAATAACATGTAAGTGTTGAATATGATAAGACTTACTTTGGACGAGTCAATACTGTATATTGTCATCGAGTATCTTAGATGAATGTGCATATATCGCATGAGGTTGCTAAACAATAATGCTTAAGGGTGTATCAAACCCATAAGCGATTTTTTTAAAGTATTACAGTAAAACTCTGATATAGTGAATTTCAGGGGACCACCAGATTTACTTCACTATAAGCATACTTCACTATATTGATATAGTGAAATAATTCGCTATAATATTTCAACTCAAATATGGATTCATATACTTGTATATGTACAGTGCATAGATTTACATGTACATGTATGTGTAGCTGAATCTGTATTTAAGTGAAATACATGTTATACAACAGTAAATAATAACTATTCATTCATGTAAAGTAACTTTATATGTTTAGGCTAATTCAGTGTACAGTCGAACATGCCTTATTAGTGACCGTCTGTTTTAAGAGACTATCTGTCTTATGTGACCTTACTTGAGGCTCTCAACAGTTTTTACTAGATATTGAACCTGAATCAGAGACTACCTGTCTTATGTGACAAGTGACCATGAAATATGACTCCCTTCGGCAATTATCACCCTGTATTTAAAGATTTTAAGATAGTGTTTTAACACTTTTTAGCACATGGTCAAACATTTATGGTAACAATTAGTTATTTGAGGTGTGACATTAACACATTTGAGTGTTTAAGTGTCATTGTAGGAAATAAATTGAAATGGATTTATATAATAGATCTCTATGATCTTGTTAAATGTATGTAAATTGTAAATACATTGTATAATTTAAGCCTAATCAATTATTAGATTATACAATTCTAATTAAATAAAAATGTACTTTAAACATCTTACTATAACTATTGTATCTATAAAATTAATGAGCTACTTTTATTACTTTACTAAAATATCTTCTGATTAGATAATGTATCAAAGTATGCAAAAAACATACATGCTCAACTAATTATGCCTCCAGGTTTGACTGCACTATAACGCAGGCATTTTATGCAATTTTAATCATTTCGGGACCTGAGATTTGATTCACTATAAACGAAACTGCACTATAACCAAATTCACTATAAACATCAAATTTTGTATAGGCTATAGAGGCTTTTCGCCGGGGAATCGATTTCGATTCACTATAACAAGAAATTCACTGTATCAGAGTTCACTATAACTGGGTTTTACTGTAAACTTTTTTTCTATCATTGTTTTTTTAGAAGAGCTATTTATGATGAATGAAAAAATGAAAAAAAATATATGGTGGTGTCCTTTTTATTAGCTACAGCGATTTGAAAAAGGTATGTCAAATTTGGATTTTTCTTCTTCAAATTTTACCCATTCAGACTACAAGCTTCAGTAAAATCTATTTCAAAACAAAACAAAAATGATAATTTGGTTTTTCTTTATTTATTTCATGTCTATGGTGGTATATTCACATATATAAACCAAATTTAGGCAAAGCAGGCACCAGGTTTGAACAATATGGATTCTTGAATATCAAAAATATGCTTTATATAGGGCATGGTTTTATTAGATTTTTTATTTTATGAAAAAAAAAGTAAAAAAGTTTGAAAATGAAATAAGGCAGTTCAAAATATGAAAAGAAATTGAAAGATCAGTGTTGAAAATTTTGAGTTATTAAAGTAAAAAGAGTTATCTCTCCTTACAAAAATTACAAAAAGTACCATATCGATGATATTTAGAGCTTTATAAATTTCACATTTGGTGCCTTTTATTTCTTAAATTAGTTTTTGTATGAAGAAATACTACCATAGATAGTAAAATAAATAACACAAAACCAAATTATCATATTTGTTTTCATTTAAAATGGATTTATTGAAGCGGGCTGTTTGAAAAGGACAAAATAAGAGGAAGTGGATGGGGTAAATTTTACATGGCCGTAGAGCCAACTGTTGTTCACCACAATGTACACTTTTACTATTTTTTCATTCGTCTTGAATAGCTCTTCAATACAAAACCATCATAGAGCGTTTTCATATACTTTGAAAATTTCCCAAATTTATGACATTGATAAACCCTTAAGGATCAAGCATAGTCTGTAAATACATCGGTTTGGTATGGTTCACATACTGACAAAGCCAACGAGTATGTAAGATTTTTCTATTGAGCCCAAACCAGAGAATGTGCTATGATCTTTGCAAGTACCAGATAAGAAGGATTAGAAGGAATTAATTTTACCTCCAAAGCCTATGGTGGTACTACTCATTAAAAATCGACTCGAAGAGACTAATCTAATGAGTAGATGAGTCTAATGGGTCCTATCAAATATGCTTTAATACAGTGGAGAAAACGTTATTCTTTCCCGTTTAAACGCAAACGTACGCAAACGCAAAGCGCTAAAACGTAGAAAAGAACAACTTTTGGACACTTCTGATATTTCATGTTTATCATGGTGGCAAACAGTTTGGAGCCTGATCAGACGCCGGATAAACCGGCGTCTGATCTGGCTCCAAACTGTTTTCACTGGGAATAATAGTTTTAGCGTAAACGCGTAATTGGGAAATAATAACACATTCTCCACTGTACGCATTATTTGGATATTAGGTCTCTATGAGTATTTGATACATGTAGTTAACTATTCTTATGTCCGTTTTACGAAATTGAAAGCTAGAAATTTCAAACTTGATATATTTTTATTAGATTCCTTGAATTCAGTCGGTAATAAAATACTTCTCAGAAATAGGTGTATTTGCGCTGTCGTTTTGGCTAGAATTCAACAGTACCTTAAATCAGAGAGAAATCAATACCACTTCAATAACATTTTAAAAACTGACACAAAACTGGGCATGAATGCGTGTGTAAATAAGGTTAAATAATATCCGGTAGAGCTGCAAAACTCCAAACGAACAAACAAACGATTCAAATGACGACCGAATTCGTTTAATGCTGATACGGTTGCAAAAGTTGCAATTATATCAATTGAAATGTGTTGATAAAATTAGTATTTACCGGGTATTCAGACTAATTTCGAAATCTAAAATGTCAGCTCTCATCGTTCTTGGATTTCATTGTGTTCGACATGTTGGTCGTCAACCGTCTTTTGCCATGTATGTATTGCCTGTTTGTGTTGTTTCGTGTGTCGCATACAGTGGAGAATCTGTTATTCTTTCCCGTTTAAACGCAAACGTACGCAAACGCAAAGCACTAAAACGTAGAAAAGTATAACTTTTTGACAATTCTGATAATTCATGTTTATCTTGGTGGCAAACAGTTTGGAGCCTGATCAGACGCCGGGTTAACCGGCGTCTGATCTGGCTCCAAACTGTTTGCACTGCAAATAATAGTTTTAGCGTAAACGCGTTTATTGGGAAAGAATAACAGATTCTCCACTGTATCATGTGTCGCCGATCGGATGTCGTTTATAGTCTGTCTTTTGTCTATCATTTGTCATATGATGATAATCTTCTGTCGCCTACCGTTTGTCTTGTAACGTGAGTTGCTCGACCTTTGTTTTTTCTGGGTATACAGTGGAGAAAACGTTATTCTTTCCCGTTTGAACGCAAACGAAACGCAAACGCATCGCAATCAAGCGTACATAAATACAACTTTCCGACAATTCTGACTATTTATATTAATCTGAGTCGCCAACAGTTAGGAGCCTGTTCAGACGCCGGATAACCCGCCGTCTGATCTGGCTCCAAACTGTTTGCAATGGAAATAATAGTTTTAGCGTAAACGCGTTTATTAGGAAAGAATAACGTTTTCTCCACTGTATCATGTGCAGTTTTTCGACCGCTGTCCGTCATCTTCAGCTTATATTTTAAAAACGTAGTTTTAAAGGTTCGGTTCGGTTCGGTCCGGGTAGTGGTTTATATACCCCTTCGGCCACTTTATATAAATTGCTATTCTTTTAAGATAAACATGACCTTGGGCAATGGGTATAAATCAACCTGTAAACGTTTAACTGTAAACCTGCAATGTTACAACAAACACTTTTGGAAATAAAAGTTACCGATTTGCATTAATGACCGTAATTCATTGAGATATATATACAGTATACTTGAACTATAAGATTTCTTAAATGCAGACCGAGAGAAACCTGTAAAGATCCTGAATATAAAACACTTAATGTATCTTTTTGTGGTCGTAAACACCAGTATTATGCTGGCGGAAAACGTCCATGTACTCAAAAGAAGGAATGGTATTGCGCGTGTGTGTATGTGTGTGTGTTTGTTATCGTATGACTGTGTGTGTGTGTTCTGCTTGAGAGGTGGGTGTATTGTTTGTGTTGCGTTTCCTGCTTGGGTGTTTTGTATTTATTTATGGTAGTACCTTAGTCAGCACACAATAGACACTACAGAAACAAAACCAAGAAGGAGCCAATTAATAGCATGTTTCTAGTTTTAAAGACATATGACCAATTAAAGCAGGGTTAAAGTAAAGATGAATGCGCCTTAAGGTGGATTTTGCTTTCCTTTATGCCAAATTTAATCTACAATCTGGATATAGAATATACATGTATATCTTACGGCACATATGCATGTATATATTGAAACTATTTTCTTCAGTGGACTAATAACTTAAAGGCGTAAAAAGGCATATCCACAGGAGGGTTGGTTAAAATGACATTCGTATTAAGAAATAACTCAGAGATGTGATGAAGTATTTACCATATTTAGGAAATGGATGACTGCTACCTCCGGGCTATGTTCTTGCTGCAGATATTGTGGGTCTAAATGGGAGTTCAGGAATCGTACCGTTTGCCCGTGTCTGTTCGGTGGATCTTGATGGCAGGGATTGCCCCTGATCTCTTTGAAACCGACTGGCTTGGGGTCTGCGGTGTAATTGTAGGACAGCTTCCTATCTTTATGTTTTATAAATTAAGGGTGTAATTTCAGCCATGGAACATGTAGGTGGAATGAGTAAGTGACTGCTACCAAGGGCTGTGTTCATTCTGTATATGTTATGGGTCTAATTTTAAGCTCGACTATTCGAAGAATAGGAGGGCTATTACAGTCGCCCTGGCGTCGGCGTCGGCGTTGCACTGGTTAAGGTTATTTGTACAACCTACAAATAAGCTTGTATTTCTACAACCAATGCTTGTATTGCATTATAACTTCACCACAGCCTCCCCACTGCTGCAGCAAATCATGGCTGGTAACTCTGGTTTAGATGTTGTGTGAGTTATGGCCCTTGATGGACTTGGAAATTTTGGTTAAGGTTTTTGGTGCAACATAGAAATAAGCTTATATATATGCAGGTGCTGCTTGTATGGGATTATAACTTCACCACAACCTTGCCACTAGTGCAGTCAATCAAGGCAAGTAACTCTAGTTTGCATTTAGTGTGAGTTATGGCCCTTGATGGACTTTGAAATTTTGGTTAAGGTTTATTGTGCAACCTTGAAATAAGCTTATATCTCTGCAACTGCTGCTTGTATGGGATTATAACTTCACCACAACCTTGCCACTAGTGCAGTCAATCAAGGCAGGTAATTAAATTTGCATTAAGTGTGAGTTGTGGCCCTTGATGGACTTAGATATTTTGGTTAAGGTTTTTTGTGCAACCTAGAAATAAGCTTATATCTCTGCAACTGCTGCTTGTATGGGGTTATAACTTCACCACAACCTTGCCACTAGTGCAGTCAATCAAGGCAGGTAATTAAATTTGCATTAAGTGTGAGTTGTGGCCCTTGATGGACTTAGATATTTTGGTTAAGGTTTTTTGTGCAACCTAGAAATAAGCTTATATCTCTGCAACTGCTGCTTGTATGGGGTTATAACTTCACCACAACCTTGCCACAAGTGCAGTCAATCAAGGCAGGTAATTCTAGTTTGCATTTAGTGTGAGGTATGGCCCTTGATGGACTTATATATTAAATTAGAAATTTTATACTTAGAAATTTGACTACCATCAAACATGCTTATCCAATATATTTATATACCCTTATCAAATTTCCAATAACGAAAAAAACCTGGAATAGTCGAGCGTGCCATCTT
Organism: Gari tellinella; assembly: GCA_922989275.2. NCBI lineage: Eukaryota > Metazoa > Mollusca > Bivalvia > Cardiida > Psammobiidae > Gari > Gari tellinella. The sequence continues at coordinate 41,222,541 of OV277871.1, forward strand.
GCTATGGCTCTGGTTAGTTCTGGGGTTGTACCGTCGAATAATGCCTGTCTGGTGGATCTTTGATGGTAGGGATACAACCCTTGATCTCTTTTGAAACCAGCTCGCGGGGTCTGTGGTATAATTCTTGGACAGCTTTCACCATTTTTAATCATGTCATTGATCTTCTATAGAGTTTTTAGTTATGGTCGCATGCTATGTTTCCTATTTTTCCTAGTTATGTTACATTAGGCGACCTGCATTGGGCGCTCTGCTATTATTTCTATTGGTCGGCACTCTTTAGCCGGTCGGTTCATTGCTGATTGATGGGGGTAATGTGATCGCCGTTTTAGGGACTGTCTTTTGTATGTTTATTCATGTTTATTTTAGATCTAATTATAGTTATTTGTGTTTTGTCGATGGCCTGCATTGGGCGCTCTACCATTATTTATATCAGTAGGCAATACTTAGCCGGTCGGTTCATTGCTGATTGATGGGGGTAATGTGATCGCCGTTTTTGGAGACTGTCTTTTATATGTTTATTCATGTTTTATTTCAGATCTAATTGTAGTATTTTGTCTTTTCTCGATTTGTAGGTACATATATGTTATTTCATGTAAAGCGCTTTGAACGCACAATCCCTGTGTGAAAAGAGCGCTATATAAATCTGGTATAATAATAAAATAATAATAATATTTAATTATAATGGCGGGAGTTTTATGTTAATATTCAGCAAGTGTAGGGGGAAGTAGTACAACAGAGCAATGCAGTATTCCATATTTGTTTCAAAGTATATATTCGTTCCTTTGACAAGGAACATGATTCAAGAGTTGAAAATAATTGTAGGCACCAAGTCTAGATTCAAACTGTTTGTACAAACAATATTTACACATTACCCGTTGACAGTGCGATACATGTATTTAGCTCGAGACGATTTTGGCGGAAATAGCCGATCTGACGAGCGCCTTGGCGCGAGTCTGATCGGTTGTTTCCGCCAAAAACGTCGAGAGCTCAATGCAACACTCTGTAGCACACTGCCAACTGGTGATGTGTTTATTATATGCCTTGAATACACACCAGAAACAATTAAATAGTTGTTTAAATCATTTTATAGCCAAAATTTATTAGTTATTTGAAGCAGAACAAGATTTTTTGTTTGCCACAATGAATAACGCGGCACTTGTACACGTACGTAAATGACGTCACGTTAAATCGAAAGCGAGGTCAGAGTAAAATACAAAGTGGCTGATACAAGGTGGCTGATACAGACTCTTGTATTTTACTGTGCAGATACACGCGGAAACGCTCGATATCATACAAAGGCATATAATAAAAGTTGCACTTAGGCAAAACGACGGTAGGTTGAAATACTAGTTAATTACCATGCCGTTAGCACGTTGTTTCACGACTATTGTACTGTGTAATTAGGTTTATCAATGGTGCCATTAATCAGCGTAAAGGACATATGCGGATTAGTGTTCAAAGAGAGTGGGTAATAAAATGTACAGCTTAGGGTAAACAGCACCTAATTAAGAGTTTATTAAAGTTATATTACTTTAAAATCGAATACTGTCATGAAACGTGTAATGTTGTCGTGACGGTTGACGTAAATTGACGTTTATGATACAGTAAAAGGAAGAGTATCTTATACGTAAACAGGTATACTGTGTTCAGTTTGCGATTCATAGATATTCCTTGCTTGCGGTTTAAAAGAAAGAGACACACACACTCACACTCGCTCAAATTTAGACATTATTCTGTTAATTGTAGTGATTTATATTATATTAATTAACCCTTTGAGTCCTAGTCCCGCATATTTTCGTCCTTTTCAAACACTGTACATGTTAATAGTTCACTTGTCCTGTGCAAACAGTGAAGACCCAGATCAGAGGGCTCCGAAAGGAGCCCTTTGATCAGGGTCTTCACTGTTTGTCATAATGCCAAACATTGACAAAAAAACCCTTATAAGTCAGAAATAGACTAGACTTAACTGGAAACTGGAATTGTCCATTAAAAGTTTCAGGGAGGAAAGGGTTAACCAATTACCCCATAACCGATTTCTAGTTTTGACGATATGAGACCACTTAAAGCAGGTTGAAAGTAGAGCAGATTGCGCCTTATGGCGCATTCTGCTTTACTTTCAGTCTGATTTAAGCTATTATCTGCCAGAATATAGAAAATATTTCATATAATACATTTTATGTCTGTTCAAATTACAACTCTTTTTCTTCAGTGGAGGAATAAATTAAAGGCGTAAAAAGCGTATTTATGGGGTAATGAGTTTAACAATTAATCAAATCATGCTGGTGCTGAGGGTTTGCCGACCTTTTAGCTCACGAAGCGCCATGGTGAACTGTTGTGATTGCCCTGTATCCGATGTCGTCTGTTTGTATGAAATTGTTCTCAAATCTGACCAATCAAATGCTTGAGAACGAACTCAGACTTGACTCAAACGCTTTATAAGCGCTTGGCCAGGTTTCATTAACCCTTATCCTGCGATGATACCGTCTGCTTCGATATTGTCGTCTGCAAAACATATTTAATTTAGATTTATATGTTGTTTCGGTCAAGAAACCAAAAGACGAGTGTCAAAGTGGCTGCTTAACCCTTTCCCCAATAGAAGCGCCTTTTAGCGCATATAATTTATTCCTCCGCTGAAGAAAATTGTTCCAATTTAATCAGTCATGAATATATAGTAAATGAAATATTTTCTATTTTCTAGCACATGGAAGCTTAATGCAGGCTGAAAGTAAAGCAGAATGCGAATTAGGGCGCATTCTGCTTTACTTTCAACCTGCTTTAAGTGGTTACCTATCTTCAATACTAGAAATAGGCTATCAGGTAAAGGGAAATACCACAAGGAACATTCAGAAATATTGTCATACTGCATCAAGCAACCACGTGTATTAGCCCGTTACCCAATAATACGTTTATAACATTACATAAAGGTGATCACTTAAAGCAGGTTGAAATTTAAGCAGAATGTGCCTTAAGGGTGTATCAATGTCATAAGCCATTTTTTCAAGTATTTAACTTTTTTTCTAACATTGTTTTTTTGGAAGAGCTGTTTATGATGAATGAAAAAATGAAAAAAAAAATATATGGTGGTGTCCTTGTTTTTGAGCTACAGCGATTTGAAAAAGGTATGTCAAATTTGGACTTTTTTTTTCAAATTTTACCCATTCAGGGTACAAGCTTCAGTAAAATTTATTTCGAAACAAAACAAACATGATAATTTGGGTTTCCATTATTTATTTCATGTCTATGGTGGTATTTTCACATATAGAAACCAAATTTAGACAAAGCAGGCACCAGGTTTGAACAATATCGATCCTTGAATATCAAAAATATGCTTTGTATAGGGCATGATTTTATTAGATTTTTTATTTTATGAAAAAAAGTAAAAAAGTTTGAAAATGAAATAGTTCTAGTATTTAACTTTTTCTTATATTCTACCAGATGAAAGCCCATGCTAAGGCAGTTCAAAATATGAAAAGAAATTGAAAGGTCAGTGTTGAAAATTTTGAGTTATTAAAGTAAAAATAGTTATCTCCCCTTACAAAATTTACAAAAAAGTACCATATCGATGATATTTAGAGCTTTATAAATTTCACATTTGGTGCCTTTTTTTTCTTAAATTAGTTTTTATATGAAGAAATACTACCATTGATAGGAAATAAATAACACAAAACCAAATTATCATATTTGTTTTCATTTAAAATGGATTTTATTGAAGCGGGCTGTTTGAAAAGGACAAAATAACAGGAAGTGGGTGGGGTAAATTTTACATTGCCGTAGAGCCAACTGTTGTTCACCAAAATGTACACTTTTTCTATTTTTTCATTCATCTAAAATAGCTCTTCAATACAAAACCATCATAGAGTGTTTTCATATACTTTGAAAATATCCCAAAGTCATGACATTGATACACCCTTAAGGCACATTCTGTTTACTTTCAGCCTGCTTTTCACTTAAAGCATGTTGAAAGTAAAGCAGAATGTGCCTTAAGGCACATTCTGTTTATTTTCAGCCTGCTTTAAACTATTTTCTGCTAGGCTATATCAATATATTCGTTATTGTAATTTTTCACGAGGTTATAAACTGGAACTATTTTATTTAGCGGAGGAATGAATTAAACACGATAAAAGTCGCTTATATGGGGAAAAGGGTTAAATGTACATTAATCAGCTATTGAGTGGTCGCTTAATTACCTGTAATCTCAACCTCAGTTCACAGAATTCAAAACTCCTGTCAGTCAGGGGAGATATTCCTCAATGTTAAAAGTCGTAACATTCTTCGACAAATAAAGCTCCTGGTTGTGGTGAGTTTGAGTTGGATTTTAAGCTCAACTTGCACTATGTGCTATTGCGATCGCCATATGTCAATCGTCATCCGTTGGTCGTCATCCGTGGTGTTGTACGTGATTTTGATAGACGCGGTGACTACTATGGATCCCAACAACTTCACACTTACATTTCAGCGTTTTCAATCATATAGACAATTTATACTTTTTTCAACAAGTCAATATTGAGGCATACGATGTATTTTAACGATATAATGTAAACGTTTGCTTTAAACCTTTCACTCCTTACCTCCGTGTTTCAAGGATAGATTAACCCATTTATACCCAGTGGATTCTTCCATGTTTATATATTTGATTAGTCCATTTTTTATCAAAGGGATGCCTGGTCAAAAGTTACATTTTCATTTTGTTTTATATTGAAATTCCCACCAGCAAACAATGTTTACTCTGATCAGACGCCGCATAATGCGGCGTCTGATCAGAGTCTACATTGTTTGCATACGTCCCATATATTGGATCGAGGGAACAAATGGGTAAAAAAATGACTGAATACATATTATCGGAATTAGTGAAAGAGCTACATCAACACTCTATACACAACGGAAAAATAGAAAGGAATACTGTTTTGTCATTACGGCGAGGGTTACGTTCAGTGTAGTGTGGTTATCAAGTCGTTCAACTTTACAGTGGAGAATGTGTTATTCTTTCCCAATAAACGCGTTTACGCTAAAAATATTATTTGCAGTGCAAACAGTTTGGAGCCAGATCAGACGCCGGGTAACCCGGCGTCTGATCAGGCTCCAAACTGTTTGCCACTAAGATAAACAAGAATTATCAGAATTGTCCAAAAGTTGTTCTTTTCTACGTTTTAGTGCTTTGCGTTTGCGTTTGCGTACGTTTGCGTTTAAACGGGAAAGAATAACAGATTCTCCACTGTACTGTGTTCGGGCATTTATTCTCTTGATACGTTTAACCCTTGTTGTGTTGATCGCGACTTGGCTATGTTTAACAAACAGTTAGAATCATGATCAAACACTAAAATAAACAGGATCCGATCTCATCGGACAATCATGTTTAGGTTATTATCAATATAAATAAGTTTTAAAATTTATGTTAAAGTTGATTGGAAGATGTGCAACATGTTTGAACCAGGCGATTACTCAGCATGATAAGTGACATTACCCCATACAACTCGGGATAATGGCACAATTAACGATGTCTTACGCATGTCTAAATTTGATACAATGAGAGATTACATTTAAAAAGAAATCATTTTTGGAGAAACGTTAACACTGTCTAGACGAAATCCTGACCATTGATATAAACAGTCTACTAGTAATATGTTAGTTTATGGAGAATTAGGCAGATGCCCATTGTACATACATAGATATACTCGCATAATCAGATACTGGGTTAAAATCCTGTCTAGTGATAATAGAATTATAAAATGTGTTTACCAGTCGTTATTAGCCGATGTTGAATTAGGTAAAAGCAACTGGGCGTCTAAAGTCAAATCATTGTTAAATAGCACAGGTTTTTCATATATCTGGAATAATCCCGAAATTGTTGACTTAAAAATTTTCTGTGCTGTGTTCAAGCAAAGGTTAATAGACCAGTTTATCCAATCATGGTATACAACCATTGATACTAGTTCGGCATTATATTTATATAAGCATTTTAAAATGACTTTCGAATTTGAGCCATATCTCGACAAAATTCCAGCAAAATTTCGAGTTACTTTTTCCAAATTAAGGCTTTCATCCCATCAGTTAAGAGTTGAGACGGGCAGATACGGTAATAACAGAATAGAGCGAAATGAAAGATACTGCGTCATTTGTAATTCAGGTGATATAGAAGATGAATATCATTTTACCCTAGTCTGTAGCGCATATAGCGATATACGTCAAAAGTACATCAAACCATACTATGTCAGTAGGCCTAGTGTATTTAAATTTGTCGAACTGATGAAAAGTAAGCAGTTTTCTACCCTTAAGAATCTATGTAAATATGTTTATGATGCCTTCCGCATACGTCAAAATTTCATCAATATAACTTAACTTTTCATTAGTTAAGGTTCTTGTTTTGTTATATTGTTTTCTTATTTGTGTATTTACGCCTCATCCTCACATTACGGAATTATCCCCCTTGAGCGACTATAGTCGCTGTTGAGGGGTAGTACCGTATATCATTCATATTTCAGTTTTTGTTTAACTGTTTTTCCGTATAAACGCCTCATTCATATATTACGGCATTATCCCTCTTAAGCGACTATAGTCGCTGTTGAGGGGTAATACCGTATATCATTCATATATCAGTTTTGGTTAAACTGTTTTTTCCTATGTGCGCATTAACGCCTCGTCCTAGTATTACGGCATTATCCCTCTTGAGCGACTACAGTCGCTGTTGAGGGGTAGTACCGTATATCACTCATATATCAGTTTTGGTTAAACTGTTGTTCCTGTGTGCGTATTAACGCCTCGTCCATATAATACAGCATTACCCCTCTTGAGCGACTATAGTCGCTGTTGAGGGGTGGCACCGTATATCATTCATATTTCTGCTCTTGTTTAACTGTTTTTCATATGTATGTATTAACGCCTCATCCTCATATTGCGGCAGTATCCCTCTTGAGCGACTATAGTCGCTGTTGAGGGGTAGTACCGTATATCATTTATAGTTCCGTATGTTGAACTGTTTTCCCTATGTGCGTATTTATAATTTACGCCTTATCCATATATTACTGTATTATCCCCCTTGAGCGACTTTTGTCGCTGTTGAGGGGTAGTACCGTATATCATTTCTATTTCAGTTCTTGTTCACTGTTTTTCCTATGTACATGTACATGTACTTATAAACGCCTCATTCTCAAATTACGACAATATCCCTCTTGAGCGACTATATTCGCTGCTGAGGGGTAAAACCGTATAACATCTGTACTATTATGTTACATGTATATTACTATCCCTCTTGAGCGACAATAAAATTATGCTTCAGTTGTGACTTCAAATTGTAGAACGAAAGTAATACGGAGGGCTTCTGTAGGAGCTCTCTGTGTTTGCAGTGATCAGCGTTAAGCAGTTGCTTTTAATTTCCTAGTTCATTCTGATAGGTTGCGGTCGAGGGGTAGATCTGTATACATGTAGCACCCATAAATTATTTCCGTTGTGTCTCAATAATATGGTATGATCCTACTGGAGCGACACCGAAAGCAGGCCTCACATCGGCAAGTGGTCGTCCACTGTAGGACGATGTCAGTGTAGTACACTTCTTTTGAATCAAGTAACGACTCCCTGTTATACGAAAGTAATGCAGAAAGTTCCGGTAAGATCTGTCTGCGTTGCTGTTGTCTTGCAGTGTCATTGTGAGAAGCCACATGATCTGTTAACATTCCAATTCATCCTAAATGATCGGTAGCTGCTGAGGCATATACTATGTACACAGATGATTATATAAATTAAGAGCGATGTGGTTTGGATACGTCCAGCCTCAGGTATTACACATCTTCCAGAATTATAGTGGTATAAGATATGCACCTATAGTTACTTAGTCGGACAACAGAGTCCATACAATGATATTGTCATGTATACTATATAATGAATCCATTGTATCATGTAACAAGAAACATGTATATGTTTACGTTACTTAATAAAATGTTTTGAATCTTGAATCTTGAATCTTGATATAACAGTTTAACTTCTTAAGATCAATAACTTTACTCATTGAAGTTTTAGAGTAAACACGTCTTGTACTTTAAATAAATTACTTATACTCACGGAATTTAAAAACTGTGCATGGTTGAAATTTGATTTTAATGTTCATGTTTTCAATTAGCTCACGTAAAGGCGGTTCATACAGTTGAATAAAGGGTGTAGATTTGTTGGTTATCCTTTTCATGAACTTTACGTTACTTTTGCGTGTCAAAAGACGTTTTTCTATTTTGGCATAAATTGGTCAGTACACTCATTTGTACGATACAGTCAACATATTTTCAATGTACACTGATTGTTTTGGAAGTCAATCAACAGAAAAACAAGAACAGTTTGTTTTATCGATCATGACGGATTTGCCACGGCTGTCTGAAAATGCGCGTTTACTTTCAGTCAGCATATTGGAGGTTGGAATGCAGAAATAATGATTTTTCAGGCCAATCTGGCCTTCATCGTAACATCATGCTCTCATTATCGAGACGTATCGACAAATTGGTAATGCTCGCGAGATCCTGCGACCAGGGGTATCGCCATTAACGTAACGTCGACAAGATACGTTAAAGGAAAGGGTTAAAAAAAAAATGTGTAGAGAGAATACCATTTTCTTATTGCTTACTGATCCCAGTGACTGGTAACATGAATGCCATTTCTATGTAAACACATGTCTGAATACAGCGCTCCGTCTGTACAACGGCCCTCCAAACAACTAATCCTTCCTTCCTTACAACGATACTTGCCGCTGTTCCCTTACAATGTCAGTTATTCCCAACCTATTCACGACTGCATTGTCGTCTGCTTAAAATTGTCTTCTGGTGTTTTTTCTATAAGTTACATAATGGACATTGTGACAGAAAAAACTTAATGACCATTGACAAACAGTTTGAATCCAGATCAGACGCCGCGTTACGCGGCGTCTGATCTGAATTCAAGCTGTTTGCAATTGTAAGCCAATTTTCCTCCATATAACGAATCCCTCCAACGAACAACGAACATACTTTTGTGTCTGCCATTGGGTGTCTTTGTACAGTGGAGAATCTGTTATTCTTTCCCAACAAACGCGTTTACGCTAAAACTATTATTTGCAGTGCAAATAGTTTGGAGCCAGATCAGACGCCGGGTAACCCGGCGTCTGATCAGGCTCCAAACTGTTTGCCACCAAGATAAACAAGAATTATCAGAATTGTCCAAAAGTTGTTCTTTTCTACGTTTTAGTGCTTTGCGTTTGCGTACGTTTGCGTTTAAACGGGAAAGAATAACAGATTCTCCACTGTACGTATAGGAACTATCTTAGGACAGTCATTTGAATAGTTTTATGTCAGGGAATAATTAATGATAAATCTGCTGGTTGACTTGCCATTTATGCTGTCGTTTCGAGCTTTTAATTAAGTCCACCGGAGCCAGTCAAAATAAACAAGTTAATTACAGTTTGAAAATACAATTTGAAAGCTAGTAACGTAAACCAAGAAGAGGATGTATTGTTTTAAACGACATAAACCAAGTAAACTACACGCAGCGGAACATATGTCAGAATACCCTTTTAGCGAAATAAACGCAAACGCAGTATAATAGAATTAGAGAAAAAGAATGGCTACTTTTTCAAGAAATGTGCTTTGAAGTTTGATCAAAATTACGGTTACCCTGCGTTCGATCTGGTTACAAACGGTTTGTAATAAACTCAAGGGTTTCAGGAAAAGCGTTTAATAGTGTTAAATAGCACCTCCTTCATTGTAAGGGGTGACCTTTATTTTAGTTTTTGCAAAATGTTGGAATCCAAATTTATAACGGAGTAACCTTTGGTCGATCAGGCTCCAAACTGTTTGACACACACAATTCTTCATACAAAATATCTACCCCATAATTTGAAAAAAATAATCCAAAGATGACACTTCCTGAAGCGCTCTATATAATAGCAGTTCAATGGTTAAACGATACATAATGTCCTGATATTCTATTCGTTAATAAGAAGACGGTTGTAAACATTGTTTTATGACATACTGTGAGATGGAATAACGACTGTTGACCATAAAACAAATAACTCAGTTTGAGGATGTTTGCGTTTCCTAGTTCATATTACCTTTGTTATAGGGGACGTTGCAAATCTGTGTAGGCTGTTAAAACACTTCCGGGTTATACCCTTATTGCATCCCTATCAAAACCACTCCATGCACAACAAATGTTTACTTTTAACTCATTTACGCCCAGTGATTTCTTCCATATTGGATTTGTCCATTTTTTATCAAAGGGATACCTGGTCAAAACTTTCATTTTCATTTTGTTTTATATTGAAATTCCTATCAGCAAACAGTGTAGACTCTGATCAGACGCCGCATGATGCGGCGTCTGATCAGAGTCTACACTGTTTGCCTATGTCCCATATATGGGATCGTGGGCACAAATGGGTTAACACTTTCGCTACCATTGTGACGGAAATACCCGTCTAATACAGTAGCTGCCATATCATCGTCAGCTTTGACTTTTCGCCTGTTTGTACTTTTAATTGTAAATTATAATTGTATGAGCTTGCGTTTACACTTGAGTGTCAAACAGTTTGGTTCCTATTCAGACACCGCACGACAAACAAAATAGATCAAGACGTCAAAAACCCTCTTATCAGGGTGACTAATGTTTGTCATTTTGCAACATAAATTATTATACTGCAAAGTTAATTCCTTACTTTTCATTGGTCAACGAGCCGTAGACATGACACGAAGTATCCTGTGAGCTGACAGGGTACATATAAATGCAGCTGTTTCATTGGCTGACAGGCTCTTCAGTCTTTGCAGAAAACAAGACGACCGACTGCTCGACAGGACTGAGTGCACTCAATCGTGCATCCTCCGTTTTAAGTCCATTTCGGATAAGAACTAATCGGGGTGGGATCTTTCAATAGTCACACTTTTTTCTTGAAAAATTGATGCAACCGTCTATATACGAGTTTGCCTATTTCTCTTTTGAAGAACAATGTCAAAAACATATGACGTCACTTACGCTCAACATCATATGTTTTGACGCGGTTTTGTTACTGTTTACTTTGAGCGCTGTGCACGACACATTCCGAAATATTTAATTTGAACAAAAAAAACTTTGCAGTATAATAAATTCGTTATACAGTTTCCTCACAGGGTACATGAGGATTTCTTCCCGGCTGGTAAAATCATGTAACCCTCGCCTAACGGCTCGGGCAACAATGATTTTCCTCAGCCGGGAAGAAATCCTCATGTACCTTGTGAGGAAACTGTATAACTAATAGTATAACCATCTTTAAGGAGTAACGAGCAAAAAGAACTAGATTTAAGTGGGTACTTAACCAACCAATTGGAAGTTTAACATTTCGCAGCAAGACCAGTACAGTAACAGTGACTTTAAGATTAATGACATTTTAAAAGCATCAAATGAAAACATGAAATGAAAATGATATATTGTGCAGGAGAGTTCTGCTTCGCGTTCACAACGCTAAATGTCGTACATGTTATACAGGCGCGTTCACAACGCTATATGTCATACATGTTATACAGGCGCGTTCACAACGCTATAGGCCATTCATGTTATACAGGCGCGATCACAACGCTATATGTCATACAATTTAAACAGACGCGATCACAACGCTATATGTCATACATGTTATACAGGTGCGTTCACAACGCTATATGTCATACATGTTATAAAGGCGCGTTCACAATGCTATATGTCATACACGTTATACAGGCGCGTTCATAACGCTATATGTCATACATGTTATACAGGCGCGTTCACAACGCTATATGTCATACATGTTGAACAGGCGCGTTCACAACGCTATTTGTCATACATGTTATACAGGCGCGTTCACAATGCTACATGTCATACATGTTATACAGGCGCGTTAATAAACGCTATATGTCATACATGTTTTACAGGCTCGTTCACAACGCTATATGTCATACATGTTAAACAGGCGCGTTCACAACGTTATAGGTCATACATGTTATACAGGCGCGTACACAACGCTATAGGCCATTCATGTTATACAGACGCAATCACAACGTAATATGTCATACATGTTAAACAGGCGCGTACACAAAGCTATGTGTCATACTTGTTATACAGACGCGATCACAACGATATATGTCATACATGTTAAACAGACACGATCACAACGATATATGTCATACATGTTAAACAGGCGCGTTCACAAAGCTATATGTCATACATGTTATACAGACGCGTTCACAACGCTATATGTCATACATGTTATACAGGCGCGTTCACAACGCTATAGGCCGTTCATGTTATACAGACGCGATCACAACGTTATATGTCATACATGTTAAACAGGCGCGTTCACAACGCTATATGTCATACATGTTATACAGGCGCGTTCACACTGCTATATGTCTTACATGTTATACAGGCGCGTTCACAACGCTATATGTCATACATGTTAAACAGGCGCGTTCACAACGTTATATGTCATGCATATTATACAGGCGCGTACACAACGCTATAAGGCCTCCATGTTATACAGACGCGATCACAACGCTATATGTCATACATGTTAAAAAGGCGCGTTCCCAAAGCTATATGTCATACATGTTATACAGGCGCGTTCACAACGCTATATGTCATACATGTTATACAGGCGCGGTCACAACGCTATATGTCATACATGTTATACAGGCGCGATCACAACGCTATATGTCATACCTGTTATATAGGCGCGTTCACAATGCTATATGTCATATATGTTATACAGGCGCGGTCACAACGCTATATGTCATACATATTATATAGGCGCGTTCACAATGCTATATATCATACATGTTATACAGGCGCGTTTACAACGCTATATGTCATACATGTTAAACAGGCGCGGTCACAACGCTATATGTCATACATGTTATAAAGGCGCGATCACAACGCTATATGTCATACCTGTTATATAGGCGCGTTCACAATGATATATGTCATATATGTTATAGAGGCGCAACGAGTGGTTGTAACATCAGACCAGTGACTTAAAAACATTTTGCAAATAAACCTTTCATAAGTTTTTAACTTAAGGACCAATGAATGTCTGATAATTTTTCTTTCTTAGACGGATTTACATCTTCCACGTATTATAATGATTTTTTGAAAAAATGCGCTCATTCGCATTTTATTCGACTATAGTCGACTGCAGACAGTTTGAATCCAGCTGAAACAGCGCGTAATGAAGTGCAAGATCAGGATTCCAACTGTTGAACAATCATTTCGATATTTAATGGTTAATTGTCCTTAAATATGACTATAAAATTAAAGGGCAAAACCACAGTGATAAAACAGAAAACGATACTTCGGCTAAAATTGTTTGAGGCAAGCGTTATTCTGTTCGGTTTAAATGCAAACGAAACGCATACACAATAAACTGTAGAAAATAAGATTGTTGGAATTTTTGACATCTCGTTCAAAGTTGAGTGGCAAACAGTTTGGAACATAATCAGACGCCGGGTTACTGATTGCAATACACATAATAGTATTACAGTGGAGAATGTGTTATTCTTTCCCAATAAATGCGTTTACGCTAATACTATTATTTGCAGTGCAAACAGTTTGGAGCCAGATCAGACACCGGGTAACCCGGCGTCTGATCAGGCTCCAAACTGTTTGCCACCAAGATAAACATGAAATATCAAAACTGTCCAAAAGTTGTTATTTTCTACGTTTTGGTGTTTTGCGTTTGCGTACGTTTGCGTTTAAACGGCAAATAATAACAGATTCTCCACTGTAGCATAAACGAGGTTTGTTTTAATGAATAGCGTCTTCTCTGCTGTAGTGGCCGTTGAAATTTTAAACAAAACACGTTTTTTATCGTTTTTCTGTCGGGTGTTCTTCATTGTGAAAACGAAAATAAACGTTAACACAAAATTATAAGATGTAAAAAGATTTTTTTTTAGAACAAATGAAAACAATTCTGATATACAGTAAAACCTCTCTATTACGACCACTAAATTTTGTTAATTATTGGGTGTTTAAGGCAGGTGACTGCTTATAGCAAGGTGACAGTGAAACAGAAAGCTCCTTTAGGAGCTTTCTGTTTCACTGTTATCTTGCTTTAAGACGTCACCTGTTTTTATACAATCAATTAGCCATTGTTTTAGTGGTCGTAATAGAGGTTTTACTGTATTCTAATTGAATTTATCGGAGAAGAACAACGTTCCCACGTATCTAGTCGGAGAGACACTGGTTTAAACACACTTGCAGCAAAAGTGGTTAGACACTCAAATTGAAAGACGTAGAAATATATTGCACCCGGGGGAATGGTTTGAAGACAGTTTTCGAAATGTCCTAAATATTACTGAGAATATGCACACAACTGTTTGAATTCTCATCCATAATGTTATATTTCAAACATTTAAAACGTGTATCTTGAAATATCGCATTTTTTATATAAAGTATAGTTATTTTTCATAAATATTCTCAGTTAAAATGTTATTACAAGTATCCCTTAGGGACTGTAAATATACAACTATTCAACAATAACTCGAAACTTCAAGCGATCGCATTATGGCAGCCGTTATACCTGTAAGAAAAGAAAACAATTGAAAAGGCAAGCTTGCGAAAGGTCGATACAGGATTATCGTTGAAAATTCACAATTCTACTTGAATTCCCTTCTAGTTGAACCTACTGAAATTTCATAGAATGAGGTTGGTTATCAATGGATACACAGACAAATTCTACTTAAACGAGACTATACAGTGGAGAATCTGTTATTCTTTCCCGTTTAAACGCAAACGTACGCAAACGCAAAGCGCTAACGTTTTATCCACTGTATCATCGAAACATGACTTTAAAATGAAAAGTTACATTTGAGCCGTGCCATGACAAAACCTGCCTTATTGCATTGCAACATTGTACCGACAGACCAGGCACCGTTGTCATCCCTGACTCTGTATCTTTCTACACTGCCAAATACCCTATATATTACAGCTACAGTGGAGAATGTGTTATTCTTTCCCAATAAACGCGTTTACGCTAAAACTATTATTTGCAGTGCAAACAGTTTGGAGCCAGTTCAGACGCCGGCTATCCCGGCGTCTGATAAGGCTCCAAACTGTTTGCCACCAAGATAAACATGAAATATCAGAATTGTCCAAAAGTTGTTCTTTTCTACGTTTTAGCGCTTTGCGTTTGCGTACGTTTGCGTTTAAACGGGAAAGATTCTCCACTGTACAAACAATGTTTTAGATGCATGCGGGTGTCATACAGTGAAGATCAAGGCCAGTCACTTCATCTTTGATGCGGCGTCAAAAGATACGGCGACCGGCCTTGAACTTCACTGTTTGCAACTCAATAAGGCTTTTTTTGTCATAGCACGGCTCATTTAAATAAATCCTCCTCCTGATGAATACATGCGGTCATGTTTCAAACTCCGACCACTATGATTGTCTATCAATTGTATTTGTATTGGTTATCAAATAAACAAAATAATTCGCCAGGGAATGGTGCATATTTATGTCAGATATATTATAGACAACAATGAAAGTTATGCAGACCCTGAACTCACCGATGCTGACTGTCGCAAAATGGAATGAGGGGAAACAACTTATAGTGTTTGGATGAATGTATATCCTTATTAGCTACACAAAAAATGATCAGACAACTCTTCCATGTGCTGTTCACATTGTAGTCAACAGGCCTTATATATGCGCCATTAAGACTAAGTTTGAAGCTGGAATTGTCCATTGAATGTTACAAGGTATATAATGTAAAGTAAATTGGCAGAACATTTGCATTACTTACAGTCCATACCGAGTTAAATAATTACCATAACGTGGCGTCTGACCAGGATCCGAACTGTTTGATACCAATACCAAAGAAATTTAAGTAAAGAAATTTTGGAATTCAAAACTTTATAAATTAAAACAGACGAACATTCCAAGAAAACGATAATATTGCAGTGTCTTTGATGACGCACTTACGTCATATAGGCAGTGAAGGGGTCAATCTCCTCAATAATCGCTGAATATCATCAATACATATTTTCTGTAACTCTGTAACTCCTCCATTGACGAGGAAATATTAGTCTTGTGTCACTACAATTCACGTACGGTCTCATCAAGTGACACGAGTAGAATAGCAAATAGAAATATCGCCAGTCTGAACTTGCAATCAGAAGATCGGTTAGTGACTAATAACATTTATTAATTGAAAAGTGTCTCATTATAGTGTATAGTAAGAAATGTTGGAAAAGGAGCGCCATGGTATATAAGATATCTCCATAACCTTAGACACGCAATGAAACATACGTACATGTATCATATTGACAGTAGTTGCCTTAAAAGGTCAATCTGTATCAACCTGTATCTCCTCCACTGTCAAGAATCGCTGAATATTACCAATATATATTTTCTGTTACTCTGTAATTCCTCCATTGACGAGGAAATGTGAGTGTTGTGTCACTACCATTCACGTACGGTCTCATTAAGTGACACGAGTAGAATAGCAAATAGAAATATCGCCAGTCTGAGCTTGACATCAGAAGATCGGTTAGTGACAAATAGCATTTATTAATGGACAAGTGTCTCATTAAGTGTATAGTGTCTAGTAAGAAATGTTGTAAATGGAGTGCCGTGGTAGCTATAATCGTAGTCACGCAATGAAACAGAGGTACACGTATCATATTAACATTTCAATTGCCAAATTCATCGTGAGGTTCTTATACTCTTTCACCGCTACATTGTCATATGCTTCAATTTGTTTGTTTGCGCTATCGTTTCAAAGTTTGGTTTAAGGCAGTATGACTTATATTATTTCAAAAAGTTTGTCAAACCGTATGGATCCTGATCAAACCCCGCTAGACGCGGCGTCTGATTAGTATCCAAAACATTTTCAAAGGCTCCTTTTTGCGTCATTCACAGTGACATGGTTATAATTGGTTGCCTAAGAAGAACGATTGTGACTTAAGCAATTTTTCCCTTCTGCACTAGGTACCCTAAAATGTTTAAGAGGTAACGTGTTTGGCTCACCTGGAACACAGTGCCAAGGTTAATGATTGTATCGTGGTGTAGCCGTCGTTCCTCCGTCGTCTTCAATTGCTTTAAACGACATCTCCTCCTAAACAAATTGTCGATTTTTACAAAACTTGGCAAGCATGATTTTTATGTAGTCCTCTTACCATAGTTGATCAAAAAGTTCCAGTCCCTTGCATCTCTAGGTCACAGGAGCTAAAATATCTTTTTCAATGAATATTTAAAACATGTTCTCGTCTGAAACCGCAGTACCTTGAGCTTAGATTTTGACACAACGCATTATCTACATGCTCTCTCAAGGCTGTTCAAATTATGCCCTTGGGATAAAAAATTATCCCGTCTCGGGGGTCAAGTCTTAAAATAACGAGTGTCACGAATTCGGAAATGTGAATTGTATAAAATGCTAGTTCGTACATGTATCACATTCAGCATAACACGTTTTGATTGATCTAACATGTTATGTAAACAAATATCAAAGTGTGCTTACTTTATTGATTTATCAATGGTCGTGTCTTAAGTGTGCCAGTTGAATTGACTGTTTACTGATAATTCCTTTAAAAGTTGTGATACTATTTCTGAGGACCTAGAGAATACAATTTACATTGTAAAAACCCTTGTTATAATTAAGCTTCCCATTAAGTCTTAGTCTTAAATCAAAAGAGAATTCTCACGAAGGCAGCTTTAAGACCATTTTATTGGCTCGGTCCCAAATGAAAATGCGACATTTGATGAATGTTTTGCGTTTCATGGCATTAAAACGACTAGAAGAACTATTTAGTACCACGTGTTTTAGATTAATTGATGTTTTGACGAGTCTTGTTGGCAAGAACTGGAGCTTTTAAAACATAATTATATTTCCCAACAAATTTATTGCTTTACCAGCTTAATCATTGCGTCTATTTAGGAGGACTTAGCCTAGCAGTGTAGACACTGATGAGAGGCCACAATGTATGCGTTATAATGGCAAACGTAATTTCTAGCTAAATGGACATCCTCAAGTTGATACAACTGTACCGTTTAACTTATTATTCTCCTGCTTAGAGCTTATATCGACGCTTTTATAAACAATGTAGACCCAAATTATAAATACTTGAAGAATAAACTATTCGACAATTTGTCTTATATTGTGTCTGCACTTTCATAGGTTAACAGTTCCTTATTATATAAGCAATTGTTATAGTTTAGATGATGTATGGTAACATTAGATGGAGTTTGAGTATGGATATTCAGCGAGAGAAGGGTTAGAGAGTACAAGTTCAGATTGGATATGTTATTTTTTGTGAAAGACAATTAAGTTACAACTAGATATTGAAATGTTAAGGGAGATGGTACTCGTCGACTTTTTTACACCTGGCAGGGTGGAGCTTACTTTGGCAAAGAAAAACTAATTTATTTTTGATTTTATGGAAGGTAGGTATAGTTCCGTATTAAATCGTTATTGTCCAATACACGGGCGTGCAGCCATACCGACGTGAAAAGGTGTGTACAGTGTTACCTCTCTTCAAAAACACCCAACGGGAGATATTGCGTTTGTTTTTCGGAGGGAGTTGTTATAGGGAGAGAAAATTAAGACTTGGTTTACACGGCGTCTGATCTGGATTCAAGCTGTTTGTCATATTTCCTTACTTTATTAGTGAAGCAAGAGTCTTACCTTATTCAAACGTATTTAGAGCGAAACCTCTTACTAGTATATAGAAAAAACCTCTCTATTACGACTACTGAAAATTATGTTACAGTCGACACTCGATACTTCGAACTCGCGTTAGCTCGAACATATCCATATTTCAAAGTAAAACGTGGCTGAGCAACGTTTTAACTTTGAAATACGGGTATGTTTAAAGCGATAGCGAGTTATCGAAATTTCACTTATGAAATACTTGTATGTTCGATTAAAGCGAGTTCGAAGAATTGAGTTTCGACTGTACGTGATGGCGTTAATGCCAGGTGACAGCTTAGAGAAGCGAGATTAAAGCACAAATCTCCTGCAAGAACCTTCGGTATAATTATGTCATCTTGATTTTAGAAGTCACTTTCCTTAAAAATCAAAAACGCATCGGGCTCTAAACTCTTTGACAGACGTACATAGTGATGTTTCCTCAGTGAAAGTGACTGACATGGATATTAAAATTCAAGTAGACGTCATTTAACCCATTTGTGACCAGTGGATTCTTCCATGTTTTATATTGGATAAGTCCATGTTTTATCTAAGGGATGCCTGTTCAAAAAATTCATTTTCATTTTGTTTTATAGTGAAATTCTTATCAGCAAACAGTGTAGTCTCTGATCAGACGCCGCATAATGCGGCGTCTGATCAGAGTCTACACTGTTTGCCTATGCCCCATATATGGGATCGTTAGCAAAAATGGTTAAAAAGGCGATACCATGACTGTAAACATGTAAAAGAACATAAATCACATCATCAAATATACATGAAGGAGTTAAAGTCTGTGGCAATGTTCAGTGGAACACCTGCTGATGTTAATGTTTCATCCCCGTGGGGTTTCAATTTGTCCTGTTTTCGACTCCAAAGTCAGTACTTAAGACCAAAAGGAAATTTTCCTCATAACAAAGGCATCATTTCCAGCTCAATTTATTTTCCAAATGATTGGATTTATTTAAGTTATTACCAAAGTCTTTATTTGTAAGGAATTTCATTTTCGATTGGAGTAATACTTGCCTCAAATGGCCTGCTAAGCCAATATATGGATGAAAAGTGTAGAAGTATTTAGAAAATGGCATAATACATGTATGATAAATAGATTGCACAGGCTTTCAATTACAGGGTTTGCTATGCGATTGTTATATAAATATGCTTTAAGTGAAATAGAACTTCTCTACATAACATCACTATTATAAATAATGAATCTTTAATGAGATATTTTCTGACAAAGAAATATACTTGTAAACTGCGGAAAATTCCAATCTTATACACGCATATATAAATCGTTTTTGGTAACAAAAATGGCATTTAACGTGAAATGACTGTTATAAATTATTCAGCCCTGTGTTGATGTATACATGTCATTTACAATCAGAATGCCTGTTAATTGTCCTGTTGAAGTGTAAGTGATATGTAATACATTTATGAGCCGTGCCATGACGAAACCTGCCCTATTGTATTGACCCATTGTACAGAACAAGCACCGTTGTCATACAGTGGAGAATGTGTTATTCTTTCCCAATAAACGCGTTCACACTAAAACTATTATTTCCAGTGCAAACAGTTTGGAGTCAGATCAGACGCCAGGTAACCTGGCGTCTGATCAGGCCCCAAACTGTTTGCCACTCAGCTTAAAATTAATAGTAAGAATTGTCAAAAAATTGTCATTTTCTACATTTTAGTGCTTTGCGTTTGCGTACGTTTGCGTTTAAACGGGAAAGAATAACGTTTTCTCCACTGTACCAGGCTCTGTATCTGAGTTTGGTCTACACTGCCAAATATCATTTATAATACAGCTACATTGAATCCTTTAGATGCATGTGGTAGTCCAACAGTGTTGATCAACGCCAGCTGCAGCGTCTTTGACGCGGCGGATTGCCTTGATCTACACTGTTTGCAATGCAATAGTACGGCTCATATAGATCACAGGTTCAGTCGTTCAAATGGTAGTCATGATACCGTTGAGTATCACATACCACACGTCGTGACAAAATGAAGAAATACACTCATCGCTATAACCGGTTGTGTATGCAAGGAAGTCTGTAGAAGTGTAATGCAAAACATTCAAAACAGGCTACAACCATATACAGGGCTCCCTCTCTACAACGACACCCAAAGGGAGACAAACATTGTGTGCGTTGTTCGGAGGAGTCAATATAGGGAGGACACTTGGCTTACATTTGCAAACAGCTTGAATCCAGATCAGACGCCGCGTTACGCGGCGTCTGATCTGGATTTAAGCTGTTTGTCACTCGTCATTAGTTTTTTTTGGTCAAAATGTCCATTATTTAACTTTAGACAGAATACTACATTTTTTAGCAGACGACATTACAGCTGTGATTATGTTGGACATAATTGTCCAGAGTAGGGAACTTCGACAAGGGTTGTTGTAAGGAGGGATTCGTTGTTGGGAGGGCCGTTGTAGAGAGGGAATACTGTACTTTATTTAAAAAGAATCTCGGGTCGGGCAATTGGCTTCTAAGAAAAAATGTTAATGTACCAAAACAAACTTACAGTGGAGAATGTGTTATTCTTTCCCAATAAACGCGTTTACGCTAAAACTATTATTTCCAGTGCAAACAGTTTGGAGCCAGATCAGACGCCGGGTAACCCGGCGTCTGATCAGGCTCCAAACTGTTTGCCACCATGATAAACATGAAATATCAGAATTGTCCAAAAGTTGTTCTTTTCTACGTTTTAGTGCTTTGCGTTTGCGTACGTTTGCGTTTAAACGGGAAAGAATAACAGATTCTCCACTGTACCTGATAGAAATATAGGCTGTTAGAACTACCTTAATACATTCAAAGAATATGTGAAAAGACGCTGATTTTGAAGCATTTAAATGTTAGACTTGGATAAGGCTTGGAGCCGATTTTGTTGGAGTTTTCTTTTCATCACATGCACCTCACCTGGGTCAAAACAAGTGATGGAAGGTGGTTAATGAAATTAATCAATTATTTGGTTGGCTACAAATCCAGGATTCGGGTATCGCCGCGCCCCTATTGATCCGATAGCCACCTTATAGTATACGTTGTAGGCTAGTTAAAAACCCAATAACTAATAGTGTACCAAACGTTAAGTAAGTTCCTAAGATGTTACCTAGGTAATTATAAAAATAGTTTGGATCAGACGCCGGGTAATTTGGCGTCTGGTCAGGCCCCAACGTACTTGCACATAGAATTAATAAAATCAGCAGTTCATAGCCAGTCATTCGTTCCCTTAACCCTTTCCCTCATAGAAGCGCCTTTTAGCACATGTAGTTTATTCCTCCACTCAAGAAAATAGTTCCAATTTATACAGTCATGAAAATGTATTATAATAGCTATTTTCCATATTCTAGCAGATGGTAGTTTAAAGCAGGCTGAAAGTAAAACAGAATGCGCCTTAGGGCGCATTCTGTTTTAATATCAACCTGCTTTAAGTGGTCACCTGTCTTCAAAGTTAGAAACAGGCTATGAGGTAAAGGGTTAATGCACCGTACTCGAACTTTGTGTCTTTTAAATCGTAGCATTCCATCCACTATCTAATATTTGCATTCAAAGTACAAATTTGGAATATTAATTCGTAATTTACAAATTTAATGGTACGCTGTCGTTAATAAAATTCAATTTATTACCATTGCCGTACAGAATTGTTCTAACTCTGAGGTACATGTATGGTCTTTACAGACTGTTTTATGTTTCTTTGCAAATTAGATAATATTTGTGGTACAATCTGAGAAACATATGTTTCTCGGTGCCTGATTTAGGTAAAACAACTGCTATACCCTATTAAATTGTAATACAATACAGAATAAGTTAATTTTTCCTGTTTAAACGCAAACGAAACGAAAATTCAAGTGCATTAAATTGTAGAAAAAAAACCACTTGTTTGAATTTGAAAACTATCTAATGTATCTCTCAAGTTTTAGTTTTTTTAATATTCAACAATACATAATTTAACTTACTTTAATTCATTATTTTCATGGGATTGCACAAAGG
Organism: Gari tellinella; assembly: GCA_922989275.2. Taxonomy (NCBI): domain Eukaryota; kingdom Metazoa; phylum Mollusca; class Bivalvia; order Cardiida; family Psammobiidae; genus Gari; species Gari tellinella. The sequence continues at coordinate 41,245,155 of OV277871.1, forward strand.
GCATCAGAAATGAGTTCAACACCCAAAAATCATCAATTGAGAGGTAAAACATTTGTTTATTCTCCAAAAAAAGAAAAAATATAGCTTTTTTAACATGGCTTGCGGCGGCCATATTGGATTTGGCTATTGTGAAACTTGACCTTTCTGAATCAAATACATCCCAGATTGCACAAAAGGCCCCAGAAATGAGTTCAACACCCAAAAATGATCAATTGAGAGGTTTATCATTGGTTTATTCTCCAAAAAAAAGAAAAAAGTTAGCTTTTTTTTCTTGACTTGTGGCGGCCATATTGGATTTTATTATCGTGGAACTTGATCTTTCCAAATCAAAGACACCTCAGATTACACAAAGGGCATCAGAAGTGAGTTATACGTTAAAAGTCATCAATTTAGAAGTGTTATATTTGATTTTTCTTAAAACAACGAAAATAGCTTTAACAACATTGTTTGTGGCGGCCATATTGGATTTGGCTAATGTGAAACTTGACCTTTCCAAATCAAAGACACCCCAGATTGCACAAAGGGCATCAGATATGAGCTCCACATAAAAAACAATCAATTTAGAGGTATTACACTTGTTTATTCTCCAAAAAGCAAAAAAGTTAGTTTTTCCAAAATGGCTGACGGCGGCCATATTGGTTCGGATATTGTGGGGCTCTCGACCGTGTGGCAGACAAGCACCTCGGTGATTTGTGATGTCTAGGGTCTCGTTAACTCACATCAAGTGAGAAACTCTCTCAACACCATTTTGCAAACGGGTATTCAGGCCAGGTACAGGACTAACTGTACCAGATTATGGTCCAGATATGATAATTACAATGTAACAGTCAGACTTATGATTATGTTATAGAATTAACTAATTAATAATGCTCGCTACAAGGTATCTAATTATGTGAAGATAGGTAGAGGCAAATTAACCCTTAACTTCTCTTGTTTTTTTGCAAACAGTTTTGATCCAGATCAGATGCCGAGTAACGTCTGATATGGATCCAAACTGTTTAACACTCGCCCTTAAGCTTCTTTACTTAAAACATGTATAAATCTAAATTTAACAAATTTTGCAGACGATAATTTCAAAGCAGGTGATAGAAGTAAAGCTGAATGCGCCTTATGGTGCATTTTGCTTTACTTCAACCTGCTTTAACCCTTTGAACCCTAGTCCCGCCTATAGGCGTCCTTTTCAAACAGTGTACATGTGAATAGTACACTTGTCCTATGCAAACAGTGAAGACCCAGATCAGAGGGCTCCGAAAGGAGCCCTCTGATCAGGGTCTTCACTGTTTGCCATAATGCCAAACATTGACAAAAACAACCCATAAAAGTCAGAAATGGACTAGACTAAAATGGAAACTGGAATTGACCATTTAAAGTTTTAGGGAGGAAAGAGTTAAATGGTCCTCTGCCTCAACACTAGAAACAAGCAATGGATTAAAGGGTTAAACATTTTCAATTTAATTATATTCCTATCAGCTAAACGTATTTATACATTGCCGGCACGAACTTAAACAGCATATTGTCGAACACAAATCAACGAGTGTCTTTTACATACATACGTGTTGTTAATCATTGTCCCCATATCCCCGATCTATATTTAAAGACATGACCACCTATACAGTAAGTTAAAGTAAAGCAGTAAAGCAGAATGCGCAAACAGCGCATTCTTCTTTACTTTCAGCCTGCTTTAAACTACCATTTGCTACATCAGACAATATAATTCTTGACTAATGAAAACACACTAATGAAAAGAAATGTGGAAAAAGCCATCGAGATCAGACAGCGAAAACCATCATTAAACACGAACGAGGGCCAGGAGATACACTCCGTCTACACACCTCCTCGAGTCAGGTGACCACACCAGGTCATGCGACCAGCACTAGTCGACCAGACAGTGCCGAAGAAGGAAGTGAGACACTTCCAAAATTACACAGGTAATTTCAAAATCGCTCTGAGTTATGCAAAACAAAATAGAATACCAGTTGCTAGAATAAATAAACTGCTTCTTATGTGGAATATGCATGACTCAATAAACTGCAACCATTTTCGTCAGTGGAGGAATAAATTCAATGCGTAAAAGGCATTCGTATGGCATAATTGGGTAAACAGCACAATGATTGTCATTCCAACCAAGATGAGGTTAAGAACCGGATGTCTTAGTTTGATATTCATACAAACATGCAACTTTATTTGCCAGAAGAATCATAGATCAGGGATGGTGACCATATATAACGCATTTCCGTGACATTCAGATTAAGGAATATAATGAGTTGGTAATGAAAGGTCTGATAAATGTTACCGTAGAATGATTAACACATATACAGTGGAGAATCTGTTATTCTTTCCCGTTTAAACGCAAACGTACGCAAACGCAAAGCGCTAAAACGTAGAAAAGAACAACTTTTGGA